>OY720220.1:17158387-18495387 GCA_963082605.1 Rhodophaea formosa
AAATCATTCACCTTGAATGCCTACATACTCATACAAGCTGGGTACAAAACGATAGGCACTGGTTGTTTAACAACAGTTTGTCAACCGTGGTAATCGCTGTGCTAATAAGTCGCCAAGGTGAGGTAAAAATAAGTTTATGCACCAGCTTTATGTCCTCATAAAACGTACGCTAATAGTGCGCTGATTGCCATGACAGCCACATCTGCTTAGACCAAGTTTTTCAAAGAAATAAAAACACACTGACCTGCCAAAGCAAAGTCTATGTTACTCGGGATGAAGCAAGGATTCTAACAATGCCTCACACATCAATCTGTTCAGCAGGCCTATTTGCTAACTTTTGACAGCTACAGGTGAACATCATTTTCATGGTAACTTCAATATTCATAAGGGCTTCGGTATGAATAACTATTTTTATTTAAGATATGAAAACCGTAATAGATGCTAAAGTGATAATCAAATCGTTGTACACCGAGTTAGCAAATCGGCCTGCAGGTTAAGTTAGTATTATATTGTCTTTGGTTCAGGCTTTTAAAAGTTTTACAGTGGTGTAAAAAACTGCTTCTCTTCTCGCGCAGACCGTCAAAGACCTGTCGAGGCAATCGGCGGATATCTGAGGAATAATGTTAGTAGTCAACGCGGCTTGCAACTTAGGTTCTTTTAAGATAACCTATACTTATCTACTTATATTGACTAAGTATCTGATAAATGATGTAAAGATGCATGCACTTTGTAACGAATATAGTCGAGCTCCGTGGCGCAGCGGTCAACACGCCGCCAACACGGGGGTCCCGGGTTCGATCCCCGGTCAGGTCAAGATGGAAAAAAGATCTTTTTCATATTGACCTGGGTCTTGGATGTTATATCTATATAAGTATATATTATAAAATATAGTATCGTTGAGTTAGTATCCTGCGACACAAGTTCACAACTTACAGTGGGGCTAGCTCAATTTGTGTCATATGTCAAAAAAAAATATAAATGCATTTTAATTCTTATATCGAGGTCTTCGAGCTGCACGTTTCAAATAATCTTCCACGTAGCGAATATTTTTTTGTAGTTCAATTACTTCTATTACATAGCAAGTATTTTTCTCGAATAAAACATTTTTAATCTCCACAATTTCGGGAACATTATAAACCAGTAACGACTGTAATTATTTCCAAGAAAAACTCAAATTGCCTTTTGATAGAGTCACGATCCGGAACAACTCGCAAAAAATTGTAGCAAGCGAATTATAATATATAGGTACCTAGTTTAGAGGTCTCTCCGCACCAGTAAGTTAGTTTTACTTTTGTGTTAAAGTTAAAATATGCACAGGTAAAAGCTAAAAGTGTTATTAAAATACGTAACAACGGGTTACTCACGTCAACATTTAGCTACTGGCCGACATGTTTCGACCTCTGTTTACGTTAGTAACCCTTTGTTGCGTATTTTAATAATGTCTATATCTTATTTTAATCAAAAAAGCTTTAAATGTTGTTTGGCACGTTCATCCTTTTACGCGATTCATTCATTCAAAATAATCACTGCTGCGGCATTGCTGCGGTGACAACTATTACAATAAACACAAGAAGGTAGATGGCATAGAAGTATGAATACTCTCATACTCTACAATTTTTTTTTTTTTAATCTATGTTAGATGGTCTTTTTCCACAGAACTCTTTGTAGACAAGCGCCGCGGTATTCTTTATGGCAATTGTTTCTCACAGTTTATGGCAATTATCCTACCAATAGTTTAAATGTAAAAGTTTTATGTGTTATTACTCTATAATGACCTAAATTTAAATCAGCGTGTAAATTGACCCTCGACATACCCTTAAAGGGGTGACTCAGCCCATCCATACATATGTATTAACAACTTTATCTATGGGATCAATACTGGAAACTCAAAAAGCTTTTCGACATTTTCATATATAAGTGTTGAGCCGCCCGGGCTATCAGTATGGGAAGGTAAAAAAAAAAAAGAGTTTCCAGCATTGATTGCATAAAAAACTTGTTCATATTGGCGGTCTGGGTTACCCATTTAAGGGAATGAATCAAGGGTTAATTTACATCTATTTGCTGGCTAAACAAAGAGTACATTTTTATCCCGAAATGAGTTCTACGAACTGTTTCACGAACGAAAGTGTATAATATTTGGCGGTAAATCACTTCTTAGTGTGACGTGACCATAAGTTATATAAAAATACAATACAATGCATAATGATAAAACGCACATAGTGTTAATCTATTCTCGGCTTGTCCTTGAAGTCTATGGTCAAGGTGGCCATAAACAATCAGGAAGAGAAGATTTATGATTCTGGCGTTGATGCGTATGGTCCAAGGGAGATAAAATCGTAGTAATGACTGTACCACGATTTGCATTGTATGTATGTGCACATAGCGTGGACGTGAGCCGATGGTATCTTTGCAATGGTAGTCTGAAGTCTATGATAGTTTTTTTGAATAAATTTGTTTGTACGATCCTTACGACATGGAAACTTGGATTGACTTTTTGACGGACTAGGCCCTTTTTCATTATGCAACAATAATGTATTTTATGGGAATCGCAAATTTATTGAAAAAAACGTCGTATGATACTCGTACTTAGCAAGCTGGCTATTATAGTCATCATTAACTGTGTTGACGACTTAGTAACTCTTAATATGTTACCCTCGAACACAAACTAATAGTGCAAGTTGATTAAAACCCGTAAAAATTATACTATACTAGCAGTCCGGCCCGGCTTCGCCCGCAGTACATACCTACCTAGCCTATAGCAAAGATAATATAATAATAACGTAGTAGACTGTACACCTCATACAAAAATATTGGACCAAATTAAGGTGGCGAAAAGTAGGCGAATGTATGGCGCAGGAGAGTTGCTTGCTACTCGATACTAGATGGCTGTAATTTGCGTTAGCCTAAACTTACTATAAATATAGGGTGTCATTTTAAAATATTATGCCTAAAATATTGTTCTGATTTTTAATAAGATATATTTTGTGAATAAAATGTTTTTATATTCTCATAATACGGTAGATACAATGTCGTGTAGTTACGAGTGGCGCCATCTATGCGAGTCTCTGAGAACAAATCGCACGATTAAGGCGTTGGGACCACATGACATGCCTATAGTAATGATTAATCAGGGATAACGTACGGTGCAGTTGTTCCCAACAAAACATATGAACAAATTCGTCAGCCTAATAATATTAGTACAGACTAATATTCCGATTGAAAAATGTCTTAGTTAAACTAGAGAGTAAACTTGATCAATTCGTCGTCAAATAAAGTATTTATTTTGTCATCAAATGATGTTAAATACATCGGCACGAGTTAAAAATTATCCAATCAAAATAAAAACTTGATTTAAGATTAATAGTCAGTTGTCGGAAGAAAATCTACAAGATTCTAAAGTGTGTGTACTGGCGCCTGGTCTTGAGGACTTGACCTCCGAAACTAACCAAGGTTTCACCGCACCTACAGCACGACATGAATAGTATTAACTATCTACTTAACTTGAAGTTATAGACACTGAATAATTAACGATTACCAATACTAATATACGTTCTTCAAGTTTTATTAGCTTAAACTATGTCTCATATTTAACTGCTAATTGCTCGATGCGCAGTTGGGCGTAAGCATTATTAGTGCTTATGCAAGTTAAGCAACCGCGGGCGTGGTCTCCACTTGGATGGGTGACCATAAGAGACATTAAATTATCTCAACGTGCTACGTGCATTGCAAGTCATGCAAAGCCGATTGTACGGGCTGTCATCATTGTTGGCAGTCGATAAGCTACTATCACAGATGCCTTTAAGCAGCTTGGAAAATCTGACACCAATGTTGGCCACTTACACATACAAAACAGAAACAATAGATGAACTATTAATTTATTGTAACAAAAAGTACAAAAATATTTTGAAGGACACAATAGCATTTTAGAAATATGTTTGACAAATCATCAGTAGATGACAAGACAATATTTAATTAAAAAGACATCAACGCGCCTAATTTTCACAATGACATATTAACAGATTAAAATGTACCGTGCCAAATATCACATCCACAACTATAGATAGTTTGGTGTTTTGGATGTCTCATCTATATTTGTCTTATTTGAAAGCTGAGATTGTATTACGCCAAATTGGAAAGTCCTATTTACCTTCTTCTATGTATACAGACAAATAATGAGTAATCATAAATAATCAAGCTAGAAATAAAGTACTCATGGCTCAAGATTTTATTTTTGACTGAAAAAATAAAATTTTAATTTTCCTCCTTTGAATAAAAAAGTATTGTATTAAAATCAGAAAAATACGAACCTAAAATTAGTTCAAGATAAAATACGTCAAATCTTAAAAATGAAACCACTTTGTCGGCTTACATTGGATTTTTTTTTAAAAAATCATGCCAGTAATAAATAATTTGCAACGTTACTCAGTATCTTAGTATTATATAGGTAATTTAAATACAGAAACTACTAAAGAACTAATAGAAATACAAAGGCAAGAAAAAAAAAGTTTAAAAAAGCTGATTGATGAATTTTTATGGGAGGCCGGGTATTTATTTTGCACCTTTCTTTCATGCATTTCATGGGCCTATATTCTATGAGGGATTCTGATTCTGACATTGAAATATTGCCAAGTTGTTCAGTAATGATACTGAATATAGGATGAGTTCAGTAATATAGGATGACCTATATAAAGACCAAGACCATGTATTATATTGTCTTTGATAATAGTAACGTTGCAATTAATTTTTGTGTCCAGACTTATTAATTTTCATTACTTGCGCCGTGTAGCCCATTAATTAGTGATAACAGGGATGTTCCCTAAGGATATATAAATCAGCCGTCACGAGCCTAATAAATAGGTCAAACGGTACAAATTTCAATTTGTGGCCACACCAATTTAATTAACGAAACGGAAAAGTGACTGCTGATCTAATATAGAATTTAATACCAAAGTGGTAGAGAAGAAATTGAAGTGAACGGATGCGGGCAGCTGCAAATTATATTTGCTGGATATGCGTGACTCACCACCGTTTGCCTTCGTCTATGACACTGAATATACAAGTTGGAGTTCTGGGAAATTGTGTAAAAACTGTGGACAGAATATATAATAAATTTAGACTTAACACGCGTCTCCACCCAGCTTTAATTTTCAAAAATTTTAACAATTTCGGACGCGGTCCCTGTTTGGATGGATGACCAAAAATTGCATAAATGCTTTGAAAGGCACGTTCAACCGTTGAGATGCTTTTAAGCAGCTTCAGGCACCAGTGTTGGCCACTTGCACGCAACACATAAACAAAATGAAACTACGTCTTGGTAAATTCTTCTGATATATCTAGCATGATCCAAGCTTTCATATTTATCTCTCCTAGTCCTCATCCAAGTGAATCCTCGGTTGCATACTCAGGTGTATAGTCACTTTCTTACTTAACAATAAAATTACTTTGATAAAATTATTACATTTACCTATGCACCTAACGTTTCGAACACTTTACAGAGTCCGTCCATGCTTGCAGGTGGACTCTATAAATAAACGCGATAAAACTGTAATAAAAATGTTTTTACTTAAATGTGTAACAAACGCGAAAATATTAGAAAGCCTTATTACTGCCTTATTATTGCTTTATGGCCAGTCTATTATTGGTTTAAAGTACAAAGTACTCAAGTTGTAAAATGAGTTGTCAAACTTGACAAAGTTGTTACTGTTTGTTATTAAGGTAGTATTGTAGGTATTTGCCTGTAAAGGCTTTATTCGCGCTATACTTTCACCCTTCCACTTTCCCTGCTATAGAACTGATTTCTAAACCCTTTATAAACCAATGTTAATGTATGCATATAGAAGTAACAACATGTTAAAACAATAACACGCACGACCACATTCTCGGAATGGAGAGCTCATTGGCTCTCAGCAATAATAAAGTTAAGGCAGCAGACAGACAGATACAAACGAAAAAAGGGAATTATGGCAATATTTGATTATTTTGGTATAAATTTAAGCAAACATTTGTATCTATAGAAATGAGGGGATTATAATCCTTATAAACCAATGATAGATTAACTAGGCTGTATAAAAATAACTTATTTGATTTGATTAGACGAAAAATTAAGTTACCCTCAAAACAAAATCAATGCGATGCATTGAAACCCCATACTCCGGCCGAGGTCCGATTCATCAGAAAGAAACGTAGAGGTCATACATAATCATCATCAGGTCTTTGTTAGTCTCCACTGCAGGAGCACGACCCTCTCTGTACTACCAGAGCCACATATAGTCAGAGCATTCAGAGGATTTGGCCTACACTCTCCACTCTGGCCAGACGAGTTAGAAAAGTCTTTTAATATTTATAAGCTCTGTTTAGCTTGTATTTCCTAAGTCGCCTTTTACGACATCCACGGGAAGACTTGGAGTGGTCCTATTCTACTCTGCCGGGAACCACACGGCCTATATAACATGTTAAGACAATGAGGCGGCGCGTGCACTTGGAGTCTGTTCTCGGAATGGACCTCCGAAGTGGGTCAAGGCGCCCAGCCGGCAGCTGGCGACATGAACATAATTATATAGACTTTTTGCTTATCTCACTGGTTGTTTGGTACTCAATTTGTAGTTCGAGAGTGCCTGGTAAAAATATTGTAAGCGTAATTTATAAGGTGATTTAAAAATGTATGTATTTAGGACAAAATCAAAACGTTTATTCAGAAAATAGGCCTTTGCAGGGACTTTTTCACGTCATATTATATTTAAAATTATCTTATTAGATAATATGTATTTATTAATTGTTCAAAAGCTACAGACTACTAGCGTTTCGGAACCGACCACTGCAGAGAAGAAACGCCGAAAGAAACTCTTATCAACAGTTTTGGTCGCCTACTCGCCTGAAGGGCTTTATATGATTACGAATATTTATTCCTTATTGTCTTTTTCTTTCTTTTCTTTTTTCTTTCTTTTTTCTGTTTTCATGTTACAATTTCAATATACATAGATTTATTCTTTTTGGAACATGTTTATGTTAACGATCGAGTGTGTAAAGATAATAAACAACATATGATACTTAAAGTAGTCTCAAAGAGGCCGAGCAGACCAGTCCCCCCTGACAGCACCCGTTCACGAGTTGACGTGTGGATCAGCCATCGCTGAACTCAACCATATTAAAGGGACTTATGAAGTCTCCCTCCATCTTGCCATTAAGAACCCAAGCCAACCTCACCTGCACTCGGTGTATCCTGCTAGCTGACAAACCAGGCTCTGGCGAACAAATGCCCGCCAACACGCACTGGACCAGCGCGGCGGAGTATGGTCCACACCCCCCATTAATAGATAGAATAACAACGAGAAAAGAAATGCTCGGAGATAGCGCAGAAAAGAGAGGAGGGGAAGAAAATTGGGGAGACCTTTTCCCAGCTGTGAGACAGCATAGGTTAGTAAATAAAAATACTAAACCAGTTTGGCTCTTAAAATATTTCCGATTCTGATTCCGAAGTTCACGTATCTGTTCCGGAACAATTCACAAACAATTCTACACAAAATATTTCTTATCAAATAAACAGAAAGCTCTAGTGTTCATTATAGCAATTGGCACAGATTTTTGCTCCTTAAATACGTACATTATAAAATGTCAAATTTTATCTGATAGAGATTTTTAAACGATAATAGTTACTTTTGTAACGAAATTCAAAACGCCTGTTATTTTTTTTATAAATCAAGTGCCAGTATCCTGAAACGGCTAGCTACTTTGATCCTGGTTGCAAAATACGAGTAGACATTATAAAATGGTCAAATAATAAACAAAATTTTATCACGATAAAATAATAAAGGTTGGTCAGCTCCAGTCTCCTCATCAGTTAAAGAAATCCTTTTTAAAACATAATAAGTAATCTTTAGTAATACTTACAACTACAGTACGTCTAGTTTAAATTACACTAGACTGCTGTATCCTATATAACTTTCTATTATTTCGCAGTTTGTATTTACAGTATGTAACACACAAACTACGAAAGAATAGTATAAAACGACCGACTGCGTTATGTTTTCTCTAGATCTCAGAGACCATAAAAAAATATTCGAATGAGGGTAGAGATGATTAAATGTAAGTTTGAATTTCTATTGGGGACAACAAATTCAAACTCATTTGAGGCGTGTTCTATGCTCTTTACCCGTATAGGCAGTTTTTCGGCAGTGGTGTTATAAACAAAACTGTTGTTTTTCTTGGATTTTTTATTGTTTATCCCAACTAATATTATATGTAACGAAAACATTTTCAAAAAAATATAAATACAAGTATAAAAAGTTTTATAAATAAAAGTATGAAAAGGTTGGCTGGTCGCCAACATCTAGGTTTGTGTTTCGTCACAATAGCTGGAGTTGCTCAATGTTTATTAAACTTAACGTATAAATTTCATCATCACTATTATTGAAACAAGTGTTTAATATGTTGCAATACGTTCGTATAGTTTTCATCCAGCGACCTATGAGCGACTTAGTAACAGCATAAAATCCTGAAATCAAATAATATCTCTAAAATTATTTAACACTAGCAGTTACCCGCGGCTTCGCCCGCGTGATATATAGGCTATGTCCTTCTCGGTACCCTAACCGTATGCAAAATTTCATGATGATCGATTCAGTAGATGCGGCGTGAAAGCGTAACAAACAAACTCACTTTCGCATTTATAATATTAGTTGGGATGGGATTAGTACAAAAAATGGAAATTTCGCTAAATTAATATGGCTCTCTATTTGTAACATATGTACAATAATATCTATGTCATCACGTCGTTATCCTTTACTGGCTAGACAAACTTCATCACTATTATTGAAACAAGTGTTTTATGTTCCAAAACGTTGCTGTACTTTTCATGCCGCATGTAGGTCACTCCTACATGCGGCTTAGTAACAGCTGAAAAACCTGAAATCAAATAATATCTCTAAAATCCAATCTCAATCCCAACTAATATTATAAATGCGAAAGTGAGTTTGTTTCTCTTTTTCGCTTTCACGCCCTATCTACTGAACCGATTATTCTGAAATTTTGCATAATATGTCGTCTGGAGTACGAAGAAGGCTTACCTTTAATACCTGAAAAAAGTATTGTTCCCGAGGGATTGTCACAAACGCGAGCGAAGCTGCGGGTGAAAGCTAGTTATTCAATATTTCTAATTATTCAAAAAAATAGAATTTTGCTCACTGTACACTATGTTACGTGCGCTAAGAATATTTATTTTCCTCGCAAAGTTACCGAGTCGTGTCGCCTTGGCATTCGACCGTCACCCGCCTCAAGTGCAGCGAGGCTTTCCTTCACTTACAACTTAAATATTACCCAGTTTCAAGCCTTTGTTAAAATGCCGCTACACTAGATTAGTAACTACGGTACTAAAGAATAAATATTGTAACATTTTTTTTTATCAAATAATTAACATTATCACTATCAAATAATATCTTTAACGGCTGTACATTATGTAACGTGCGCTAAAAATATTTATTTTCCTTGCAAAGTTCTCACTGAGTCGTGTCGCCTTGGCATTCAGCCGCCACCCGCCTCAAGTGCAGCGAGGCTTTCTTCACTTACAAGTTAAATATTACATTTCAAGCCTTTGCTATAATGCCGCTACGGTGATTACTAACTACGGTGCTATACCTCACAGAGATAAGAAAAGTCAATACCTATAACAACAATTTTATCAAATAATTAATTTAAAAACATGAACTTTAAGGGAAATAAATCACCATTGAAATAAATCCTTTGAAAGAAAATGGAGAAATTATTATTAAATTTTGTTCCGCAAAGCTTTATATTATAACAGATTAAACAATTTTTTTAACTACTATTTACAATTTAATGTGAGAACATGAAGCTTACTTAGCGTTTCCGCCAATAGTTTTTGAAATATATTCTCTAACATCATATGCCTCGTTCAACATCCATGTCAAGAGACGTAGCGTTCCTTTTCTAAGCCGGAATGCTCACAGTTGTTATCCTACGGTAGATTGTAAACCATAGGATCACTAACCAAGTAACTACATAAAACCGTGAGGAAAAACAAAATTTCATTGGACCTCCCTCATAAATTCACCGCTCAACTGGTCAATTTCTATAGGAATTCTAAAAGTTTTTCGTATTTTACCTTTTTTCCTTGCGATTCTACAGAGTAGTTCTGAACAATCGGGCAATATTTTAATGATGGAATCAAATCTCTAATAAAATATATACGCAAGAAAAAAAATAAGACTTCCAGGATCAATATTTTTTTTAAATTTTACATCTTATTGCTTACGGGTCTATATTCTATGGGATTTAGTTTCCAACATTAAATTATTGCTAGATCGTTCAAAATCCTCCTGTTTTAAAGGGTTTAGAATAAGTCTGTCATTTATACTGTAGAATTTAATAGATATACCACGTGGTGTGGCGGCTAACCACAAGTTCAAGCGTGCACTTGACTTAGCCATTAGCGGATGCATGCGTTGCATCATGTAGCTTATCGATCGAGTAGTCTCGTGGATCACGAATATTTTGTTCACGTGATTATCAAAATGAAATGTCGTATTATGTATTTTCCGTGTGGTTTAAGCCCAGCTTAAGATCATTCCAAATCCTGCGGCCGTAATTGTCAGAAGAGGCTAACAATACGCCTCCATTATTATAACCATAAACATTTATATCAAACACGTAGAATCATTTAAAATAAAATATAAGCCAAGTAAAACCCTGACTGCCTTTTTGTCAGTTTTCGTCCGCCATATTGATTTCAAGTTTTCAGCTATGTTTTAGCAACTTGAAATGTGACGTGAAAAAAACCAATAAGTCTGACGTAGAACCGCAAGTACTTCTTCTCACACTACAGTATCGCTAAATATTTAAACACTTGTTTCAATACTAATGATGACGAAATTGACGCGTAAGTTTAATAAGTATTGATCAAAACAGTGCTCAATAAAATGTATGCTCCAAACGACGAGCCCTGGACTCTAAAATATCAGAATCACTTTTACCGTGACAAAACTTGCATCTTTTTTTGGCCTGCCTTATGTGTTGGCAACAGTTTCAGCCAAATAGGACTCATTTTTACCCGACGGACCCGCCCAGAAGACGAAGAATGTTTTTGTGTGTATGTTAGTATGTCTAGTATACATTGTCGCCTTGTGTAGCCTTAACAGCTTAACCTATTTTAAAGTGTAAAGTTTTATTAGATTCGTATTCTATCCCCACAGTGTGTTAGTATTGTAATACCATGGTAATACCATTATGAAAAAATTATATGGCGGATTAAAACTGTCAAAAAGGGCAGCCGGGATTTTTATTTTTTGATACTTCTTGTTTTTCAATATTAGCAGCTCCATTTCAATATATCATTAAATAAAAATCAAAACGGCTATCTGGAGAGGCAATATGTGCTTAGTTTACGAATACGTCCCTTTTGGCAAAACTTCCATCTTTTCTTGGCGAGCGCCATGTGTCTGCAACTGTTTCGGCCAAATTGGGCTCATTTTCTTCGTTACATCGTTTCACTTTTAGCGGATGCACTGAAACTGTATATGATACGTCCTGGCCTGGCTCTTAAACTAAAATATGAATAAGAAAGTTCTTTAAAAGCTAGTATTGATTAGGTTTTTTCCGCAAGCCCTGCTATTTAGCACTTATATTTAAGTACTAAAACATATTAAGCATTGTTCGTTGCGTGGCAAATTTTATAAATCTTTTTCGAATTTTTGAGGCTTCTGAGCAAAAGGTAAACAATGCCCGAGCCAACGAATCATAGACAAGAATTCTGTAAATAAAAAGATTAACCTAATCATCCCTGCTACGAAAAGTACATCAAGTATGATATCTATGACATCAAGCCATTGGTCAATTATGTTGGTTGTCATCAACATCATTGGCAGTCATGAAGCTATATCAGAAATCTGACAACAGCCACCACTGCCACTGCAATACACGAAAAAGAAAATCGTGTTAAATTCCCGCTTTTTCAGAAGTACGATATTATAATAGGAATATCAAGTCAAAAACTACAATATTCGTTACACTTTTATATTTGTAGAAATATTTACCTCTGTACTTAAAGTTTATTTTTGCACATAGTCTTTCAGAAAGCAGGGATTTTTTTTCCCTATGTATTAAATAATTTTGAATAGCAAATGAGTGTAATTCGCGAACTCACAGAGTATCAATCAAGGTTGATATATGAGAAAGAGATTGTGCAATGGCGGCCGGCCGGGAATGGGGTCATTTCCGACGGTTATCTTCACTAATTTTGAACCTTATAACAGGTGTAAAAAAGGTTCGTTTTCGGGCGGGACATAAAGCAGTTTAACAATAATTAGAGCGATAAGATAGGTACTAGTCCGAGATGGCAGATACAGCCGTTTTATTGTTTGTCGATCATAAAATTTGTTTATTAAGAGCTTATTTTAAACTCTTGTTGGAAACAGATGTGGCAGGGGCTTATCCGTAGCCGCATAGAGCTTTGCCGGCTATTTGACTTTTAAAAAATAGGTGCTATAGATAATCTTTCATAGAACAAAACTGACTTTGGCCAAACTATCAAAATATTTTGATGAAATTTCTTGGTTTAGGGACCTTACTCTGAGCTGAGTTTCTTTTGGCGTATTCTTCTTAGAAGTGGAATTGTAGTTTTTAAATTTTGCAAATTTAAAAATAACAAGAAAGAAAAGAACGTTCATAAAGTGTTACATGCGATCCAAAATTTAAATAGATATTCATAAGAAATATAAAATGAAGAATACGATTTATAAATAACGTACCTAGTCGCAAGACAAGAATTGATAATGATAGATTTCTCCTGTTTTGGACTCGGTTAAAAACTTTAATACTGCTGGCTTGACTCATCATCAGTTCCTTACAGCAATCTCTTCTATTATAAAGCAGTATAAAAATATACGTTCCGGCCGACCGGTAAGTGTCTGCCATGGAATGTTTTACAGCGGAAGTCTTTGCGTTGGGTAAACAGATGTTTTGAGAGATTTTTTTCTGATTAATTGATTTTAATTAATTTGTACCATTAGCTTGACTTAGAAAAAGTTCGTAGATTGTACGTGTATATTATTATTGGCTAAGTATTGGAGAGATAAAATATTATCAGGAAATGCTTGCATGCTGGTAAGTTAGAATAAACGTACGAATATACAGCTGATTCTATTCGCCTAAACGAATATAAGATTTTTTAATTGTGAAAACCCAAGTGTCTATACGGAACCGCAAAAAGGAGGCGAATGAGGTATTTTACTTCGTAAATATTATATTTACTGCTGGTTTTAAAAATCTAAAACTTGTTTTCGGGAAGTTCCGTAAAAAAAACGAGGCCTTAAGGATGTTTAACCTCTATAAAAATGTTCAAACATAAAGCACAATACCCAAAAAAAAAAACATTTAGGTAAGTATTGTAGAATGGTTTTTAATCTTTACTTGCTGAGGAGGACTTTTTTCTAAAGTTCTTAGTTTATCGAAAAAAAAGTATCGCGTACATCGATTTTTATTGCAAATATTCATTAACTACGTAACTTTTTGTCTTAGAGTCACGCAATTTTTATGTTCAATACAATACCAATTAACCTAAAACTCGCCCGAGGAAATATTTTACAGATTATTCTTCTTTTTAATATTAAATTTATGTTATTTAATATTATGAATGCGCGCGGGTGACGGGCGGCAGTCGACCGCTGACTTTCTGACGGGGAACTAAGGTTCAAAACTCGGCCCATATCCTGAAGTTCATTAGCGCATGTACGAGCCTTAAAGACTTATGATCCTAAACTCCTTTTACCCCGTAAGTGGTATAGTCATGATTAGTTTTGTATGTAGTAAAACCGGATAATAAGAGTTAGTCGATTGCGCAAACTCTTTTAAAACCGATAAGAAATTGTCCTACTTCCTTACTCGTTCTCAGAAAGCATTAGTGTTCTTCGTGCGTTATCAGCGGCCATTATAATCAGTTCAAACACTGGGAAACCTCTGTATCAGTGGGTGGAGTAAGTACTAAGAAGGTAATACGTATTAGAATGGCATGTTCTCAGAAATTTGGTGCTCTAACAAGGAAAAACAAAACATATGTCGGTAAGCGAAAAATTAGGTACGTAAGTATTTCATTTCGGAATAAGTAAGTCTTTTTCAAAAATGTCATGTTGTAATTTATGCAAAATATTGCTAACTACTACTAAAAATATACGTTCCTAATAACCGGCCAACCTCGGCTATCAGTGGGCGGAGTGTGTACTAAGTAATTATCGAGTGTATGTACCGTGTAACACTTCAGGAAAATCGGGCTTCAGCAACATACTCTAATAGGAGAATTTTCAGAAACAACTTCAAATTCACTTAATACACGACTTCGCGCAAATTTTAATTTGTTTTAAGTGTCATACTCATATCGTATAGGCCAAATCCTCTGACTGCTCTGGCTAAAATATGGCTCCTGGTAGTACAGAGAGGGTCGTGCTCCGGCAGTGGAGACTAACAACGACACCTGATGATCAAGTGTCAAGAGAAGTGTCATTTCACTGTGATTTATTTGTCCGATTACAGGTTTCAGAAAGAAATTATTTAAGTGATGGTTTTGTTTTATTTATTTATATTACTAAGTTTAAATATTGTATTATTTACAATATTTTATTTCTTTCCTGGAAAGGAAGGAAGTAGGTTTTAAAAAGTCTATTATTTTTAAACCCACCACAAAACACAAAATAAGTCCACGTCATTAACATCAAGGAACAGATATAATGACAAAATTCTTACTGTGGCTCAAGTTTTACAGCCGGCTGCCTGCCAGAAGCCAATTCTTGGGTATCTCCAGAGAACCACAGCGAAAGTACAAGTATTGTGGCCCGCACCGGGATTAGAACCCGGCGCCCGTGTGTCGCAGGCTATCTGCGCAATTAAGGCCGTCAAAAACCATATAAGTATCTGGCAATTATTTCCTGTCGTCCCAAAAGATAATAATTTCGCAAACAAAACAGAATAACGGCACCAAATCGGCCGGGCCCTGGTTCGTTTGCCGGAGAAAGCCACTGCGCCTACGCACGCCGCCTTATATGGTAGGGCTTTGTGCGAAAATTCGCGTTGCCCAACTCACTGTGGCGAATTGGCCTTTATGGTAGATTTGAAATTCTGATTATTATGATTAAATATTATTTATATTGCCGTGTGGTTCCCGGCAGAGTAGAATAGGATCACTCCAAGTCTTCCCATGGATGTCCTAGACACAAGCTAAACAAAGCTTATAACCATTAAAGAGACCTCTTCAACCGGTCTGGCCAGCATAGAGAGTGTAGGCCAAATCCTCCGCCTGCTCTTCATCAGCAAAGAACCCCCAGGAGGAACGGACCTCGGCTTTGGGCATTGCCTAAGTGCGCAAGGCTTGGAGTTACAATAAACTCTTATAATATGATAGGCCGCGATTTACATGCCTAAGCTGAAGGACGGAACAGGGAAACCCTCAACTTTCATGGATATCATATGAACTATATGCATGGTTGACTGACCGTGTCACCTACACGAAATGATGATGATGATATGAACTTTCGTATTCAGAGAAAAGTGATGAAGACACGCAAGACCTTCAAATGTCTGAAAGTCGAAGTAAAATTATGTTTTGTAACCAGGTGTATTCACAGTATGTAAAATTGGCCCCAGCCAAACGTTTTCCTCAAGACAATCAGTTTTAGAATTGTAAATTAGGAATCTGAATGCACAAACAATTCGCTATAAATTAATATTCAATAACAATGGTACCTACGAGCCTGTGTTGGTTTGAGCCGCTGCTTGCCAAGTTATTTATACATACAAATTAACATTTGTGTTTGTGAGTTGGTTGGTTAACCATTTTTAGTATCTACTTATTCATACCTACCTACCTGGTTATGATTGTTGGAGCCATGTCCTAAAGAAAGTCATAGGAGTTTTGGTGGGAAGTCATAAGCGGTTTAGTTGGTGGTAGCCTTAGATAATATTGCAAATTGATTTTAGTGGACTTTAATAAATAATAATAATATTTTTTTTATTAGGCAACAATATTGAATAAAAATAGGAAGTTGCTGGAGTCTGTAAATGTAAATGAATTAATTGCTGGGTGGGGCTAGTGTGTGAACTCAATGCTTGTGCCTTATGATATGCATTGGTGTAGTTTGCTGTTATAAATGCTCATGCTGAGGAAAATGGTATGAAACAGTTAAAGATGACAGTTATATGGATTCGAATACATATAATTAGGCCACCAAACTCTCCCATAAAGCAATAAAAGGATCTACGACATCTTGATTGTTACTTGTTAAATCTACACCGTAGAACACTGATACTTTTTTTTTATTATTATATACTATTTTTATACTTTAATTGACACTGGCAGTATCGCCGAATTATCATCTGATATTTTGTACCATATTACTATATAATTTACCTCGGATTATCTCCTTGAAGTGGCAGTGGGAGGGGCACATAGCACGAGGAACTGATGGCCGATGGGGCAGAAAGGTTCTTGAATGGCGACTACGTACCGGCTATCGCAGCATTGGACACCCACCGTCCAGGTGATCGGACGACCGCTTCCAACCGGTCGTATTGGGAATCCTTGGGGGAGGCTTATGTCCAGCAGTGGACTTCTTGCGGCTGAAATGATGAATGATGACGATAATAATTTTCCTTAAACCTAATTCTATTAAATTAAATATTTGAAGAGAAAATGAAATATTATCGAAGTAGGCTTGGTGTTCGACGACTGATGCGTACTAGTCGTATGACTGCGCGATAAGATAAATCCGATGGGCGAATTACGAGTACATCCAAATTCTACTGTTATCTGCCATGTTGTGAAAACATTGGAGTTATTAATAATGCTTACGCAATGTTATGGAATACAACAACAGAGATTGTGCCGATCAATTAAGTAGCAAGGCACGAGACAAAATAAAGTACCTTCATTACGGACATGGAATGGAAATAACGTGCATACATACATACTATCACATCTTTTTCCCTTGCGGATAAATAGAGCCCAGGTCTGTAAAAGCTTAATAAGGCCGCGTTTAGCGTGTTCGTGGGCTTGTAGGTGAGAACGGATGGGTTTCTAGCTGCAACGGGATTGCATTTAAAATATTTGTATAAATTGTATGAAATGCACTAGGGCTTTGGTCGGGGAAAAAAGAAAAAACGGAATGATGTCAATACCCCTATTGACATCATTCCGTTTTTTCTTTTTTCCCAGACCAAAGCCCTAGCGCATTACATACAATTCAAAGTAACTCTATCTGTCGGTTTGTCTGTCTCTCTTCACGCTTCAACTACCGAACTGAAATAGATGACGTTGATTTTTGTAAGATCTAGATAGGCAGTCCGAAAACTAGTAGTAAATCTTACTCTATATTTACCAACTATTTTTCTTCAGGACAAGACAAATGCACTATCTACTGAACCGATCATCATAAAATTGTGCTTAAGGTACGCGTTGTATTGCGTACGAAGGAGGAAATAGGCTACCTTTCTTTCTGGAGAAAAGCATTGTTGCTGAGAAATCGACATTAACTCGAATGAAGCTGCGGGCGTACGTAAGTACTCTTCTATAAATAAAAAGAAATATCCCAGTCGACCCATCTCGATGAGACATCCTGTATATCACCACGCTGCAAAAAAGCTACCTTACCCATAGATATCTACAGGACCTAGGTAAGTTTGTCTGGTGATAATTATTGTATCATTCCATTGTTATGAATAAGGGTCCCTTAATTAATAATATCCGTTGCATATCACAACGTCACTATAGCTGTACTCTGATTATAGGCACGGCATTGGCGAGATTCGATTGTAAAGGGAATAACTTAAAACTGACCGGTGTATTAATTTAAATACTAGTGTTTTCACTGGACTTGATTAGGGTATAGGTATTAGGGCCTTTGGTTTTGTTATTTTTGGTCAGGAATGAGATAGGTACATCTCATGTAAGTATCTAAAACTACTGACTAAAAAAAACTGCTAGGTTCCCCAAAACTAGAAACCAAAACCGGATGGCCGGAGGTTATGATTTGCACCCACGTGACGTGTGGTTATAGTGACAGTTTGGATGGACCCAGGATACGTGATCAATCCAAACTGTCACTATGTCATAATCGTATGTTTGGCTTTCTTTACTTTCCAAAAAGGGCCCCAAATCTCGAATGCCCAAGGGACCCATTTCAGTTAAAGAAAACCATGGTCATCATCATTTAGTGTAGGTGACACAGTCAATCGACCATGCACGCCCTGGTGTCAGAGTTCTTCGGAACCACTTCTCGGCCTCTCACGTGATTCCTTTTACGACTACCAGATGGCAGCCGTTACCAACGGCTTAACTTGCCTTCCGAAACACGGAATCATCTTTATTATCAAAGAATTAGGTGATTCATGCCTGCAATGTCCTAACCAAACTGGAAACAACTTAACAAAATACTTCCCTTGGGAATCGAATTCACGTCCCGCGGGTCAACAGGCAAACGCCTAAACCACTGGACCACGGTGAGACAGAGTTTAAGTCTAGGAGCCCCACATTTAGCGAGATGGTGCGGGCGTACCTATAGTATAGGGCGGAATACCTCAGAAGAGAAGCAGTTGATAGTAAATGCATTCTACTTTCTTTTTTATAACAACCAGCCTGGAACATTGATATTGTTCTGCATACTGTACCAAAAGCCCTCATCGAAAATAACTACGTCGTCGCAATAAAAAGCCATACAAGGTCGTAGTATCCAGCGTCGTCGTTATCCAGCAGATAAGATGTCTTGAAGACGCTCAGATAAGCCTAATCTTGAGCTAACAGATGACCTGTGCAAAGGTAGCTTTGTGTGCAATGAAGTGTTTTGTTGTAAATTGATAAGGAATGATGATGGCCACGTTTTTCTCTTGGAATCTTGAACACACTATCCGAAAGCACATTCGTTATAATGGCCTTTTTACATTCCTATTGATTTGGCTACTTCTACATCAGTACGTTTTGACATAAGCTTTTTAGGTACTATCATGTTGATTTCATACTGATCATTTTCGATGCTATATATTATGTACGTAGCTTGTGGAATATGAAGCTTACAACAAGTGGATTATTTAAAACTCGATTCCTATTTCGTCAGTTTACGTCCGCCATATTGTTTTTTTTTTTTTTTGCCGACGTCACATAGCCAATGGCACTTCGGGGGAAAATACTAATCTGATGACACCTCACACTTATCAAGCCGTTTAGGCTCTAGAAGGCAAGATTGAACAGACATACTAACATACATACGCGGGAAAAACATTACTTATTTTTTTTCTGGGTGAGTATATGGGGTAAAAGGATGTGAATACTAGTTACAGCTCAAAATTTTCCTATCAATAAATGGATTCAGAATAACAGGTAAATCTGTTTCAGGAAGGAAAGGCGTTTCTGAGCCTGGCATAACCCAAACCAGCGGAAAAACAAGCCCATTTACCTGGAACACAAATAGAATAAATTATGTAAAATTTTGTCATGGTTTTGTAATATTCCTGTAATATTAGTTTGATAACAGAAACATAATTTACTTAGACAACCATAGACAGTACTTCTTTTGTGAAAACTCATTATCAGGCCTTTTTTGTCTCCATTTTAGACCCTATATGTACTAATAGAGCCATATATTAGCCAGAGCAGACAGAGGATTTGGCTTACACTATCCACGCTGGCCAGACGGGTTGAAGAGATGTTTGATGTTTATAAGTTTTGTTTAGCTTGTGTTTCCGAAGTCCCCTTCTACGACACCGGAGCGAAGATTTACCAACCCGCAACCACACGGCAATATTCGTACTCGTTTAGGCCTAATTGACTGAGCTAACAAGAAACGTAAGCGAAACGTTTCTGCTTTAGCTTAGGCAAAATGCCTTTGGTATTTCTGTCCGTCTGTTCTCATAAGCAGGTCGCATTTGTCAACTGATATTGCTAAAATCTTCAGCAACAGCTCTGCGATAAACGGTCGGATGAACGGACATCAGAAGCTTAGTAATACGGTTCCGTTTTTACTCTTTGGGTACGGTACCCAAACCTCTACAAAATTAAATAACGAAGGTAATCGAGTTATAGCCTAGTTTCTTTTTATTGACTTTTTTGGTCCGTATTTTCCCTATCGACCTTTATTGAGGTCTTACTTCAATAATGATGATTATGCGGTGTTGTGTTAAATAACATTACTAAGAAACGAGAACATCGCCTGACTGCAGAGACATCAATCCTCTCGGAAACCATTACCCCGCTCGTTATGAGGATTGTCCGAATTAAAGCCATTAGCCTGGACACGGGTAACGAACTAACCACAGGGTTGACAACTCCTCGTTTATGTCTTTTGATGCAAGTTTGATATTCTTCGACTATTCGTTTTTGTTATCGTCAAAAAAATGAGGTCAAAAAAATGAGACATATTGTTTCTTTTTTTTTTCATGACCTTTAACAGCTGGGACCTACAGCTTACGTGTCTTCAGAAGAACGGAGTAGTTTGAGATATTTTTATGCCACTTGCAGTCACCTATCCCATAAAAGACCGTGCTCAATAAGTTGATGTTAGAAAAAATCCCTGGCTTGCATCTTTCTTTACTTTTATAGTTAAAAACATATTTTTGATTATAAAAGTATAGATCAATATGTACTTCTATCTATCTATACTTTTATAGTTAAAATACATATTTTGACCATAAAAGAATAGATAGAAGATAATAGTCGTCTAACATCAACCTACAAAAATTATTGTTTTGACCTCTTTGGATCAACGCATAGAGTTAGTTAGTTAGAACTGTTCTCTACATTTTTCCCTTTGTTTTCAGATGAAATTTTATAAATCTAGCACTTTCTTACAAAATGAGCATTAGCAGCCCTACGGCAGGTCAACAGACTTCAGTTGATTTCGAATATGGATTACCGTGATAGACGTATTACAACTCACAATACTGAGGGTTCAACGACATTCAATTGACGAGCTCCGTGGCGCAGCGGTCAACACGCCTGCCTGCGACACGGATGGTCCCGGGTTCGATCCCCGGTCAGGTCAAGATGGAAAATGATCTTTTCAGATTGACCTGGGTCTTGGATGTTTATATATATATAAGTATCTATTATAAAATATAGTATCGTTGAGTTAGTATCCCATAACACAAGTCTCGAACTTACTTTGGGGCTAGCTCAATCTGTGTGATTTGTCCGTATATATTTTTATTTATTTATATTTAATTAATTCAACATTATGTATTAGCCGCAATTAGTGAAATTTACCGAAATCATCTTGAAGCGATAATTTTTAGTTAATTCTGTTAGCTGTATAAATAATGTTTACCCGCATTAAAAATAATTTTATTTAAATGTAGACACATTTCAATAAAATTATTTTTCGTAATTGTTTTAGTAATCGCGAATATATTAAAAAACATTATTTACGATAATTACTGTATTATCAACCAAATTTAGGCCTGCCGATTTTTTAATCCCATTTGGTGAATTATACTGATAAAATTATCTTGAAGCGATAATTTTTGTCTTAAATTGAGACCACATGGATTGGTGGACTAATTTTTTTTCTACACTTTTAGGCTAATACAGTACAGACTTATTATAATCTAATTAATAAACTTTGGCAATACTACATGTAGTATCGAAGCTTAGCTCTATTGCGTATACGTACCTACCGTTACAACTACGAGTAGATCCTCTTTGGCAAGGGGCACTACGGCTACTGTCCCAATTACCCATAACTTACTCGTACTGGACACTCGCCAAGCCAGTTTCTCGTAGATATGTCTTATCGGACCTAATTAAGTTACCACTCGGAATAAATAAATTTTTAATTTCGACTTAAAATAATGTTTTCTAAAGTTAACGCGATTTGTTACACATTTAAATAATATTACTTTTAATACGTGTAAGTATACACTTATCGTTTCGAACATTTAACAGTGTTCGTGCTCGCTAGTTGAAATATTAATCAGAGAGTAATCCAATCGGGTCAAGTCATGATGGAAGTCGGTCTTTTTAAGTTGGTCTGGGTCTTGGTTATAATCTATCTAAGTATCTATTATAAAATATAGTATCGTTGAGTTAGTGTCCTATGATGATACAAGTTCACAATCACAACTTACTAGGGTGCTGGCTCAGTCTGTGTGACAAATCAAATAGACAAATTCCTTTATTACAACAACACAAGAACAAAATTAAAATTATGGACGATGTCTCCATGGTGTTAGTTTGTGACTCCAATTTTACGGATGATGAAGTGGAAGCTGGGAAGGCCCACCTGATGAATGCACTTTCTGTTGCCGAAGGCACTCGAAATATACAGAGGAAGGGTGAAGATAAAAGGAAAAAAAATATTAAGGATGTCCTTAAAGTTCTTAGGGAAACCGCTAGCGAGATTCAGCCTACGTACGTGGCCAAGGCACTCGAACGTTTGCCACCGCTTTGTTTTGACCATGTTGATGTGACTCGCCTTTTGAAGGATATCCTTGTTTTGAAATCCGATGTTCAAAAACTTTGTAACGAATCGGTCTCAAAAACAGAAATTGATATTCTGAAGAAAAGTATAATTTCCGATGTTAGGTCAAGTCTTGCAACTGATGCTGTCAAAGACGTGCGAAATACGCAAAATATTCAATCGAATGAAAACTCAAGGGTTAAAGTGAAGCAAAATACTGAGACGAGTAAACAGCATAACAAAAATATATGTTCCCCGCCATCAAGGATGCGACAACGCACCGATTCGACAGAAACAATTATTTCTCCACCGACATACCGGTCGATAGTTAGCCGCTGCGATCGTCCTGCGACGGAGCCATCGAAGTTGAATCTTATGCGCGACGAGACGAGAGTTGACAGTGACGGGTTTACGCGCGTTGTTAACAAGAAAAAACGACAGTTACGTAATATCAATAAGTGTGGTACTGCGACGGGTTCGAGTAAACTACTGCCAGCGCAACTGCCTGAAGCTATTTATTTATCGCGCTTGCAGAAATCATGCACGGTTGAGGACGTCAAGGAGCACATACAGGCAATGGGATCAGAAGCAGTCGATGTTCAGTTATTGCCACAGCGCAAAGAGTTAGAATTTAGGTCTTTTAAAGTTATAGTTGGGAAGCAAAATCTAGAAACCTTTCTTAGTACCGATTTTTGGCCAAAGAATTTGATATTCCGACGATTTAAAGAACGTTTCGTAAATGTTAATAAATCTAATTAATATGGATAGTACAACCAATAATATTAATATGATAACCTTTAATTGTCAGAGCATTAAAACGTCTTTACAACAAGTGAGAGACTTGTGTAGTGCTGCGGACATAGTGGCACTGCAGGAAACTTGGCTTATGCCACATGATCTCTGTTTGGTTGACACTATCGACCGTAACTTTGGCAGTGTAAGTAGGTCTGCGGTGGATACATCGAAAGGTGTTATAAGAGGACGCCCTTACGGCGGCATATCCTTATTGTGGCGAAAGTCTAGGTTTCCCAACGTGTCAATCATTGACTGTGTAAGTGATAGAATTATGGCTATATTAATAAAAAATGGTAGTCAACCTTTTATTGTATTTAACGTTTATATGCCAACTGATAAGTCTGACAACCTACCTGAATTTACAAACTGCTTATCCCGAATGCATGCCTTAATTGAGGAGTATGACGTGCCTCTTGTGTACATCCTGGGAGATTTTAATGCGGATCCCACGGCAAACTTTGGAAAAGAACTTATGGCTTTTTGTACGGAACAAAAATTATTTTGCGTGGATGTTGATATGTTAGGGATTGCATCTGGCACTCATACTTTTGAGAGTAAAGCGCATGGTACTTGCTCGTGGTTGGACCACTGTGTGACTACTTCTGCTGCCCGCAAAACTGTTAAGTCCGTTAAAGTTTTGTACGGTGTTTACACATCAGATCACATACCACTACGTATAGTATGTCAACTGGAAATTTGTAGTGACTCGACCGCGAGCGGGACTCATGCGCTTGAGATTAATAATAATGAAAGCCATAAAATACGGTGGGGAAGCAGGGATGCTAGACAAATAGATAAGTATTATGAGTATTGTAAGAATTATATTTTAAAAACTGACATTAAATATAAGGACATAATACATGATAATAATTTGAGCTCGAGTGGCGACTACTATTTTAAATTGATTGACGATCTGTATAGTGAGATTATTAAGACATTACAATTAGGGGCTATTACAAGCTCGTCCTTGCGGTCCTTTGGTAAAAAGGGAAGGGTGCCTTTGACTGGATGGAACCTCCACGTTCAAGAAAGTCACAAGGCTGCCCGACTTTGCTATGATGTTTGGTTGACGGCTGGCAAGCCGACCACAGGTGACACATATTATAGCATGGTAAGCAGTAGAAAAACGTTTAAGAATAAGGTTAAATGGTGTATTAGAAATGAAGAAATGATTAAGATGGATATTTTGGCAATGCACAGGAAAGAGAAAAAATTTCCGAAATTTTGGAATGCAACAAAAAAATTACAAATAAGACAAAGCTTACCTGTCTCTGTGGACGGCGTGCAACAGCCAGAGGAGATAGCAGACTTATTTGTCTCTAAATTTAAAAAGGTCCCAATGCCCGCGCGGCCACCTCCGTCGGGACAGGGTGCTCATCTGGTCTCTGAAGAACCAGTCATGCAGTTTACTGTCGACGATGTTGTCAAGGTGGTACGTTCTATGAAGAGGGGCAAGTCTCCTGGTCATGACGACTTGAGTATAGAGCACGTTCTGTATGCGGGTGTGTCACTATGGTCTAGACTATGTATATTTTACAACTTATGTTTAAAATACTCATATCTTCCCGATCCTCTTATGCGAACTGTAGTCGTGCCTATAGTCAAGAATAGGACAGGAGACTTAAGTTCGTCGGCCAATTACCGACCTATTTCGCTAGGAACTATTTTGGGAAAAGTGTTGGAACGGCTGCTACAGCCTGAGCTGCTGAGAAACTTGGACATTGAGGAGGCACAGTTTGGCTTCCGACCCGGTGTGTCAACAGACTCGGCGATTGTCAGTTTGAAATATGCAGTAGATTATTATGTTAATCGAGATACGCCAGTTTATGCTTGTTTTCTGGACCTGAGCAGTGCTTTTGATCTGGTGAATTATAAAATTCTTTGGAGCAAATTGCGTTGTTTAGGAGTCCGGGAATCAATCATTCGGCTGTTGACGCACTGGTATAGTGGCCAAACTAACTACGTAAGATGGGGTGACGCGACGTCCAATGCCTACAGGTTGGAATGCGGTGTGCGCCAAGGTGGGGTTACCTCTCCGGATCTCTTTAACGCTTATATAGACGGGTTGATTGGTGCGCTGAGGGACACCAAAATTGGTTGTCATATAGATGGGGTATGCTTTAATAACCTCAGCTATGCTGATGATATGGTGCTCCTCAGCCCATCAATCAGTGGACTTACTGACTTACTGGCAATCTGTGAGAGTTACGCTAGCTCTCATGGATTGAAATATAATGTGTCAAAAACAGAGATGCTTGTTTTTAAGACGGGTAGGAGTCCAGAGAGGGTGCCTCAGGTATTTTTGAATGGCTCAGCAGTACGGGTTGTAGACAGCTTTAAGTACCTCGGCCATATTGTTACCGGCGACCGCAAGGACGATCTTGATATCGAGCGAGAAAGGCGGGCATTGTCGGTTCGGTGTAACATGCTTGCGCGCCGTTTTGCTAGATGTAGTCGGGAAGTGAAGGACACCCTCTTCAGAGCATATTGTCAGTGCTTATATACTTGTCAACTATGGTATAGGCATAAGAGGGCGTCCCTCAGCACCATGAGGGTGCAGTATAATGATGCATACCGCATCCTCATGAAGCTTCCTCGCTACTGCAGCGCGTCGGCCATGTTTGCCGAGGCGAGGATGCCCGACTTCTTTGCTATTATCAGGACACGTATATCATCGTTTTGGGACCGATTGCGTAATTCTGGTAACAGCATGCTCAGAGTTATTAGTGAAGATTTGACAAGCCCGATGATGCAATACTGGTTTAAAACACACCGGGAACCGAATAAAAAATGACAGCCCGTAAATATTGTGCGGTAGAAATATTGTACGTTGACGTACTAAAAATGTATTTTTTAGTGTAATTATATGTATACTATACTTTATATTTTATTCAAATTATTATTATTATATACAGCTGTATTTATATTGGGTTTTTACCTTTAATAAAGAAATTATTATTATTATTATTATATTATTTATTACTGGGAGAGTACCTACATACATAGTCACCAAGTTTTTATCCCTTACAGGATAAATCGAGCCTTAAGGCATAAGAGCAAAGGCTACGTTAAGCCTATTATTGGTTATGTACCTAGTAGAATCAAATTAGTGATGAATGAAATAAAAATGCATGATTCTTAAGATTTTGGCCCATTCCCTCGACAGGCTTCTACGCTCCGCGCGGGATAAGAAGCAATTACACTACGCTCCTACTCTTCACACATATCAGCAAGGAAGATCATGATAGCCACATAATCAAACTTTTAGACCAACTTAAACATTCAAGTTTCAATTCAAATTTATATATAGAAAATCAGGTAAGTATCGATTACGTCTAAGACTCACAAGATAGAATGTCGAGCTCCGTGGCGCAGCGATCAACACGCTAGCCTGCGACACGGGGGTTCCGGGTTCGATCCCCGGTCAGGTCAAGATGGAAAAAGATCTTTTTCATATTGACCTGGGTCTTGGATGTTTATCTCTAAAAGTATATATTATAAAATATAGTATCGTCGAGTTAGTATCCTGCGACACAAGTTCACAACTTACTGTGGGGCTAGCTCAATTTGTGTGATATGTCCCTATATATTTATATTTATTTATTTATAGAATCAACCTTCTCTGAAGCGCTCAGACAGTTAAAGTACAGATTTTTTGAAATATATAGAAAACGATAGAGAAAGTATCATCAACATTATTTAATGAGATTTCATTTTGGTGAAAAACATACAAATTGGATTTTAGAAATTGTTTATACGAAGTGGTACTAAGTTAATCTTCGACCAAACTGACCAATTTGACGAACAGTGGCGCCTACAGATAGGTACCGGCGCCAACCGCACGATTTATGAGCTTTAAACAGCTTAAAGCTCACAAACAACACGATTGTTATCGAAGCTTGACAACCCCGTAAAGAAGCGAAACATTGTAATTTGAAAGCCTCGGAAGACATTAGAATATTTTATAACTTTGTAGTCTACTAGCAATTTTCCCGTTTCTTCATTCGCATAAATTATAGCCTATGTCACCCGCAGATAAATTTAGTTTTGTTCAATGCGAACAAACGCGACAATTTGGCCTTTTCAAGCAAAAGCTACTGTAAGGATTTAGATAAAAATGGCAGGGAGATTGATCAAAAGAACCTTATATGTTTCTGAGAGACGAACACGGACGGAGTAGCGGGTAAACAGCTAGTAGAACCTCCTTATTAAAGACCCAATGTTAAGAACTACTATAATTCTTTTTTTAAATTTTAAGTTCAAATTAAATTTTAAATCCTATTTTGTGTTTTATATGTGTTGCAGTATATGCGAAAATTATCTATCAATTTACCAATGTTTAGCCTGTTGTAAGTGTGAAAACAAGATGACTTTACCGTTGTTTTCTTTGTTACCAAACCGTAGCTTTTATTCAGTGGCGCCAAGAATAGATACGAAACGGCGTCAACCACAAAATTTATCGGCTTTGAGCTCCTTCGTACTTACGTTACAACGGATTGTTTATTGTAATTTGACAAAAGCAGTCGTAAAACTCGTAAATCAACGAAACATTGTAATCTAATGGTTCTGTTTAAACGAGTAAATAACTGTTTTAATGCTCGCTTGGGACTTAGAGCACTTTAAGAACATTTTAGAAGGTAGTCGACCATCAAATACTTTTTATGTTGCGTTATCAACCGCCAAGCTTCGAAGCTTCACAAACAATCCAGGGACTCAAAAACACCACCATAATACAGGATACACATTTAATCTGTTACAGAATTATTCCTGAAACACCTAGTTGGGTGTTTGAAACCTGTTTTGCTCTGTCTTGTTTTAAATATAAATATATACGGACAAATCACACAAATTGAGCTAGCCCCAAAGTAAGTTCTTAAGTAAGACTTGTGTTATGGGATACTTACTCAACGATACTATATTTTATAACAAATACATATATATATAAATAAACATCCAAGACCCAGGTGAATCTGAAAAAGATAATTTTCCATCTTGTCTTGACCTGACCGGGGATCGAACCCGGGACCATCCGTGTCACAGGCCGGCGTGTTGACCGCTGCGCCACGAAGCTCGTCTTCTCTCGCTTTTAGAAGACAAATGAAAAACAGTATTTAAAATTCACAATCACAACATCTGAAGATGTTACCGGGAACACGCTAAACTGAGAGCTGTTTTCCATTTTTCATTTTATGTTTATATAAGTATTTACCAGGTCAAAATGCAAAGTAAAATTGTAAAAAAAAGGAAAATTTAATCAAATTGTACTAAATATGGTACTTTATAGATTTTCTTTTGATTCTTTTTTCAAGATTTTAGTTTAAACCGTGGAACTAAGTTCCACATTCACATCTTAGTATCGGAGTAGCTCAATCTATGTGACTTATTCCCATAAAAAAATTAAATCCCTATAAAATACCCTTTTGTTTTTTTTTTTTTTTACACGTTTTAATTGGACTATTGACTCATGGATAATGGGACTCAACCAACTTCACAAACAAAGGGTAAATTATTTTTGAGAGAGTTGAACGGTACATGTAACTGTCGACGAAGTTAAACAAATCAATTGTGAGTTATCTCGCTTATCTCCGATTGTTTCGGCTTGTCGCAGTCGCAGTATGTGGGTGCACCTACGTCGATATATTGGGTGTTAATATACGTACAGTGCTAGAGAAAATCTTTATTTCACTTACTTTAAAATAAATATTAATAAATATTTTTATAAACAATTCTTTTTTTCCTGCGACGGCATCCGCGTTTTATTAGCATGTGTACTGTACAGTCGGGGCTGATAAATCTGACCTTCCCCCCTCTACAACTGTTGTATGCTATATGACTAAGTTATTGAAAAGTTTAATTAGAATATATCAAGTGGTTTTTGCATGACGGAGTAAAAAAACAGCTTCATATCCATAACTTTGCCAAAATTATAAATATAAAAATAGGAATACAAAATGTTACATGGAATGGATGTCAATGATATGAGCCAGTAAAACAATTTTCGTTTGTTAAAAATACTCGTAATTTTTTGATATGTTCTAAAAACTTATTGAATTAATAAATTTAAATAAAACTTGATCAAGATCATAAAATTTGAAATCCCAACTAATATTATAAATGCGAAAGTGAGTGTGTTTGTTTGTTTGTTTGTTACGCTTTCACGCCGTATCTACTGAACTGATCATCATGAAATTTTGCATACACATAGGTTAGGGTACCGAAAAGGACATAGGCTATATATCACGCGGGCGAAGCCACGGGTAAC
Source organism: Rhodophaea formosa (assembly GCA_963082605.1). Taxonomy (NCBI): domain Eukaryota; kingdom Metazoa; phylum Arthropoda; class Insecta; order Lepidoptera; family Pyralidae; genus Rhodophaea; species Rhodophaea formosa. The sequence continues at coordinate 17,187,884 of OY720220.1, forward strand.
AGCTAGTAATTCATAAATATTTTTTCTGACCTTCAAAGTAGCACAAAGGGATAGAAAAACTTTAATTTAACTCTTCGTAAAATAAATAAAAAACTTCATAATTTTCACTATTCCAAACTTTCAAAAGCCTATTTCAATATTTAAATATATATATGAATAAAACTTCCAATATATTGTTAAATGCAACAGAATAAATATCATATTTCAATCGTATTGAAATTTTTCACACAATATTTATTTCATTATTTTATTACACTTATGTCCTGGCCTGTACACTGGTGTCAGTCCCCTGCAGTGACAATGAGAGATCGGCTCCATTCTTTCGGCTTAGAATATTTTTGTAACGTGTGTCGTTGACTCCTTCCGCCATTTTTCTTTTCAAAGCAAATTACATAAAGGCGGTACTTGGGTTTCTTGTACCTTAAATTGGGTGTATAACAAAGGTTTTGAAGAATAAACTTTTTTTCCCAATTAGTGCCAACGCAACTTTGGACAAGTTAGGTGGGTTGTTGAGGACCCGTATACAATACATAGGGTGCTAACGGAATTAAAAACCTATCATACTTAAAAATCATTGAGCATTTCTTGAAAAGTTTTGTAAGTACCTATATGTCTTTTCGTTTATTTATTTACATCACATTTCTTGTAACGGAAAAATATAGGGATCAAAGTCACATTTAATGTGAATATTGAAAATCTATTTACTACGAAATAAACTGCAATAAACTCCCTTTTTAGGTAGCCGTTCTCATAATAAAGAAAAAAATGTTCGCTTTATTTAGCCGCCTGCAAATAAAATACGCACTTCGCAAATGGAACATAATTTCCAAACAGAGATTTCTAATCAGCGTGTGTCTGTGTGCGTGGCGCACGTGTCACGCGACACGTGTGCACACATACAGCTCTTTGTCCGCGAACAAAGGGAATCGAATAACAGAAGTTAAGCACCGCCGTTTATCTCGACCGTGGATTGCGTTAAAAATGATGGAGGTAATGAGGTGGAGTGTACTTTTCTATTGTTTTAAATTTTGACTTGAAATGGCTAATGGCTCGTGAATTGAGCAAGCTTTGTTTGTTCTGTACTTACACAGTATCATGTCGCAGTCTGAAACTTCAGCTGAGTATTTGTATTGGCATTTTACTACTATATAATAACTTCTGTCTGTTTGGTTATTGATATTTTGCATAGGTTATTATAGGATTGTGAACGGTAGCCAAAAATATCTAACGTTACTGCAAAATTCTTAGGTAGCTTACCTGAGGTTACGTACTTACCTAGGATGTCAAGTAATAGGTGCTCTTCACGCAACAACATTCAAAGGAAGCAGAACAAAGTCCTATCAATACAGAAGACCAAAAGACAAGAAGTCTTCTGCTCACACACAATGGGCCCAGACAAGAGGCCTAAGTGTGGGAAATTGACCACGGAACCATGTGAACCAGGTGTTCTTCGTAAAAAAAATGGGAAAAGGAATTTGAATCCTTATGCCAGGTGCTATTACCTGCCAAAAATATTGATAAGTGCGCGTCGTAGACTAGGCTAAGTGCCATTTGCGCAGGGGACATTCTGGGGGCCCTAGTTGGTCTACATCTATAGCCATTGCTTCGTTAGATTTCTTTTTTTTTTTCTTTCTTTCTTTTTAATTATGGCTTCCACCGAGGTTTTTAGTGATTCTGCCAATGTCAAGTATAATGAGATACTAATAAGTATCGGTGTTGTACGGTATGTAGCACCAAAGATGGCGTAGTTCTTTGGCAGCCTCGTGCCGGGAGCTTTTGGCGACAAATCTATACGAGTCCATTTAACAGTCTACTTTAACTATTTCACAAATTGTTCTAGAGCACGAGCATTTATAACACCAACCTACACCAATTTCATATTATAAAGTCCACATAAATCAATTTGCAAAATTCTATACTTAAGGCAAACGACAACTGAACCCCTTGACTTCCCACCAAAAACTCCCATGTTAGATTTCTTGAAGAATATAAATAATAAATAAATATATACGAATAAATCACACAGATTGAGTTAGCCCCAAAGTAAGTTCGAGTCTTGTGTTATGGGATACTAAGTCAACGATACTATATTTTATAATAGATACTTATATAGATAAACATTCAAGACCCAGGTTAATCTGAAAAAGAACATTTTCATCTCTGACCGGGGATCGAACCCGGGACCATCCGTGTTGCAGACGGGCGTGTTGACCGCTGCGCCACGGAGCTCGACATCGACAATATCTGTACGCTAGTCTTAGTAACTAGTATCTTAGATCTATTATTGCATGCTTATTAATTACAGTCATATTTTTTCAGATATATGACAAAACTGCGCGTAAATATGAATGAATAAATAAGTAAGTACATTAATCATCTAAATAAAATTACCCAACGATGTATTTGAAAATTAGGTCAAAAGATTCCAGCCTGTTTATCTGTATTATTACCACAGCGGAAAAATACTACGTACCATAATATTTTACAGTACTAATTACGAAATATGTTCTTCATCGGGCTTTACCATTGTCTGCCCGTAGGTATTAGGTATAGTGGCAGTAAACGCTATGTTTTCCTGTATCCAAACTGGCGATTGCGGTTTAGGTCGGCTGTAAGTCACGTACACAGACTCCAACGTCATTGAAGGCTCGCTATCAAGTCTATATGTGTGCCTAACTACAAAATATGTAGGTAAGTAAATAACTTGTATTTTACATACGATCCAAACAAGATGAGAAGTGACTTGGATAAGCTTTAACCGGAAAGGGAGGAGGTAAGCTCACAGGAGACAAATATTTAACTCGTTGTCTTTTTCACAGGACAAAAATATTTGAATTGAAAGAAAACGAAGATATCATTAAAATTTTTGTTCTGCGAAGCCCTATTTTTGAATGTTTACAATTTTAAGTGCAAACTTGAAGCTTTTCTTAGCGTTTTTGTGAAAAACGACCACTTTTGGCAAAAACAAGTTGACTTCACCTTTACATTATCTAAGTCCTTACTGTACATTTTTTTTAATTAAAAATAGTACTGGTACCTCTTGTAAAATAGTTTAAACGCTACGTTTTCAGCAATCACGATGAATGACATTTTCAAAAAAATTGTTGATACGTGTTATTTTAATATTTTCGCGATTGTTACACATTTAAATAAATTATTTTAATTCGGTTTTTATCGCGTTTATTACATTATTTATACACCTAACGTTTAGAGCACTTTACAGTGTTCGTTCTACCTGCGACCACGAACACTGTAAAGTGCTCGAAACGTTAGTATAAATAATGTAATAAACGCGATAAAAACCGTATTAAAATCATTTTATTTAAACGTGTTATTTTTTTAAATTGTTTGAGAGACTCACTGATCTGCACTGCAAAATACTTGGCAAACTGGATAGTATGGGCAAAGGAAAACAAGGAAGGGCCTTGAACATTTAAATACAAACCTAACGCTAGTAAAGTGTGAAGACGCCAGTACAGTTAATGTTAATTGAGTTAGAGCTACTGTGTTAAAAGCTACTTTTTGTTTTGTATTAGTACTGAGGATTGTGTATGTTTTGCGTATGCTGACTATTAATCAATATTTTATTTGGCAAGCAAGAAAGCCATTTTCCTGGAACGACTCCAACTTTATGAAAGCGAACTAGTGTGACGTATCGTGTGTTTTGTCTCAATCTTTCTTCATACAAACATACATTCGCGTCTTTATCCATACGGGGTAGACTATAAACTTTATATTCTGTATACTTTTCTCTGTAGGTAGGCAAAAGGGTCATGTTACAAGATCACGTTTCCCGTAATGGTGGAAAAAGAAATGATAGTTATAATAATTATGTGCTGCTAGCCGCAACGCCCACATAATAAACACAATATTGTAAAAAAGCCCTTTTATTCTTTGATATCATAGATTTAAAAATCGTCTCTGTTTAATATTGTATCTTCACATATTTTAATAGTACAGATTTTTATTTCAATTGCGAAGTTCGCGTTCGATTTTCTCCTTTCCGGACGTGGAAGGATCCCTAATGAAAATAATTGGTGACTCCTGCCCTAGACCGGCTTTATAAGGATCTACGCGAAAAGAGAAGCAGCAGAGGCATACTTTTCCTATAGCAGCCCTAAAGACAAATATTGTATTGACAAAGTGTGCGTGACACTGCGCGATGCGCGGCACTTTCTACGCATTTCGCAATACAGCGCGGAAGCTGCAGTCCTGACACACTTTCCTTTATTGTTTGCTGCAAGTTATTGACGGGACGGGTCGTATTGTTCCCAAAAGGAATTATCATTTCAATATTCACCTACTTTTCGTTTCATTTTCCATTCCCTACACCCACTATCTTATCTAAATGGGGCGGATTAAAGACCGGAAGCACGTCTAACCTTCGGGCAAAGACAATATAATACTAACTTCGGGTTATTTTGTACTTACCCCATACCTTACTCACCCACACGGCGATTCCTAAAGGACTGCATTAGCTTCATAATATCATCTAGTGCGAAGTACCTGTAGTCCTCATGATCAGGATAAGCCGTTCCGAAGAGGTTCAAACGGTTACTAGCCAACGAGGCATAGTGACACAAAATGTATCCCATTGACTCTTCCGAATGCTCACATACCCTACATAGAGGGCTTTCGACAATTTTCAATTCGGAGAGTTGACTGTTATTTTTGCATCGTTTTATATCTGGTTTTCTTTTTTTATGTCAGAGGACGGCAAACGAGCAAGCGGGTCACCTGATGGTAAGTGATCACCGCTGCCCATGGACTAATGTAACACCAGGGGTATGACAAGAGCGTTGCCGGCCTTTTGTTTTCCCTCCCCAGAGGGGAGGGGGGATGGGCCTCCGGCTCTCTCACTCACCGAACGAAGCATAGACGCTGTAAAACTACTACTCAAACGTCGATTTTCTGTGAGAGTGTGGTGCTTCCCCGGACGAGCCGGCCCATTCATGCTACCAGCTGAAGTGATTTTTGCCGGTAGCGTGGCTCTACCACAACTAACGTTCCACGGAAGGCCAGCGGCGTGTTATCAATTATCATTATCACTGCCTAATGCTGTGTGTCACCCTTTACTACGTGTACTTTATAACGTGTGGTTGACAATTTGAAGTATCAAATAAATTCTTTTTCCCTCTTTCAAATAATTTAAATATTGAGTAATATTTTCATCTTTGACCTCTCTGTACGACACGTAAGTTTACGTATCAGGTCAAAGAGATAGAGGAGGTTAGGAAAAAACGGGAAATACTCCACCGACAACAACAAAGTTCTTAAATATATGATCATGAAAGTAACGTGCTGTTTTCAATACGGACCCTGAGCTCAGATGTACCCAGTTGAAAACGCAGGAAAGGAGCTCTCGATGGCCTAGTGGTATTTAGATATCTAGAGCTCCTCCGTGCTTCAGAAGGCACTTTAAGCCGTTAGTCCCGACTATCGTCATTGGTGGCAGTCGTTAAGCTATGTCAGATACCTTAAGGCACCTTGAAAAATCTGACACTAATATTGGCCACATGAAAAACAACAGTTGAGAACGAACTCGGGGCGACTGATAGAAGACTTTCTACGCATTTCGCAATCCAGCGCGGAAGCTGCAGTCCTGGCACACTTTCCTTTATTGCTGCATTGGGCCCACGCAAATTGCACTTAACGGGGCCCGTTGGTCTCCAAAAAGGAATTACACGACATCTGTGACTCTTTATTAGACGGTTCTCGTCATTAATTCATCAAATCGTTTGAGTAATTAACATTTTAAAAGCCCCAAAAACTTTTAAAATTCTAAAGCCTAAAAAATATTGCTGTCGCATATATCCTATAACTCCATATTTTAGTTCGTATGTTGCGCTCTTCTAATCATTAGCCAAAGAACACTTTCAACGAAAATTGGTTTATACGACATATAATCAGCAGTTTTAGCAGTTTTTGAGATAACAGATTTTTCATATTCACAGCCGCAAATATGTATATCTAACCCTGTCATTATTCGTACTAACACTATGAAAAACAAAGAAATTTTAATTTTTAAATTTATACTAGCTGTTACCTGCCGTTTCACCCGCGTGATATATAGCTTATGTCCTTCTCGCCCTGTGTGATTGCAAAATTTCATGATGATCGGTTCAGTAGATAGGGCATGAAAGCCTCACAAACAAACTCACTTTCGCATTTACACACCCGACCAGGTGGTCGGACGAACTGACCAAGATCGCAGAAAAGCGGGCCACTTCCTACCTGTCGTATCGGAAATACTTAGGGGACGCCTACATCAGTGAACTTCATGCGGCTAAGATGATGATCTACTCGTATTACAGATACAAACTGGCATTATAACTCTTATTTTCCTGTGACTCGGATATCAAAGAAAGTCTTTCTTCCCGTGGGCGTGGTGTGATAAGAATAGGGTGCCACAAATCTCAGTAATTACATAATGCGTTTATTTACAGATGGTCGCGGCACAATGGTGCAATGAATCTCTCTGATTTATTTACACGTGGCAGTAGGGCTGCCGGCTTGAAATTTTAGACTATGGGAAAAATTTATTATTTTTGCGAATAAACGAGCAAAGCATTCCTTACTGTTTTCCACCGCTCCCTTTCTAGAGCATTTTGATATGAACGGTTTGTTTTATATATGGAAAGTTTGTACAGTTATAGGTAATATAATGTTTAATACTAATGCCAGTTTTCTATTGAGGTATAACTTAACTATGGCAGTTGTCCGACCCTTTGCAGTATCCATTGAAGTGTAGGTTAAGATATAATATAAAAGTGTTTAATCTTAAATAAACGATAGTATCATCTCAACCGTGGTTTCATTCACATGTCCATATCGCCCCACAATATATGGCGACCCTGCCAGTCGTTATTCGACGCCAAAACAAAAACAAAACAAAAATTATATAAATAGGGAAGATTTGATTGTCTGTTTGCTTGCATTAAATAGGCTAGAGAGTATACCGGGGCAATTTTTAAAATTCTTTCACTTATACAAAGCTAATTTATATTATTTAGCGAGTGACATAGGCGCGGCGGAAACTTGCTAGTAGCAATTTAATAATATTAATTACTAGCATTTCCCGCAACTTTGTCGTCGTTAATTACAGCCTATACTCGCTGAAATGGAAGCTTTCTATTCTACAGGTTCCTTTTTTTAAATCAGGTCAGTAGTTTTTGTATTAATATTACAAACGGACACACAAAAACCAAATATTTGAACTTTATATCATTACTTTAGTTAATAGTCAAATATTAAATTCATATAAGACATTTCAATGAAAAATAACTTAGACCGTCAGTATAAAGAGCTTTTCTTATGGCCCCAATGCTGGGAACTTTTAAACTTTGGAGTTAAAGCCGTAGGTGAGGACCCTAGTTGCAAGTGAGAGTTACTGTTAGGTTTGGCAATGACTTATTACCGTAAGATGCAGCTGAAAGAATGCTCACTGTTGTCGAGTGAGATAAATTGGGTAGCACATGCTGTAGCTTTGTTTATTTTTAATTCCAAGATGAGAACTTTTTCGACTGTATTGTATATCTTTCATAGGAAGTGATAAATTAAGAGTCCCACGTAAAGCCGCAATCCCATACAAACGTACGAGTAGTTTCGTACAGTTCAAAATTACAGAGAGTACAAGTTTTCGATACGAAACTTCAACTCGCTGTAATTTTGTATAGGTATTGTTTTTAAAATTGAAATCTGATTATAAACATCAATATGCCTTATCCGGTCGTATGTACGAAATTTGGTTGAGATTGGCTTAACTGTTGTAAAACTAAAACGAAACTACGTTTGTATGGGATTGCGGCTTTACGTGGGACTCTTAATGTAGGAGAATACCGTGTAGGCGTGTTTTGTGGTTATGATAGTTATGCTTTTACATAATTATTAGGAAGTTAAGTGAATCCTACGTTGACGCAAAAACTCGCAAGCTGGCTAATTTTGGCCTAGAGTTTCGACCCTGGATCCCTGGAGCAACGGAACTCACGATATCATGGGCAGTCATGGCAGACTCCAAACTAAGCAACTCCATATTGCAAAACGTCTTTCTGAGCAATATCTAAAAGGTCCGGCCTGATATGAAGATTAAAGATAAAAAAAAATATTGGACCTCCCATACAAATTCACCAATCAGCTGGTTTAGTTTTAATGGGTAGGCCAAACATTTTTAAATTTTTTACTCTATGAAAGTAAATAATTTAAAAAAATCTTGTGTATTTATATTTCATTACCGATTCTAATTCCATCACTACAATATTTCCTGGCTGATCAAAATCACCAGAATTATTAAACGTCAAAGACCCAGACCAATCTGAAAAAGATCGTATCTTTTTATATCAAAATCCCTTTTCAAAATATTAAAATGATGAAGAAGAACCATCTTCCTTGCTGGTTTGTGAGACAAAAAAACATACAAAACCTGTACCAGCTGCTTTTGTTCCCGCGCAGACCGTAAATGGTCAAGAGATTGGGCGAAAATGGAATCACGTCAATAGGCGATGCGGCTAGCAATTCATCACTATTTTGATTCCTCTTTCCACCTTTACGCCCACTAACACGCTAATCGTGGCCTTTGGTCCTTATGACCACAGCTCTGTCTACCCCGCAAGGGATAAAGACGAGATAGTATGTACGCATATATGAAGAAGAACCATCACTAATAGCTAGAGAATGCCCAATGTTTATAAAGGGAATTCAGAAAGTTTTAAAACCTGGGTTCACCAGCCCTAGACCAGGATGGCACGTGCGTTGGAGCGGCGCCAGTCGACCCCAGTGATCGGCCCGGGGTCCCACCTGTGCAGACACGGGGCACACAGCCCCAAGGTGACTCTGACTTGTTGACAGGCTGGAAAAAGTTGTTGAACTCATACGTGAAGATGATATTACTGACCGACTGTAATGCTACACCTGTTTACTACGAAACTGATCGTGATCTAATTCCTGTAGGTATTTAGACATCTCCGTATTCCATTTGAATACCTACTTTTAGAAAAACTAATTATATAGTGGTTCCAACTATTCAAATACTTTTAGAAATGCCAATTTTATAGTGCTTCCATCTATTCAGAATTGTAATTCATTTGTTGATGCGTTATGTATGAATAGGTTGGTATGTTATTATTGAATCCAATTGAATATCAACCGCAAGACCAAATATTTGGTTCTTTAATCGTCTTTAAAATCATAACAGATTTTATATGACGGTTACATATTTTATACTAGGTAGGGTTGGGAAAACAATTCCCATTTTACCGATGGGAAAATACTTACATAATGATGTTTAACTCTCACATTCTTCGAAATCATAAAAAATGACAATTATTGTCTTTAAATTACAACCTCAATGAAATACTCGTAACCTCACGAGAACGGTCGCCAGAAAGGTCTGTCAATATTGTCCTTCAACAACTTTCTCTGTATTATAAAACATTAGAATTTTCCCCGAAACGTGAGTCATTGCCCACTGGGACACAGACCGACCGCACACGATGGTTTTCTTTGGAATTGTTCCAACCAAGCTTTCACAATAAAGCATATTACCTTCCACTAAAATATTATCCTATTGAAACGGCCAGGTAGCACGCTGCTCATTACAAACGGGCCATAATTGGCTAACCCACACAGCGGGCGAATTAAAAACATCGTTAACATAAATACACTTGTTTATATAACACGAGAAGTATGTATTGCATATAAACATGGATATGTTAGTAAATATCGCTCCGTGTTTGAAAGAGAACAATGCGTTGGCCACGATGTTTACTGGCCGTCAAACATCTTGACCCATATCGAGATTGGTCGAATGTTTGCCAAGATATTGGTTGTTTCAGCTTTTACTCGGATATCCGATGGAGAAAATCGTGTGTTGCTGTTTTCCTGACCTTCGCCTGCCAAGTTTCTGGCTCATGGATATCGTTTGATATTTTTCTTGGATATAAATTGTGGAAATAGAATTCATCTCGTTGATAGGTTAAGGTCTTACCAATTTATGCTTGCGTTTTATTACACTTTTTTTTTACACTGAAAATTGCAAATTTATTTAGTTCAATCGTCATGTAGAACATAATGTTCATAATTTATGTAATAATAATCCTCTTCGTTTCTCAGAACATACTATTAGACTCTAATCAAAACTAGTAATTGCGATTATTGTCATTGTAATATTATTATGACGTGTAGTTTTTATATGAACGCTAAAAATAATATCGTGACTCCCAAGTAAACAGATTTTGTTTTAGATAAATCTGTGCAGTACAATTTGTTTGCTTTTTTTAACATGAATTTTGTATAAAATCTGCAGCCTAAATTACCTACTTCTCTGTAGAGTTCACTGTAACTTGATTACGTATCGATTACCTACACTGATTAAATTACGAATCAGCTGTCACATCATTACGTGTTTTGATGATTCTGTTCGTTACGTAACGACCAGCTGTATTATGATTACAAGCAAGGTCAGTGCATTTGCTCAATTTACTGCTATTATTTAGCCATTAGCCAGAGCTTTGCAGTGCTAATGATTGTTGTTCAAAGAACAACTAAACGCTGTTGTTCAAGGAACATCCTAATGACTTGATCGGGTTTGTTTAGTGAAAAATAAAAGAAAATGTAAAGGGTATAATAATCTTCATAATTTATTTTTCTCTCCATTCATTTTATCATACAATATGTATTCAGTATAAAACAATATTCTTTGTTATTCATAGAAATATATTATTTTAGTATAACTGTTCTTTATCTTTTATAAACTTACAAATTATTGTTAACATTCTGACGAATCATTTTTGTATAAAAATAATACAAATTAAGGCGGGCTGGCGATGTGGGCGCCCCTTAGGGACACTCGCGCCCCCGGCTCGCCCCGTATAACAATTTCAACTTGTTAATTGGTATTACAATTACTTATAGTAACCTATAGAAGACAATGGTACAGAACATTTGACTGTAGCATATTAATGGTAACAAAAACAATAAAAATACAGGCTTTAGTTTACAAAGCGTAGGCACTCGAGATTGCTACTTCATCCTAAATGTAAACATTAACACTCTCACTAATAAATACGTACGTTCCTCATTCACTCTTCACCGTGCACATAGGGTCGCTCATTGCGAAATGCCCTCTCATACGTCACAAATAATATTTAATCGGACGGCCTCGCTTTACAAAAGTCGCGTCCTCTATAGTAAAGAGCACCGGGTCAGTTCTGAGAAAACATTTTATAATGTATCGGGAAAAAAATACTTTGCGCAATACACACGCTTTCTCTTTCACGCAAGGCACACTTGTCTCGCATACGATTCAGACTCTCACACAAGCACATTTTGTCTTAAGCCTAAAGACGCCCCATCTCAGTACAAAGGCAACGCCATTGTCGCAATGAATAAAAGTTAACCTTGTGCAACCAAAATGTGATTGGGAACGTCCGACAGGCAAACACACATGGCCGCCATTCCGCGAGGGCGGCGCAGGCGGAATTTTAATTAGCAGAACATCCGCTCGTGACTTCGTTCGACGCCTTGTTGCCAGTTTTACAATAGCGCCGTCCCTTTCGCACCTACCGCTTTGTTCGTATAATCTGACAGATATCTTCCCTCTGTTCAATGTTATCATGACCCCGATGAAATTGTCATAAAAACAGTGTAGTCAAAATGCAATGCTTGAGTTAGTACGATATGAACAATAGGTAAAGTCCAGCGAATAAGTGCGGCAACATGCTGAAACGGGAAATTCGCCGTAGAACTGGCAACGCCGCGTCAACCTCGTTCAGTTTGCACACCAATGACGTTGCACGATTATCCTTTCTAGTTTCTACACTATTCTAAATGAGACAACGCAATACTGATACAAGGAAAACAATAGTTTTGCAACTTACAATGGAAGCTAAAGCTTTAGAAGTTGTGACTTGCGCTAAGTACATTCCTCTCTAAGTAGTTTCACAAATAACAAGCGTCCCGAATCGGTCCAACCGAGCGGAGGTTCTGCCTCAGCGTCAGCGTATCACTGGCAACCTAATCTCTCAAACTTAACGATAAGTCCACAGCATTCTTAACGTAGCGACTTCAACACCTTACACACTATTGTTCATTAACTATATATTACACAGTAAAATTAAGATCACAAATCGCTTTGTATGCTGCGTCCTAGCGGGCGCGACTAGCATGGAATGTGGAGGAGCGGCGGCGGCGGCGCGATCAGTAGTGCGACTCGATGTGGCAGCCACCATTCGCATGCTCCAGCACCTGCTGTTTTAGCCTGTGCACATGGTCTTTTAGTTTCACGACCATCTGCGCTAGCTCCGCGTTCTCGCCCTTCAGGATCTTCACTTTTTCTTCCAACTTTGAAATGCGCTCGAGTTTTCGCCGCCGGCACTTGGAGGCGGCCACTCGATTCCTTTGCCTCTTCCGCTCCAGCTTGATGCGCTCCTGCGAGTCCATGTCGATGGGAGAGAGCGGCGGCGAGCTAGCCGCGCTCGGCACGGTCTGCGGCTCGTCTTTGACTACGGGTGTGGGGTACCGGTCTAGCGGCCGGTCCAGGTCGGCGTACACTCGCCGTCCGAGCGGCGTCGCCAGCTGTGGGTCGTTGTGGTGCAGCTTGTCTAATGCCTCAACGAATGGTCTCGCATACATTTCCTGTTCTTCTGTAGGTGCTAATGTCTGGAAGAGTGCTGCATTTGGTGTAGGTGTTGTGATTATCCCGTTTTGCATTATCATTTTCTCGAGTTCCGGTGAACCCAGCTTCAGGAGCTGGAGGTCTGGAGATGAGAGCACGGGAGCGGCGATTCTAGACCGCTTCCCGCCGCGATTAAAATCCAAGTCCAGGGTAAGGGACCGTTTGAGACTTTCCACAGGTCCACTAAGGGGGTACTGTTCTTCATAAAAAGTAGTCTCCATGCCGTGGCCGGAGTGGCGAACCATGTGTTTGCACTGAACTCTTCTGTATCACTAAACTCACTGCGCGAACTTCAAAACTTTGTCACACGAGGTGCACGTCCGACACCTTCGACGTTCAACTTGTTTCTAAACATTGTTCAGAAACAACCACTGCTTTTATGCCATGACTCAGATAAGCTATTTTTAGCGATCGCGTTATGTCAGCGGGCTGTGATTGGTTGGATATCACGCGATGTGCGTCGGACCGGCGCTGTGATTGGTCGGCTAGCACGAAGCATAACGCGAGGCCTCAGCGGGCTGTTTACGACTTCGTGCGATTACCGAGAATCGGCGGAGCCGTTTCCAATGTTTCGACGAAACGAATATTATCGCTAATACCCATGCCATACTTAAAAGCATGTAAGAATAGCACTAATTAATGAGACGAATTTTAATTTGCTGTGGACCTTTTTAAAAATGAATTACCTAAAATAAAATTCCCACTAATTCCCATTACTCCCTAATAAGCGCAACACTAGTCTAAGTGTACTCTACGAATAGACATCTGTTTTCGTTGAAAAATGATTCTAGATATGTATAATCATAAAGATTTAATTAGAAATTTAGAAATAATCATTTTAATGACACTTTAACTGGTTTTAAAAAAAGAATCGTAAACCGTTCATTCACATTGAATTTCATACCATGGTACTATTATAACCGATAAAATCGCATTTGTACCATTACATTATTGATGGTAGTAATTAATAATTTTATTGCTATGAGCATAGTTATTGGAATAGTAGGTACCTACCTTCCATCTTACTGTAGCATTATTAAGTACTTTTCTACCTCACAGTGACTCGTTCTTTATAATCAAAATTATTTATTGCGTATTTACAGACTGGTTGCTTATAATAAATACCACAACTTCATATTAAACCTTTAAAGTGTGTGCGTGTGATAATAATCCTATAGTTACAATTACAACAAGTGTTAAATTTAAAATATAAGGTACCTACATTTTGCTAACGCGTTGATGTCTTTAGTATATAGCGCAATCTTAACATTTTTGAAAAATTGTATTGACAGCCTTTAAGCATTACAAATAATGTCCCACACAGGGATACGCAAATTCTGAGTTACTAGGAGTTGACAGGAATCCACAAGGAGAAAATTCTCTTAGTAACTTCTGTTATTCGTTAGCTTTGATGATTGTGCAGGAAAATAATAAGTATTTTCTCCTTACAACCAGCATGGAATAATCCTGTAATTACCCAACTGCTCTAGTAGGACTTTTTTATTTAATAATGTATTACGTATTTTAATAATGCTCTAAGGCTTATAAATTAATAAGTTATTTTTGTGTTGGTTAACGATGGACTGAATCGCCCCTTTAAGAGGATCGCCTACCTGTAAGATCTGCTTCAAAATATCCAAACTTCAACGTGTATATTATATACAAATATGTATCAGGTACCTATTATCTCCATGGGCATAAGTTAGATGTCGGGAGTTAGATTCATCTTCGTCTTTGGAGCAACGGTTTAATGTGATTCCAGCATTGGTAAAGTTTATTTTATTTTATTTAAACTTTATTGCACAAAATAAAATAAAAATCAAAAATGGTGGACTTAATGTCATATTATAGTTTTATGTTTTGACGTTCTATTTAAAACATGAGAATATACAATGGAAACGCTCACTGGGCGAGGCAGAGGCGGAGTAGCCGCGCTGCAAGATATATGCGGGCTGTGGGACAGGGACAGACGATACGGCGGCGTGAGCGTGCGAGCGGGACGGCGATAGTCCTCCACAGATAAAGTCCAGCTTAATAGGAAAACAAAATGCACCAAAAATTCGTTAATTTGTGTGTGATGTTTAGGATCACCTTGGTTTTGGACCATGTGTAGGTCAAAGTATAGGACCAACTGGTTATGGTAGCTCATTTACGTTGTTGAGTTTTATCTACCTATGATGTTTTACTATTGCTTATTTATTTTTTGTTTCTGAGGATTTCTTTTATATGAGCAAATGAACGAAATTAGAAATAGTAGCTCATTTTAATGATAACCACTAATTATCATGCGAGCTCCGTGGCGCAGCGGTCAACACGCTAGCCTGCGACACGGGGGTCCCGGGTTCGATCCCCGGTCAGGTCAAGATGGAAAAAGATCTTTTTCATATTGACCTGGGTCTTGGATGTTTATCTATATAAGTATATATTATAAAATATAGTATCGTTGAGTTAGTATCCTGCGACACAAGTTCACAACTTACTGTGGGGCTAGCTCAATTTGTGTGATATGTCCCTATATATTTATTATTATTTATTATTATTATTATCATTAAAATGAGCTACTTAAAAGGATGTCCAGCGCACTTCGTCGACCATAGATACCTACTTAATTACATAGCCAAAGAAATTATGCTAAAATAAAAACAAAGACTTGATTGTAAGTAGGTACGCGAACAGTATATTTTTACAGATATATGGACATATACACGTGTAATAAATACGCCTGTAGATTTTTTTCTAACTATTGTAAGAAGTGCAGGTTTTTAATTCAATGAAAACCTAGCATAACAGACGCCTCTATGTACCTCAGTATTGTGGGTGGAAGCTCTCTACTTTAACCCATTGGTCGTTATATGTTTACTACATCTGACTATGTAAGGTAGCCCCTTGTCACTCATTAATAAATAAACATTGATTACTCAGAGCAAATCTAAAAAACCGGCCAAGTGCGTGTCGGGCCACGCGCAGTGTAGGGTTCCGTAGTTGCGAATGACAACTTTGAGTTCACACTGTTTACACTCACACCTCACAGTCTAACGACCAAAAACATCTAACAATGAAGATTGTATGAAATTTTACATTTTCCAGTACATTTTATAAGTTGGTTGCCTATAACTTTTTAGTTTGCACTTAGTACCCAGCTCTGATAGTTTTCCTTTCAACTTCAGTATATATACTATTGCTGTAATTTTTTTCACGTATCCATATATAACCGTTTAGCAGATAGAGGGGGGGGGACACGTACCTCTAACAAAATTTTGCACTTTAAAACCAAATATTTCGGAAACGGATCCCTAAATCGAAAAATGGTGTTCTTAACCTCACAATATTTTTGAAAGACCTTTTTAACGATACCCCACACGATGGGTAAATAGAGAAAAAAAAATTACTCCCCCACTTTACTTGTATGGGAGCTACCCAAAAAAAAATATTTTTTCAAGGTTTTTTTCTACGACTTTTTTGCCATGATTAATATACACACTCATACCAAATTACAGCTTTCTAGTACTTATAGTCTCTGAGTAAAACCGCGGACGGACAGACAGACAGACAGACAGACAGACAGACAGACAGACAGACAGACAGACATGGCGAAACTATAAGGGTTCCTAGTTTACTACGGAACCCTAAAAACGGAGACACATCCACCACATCTCATATGCAACCGGAGAAACTGTTATATTATAATATCACTATTTAATATACGAACTATCGACGAACGTCGGTTTTAGCGAATATGAGGAAGATCTTGGACATTCATAAATTTTATAAATTACGTGAGGTCAAGTGAGGTGTCAGCCGTGTGCTTCCAGGCAGAGTAGAATAGGACCACTCCAAGTCTTCCCGTGGATGTCGTAGAAGGCGACTTAGGAAACACAAGCTAAACAAAGCTTATAAACATCAAATCAACCTCTCCTGTTGACATTTTTATAATTTAAATAACAAAAATTAATTAATAATTATTGATGGTAATATTATTATTATGGCCACCCTCAATATTCTCGGTATAAATACAATCGTCATCCCCACTCTCTCTCTCATTTCGATTTACGCTGTGTTAGGAGACAGACGTTATACCATCCTTGTTATAATTTTGAATATACGTTCTAACGTATTGATTTAATCTATTTTTATTATCTCTCGCCTATTACCCTATAAAATCTATAGGTTATGGGCCCAGCCATACTACCTTTAGTATTGTGCTGTAGTTCCTTAAATTCATTTCTTTTTGTTTTCTAAAAACACACGTGTCCTCCAATCAACTTTAACCAAAACCATTTTCGTTATGGATAACCTGAAAACTAAGCGAAACATCCAACCTTTTAACGGCGAAAAATATAGCATCTGGAAGTTTCGTATCCGCTCGCTATTAACCGAATTGGAGGTCATCAAGGTCATCGATGAAGAACCCGAGTTACAGTTCGAGGTATGGCAGAAGAATAATCGTATTGCTAAAAGCGTTATTGTCGAGTACTTGTCGGACTCCTTTCTTAGTTTTGCCAAAGAAGAACTGACCGCAAAAGACATATTTAGAAGCCTGGATGCCTTGTACGAAAGAAAAAGCTTAGCAACGCAGTTGGCTATACGAAAGAAGCTGTTGGGTTTGAAACTACAAGGAGATACTCTACTAGTCAAACACTTCTCGGTTTTTGATGATTTGATGACGGAACTTTTGGCTGCTGGAGCGAAGCTCGAAGAAACCGGCTGAACCTCGAATTGTTCAAGCAGTGGAATTGACTGAGGAGGCAATGGTTTCCAGTCTCCAGGTTTACATTCATGGCTGGTGATTACCAATTTGGCGAAAACAGGAAACAAATAACATTCCTGTTGGATTCCGGAGTTTCCGACCACATTGTTAACAGGGAAGATATTTTCAGTACCTATACAATTTTACATAAACCTTTTAGAATTTCAGTACCTAGCTAAGAAAGGTAAATTTGTTTCAGCCACCAAACGTGGAACACTGCAAGTAATTAGTGACTCTGGCATCCAAGAAACTCTGGAGGATGTACTGTTCTGTCCGGAGGTGCCGTACAACCGTATCGAGGATACAGCGCGCCGGGTTGACCGTCACCTTCGATCAACACGGAACTTATATCAGTAAGGACGGTACAGTACTGATGCGAGGTAAAGTCAATTAATAATTTAATGTCAATAGATTTAGAAGTGTGTGTTAATCGATCTGTTTCTCAGTTGTGCATTAATAATAAAAATAATTACGACTTGTGGCATCAGAGATTAGGACACATTAGTAAACAAAAGTTTTTTGATTTAAAAAGGAAATTCTATGATTGATGACATTGGTTTAATTGATTCAATAACGCCTGATGAAAAACTGTGCGAAGCATACATAAATGGGAAACAAAATCGATTGCCATTTAATATATCTAAGGATAAAAGCCATATTAAACGACCATTATTTGTTGTACATACTGACGTGTGTGGGCCGATCACTCCTACCTCAATCGATAACAAGAATTACTTTGTGTTGTTTGTGGATCAATATACCCATTACTGTGTTACGTACCTGATAGCCTATAAATCAGATGTATTTTCAGCTTTTAAAGATTTTGTAGCCAAAAGTGAAGCACAATTCAATTTAAAATTGGTTAATTTATACGGGAGAATTTATCTAATGAGATGAAAGAGTACTGTGTGTCCCGAGGGATTTCATACCATTTAACTATTCCTAGGACACCGCAGTAGAATGCGGTTAGCGAACGCATGGTCAGAACAATAACAGAAAAAGCATGTGCGATGGTTAGTGGTGCTAAATTACCGAAATGTTTCTGGGGAGATGCAGTATTAACTGCAGTGTATTTGATTAATTTTTCTCCTACCCGCGTTTTGACACAAAATAAAACTCCGTTCGAAATGTGGCATGATAAAAAGCCTGCAATTAAATATTTAAAGGTTTTTGGTGCTACCGTCTACGTACATAATAAAACCACTAAAACTAAGTTTGATGAAAAATCATGGAAGGGTATACTCGTGGGCTATGTACCGAATGGCTATAAAGTATGGAACATAGAACGTGAAAAATATGAAACGGTTCGGGATGTCATAGTAGATGAGGTTAATTTTCTGCAGTCAAGGCCTAAGTTGCGATTTGAAGGAGATGTCATCGAACATTTCCAAAATACTGAACTGACACCTAAGTCAGAGTAAATAAAACCTCAATGCCGTGACAGTCCTAAATTTGATATGTCTAAAGCTGATAGTACTAAATCTGATAGTACGAAATCTGATAGTACGAAATCTGATAGTACGAAATCTGATAGTATGAAATCAGTTGGTACGAAATCGGATAGTACAAAATCTGATAGTACGAAATCTGATAGTATGAAATCAGTTAGTACGAAATCGGATAGTACAAAATCTGATAGTACGAAATCCGATAGTACGAAATCAGTTAGTACGAAATCGGATATTGTTAAATCAGTTGAGCAAAAATCAGATAGTTTAAAATGTGATGAATCTGTTTCTAGTAGAAAGATTCGTAAGCTAAACGAGTCATATGAAATGCCAGAGGTAAATGTAGACGAACTGGTATCGACTGGTAGTTTTGATCAAAATATCGATGATTCTTGTCAATTGAGGAGGAGCGCTAGGCTCAAGTAAAAGGTCGTACACCAATATCTTATAAGGAACTTGATGAAGTTCTTTTGTGTGCTCAGTCAATTAATTGCGTAATACCTACATCTTTTAATGAGATTAATAACCGAAACGATAGAGCTCTTTGGGAAGGTGCAATTAAGAAAGAATTACATTCACTTTTAGCAAATAATACTTGGACGTTAGTGCCTAGACCTGACAATCAAAATATAGTCGACTGTAAATGGGTTTTTAGTATTAAAAATGATCAGTTTGGTAATCCATCTCGATATAAGGCACGTCTAGTTGCCAGAGGCTTTAGTCAGGAGTATTTGACAGATTATAATGAGACTTTTGCCCCAGTTGCTCGTATAGCAAGTTTTCGATTCAAAATTAGTTTTGCAAATCAATTTAATTTATTGGTACATCATATGGATGTAAAAAAACGCATTTTTAAATGGCACTTTAAAGGAAGAAATTTATATGAAAGTGCCAGATGGTATAGTTAATAAGGAAAATTATGTTTGTAGATCAAAGTTCATATATTAAAACTATTTTGGATAAATTCAGTATGACTGACTGTCATCCAATAAGTACTTCTTTAGAGAATAAGCCTAATTATGAAGCTCTAAATTTAGATAGTGAATATAGTGCGCCTTGTCGTAGCCTTATAGGTTGCTTAATGTATGTTTTGTTGTGTACGCGCCCTGATTTAAGCGTAAGTGTCAATATCTTGAGCAAGTATACAAACAAAAATAATAAAGAGCTATGGCAAAGTCTCAAAAGAGTACTTAGGTATTTAAAAGGTACTATAGTTAAAATTGAAATACGAAAGGTGTAATAATTTTGAAGATATCTTGTGTGGTTATGTAGATTCAGATTGGGGTGGTAGTGATGTTAACTCAGGTTGTTTGCTTAAATTGTTTAACAGTTGTACTATAACTTGGAATACTAAAAGACAAACTTCTGTAGCAGCTTCTTCGACCGAAGCTGAGTACATGGCTTTGTTTGAAGCTGTGAAAGAGGCGTTATGGTTAAAGTCTTTAATTATAAGTGTACATTTAAATATTAATAATCCGATACCTATTTTTGAAGACAATAATGGCTGTATAAGTCAAGCCAATAATCCTACGAGTCATAAAAGGTCTAAACATATAGACATAAAATACTACTTCTCTAGAGAACAAGTAGAAAACGATGTTATTTAATTGTTGTATCTCCACACAGGTAAACAGACTGCGGATGCGTTAACCAAGCCGTTACCGTCGTCGCATTTAGACAGTTCAGAGATGAGATGAACTTATGTTTGTAACTACATTTTGTTGATTTATTTGTTTATATCAATTGATAAATGCATAATTTATACTTAAGTGCATAGTTTAAGATTTGCTTATTTATTGGTCTGATTAGGTTTTACTGGGTTTCCCTAATCCTTGCAACAAATGTTGGACCATATTACATTGTGATTTCCCAGCAATACTTGGATGGTTTTAATGTTCTGGTTAGTCAAAATTATGATTGTAAATAATTAGTGATTAATTTTTGAGGGGGCGTGTTGACATTTTTATAATTTAAATAACAAAAATTAATTAATAATTATTGATGGTAATATTATTATTATGGCCACCCTCAATATTCTCGGTATAAATACAATCGTCATCCCCACTCTCTCTCTCATTCCGATTTACGCTGTGTTAGGAGACAGACGTTATACCATCCTTGTTATAATTTTGAATATACGTTCTAACGTATTGATTTAATCTATTTTTATTATCTCTCGCCTATTACCCTATAAAATCTATATCTCCAACCCGTCTGGCCAGCGTGGAGAGTGTAGGCCAAATCCTATGTCTGCTCTGGCTATGAATTTATAATATAGCTCTGGTAGTACAGAGAGAATCGTGCTCCTGCAGGGGAGACTAAAAAAGACATGATGAAGAAATGAAGAAGTGAGGTGTCCAGCTGATTTTAACCCGAAGGGCCCAGCTTTTCGTGGATATGAGGTATATCTAGTATACCTACTAATATTAAAGCTGATTTGATTGTTTGTTAGGTGTTGAACGCGGTATTCTAAGTATACTCGACAGATTTAAAAAAAATCACCGTTATATAGGTACGTTATCCCTGAGTGCTATTGGCTAGCTATGTACCACGGGTGAAGCCGGGGTGGACTGCTAGTGTAGTAATTCCTGTAGAATTATAATATCTATGGTAGTAACAAGATGGCATTAAAAAATTATGTGAGGTGTTCAGGTAGAGGGTCATGCAGAATTTAACCCGATAACACGCTAGGAAGCCATTTATGAGTAGTTTTTTAGTCATCTTTCATCCAAATTAATTTCAAAATTAGGTATGATTTTTATTTGAACAGGTACCATTTATTAACACATAAAAAAAGAGTTTCTCACGTAGGTATCTGCGGTATTTTTTTATGTGAATGTGTTTAAGTTCTTTATTAAGTTTACTGATAGTAAACTAAAAAACAATACACAGATGTATAAGATAAGATAAGTATTGCAAAAAGATAACAAATCTAAGTATTTGGTATTATCAGTCATGTAAGTAGATCTTAAAATATTCTGGAATAGATTAAGTTATCTAAAAAAAGATGAGTATACTTATCGGTAAACGAAAAGATCAGAAAGGGACAGAAATGTATGGCGCAGACAAAGGAAGGCTTATGTCCAGCAGTTGACCGCAAAAGACTGACGATGATGATGATGATGATGAAACGAAAAGCTCACTTTGTTTCAACCAAATGAATAGGTTCTCAATCGAATATTTTATAAAGAATTGTACAATTCATTTGAACTTCGTCGAAGTATATCTTAAAAGTCATTTAAAAACAAATATCCTTAGGACAGCTGACCATTCGTCATCATCAGGATTTTTTAGTCTCCACTGCAGAAGCACAACCCTCTCTGTACTACCAGAACCATATATTACCCAGAGCAGTCAGATGAGCTGCCCATTCTTGCCATTTTACGAGATCCAATCCTTGAGTGAGATTTCGGCGTAACAGAAATGAAGAGATTCAAGATTCAAAACGTTTATTTAAACGAGCTCCGTGGCGCAGCGGTCAACATGCCGGCCTGCGACACGGATGGTCCCGGGTTCGATCCCCGGTCAGGTCAAGATGGAAAATGATCTTTTTCAGATTGACCTGGGTCTTGGATGTTTATCTATATATGTATTTGTTATAAAATAAATTATCGTTGAGTTAGTATCCCATAACACAAGTCTTAGTTAAGAATTTTTCCGTATATATTTATTTATTTATTATTTATTTATATATATAGGTTCTCTCTCATCCATTTTGGTCTGGGAGACTTAGAATGTAGTCAGCTGCTTCTCTTCCCGCGCAGGCTGTACAAACCGGTCGAGGGAATGGGCGCGAATCTAAGGAATCATGTAGAGGGTGCAGCTAGCACCCAATCACTATTTTGATTCGGTATACCTACCAGATGGTGGGATGGGTTAAAGATTTAAGTCCATCTACATGCTAAACGTGGCCTTTCGGTCTTATGGCCTTAGGCTCTACCTCGTAAGGGATAAACACGTGATACCATATTCGTGTTTCTTTGAACATTTATTCATTGTCATATTGATTTTGAAACTGAAAATTGCTGATGTCAGTAATTTCTTATGGCTAAGTTAATGCCGCTTCTGAAGCGAAAAATACCTTCTGAAAAATACCTTGCCGCTTTTGTCAGTCTGTCAACTCGTAGAATTAAACCCCAATTTCGTATCAAAAAATATATTGTTCTTCACACATGTTTACGTATTTTGTCAGCTATATTTACAGATAACACCTGATAAAAATCCAACAACAACGTATGTCGTATACGTAAAACAAAACCTACGTAGCGGGAAGACTAATTAGTAAATATTGTAACCATTAACAAACGGGTAATTTAATTATTGAACTAATTGGGCAATGTTCCACATTAGAAGCAATTTAATTAACTTAATGTGGTTTATGGAAACTGTATTGTTATCACGTAGTTAAATAGCTAATTAAAAAAGTACATGGCTTAGGCTAAACCAAAATCAATACGACTGTAATATAATACTTAAAATCGTGACGAGAATAAATTTAATTATTGATATGCTTTGGAAGGTACGTTTAGCTAAGTTAGATGCCTTTAGGCAGCTTGAAAAATCTGACAACAGTGTTGGCCACTTACACACACGAAAAACAAACAAACGTACAATTATTTATATGCGGTTAGAACAGCATACGATAATGCGAAATACCAGCAGAATGGAATCTGCGACAAATTTAATATCGCACTATCTACGCACTATATTGTTTCATTCTTGATGGAAGCGCGCTATCAAATATCGAAAGCATGCTCTTTCATAAGTTGTAGCTGTGGTTGTAGCTAATAGCGATTGTCAATAATCATAATTGCGGGTCCCTATGCGTGAATATACTTTTTATTTTCACACATTGTAAAAGTTTTGCTGATAGCCATGTCAACAAAATGTCTTATTCAAACATTCTTGCACAATGTAACTAAATAAATACAAGTACCTGCTTACAAGTCTTTATGGAAAAATTTTACAAAATCAACATACCTTTTATTTATACCTAGATAAATACTTACTTGAAAACAATAGTCTTTATGCAAACGATAACTGCGCACAAACAAATTTTACTGTATAAAGTTGCCTGGAAAACCTGGAATAAATTGCATTGCATAGGGGTTCCTTATTGTCATTTTTAAATTTTAATTTATGAAAAACAAGCTGTTGCCGATGGCTTCGCCAGCGTGATATATAGCCTATGTCCCTCTCCGTAGCATTATCAACGTGTATGACAAATTTCGAGAAGATTGATTCAGTATATTAAACGTCAATAGGTAACAAATAAACAAACTCACTTTCGCATTTATAATACCCTTTACCCGCGGCTCTGCCCACGTGGTATATAGCCTATGTCCTTCTCAGTACCCTAACCTACGTATATGCAAAATTTCAAGATGATCGATTCAGTAGATACGGCGTGAAAGCGTAACAAACAAACAAACTCACTTTCGCATTAGTTAGGATAGGATTAGGATAGTTAGGATTAGTTGGGTGGGATAATAGACGATTTGCAGTTTAAAAAGTCAATAATAAACCCTTCCAGCCCCCCTATTTACTAACTCGGATGACAAAAACCGCATTGTAACAGTAAATCCTTGATTGATAGGCATCGACACCTGTCATCCGAGTTAGTAAATAGGCCGGCAGGCCCCCCTGTTTTGCACAAACCTTTCATACGCACATGTCTGCTTCAACCATAAATTCAACGAGATGCTTTTTCGTACGTTTTTCATTGAGCTAGCCCCAAAGTAAGTTCTTCAGTAAGACTTGTGTTATGGGATACTAACTCAACGATACTATATTTTATAACAAATACATATATAGATAAACATCCAAGACCCAGGTCAATCTGAAAAAGATCGTTTTCCATCATGACCTGACCGGGGATCGAACCCGGGACCCCCGTGTCGCAGGCTGGCGTGGTAACCGCTGCGCCACGGAGCTCGTTGATTTCATTGATTATCTACATACTTGCATTTGCCATTAACTTCAGTTAAAGTTTAACATCTAATAGATTAGAATATAATAGACTAGCAGTTACCCGCGACTGCGTCCGCGATGACTTCAGGTTTGGAATGCGGGGATTATAAATATGACGCTACAAAGCGGTAAACTAAACATATACCCCGATTTACCCCCTTAGAGGTTTAATTTCGGGAAACTATTAAAAATGTTACTCATTATTTTGCCGTCCTCGATTCACACGAAATTTCATACAAATATGTCCAAGGAATAAAAAGTTTCATATACTTAAACTTTAATCCTCTATTTCACCCCCTTAGGGGATGACTTTCGAAAAATCCTTCCTTAGTGGATGCTTACGTATATAAGAGGAATACGTGAGGAAAATTTCAAATTTCTAGCTCTAAGGGTTTGGCCTGCGCGTGATCTTTGATAATTGCCCATTTTTTAAAGTATTAAAATGAATATAGTATGTTATCCTTAATATATAGACATATGCCATCGCGGACTTTTCTGTAGACCTAAATAAGATACACAATTCCACCATACATTGTTTTGTTATATCTCAAAGGGTTTAGACAGCGTTTTCGTTGAAAGCTCCCAAACAGCTCATTTTTTTACGACACCTCCACCAAATATCGTTGGTATATACAAAAATGTATACAAAAACTTAACAAACTATATACTAAAACCTTTCTCAAGAACCACGCTATCCATTGGAGAAAACCGCATGAAAATCGGTTCGGTAGTTTTGGAGTTTATCGCGAACAGACAGACAGACAGACGCGGCGGGGGACTTTGTTTTATAATATGTATATAAGTGATAAGTGATAGTGATTAGAAAACTAGGACAAAATTTATATTACGCCAAGAAAAGTGCTTTAATTTTCTAATATTATTGTAGAGATACAAAGTTGTGACGCGATCTATGAAAGCAGTATACCTACATTTGAGTAAGAGCTGAATTTGAGCCGCGTTAATCTTGTTTCTCTGCTAGACTGTCACATGAAGCCGTTATCAAAAATCAACAAGATAACTCAGTACACAATTTAAAGATAAGCCGAGCTCGCCATTATGACGTAGTATATAGATCTTAATTTACATGACGTCGATTAGCATGTCTTTATCATAATAAAATAGAAAACAAATTTAATTTTAGAATAATGTAAATTGCGTCACGGTTTAAAAATACAATTCTGAATCAGCATGTTTTCTTGTGTTTACATTGTACGATGAATACCTTATTGAATTAAAATATCCATGCATAAAAGATAAAAGTGAAAGGATAAATTTTGCTAATATTTTGTTTGGGAAAGGATAACAGAGATTCCTACTTTTCTCATTCACTACAATTTTAAACCCGTTTAGCATTTTGGAAGAAGTTCGTATTTTTTTTTTAAATAATTATTATATAGGCACGTATCACACAAATTGAGCTACAGGTAAGTTGTGAACTTGTGTAGCAGGATACTAACTCAACGATACTATATTTTATGACATATACTTATATGGATAAACATCCAAGTCCCAGGTCATTCTGAAAAATATCGTTTTCCATCATGACCTCACCGGGGATCGAACCGACCCCTGTGTCGCAGGCTGGCGTGTTGACCGCTGCGCCACGGAGCTCGAAAATTTATGCCCGGCCAAAGACAATATAATACTAACGTAATAGACTGCCCACCTCATACAAAAATATTGGACCAAATTAAGGTTGCGAAAAGCAGGCGAATGTATGGCGCAGGAGAGTTGCTTGCTACTCGATACTAGATGGCGGTAATCTGCGTTAGCTTTTAACTTACAAAATATACGGTGTCATTTTAAAATATTATGCCTAAAATATTGTTTTGATTTTTAATAAGATATATTTTGTGAATCATGTTTTTATATTCTCATAATACGGTAGATACAATGTTGTGTAGTTTCGAGTGGCGCCATCTATGCTAGTCTCTGAGAACAAATCGTACGATTAAGGCGTTGAGACCACATGGCCCGGCAATCAGGAAAAACAAAGAAAGAAGTCCAAAGAATAAGTAATATTCGTTGACAAAGTCGTAAGGGCCGATTACAAGTTTGGGCAACAACCGGCAAACATAATAAATATGAAAGACATAAAAGATACAAAAATAGGCAACTGAAGACAATACTTTGACTTTTGAAAAATCTACTAGAGAGAGGGTAAGGTAAAAAAATGCGTAAGGTAAAATCCCGAGTAATAAAAAATAAAAGTGAGCATGCTGCCATCTAGTTTCCATTTAGAAAAAATGTTGCATTAAGTACTTAATGCTACTCAACAGTAGATGGCGCTCAACCACAACTTAATCCGCTAGACACCAGATGGCGCACATTTTGGAAAATTGCGGTATAATAAATAAATAATAATAAATATATACGGACAAATCACACAGATTGAGCTAGCCCCAAAGCAAAAGTAAGTTCTTATGAAAGACTTGTGTTATGGGATACTAACTCAACGATACTATATTTTATAACAAATACATATATAGATAAACATCCAAGACCCAGGTCAATGTGAAAAAGATCGTTTTCCATCTTGACCTGACCGGGGATCGAACCCGGGACCATCCGTGTCGCAGGCAGGCGTGATGACCGCTGCGCCACGGAGCTCGTAATAATAATTATGACTTTGCTCTATGTTCGTGCAGTATCTCCAATTACCATGATTCAACACTGACGCAGCAAAGATAATACCATAATGGTTACATATTAATAAATCAAAACTTCATAGAGCAAATTTGAAAAGAACAACAATTAATTAATAAAATTTAAAAGACCAAATGTCTTATTTAGAAAAATCATCTCAATGTTTATGTCATCAAATGAACGACTGACCAAAAGTTGCTAGATATAAATTTACAATACCAAACCATAAATAATTCAAAGGGTATAAAAGAATTGAGGTACGCGATGGTTTTTTTTTTTAAAACCAAAGCGCACTTTTTCTTTTGATCATCCGGAATACTGCGGGCTGAAAAGTAGTTAGGTTCATCCTATTTTTTATGTCCACCCCTTAGAGTATCAATATAACTAATAGTTATACTATTATAATAACTAATAGTTATACTAGTTAATATTTATACTCTGAGGTCCACCCGGAACGACTGAGCAGAAAAAATAATTAAGTACGAGTTTTTTTTATGACATTCCGGAACGACTGAAATGAAAATAAAAACGCATAAAACTGTTATCCCCATTATTATATCTTTGGTCAAAGCAGATAATTAATAAATTATCCAATTACATTTTGACCTCAGAACGATTTGGCAAATAGTGTAATAGTTAATTTAAACTTTGATGTTTCAGACTTGCGTCAGTAGAACTTTTAGTCAAATAACCATTGTTATTTTAAAATTGTTTAAAAGGTCCAATATTTTGGTATGAGGTGGGCAGTCTATTACGTTAGTATTGTATTGTCTTTGGCCTGTTTTTCGCCACCTTAACTTGGTCCAATATTTTTGTATGAGGTGGGCAGTCTATTACGTTAGTATTACATTGTCTTTGTCTCAGGCATGTGGTCTCAACGCCTTAATCTTACGATTTTTTCTTAAATATTTTAGGCATAATAAATTAAAATGACACCCTATATTTATTAAGTTACGGCTAACGCAGATTACCGCTATCTAGTATCAAGTAGCAAGCAACTCTCCTGCGCCATACATTCGCCTGCTTTTCGCCACCTTAATTAGGTCCAATATTTTGGTATGAGGTGGGCAGTCTATTACGTTAGTATTGTATTGTCTTTGGCCTGCTTTTCGCCACCTTAATTTGATCCAATATTTTTCTATGAGGTTGGCAGTCTATTACGTTAGTATTACTTATATTGTTTTTGGCAGTAGTGTTTAGGAAAAAGGAAACAACCAATCTTATCACATATTTATTATCTTAAAAAAATAAAATTCATTGATTCCTTACAAATATACAACGCTACTTGACAGTGATGGACACTATTCTGATGTCATCGTAAGGTTTGTCCGTCTTGGGGTTTGTCTTCACGCTGCCAATGTTTTGAACAACTTCCATGCCGCGAACAACGCGACCGAATACTGTGTGCTTGTTGTCCAGCCATGGCTGAAAAATAAAGTATTTAGAACACGTTCATTATATTTCACCAAAATCTTTTTCTTACCATGGCAAAACGTCTTTTAGAGTACATACTTACAATGCTACTTTCTATTACAGTAGAGTAAATTAACGTCAGAGTACTTACTATGCCACTAATTAGTACTAATCTTTGAACTACATTTTGATTTCTCTTAATTGTTAACGGCTCAACGTGCGTTCTGAGCAAGAGTAATATAAAAAATAAGATACTCTAGAGAGATTTCGCCGACACAAAAATTTAAGACAATATTACGTATTTAAAAAAAGAAAAAAAATTTTTCCTAATTAATTTCCTAATTTAATAATTAATTAATCCGTAGAAGAACGAAGGTCACCGACATAGCTCAGCGCAATAGCTCTTTGAAGTGGCAGTGAAGAACCGATGGCCGATGGGGCGGAAGGGTTCTCGGATGGCGACCACGTACCGGCAAGTGCAGCGTTGGACACCCACCGACCAGGTGGTCAGACGACCTGATAAAGGTCGCAGGAAGGCGCTGGATGCAGGCCGCTTCTAACCAGTCATATTGGAAATCCTTAGGGGAGGCCTATGTCCAGCAGTGGACTTCTTGTGGCTGAGATGATGATGATAATAATTTTTCATTGGTTCTGAGACGCAGAGCAAAGGCGTAACCGTTCAGAAACCACTGTGTCATCGGGCATTTCTGTTTAAGGGGTTTAGAATACTAGAATTTTCCAGGGTCTTGGGATCCATTTGAAATAAATCATTTTGAAAAAAACGGAGATTTTACTAAAAATTTTGTTCTTCGAGGCCTCAGATAAGCCTTTAAACGATTTTATGAACTACTGGTTTTTTTTCTTTAATAAATAAAGAAAATAAGAAATGGGGAAAAAATTCCACGCGTTTCTTATTTTCTTTATTTGATAAATAAAATAGCATTGTGAATGCAAAATATATCCCATATGAACTACTGGTTTTTTGCTGTTATTTTTAATTTAAAGACAAAAGACACCGATTGGACCATAAATCACAGGTTATAGAAAACTCAGTTCAACCTACCGTAGGCGCCAGCGTGATGAAGAACTGGCTGCCGTTGGTGTTGGGCCCAGCGTTAGCCATGCTGAGCGTGTAGGGCCGGTCGTGCTTCAGGTGGGGCTTGAACTCGTCCGCGAACTCGCCGCCCCATATACTCTCGCCGCCTGTGCCGCTACCTACAAACATAAATAAATAAATATACAACGTGTCATGAAAAAACGATTAACCTGAACTTAGTTTGTTCATGATAAAGAGTAGAATCGATTCTACAAATAAAAATAGGGGTCAAATTTATATATTCGAAAGTATATTTTAACTACGCATTTTCATCATTACTTAACTCTATGCGGCGGCACGCGAAGCGGCAACGTCGCCCTAGATGGCAGTAATTACCATAGTAATTACCATAGACTTTGTATTTAATTTGCAATAAACACAAGAAAACAAAAAAATATATCTTCCGTCAATAATCCGCGAGAATTAAATTTAATCATTTATATAACTCCTTTATAATAAAAAAGTGGGGGTGTCGGAGGTTTCGCGTTTTTTCATTAACACCTTGTATAAGGATATATCACACAAATTGGGGAAGCCTAACAATAAGATGTGAACTTGTGTCGTAGGATACTAACTCAACGATACCATATTTTATAATAGATACTTATATAGGTAAACATCCCATACCCAGGCCAATCAGAAAAAAATTGATTTTCATCATGGCCAGGCCGGGGATCGAACCCGGGACCCCACGTGTTTCGCAGGCTGGCGTGTTAACCACTGCGCCATAGAGGTCGTCAAACATGGTACCATAAATGGATACGAAAAAGGCCGCACGCAACGCTCTTCCCACACCCCTTGGGCAGCGATTATCACATACAATCAGGCGACCCGCTTGCTCATTTGCCGTCATATGAAATAAAAAGCTTTCCGTACAAATGCGTCTATCCTGCAACAACTAAAAGTATAGACCCGACTCTCTTCTATCTGCCTGCAAAAAGTGCTGGATTTCTTTGGTCACATCGCCAGAAAAGGTGGGAATAACCTCGAGCAACTCATGGTTACCGGAAAGGTTGATGGCAATAGACCAAGAGGCCGTAGTCCAATAAGGTGGACAGACCAGATCCGAACAACCCTGGAGACCAATCTACACGACGCTCTTCATTCGGCCAAAGAGAGGAACAAATGGCGCGCAACTGTCCGAAAGATGATCACCTCACAACAAGGGAATCACGACCCTCAGTAATGAGGATAACGACGCGAGAAGGAGGAAATAAAAAGAACCAGCTGACCTGTGGGGTCTCCAGTCTGCACCATGAACCCCTTGATGACTCTGTGGAAGATGTGTCCGTTGTAGTAGCCGTTCCGCGCGTGCCCACAGAAGTTCTCGGCCGTCCTCGGTACGTCTTTAACGAAAATGCACTTTGGGGAGGGGGAGGTGGTGAAAAAAAGGCCGGACGTACTCTTGTCACACTCCTGGTGTTGCATTAGTCTATAGGCAGCGGGGATTGCTTACCATCAGGCGACCCGCTTGCTCATTTGCCGTCATATGAAATAAAAAGAACCAACTGACCTGTGGGGTCTCCAGTCTGCACCATGAACCCCTTGATGACTCTGTGGAAGATGTGTCCGTTGTAGTAGCCGTTCCGCGCGTGCACACAGAAGTTCTCGGCCGACCTCGGCACGTCTTTGCCGAAAATGCGCACGTGGATGTCTCCCAGCGACGTGTGGAGGATGGCTTGCTCGTAAATACGTTGCACTCCTGAAGTTAAAAAAATTATTGTGACGAGCTTTTATCATAATCATTTCGTTTATAAACTTTCGCGTTGCATGATTATTAAATGCAATGTCGGGAATTAACGCGAAAACATACCGTTTTTCTCCAGACGTTTCGGCCGGGTTACACCGACCGTGGTCACTGGATGATTTCGTTTATAAACAAAAGAAACTCGCCAACTTGCAAAATAAATGAAGAAAGTCTCTAAAAGACTCGTATCCAGATGCGTAAAACAATTCATCATCATCATCATCAGGTCTTTCTAGTCTCCACTGCAGGAGCACGACCCTCTCTGTACTACCAGAGCCATATATATACACTCTCTACGCTGGCCAGACGGGTTGGAGAGGTCTCTTTGATGTTAATAAGCTTAGTTTAGCTTGCGTTTCAAAGCAATTAAAAAACAATATTCAATTAGAAGAGATTAAGGGAATAAAACTCAGTTGGAATCGCGCACGAAGGGTTTGGTACCATTATCTCATATCATTAAGACTATCGTGCAAAAAACGCCAAAAAAATAACGACTTAATATAATTTAAATGTAATTATTTTAATACGGTTTTTATCGCGTTTATTACATTATTAATTACGTTCCGGATGTACGCAGTATTGGCTCACGGTGTCTGAAGGTCTTGCAGTCTTCTGCTTAGCTTGAGATTTGATTAAATTGATGACTGGATCCCAAGCTGGTGGTAACTGCCAACCATCCTCTCTATTGAAATTAGGATGTTTTTTAATTTCAATAGCCTCACGAAGCATTCTTGGAATGTATCTGTTTTCTTTTGCAAGGACTTGAGGATTATCAAAACGCATATGAAAATGAAATTAAATGAAAATATATATAATGGTTGGGTTTGTCTAGAGCATGTTCACAGACTGCAGACTTCGTTGAGCGTCTATTCTTCATGTCAGCATTATATAATATAGCAACTTAGTATAACAGCCCCTTCTTAAATATGTATTTTATTCTGTGTTTAGTATTTGTTGTTAAAGCGGCAACAGAAATACTGTGACATGGATGGTCCCGGGTTCGATCCCCAGTCAGGTCAAGACGAAAAATGATCTTGTTCGGATTGACTTGGGTCTTGGATGTTTATCTATATATGTATTTGTTATAAAATAAAGTATCGTTGAGTTAGTATCCCATAACACATACGTCTTACTTAAGAACTTACTTTTGGGCTAGCTCAATCTGTGTGATTAGTCCGTAAATATTTAAAAAAAATCATCTGTGAAAACTTCTACTGTCTTCCTGACCGTAAACTCTCGTGAATAGTGCCCTGTTTTTACTCTTTGGTACGGAACCCTAAAAAGAAAACGCATGCATTACTAGCTTACGTACCTTGTCCTTCAGTAGCCTAAATCTTTTTCATTGAAAATATCCCTGTCAGCATCGGGGCTCTTGATGTCATTTGGACTCCTCTTAGAAAATATCATGGTTTACAAGATACTGCCTGGTGACAGACGATATTTTTAAGGTTCCGTATCTAAATGGGAAAAACGGACCCTATTCACGAGCCTTCACTGTCCATCTGTCACCAGGCTGTATCTCATGAACCGTGATAGAGCGAAATACAGCCTGGTGACAGTGAAGGCTCGTGAATGGGGTCCGTTTTTATCATTTAGGTACGAAACCCAAAAAAATAAAATCATCATCATCATCATTTTCGTGTAGGTGACACGGTCAGTCGACCATACACACCCTGGTGTCAGAGTTCCTCGGAACCGCCTCTCGGCCTCTGACGTGGTTCCTTTAACGACTACCAGATGGCAGCCGGGACCACCGGCTTAAAAATAAAATACATGGTTACTTGCTACATACCCTGTCCTTCAGTAGCCGAAATTATATCTTCTTTCGTCGGCTTTTCATTGAAAATATCTTGATGACATCTGGACTCCTCTTCGAGAATATAACGGTTCATGAGATGCAGCCTGGTGACGGAAGGACAGTCAGGGTGTATCTCATGAACCATGATAGAGCGAGATACAGCCAGGTGACAGATGGACAGTGAAGTCTCGTGAATAGAGTCCGCTTTTACCATGAACAAAAACCTAAAAAATAAAACGAATTAATTAATTTCTTACGTACCCTGTCCTTCAGTAGCCGAAATGATATCTTCCTTCGACGGCTTTTCATTGAAAATATCTCTATCTGCATCAGGACTCTTGATGTCATCTGGACTCCTCTTGGAGAAGAGGTAGAAGCGGTTCTTCTTGTAGGCTGTGCAGAAGAGCGTCGGGTCTGTCTTCACGTTCAGTAGTGCGGGGTTCTCCGACCCTTCCATCTCCAGTGTTGAAGCTACTTTAGATTGATTTGTGCGACCCTGTGGATTGAAAGTCACCAAATATATTTTAAGGCGCTCTCATAGTAACACTAGCGCCACCCAGCAATTAATTATTTTATTCCTAAATTATATCGAATTTTAAAAATTTAACAAGTACATAACTAGTAAATTAATTGTAGTATTTTGGTTTCATTTTCACTAATATTTGTTTGATAAATTAAGAGAAAAACCGGCCAAGTGCGTGTCGGGCCACGCGCAGTGTAGGGTTCCGTAGTTGCGAATGACAACTTTGAGTTCACACTATTCACACTCGCACCTTACAGTTTAACGACCAAAAACATCTAACAATGAAAATAGTATGAAATTTTACAGTTTATAAGTTGGTTGCCTATAACTTTTTAGTTTGAACTTAGTACTCAGCTCTGATAGTTTTCCTTTAAACTTCAGTATATATACTACTGCTGTAATTTTTTTCACGTATCTATATATAACGGTTTAGCAGATAGAGGGGGGGGACACTTACCTCTAACAAAAATTCGCACTTTAAAACAAAATATTTCGGATACGGATCCCTAAATCGAAAAATGGTGTTCTTAACCTCACAATATTTTTGAAAGACCTATTTAACGATACCCCACACGACGGGTAAATAGAGAAAAAAAATTACTACCCCACTTTACTTGTATGGGAGCTACCCTAAAAAAATTTTTTTTTCAAGATTTTATTCTACCACTTTTTTGCCATGATTAATATACATACTTATACCAAATTACAGCTTTCTAGTACTTATAGTCTCTGCGTAAAACCGCGGACGGACAGACAGACAGACAGACAGACATGGCGAAACTATAAGGGTTCCTTGTTTACTACGGAACCCTAAAAACAGGTTAACGCCAAAAGCGGCCACTTTTGGCGATAGATTTTTCTCTTTAAATATTGCACTAGTAAATTACTTATATTAAATAAAAAATACTACAAGTAATTTACTAGTTTTGTACTTGTTCGATTTTTAAAATTCAATATAATTTAGGATGTTAAAGAATTTAATTGCTGGGTGGCTCTAGTGTTACTATAAGAGCGCCTTAATGTAAAGTAAGGCTAAATGGAGTGCACATTGCTTGCATTGTACAAAGTAGTCAGACCTTATGGAGAGCCAAGCGCCTACTTTTATACGCCCTAACCTAACGATATCTAAATCTCATCATAGCGAAAGCGTTTGCTATGAATCATTGTCTTAAATTCTCTGCAAACCCTACACGTAGTCTTGAAGTTGTGTCGTAGGATACGATCTAAACGATACTATGTTTAACATAGTATCGTACGTACGATTTGTTCTGACAATATAACATAGTATGTTATATTGTCAGAACAAATCGTACGAATTAAAGGTTAGGACCACATGAAATTAGTTAAAATGGTCTGGTTGTTTCGTTACTTAAAAACCTATTGGCAAAAAACTAAAGCCGAGTTAGTTAGCTACCTCAACTTCCCTGCTTTATCTAAATAATTCTATGTATAGAGATAATTCTGACTGGGAAATGTTAGCTGAATTTATCTCGGAGAAGTTTACAAGTGTGTGTTTGAAAATGCATAAAAATGCAGAAAGGGCAGGCCACGTTAGCCGAAGATCCAATGGGGGAGGTGGAGTAGAAAGGTGATAGAGTTGAGGGCGAGGATTGGCCGTACAAGTGTTGGTCGTCCACCAGCGAGATGGGCTGACGGTAAAGCCAAAGCATGCAGTAAAACTTAGATGCAAAGAGCCCAAGACAGGAAGGAATGGTGCATCAGTAAAGAGGCCTATACCCAACAGTGGGGTTGAATAATAATAGTTTAAAAAACTCGCTTTGTAATGACGTTTCTCAGCTTGTCATGTATTGTCATCAGAACTCAGATCGTGTGCAAAATTTCATCCTAATCGAAGACCGGGAAGTGGATCAAATTAAGATTCCAAGATTTTCTTACATACATAGTTAGTTACAAGCGAAGCTAATAAAAGCATGTTAAAAAGGCTGAAGTATAGTTTGAAAATACAATCAAAATCGGTCGTAATACAACGAAACTTACTTGGAACAACGCTAAGTGCAACGGCCGCAGATTCTCAGGCTTGCCGATCATGGAGATGCAGCGGTTGGTCACCAGATTGACCACCTTCACGCCCAGCATGGTGGCGTATATCACGAAGTGCCCGCTCGCGTCGAACAAGATGTTCGCTAGGTGCACAAAGTCGGATTTTTCCAAGTCTCGTTCGGCCGCCATTCTGAAATTAATATTGGAGATATTTTATAGGTATTTTTTGCATGCTATTTTGATATATTGACGAGCTCCGTGGCGCAGCGGTCAAAACGCCTGCCTGCGACACGGATGGTCCTGAGTTCGATCCCCGGTCAGGTCAAGATGGAAAATGATCTTTTTCAGATTGACCTGGGTCTTGGATGTTTATCTATTTAGGTATTGTACTATAAAATATAGTATCGTTGAGTTAGTATCCCATAACACAAATCTCGAACTTACTTTGGGGTAGCTCAATCTGTGTGATTTGTCCGTATATATTTATTTATATTCTCTTGTTAAATTAAGTAACTAATAGTATTAAAGTGATCATGGGAGTAATTTACAATTTCAATGATATGACATAATTTTAGAATTTAATTTTGCTCATGAAATTTAATTAGAACAATGCATACTCAGGCCACGTAATATGTAATTTCTAAAGTTAACTAAAATTTTGAGTTGACGTCACTTGGAGAAAAAGCATTGTATGTGGCATGACGGCATCCCTTGGGGGAGGCCTATATAACCAGCAGTGGACTTCAAACCCACATTTAGGCCCAACGCAGACGACTAACAGTGGCGGAACAAATTCCGCGGCGCGCTTATTAGTAATGCAATAAGGTTGCACTTTGTCCGCGCAATACCTCATCGCCTGGCGGACATTCGCAC
This sequence comes from Rhodophaea formosa, assembly GCA_963082605.1. Classification (NCBI taxonomy): domain Eukaryota; kingdom Metazoa; phylum Arthropoda; class Insecta; order Lepidoptera; family Pyralidae; genus Rhodophaea; species Rhodophaea formosa. The sequence continues at coordinate 17,224,816 of OY720220.1, forward strand.
ACTAACGCCTGTATCACACATCCGCGAATGCGGAACACACAACACTTCTGTTCCGCATTCGTAGCTGTGTGCTACAGGCGTAAATGCAACCTTATTGTATTACTAATAAGAGTGAGACGCCAACTTTTTGTTCGCCACTGATCGACGTCTGCGTTAGGCCTTAGAGTATCCGTATCAACATTGCCATGTTCTAAATCTTCTCAAAGAACAATTAAATTCCAATTAAAGCTGCAAATGCCAATACAAAAATGGGATACAAAATGTTACCTCCTACCAAATTCCATGTTGGGCAGCTGCTGTGTCTGGTGCTGCAGCTCCTGGAACCTCTGCAGGCTCTCGTCCAGCACTTTGTGCAGCTTGCCCGACAGGAAGTGGAACACTCGCACCTGTATCACAGATGTATAGTAGACAACAGAATGCCTTAAACCACTACATTTTGGTCCTTTACCACTAAATATAAAATTGCAACATCTTATTATAAGTGAATTTTGTAGATTCTTTTACGAGGATGAATCCTGATATTTCATTTCTATAAGAGAAACGAACCTTGCTTGAATGAGATGATAGAGACATGAAGGTTTTAGTTGAAGACTTAAGAAAAACATGGGCTTGTGTTGAGGTTGTCAACTTATCACTAATTTGACAAAAAATCAGTCGGATGACTAACTTTCTAAGTCGCTTTGGTATGCGACACTAGCGCGCCAGCAATTAATTCTTTCAATCCTAAGTCATATCAAATTTTAAAGTTCTGTTATTACGACTACTAATATTAATCAAAAGTAATACCAAAAAAGAATATAATATATATTTTTGAATTGGTATAGTTATATATAAATATCATACCAAAATACCACAAATAATTTAATAGTCAAGTACATGATAGATTTTTAAATTTAGGATGAAAAGAGAAGAATGGAGAAAATTAGCTGGATGGATAAAATAACAAACGAAGAGGTTTTAAGGAAAGTAGGAGAAAAAAGATCTGTTTCAGATACCATAGCCAATTGAAGAGGAAATATGATAGGACACCTTGTTGCGACACAACCAGTTTATGAAAACTTTTATAGAAGGCAAAATAGAAGGAAGAAGGGGGAGAGGAAAGCCCAAACACAGTTACTTCAAAGAAATAAATGAAAAAGTGGGAAGTGTTTCATACCAGGGAGTTAAGAGATTGGCAGAGGATAGAGACAGATGGAGGGAGCTCCACTGACAAGAGCTTAGCTCTTAAATTTTGATGATGATAGGATGAAAAGAATTAATTGGTGGATGGCGCTAGTGTCACATACCACAGCGCGTAAATTTTACATAGTTATAAATAAATATTGTGTGGAGAGTGTAGGCCAAATCGTCTGACTACTCAGGCTAGTATATGGCGCTGGTAGTACAGAGAGAGTCGTGCTCCTGCAGTGCAAACTAGAAAGACCTGATGATGATGATGATGATGAAATAAATATTCAAAAGTAACTTGTGAGCCCTACCTTTCTGTCTAAACTGATAGACGCCATTTTTTTCCCATCAGGCGAAAACGCCAAAGCGCTCGGATATGTCTTATGCTTCACAAAATCAAACAGATCCGTATCCAGCTTCGACTCAAACTTCACAACTTTGGGAAATTTGTACTCGTGTTTAGGCCCTGTCCAGTATTCTACTATTCCAGCTTTGTCTACAGATACTGCCGTCTCGAAGACAGGGTTGTACTTGATTGTGGCCACCATGCTTTGATGGAGGGTCTCGAATGTGTGCATAGGAGTTCCTGACACTTGCGTGCCGTCGAATATGTGGATTTTGTTGCTGTTCTTTTCTGAGCTGAAATTGAGACAAGAATATTATGACTTTAGTTTTATATTATGTAAGTTATTGTAATAAAGAACGATAAAAAAATCAGAGTCATTCATCAAGATATCTAAAACAAAGTCTTTAGAAACGAGTATGTGAACACTATGTAAACAATTGCAAAGAGAAAAATTACATGTAATTCTACAAGTTACAATAATCATGTGTACCATTCTTCCTGTGTGTTAATAAAACTTTTTAATGCAAAAAGTAATAATTGAACCGCCGAAAAGCAAAAAATTAATGATCCCATGTGTTTCTAACCTTAACATTTTTTTTCCAATTTTTTATGGGCCCCAACTCCATTCCAACAAAAAAGAAATATCAAAATCAGACTACTCTATAAAAAGGTATGTGTGGTCACATAACTAATAAAATAAGTAAAAATATATAAATGCCCATTATTCGTTGGTAAGACACAAATCAATAATTATACTCACACAGCTAAAGCTGATATGGGATCTCCTGCTGAGTGCACCCACTCAGTGCAGTGAGGCTCAAACTCTATTGAGATCATGTTGATCATGTCTGAAACAAGTTTTTTGATACGGCTACTAAGGAAAATATAACTTATTTCTGTTAATATCCCATAGCTGGTAAAAAACTAGCTACTATTTACTGTCGCCACATGTAACATAGATCAGTGACTGCCATTTAACAATAACTAGAACTAACTATTATTAGGGGCCTAGGACAATAAATAAATAAATAAATAAATAACAATACAATCAAGGTTTGTTACTAATCTCACATCTTATGTGCACTAATATTTTTGCAAAATTTTTCTTATTGTATTTTATTTTTTATTTTACGGCTTCCAACGATGTATCAAATATATTTACTTACCAAAATTAACTACATCAAACACTTTGACGGTCTTCTCTGGCGAGGCTGTACACAAGAGAGTGCCAGTACTGTTGACTGATATATCACTGATTGGAGCCAAGTGGCAACGGAAGTGTTTTACAAACTCTATTCCCTCTTCCTGGAACAAAGTAACATAGATCTTATGTAAAACCACAATAATCCTTCAGAAGCTGTATAGTCCCATGAGACTGGCATAGACATATCAAGTGTACTAAAGCCTTATAAAAAATAGTTTAAAAAAACTGTATAAAGAAACATCAGCCAAGATCTACCATTAATTTCTAACATTTACTACTGGCTTTTTATTCAATCAGGCTTTAACCCAACCTGATTAAAGCCCTCTTGGAGGAATGAATTTGAAATTAGGTAAAGATTTATTAACCCATCCTACCACCTATTAATGCATACTCTGATTTTAAATATTCTTCTTCTTTTTAGCAAGCAAGACTATTTTATACTACAGGACAAACTTCAATATTTATGCTCTTACTACACAGAGAAATAGGGACTATACAAAGATATAAAGTACCTAAATAAATCCATCACCTGTTTCTTCCAAAATTTGAGATGCCCATCTTGACTTGCAGTGATCACAAAGTCTGTTTTGGTGACTGCAATATGAGTGATCACATCTCGGTGCATGTAACTGTGCTCGTAAGTCTCCGATGAAGGAAGGTTCTCTATGTACAGCGACTCAAACTCCAACACTGGAATAAATAAAAAACTATTGTAATATCAAGCAAAGCCAAGCTCACATACAGTTCCAATCTTAAAATAAAACAAATTGTAAATGTAGTCACAACTATGAATAAAACCTACCTTTTTTCTTTTTAGGTTTAGGCTGTGAGGCTTCTGAAGGCATAGGACCAATCCAACCCTCTTCTTCCTCTGCATCGTCTGGTTTTTCAGGACTGCTTCGTCTTTTCTCAGACATTATTTTAATTTAAACAAGCACAAACATTAACTGCAATGCTCATAAAATATAATAATGCCTCAAATTATATTAAAATACTGAGCGCAAAATCAAATCAAAACTATTTCACAGCGCGGCCGTCGTAATGACATTGACAGAAAGGAGACTCAGTGTCTCAGTCCGACTGCGAATGTGACAACGACTTGACGTTTTATTTTATTGGTGAACTTAAAAATAAATTTCTTTGCTGCTATTGGCCCAAAATAATAACAGCACGATACGATACGACGACGATAACAGTTGAATGATTGGTCGTCACATAAATTCCATTGGTTTGTTTTATTTTACGAGTATTATATACATAGACAATAGGTTCGTTGTTTTCATTGTGTGATTTCTATATGTTTTCAAAATAAATAATGTTATTTTGATAAACCGTAATATTGTTGTGGCTTTCTAATGCAATCGAGTTAAGTTCAAAAGGTAAAAGTAGTAAAAACTTATTTTAAAAACATATTTCAAGCTTACACAACAACTGAGTCACGTTTAAAAACTTTTTTAAATATGGTGTCTATGATCAAAATGTCTTTTACGAATTCGTAGTGATGGTGGCTGGCTTCCTTGTAAACGAAGCGTCGTAATTTCAAGCTAATTTGTAAATCTCAATAGAATTTTGGTCGTCCAACGATCTAAATAATAGTGACTTAAGTGCTCAAGAAGTTTCACAACAAATCGGTAAGTGCAAAGTGCATCATTCATTATGAAAACGCGCGCTACCGGTACCTCTACACGTGGTTTGCTTGGTATAGCGCGTACGTGTGTCGCCAAATGTGTTTTCGTATTTTTATCAATATATTAAACAAAAACATACACCCCCGCAGTGTAATTCAGTGCCAGTAAATATTTTTTAAGTTATTTCATCTTGTTTAGGTTGTTTATTGAACGTGGTTAGTTTGACAAGCGGTCGCGTATTTGTGACAAGCTGTTGAGGTAATTTATTTAGGATTTTATTTTGTTTTATCCACCTATTTTTTCATTTCTATGGCTAATGTTTCGTAGAATATGTCCGCAAGTTGTGGCATTCCTTGGAAACGAAACAATGCCGGGGGCTGCGTGCGCCTTGCACTCAAGTTTCTCTTTTTTTTCTCCTGTTAGCATAAAGACAATGACGCATCTCTGTACTATGACCTGTTTGTGGGAAAGTTGATAAATTATTCTGTTTATTAGAGTCCTACAAGATTATCATACAAACCTAATTGAGCCAATACTCTGTGAAAACAACCTCTAATATTTTGAAGTGAAATGTTTCATAACTACTCATCAGCTTTGTTGATGGATACAAATAAACCATGTAATGTTGGCTTACATCATGAGTTTATTTCTAATCAATACATGACATGCAAATGTGTGGTCATGTCAAATAACTTATGAAGAGCTTTGAATGCTAAGCCTGCCTGCTTTTAAATTCAATGTAATATCCAAACTTTTAGTGTTGTGCCCAGTCAAGCGTTATATGACTTCCCTCACTAGCATAAGTATGGATACAGTCTTAACTTTCTTAGGAATCATCTTAATTATTGTCAAGTAATTTGATTGCAATAAAATTGTCTTTTATAATTTTCTCATGATAAATTATTACCATTTTTAGTCGCACCTTTCTTGCTGTTTGTATCTCATTAGTTAAAATTCCTGAAACAAATCAGATAGTGGAACCAATTTTGTTAAATTAACCCCATAGGTTAAGATCAACTTCTGAAAATGAACTACACACCTAACTTTACTTCAGTGACTCAATTCTGTTGAAACTTATTTATGCAATCCTGTAAACGTGTTATCCGGTTGGAGAGCCAGCCACTCTTTCCAAGAGATAAAGCAAAAATGCCTTGTCTTTATAAAGCTTGTAAGTGCAATTCCACTTCTGTAATTGAAAAGGTCCCTCCAACATATGGCCTACATGTCTTTAGCCATTATTTGATACTACAATCATGTGTAAAAAAAAAGTTAAATATGACAACTTTGACGAATTAGATGTTTTTAGAAAGGATTGGTTGAAGAACAAGAAAGAGATAAATGGAAAGAGATGAGAGAGACCTTTGCCTAGCAGTGGCACAATATAGGTTAAATAAAAAAAAAATACAACTTTTGAGCTCTTATCATGGCATACAATCATAGACTCAGCAATATAAGGAAATTTAAATACATACTGTTAATGATGAGAATGTCTGTTTCCTTATAACTATTGTGTAACTCGTAGTTGATGTGAATAAAATTGCAATTACAACCGATTCACACATCATGAACCTATGTAAACTGAATTAAGTGCATAGTAACAGTTTTTTATAGTGGTTACATGTTACATCGTAAAAGACCTGTGTTTTAAAATGTACCTGTATAACAGGTACAAGAAATATTTATTGACATTCTACTACAGATTGTATATTTGTAAGTTTTGCAACTCTTAAATGGAACTGGGTGGGTCACCTGGCTAGAAGGAACGATGGTAGGTGGAGTAAGGCGGTCACCATGGATGTGGCAGCTAGGTGGGCCGTCAATATAAAATAGATTTCAGGAAAGAACTGGATTATGAAGGCTAGGGATAGAGAAAGATGGGGCAGCAAAAGGGAGGCTTATGCCCAGCAGTGTGTAATGGAAAGCTGATGATGATGAATTTTTGTAACCCTTGAAGAGGGCAGGCAGCTTGGGATCTAACCAGCTTCCTGCCTTTCCATTGTTACTGGTGGAGCAAGACTGTCTTGAAACCATGATTGGCCCTGGATCTGAATGTCCTTTCTTTCTTCTCACATATTATACAATCTCATTTGTTTCAACAAATTAAGAAAAATTAAATGATGGCGACACATTTTGTAGTCAGATTTTGGTCTTAATATTTTAAAATATTAGTGCTCCTGCAGTGGAAACTACAAAGACATCATGATGATATATGCTGGTACCATATGTTCATTATAAAAATAGATATGCAATCAGCTCAGAATAAGAAAGATTTCTATGAAAAAAAATCCACCAGAAATTATTCATGTTATTATCCATAATGAATAGATTTTTCTGTAAATAATATTGCCTTATACATGTTTTATTTGACATGTTATAAGTTATTTTAATACAAATACTTAATTTGTTGAAATAGGGTCAAGAACAGATAGTATGCCCTATCAAATGGTCCAAGTGTAAAAATGCTCACTTAACTAGGTGACACTTAGTTAAATGAACAGAAATGCACACAACAAGGCAAATGTTTACAATAATTATAGTGTGCAGGCTATCTCAAGTCCAGTTATCAGCACAAGTGATTGCCCTACTGACCTACTGCTTACACTGCGATGTAGTATTTAGAAAGTTTCATTGCACTGTAGGTATACTAATACAACTCACAGATTTATTTATTACTAGCAGCCCTACCCGGCTGCGCCCGGGCATGTATTATACCTTAAAACCTTCCTCGTGAATCACTCTATCTATTGGTGAAAACCGTATGAAAATCCGTGGAGTAGTTTTTGAGTTTATCGCGAACAGACAGACAGACAGACGCGGCGGAGGACTTTGTTTTATAATATGTATATATGTATAGTGATTGTCCACAACCCTTTTTGTATCTCTCTCCAGAACCTGCTAAGTATGCGTGTGTAAGTGGCCAATGCTAGTGTCCAGAGTATTCAAGCCATCTAAAGGCATCTGACATAAATACCCTGCCACATAGGACTGCCATCCATGATGATAGATGGGACCAACAGCTTAAATGTCTTCTGAAACATGGTCTGATGATGGAGATCTCCTAAAAAAATATTATTTTGTGTTCTTATGCTACTTTTCATGCTAACCTGGCTGAGTTTTGTTCATCTTTTCGAATTGATAGTATAAGTTTTGATAAAATATAATAAATATATACGGACAAATCACACAGATTGAGCTAGCCCCAAAGTAAGTTCGAGACTTGTGTTATGGGATACTAATTCAACGATACTATATTTTATAATAGATTACTTATATAGATAAACATCCAAAACCCGGGTCAATCTGAAAAAGATCATTTTCCATCTTGACCTGTCCGGGGATCGAACCCGGGACCTCCGTGTCGCAGGCAGGCGTGTTGACCGCTGCGCCACGGAGCTCGACAACATAAACATTGCGATTTGAAAAGAAGTATCAGTTTATCTTTGCCATTCCAAAACGTTGTTCTGAACTGCTGGATTTGTCAATGTGTTTGTGCATTAATGAAATATGGGCTGAATAGAACTAGAGTCATTCCATACATATGTATAGCAAGGGCCCTTAGTATTTTGACATTGCCTATATTGTTGGCACGGTTAGTTGTCATTTTTAGTTTGCCACTAGATCCAAATAATAAAATCGCCGCTAAATTCAAAGAAAGGTAATGAGTAGGATAATCCCCTCACACATTTAGTTTTAACTAAGACAATCTCTATACTTATTACTTATTTGTATTCTCTATACTAGTTTATGGTATCAAAAAATAAAACAAACTAACTATCAAAATCTGAACCACCTAGATTTACACATAATTTGTTAAATTTTCTTATTTAGTTTTACAGATATTCGATTTTATAAAATTTTTAGGTTCAATAATATTGTGAGTACATTTTGCTGTTCATTTGGGTACTGCTATTCATAGATAAACTATAAATTAATGTGAAAGTGTGTGTCCATCCCTCAAGTGAAAACGAATGAACCTAATCATATATGAAACTAGCTGTTTCCCGCGACTTCGTCCGCGTTCGTTTCGATTATCAGTCCTTTTTCGAAGCCTTTGTCCTTTTTAAGGCTCTAGACTATCTGTGTACCAAATTTCATTTAAATCTGACTAATAGTTTTGGCGTAAAAGTGAGACAGACAGACAGAGTTGCTTTTGCATTTCTAATATTAGTATGGAAGTATGGATTCAGCAAATATAAGGCTCTGGTAGTACAGAGAGGGTCATGCTCCTGCAGTGGAGACTTAAAAAGACCTGATGATGATGGATTCATCGAACCCATTTACGTAATTTGCTTGATCGCTAAGACATACTGTTAAGAATCGACGAGTACAACAAAAAACTTGAATATTCTTCATCTGTAACCGTCGGTTGCAAGGGAAAGCGCGAATTAGTGTCCGTTAGGTTCGCGTGCGGCCATACTTGATTCCCAGCGATGGCCATTGTTTCAAATGGTTTTGACGGTATAAACTTTCAGAGCGGTTCGTCTTGCTATTCAAAACTATTCACCCCACTTGCCGTGTGGTTCCCCGCAGAGGAGTATAGGACCACTCCGAATCCTCCCGTGGATATCGGAGAAGGCGACTTAGGAAACAAAGCTTAAAAACATCAAAGAGACCTCTTCCACCCGTTTGGCCAGCGTGGAGAGTGGAGGACAAATCCTCTGACTTCTTTGGCTAATATATGGCTCTGATAGTACAAAGAGGATCCTGCCCCCTGTATTTACTAACTCGGATGACAGGTGTCGATGCCTATCAATCCTAGAATTTGCTGTTACAATGCGGTTTTTGTATTCCAAATAAAAAGCTCGAGCAAGCAAAACCCGCATTGTAACAGTAAATTCTTGATTGATAGGCATCGACACCTGTCATCCGAGTTAGTATATAGGGGGGCTGCTACCATCTGATGATCCACCCCACTCTTTCTCATAACACTCTGTTATTGACCACCAAGCAAAAGCCTACATGCAATTACTATCACACCTCTTTCCCATGGGGCTAGATAGGAAGAGATTTATGGATCGCTCGCTACTCTTACGATTCTTAAAAATATGTTTCGATTCATCTACATGCTGCTTTTCATGCATGCCTGGTTTCGGGTACCTACCTGTAACTCCGCATCTCAGACAAACGCTCGGAAATCTAATAGAGAGCAAAAAAAAATGCATCAGCATTGAGCCACCATAGGTACACTACTTCTGACGCCCGGCATCTCTGTGACGGGCCCTCCACACTTTCAGCCGTCAACGCGCCGATTCACTGTACTTTGCTGCTTTGAATGGAAAACTTATTTAGTTCAACAACAATGTACCTACAGTGAATCGCTGTGATGATGACCATATCTATCAGCCTGACTGATATAGGCCTCCCCCAAAGATCGTAACTAATTACGGTCTTGTGCATCCAGAGTCTATCGACTCCCGTCAACCCTGATGAAGGGTGGCTATAATGAGCCATAATTGAGTTTAGTATGGCTTTTGGTCTTGCAACCTCTGTTTGTTTAAAATCTTCTTATTCTAGTGCAACATGTTTGGAAGCAGTCAATTGTTTTGCATCTCGAGTTGTAATTCCCTCGTCATGCCCATTACGATATGCTGCGCAGGCGCGGACCAATTGATGACAATCACACGCAATTTACCATGATCTTGGCGCCTGCGCCGCGCTAGGGCTGACAACTCATTGGTAATAAATAAAATAAATATACGCCTCTAGACTTAACAATAAAACTATTATCTATGATTTATTGTCCATACCAACGTCATCGGGTCGTCATACAGGATATTCTCCGTCCTCGCCAGTTACCCGTATTGCCTTGAAATTAGCTTGAAATACCATGTTGCGGTATCCATATCCCTTCATCCCACTAAACGCAAAAAGAGTTAGCTAACACTTATAACATAAATTGGCATTAACATATCTTCATGTCGAACTTGTAGGAGGTAAGAGTACCTTCTGTCCCGTGTAATAGACTACACGTGCCGTCATCTCTGATGCGATTATACATTTTTTTAGCCTTTATGGATATTAGGGCGTAGAACACGCTTCAATTGAGTTTATATCGCCCAGCTGAAATTCAAACTGAATTGTATTATATTTGATTTGATCATCTTTACCTTCGCTTAAATATTTGTCTATGATCTCCATTGCCTAAAGAAAACATATCAGGCAGTCGGTCGTCTGATAGTACTAGTAATAGTATCGTCTCCGTAGTTTGTGCGCCGACCTCTTTATTAACGTCATTTGCTTCTATTCTTCTTGTTCTTATACCAACCTTCATATGTACCAACCAACATGTGGTGCTGGTTTGTCTTATAGTTGACGGCCCTATCCGCTATCGCCGGGTCACCTCGCCCTGATAAACATGCGCCTCTCGCTCGCACCTTCGCATGACATTGTGCGTACGAAAGGGACGTGGGGCGAATGACCGTTATCTGATGCTCTACACGTCACGGAGACAAGGTCGAGAACAACGCATTGAACGTCTTATTTGTTACTTTTCGTAATTACATGTTAATTTACATCACTACTTTGTTGACAACTAGATTTTATTACTTAGTAAAATGACTATACTTCTTTGATACCGGTATTGAAATCTACCAAGAAAAAAAATGTTTTACCTGTAAGGGCCATTGTTGCCAAGCAAGGTTTCTACCCCAGGGCGCCATGAAGCCAGCGCCAGTGTCCGCTCATCTAGCAACAGCTTCATGCATATCTGTATGGAGCACCATACATATCTGGTACCGCCCGGCGCCGTATCTGTTCCTCAGTTCCTTCAGGCTATGCATGCATATCGCGGCCCATCAGACATATGAGAGATTGCTGTCTGTCCAAGCCTTGCGCAAACCGGCAGCGCCCAAAGCTGAAGTCCGTCCCTCCCAAGGGCCTTTTAGTGATGTTCGTCTTACAGGTTGAGGGCAATGTGCTCTCACCTCATGACTCCGGTCCGGTGAAGTAGCGAAAGCTCACAAAAAAATACCAGCGCTGGTCCTGGTAGAAACTGTACTCGTTAGCACAGGCCCATACCTTACGGGTAATTTTTTTCGCAAAACATGACATAGGTAGGGGAAAAAATCATTATAATATCATCCGCTAGAAGGATTTCCAAAATGATGATTTGTGATCATTTTGGACAACAAGTATGCACTGGTTAAATTCAGAAGAAATTGGTAGAAATAACAGTTTCTTCGAAGATATAAGCTCCCTTTGTATTTAATCAAGTGATCGTGTCGTGAATTAATAGCTTCACACACGTTACGTTCAATTCAAACTAGGTATACATTGTTTTATGAAATGCCTTTAATTGTAAACCACTCCCTTTATTGATTAATAAACTTTTACCAAGAAATGAAGCCGACGTAATGCACGAATTATCATTTCCAAGAAGCAGTCTTCACACACCTGTCTCGTAACAAGGTGTCCATATTCACTGACATTGTTTCGCCACTTATTTTTAATTTATTCAGGAATTCGCGAAACTGGTAGTGGTAGCCCGCAGTTGCAGTGACGTTTCTAGACCGGCGAACTAGGTCTCAGTTGCTATGGATATTAAGTTAATCTAACACATTTATCCTCATACGGTATTTGGTCCTCTAGTCTGACTGGCCATGGGGTTGGCCAAAATTCAAGCTTGCACATTTTAAAGGCGCACTTCGTATTTCGGAAAAATTGTGAAGTTTATTTTTTTAAAACTGATAGAAAAAATACGACTTAATAATGATGGGTGCATTTTGACGCCTTCTAAATGATGGATGCATTTTGAAGTTATTCGTTGTAACTAATGTGTAGTGTAAAATACTGAAACTATTGTTTCATAAATGCTACGTAACATATCTTTTCGTAATGTTGTTTTATAAACCATATTGTTGAAACAAAAGCCAAATTGTGTTGCTCTGAAAAAAGAACTATATGTTAAGACAAATGGTTTTCATCATTTCACCTTTGCAGTAGGTATTTATTCTTACATAACACATCAAATCTGAACAAAGAAACTGCATCAATAGACTGGGCCTATATGTACCGTTAGTAAATAATCATACATCGTTGACGAGCTCCGTGGCGCAGCGGTCAACACGCCGGCCTGCGACACGGATGGTCCCGGGTTCGATTCCCGATCGGTTCAAGATGGAAAATGATCTTTTTCAGATTGACCTGGGTCTTGGATGTTTATCTATGTATGTATTTGTTATAAAATATAGTATCGTTGAGTTAGTATCCCATAACACAAGTCTCGAACTTACTTTGGAGCTAGCTGAATCTGTGTGATTTGTCCGTATATATTTATTTATTTATGTTTGTTCCAGCGATGAGTTCGAGTGTATGCTACAAGTGCAACCGGACGGGGCACTTCGCCCGCGAGTGCACCCAGGGCGGCGTGGCAAGCCGAGACTCTGGGTTCAGTCGCCAGCGCGAGAAGTGCTTCAAGTGCAACCGCACCGGACACTTCGCGAGGGATTGCAAGGAGGAAGCCGACCGTTGCTACAGGTATGTAAAAGTATCTTCATCAGGAGCACGATTTCTGGAATTTCACCGCTCGCAAACGTACAGTTTTTTTGTTAGAAAACCGTTCGAAGCCGAATGGTCTAAGTAAAGACTTTTGATCCTGTGAGTGCACCCAGGGCGGCGTGGCGAGCCGAGACTCTGGGTTCACTCGTCAGCGCGAAAAATGCTTCAAGTGCAACCGCACGGGACACTTCGCGAGGGATTGCAAGAAGGAAGCCGACCGTTGCTACAAGTAATGTTATAAGCATCTTCATTAAGTTCTTTGTTAGTCTCCATTGCAGGAGCACGACACACTACTAAAGTCATAAGCCAGAGCAGTCAGAGTTTTTGGCCTACACTTTACGTGCTGGCCAGACGGGTTGGAGAGGTCTCTTTGATGTTTTAAGCTTTATTTAGCTTGTCGCCTTCTACGACGTCCACGGGGAGACTTGGAGCGGTCCTATTCTTCCTACTCTGCCGGAAACCACAAGTTTCATCATTGGGGGGTTTTGCCTTACCACGCTTAGTAAACGAGTTGGTGAACGCAGGTTATTTGACTTAAATCGGTTCTGTCTGACGCTACTGCTTAATCGAGGGAGGATTAGTAGTTTGTTTGTGGAGAAACGGTATAAGGGTAATGGCACAGGTATTGGGTATGAGAAAGTAGCGGCTCGAGAGGCCGGGCGCTCGTACCCGATAGCCGATGCCATACCTGCAACCACCGGCAGTTGAGCTGTTGTACATTGCAGCAAGTGCGCAAACGAATAGCGGATGTTGTTCTTGCTGAAAACCAATCAAAAAGCTTGCCGCAATGCAACACGTTATACGGCCGCAGCTTATTGGCCTTGTTTTTATGTTTCGTTCTTCTGAAGGATGGGACAAGATTACATGCCAGTTTTGTTCATAGTTACGCTTCCTGATATTCTTATTCGTAGCACCCATGACTATAATTTGTATAATCTTTTAAACTATTATTATATTATGAAGATTAAGATAAATTAGTTTAGTAAATTATATAGACATTTGTAGAGTGCATTGTGATTATTAAAAATGTCACACGATGCGCGCGTATCGATTCACTTTCGCCCTGAGGAAGACCTCCGGATGAGGTCGAAGTTGTCGGCCAGTAGCTGACTATTTACGTGAGTGAACCGTTGCTACATATTTTAATAAAGTCAATATCTCATGTTAGTTAATCAAGAAATGCATTGCGCCCAGTGAAATGATGCGTGATATTCTTATCTTGCATATAATAAAACGTGTAATGTCCATTGCACCCTGCTAACTGCAAAAATATTTTTCATGCAGTAACGTAGCTGCAGTGTAAGATGCGCGAGTCTAGGTAGAGTGCGTTACCAGCGAAGCGTATCTGATGTGAGTGTTTGATAATTGCAGTAATTAAATTCTTGAGAGAAAAGGTAAAATCTCACAAGTAGAAAGCTCTTTTTCAAATCTTTTGTTCTTTTCTCTTTTCAAACCTTCGAAAATGGTTTCTTCTTCAGTTATCGTTATTCCTTATCCTTCATCATCATCATCATCATCTCAGCCACAAGAAGTCCACTGCTGGACATAGGCCTCCCCCTAAGGATTTCCAATATGACCGGTTAGAAGCGGCTTGCATCCAGCGCCTTCCTGCGACCTTTCCTTTTCCTTATCCTTACATCGTATAAAATGAAGTCCCTTCCACTGTCTGTTTGCTTAGATCTTTTAACTCCTTACTGGACAGTGAATGTCTATAGCAATTATAACAATAAACTTCAAATCGTCTCTGTGTCCAGCAATGTGTTAAACTTGATTGATGGATAGATTGATTATGCAGTTTTCAGCAATAGACGGAGTGATTCATAGAAAGATTTATAACTTGGTATAATCAATTCCAGGGCGCAGCCAGGTAGGGCTGCTAGTCTATTATAAATCTGTTTTTGTCACCTTGAAAATTTCTTTAATGGGAACTCGACCAATTGTTACCTCACATCATATCAAAGTATAATGTAGTTTCTTTGTACGTTTCACTCGGTCGTTACACTGCGTTGATATCCATACTTATTTCGGCGTAACCTTGACCTTCCGTGGATCGGCACGCCGATTATTCGGCAGGCCTACTCCGCCGAATACTGGCTTTGTAATGCCATAGCGATTAGATTAGCAGCTTACTTTTGGAACGACGAGATTTGCTGAAAAAAGTAGCACAGATATAAGATTATATAATGTGAAGATATATTGCAATCTTTCCCCGCTAGGTAGCTCTGTGGTTTGGCCACTTAGATTTTGGATTTCGGAATGCAGAGGTTTTGATCAGCGAAACTAGCCCTTGATAGCTGATTGAGTAGTCAAAGAAATAGAATGATGGGCGGCCCTAGTAGGCTCATCAGATAAAACCTTATTCACGACAGCTGGAAGAGGGCTCATCTCTCTAACACTTGTATTTCCCATAGTCGGGCTCTATATAACCCATAGAACATACAACGTTATTGGATTAAATTTGATCACAATAACCAATGTTTGTCCAATAAAAAGGTCACGCATTCCATAAAACTGGAATACTACATTTTTTAATTAAATTCTTTTATCTAAAGTGGGCAATGAAAAAATAAAACAACATAAAATTAATAATTTTGTTTCGCTATATTCATAGTTGATCAACCGCGCCGCGACCGAAACGCAGCTAATAAAGTTTGTGTCCGTTTCAGATGTAACGGGACGGGGCACATAGCGCGCGAGTGCGCGCAGAGCCCCGACGAGCCGTCGTGCTACAACTGCAACAAGACGGGGCACATCGCCCGGAACTGCCCCGAGGGCGGGCGCGACTCCTCCAACCAGACGTGCTACAACTGCAACAAGGCGGGGCACATCTCGCGCAACTGCCCCGACGGCACCAAGACCTGCTACGTGTGCGGCAAGCCCGGCCACATCTCGCGCGACTGCGACGAGTCCGAGCGGAACTAACACACGCCCCCACACACTATATTATTACTATGTATATTACGATGCCACACACGGACGATAAGCAAAGGACGCGATGCGCGACACTAGATCGTAAGACCACACGACTGTATGAAATTTATGCAACGGAATTATAAATCAGAAGCAGCGACTCTCGGATAGACTGACGACGGAGACGCGACGTGTACATAGTCTCCGCCCGCGCGCGGGCCACGTTAATGTTTGTTCTGCACGGTGACGTTATTGTGTTTTAAATCATTTAATAATCGTGATTGAACTATTGATGAGGTAGCGTTACAGTTTTTAGCATTACAGAGTATATATTTAATATATTTTGTACAGATTTTTTTGTCAAAAGATAAATTGGATGCTGGCGTACTATGAGTTTTCAATGGAGGAGTGGAGCCCCGGAGGAACCCGAACCGAACCCTGGACTCTCTTGTTCGTCTTATAATACAGTACGTTCTCGGACGACTCTCACACACTTCGTCATATCACTGAGGGTGAATTAATTTTATTGATCAATTCCTTTGTTTATGAGATCCTGCTTACTGTGGAGATTCAGTGGTTAATTAGAATTTCATCAATCAGAATATTTTTTATTTTGTTATCCCTGTCTATGTGCCTGTTTGAAACTTCGATGTAACCAGTTACTCAGCTTACAGTGGGAGATAATAAACATCTTGCCTTATGATTTTCAGTTTCCATTTGCCCTGATGTGGCATAGACAATAGACACGACTAACATCCTCGTCTCCCCTTTTAAAATTAGTTATTATCACCATTGACAGAACAAGAGGGCAAAACCTTTCCTTCAATACCCAATTGGTCAAAACAACCCTAAGGCCGTCCTCTTAACTATTCGCGCGCAAAATGTCTACTCGACGCACAGAGCAAGGAAGTAGAGGTGTTACTGATATATCAGAACTGATACCGCGAACATAATATGAGAGCTGCAGAACATAATACAAATATATTAGGTTATGTGATATCCGAAGAACGTGTTCCCGAAGAACCGTCAAGAACAGTTAATATCCAAAGTATCGTATCGGTGAACCGGCTGCGTTACTGCGTTCCGCGCCCGTTCGCGTTATTTTGACAGTTCTAAGCCTGTTATAAGTATGAAGGAAAGAACAATCGCCTAAAAAATGTCACATCTCTTCTTTTATATTGATAGATAGATGTAAAATGGCTCAAAAAAAAATATCGCCTGCAAAATCCCAGCCTGTTCTTCACCGTTCTTGGAGAACGTTTAACGGAACATAATATCGGTAAACTAATATATTCGATAACATGGTTCTTGATATCTGACCCTAATATAACACCTCTACAAGGAAGATCAATGTAGCTCACGCTCCGCGAGCGACAAGACATTCCTTTCTGTGTGTCTGTGACTCAACACACGGGGAGCGGTACACTTTTTTTCGATGTCTTGAACTCTTGATCATACAGAAACGGTTTCGCTCAGACCAAGACCACAAAGAATGAAAGTCAACCGATACTCTGTTTCGCATCGCCGTCACAACACGTTGTTACAAGATGCTTGCTCCCGTATAAAAGAGGCAAGACGACAAAGATTCAAAGATTCAAAACGTTTATTCAGAAAATAGGCCCTTGCAGGCACTTTTTCACGTCAAATCACATTTAAAATTATCTTATTAAATATTATGCATTTACTCATTATTGTTCAAAAGCTACAGACTACTAGCATTTCGGAACCGACCACTGCAGAGAAGAAATGCCGAAAGAAACTCTTTTCAACAGTATAGGTCGCCTACTCGCCTGAAGGGCTTTGTATGATTAATGATTATATTATATTTCTTTCTTTTTTACTTTTCTTTTTTTTTCATCTGTTTTCATTTAACAATATTATTATACATTCATTATTTTTGGAACATGTTTATGTTTACGATCGAGTGAGCAAATCAAAAAAACAACAGAACATGAAGTAGTCTCAAAGAGGCCGACCAGACCAGTCCCCACTGGCAGCACCCGTTCACGAGTTGACGTATGGGTCAGCCATCGGCATCGACAGAAAAAATCATAGGCCTATGCCTTTGTCCTGATAACTATTTTCGTGCGTTTTTTATTTTATCGACGACATTCCACTCGTAAGGAGATTTTACGCTGTCTAATGTTGCCCCCTTTTGGAATAAAACTGAGATATCCCTTAAAATTTTAGTAGATAACTATTTTATTAACAACTGTTTTGTTATCTTATCTTTACTTAGTTTTTCCACCAAAAGTGGCAATTTTTGACGAAAGCTCTAATAAAAACTTCGTTCTCACTTTGAATTGTAAACAGTATGTACTTCATAAATAATTTGAAGGACCATCCAGGACCTCACAGAACCAATTTTATATCTCCGTTCTCTTTCAAATTATAGTAAAATTCACATTTCCCTTAATCGATCTCATTGGACATGACCTCGGTTCACAATCACAACTCAACAGCAAAGGCTTGGTTATGGGCTTGAGGAGGACGGCCTAAAAGCTAAAAGTATGCAGGTACGAGTAAAATGAGATTGAAGGATTATCAAAATTATTAGGCAGGTTACTAAATGCACAGGTTCGAATCCTGTAGGCATTACGAAAGGATCGGATTTTGTGTCACTTGATATATTGTCCGCAGATGTAAGACACATCAACAATTAGCTGCGAGCTGCGCAGTACGCGCCCCGCCTCCCCGCGCGATAAGTTCCGAACCGCCATACAGTTTGATTCGGACTATACCGGGTGGTTTAAATATATCTACACAGTAGTCTTGAACCATGAAGGGCTGAGTCCCCCATTGTGTTTAGACAGCTTTTGCGATTTGATTGGAGATGTCGACTTCCTATAATATCGCACCGAGTGCGAGCGAATGTAAATCGTATCGCCTATAGAATGAAATATTCATAGGTATAACATATACAAGCGTTCATTGAGAAGGTCCTTTATGAGTAGCAGCATCTATGTACAATCGGCAGATAAACCCTGATTTCTATCTTATCCTACGATTTTAAATTGTAGGGGGGTTAAGTTTATCTGCCTCAGCTCCGCATGCGGTAATGACTATAACTCATAACATTCATCATCATCAGGTATTTACTAGTCTCCACTGCAGGAGCACGACCCTCTCTGTACTACCAGAGCCATATACTAGCCTGAGTAGTCCCTACACTCTCCACGCTGGCCAGACGGGTTGGAGAGGTCTCTTTGATGTTAATAAGCTTTGTTTAACTTGTGTTTCCTTAGTCGCCTTTTACGACATCCACGGGATGACTTAGAGTGGTCCTATTCTACTCTGCCGGGAACCACGCGGCGACTCATAACATTCCATTCAAGTAATACTTTGCAGCATGGTTCTGAGTATATTTTCGCTCGCTGCAGTGTAGTAGTTGAGTGCGTGTAGGTCTCACTACGAAAAAAATACTATTACTGACATTAGACAACCGACAGCCTTGTATTCTCTAGGCAAAAGTGCTTGAAGCATCTGTTTTAAAAGATATCATCATCATTAGGGTTCTTTTTTATAAGTCTCCACTGAAGGATATGACTCTTTATAATTCCATAGCCATACCATCTTCGTGATACCAGTGCAGTCAGATGATTTGGCCTACACTCTCCACGCTGGCCAGACGGGTAAGAGAGGTACCTACCTTAGATGAACATATAAAGATTACAGTTTGTTGGAGACTGGTGTCTGTAGAGGCTGGGCCTGTATTACAGATCACCAGTGCTCTCGCCACTTAATTATAACCTATATTTACACTACTAACTGTATAAATAAAGGCTTACAGAACCAAAGATATGTCCAAGTGATAAGTGATTGTTTGGAAGCCATAAGGTAAAAATGTTAAAAGTTTAATAACAATAATTAGTAATAAATAATGTAAAATTCTTACTTAAGAGTCGCCTGGAAGCGCATGTCTCCATACAAACGGACAAAGGGAATTGTGGCAATATTTGATAATTTTGGAGTAAAATTAAGCATTTATTCAATTAATCTCTATATTATCTACGTACGTTCCTATACAGCTTGGTTAAAATACCAATGGTTTGAGAATTACAAGCCTTTTC
Organism: Rhodophaea formosa; assembly: GCA_963082605.1. NCBI lineage: Eukaryota > Metazoa > Arthropoda > Insecta > Lepidoptera > Pyralidae > Rhodophaea > Rhodophaea formosa. The sequence continues at coordinate 17,244,637 of OY720220.1, forward strand.
AAATTTGTATGAAAATCTTGAGAGGCATATAATTCTGAAACATTTGATAATTTAACAAAACTGTATAAGAACGTACGCAGTTTATAATGAGATTAATTGATTGGATGCTAAATTTTGCCCTAAAATTATCAAATATTGCCACAATTCCCTTTTTCCGTTTGTATGGAGACATTCGCTTCCAGGCGACTCTTAAGAGATAAATAAATAACGAGCGGATAGTCAAACCAGAGGACGAAGAAGCTGTTCAGTCTCATCATATTTAAGTGAGAGTAAGTATTTTTTAATAACTTTTTTACAAGAGTAGGTGGAGAGAGGGAGTAAGGATAGTTTTGAATGCAGTTTATTATATAAAAAGGGGCCAGTAAAGCACAAAAACCTGTGTGAATATTGTGTAGAAAACGGAGTACTGGTAGCAACAAGATGGTTTCGTCTACTGGGTAGTAAGGGGTGGTACTGTGTTGTTGAGTAATAATTCGTGCTATGTAAAAAAAGCGTTCCGGAACAAAACATTGATGGACCGCGAAACGCTGTCTAGTATGATTTTGTTTGGTGCGTCTCACTCAGCAAGCGGAACGTAACCGGAACGGATTCATACAACAGCGTTTCGCGGTTCCGCCAATGTTCCGTTCCGGAACACGTCAGGCATTTGCGGCTGTGTGCTACAGGCGTAAAAGATCTAGCAAATGCAAATGGACGACAGACATGTATGGACGCTTACTTGCTTCCTCTCTCTACATAATTGTCGATGATCGGCTATAATCAGGACCATTCTCTGTATATTGCTGTATTGGAAAGAAAACTCAAGGATCTTTCGTGCGTGAGTAATAGATTGTGTACAGTGAATCGTCTCAATTATAGCCGATTATGTAGCGGAAGCATTCAATAATACTTAGAATGTAAAAAAACTTAGGTAAAAAAGGGATATTTAGATTTTATGCAAAAAACTATTTGCAAAGCAGACACCGATTTTCCATGCTATATAACGAGGACGCAGATCCCATACGGCCCGATCCTGACGTGAAAACGGACACGACCCGGAGGCCCGGAATCTGTCTGGCTCTGACCCGGAAATGGGTGAAGTGTGAACAGTGCTTTAAAAAAAATAAAGACGTATTTGAATCGAAAAATACCGGTTCACCTTTTGTCTATGGTTTTAATTTAGTACAGCACTACGACAGCCGGGCGTGGTGCGCTTGCGCGACAACCGAACCGACAAAACAAGCTTTTCTGAATGAAGTGAGTAATGAGACGGCGTTAACGTTTTTGTTTATTTCAATCAATTCCCTTTTTTTACAATGAATTCACGCTAAATTAAACTATTGATTTATATTAAACATCTGTAGTGTTCGTAAGTGAAGTGCTAGTGTTAATTTGAGTGTGAATATAATACAAAGACGAACGTATCCATGGGCGTTAACTTCAGGTTAAGTTGTTATTAAGTTTTTTATTAAATTAGAAATAAGGTTAATCTAGTATTGAGCCCTTTTTGCGCTGCTTTCTCCAAGTTTTTAAAGAAATTCAACATTCTGACGAAGCTACAGAAGTTACAAAGATAAACCCATTTGTTGTAACGTACAGTTGTGATTTTAAACTTTGAAGCCGTGTTTTGTTATTAACTTAATAAATCTTTACCGTCACATTATGTTTACAAAGTTATTATTATGTTTTCGCCAGTTTTCCTTCGATTTCTTTTCAAAAAATGCAATTGTGTGATGATATAATCTTACAGAGGTTAACATTTTGCAAATTATTATCAGCTGTAACTCTCATCATAAATCTTGTAGTAGATGTCATTCTCTTTGAATGCGTAACAGGGAAAACTGCTCGGAAGAAGATTAAAGTGTAGTTCTCTTATATTTCTCCAGAAAATTGGCCTTTTACATACACAATACAATCCTCTCAGTTACTCAATGTGTGTAACTCTAACACCTGTAAGTTTAACATACAACAGTACTCAATATTATAGAATTGGAGTGGACTTTAGAATAGCTTAGCATGAATTAAAATATTCTATGGATTCAAATTGATACCATCCTTAACTTAGAGCCAAACCAAAAATTGTTTGTACCTTGTAGAAATTTATGTGCTATTTTGTATGAAAATTTTAATAATATTGTGCTTTTATATCACTTTGTTGAGAAGAGCAAGGAGAGTTAAGAGGTAAGCATTTTTTTCATAAAAAAAATGATAGTAAATTTATACCTAATATAGAAAAACAAACAATAAAACTATAACTGACACTATAAACTAAGATTATATACTAAAACTATAATTAAAATAAAAAATATTTATACTGTTTTGGCTATACATATATTAGCAATTCAAATCAATGTTTCAAATTATATAAATAGGTTGTAATACCATATTGTAAGTAATAGCAATTGTATTTCCTTTACAGGCAGCTTTAGTACAAGACTGAACTATGAATCTCTTTCTTATTACGTGGATAAGTTGTACAGCACTTCTACACTTATGTACGGCCCAGGACTATGCCTCACCTACTAACAACCCCGACCAAACACCTACCAGTGACTATAATGACCCTAACAGAAGGTACCAAGACCGAAACCCCTATGACATAAACCGTAATCAGTATGAAACCAAACAGAGGTATAACGTTGACAACCGAAATGATCCATATGGTCGGAATGAGTACAGTGCAGATAATTTGAGGCCGACGTGGGAAAGAGGACCAAGCTATGGAGGTTCATTCAAGACTCCAGCTTTGGAACATGATAATCTCATTATCAATGAAGCGTAAGTAGCCATATATTTTTTTTTATAACCATATTTCGGAATACTGAGTTTCCGCTCAGGTTCTATTTAATAATATCAATAAAATTTAAAGATACACTGAGTACTTCATCATCAGGTAATTTTCTAAACTGCAGGAGCATTACCCTCTCTGTACTACCAAAGCCATTTATTAGCCTTTTACACTGAGTACTTAGTTTTTGTAAAGTATTTATTACAGCTTTGTTTAAAGATTAGAACCAAAAAACCATTTTTCTTATGCAGGTGTGAGAATTGTATTTGAAGTCATTAGTATTTAAAGATATCTCTGTCGTTAGAAATTAATTACAGATTTGTTGACATTGCTCTGGCTAATATATGGCTCTGGCAGTACAGAGAAATTTGTGCTCCTGCAGTGGAGACTAACAAAGACCCGATGATGAGATGATGATGAAATTCGACATCATAACTGCTTTTGTTAATTTTCCATCTTCACTTTCAGCACATACTTTATTGTGGCGTCCAAAGTCGTGCGGCCTGGCCAGATCTACAAGATTTCAGCCAGCATCCTCAAGGCTCGGCTGCAGACATCCATCAGAGCTTCCATCTCCAGGGATGGGGTGGAGATTGCTGATGTGATGCAGAGGGTTAAGGAGGGAGTGCCTGAGATACTCAACATGAGGGTAAGGCTTTTGTAAATTTGTTTTTTTTTTTATATTTCGTGGCTAGCTCTAGCCAATGGAGATTGTAAGTTTTGCCTGGCATATAAAGTAGTTCTGATTTTTTATCATGTTAGTACTGATGTAAAAATCCAAGTTTTTGACCTTCAGGCACAAGGAACATTAAAAAATATTTAAAACTAAGACAAAAAATGCGATATTACGGTAAACATTTTCAAAGTTACCTTTAGAACACTAAATTTGCAATAAAATGACATCAATTTGCTTGTAATAGACCTTATGGTTTCTTTAATACAGGTCATCAACTTTTTGCAAAAAAAAAATACACCAAATTTTTATTTTTTATTAATTTTTACATTGGATATCACACAAATGACAGCTTCCTTTAGCACCTGTTTCAAAAGTTATATATTCCAGATCCCAGCCACCTCCGTGCCGGGCGACTACAAGCTGCGTGTGGAAGGCCTTTATCTGGACACGCCGTTCGGCGGGCGAGCCTTCCATAACGAGACACAGCTGGTGTTCTCCAAGCGGTTCATGACCATCTTCATTCAGATGGACAAGCCTGTCTACATGCAGGGGCAGACAGGTGAGCGTATTATTCTGAGAAGTAGGTGCCTATTTTCCGATTTCTTATTTATATGACATGTTGTTGAAATTCACAACTTCTTCGTAAATGTACCTTATGAACTAATCATAATTTGTAAGTTGATGTCCTCACTACATATTATAAAACAAAGTCCTCCGCCGCGTCTGTCTGTCTGTTCGCGATAAACTCAAAAACTACTCCACGGATTTTCATACGGTTTTCACCAATAGATAGAGTGATTCACGAGGAATTTTCTTTAAATAAATTGTTAAATGGGAAATTAAAGACATGTCCATACTAATAAATTACCCACTATCACTAATAAATAGTTGCTTCCCGATTTCTGTCCCTATGTACGCTTAGATCTTTAAAACTACGCAACAGATTTTGACGCGGCTTTTTCAAACAAAAAAAAAAAAGAAGAACAGGTAGAGTGATTCAAGAAGAAGGTTTTCATGTATAATACATGCTCGGGCGCAGCCGGGTAGGCGTAGCAGTAAATCATATTGTCATATCATATACTAGCAGCCCTACCCGGCTGCGCCCGGGCATGTATTATACCTTAAAACCTTCTTCTTGAATCACTCTACCTGTTCTTCTTTTTTTTTTTTTGTTTGAAAAAGCCGCATCAAGATCTGTTGCGTAGTTTTAAAGATCTAAGCGTACATAGGGACAGAAATCGGGAAGCAACTATTTATTAGTGATAGTGGGTTATTTATTAGTATGGACATGTCTTTAATTTCCCATTTAACAATTTATTTAAAGACAGAGACATCTCTAAATCTAATTTCTATTCCAAATGTATGTGGCCAGAGTAAAATTTTCTTTATTCCTGCAGTTCGATTCCGCGCTATTCCCATCAACACGGAGTTGAAGGCGTTCGGGCGAGCGATCGACGTGTTCATCCTAGACCCGAACCGTCGCATCATGAAGAGATGGCTCTCTAGACAGGTAACTTGCAACTTTATTTCCAACTGACGAAAAACCGAGACGTTCTCAAGTCGAAGAGTATATATGTTTTTTTATGTATGTGCATGCATAATTTTTACAGAGTATTTTGATAATTTATTTTTTATTGGAAAGGGCAAGCCCCGAAATTGTTCGATATAAACTTGAAAATTAAATCCAACTCTACAGCTAGGAGGAAAACAAAAGAAGGGTAATGTATATATAATATTGTCAGTATGTCTGTTCCATTATTCCCTCCTGTAGCCTAATCGGCTTGACCGATTGTGTAGTGTGAGGTGTCATTAAATTGGTATTACTCCCCGGAGTGTCATAGGTTATGTAAAGTCAGTGAAAAATCAATATTCCGGACGTGAAATGTCAAAAATGGCAGTCAGTATTTTTATATTCAGAAGTCTTATATTTATTCCTTCCATGCTGGTCCGGGAGAAAAGAAAAAACGTAGAATGTACCAGCTGCTTCTCTTTCCGCGCAGATCGTAAAAGCCGATCCAGGGAATGGGCATCAGGAATCATGTCTATAGGCGATGCGGCTAGCAACCCATCACTGTTTTGATTCCGTTCTCACCTACAAGCCCACCAACATGCTAAACGTGGCCTCAAGGTTTTACAGACCTAGGCTCTGTCTACGACACTCGACGTCTGACAGAGACTGACAGACTGACGTCTGAAAGACGTGATGTTATGTATGTATGTTATATTTATTCTAAGTAAGAGTAACATTATTGACAGTGCCATATAAATGTAAAGTTTTCCATATATCAGTGTCCATTACACAATATTGACAAAAGTTAACAACGCAACACAAGCCCAGCGCAGTCATGAATGCTATTGTGCGATTGTGTCACCCGATCGTAATGGCGCTCGCATTGTTGTATCTGACGCCTTCTCTCATCTGATGTTTAGTCTGATAAACAGATTATTATATAAACTGATGCCCTGATTTAAGGCGCTCCTATAGTAACACTAGCGCCACCCAGCAATTAATTCTTTTAATCCTAAATTATATCGAATTTTAAAAATCTAACAAGTACATATCTAGTAAATTACTTGTAGTATTTTTGTATTCATTTTCACTAATACTCGTTTGATAAACTAAGAGAAAAACAGGTTAGTGCCAAAAGTGGCCACTTTTGGCGTTAATCGATTTTTCTCTTTAAATATGGCACTAGTAAATTACTTGTAATATACAAAAAAATTCTATAAGTAATTTAATAGTTTTGTACTTGTTAGATTTTTAAAATTCGATACAATTTAAGATTTAAAGAATTTAATTGCTGGGTGGCGCTACTGTTGCTATAAGAGCGCCTTAATAATAAATTAGGTTAAATCTAGATTCGCCTGTTCCTTTATTATGCGAACCGCTAAGGAATGGAATTCCTTCCTCGCGTCACTGTTTATCCAACTCATACAATTTAGGGATTTTCAAGGCAAGAGTTCTCATCAGGCAACATAAGGCAAAACGCACTCATCAATAAAAACTTTGAACGGGTTGTTGTACATTTCATAAATTAAATAAAAAAATTGCCACAGCATGGCGGCCAATAATTATTACATCGAAGACTTGATCGAAGAGTGGAGATATTTGTTTACATGTTTAACCAACTTAACAAATGTGGTTATTAATTTGACTTGTATGTATGTCAGTTGGAATTGCACAGTTTATGTATATGCTATCTAGTCCATACCAGCTTCTAAACATGTGTGCCATATTGCCATAGGTATATTGGTAAAATCTCGTTGTTCTCAGAGTAATTTTGGTACTGTGAGCCTGCAGTACCAGATCTCGGACCAGCCCTTGTTCGGAGAGTGGCACATCCGTGTGGAAGCTCTTGGGCAAGTGGAGGAGACTACCTTCCTTGTTGAAGAGTACTATCAGACCAGATTTGAGGTAAGTGTGTATGTGTTTCAAAGGGAGTGTAGACAGTTGCATGTGCTATGTTGATTTGACACTTCATTAATCATACAAAGCCCTTCAGTCGAGTAGGCGACCTATACTGTTGAAAAGAGTTTCTTTCGGCATTTCTTCTCTGCAGTGGTCGGTTCCGAAATGCTAGTAGTCTGTAGCTTTTGAACAGTAATTAGTAAATGCATAATACTTAATAAGATAATTTTAAATGTGATTTGACGTGAAAAAGTGCCTGCAAGGGCCTATTTTCTGAATAAACGTTTTGAATCTTTTGAAAGAGGATTCTAGAAAGGCTCGTTATGTTAACTTTTAACACAGGTTCCGTAAACTCTTTATAATACGGCCGCGATAAGAAGCCACTTTTGACAGTTGTTTTTAGTACGGAAGAACATCTATCAACATCTTTACAAATTAACATCTTACCTGTTCAAAAAAGATTGATTGATGCATTGTTATAACAATTTTATAACACAAATCTATATACGCAGAGCCAAAACTACTGTACCTAGAAGCTTGAAATTGGGGGAGCACTAAAAAAGGAGTTTTAGAAATTCAACCCCTAAGGGGGTGAAATAGGAGGTGAAGTTTTACGCGGAAGAGGTCGCCGGAATTGCTAGTAGTTAATAAAAGTAATTAACGTCAAAGAAAACACACATTTCTTTGACGTTAATTACTTTTATTAACTACTAGCATATTTTATTAACGAAAAGGTGGTTTCTTAAAACGGTGGTAATGTAAGAATTTTGTGCTTCTCATAAAATATTTAGTGAAGTAACTAATATATTTTTATGCAACAGGTCAACGTGACAATGCCAGCATTCTTCTTCAACACGGAGCAGTTTATCCACGGCCGCATCATGGCCAACTACACTTCCGGAGCGCCCGTCAGGGGCAATTTGACGCTCAAGGCCACCATCAGGCCGATACCACATTATCGGCCTGAGTATTACCAGCAAGGGCAGTTCAACAACCAAGGACAGTACGGGGTACAACCTGGGTATGCCACGTCACAGTATGGGAGACGTAAGTGTCTTTTCAACACACCATTTCATAAAATGTAATGTGACTTTCAAGGCTTCTATCAGACCGATACTAAATTATCAACCGGAGTATTATCAGCAGGGACAGTACAACAACCAAGGACAGTAAGGGTAAAACGTGAATACGCCACGTCACAGTATGGGAGACGTAAGTATCTTTCACAGTGACTCCGAGGGATCTTCACTCTCAAGGCCACCATCAGGCCGATACCACATTATCGGCCTGAGTATTACCAGCAAGGGCAGTTCAACAACCAAGGACAGTACGGGGTACAACCTGGGTATGCCACATCACAGTATGGGAGACGTAAGTGTCTTTTCAACACACCATTTCATAAAATGTAATGTGACTCTCAAGGCTTCTATCAGACCGATACTAAATTATCGACCGGAGTGTTATCAGCAGGGACAGTTCAACAACCAAGGACAGTAAGGGGTACAACGAGGATACGCCACGTCACAGTATGAGAAACGTAAGTCTTATACTTAGCAACACACCATTTCATAAAGTGAGTCACTCTCAAGGCCACTATCAGACCGATACCACGTTATTGGCCTGAGTATTATCAGCATGGATAGTTCAACAACCAAGGACAGTACAGTACAGGGTACAACCTGGATAAGCCACGTCACAGTATGGCAGACGTAAGTATCTTTCACAGTGACTCCGAGGGATCTTGACTCTTAAGGCCACCATCAGGCCGATACCTCCTTATCGACCTGAGTATTATCAGCAGGGACAGTTCAACAACCAAGGACAGTAAGGGGTTTAACGTGGATACGCCACGTCACAGTATGGGTGACGTAAGTGTTACACTTAGCAACACACCATTTCATAAAGGTCACTATCAGACTGATACAACATTATCGGCCTGAGTATTACCAGCAGCGACAGTTCAACAATCAAGGACAGTATAAAAAATAAAATTATTTTTTGAAATGTCGCTCGGGTCTTCACCGCGTGAGCCCGTAGCCACACCTGCACCCCATGTTTACAAAAATAAGAGAAGCCTGGATTCCCAACCTTTCTTTTTGCTGCTTTCGTAATATTTGAATGCCTAATTTCATCATTATCATCATCAGGTCTTTATTAGTCTCCACTGTAGGAGCATGACCCTCTCGTATTACCAAAGCCATTTATTAGCCAGAGCATTCAGAGGATTTGACACCTTCATTTCCTACGCTGTCCGCTCTTAATTTAGTAAAACACACACTTAATTGTGCAAAGTAAATAGTTTTTTTGTTTGTTTGACGGCAATCGAACAGACGAGGCAACTAATAGAAAGTGGTCACCGTCGCCCATGGACATGTGCAACACCAGAAGTGATTGATGCGTTGCCGACTCCACGCCTTTGATTTTGAAATTGGAATATTTCCTCCCACAGTGCGTCCCAACGCCAACCCCTACCTCTACAATGAATCGAGCGGGCAGTACGACATATACAGCCAGACGGACGAGTTCGGGCGCCCGCGCTACCGGCCGGGGCAGCCCAACCAGCTGGACCAGCCCGGCTGGTGGTACGACCCGCAGGCCGTGCGCACCCGGCTCTTCAACTTCGTGAGTTTATTCTTAATCTTCCTCATCTCCGTGGCGCAGCGGTCAACACGCCTGCCTGCGACACGGATGGTCCCGGGTTCGATTCGAAAATGATCTTTTTCAGATTGACCTGGGTCTTGGATGTTTATCTATATAAGTATCTATTAAAAAATATAGTATCGTTGAGTTAGTATCCCATAACACAAGTCTCGAACTTACTTTGGGGCTAGCTCAATCTGTGTGATTTGTATATATATATATATATATATATATATATATATATATATAGTTATATATATATATATCTCAGCCGCAAGAAGTCCACTGCTGTATAGCCAAGTGTCAATAGTGAAGTCAGAACTTTTCAGAACAGAGAATATGACGTCGCTCGCGCGCAACTTATGGCGCTTTTCAACACATTTCATACGACACAAGCGTAAGGGGCGGTCCGTTTATTGAGTACTAGCTGTTACCCGCGGCTTCGCCCGCGTAATATATAGCCTATGTCCTTCTCAGTACCCTGAATATATATATATAATACGGCGTGAAAGCGTAACAATCAAACAAAGAAACAAACAAACTCACTTTCGCATTTATAATATTAGTAAGGATTAGTTAGTATGTAGCAGGAGCAAGGAGGTATGCTTGACCGCCACAAAGAGTAGATCTTCCGCCGTGCGCACCCGCCTCTTCAACTTCGTGGTGATTACTTTCCATCATTATCATCTCAGCCGCAAGAAGTGCACTGCTGTAAACTGTTCACACAATACGGTAGTTGCCTAATGTTAAGATTATATAAAATTTGTTTCTAATGAGACTAATTTCTATCTAAAAACACTATAAAGAATACTTTTAATTTGATATCGATTCGTTAAGTGATCTTGAAGCTTCTTTAAAGTTGGGTGAATAGGACCATTTTTTAAAGTATGAAAATCTTTAATTACAATTATACTGTATTTTAGTCAGCTAAATTTATAGCAACTTTTATTATGAAACCATTACCACAAACGAAATATTTCGTATAGCTTAGCTACCAAACAAAGTTCTCACGCCACCGATACAAAATACAAGCTTGTGACGTCACAAATATGTAGGCATTTCAGCGGCGCGTTTTCACGTCTAGAAAACATGTGTCTTTAAAACTTTTATAGCTGAAAGAGTTTTTTTGTTTAGAAATGTATTTCTGACACTATTGTGTTTATTTTTGGCAGGTCTTTACATAGCAACATGAAAAAAATTTTAGTCAACATGCCCATTAGTATGAAAAGTTTGGACTCCAGTTTTGACGCTTGACTGTATGGTTGGGGGCAGATAAACCTGACTTTCCTACAAGGGGAAGGGGAGGCCTTTGCCCAGCAATGGGAAACGTGATGGCTCTAAATTTACCTCTTGGTTGCTTAAGCACTGACCAGTGCTCTATGGAAATCGCCTAATTGCCAGGCGAGCGAATTTTCAAAGTTTTCTTTAAATTATTATGTCATTAGGTATAAAATTTCGAATTTTTCGCATGTTCAAATTTTCGCTGTTTTTCCGCAAGTCAAGAGTTAAATGTATAAATAATGTGATATGGTCAAAATCAATGAGTTGTTGCCAATTTGTAAATAACAACCTCACTGATCATCATCATCATGTCCTTTCAGTCGGCACCGCAGGCGCAAACTCTCTCTGTACTACCAGAGCCATATTAAGCCAGAGCGGTCAGAGGATCTGGCATACACTCTCCACGCTGGCCAGGGATGATTTGGAGAGATCTCTTCGATGTTTGTATGCTTTGTTTAGCTTGTCTTCCTAAGTCGCCTTCTACGACATCCACGGAAAGACTTGAAGTGACCCTATACTACTCTGCCGGGAACCATACGGCGTAACTTTCAGTATATTTAACTTAAAAAATAATTTAAATGTTTTTCACCCTAGGACGAAAAATACCCATTCTGGATGCCAAAGCCCGAGCCGGCGCAGTTCCAGCTGCAGTACGGCCAGACCACGTCGGACAGCAACTACAACACGTACACGTCGTCGTCGACGTACAACGGGTATTATACGCATGCCAACGACCAGCTGCCTTATTTGAGATTCGTGAGTATTATTTTCAAAAAACCACAAATTGAATATTATTTAAAAGTTTATTTAAATTAAAAGGAAATAATGCAAATAAGACCGAAAGTGAATTTTGGTGTTCATACTATAAATGCCAGTATAAATAGCACGAAGTTCAAAAGCTTTTTGTCCGAGAATTTTGTTGTCAAAGTTACAGCTCTTTTGTATTGGTGGGTAAAATCTTCATACAATTAAAGATTCAAAGAAAAAATTCTATGTAAACTGAGTAGACGTGCCCTACCCCAAGAAACAGACATTTAGAAGCAATAGTGTCACGTAACGTGGAAGGCGTTATCACGGTACAGAATGTAGGCGAGATCTAAGCGCAACGGTGTTAATTAGCTCCCTTTGAGTTCTTCAGAATTTGGTACGTACGGCTGGTCTTACTCAGTTTGTATAGAAGTCTTTGCATACAATATGACGCCCGACTAAAGTTGTGTTTTGCTTGCAGTTCAACGGCACTTACGACTTCAAATACCCCATGTCGGAGCTGGCCCAACTGGTCCCGACTCTCGACGGGGTGGAAGTGATCTTCACGGCGTCGGTGGGCGACCCGTTCCTCGACGAGATCATCGAGGGCTACAGCATCGCCAGGATCTTCAACTCGTCGCTGGCCGTCACCTTCCTTGGTGGCTCTCCGCAGGTCTTCAAGCCTCATATGCCGTTTGACATTTATGTAAGTACTAGCCTAAGTCACTCAGGGATAACGCACCTATACAACTATAAAAAAAAATTGAAATCGGTCCAGTAGTTCTTGAGATTAGCGCGTTCAACCAAACGAACTCTTTCCTGGATGACGTCATCGAGGGCTACAGCATCGCCAGGATCTTCAACTCGTCGCTGGCCGTCATCTCCCTCGGGGCTCCCCGCAGGTCTTCAAGCCGCACATGTCGTTTGACATTTATGTGAGTACTAGCAGACCGCATCAAAATCCGGTGCGTAGTTTTAAAGATCTAAGTATACATAGAGGCAGACAGGCAGACACTTTGTCACTTCATACTATGTAGATTTATATTAGAGCCTCCAGAAATAGGAATAGTAGTGAAAACATTAAAAGTAGAAACGTTTTTAAAATCTACTCTTCATGTAAGTTGAAACAAGTTAATCCATTTTATTGAAATATTGATCGTCTTGGGCTCTAAGAAGTTTTTTAGCCCTTCGATATGAATAAGTTTTCGGATCAATAATAGGAATATTTTTTTTTATATTTCCTTACAAATATATTCAGTCGCCCGACCAATTTTATGGGAATATAAAAAAAAAATGAGTTCCATCTATAGACGTGAAATAGCTAGAAACCTAATTTGTCCCCAGATGGTGGTGTCGTACCACGACGGCTCCCCCCTCCCCCCGTGGCTGGCGCGGGGCGTGTCGCTGTCGCTGGGCGTACAGGTGGAGGGCCGGGGCGGCGCCGTGGACCAGCAGGCGCCCACGCTCGTGCCCGGACACGAGGCCGTGTGGCACGTCAAACTGGACCTCTACAAGCTGCTGAGTGAGTCGCTAATATTCCTTTCTTTATTATTATAACAACGGTCACATGGCTTACGGTTTCCCAACATGGACTTTGGATTAAGACAAATGACAAAGATATAAAGTTGCTGGTTTGATAGTCATCGTCATAATCAGGTCTTGGTTAGTCTGAAACACATGGAGTTGAGCCTTCAAGTTGCAGTGGGCTTGGTGTAGGGTTGTTAAGGAAGTGATTATGTGGAAGAGGAGGAGGAAGAGGAAGTGTCAAGCGCAAATTTAGAGAATATGGTTAATGAAGAGGATATTTTTTGAGGAAGACGAAGCGGATGAGGAAGTGGATGGCGGACCCAACCCAACAGCCGCTGTCCTTTATATAACTGGCGTGGATACAAGAAGCGCATGCGCAGTGAAATTCTTCTTAAATTCCCCTTAAATTTTTGAGGAAGCGATACTGGGAATTCCTCTTAATTTTTTGAGGAAGCAATAGCGGAAGAGGAATTTTGTTTTTTTATTTATGAGGATGCGGTAGCGGTTGAGGAACCCAAAATATTGCGGAACTTCCTCATGATGAGGAAGTGGAAGAGGAATCCTCAGCAACCCTAGCTTGGTGTTTTTTTCATTTTGAGTGTGCTTTTCCATTAGTAGAGTAGTATCGGTCAGAGGCGGCAGGGGACAAGTATTTGGGATAGAGATTGTTTAAAAACTGTCCATTTACGCTCACGTACAAAGTATGTTGACATACGTCACCAGATCTTTTTTAGTCTCCACTATAGGAGTATGACCCTTTCTGTTCTACCAGAGCCATATACTAGACTAGCCAGAGCAGCAGGATTTTGGCCTACACTCTTCACGCTGGTCAGACGGATAGGAGAGGTCTCTTTGATGTTTGTAAGCTTTGTTTAGCTTGTGTTTCCTAGTCGCCTCCTTAGACATCCACGAGGAGACTTGGAGTGGTTCTATTCTGCTCTGCCGGGAACCACACAGGTTATTATCGCGGTACTATTTTTACACAGGGTTGATAAAAATTATAACTTTTTAAAATAATCTAAAAAATCGGATTTATTTGATTGTAATCGGATTTATTTGATTAAAATCGGACTTTTCTGATTTTATTTTAAATTCTGATATTTTTTAATTAGGAATTCAGTTATTAATAAAAAAAAAGACATATTATTTATAAAATTAACAAAAATCACTTTATTTAAATAAATCACAATTATTTTCAACAGAACAGTTCCACATATGTTTGGCATGTAACAAAAAATAAAATAATGTGTATAATATTACTAAAATCAAAAAGTTCTTCTAAAATCAAAACACATTTAAATAAATTTTAATGACGAAGGAAAATAATTAGTTAATTTTCAAAAGAAAGACTAATTTGGCTGCCTTCTCGGTGCCTAATCTATTTCTTATTTTGTTGTGCACCAAATTGAATGCTGAAAAAATGAAAAATTTTCTTTCCACCTCAGCAGAACAAGTAACTGTACATAGCAGTTGCTTGATTATATCCAATTCTTCATCTTTTCCTCGAAATAAACACATACAGTATCTTTTTTCCTTCCAGCCATCTTTAGTATTAACTTTCACCGATCACGAAAAACCGGGCCAAAGGCTAAACGGGCGGATTCAGTCGAGAGTTTAATTTTTGGGGCATCCCCGAAAGTTGTACGAAAAAAGTATTGGTCACGAATTTCGGGGGGAGTCCCTTGAAACATTTTAGCTGATTTTAATCACTTGATGATTTAAATCACTGATTTTAATCAAGGATTTTTATAGAAAAGTCACTTGATTTTAATCGCGATTTAAATCACTGATTTAAATCAATTGATTAAAATCCTATCAACCCTGTTTTTACATACTCAAATTCATATATTTGTCATAGAATTGGAACGCGACCCGAACTACCGCGAGACCCTGAGTGGTGTGACGGGCGTCCGGCTCAACGCACAACTGACCGACGCCAGCGGCGCCCGAGCCAGCGCTGACATGCGACTCGTGGCGCACCACAGCCCTACCGACCAGCACATCCGAATCTCTACCTCCACTACTGATGCCAGGGTAAGTTGTCATAAAGTTGTCCATTCTTATAGAAGTAGAACGCGACCCGAACTACGGTGAAACTCTGGGCCAACTGACCGACGCCAGCGGCGCCCGAGCCAGCGCTGATATGCGGCTCGTGGCGCACCACAGCCCTACCGACCAGCACATCCGGAGCTCTACCTCCACTACCGATGCTCGGGTAAGCTAGACTGATACTGACTTTAAACATACAAAACGAGCTTTTATTTTCGGATACAGCAACATCGATATAAAAAGAAGTTAGATTTTACGACTCAGTGATGACATTTCCTGTACGTGAGAGTTCGGGCAACGGTGACCTTAAACCGGAGCGTGTAAGAGGGTTGATACCATGGAATAGGAGGAGCCCGATGGTCCAGTGGGTGTGAGCTCTATGAGCGCTTACGTATGTTAAGCAAACCCTGGTGCAGTCCCTACTTGGATGGGTGACCGCAAGTGGCATAAAAATACCTCGAGCTCCTCCGTGCTTCGGAAGGCACGTAAAGCCGTTGGTCCCGGCTGTCATCGTTGATGGCTGTCGTTAAGCTATGTCAGATGCCTTAAGGCAGCTTGATAAATCTGACACCAGTGTTGGCCACTTACACATACGAAAAATAAAACAAGCAAACAAACCATGGAACAACGCAACACGGCCTGCAGTGCGTGCCGTGCGTGAGACAAACACAAACACAACACAGCCCTCGAGCGAGCCAGGTCCGTGGCGGGCCGTCCCCGCTCACGTCCACACACCCATATAGCCGCAAGCAACTTTACGTGCACACATGCCTCAGTGTCGTTTCTTTTCACGTAGTGTATTTACGTATTGCTGTGTGGTTCCCGGTGGCTGTGTGGTTCCCGGCAGAGTAGAATAGGACCACTCCAAGTCTTCCCGTGGATGTCGTAAAAGGCGACTTAGGAAACACAAGCTAAATAAAGCTTACAAACATCAAAAAGACCTCTCCAACCCGTCTGGCCAGCGTAGAGAGTGTAGGCCAAATCCTCTGACTACTCTGGCTAATATTGCTGTGGTAGTACAGAGAGGGTCGTGCTCCTGCAGTGGAGACTAAAAAAGACCTGATGGATGGATGGATGGAGTGTATTTACATAGTCTTTGCTTACGATCAATTTTCTCCCGCAGGTCGGCGAGTACATAATCTTCCACGTGCAGAGCAACTTCTACATGGAATCGTTCAACTACGTGGTGCTGTCTAAGGGCATCATTCTCACCAGCGCGCAGGAGATCATGCCGGTGAGTTCTCATGACTTCATTTCAGCTGCAAGAAGTCCATTGCTGGTCTTAGCCTCACACAAGGTCCCGGGGTCTCGGGGTGGCCTAGTGGGCGTGAGCATTATTAGCGTTTTCGTATGTTAAGCAACCACAGGCGCAGTCCCCACTTGGATGGGTGACCGCAAGTGGCATAAAAAATATCTTGAGCTCCTCCGTGCTTCGGAAGACACGTTAAGCCGTTGGTCCCGGTTTCATCATTGATGGCAGTTGTTAAGCTATGTCAGATGCCTTTAGGCAGCTTGAAAATTCTGACGCCAGTTGTGGGCCACTTACACACACGAAAACAAACATGCAAGGTCCTTCCATGGTTCCATGGGGTCCGTGGGGTTTCGCCATACTCACCACGCTGCTAACTGAAACCGTTTTTAGGCGAGGTAAGCTTAGGTTAGGAGCCATATACTAGCCTGAGTAGTCAGGATTTGGCCTACACTCTCCACGCTGGCCAGACGGGTTGGAGAGGTCTCTTTGATGTTAATAAGTTAATAATATACTGTAAATAAATTATAATCTAATAATTTCCTATTTCTTTTTTTCTAATCCTTCTTTATGTGGGGTCGGAACAGCATGTAAGACTAGATTTTCTTTAATATATTTGGTTGGGGAAAAATGTTTCCGTGTTTTGATTTAAAAATATCTTCATGTATCGTATCTGCCTGGTTTTGATACCATTGGTTAATTTTTGTATTATTTATTAAAATTATCAGATGAAAGAAGTAATTATGTTGCATTTCTCAAATTTCATTTAATAAACGGTAAAGTTCAAAAAGACCTCATATAAATTTTTAATGTGATATATTCATAATTTTGATTTCAAAGTTCCAGTTCTTATTAACGGATAAAATCTTCATTCAAAATACGAAAAGACTTTTCCCTCGACCTAATAATATCATGATTCATGCCATCATAATTGTTATCATAGATTAATTTTTTTTTTCGATTGTTATTTTCTTTGTACGTAATTTCATAAACTCCTTCCACCTTTTCTTTAGTTTTCCTTGATTTCTTGCAGACATTACGCGTCCAACAGTCTTATAGTTCTACACGCTGTTGTAGTATGTAACTCTTATCATCTGAACGACTTCCTAATTTCATACTCAGCTGTGATACTTCCGATCCCGGGGTACGCTAAAATGATAAAAGAAAAGAAAGAAAAAGACAACAAGGAATAAATATTCGTAATCATATAAAGCCCTTCAGGCGAGTAGGCGACCAAAACTGTTGATAAGAGTTTCTTTCGGCGTTTCTTCTCTGCAGTGGTCGGTTCCGAAACGCTAGTAGTCTGTAGCTTTTGAACAATTAATAAATACATATATCTAATGAGATAATTTTAAATATGATATGACGTGAAAAAGTGCCTGCAAAGGCCTATTTTCTGAATAAACGTTTTGATTTTGAATCAAATTGTTATGATCTAACAGGTTTTAGCGAGCCCCTATTAAAGTTGTAACAAGCCAGTCTAATACTTCCTTAGGCATAAACAACATAAAAGACGTACGGCGAAGACATGTCAGATACGGTGCAGGCAGACACTATGATAGGATTTTAAACCTTATTATCATGTCCAAAACGCCCAATATCAAATAAGAAATGATGCCTCCTCTGCCCGCACGTGGCATCTTGCGGGAAAGGTTTTCTCACGATGCTGGTCGTTTTGAGTATGACAATACGGCTTAAAAATCTTATCACAGTGATGTCTGCGCCGTATCTGTTAGTTTTACGCCTTCGGCATGTTTAACTAGATGTAAGTGTTTAAGAGTCGCCTGGACGCGCATGTCTCCATACAAACGGAAAAAGGGAATTGTGGCAATATTTGATAATTTTGGAGTAAAATAAGGCATTTAACCAGTTAATCTTATTATAATCTACGTACGTCCCTATACAGTTTGGTTAAATTATGAATAATTTGAGAATTATACGCCTCTCAACATTTCCATACCAATTTGAAAAGGCTTGTCATTCTCAAACCATTGGTATTTTAATCAAGCTGTATAGGAACGTACTTAAATTATAATGAGATTAATTGGTTAAATGCTTAATTTTACTCCAAAATTATCAAATATTGCCACAATTCCCTTTTTCCGTTTGTATGGAGACATGCGCGTCCAGGCGACACTTAAGGCGCTGTGAGTTCAGACGATACGCGACACTAGTGCCACCCAGCAATTAATTCTTTTACTCCTAAATCAAATCAAATTTAAAAAATCTAATAGCTGATTGCCCTAGTAAATTACTTGTAGTATTCTTTTTATTACTTTTCATAGATATTACAATCTAAGTTTAGGAGAACGAATGATTACGTGAGCGAGAACCAAAAGTGGCCACTTTTATCGGCAATAATTCGTTCTCTTAATTCATCAAATTAAAAATAGTGAAAACTTGTACCAATAATACTACAAGTAATTTACTAGGGCATTCAGCTATTAGATTTTTAAATTTAAAATGATTTAGGACTTAAAGAGTGAATTGCTGGGTGGCGCTAGTCTGTCATATCGTCTGAACACACTTCGCCTTAAGCTGTCACTTAGATTTCTAGACTAGAACACACTGCACCGGTCTTGCGCTATGTGGTCACTTGATTTTTTGCTTCTTATTTGGACTACCGGCTTTAAATATTATCATCAGATCAGATACCGTTAGGCAGCTTAAAAAATCTGACACCAGTGTAAGCCATACGACGGAAAACAAACAAATTTTAACTAATTTTAGTTATTAAGAGAAAAGGTTTGATTGTATGTTTGTTTGCATTGAATTGGCTCCGAAAGTACTGAACCGGTTTTCAAAATTCTTTCACCTATTGAAAGCTAATTTATCTGCGGGTGA
Source organism: Rhodophaea formosa (assembly GCA_963082605.1). Taxonomy (NCBI): domain Eukaryota; kingdom Metazoa; phylum Arthropoda; class Insecta; order Lepidoptera; family Pyralidae; genus Rhodophaea; species Rhodophaea formosa. The sequence continues at coordinate 17,263,826 of OY720220.1, forward strand.
CATCCTAACTAATATTATAAATGCGAAACTGAGTTTGTTTGTTTATTTGTTTGTTTGTTTGTTACGCTTTCACGCCGTATTTACTTAACCGATCATCATGAAATTTTGCATAGACATAGGTTAGGGTACTAAGAAGGACATAGGCTATATATCACGCGGGCGTAGCCGCGGGTAACAGCTAGTAGGCTATAATTTACGCGTATGAAGTCGCAGGAAAACTATACATAAATTAAATCTTAACGTATGAAGTTGCGGGTACAGCTAGTCATGAATATTTTTTGATTTTCCTGTTGCATCCCTTTCGCAGGAAGGAGTGAGGACCTTCGCCGTGACGGTGTCAGCGGAAATGGCGCCCGTGGCCACTGTGGTGGTGTGGTGCACAGAGAGAAGAGGGCACGTCTTGGCTGACTCGCTGACCTTCCCCGTCAACGGGATATCCAGGAACAATGTAAGTAAAAACTTTAATTTCTATAGGTGTTTTTTAAAATTTTTAACAATGCTGTACTGATATCATCATGATGTCTTTTTTAGTCTCCACTGCAGGAGCGTGAACCTCTCTGTAGTACCCATAGCCATTTATTAGCCAGAGTAGACACAGGATTCTGCCTGATTTTGATATCATCATCATCATTAACAGGTCCATGTTAGTCTCCACTGCAGGAGTACGACCCTCTCTGTACTACCAGAGCCATATATAAGCCAGGGCAGTCAGAGGATTTGGCCTACGCTCTCCACGTTGGCCAGACGGGTTGGAGAGGTCTCTTTGATGCTTAAGCTTTGTTTAGCTAGTATGTCCTAAGTCGCCTTCTACGACATCCACGGGAAGACTTGGATTGGTCCTATTCTACTCTGCCTGGAACCACACGGCAGTAGTGATTTTGATATATTCTTATTAAATTAAGAAATAAGATATGGAAAAAAAAAAACTCCTGCCCGTGTGGAATGTTTTCACATATCTTATTTTTTTATTTGATAAGAAAGTAAAAACTTGTTCTATATAATACTTTTTAACGCTAAAATCAAACTAACAAAAAACGAAAAATCAATCATTCAACCCTAAGGGTAGAAAAATGTTTCTACCCTTAGGGATGAATTTTATTTTCCAAATTTATATGGGATCTATTTCGGGATGTACCCTTTCCAATATAAAGGATGATCAAAATCGGACTAATAATCACGCGTGCGCGAAACCTCATCGTTGCTAATCAAGCAAGATCCATCCCCATCTTATCTTATCTTCATTGGGGCCGATTATAAATCGGAAGCACGTCTAACCTTTGGGTAATTTTGTACTTACCCCATGCCTTACTCACCCACACGGTGATTCCCGAAGAAGGACTGCATGAACTTCAGGATATCACCTGGTGCGTAGTGCCTGTAGTCCTCTAGATCAGGATACGCCGATCCGAAAAGGTCCAAACGCTTACCAGCCAAAGAGTCGCAGTAGCACAAGATGTGTCTCATCGTCTCCTCTGATTCCTCACATGCCCTACATAGAGGGCTTTCGACAATTTTCAATTTGAAGAGATGACTGTTATTTTCGAAGTGTCCGGTCAGGGCTCCCATTAGAAATCTTGTCTGTTTTCTGTTAAATTTACAGAACCTTTTGTGCCAACTGGCGTTGTCGATACCAAGTGTCTCCTTAGAGTGTACGTGTCCACTCAGATTACTCCATTCGGCTTGGTGTCTGCTATCGAATTATCCCCATCTTGCCTGATGAGCAACGATGAGGTCAATGGTAGTATACGCAAACTCAAATAATGCCTATTCACTCTCGCTTTGAAAATAACTTGTGTCTTTTGTTGCAGTTCACAGTATTCATCAACAACCGCAAGCACCGCACGGGCGAGCGTGTAGAAGTGGCCATTTACGGGGAGCCCGGCGCCTACGTGGGGCTGTCGGGCATCGACAACGCGTTCTACACCATGCAGGCCGGCAACGAGCTCACCTACGCCAAGGTCAGACCTTTAAAAAGTCTTAAATTACAAAAATCTTAGTTGCTAAAGAGTAACAAAAACCTTAGATTACATTGAACGTACACTGTATGCAACATCGAGCATCCATAACAGGTTGTCTGTAGCAAACTAAAAATCATGAATCACTACATATATTAATTCCATGCAGTAGTTTTTGAGTTTATCACAAACAAACAGACAGACGCGGTGGAGTACTTTGTTATACAATATATATTGACTAGGTTTAGCGTGCAACTCCGCTCGCGTAATGTAGATCTCGAGAACACTATATCCTTCCCTGGGGTTCAAACCATCTTCTTCCGAATTTTATCTTACTTGATCTATGTGTAAAGCGTGAAGAGGTGACATACAGACCGAGTCTTAGTATAAATTTTTTTCAAATCAAGTGCAACATTCAATATTAAAACAAAAAACAAAAGTACTACTCGGCGTACAATTGAGCTGAAGTAGATGTCAAAGAACTGACCTTATTGTAGATCTGAAATATAGGAGAAGTAAATATAAATAAATAAATAAATATATACGGACAAATCACACAGATTGAGCTAGCCCCAAAGTAATTTCGAGACTTGTGTTATGGGATACTAACTCAACGATACTATATTTTATAATAGACTAGCAGCCGTACCCGGCTGCGCCCGGGCATGTTTTATACCTTAAAACCTTCCTCGTGAATCACTCTATCTATTGGTGAAAACCGTATGAAAATCCGTGGAGTAGTTTTTGAGTTTATCGCGAACAGACAGACAGACAGACGCGGCGGAGAACTTTGTTTTATAATATGTAGTGATACTTATATAGATAAACATCCAAGACCCAGGTCAATCTGAAAAAGATCATTTTCCATCTTGACCTGACCGGGGATCGAACCCGGGACCATCCGTGTCGCAGGCAGGCGTGTTGACCGCTGCGCCACGGAGCTCGTCGGGCAAAGTCAAAGTCAAGGTTTGAAGAGTTATCCACCATAAGAGAGAACCATCGCTGAATGAACGTGTCTTGTCAACCTTTGCAGTCAAGCTGTAATAACAAATTATTTTCAGGTGATCTCGAAGATGTCGTACTTCGACGAAGCGACGAACGGCACGTTTGCGTACATGTGGCGCTCGCACTTAGGCGTAGCAGACGAGCTGGTGTATTTCCCCTCCTCCACCTACGGCATCGACGCCAACAGGACTTTTGAGTGAGTTTCCTGTCTCTTTCAGTATCCCATTAATTTTTAGTTGATCCCGAAGACGTCGTACAGTGGGTTACATAGAAAAGTATACCACCAATAAGCTGTTGGTTGGCAAACGGGTTGGTGACCGCAGTTTTTATTGCTTATTGCTGCGTAGTGGGGGACTGGGATAAAAGTTTTTTTTTCTGGACATATCTCACAAATTGAGCTAGTCCCACAGTAAGTTGTGGACTTGTGTCGCAGGATACTAACTCAACGATACTATATTTTATAATATATACTTTTATAAATAAATATACAAGACCCAGGTCAGTCTGAAAAAGATCGTTTTCCATCATGACCTGATCGGGGATCGAACCCGGGACCCCTGTGTCGCAAGCTGGCGTGGTAACCACTGCGCCGCGGAGCTCATCACATAGGTATTTGTTTCTTGCTCGGATGTTTTGTAGATGAAAAAGCAGCCGCTCGGGAGGCCGGGCGCGCGTAACCATAGCCATACTTGAAACCACTGGACAGGCAGTATCATGACACCCCTGATCATGATGAAACTCTTATTGTATACGAATCCAACTCGCACTTGGCCAGTTTTATTCAAATGAATATTGATTGCATTGCCAACAGATACGCGGGGTTGGTCGTGTTTTCGGACGTGGAAGTGAGCCGGCGGCCGAGCAACTGCAACGCTACCGCGGGCCTGCTGGAGTGCCTTGAGGGCGGCGCGTGCTACTCGCACGAGCAGCGCTGCGACGGCAACGCCGACTGCATCGACCGCACCGACGAGGCCAACTGTAAGTATAATCAAATTGTTTTTTTTTTGTTCAGGTCATAAACTACAATGAGGGTTTACAGAATTGATTTTTCCCCAGGCGGCGGCGCTGTGTCGAGAGGTCGAGCCTAGCTAGATGAATCATGAACATGATTGGTGGATTTTGACAGCAGCTGTCAAAAACACCTCGATACAGTGTCGCCACCTGGATTTATTAAAACCCTCATTGTTCAGGTCATAACCTCATACCAACGATTTTACAACATAAAACTCCCAAATATTGGGAAAATGTCAACTTGCTATCATCCAGGAAATGACATGACGGGTATGAACCATCACAGATATAGCAATGACAAATCGGATAAATAAGGCTAAGTTTGTACAAAAATCATAAAGCGGTTCAAAGAATACGTATACCCTCCTAGATTCAACACTATAGTCCTGATAGTTTCGGAATAAAGTGGCTGTGACATACAGATAGCAGGCAGACATACATAAGGATTCCGTTCTTTTCCATTCGGCTACAGAACCTCTAAAAATGCCATTAAAATAAACAATTTTGTTCAGTAATTTGTTAGTGTTCTTCGTATTAATTTTTCTCATGTCTGTCACAGGTGAACACGACAGCTCGTTCGAACTGAGCCACTTCAGGAAGTTCCGGTTCAACCGCGTGCAGAGGCAGTATGACAACGCGTGGCTGTGGAAGGACGTGAACATTGGACCGCACGGACGCTACGTGTTCACCGTCGACGTGCCACAGGTAACTTAGTTTTAGGAATTTTTTAGAGATTTTTCAAGGTCTCTTTCGGGTGAACACGACAGCTTGTTCGAACTGAGCCACTTCAGGAAGTTCCGGTACAACCGCGTTCAGCGACAACGTGTGGCCGTGGAAGGACGTGAACATTGGACCGCACGGACGCAACGTCGATGTGCCGCAGGCGAAAATTTAGTTAAGTGTTAAAAATCCTTTTTTTTTTTATTAAAAACGACTTGTTTTTCTAAATTAAAAAAACTTTTTTAAAAGTAAAGTCCTTTAAAAAAGGCTTTTTTCGAGCAAAAAAAGTTTATTGCCTTAAAAAAAAATTTTTTAGCGTATGTCACTTGGGAGAGTGTGAGGTTTATACCATACGTTCAAATTATAATAATATTTGTGTGATATGTCCCTCCCTTTATTATTTTTTTTAGTAAAAAAAAATCTTTTGTTTTAGGCCCCTGCCCATTGGACGGTGTCTGCGTTTAGTATGTCGCCTACATTAGGACTTGGCATGCTCCACAATCCTATACACGTAAGTAGTTCATTATGTTTTATTTTTAGTTTTTGTTATGTCTGAATATTGAACGTTATACTTCAGAAGTCACTTTTACCGGAGCCAACGTGTCCTACCTGTCGTCTTTACATTGTAGGGGCATAAATCTATTCTCAGTCAGATTTGAGTTGATGGAAAAATCTGACAAGTCGAGTATTACAGATTCCTAAATAAAAATTCACACTCGGGAAATTAGTTAGAGGTCGATTTTGAAACTAGCGTTTTAAAGATATTCGCTACTATGAAAATCTCTCTAATTCTAAACTTATTACATGGGTTTGAATATTTTTTGCCATATCTGTAATACCAAAGACAATATAATACTAACGTAAAGACTGCCCACCTCATACAAAAATATTGGACCAAATTAAGGTTGCGATAAGCAGGCGAATGTATGGCGCAGGAGAGTTGCTTGCTACTCGATACTAGATGGCGGTAATCTGCGTTAGCCTTTAACTTACTAAATATACAGTGTCATTTTAAAATATTATGCCTAAAATATTGTTTTGATTTTTAATAAGATATATTTTGTGAATCATGTTTTTTATTCTCATACGGTAAATATAATGTTGAGTAGTTTCGAGTGGTGCCATCTATGCGAGTCTCTGAGAACAAATCGTACGATTAAGGCGTTGAGACCACATGGTAATACCATACTCGACCTTAGTGTTACCAATTTAAAAGAAGACAATAATACTGCGTGTTAAATTTTTCCTTTTCTTGCCTTTGTTTTAATTAAGAAAATAGTATTTCTGATCTTCAGTAAACTCTGTACTATAGCAAACAACTAAACAAAGCTTGTTTCTTACAGTATGTCGGCATCCTCCCGTTCTTCATAAAAGTGGAAGGGCCGGACCGCTGCCGGCAGGGCGAGCAGGTCGGCATCCGCGTCGTCGTGTTCAACTACCAGCCGCAAGCCATTGAAGCTGTGGTCGTGCTGGAAGCTTCCCCCGACTACAAGTTCGTGCACGTTGAGGAAAATGGCATCGTAAGTTTGTTATTAAAGGTCCAATTTCCTTTGTATCCTTGCATGAGACATCGTAGCAGATCAACGGTACGCTACAATGTCTCGTAGCACTTGTAGACGTCGTAGCTTTCGTTTTATAGTGGATTATAAGTTGCTATCCATGTGGTCGTGTATAACCACCACCGCGGGCCATTGAGGCTGTGGTCGTGCTGGAAGCATCGCCCGACTAAAACTTCGTGCATGTTAAAGAAAATGGCATCGTAAGTCTTTAAATAAAGGCCTATTTTCCTTTATCGTTAAATAACCTGCGTCTTGCTACGGGAGTACGTTGTAGTACATACAGTACAAGGTAAATAATATTGTAAGTCAACCTTGCATCACACATCGTAGCATATCAACGGCACGCTACAAGGTCTCGTAGCACATGTCGATGTCGTAGGCCTGGCGTGCGCGACATATCTCGTAGTGGAACGTAGAAGAAAATGGCATCCTAATACAATATGTAATCCAATGTCTATTTTCCTTGGCAACCACGCTTTCGTTGCGCAGGCACAATAAACACCGTAGCAGATCAAAGATGCGCTACGAGAATTTGTAGCACTTGTAGACGGCGTGGATCAAGACTACTAGATTTTCAACTAAAAAGAGTATTACAAGTTGTCATGCGCCTGATTAATTGTACGTATATGTTCTGAATAAACATCTCACCACTTTTACGTATAATTACCACAGGTGGTGTCCTACAACCCTCGCACCTCATTCGGCGAGCACCAGTTCTTCGTGTACATCCCGGCCGGCGAGGCGACAACGGTCCACGTGCCCGTCGTCAGCACGCGCCTCGGAGACATCAACGTGCACCTGCACGCCGCCACGCTGCAGGGCAAGCATAAAGCCATCAAGAAGATCACCGTCGAGGTATGTGACATAACCTTTATCTACTGTGATAGTGCTCTTCTTCTTTTGATAGCGCTGAATTTTTGCTGTTTGTGTCAGTCATTAGGGTCGCCGGGAGTCGGTGGACCCAATATGCACAAGACCGCAATTTGTGGCGATCTATGGGGGAGGCCTATGTCCAGCGTGGACGTCCCTGGCTGATAGATATATAAATAGATAGAATTTTTGCTTAGGCAAACAAGGCAACTACCAGAGGGATCAGACGATACTGTTTTGCACCTTTTCGTTAGCCGAAGAAGGTGTCCCACTCGCCATGTGTGGCATGGATACATAGGGTGAGGTACTCGAGCTCAAATTGCCTGGCTCCCATATGGTCCGATATTCTCAATTGATCAACATCCTGTATTCTCTCAAAGTTATTACCTTTTTTTTTATTAGTGTAATTACCAGGTGACTACAGTGTAAGCTCGCCATGGTAAACTTAAAACTGTTCTCTCTTACGCTACTCTGCTGGCCAAGCAAATCGCCTACGAATGCGCGGCGTAGCCGATTGATTATATGCTACGATTGCGTAGCACTTAAAGCTGTCGTAGCACTAGACTAACGTGAAACGTCGACATAACATCATGATATTTAAGGCAGTGAACTTTTACTCGATAAGATAGCTTGCCCATACTTACAAATTCTTTCTTTCCCCAGGCGGACGGCATCCCACAGTACCGTCATCAGTCCGTCCTTCTAGACCTGTCGAACCGCGCCTACGTGTTCCAGTACATGCACGTCAACGTCACGGAGACGCCCATCATCCCGTACGAGGTCGACAGATACTACGTGTTTGGTTCCAACAATGCTAGGCTGTCTATAGTGGGGGATGTGGTCGGCCCGTTGTTCCCCACCATGCCTGTCAATGCCACCAGCTTACTGGATCTTCCTATGGTAAGTGTAATCACTTATATGCATGTCAACATGACAGGAACTCCCATCATCCCCTACAAGTTCTAGAGATGGGTACTGCGTGTTTGGTTCCAACAAGGCCAGGGTGTCTATAGTGGGAGATGTAGTGGGCCCGCTGTTCTCCAACATGCCGGTCAATGCCACCAGCTTACTAGACCTTCCTATGGTAAGCGTACCCTCATATATGCATGTCAACATGACAGAAACTCCCATCATCCCCTAAAAGTTCTAGAGATAGGTACTACGTGTTTGGTTCGAACAAGACCAGGGTGTCTATAGTGGGAGATGTAGTGGGCCCGCTGTTCCCCACCATGTCGGTGAATGCTACCAGCTTACTGGACCTTCCTATGGTGAGCGTAGCCTCATATATGCATGACAACATGACAGAAACTCCCATCATCCCCTACAAGTTCTGGAGATAGGTACTGTTTGTTTGGTTCGAACAAGGCCAGGGTGTCTATAACGGGAGATGTAGTGGGCCCGCTGTTCCCCACCATGCTGGTCAATGCCACCAGCTTAGTGGACCTTCCTATGCTGAGTGTAACCTCATATATGCATGTCAACATGACAGACACATCATCCCCTACAAGTTCTGAAGATGCTATGTGTTTTTTTAAACAAGGCCAGGGTGTCTATAGTGGGAGATGTAGTGGGCCCGCTGTGATGACTTACGGGTCCAAAACGTAATCATTTTATGGCCCACAGTAAGAGACACCTTACTATGGTCCTTATAAGAAAGCTCAGGTCGCTCAATGGAGAGGGTGTTTCTCTACGAGACCGTATCAGATATGTATGAGGAAATCCGACTAAACTAAAGTCACCGACATAGCTCTTTGAAGTGGCAATAGGCGGAGCACATAGCGGGCAGAGCCAATGTCCGATGGAGCAGAAAGATTCTCGAATGGAGACCACGTACCTTCAAGCGCACCGTTGGACAAACACCGACTAGATGGTCGGACGACCAGACAAAAGTCGCAGGAAAACGCTGGATCAGGCCACTTCCAACCAGTAATTTTGGTCTATGTTCAGCAGTTCTTGCGGCTGAAATGATGATGATGAATAAATCAAGCCCAAGAACTTTTTTGAAACGTAATATGATTTACTGTGATCTACAGGACTCAGCCGAGCAGAACATGTTCAGTTTCGCCGTGAACATGTACCAGACGCTCTACATGCGTCTGATCAACCAACGCAACCGAACCTTGGAGAAGGAAGCCTTCTACCACATGAACATTCTGTACCAGCGGCAGCTGTCCTTTATGAAGCCAGATGGCAGCTTTGGCACCTTCAGAAGTGATTGGTGAGAACACTTTATTCAATCCCCGGTCAGGTCAACATGAAAAATTATCTTTTTTAGATTGACCTGGGTCTTGGAAGTTTATCTATGTATGTATTTGTTATAAAATATAGTATCGTTGAGTTAGTATCCCATAACACAAGTCTTATTAAGAACTTACTTTGGGGCTAGCTCAATCTGTGTGATTGGTCCGTATATATTTATTTATTTAGCTGTTCCTGCGTGGATTTTGGTTTCCTGTCACTAAATCAATCCGAGCGCCTGGATCATCCGAAATGGATTCTGATCCCGAACCCCGGGTCCCGATTCATTTCAGGTGACGATGCAACCGGAAACACCTCATTTGACAGAAAGATTAAAAATCATCAATGTTTTTCGCTGCGCTCGGCTAATAATGACAGATATAAGTTAAGGAAAAAATTGATACCATGGGATAAATTATTGCTTTTTTAATGGGAATCCCTAATTGTTTGGAAAATACATAAAGTTATTGTTACTATTATTTTCACTACGGGACTTACCGGGATTAGTTTTGAGTTTTGTCTGATATTTCGCGTAGTGAAAATAATAGTGTCCGTGGCGCAGTGGTCAACACGCCAGCCTGCGGCACGGAGGTCCCGGGTTCGATCCCCGGGCAGGCAACATGGAAAACGATCTTTTTCAGATTGGCCTGGGTCTTGGGTGTTTATCTATATAAGTATATGTTATAAAATATAGTATCGTTGAGTTAGTATCCTGCGACACAAGTTCACAACTTACTGTGGGGCTAGCTCAATTTGTGTGATATGTCCCTATATATTTATATTTATAATAGTGATTGTGACCGGGAAAGCTTAAAACCCTATGTTACTAAGCTGATAATGTAGTTTTCTAATTGGGAAAGAATTTTTAAAATCAGTCTTTTCGTATTGAGTTTATCCATTACGAACACAAATATTTCCTTCTAAAATATTCCTAAATTTTTGGAAAGCATTTTGTGAATGAACTATTTTGGCCACAGCTAGGTTTGTTACATACAAATCAGGTATTTAGTCCTTTGGCGTTGTAAATAAAGCTTATAACGATATGACATAAAGAGCCCTTTAACACCCATAGTCCATACCAGACACCTTTGTATATACTTTTTGTAATCGTGCTGTTTTCTTCAGGAACCAATCAGCATCAAGCGTGTGGCTGACGTCATTCTGTGCAAAGATCTTCCAAGATGCGTCCTTCAACGAGTGGGAGAATTTCATCTACATTGATCCTAATGTAAGAAGATAAATCAGTATTTTAATGTTTAGGGTACATGATAAAAAAATAAATTATAAAGTTTTAACGCGACATGTTATATTCTATGTGGTTTTAAATCATCCACACTGTTGAGTGGCCATACTCTTACAGCGTACAATTTGTTCTTAAAGCGATAAATAGATGGCGCTTAAGGCTTTTTTCACAACTTTGTATCGAAAAACGTCCATGGTGGCAGCTGTACCAGTTAGCGGAACTTACAACGTGTTTATATCAGACCTTAATTTGGGTCAACATTTTTATAAGGGGTTGAAAATCGACGTCAATATTATGTTGTCTTAGATGGTTGGCACTCAATGTTTTGTTGTATCAATTGGTCAATCATGGTTTTCGTTGTTTTTATATATTGTTTAACTTGAAGTAACGTAGTTTATATGGGATTTATTTTGCATTCACAATGCTATTTTTCTTATTTTCTTTATTTAATAAATATTGAAGTAACGTAGTCATTGGTGTGTGCAGGTGATATCGCAGGCGGTGTTGTGGGATCCTTGATGGCTGTCACTCAATGTTCTGCTGTAGAAATTGGTCAACCATTATTTTTGTTGTTTGTATGTATAGTTTAGCATGAGCTAACGTGGTCATTGTCTACAGGTGATATCGCAAGCGGTGTCGTGGGTGCTGCAGTTCCAAACCCCTGCGGGCGCGTTCTACGAGCCGGGCTGGCTGCCTGACCGCAACGACAACGACACCGTCGCCGTGCCCAGGGACCACCCGCTCTACCCCGACGCCATTGCTAAAGGGGGGCAAGAGGTATAGTTTTATTTATAGCAAAGAATATTAAAACTACGCGAAAAGAAACGACACTGAAGCATGTGTGCACGTAAAAAACGACGTGAGAATAACTCGGCTCCGCCTCGACCCATATACGTAAGTCCATCAATGCCTGATTGCGGCCAAGGCTTATATAGCGCTTTTCTCAAATATTGCGCGGGGTACCACCCGCTGTATCCCGACGCCATTGCTAAAGGCGGGCAGGAGGTACTAACCTATACTATAATAGGACATTACTGCAGCGGCCGGCAATAAATCCATTCCAATATTCAACAAAATATTCCAATCAGTTTATGGTTTTTCGTGTGCCTAAGAGACCAAAAAATGGTGTCAGATTTTTAAGCTCCTTCAAGGTATAGCTTCACATCTATTTATAAGATATTCAATTCAAAGATGAAAAGAATTAAATAAACTTTGTGGTTGCAGGTGAACGGGTCGGCCATACTGTCGAGAAACATCACCCTGACTGCGCAGGTGGTGATCACGCTCGAGACTGTCAAGAACCTCAAGGATATTGGGTTGAGAGAGGTTAGTCATTTTATCAAGCAGGAAAGGGAATGGGGGATGTACCTGAGGGTATGAGGGTTATACCCTACGGGGTAATATATAATGAAAGAATTCGACGCGGTGATTCGAAGCCACGGTGGCGTAGTTATTAGCACACTTAGGGTGCACACCTAAGAGCTGTGGGTTCGAATCCTACCTGTGGCGAATACTTTTTCATGACATATTTTCAATTTGAGTTGCTATAATTGTTTGTAAAGCTTTGCATAATTTAAAAAAGGCTTATCCACCCAACCTTTAGAAGCTTTTTTAGATTACTTATCGAATCGATATAAAAAATTTCTGTTCAGACTACCGTTTTATAACTTAAAAGTGTACTACGTGGTGTTCCGGCCTATACAACACCGCCCAACAGCATGAGAGAAAAAGTAACAAAAGTTGTATTTGCTCTTTAAGTTTGGCGGAAGTATACGCTCTCCATACAATTTTTTGTTCTAAAATTTATTCGTCTTTCGATCATTGTACAGACTGCACCGTATAATACATTTCTTCAAATTTCTCAAAAGAAGATTAAAAAAAAAAAGATTCATAACGTTTATTCAGAAAATAGGCTCTTGCAGGCACTTTTTCACGTCAAATCACATTTAAAATTATCTTATTAAGTATTATGCATTTACTAATTATTGTTTAATTTCCGCCCCACTGTATACCTAAATATACACGTAGTCTCTTTTCCGTCCAGGGACTAAGCGCGCGCGTGGCCATCGCCCAGCAGCGTGCTATAGCGTACCTGGAGCACAACCTGCAGCTGCTGGTGGACTTCGGCTCGCCGTACTCGCTGGCCGTGGTGGCGTACGCGCTCACCTTCTCCAAGGCGCCCAGCTCCGAGCACGCCTACCGGCTGCTCAAGCAGAAACAGCGCTCCGAAGGCATGTACAGATAAATCTAACCCCAATCCCAACGCAATAAACAAACCTTCTTCTACCAGCCAATATATATAATTTTTAATATTTTGGCTTTTGGGGTCCGTCTACCCCGTCAGGGTAAACACGTGTTAATATATATATATATATAATATGCATAAATACTACTTTTTTTTTTATTTCCACGCAATATTTGAGAAAAGCACTATACAAGTCTTGGCCGCTATCGGGCATGATTGACTTACGTGTGTGGATCGGATCTGCCTCGACCTACATTCTCACGTTCGTCCTTCAATGCCACTATCAAAGCGCTGCATTAATTTACTATTTCACAATGTCTGCAAATTAAATTCATGTTAAGGATGGATATAATGTTACGTCTGCCATTACGAAAAACGAGATGGCGATAGTCGATAAACGTACGCGCGTGCCATGATTTAGGTTTTACAGTATTCGTATCTTTGTACTCTAAATTCATTAAAAAACAATTTATTGACAGGTGGCCTAGAATACTGGGGCAAGGAGCCAGTCCCGCAGCCCCCCTATAAGATGGAGAACCAAAAGCCATTCTTACTTCCTCGCCTGCCCTACAAGTACGACTCCAACAACATCGCGGCCACGGCGTACGCACTACTGGCCTGCATGGACCACCAGGACAACAACGAGGCCGTAGTCATGTGGCTCAACTCGCAGAGACTCAAAGACGGGGGCTGGGCCTCCACTCAAGTGAGTCTTTAGGGTTCTGCCCTACAAGTATAGATCCAACATCACGTACGTGCTGCTGGCCTGCATGGACCACCAAGACAACAACGAGGCCGTGGTCATGTGGCTCAACTCGCAGAGGCTCAAGGACGGGGGCTGGGCCTCCACTCAAGTGAGTCTTTAGGGTTCTGCCCTACAAGTATAGATCCAACATCACGTACGCGCTGCTGGCCTGCATGGACCACCAGGACAACAACGAGGCCGTGACTCAAATCGCAGAGGGTCAAGGACGGAGGCTGGGCCTCCACTAAAGTGAGTCTAGAAGACCTGCGTTAAGCGACAAGTACGACTAAGTCAGTGTGGACACGCGGGCACCGCTGGCCTGGCGCGCATCGCTCTCGTCATTGTCTGGGATGCCGGCTCCATTTAAATCTATGCGTTGGAACGCGCCGCTCCCGCGCCCGCCATGCTGCTGCTGACTCCGTGTCCGGGGCCTTAAGAGTCGCTTGGAAGCGCATGTCTCCATACAAACGGAAAAAGGGAATTGTGGCAATATTTGATAATTTTGGAGTAAAATTAAGCATTTAATCAATTAATCTCATTATAATCTACGTACGTTCCTATAAAGCGTAGTTAAAATACCAATGGTATGAGAATTACAAGCCTTTTCAAATTTGTATGGAAATCTTGAGAGGCGTATAACTCTCAAACATTTGATAATTTAACCAAACTGTATAGGAACGAACGTAGATTTTAATGAGATTAATTGATTGGATGCTTAATTTTGCCCTAAAATTATCAAATATTGCCACAATTCCCTTTTTCCGTTTGTATGGAGACATGCGCGTCCAGGCGACTCTTAAGCTAACAACAGTTTGATGTATACTTTCATCGTAAGATAATTCATTCTGCATCAACAATTAATTTTTTTATGCAACAAAGTAGGCTAACATGTATACCGACCACCTGATGGAAAGTGGCCTACCGTAGTCTATGGACGCCTCCAACAACAAGGGTACCACTCGCCCGTTGCCGAGCCTTACTCGCAAGAATTTTTTCTTGCCCTTTTCATGAACCCCATGTTGTAATCTCACGAGAGAACCATGGCATCTCTCATATACCTCGTCTTCTTCTTTTCGTGTCGATGGCTTAAGGCAATTAGATTTGGTCCCTCCAGTGTGTGGCAACTTTAATTCCATTTTATGTAGGTAAAAAGGTTATCTTTCGTGCAGCTGGTTGGACAAGAAGGGCACGAAAAGAGGTGTGGTGTGACATAGTCTGGTCGTCATGACCGCATTAGCATCGCACTTCCGCCTGGTCAATATAGCCCCACCGAGCAAAATTAAGGATTAAGCTCCATATGGACCACGGGAGGTTATTACCCAGAGGCAGCTCTACGGATGGGGAGATGTAGTTTGAAGGAGTAGGGAACTTTTTGCGCCAGAGTTCTATGCGGGAGGATTTGGGTTGCGTTCTCTTCATAAAACTCGTTAAAATGATAAATAATACATTTTTGTTTCTCCAGGACACGTACATAGCGCTGCGAGCGCTGATCGAGTACACGAACCGCAAACGTCTTCGTGACGTTAGCGGGCTGACGGTCACCGTCGACGCCGTGGCTCTGAAGGGCACCACCAAGGTGCTGCACGTGGAGAACAACAACCTGGCCGTCATGCAGAGTATTGACGTGAGTATACAACTGCTAGCGTGACGTGACGGCAGCGGGCTGACGGTGACGGTAGACGCCGTGGCGTTGAAGGGCACCACCAAGGTGCTGTACGTGGAGAACAACAAACTGGCCGTCATGCAGAGCATTGACGTGAGTATACAACCTCTAGCGTGACGTTGGGCTGACGGTGACGGTAGACGCCGTGGCGCTGAAGGGCACCACCAAGGTGCTGCACGTGGGGAACAACAACCTGGCCGTCATGCAGAGTATTAACGTGAGTATACAACTGCTAGCGTGACGTCAGCGGGCTGACGGTGACGGTAGACGCGGTGGCGTTGAAGGTCACCACCAAGGTGCTGCACGTGGAGAACAACAACTTGGCCGTCATGCAGAGCATTGACGTGAGTATACAACTGCTAGCGTGACGTGACGGCAGCGGGCTGACGGTGACGGTAGACGCGGTGGCGTTGAAGGGCACCACCAAGGTGCTTCACGTGGAGAACAACAACTTGGCCGTCATGCAGAGCATTGACGTGAGTATACAACTGCTAGCGTGACGTGACGGCAGCGGGCTGACGGTGACGGTAGACGCGGTGGCGTTGAAGGGCACCACCAAGGTGCTGCACGTGGAGAACAACAACTTGGCCGTCATGCAGAGCATTGACGTGAGTATACAACTGCTAGCGTGACGTGACGGCAGCGGGCTGACGGTGACGGTAGACGCGGTGGCGTTGAAGGGCACCACCAAGGTGCTGCACGTGGAGAACAACAATTTGGCCGTCATGCAGAGCATTGACGTGAGTATACAACTGCTAGCGTGACGTGACGGCAGCGGGCTGACGGTGACGGTAGACGCCGTGGCGTTGAAGGGCACCACCAAGGTGCTGCACGTGGAGAACAACAACTTGGCCGTCATGCAGAGCATTGATGTGAGTATACAACTGCTAGTGTCACCGTGACGGCAGCGGGCTGACGGTGACGGTAGACGCGGTGGCGTTGAAGGTCACCACCAAGGTGCTGCACGTGGAGAACAACAACTTGGCCGTCATGCAGAGCATTGACGTGAGTATACAACTGCTAGCGTGACGTGACGGCAGCGGGCTGACGGTGACGGTAGACGCCGTGGCGTTGAAGGGCACCACCAAGGTGCTGCACGTGGAGAACAACAACTTGGCCGTCATGCAGAGCATTGATGTGAGTATACAACTGCTAGTGTCACCGTGACGGCAGCGGGCTGACGGTGACGGTAGACGCGGTGGCGTTGAAGGTCACCACCAAGGTGCTGCACGTGGAGAACAACAACTTGGCCGTCATGCAGAGCATTGACGTGAGTATACAACTGCTAGCGTGACGTGACGGCAGCGGGCTGACGGTGACGGTAGACGCCGTGGCGTTGAAGGGCACCACCAAGGTGCTGCACGTGGAGAACAACAACTTGGCCGTCATGCAGAGCATTGATGTGAGTATACAACTGCTAGTGTCACCGTGACGGCAGCGGGCTGACGGTGACGGTAGACGCGGTGGCGTTGAAGGTCACCACCAAGGTGCTGCACGTGGAGAACAACAACTTGGCCGTCATGCAGAGCATTGACGTGAGTATACAACTGCTAGCGTGACGTGACGGCAGCGGGCTGACGGTGACGGTAGACGCCGTGGCGTTGAAGGGCACCACCAAGGTGCTGCACGTGGAGAACAACAACTTGGCCGTCATGCAGAGCATTGATGTGAGTATACAACTGCTAGTGTCACCGTGACGGCAGCGGGCTGACGGTGACGGTAGACGCGGTGGCGTTGAAGGTCACCACCAAGGTGCTGCACGTGGAGAACAACAACTTGGCCGTCATGCAGAGCATTGACGTGAGCATACAACTGCTAGCGTGACGGCAGCGGGCTGACGGTGTCTGTGGACCCGGGGCTCTGAAGAGCACAACCAAGTTCAATAAAAATAGCGAGCTTTTACTTTACATTATTGCTTGGAAATCGCGCTTAGTTCGTTGACATTGTTTTTACCGTGTGACGTTATCGTATCCGATAGCCAATCGTTTGCTGCTTATATAATATAGCATGCGCAGGTCGCGTGGCGCGCCACGGATCCTTTCCAAAGTAGACTAGCGAGAGAAAGGAATCTCGCCGCTGCTACCAGGCGCATTGTGACTGCCACCAAAATTCAGCGCGTGGCAAAACTTCACAGTGAAGAGTTTTGACAAAAAGAACAAATTCTAAGTTAAGACGTAGGAATATACCTACTTTGAAATTTTCCGCGTCTTTTGCAGATCCCCGAGGCGTGGGGCACGGTGAAGGTGACGGCGCGGGGCGCGGGGTACGCCATCCTGCAGCTTTCGGTGCAGTACAACGTGGACATCCCGCGCTTCCAGACACAGCCCCCAGTGCCCGCCTTTGCGCTGCGAGCGCAGCCGCTGCGCTACCACGGCCGCAATCAGTCGCACATCGACTTCCAGAGCTGCGCCAGGTAACGAATCACAGGGTCATGTAAACACCAGGCCGACATGTTAGGAGTGACCCGTATTTGTAAGTATCTCACATTAGTTTTTATCAAAAACAATAACATATTTATCATTATTTTTGTAGTTGGACACTGCTAGAAGAGTCCCCGCGCTCGGGCATGGCAGTGATGGACATCGCAATCCCAACCGGCTACATGATCCAGCAACAACGTCTGGACGCCTACGTGTTGTCACGGAGAGTGCAAACGCTGCAGCGAGCCAAGTACCTGCCTACCAAGCTGCTGTTCTACTTCGACTATGTAAGTTGTGTTGTAGCACAGACATTATCACTATTTCCCATAGCTGTACACTGCTAGAAGAGTCCTTCGTGATCCAGTAACAATGATTAGATGCCATCGTGTTATCTTATCACGGAGAGTGCAAACCCTTCAGCGAGCCAAGTAACTACCTACCAAGCTGCTGTTCTACTTCGACTTTGTAAGTTGTGCTAGCACAGACATTATCACTATTTCCCATAGCTGGACAATTCTAGAAGACTCCTACTTGATCCAGCAACAATGGCTGGACGCCTATATGTTGTCACGGAGAGTGCAAACCCTGCAGGGAGCCAAGTACCTGCCTATCAAGCTGCTGTTCTACTTCGATTATGTAAGTTGTGCTGTAGTACAGACATTATCAATATTTCCCATAGCTGGACATTGCTAGAAGACTCCTACATGATCCAGCAACAATGGCTGGACGCCTACGTGTTGTCACAGAGAGTGCAAACCCTGCAGAGAGACAAGTACCTGACTATTAAGCTGCTGTTCTACTTCGACTATGTAAGTTGTGCTAGCACAGACATTATCACTATTTCCCATTACTGGACATTGCTAGAAGACTCCTACATGATCCAGCAACAATGGCTGGACGCCTACGTGTTGTCACAGAGAGTGCAAACCCTGCAGAGAGCCAAGTACCTGCCTATCAAGCTGCTGTTCTACTTCGACTATGTAAGTTGTATTGTAGCACAGACATTATCAATATTTCCCATAACTGGACACAGCTAGCAGAGTACTATAATATCTAGCAGCAAATATTAGTCACCTACGTGTTATCACGGAGAGTGCAAATCCTTCAGAGGGCCAAGTATCTGTCTACCAAGCTGCTGTTCTACTTCGACTATGTAAGTTGTATATAAGGGATCCCGGCTAAAGGCATAGTTACTTTTATCCTAATATACTTTGGCATACCCATTTTGGCATAATGTTTATTTGATATAATTGTTTTCTGGCATACAATTTGTGTTGCCATAATTTGGTATAATGTTCATTGTCATCATCATTTCGTGTAGGTGACACGGTCAGTCGACCATGTACACCCTGGTGTCAGAGTTCTGCGGAACCGCCTCTCGGCCTCTGACGTGGTTCCTTTAACGACTACCAGATTGCAGCCGGGACCACCGGCTTAACGTGCCTTCCGAAGCACGGAATCATCATTCTTATCAGACAATTAGGTGATTCATGCCTGCAATGTCCTAACCAAACTGGAAACAACTTAACAAAGTATGCTTCCCGGGGGAATCGAACCCACGACCTCCGGGTCAACAAGGCGAACGTCTTATCCTCTGGACCACGGAGGCAGTTTTTAGGGTTCCGTAGTAAACAAGGAACCCTTATAGTTTCGCCATGTCTGTCTGTCTGTCTGTCTGTCCGTCCGCGGTTTTACGCAGAGACTATAAGTACTAGAAAGCTGTAATTTGGTATGGGTATGTATATTAATCATGGCAAAAAAGTAAGTTAGTAAGTTTTTCTCTATTTACCCATCGTGTGGGGTATCGTTAAATAGGTCTTTCAAAAATATTGTAAGGTTGAGAACACCATTTTTCGATTTAGGGATCCGTTTCCGAAATATTTGGTTTTAAATTGCGAATTTTTGTTAGAGGTAAGTGTCCCCCCCCCCTCTATCTGCTAAACGGTTATATATAGATACGTGAAAAAAATTACAGCAGTAGTATATATACTGAAGTTGAAAGGAAAACTATTAGAGCTGAGTACTAAATACAAACTAAAGAGTTATAGGCAACCAACTTATAAACTGTAAAATTTCATACAATTTTCATTGTTAGATGTTTTTGGTCGTTAAACTGTGGGGTGCGACTCGAGTGTGAACAGTGTGAACTGAAAGTTGTCATTCGCAACTACGGAACCCTACACTGTGCGTGGCCCGACACGCACTTGGCCGGTTTTTTGGCATACAATTTGTGTTGCCATAATTTGGTATAATGTTAATTGTGTAATGTTAGTAGTCACAATGACTTATCCTGATAGTATTTAGGCATAAAATTAGTTAGAAATTGGTTTTAAAAAGGTTGTTGTCGGGTATGGCTTCCTGAAGTCATCTAAAACTCCTGGTGTCATTTTATTACCGGAGTTGCGTGTTTTTTTTTAAACATTTGTTTTAAATTGTATGTTATAGGTTACTAGCTGTTACCCGCGGCTTCGCCCGCGTAATATATAGCCTATGTCCTGCTCGGTACCCTAACCTATGTGTATGCAAAATTTCATGATGATCGGTTCAGTAGATATAGTGGGAAAGCGTAACAAACAAACTCACTTTCGCATTTATAATATTAGTTAGGAAGTTAGGATATTACTATGCAGAAAACTTTAAAAGCAGAAAGGTTTATGGGGTCTATTATAGTATAATTGAGTTAGTATACCACGCACAACACAAGTTTACAAATAAACGTAGGGCTAGCTCAATCTGTATGATCGTTCCCTATATATTTACTTTTAATTTATTGTTACCAGTTGAGCGACGAGCAGACCTGTGTCAACTTCACGATCGAGCGCTGGTTCCCGGTCGCCAACATGTCTCGGTACCTGCCTGTCCGGGTGTACGACTATTATGCGCCAGGTTTGTAACTCTTCTTTAAATACCTGTTGTTATGAAGTATATAAATCTTCTAGAAGTGTCAGTGGGCGGGGCACATAGCGCGCAGAACTGATGGCCCATGGGACAAAAACGTTCGACGGCGAGCGCAGCCTCTGTCAGCTCCGACCAAGACGTCACAATGTCGACAAAGTGTCTATTAATGTCTATTTGAAAAAAAATATAGTATATACTTCCCAATCCTGTGCAAAACGAGACAGGCAAACATTACTGACGCATGATCGGCCGCAGGCACGGTTTTAAAACGGTGGAAAACCGTCTCGTTCCAGCGCTTCGCAATTATTAATTTAACATGTCCGATCCCACTTAAAAAAGAATACTGTGAGTTTATTGATGAAATCGAAATGAAATTTAGAAATCGCAAGATGTATTCAGTATGAGTAAATTATCTATTTTTTCTCACAGAGCGCTACAACGAATCGATCTTCGACGCTCTACCCACGTACCTGCTAAACATATGCGAAGTGTGCGGGTCGTCCCAATGCCCGTACTGTGCGATATACAACGCTGCTGTCCACTCCACCATCGCGCTACCGCTACTGCTGCTAGCCGTCGTTGTAACGCTCACTAGGTATCTACGACCTACGATCGATATACGAGTGATAACGTAGTACAGGGTACGATTTAGGCTGTGTATTTGATGAAAGAAAATATCGATAGAAGAGTACCAACTTTTTCTTTCTCTCATTTATGAATCTCAATATTAACTTATTATAGACGCAGCCAATATTTAGATAGAAAAACTCAAAATGATGATACGCATGTAAATTTTTCGAATATTTGCGCCCATGTGGCTAGTGTAAAAAAGTATTTTTACTAATCTAAAGTCAACTAATTTATGTTGCAGTTCTTTTTGAAAGTGAATATTTTACTTTATTATTAAAATTAATCTGGATTACGACGCCACAAAAATATATGGGAAATATGCCTATTAACTGTGAAAAAGTAGTGATAATGTGTGTATGTTATGTTGTTACTAACCACCGTTTAGTAATTAGTATGTTTTGCATTTCATTTATTGAATCTCCTATAATTACTCTCTTCGGTTGTTTTAAATTTTTACAAATGCTATTCGGAATTCAACAAATAATTTTGGCAATATTTTTTTGTTAAAAAGTATTCCCTAGAAGCATTTACAAAAGTTGCAACGGCATTTCTTAAAATTGTAGTATATTACCTTCCTGCTGTAGTAATTATTTGATTTAAGTTTCCACTCCATTCCAGCTAGTTCGTAGTATTTATACATTTGGTCGGAGGTCACTATTTTTTAGGGTTCCGTAGTAAACTAGGAACCCTTATAGTTTCGCCATGTCTGTCTGTCTGTCTGTCTGTCTGTCTGTCTGTCCGTCCGCGGTTTTACTCAGAGACTATAAGTACTAGAAAGCTGTAATTTGGTACAGATCTTGCAATCTACGAACGCGCGGCGCCCTTAGTTGTGCGAGTGACCAATCTGTATACGCGTCAATGTAGGCGTGAGAGTGACCGTGCGTAAGGTTAGCAAACAAAAATTCATTAATTTAAGATTTCACTCAATTTTATATTTTAAGTTTTTTATTTTTATTTACTTATTAGGAGTGGGCAAAATAAAAAAAAACAACATCCTTAAAGTAACTACTAATTTAAATTAGTAATAATAAATAAATACAGGTAGAAAACGAAAATAAACACAAAAGAAATGTAATCCTAAATAATATTAATTTATATCACTACTTTCATCGAACATTTCTACACTGTCACTGTCATCATCTTCACTGTCATTGTCACTGTCATCATCTTCACTGACATTTATAATAAACTGGAAATCATAGTCGAAATATTTCATGTATTCTTTTTCAATTTTTTCAACGTGCTTGCATGTATTTCGCCAAGTGGTTTGGTCTATATTATTTATGCACTCATCTATCAAACTTTGAACAACGGTCATGTTTTGGCCTATGTTTTTTGAGGCAATTCGATTTTTTATAATACCCCATATATTTTCAATGGGATTGAGCTCTGGGTGATACGGTGGGAGTCTTAAGATTTCGAAACCTTTTCTTCTTATAAATTCGTCTATTTTAAATGTTATAAAACGGTCCTTGTTCTTTTTGATCAAATCATATAGTTCAACTTTTTTTAAACTATTATCAAATGAGATGCCATTCTCTGTCAGCCACTTTTGCATTTCCCCTTTACTGGAATTAGAGGTCGGTATTTTGCTGCTTCGAGTATTGTGATAAGAAGCGTTGTCCATAACAATAACCGACTTCTCAGGTAAGTTTGGCAATAACTTTTCATTAAGCCATTTGGCATAATTATCATAATTCATATTTGAGTGATAATCTCCTGATGTAGATGCCGCTTTGTAGACCAACGAAGCATTAGGCACAAAACCATCGCTGCTACCTGCATGCACTATAATAAAGCGGCTTCCTGTGCTCAGTTTCTTTGAAAACTGTTTATTACCTTTAGAGTCATTGTTTTGACACAACCAGGTGTTTTGGCGCACGTGAGAAGTCAAAACATATGTTTCATCAGTGTACACTATAGGACGACCTTCCGAACGGTATTGAAAGACCTTTTTTAAGAAATTGAAACGCCAAAGTTGAATTTCATGTCTTTCTTGTAATGCTTCTCTGTTGTTCCCAATTTTTCTCCATTTGTAGCCTAATTTCTTTACTATAGAACGTAATGTGTTTAAGCATCCATCAAACCCAATCTTTTCTCTCAAAACTGATCGTAATTTTGCCAATGTTGGTATTTGCTTTTCCACAATATGGAAATTTTGCACAGTAGTACGAATGATTTCAAGGTTCATGTTGTCTAAATCAAATTTATTATTTCTCTTACGTCGTTTTTTCATAGGTGAAGTAAAACTTGCAGATGAGGACGTCAGCTCTTTTTCTTCTTTTAAAATTGTAGTAACAGTTCGTTCACTGATCCCTGTAGCTTCAGCGGTACGTTTTCGTATATTAGCCAAAGGACTCAAATCACAATTATCCATATTGTTCGCTTTCATAAAATTATACTCTTCTTGAAGAAAGTGGTACACGCGGGCAATAATGGCGCGTCCCTGGAAACAGGAAATAAATATTTTTAATTGATAGGTATTTATTTTAACAAACTTTTGTTTTAAGCTTTTTTTATACGACTTATAGTTTTCATCGACATCTAGGGACTAGTTTAAAAATAAAAAAATCTTACCTCGCTATGAATTACTTTGCGTTTTCTTTCACTGTTGAGATTTGACATGCTGACCGTACTTCGTGAACAATAGCAACGTAGAAACAATAAACACAAGTGACTCGAGCGATGGTCCGCCCGCTACTGACCGCTCCGTCGGGTACACACACTAACGAAAATATGTATTTACGATTACAACTACAAATAAAGACCACGCGCGCTCGTAGATTGCAAGATCTGTATGAGTGTGTATATTAATCATGGCAAAAAAGTCGTAGAAAAAAACCTTGAAAAAAATTTTTTTTTTTGGTTGCTCCCATACAAGTAACGTGGGGGAGTAATTTTTTTTTCTCTATTTACCCATCGTGTGGGGTATCGTTAAAAAGGTCTTTCAAAAATATTGTGAGGTTAAGAACACCATTTTTCGATTTAGGGATCCGTTTCCGAAATATTTGGTTTTAAAGTGCAAAATTTTGTTAGAGTTACGTGTCCCCCCCCTCTATCTGCTAAACGGTTATATATGGATACGTGAAAAAAATTACAGCAATAGTATATATACTGAAGTTGAAAGGAAAACTATCAGAGCTGGGTACTAAGTGCAAACTAAAAAGTTATAGGCAACCAACTTATAAAATGTACTGGAAAATGTAAAATTTCATACTATCTTCATTGTTAGATGTTTTTGGTCGTTAGACTGTGAGGTGTGAGTGTAAACAGTGTGAACTCAAAGTTGTCATTCGCAACTACGGAACCCTACACTGCGCGTGGCCCGACACGCACTTGGCCGGTTTTTTGTTATTTAATACTTCAACTTTAAACTTATCTTGGATGCTTGAAAATCGTTATTTTACTTATTTAATAGTGTATTTATAAAATATCTAATTTTTCTATCAATATTTTCCGTCATTTTCTATTTCGTAATTTTTTATTGCATATACTCTTCTAATATCTTGTATTTTATCTTTTACATACTTAACTTTGCTAAAGTATGAAGTAACCAAATGGCTATTGTAGCCCCGGGTTTTGCTAGCCGGAGCCCACCGACAAATCGCGATGTACAAAGACACCTTTAGGGGCATCATTTCTTGGACCAAAAAATGTCCAAAATTGACTAGATTCAGTGCTGGGAGAGTTATATTATTTGAACAGAAAAATCTATTCACACTGGATTGTTGAAGTGAAAACTGGTTTAGGCGCGTTGAGCACTTTTTAGATTAACAACAAGTTGGTTTTTACTCCTATCGACTGTCCCCAGAAACTGCCACACATGTTTTTTATTTTTTTTATTTATTACTTAGTGACTTGCGACTAAATTTAATTTCCCTGTAGATGTTAGGATGTGTTCAGTATAATGTAACGTAAGTATTCTCTCGTAACTCAAGTACTTGTCATGTTCAAAGTGGCTAAATATGAACAGGGGTAAATGGTAGACTTTTTTTACACTCTAATACAAACACAAAGGGGACTAAATAACAGAGATATATACTATAGATGACTATTTTTAGGGACATTTACCCATCCATACCTAAATTTGTTCAGCTATACTAAAATGCGATCGTGAAAATATGTCGGTAAAATGCATTGTCCTAATTCGGCCCAACAGACAAACATATTCAGGTGAAGATAATCTGCGTAAAGCTGCCAGATGTAGTTTTTTTTTATTATTAATTATTGAATTAGGCATTTGTCTTCCATCTCACCTGATGGTAAGTGACGATGAAGACGAGGATGTTACATGCCTATCCAAGATAATATCATAGTTTAAGACCCTAAGGACTGCCGAGGCGACCTCTACCTCACCTTATTGCAGACGTCAGATAGAGGAGAACTTTATAAAAGTGTTACCATTTACCTCTCTTGACCACAAACTGATTCTATTACATACGCCATTACCTTCCGGTGCTTTTAGCCACCTTCTTTGTAGCAATATATTTTTGGGCCACTGTTCTCTTGAACTTGCCTTTTTCTCGTGCTCTCCATATTAATAGGTAAGTTATTACTCCTAAGAATAATATCTCAATGTACATATCCAAATATATGTATACTTGGTATTCTACCATATCATATTTGTATACATTCTAATTCAGCCTTGAATTGTAATGCAATAAGTTACAATATTTGGTACAATATTTGGTTTAATTCATTAACTTGTATATATTTACATAATTATAAAAATGAAATGTAGGTAGACATAATGATTTATTCAGAAGAAAATAACAAAATGGAGAAAAATGTCAATCAGATTGCCTTATTAGACTAAAGACAATATTCTAAATAAAATGTAATCATGAGATGTATTGGAATATTTTGTATACAAAGGAAAAGTATTTACTTATATTATTTTTATGTATTAGATGCATAAGGATTATTTCTTGTAAAGATTGCTTTAATATTATGCCTGTTTATTTACAATTTTATTTCAGATATTATCTTTTGTAAACCAGGAATTAAAAAAAAGTATTAAAAATATATTATTACTAAGAATATGAAATATGTACAAAAATGCCCGTCCAAAAATTGCCACAATATAGAAAAGTAAATGAACTCTGAGCAAATCTGATACAAAAATATGATGTAAACAAGTTACTTAAGTAGTTTCCGTCCAAAATTTACCAATGACTGATTTTTTTACTTTTGTATATGTATTGTGTGTAATATTCGTCTAAGTTGTTACTCGAAGCGTAGCATTAGTGTAGGAGAGTGGTGAAATCTCATTTTTGACTCTTCATAGATTTATTTCTAAATAAAAACTTTTGAAATATCAAATTTTTTTACTCAACCTCGCTTTACAAACATTGAAATGGACCAACTCTTAAAATACAAACAGAGAGCTTTCAGTATGTTTAATGTATTGAATTGAATGAATGAGTGGTGGGACCGCTGTCCCAATTAACAATTATTATGGGCCTTTTACAAGTTTGTACTGGCTTAGTTAGCCAGTACCTAGTAATAATGTATGGCTTACTCGGCTGGCTTGGCTTTTGGTCTCATAACCAATAAGACTCATAATAGACAATTCATTTAGAATTTATGGAGGAATAATGTTAACTGAAAATATTACCTTCTTTTTTGAGCTTATTGAGTAATGGTTGATAATGGAAGCTCAGCTGTATCCAAAATATCTGCTGTTACTCTCTTAGGCCTAACAATAAATAATTGAAGGCAAAACAAGATTGTTTGGAAACCACTCAAACTGAAAAACAATCTGTTATTGTGGGAAGGAAATGGCCTAGCAGATAAAAATAAGGTGATGGAGTACAGAATAAATAGTTTCTGGGTTATTACTTTTAACAGTAGGATTTTATAGTGATCACAAATAAAACAAATTAACTTTACTATATATTTTATTAACAAATAAATCTACCCTTACAATATTTGATCATAAATATTTAATAAGACAGCTAAAAATTACACTATTGCCTTTTTTTGACTTGTTTAGCTTTTGATGTGGATGCTTTAGCCGAAGCTCCACCACTGAACAGATTGGTAAACATCTCTGACATCTCTGGCATCTCGGACATCTTTGTAAGGTTGCTTATTTGCTTTAGATCTTCTTTGGTCTCTGGGTCATTCATCATCTTTGGCAGGACCATAATGAGCAACAGCGGCAACACCATCATGATGACCATTGGGTTGAAAAGGAAGTCAGTCAGACGCCACTGCTCACGCACTTGGAAATACCTAAACTTGGATAGCACCTTCATTCTCAAGGGGTATGGTACTTGTATGACCTGTGATGTCTGAATAAAATTGACTTTCCGTGCTCTATACTTTCCTTTGGAATTGATCTCAACACGAACAGGCTCGTACATGTAGTCTGGGTGAATTACTTCTACGACGTAGGAACCAGAAGGCATGTTGTGTATGACGAATGTGCCATCGTCACGAACGAAGCCTATGAACTCGCCTCCATTGACGTGGATGCGTGTGTCGACTTGCCAGTTAAGTAGCTCTTGGTCTTCAGCAGGAAATACTCTGCCTTCAATCACATATCTGCCATTTCCAACGTCCTCTTCGACAAGATTGTTTGCACACAAAACTGCGCTAATTAATGTGCTAGCAATGAATACTGCAATCAGTCGATTTATCATTTTGTTATATCACTATTAATAGTTTTAAATACAGCAAATTATCCTAAATTTAACCTCCAGGTTTAATTTCTAAATTATTTAATTTTTCCTCAACTCGAATTCTTCAACTTGATCTAGGTGATTTGACAGAAAAATCATTTGATTTGACTTGACAATACTTAGACCAAAGACAATTTCTTTCTTATTTTGTACATCTCAAGCTCAGATTTCGTCCATTGTGGAGTAGCGGAGCACATTGACTGAACGACCGCCAGTGCGGCCGCTAGACATGGGTAATCTCGACTCCGAGGCGTTTTTCGGCTCTCTGAATCTTAAGCTATGGGTTCCCCGAGCAAACGCTCGTGCATTGCACGATCGTGCAGTGCCGCCGCTATCCGATGGGTGGACTGTAGACGACGGACGTCAATCATTAATGTTGCTAGTCTAGCCATTTGTTAAATCGATATCATAGACGATAAATTTACTGGGGTACTATTTTTGAACGTGTGACACTCGTCTTCGAACGATTTTTGTATGAAATTCGTTCGCAGACGAGTGTCACGCGTCCAAAAATAGTACCCCTGTTCAGTATTTTATAGTCTCTCTAATATATGAGTAGTATGAGATGAGCACGAGATTAGTCATTCGCAAAGCTTAGCACCTGAATGCATTATTTAAACATCTGTTCACTAACTAGCACGATAACAAATATAACTTACTTACGTGGATTCAAAAGTATCTTAACTTTTTGATGTGGATACGTGTTGTTCCTTTGGAACATGTCCTGTCAGTCTTAGATAACTATTTTGTGAAAATTAAGGCGAAGTGGTATATGCGATTTTAGTGCCAGTGCCACCCAGAATTAAATTATTTTACTCCTAAAAGAATTCATGGTGGCGCTAGTTTTGCATAACACCTACGGCGCCTTAAATTTTATGGTGAAAATCATTTAAGTGTTTGGTATGACAATGTGTGTAGGAGATATTGGCGATAATTTTTAGGAATAAGGGTTTTTAAGTGCTCACACAGTGGGCCGTGTGGTTCCCATAGAGTAGTATGTATGCCCACTAACATGCTAAACGTGGTCTTTGGGTTTTATGACTGTGCTATGTTTACCCGGCAAGTAAATGTAGCAAGGCCACTAACATGAAAAAGAAGTTTTTTTGCTCATGGCGGACAGCAACCGCTCGAAAATGAATAATGTAAACTATTAAAATAAAGTTTAAAAAGGAGATTAATTCGACCTACCCGTACTGTAGCCCACCGTAATGTAATATTGTCAAAATTATCCAGTTCTTTTCTATACGTCGGTCTATTCTAGCAGCGTCTCAACATATGTACCGAAATCCAAAAGTGTAATTATGTATGAATATTATGTTTGTCTTGTTCGTGCATATCTCAAAAATTAAAAATGGGATTGCAAAAGGTAGGTAAATGAGGTATATAGACTTAGTTATGGAACAGTTTTAACGAAAGTGTTTTGAAGTTGGATTATTTTCAATTGTTCTTGTTGTATTTATGTTAATTATACCACAAATACATCAGCACCCGTAGCATGGCACCCGCGATGCCGTTTATATCGCGCGATAAACTATTTACATCTCCCTCTTTAATATTACGGTAAATAAGATGGCGATAGTCGATAAACGTTATCTCGTGTGCCATTCTACAGGCTTAGAAACAATTTCAAAATAATCTTCTTGCTCATCTTAATGTCACAACTTAACGAGTACAATAATTTTATTTAATTTATACTAATTTCTACAGATACATTCTGCGAAATATTTAATTGTTTCAAAAACATTCCGAGTTGAAGAAAATATCACGGAATTTCGTGATTATAATGATTATCGTGATTCGTATCGATATCGTGATTCGTATAATGATACGTTTCAACATGAAGTAATATTCAATCAGGCAAACTTCCATATCAAATGGCTATAATTACTTTAAAACTATTACAAACTATTATTAGATCTACCCAAAATTCAAGAAATACAGTCAGTTTGTCATGTAGGATATATTTTCATCTTTGTTTTTTAATTCAGATGTCATCTAAATCGACAATCGATAACATAAAAATGTAAAGATTAATCTGGAAACTCGCAATTTTTTCAGTTGGGAACACTGTTGCGGTGAACTTTGACCACCGCCGCCGTGCACGACCGTAGACAACGCCGTCCGGGGAAACCACCCAAACGTGTTTCCATAGAAAATGTATGGGTGACGTCATTCAACGTTTTGCTGACGAGCGTGCGATCACGATCGTGCAGTCGGGGAACCCATAGCTTTAATCCGCATCCGGTACCGACTCCACTTAATGATTCCGAATCTTTTATCGGCTCCCGCTCACAGTACAGTAGTCCGTGTCCATTCTGGTACCCGTTTCGATACAGAATATATTGAAACAAGTACCGGGATCACTATCTGTAGGTTTATTTCAATCTTAGGCAAAATAAATTGATTAGCCAGTCTAATAACAATAAGTATTTTTATTGCATCGTCAGTCGTAAATTAGTATTTGTTTTCAATTTTCATAAAACTTGAATGATTGTTATGTGGATTAGCCTATCGGGTTGCGACTCGCGACTCCACATGCGCCGAAATCCGGTGGAACCAAGTAGGTACAATTTACGATGCGGATCTAATAACTCCCGTGAGTCGATAAGACTCAGTAAGGGTATCGATTCGGGTTGATGAATCGGCTCATTTAAACATTCGGGTCTGGAGTTACCCATGTCTAGCGGCCGCTCGCTATCTCCACCCTCACTCCACCAGAGTGTATAATGTAGACAACGAACGTAGTTGTAAACCACGCAACCGTAGGTAGAGAATGCTGGCCGTATAAGGTAACATCACAGTCACAGCTGCTCAGCACACCTATCAACTCGCAAACGAAACGTCAAAGCAGTGCTGTATTAGCACATTTACCGTTTGGAGGCTATGGTGCGCTTTGGAATAGCTTAGCACGATTCTGTGGGTTTATGGCTCCATTGTTTAACCAAAAACGCAGATTTTACCAATATCAAGGTTAAGAAATTTAACACGCTTCACGCGTTAAGAAAAAACAACAATAATAATACATAAACTATATACAAAATCGTTGACCGGCTGGTTACTGAAGGAAGAGTGTGTGAGAATGAATAGGTTTAGTTTGCCTTTGCAACCTCCTTCAACAGGTAACGTCTTGCGGACGGACGGATGGAGACGGACACACGAGGGGTAGTGCGTGGAGGGAACCGGAGCATGAGATTTTTTTTTATGGGATCTAGGAAAAACCGGTTTAGGGTAAGCACGCACCGCGACGCGATTTGCTGTCGCAAAATTCGCAACGTATGGAGTGCCATAGAAGTGCGCGCACTGCGACGCGATAGTCGCGCCGTCGCATACCTATTGTTGCTATTTTTGCGACAGATCTGTCGCAAACGCGTTTGCAACGTATGGAGATCTATGAAGACGCGCGCACTGCGACTCGGCAGTCGCGCGATAATGTTGCCATTATATGAACATTTCTTACATATTTGTAACTTTCATACCCTTGGCGTAACTTGAAGTTACTTTCGATTTTTGGATAATTAACTCATTCGAACATACTTAGATTGTTTTTACTTCTTTATTGAGTTCCTAGTTACTTTAATAAGCTATGCCTAAGCCATTTTAAGTTCTAAGTAGTGTTTACATCTTAATACTCCCGTATTTAATATATCTATAATACTGGAAAATATCGTTGGAATTAGAACTTAATATTACTATTGCAAATAAGCATAATAAACGATTAATCCTTATTCAGTATTTTTTTTAATTGTACCAACTGTTATGTAACTTTTTCAAAAAGTAACATAAGTAAAACCTGGCAGCATTGCGCAGGACATAGCCAACTAGTGATGTGCCGACTCAAATAAAAACGTGTTTTCTAATGTTAATCGAATTGAGATTCAAATATCCTGAATAAGTGTGGTGTGGCACCGTACTGTAAAGTTTATTGGAGATGTTACGGGGTCGGAAGATTTTAATATTTAAAATTGAATAATTGTATAGTGAAGACACAAGTATAATTAACCAAGTCATATTGAAACAAACCGACAGAAACACACATGTCAATTCATTGCCTACTGGTTTATGTTAACTACATACGTATTATCACGTCTTTATACCTAGTGGTGTAGACAGAGCCGAAAGTCATAAGACTTGGCCACTTTTAGCATCATAGTTACTGTTACTGTTTTAGTTTATGTTTACTGTTCCATGTAAAGATGTTGAACATTCACTGTGATGCATTTCTCCATAGCAACTGTTGAAGATCGAAGTAGGTTCATCGCGATAATGAATTTTTTCAATCAGTAATTCTTCATAGTAAACATTATAACTTTCATAGTAGTTGTGTTTCTTGTGTGTTTTCATATGTTTGATTTTATGCGCCAAAGAAATATAATTCTTTCTTTCTTTCTATGATAGTAATTTGTATCATCATCATCAGGTCTTTTTTATTCTCCACTATAGGAGCACGACTCTCTCTGATCACCAGAGCGATTAAATTAGCCAGGGCAATTGGCCTACACTCTCCACGCTGGCCAGACGGGTGGGAAAGGTCTTTTTGATGTTTAAAAGCTTTGTTTAGCTTGTGTTTCCTAAGTAATTTGTATACTTACGTTTATTTTTACGACAAGTATCGGATAACAGTTTCGTAACGATTCTAAAACTTAACGAAGAAGTAAACAACGTAATACAACAAGAAACGAATAACAGTTTCGTTACGATTTAAAACGAAAAGTCATAACGCCCCGTCCCTAAAACGCGACTGCCGAATCGCAGTGCGCGCACCCATGATTTGCTTTTTTCTGTCGCGCGACGCGACGCGACTATCGCGTCGCGGTGCGTGCTTACCCTTATTTTATCGATTTTTTGAAACTGTCTGTTATTCAACGGCCAATCACTATTTGTTGTTTGTCTATGGTATTTTTAGTAAACAAATTAAAATTTATTTTGCTTTGCACCTGGGACATGTGCTCCATATGTGTATTATTTGTATAAAATCATGCTGTTTACTTCGTGAAAACTCGACTAATTAAAATGTCTGGGTACTTGGAAATAAAGTATCCATTCAGGTCCAACCTAGGGTTAAATCCTTTCAAGGTAAGTGGTCATTCGCATGTTTGTTTTGCTTTATCGAGTCATTCATTGTCGATTGACATTGATTTGTTTATTATCGACAGTCTTGGAAGCGACAATGGTGTATTTTGCGACCTAGTCCAACATGTTCGGGTTGCGGATCGTTGGCGGTGTACTGTAGCGAGGCGGGCGCTCCAGCTGGGACAGTTGAATTGCCGTTAGGCTGCGTAGTGCGAAGGGCCAAGTCTCGCAGCCGTCCTCATGCCTTCGCTGTGTTCTCCGTGGACGAACCTCGCAAACCGCGCATTCTACTCGCAGCTCAGACGCACAACGATGCGCATGTATGGATGGAAAAGATCAAAAGCCTTCTGAGCAGCACCAAACTGCTGGGTAAGTGCAACTACCCACATCAATTTCATCTTGATTGTCCAAAAGTTCAAAGGTCAATAATGTGACAGATGGTTCAATAGAGTTCAATGTGTATCCAATAATTATTCCACTTAACATTTGAATTGAGGGTTTATCATGTTTCAGTAGTCATTGTGTGCAAATTGGTAGTCTGGAATTAGTTTCAATGGTAGTGGATAGATAGATCCTAGAGAATTGCATTATGACATAAATCATCAGTTGTTTTTATATCTTCATATTTCTTTTGTAGAAAATTGTAGAAGACATCAATTTCAGTGTTGTTAATCAGCATTCTATTGGTTTTGATCAAATCAAAAGTAATTATTAAATAGGGGTTTCTTTGACCTTACACATTTTTTAAAAACGTAAATCATTAGTTCACATTCAGTATACCATAATAAATCAATTAAAAAGACAAACAATTGTTCTAGATACTTGTTTGTTAAAAATCTCATAAAACCATGGCGCATTCAGTAAAAAGAGAGAAAATCAAAAATTCTTTATCACTTATTGAAGCTATATAAGGCTATGGGGCAGACAATGCTCTATTTGTGTTCTTCATGGCATGAATGCACTGCTGACGTCCCTGCATTCAATGCAAATACTCAATTTAAAATTGTAATGCAGTGCCATGCATGGCCGGGCAGTCATGGATAGTAACTATCAGTGCTAGTACATGATAATAACACTCGAATTGTGTGAAAAACTCGCTAACAGACATATAGGTTGCAATTAGTTCTTTTGAAACAACTAAGAGACAGTAGTTAAGACATCTCTATAAATTTATAAAATTTACAAAAAGAATAAAATTTTAAGGTTTTAGGCTCTGTATGGAGGTAGGTCTTTCATTAAAAAAAAATGAATTCATATAAAATATAATTTTGTAAGTGTAAAAAATCTAAGTGGGTTCTTCAATAGCAGGATACAATATGTCTTAGGAAATTTATTTATATTTGTCAATAACCATGTTGGTTAATATTAAATAAAGGAGATTTGATTTTTGAATAGAGAGAATAGCAAGAAATTGATAAAGAAGTTTGTAAATTTTCAAGCTATTTTACCTTAACAATTTATATATGTTCAGATTGATTTCAACCCTACTGTCATTATGTGCTGAAGTCATATCATTGCATTCTGTGTTACTATTTCATCTCCATGCATACTAACTGTGTTATTGGCTGGTTGTCTATGTCTGGAAGGACTTTTGTACTTAAAATCACATGCTTAATTGCCTGCCAAGAAAGAAACTTTGTATCCTGTGATAAGGCAAAAAAGACTATATCCCTCTATAGACTGCTGTCTTGCTCTTATTACATGGCAAATTAGAAGGGTATTAAAGGTTTAGATGTCCCTTTATAAATAAAATCTTGCATTGAATGAAGGCTAAATATCAAGAACATGTGAAAAGTAACAAAAGTTCTCTCATATCATGCTTTCTCATCAACCATATTTTCAGGCTCCGAAAGCTCTCTAAAAGACACATACTCGGTGACGATAGTCCCAACGGAGCTGTCCCGCAAATGCGGGCTGAGCTTGGACAGCAACCTGTCGCTGTCCGCCGCCGGGCTGCGAGTGTCGCGCGGTCCTAAGCTGGGCACGGTCCTCGGCTGGCGACATGTGTGTGACGTGCGCCTCGGCGGCGAGGACGCCCACAAGAACAGAACCTGTGTTGTCGTTGTCGATAGGTTTGTGCGATTTTAGCTTTTCGTTTGCGCTGTAGAGAGCTTAGACCACATCGTCGGGCGCGGTGACATTGAGGTGCAGTGCAATAATTTTTAACCGACTTCAAAAAGGAGATGGTTTTCAATTCAGTTGTTTTTATTTTTTATGCTTTTTAGGGTTCCGTAGTAAACTAGGAACCCTTATAGTTTCGCCATGTCTGTCTGTCTGTCTGTCTGTCTGTCTGTCTGTCTGTCCGTCCGCGGTTTTACTCAGAGACTATAAGTACTAGAAAGCTGTAATTTGGTATGAGTGTGTATATTAATCATGGCAAAAAAGTCGTAGAAAAAAACCTTGAAAAAATATTTTTTTTTGGGTAGCTCCCATACAAGTAAAGTGGGGGAGTATTTTTTTTTTCTCTATTTACCCATCGTGTGGGGTATCGTTAAAAAGGTCTTTCAAAAATATTGTGAGGTTAAGAACACCATTTTTCGATTTAGGGATCCGTTTCCGAAATATTTGGTTTTAAAGTGCAAAATTTTGTTAGAGGTACGTGTCCCCCCCCTCTATCTGCTAAACGGTTATATATGGATACGTGAAAAAAATTACAGCAATAGTATATATACTGAAGTTGAAAGGAAAACTATCAGAGCTGGGTACTAAGTGCAAACTAAAAAGTTATAGGCAACCAACTTATAAAATGTACTGGAAAATGTAAAATTTCATACAATCTTCATTGTTAGATGTTTTTGGTCGTTAGACTGTGAGGTGTGAGTGTAAACAGTGTGAACTCAAAGTTGTCATTCGCAACTACGGAACCCTACACTGCGCGTGGCCCGACACGCACTTGGCCGGTTTTTTAATGTTTGTTACCTCATAACTTTGTCATATGTGAACTTAAAAAAGGACTTATTGGTCCTATTTCATTTAAAATCTGTTCTGTAATTTATTGAAGTCGGATTTTTTTGTTGAATGATTATCTTGTATGAAATAATTGCTTCTTTCCCTTATAAATGTAGCCCATATACTACAAGCCCATGAGTAATTCAATATTTATGGGTTACTACTTAACTGCTGCCTTGTGTCATCCTGCACCCAAATGGGGGCTAAGCTGAAGAGCTAACAAAATGTAGATAGTCTAACGGTTTTGGACGTTTTATTGGATTTATGTACATATAAGTAATAGGGATTGAAATATTTTTAAATTAATAAGCTTGTACATTATTTTTTCGCAAATATATTATTTTTATCGAAACCAATAATATGTATAATACAAGCCATACTGTAAAATCGCACGTAATATTGTTAACCATACATGAAAAACAGAAAATCAAATATTCTATTAATATTAAAAACACATGCATTCTCGTTCTTGGAAAGATAAAAATGCATACACAAGTCATCCATTCAGCATTACATTAGTCATAATATTTGTCGCAAACAAACATTTTTCTTAGGAAACATATTATTTTTATATCGACGACAGCTTTAGAGGGAAAATTTAATTATTAGACGTCTTGACGACTGCAAAACCACATCCGCGTACTGTAAATAGCACAAAATAATTTGTTTTGTTTACATACTAATATGTAAATAGTTAGGAGAAACCGTTTAGTGAATTCTCTGCTCAATTAGTGTTTGTTAGATGTGCATCGCTATGAGAGTTCAACATAGGTATGTATTTAAATTATTAGGTAATTCGTTAAGCAATTAGAAGGGTTTTTACGTATACTCGAAACTTGTAATTTTTTAATCAATACATACATATAACTGTTTAAACCTTTGTCCGACAAACATTGTGGGGTCCATTTCTCCAGCGTTTGTATATTTGGGTGTTGGGCTGACAAATGCCTGGCTCAAAGGATGAGCATAGTCATCCAGCGTGGTAATGGCCACCCTTTTGGGCACGGTGCCACGGGGGATGGTATGCAGGGACTATATAATAATTTTTATAAATTTTTAAGGGTTAAATTAATTTTTCTTTTGTATTAATCCTGCAATAAATCCCAAGAAGTAATTTTCAAGATTTTATCTTGTAGAATATTTTTTTTCGCTTCTTTGTGCCTGACGCTGAGGACACGACAACTGATATGAAGTCTGTCGGCGAAGGATTAAAAAAAAAGGTTATGGCGTAGAGAAAGAATGAGTTGCATTATCCTTTCCCTAAAATATGTGCAAATAAAAACGCGTGCGATGAATAAACTAAATGGCAATGAAAGAATATTTCGATATCCATGGACATATAAAAAAGATGTTTTATACGTCCATGTTGATATGTGTATATTGAAAAATAAAATTTATGAGTGTGTTTTATAAAAAAAATATGAGAGTTGATACGAATTGTGCTCAACTAAAACTAACCTACCTACCTAAGTTTTCACAAACGTGGAAAATATTACATAGTTATCACTTATCACTCATCATCACTGACCTATCATTATTCAACATAGATTTAAGCCAAATATTACCCCGTGTGCATCACTATAATGCGCATGTTGCATTTGCTTCAAAGCTTATTATTCCATTGCATTTGTCACAATGAATTGTTGGTAAGGTAGGTAATGTAAAATATCTGCAGATATGTATATATTTTCTTTCCGGTTCATATTCTCTCCTTCCTTAGCGCCCACCAACACGCTTAACGAGGCATTTGAATCTAAACCTAACCCCGTAAAGGATAAATACGTGATTTGTATGTAATATTCTTGTGTCTATTGAAGAACATTCGTAAACATTTTTACGATGGGTTCCGTGTCGAGATATGATTTTGATAAAATGACTGCATTCATGTCACATTTTATTTTATTACATAACGATGTTCTCTTTTTTTAAATGGCATGTTTTTTTTGTTTTTCGTGTGTGTAAGTGGCCAACACTGGTGTCAGATTTTTCAAGCTGCCTTAAGGCATCTGACTTAGCTTAACGACTGCCATCAATGATGACAGCCGGGACCAACGGCTTAACGTGCCTTCCGAAGCACGGAGAACCCGAGATATTTTTATGCCACTGGCGGTCACCCATCCAAGTAGGGACTGCGCCCGGGGTTGCTTAACATGCGAAAGCGCTAATAATGCTCACGCCCACTAGGCCATCGGGCTCAATGGCATGTTAAAACCTACGATAGGCTTTTGTGGATATACGTAACAATTTTTATGCCAAATATTTTTCAATCCTTTTTTTATTCCAATAAAATTATGTATTCAGAAAGGTTGTACATACTAAATCAGTTTAAGGAGCTGCCATTTAATCAACCAACTAACGCAACCCCTCATTTAATTTATTTATTTCTAAAGATTTCTAAATCTTTTTAACTTAACATTATTTTTCGTTTAGTAAATTCATAGATCTACTTATTGCTACTCAAAGCGGTCACTTTTGGCGATAATGAGTTGGCGGCGATAAGGTTCTTTTAATCTAAAATTATGATATGGATGAAAAGTAATACAAAAAGGCGCTAGTTTTGCTGATGTTAAGCCTCCATTTACGAGGCAGTAGGTATTTTCAAAAGTCATTGTTTTTAGACCTTATCTCCGAGGCGTAAGGTTAAATTTTTGGTGGCTATATATTTACCACTGCCTTAAAAAGATTTAATCTCTACCAAACAAACATACTTGCATCTTATAACTAACTACCGACGAAACGACGAGCTCCGTGGCGCAGTGGTCATCACGCCTGCCTGCGACACGGATGGTCCCGGGTTCAATCCCCGGTCAGGTCAAGATGGAAAACGATCTTTTTCAGATTGACTTGGGTCTTGGATGTTTATCTATATATGTATTTATTTGTTATAAAAATATAGTATCGTTGAGTTAGTATCTCATAACACAAGTCTTTCATTAGAACTTACTTTGGGGCTAGCTCAATCTGTGTGATTTGTCTGTATATATTTATTTATTTAACTAAAAAGGACGATATTCCAGCGACTTCAGCAACGGTCCTGGCGAGTTGAAGTTCTCGAGTCCTCTGGCCAGCGAATTGGCCGCAGCCCTAAAGCAGTGCCTGGCCGACGGCCGGCGGACAGGCGCGAACAAACTAAGCAGGAGCGAGGGCGACCTGCGTAAAAGCGACTCTGACACGCGTGAGTATTTTGCAACGGGTGGTTATGTCATGTTTGGCGCGAACAAGCTGAGCAGGAGCGAGGGGTACCTGCGGCAAAGGGACTCTGACACGCGTGAGTATCTTTAATACAGTGGTCAGTTATGTCATAGTGGTAATCTTTGACGTCTCCTTGAAGCTTCATACTGGCCACAGCCCTAAAGCAGTGTCTGGCCGACGGCCGGCGGACGGGCGCGAACAAACTGAGCAGGAGCGAGGGCGGCCTGCGTAAAAGCGACTCTGACACTCTTGAGTATCTTTAATACAGTGGTCAGTTATGTTATAGTGGTAATCTTTGACGTCTCCTTGAAGCTTCATACTGGCCACAGCCCTAAAGCAGTGTATGGCCGATGGTTGACCGAAAGGTGCGAACAAAGGCACGTTAAGCCGTTGGTCCCGGTTGTCATCGTTGATGGCAGTCGTTAAGCTATGTCAGATGCCTTAAGGCAGCTTGAAAAATAAGACACCAGTGTTGGCCACTTACACATACGAAAAACAAACAAACCGCCCTAAAGCAGTGCCTGGCCGATGGTTGACAGAAAGGTGCGAACAAACTGAGCAGGGAGCGAGGGGGACCTGCGTAAAAGCGACTCTGACACGCGTGAGTCATCAGCATCATCATCATCACGCCTTTTTAGTTTCCACTGCAGGAGCACGATCCTCTCTTTACTACCAGAACCATATATTAGCCAGAGCAGTCTGAGGATTTGGCCTGCACTGTCCACGCTGGCCAGACGGGTTGGAGAGCACACTTTTGAGTATCATTTTGTAAAGGTTAGCTATAGTTATATCATGGTGGTATCATCTTTGATGTGTCCACGAATTATATAAACTAGAGTTGCGCTCCACCCATACACAGATGGCGCCACGTGCTATATTTAATTTTTTTTTTTTTTTTATGTCAGGGGACGGCAAACGAGCAAGCGGGTCACCTGATGGTAAGTGATCACCGCTGCCCATGGACTAATGTAACACCAGGGGTATGACAAGAGCGTTGCCGGCCTTTTGTTTTCCCTCCCCAGAGGGGAGGGGGGATGGGCCTCCGGCTCTCTCACTCACCGAACGAAGCATAGAAGCTGTAAAACTACTACTCAAACGTCGATTTTCTGTGAGAGTGTGGTACTTCCCCGGACGAGCCGGCCCATTCATGCTACCAGCTGAAGTGATTTTTGCCGGTAGCGTGGCTCTATAACTATGTTGCAACTATAAATAAAGCTTTTTCGATTATTACCATCCTTTAAGGGGGAACAGTAGGCACAGTAGCGACGCCAATCATTTTATTCCTAATACTTTACAAATAGAAAGGAATTCAAGAATATAAACAATACAAGCCTTAGTAAATAACCTGAAGTATTTTCTGAATCATGTTTATTACTATCGGAATCAGTGAGAATTATGAGAATCTGATTACCGCCAAAAACGGCCGTTTTTGGCGGTTATCAATTTTTCTCTCAATGACTGATTCTCATAATATCAAAACATGATTCCAAAAATACTTCAAGTTATTTACTAAGGCTTGTATTGTTTATATTCTTGAATTTCTTTCTATTTGTAAAGTATTAGGAATAAAATGATTGGCGTCGCTACTGTGCCTACTGTTCCCCCTTAAGTGTAAACATATTTTTAATAATCTAGTTAACTATCATTGGACTTACTGCCATCTATCGGTGACTTTTTGAAACTTAGACAGAGCGCATTAGATATCTACTCCTGCAATTCGGTATTTGCCTAATGTTAAGATTATATAAACTTTGTTTCCAATGATACTAATTTCTATCTAAAAACACTATAAAGAACACTTTTAATTTGATATCGATTCGTTAAGTGTTCTTAAAGCTTCTTTAAAGTTGGGTGAATAGGACCATTTTTAAAAGTATGAAAATCTTAAATGATAATTATACTGTATTGTAGTCCGCTAAATTAAATGCAACTTTTATTATGAAACCATTACCACAAATGAAATATTTCGTATAGCTACCAAACAAAGTTCTCACGCCGCCCATACAAAATACAAAGTTGTGACGTCACAAATATGTAGGCATTTCAGCAGTGCGTTTTCACGTCTAAAAATTAACGTCAAAAAATATGTGTCTTTAAAACTTCTATATCTGAAAGAGTTTTTTGTTTAGAAATGTATTTCGGTCACTATTGTGTTTATTTTTGGCAGGTCTTTACATAGCGACACGAAATTTTTTTTAGTCAAGTAGCCAATTATAATATCTACAGTAATGTGTGTAATATGACCAGCCTGTTTTAGCAGAACAGCGAACAGCCTTTAGTTCAGACGACTTTAAATATATATATATATTTACCACTGGCTTAAAAAGATATAATCTCTACCAAACAAACATATTTGCATCTTATAACTAACTAAAAAGGACGATATTCCAGCGACTTCAGCAACGGTCCTGGCGAGTTGAAGTTCTCGAGTCCTCTGGCCAGCGAATTGGCCTTTAGTTCAGACGACTTTAAATCTCGATCATCATCATCATCAGGTCTTTCCTGTCTCCACTGCAGGAGCACGACCCTCTCTGCACAACCAGAGCCATATACTAGCCCGAGCAGTCAGAGGACTTCGCCCACACTCTCCACGCCGGCCAGACGGGTTGGAGAGGTCTCTTTGATGTTAATAAGCTTTGTTTAGCTTGTGTTTCCTTAGTCGCCTTTTACGACATCCACGGGATGACTTGGAGTGGTCCTATTCTACTCTGCCGAGAACCACACGGCGATAAATCTCGATAGAGTGTTGAATTTGTTATTATTTGCAGGGGAAATCCGTCGCAGTACATGGTACAGTGGCCCGTCCGAGGTGTCGCTGGATGATATCGATCTAGTCATGTCAAAGGTAACTTGTATTCTATGTACTATGTATGTTTTTCGTTTACTTTAAAAGCTGTATTGTAATTAAGGCGAAGCAGAGTGAACAGCCGTGCCACGCGATTTTATTTGACACCGTACAGTCAATAAATAAAATTACGTATGCAAAATAATCAAAATAGAACGTATAAAATAGATATAATTACCGCGTTGAGAAGCCTATGCTCGATATCTCTGCTAGAACAGAAACGAGAAGATTAGTAGACGAACAAAAGTCACTGTGATAGCTCCGCGGATTAGCTCTCTGAAGTGGCAGTGGGTGGGGCACATAGTGCCAAGAACTGATCGCCGATAGGGCAGAAAGGTTCTTGAATGGTGACCATATACCGGCAAGCGCAGCGTCGGACACCCACCGACCAGGTGGTCAGATGGACGCTGGTTGCAGTCTAGAAAATCCTTAGTTGAGGCCAATGTCTAGTATTGTCCAGCTGTGGACTTCTTGCGGCTGAAATGATGTCGATTTTATTTATTTATTGACTAAAAAATACGCCTAGAAAACGCTGTTGTTTAACCGCCTATTTTTAAGAGAATATAAACTTTATTGCGAGTCCGAACATCGCGCGCGTATATGCGCAGTACACAATATTAGGTTAAGCGGGGCGCGTATTGCGCAGCTCGCGGCTAACATCCGACTCGCAATAAAGTTGGCGCAACCTTGCACTCTCTGATCTCCACAGGAATCCAAAGGCATCCCTCGCGGGCAGTTATCCCGCTGCGTGGGCGCGGGCGACCTAGACGTGCCGGACGGCGTGACGCTCACCGCTCAGCCCCTCTCCATGCAGTCCATCGTGTCCTTTGACGACAGGTTTGTACCAACCATACAGGCTGACTGATAAGGCTCAATTCACACCGAGATGGAAGCTGCTGGAAGCGGCGCGCAGCGGCCGGCTCGAAAGAGAATGCCGCGAATTTTCGCGCCCGCGCGCGACTCGCCACGCTATTCCTATGCCAATTCCAGCGGCCGCCCGCGCCCGCTCCCACCCGCCAGAGCAGTCGTGCGCCGACGCTGCGCGGACGCCACGAGAGTGCTCGCGAAGTCGCGAGTATTCCCGCGCCGTTTTCCACTTTTTCAAGCAATTCCTTGTATTATAGTCATCGCGATAAATTCTAAAATTATATGACACTGAAAAAGCCCTCCACCTTTGTTCCGCGCATTTCCATCCCAGTGTGAATTGAGCCTAAATCACGTTATATATTAAAAGTGGGCACTTAGGACACGATTCTCGTTTCAAATATAAACAATAGGTGCTTAAAAGTTTACCAAATTATCCAATAAAGACAAGAAGTGAGGACACGCTGCGCGCGATTACAAGTACCTACTTGGTACCTATCAATGCGTTGCGTGTCGGCCGCCCGTGGATTCGCGTAGCGAGCGCGGTGTCCAAACGTTTCGAGACTTTGTGCACTAATTTGATTATTCTTTTTCTTTGTAATTAATAAGTTTGTCAGTCTCAGTCTGCTCTGGCTAATAAGGCTCTGGTAGTACAGAGAGGGTCGTGCTCCTGCAGTGGAGACTAAAGGACCTGATGATGATGAAGAAGAATTAATAGGTACCTATTTTGTTGGCTTTTAATTTTTTTACGTTACTTATGATTATGATTTATTATGTCCTTAAGTATGACACGTGGAGTTTGCCAGTCAGCCTGTAGCCATAGTAAGCGTGTGGCCTCTATAGTACCATCTATATAGAAGCGTGTTCGCTGTGTGGTTCCCAGCAAAGTAGAATAGGATCACTTCCAAGTCTTCCCGTGGATGCCGTAGAATGCGACTTAGGAAACACAACACCAGTTAAACAATGCTATAAACATCCAAGGAATCTTTTCAACCCGTCTATCCAGTGTGGAGAGTGTAAGTTAAATCCTCTTGACTACTCTGGCTAATTATTGGCTCAGCAGGCTCATTTGCTAACTTTTGACAGCTACGGTGCACATCATTTTTATAGTAACTTCAATATTCATTACGGCTTCGGTATGAATGACTATTTTTATTTAAGATATGAAAACCGTAATGGATGCTAAAGTGACAATCAAATCGTTGTACACCGAGTTAGCAAATCGGCCTGCTGGTAGTATAGAGACGGTCAAGCTCTTGCAGTGGAAAATAAAAAGACCTGATGATGATGATATAGTACGCGTCTTTTCCTAAGTACCCTGAGATAGATCTATTGCAATTTTTGGTATACGATATTTACCCTTATTGATCTTATAATAGAGAACATAATTCTATGCGTAATATACCATTGTGTATAATATACTCGCACCTATATCTATAGTTTTTATACAATTGCATATGTGCGAGTGGGACAC
Source organism: Rhodophaea formosa (assembly GCA_963082605.1). NCBI lineage: Eukaryota > Metazoa > Arthropoda > Insecta > Lepidoptera > Pyralidae > Rhodophaea > Rhodophaea formosa. The sequence continues at coordinate 17,308,108 of OY720220.1, forward strand.
CAACCTGTAGTATTTCCGCCTCAAGGTCAGCCACAAATCATTGCAGAGAATACGGATGATGACTATATTTTTTTCGTTATTATATGGAAAGTCCTCCCAAATAAAGACACATCCGCGAAAAAAACGCCGTGCAAAACCAAAAACTCTCTTAGATATTACAGTCTTACATATTACAGTTTTAATAGCACATTTTTTGGGCGATACCGAAACGCTCCCCAGAAAATGCTACTCTATCGTGACGTTAGGGTTGAGTAAAATGTATGGGACGTATGAGTAACTATATTAAATATTGCGTTTATTGTAATGGTCTTATAATAAAAATTACTTTATATTTAGAGGCATATATACCTAATGGTAATATTTATTTTAACTTTTTTCATACTTTTAAAATAGACTTGCCCAACCAACTTTAAAAGGTTATTTAGCATGGTAAACGAATCGTTGCCAAATTGAAAGTGTACTTTTATAGTCTTTTTAGACACATTTTGATATATTATAAAACATTTTTAAGAATCTGAAGACCCAGTCATCATGCCTATTATGTTATGTGATCATGAAACTTCCTTTGTAGCATGTCAGACCGTCGGTCTCTCCTGTCGGTCGCGTCAGGCATCTACGAAGAAATCCCGGACGTGCCCGTCGGCCACAAGACAAATGTCGCTGCAACTGTGGCGGCAACTAATGTGGCCAGTAAAGTCTTGCCGCCAAACGACACGCAGTACTGCGCTATGAGCCGTGGACTCGGCATCGGTAAGTAAAGGCGATCTCTTTCTCTTTAATAAGTAGGAATCCTGGACGATATTACCGACGTATAGAAAGTAACTGTCACCACCATTGTGGAGGCAACTAATGTGGCCAGCAAAGAGTTGCCGCAAACTGACACGCAGTACTGCGGTATGAGCCGTGGGCTCGACATCGGTAAGTTAAAGCAATCTCTGTCTATTTTTCAAGTAGAAATCTTGGACGATATCGACGTACAGAAAGCAATTGTAGCCGCTACTGTAGTGGCAACTAATGTGGCCAGTAAAGTGTTGCCGCAAACCGACACGCAGTACTGTGCTATGAGCCTAGAACTCTGCATTGATAAGTAGAGACATGTGGTCCTAACCTCTAAATCGTAATTTATTTTAGTGTCTGTTTGAGTGGTACAAGTCCTTTCCTGTGGATGTCGAAGAAGGCAACTTAGGAAACACAACACTCCAACCCGTCTGATTAGCGTGGAGAGTGTAGACCAAATCCTCTGACTGCTCTGGCTAAGATACGGCTCTGGTAGTACAGAGAGGGTACGTGCTCCTGCATTGGGGACTAAAAAAGATCTGATGATGAATAATATTATGCAGTTAGGTTTAAAATGTCCAATTTGGTATTTCTGCACAAATTCGGAATTGACAAATTTCCGCCATTTTGCCGCAACAATAAAGCTAAATGTCGTTTCTTTTCTCTATCAACTTTGTGAGCGTTTCGTCTAAGCTGTGGCGGTTGTGTCAGGACTGCTGGCGGAGGAGCCGACGTACGAGTCGGTGGCGGAGTGCGTGTACGCCACGATGCGCCGCAAGCGCTGCCCGCCGCCGCTGCCGCCGCGCCTGCCCTTCGGGTGAGTTGCACTAATGTTGTAACATCACACACTTCGACGTCGATTGTATTATAGCCTCCCCTCACACTGGCGTCTTTCGAGCGTCGTCGTCTCGCTAGCGCCTGCTCAGCGTCGACGCAGCGGCAACGCAACGTCAACGTTGAGCGGCCGCTGAATGCCGGATGTATGCACCGCTGGCGTCGCGTTAGCGCGGCGTCTGCGTAACGTTTTTTTCTGAACAAGTTATATGCAGAATGCCATCCCCTCGCCCCGCGTTGTGTGACTCGACAGCGCTGCGTATACCCGCCGTTCGGCGGCCGCTCAGCGTTGACGTCGACGCCGTGCAGGCGCTAGCAAGACAATGACGCTCGAAAGACGCCAGTGTTGGAGGCCCCTAGTTAAAATAGTAGTAGTAGTTGTAATTATAAAAAAAGAAGTAATAAATATGTAAAGTAACAGTATTGTTATAGAGTGTAGTTTTTGTTAGCTAACGCGGTTCATATCAGATATTTGAGACTTTGCTGTCTTTCCAAGCCTTACTTGCTTTAAGCGTTGCCCGTGTGCAAAAGTACTGGACAAATCTAAAGTCCGTCCCTTCTGGGAAACCTGGTGATAGATCTTACAGGTTAAGGGTACTTCGCCCTTACCTCTGTCCGGTGAAGTAGCAAAAGTGGTCGTAAAGTAGGCCGATGGCCTAATGGGCGTGAGCATTATTAGCGCTTCAACATGTTAAGCAACCCCGGGCGTAGTTCCCACTTGGATGTGTGACCGCAAGAGGCATATATATGTATATATATTTCGAGCTCCTCCGAGCTTCGGAAGGCACGTTAAGCCGTTGGTCCCGGCTGTCATCATTGATGGCAGTCGTAGAGCTTAGTCAGATGCCTTTAGGCAGGTTAAAAAATCTGACACCAGTGCTGGCCACTTACACGAAAAACAACAAACAGTAGCAAAAGTTCTCTTGGTGCAAGCTATATTCCAATCGTAATTTCCTAATTTAATCCTAATTATATATTATAAATTGCGTGAGTTTGTTCGTTTGTTACGCTTTCACGCCCTATCTATTAAACCGATCATCAAGAATTTTTGCATAAACATAAGTAAGGATATTGAGAAGGACATAGGCTATATATCACGCGGGCGAAGGCGCGGGTAACAGCTAGTAGTCCATTAAAATTCTGTAAGACAAGTGCGACTCCGCAGAGCGTCGAAGCTGGGCGAGTCGTGGAACTCGCGGCTGAGCAGCCCGGCGCGGGCGCGGCACGGCTCGCTGGGCTCGCTGCCGCGCTGCTGCGCCGCGCCCAAGCCCACGCCGCTGCCCAAGTTCGACAAGACCAGGCAGCCGTTTAGTGTGTTTAGGTAAGCTTTCCACACACTCAACTCCATATTTCGGAGCTGGGCGAGTCATGGTACTCCCCAGCTTAGTAGCCTGGGCACGGGTCGCTGGGCTCGCGGCCGTGCTGCCCCAAGCCGCTGCCCAAGTTCGACAAGACCAGGCAGCCTTTCAGTGTGTTTAGGTCAGTTCACCACACATTCAACACTATAAAATTTTGTGGAGCTTAACAGTTTGTACACTTATTAAAGTTAACTTTAAGTTCGGCGATAGCAACAATCGTCGCGCATTTCATGTGACACGAGTTTTTGGTTGTGGTTAATGGGAAGTCAAGGAATTCAGTTACGAGAGTTTCTGTTAGATTCACGAGGATTCCGCGCTTCTATCTTCTACCATTATATGTCCTTTTCTAAAGAAGATACGATTGGCTTTTTGACTTTCGTACCACTCTGCCACTCATTACATCGCGCGAATAACATAGCCGTGTGACACATGCTAAGCGATTTAATGGAAATAGGTGGCACGACGATAAAATCGATGCGATTCTCGCTCGTGGAGACGATGCCTAAAAGTTTTGCCTATGAAGTTGATGTAGTTTTCTGTTATAAATGCTTATGCTTATGAAATAGTTAAATGATCATGTTAATTCGTATAGATTTTTTATTTTATTTTATATGGAAAACAAACAATCTTAATTATCTATATATAATTAAACTTAGAAACTATTGACCATTAATATGTTCTCGCATATGTGTTACAATGGTGCCTGTCTGTTAATTTAAAGTACTTAAGTTTTCACTGAATCTCCTATAAAGCAATCAAAGGACCGACGCCATCTTTGATTGCTGCTTGTTAACTTTATACCGTTAAACCCTGATACTCTGTTTCTCTTTAAACTGAACATTGGCAAAATAACCGAAACCTCGATGGAAGCCATAACATAGAATAGACTATGCTTTTAGAATGAACGAACAGGGTATAAAAATAAACTTTTATGTGGATTTTAATTGTAATTATTGTTCGGTAAACAGGAAAAGACTGAAAAGCGACTCCCGCATAGTCACGTCACCCAAATCTGAAACTTTCAAAGAGAACAAGGACGTGGAAAGCAAGAAGAAGCGTTTCGAATTCACGCCCACCAGGGATATCTTCAAGAGCTTCAAGGTGGGACGCAAGATGAAGAACCTCAAGATCACCGGCAGTCTGGCCAAGGGGGAGACCAAGAGCTGCGAGTTCTTGGACGAGAGCGAACACGTCGCTCCTAATAGGTGAGACAACAGTATATATGTATCCCGGCAGAGTAGAATAGAAACCACTCCCAAGTCTTCCCGTAGATGTCGTAGAAGGCGTGGACAGTGTAGGCTAAATCTTCTGACTGCTCTGGCTTACAAGGTTCTGGTCGTACAAAGAGGGCCGTGGTCCTGCATTGGAGACTAAAAAAGACCTGATGAAGATGATGATTGTTAACTAAAAAGGAGAGCAACAAGAAGCGTTTGGATTTCACTCCGACTAGGGATATCTTCAAGAGCTTCAAGGTGGGGCGCAAGATGAAGAACCTCAAGATTACCGGCAGTCTGGTCAAGGGGAGACCGAGAGCTGTGAGTTCTTAGACGAGAGCGACATAGTACGGAATGTCGCTCGCGCTCTGCTAGAGACGGAAGTAATAATGATATACACGCTAGCTTGCGACACGGGGGTCCCGGGTTCGATCCCCGGCCAGGTCAAGATGGAAAAAGATCTTTTTCATATTGACCTGGGTCTTGGATGGTTATCTATTTAAGTATTTATTATAAAATATAATATCGTTGAGTTAGTATCCTGCGACACAAGTTCACAACTTACTGTGGGGCTAGCTCAATTTGTGTGATATGTCCCTATATATTTATTTATTATTTATTTATTATATCGCTTGTCTGTCGCATACTCGGCCTAACCTTTAATAATGACAAAAAAAAGGTTAATAAAGAATTCAGATATGTCAAAAGACATCCCAAGTAAGCGGTACGAAGTAAGCGGTACGATAAACGGGACCGGTCCCTGACACGCTGACGACAAGGCATCTCTTGTAGCGCGAGCAACAGTCACATTCCCTGTTCTGTGGGTGAAGCACTGTAATTTTTTCTTGGCCTATCATACTTTCGTCTTGATAATTATTAATTTAATAGTTTGTAGGTTTATCCTCAATACCGAAACAACCTCTGAACGGACTCCTGGAACGGATCACTGATACTACTGAAATAGTGTGCTTTTTGCCCGCGTCCACCAACGAGTTCGAGCTCGCTGTGTATTTGTTTTAAATTTTATAGTTTAAATATAATATGTGCATTGTACCCAGATGCTCGAAATCAGTGGAATGTCTCGAAGACACGGACGAGTTAGACTCGTTCGACGCGGACTTATCCTACTCGCTCGACCCCACCCTCCTCCCGCAAGAGATTGTTCAACTCATCCTGCGCGGCCCGCACTACAAGGAGCTGGAGGAGGACTACCTGCCCATGTCGCCGGGCGTCCCGCCCGCGCAGGACCACTACATGGTCATGTCGCCCCGCGGGAACGTCGCCTGAACTCTAGTCCGAGATGCCACTAGTAAGTGCACGTGCACTAAATAAGCGGTTTAATAAGTGCACACGCACTGAATATGTGAGGTGTGTTATTTGACGTGGTTTATATGGCTAAAAGCCACGATGTAAGTTATTTGTATCGATTAATGTATTAAAAAAAAGAAAGTGGTTTTATGGTCACTACCGGCACAAGAAATTTAATCCGTCATATTATAAAACGAGGATTAACTTTAGTAACTGGTTTAAACTATTACCCGGCCAAAACAAGTGAACACTTCAACAAAAAAAAAAAATTCAACGGTGCGTTCTTATTACTACTGCAATAACGTTGCACTTAGTGTGCGTATATCCGCCAGGCGACATGAGGTATTGCGCGGACAAAGTGCAACCTTATTGCATTATTAATAAGAGCGTGCCGCGGACTGTGCCCGCTACTGTACGTCGTCTGTGAAGCACTTAATCATTTTGACGTTTACTAAGCCGTCCTTGTTTATTTCTTATAGTCTAAAACTACTAAAATTAGGCCTCGTTTTATAATAAAACGGAGGGGGTTTATATCCGCCACTTTTAAGCAAGATCTGCAGACATTTTTTTGTTTTTTTTTGGTACCGTACGCACGTACGGTTCCTTTTAAAATTAGTTCCATCTATTATACTTCAGTCACTGTGTGTCATGCATGAGTACTCGTGGGGTAGTAAAAAACAAACTCCTCGAGTTTTGGTCTATGATGTTACCCGCTGATTAGGAATTAAGTAAGTATGGCATGTGTAGTTTTTAAAATTACTTTCATAGCCCGACAGTAGAGCATAATATTGATTATGCTCGAAACAATATTTTTTTTGGCAAGTATCATGTTTAATTAAAATATGCTTTATATTTTAAGGGCCCATGCTATGACAGATGCCTTTAGGCAGCTTACAAAATATACGGATATTTTAAATAGAAGTATAAGCCACCTAAACAACGTAAGAATTATAAATGCTCTCCAAACATTTAAAAAATATATATTGCTAGTTTAGTTTTTGGCCTCAAATAGTCAGTTTTCAACAGAGCCAATACACCCCATAGTAATTAATATTTTTGATAAAACTTTACACAATGGAACCGAATAATATCATGATAAATCAATAGAACGAAATTCGCCATGTTGTCATTTTTCTTCATGGGTGAATTCACATGTATGGAAAGTCAAATTTTCATATTTTGGTATTCGTTTCGTGAAAAAATCATGAGCCTTCCTTTAAAACTAATTTCAGTTCATTCATATAGACCTTATTTAAGTTAAACAATTTATATTAAAACTTCAGACTCCCGTAGTTTATTACAATTTTTAAAGTAAGTATGTAACTTATTTATATTCATGTTTATATCTTAATAACAAAGCATGTGACGTCAGCGTATGAACAGCTAAAGTTCACTAAAAGTCTAAAAAGCAAAAAATAAACGGCACTAAAAATTTACAAGAACGAAAAATCTGTTTAAATTTGATATTAATTCATAAAATTTTAGATTTTATTGTTGCATTTTATTGTACGATGCGACTTAGACGTATACATATTTTGATGCTTTATATTGCATTGACTTACAATCCATTCTATATCTAATATGGGCTAAAATTAGCATTAAGTATGAAAGCAATGCAGTAATACTGCAATTAATAAATCGTCGTCGTTATGGCCTGTGTATCGAAATTTAAATGAAAAGATCAATTTTAGATTCAGGCAATTAATGCATTAACTGGGTGAACTATTTTGGAACTTCTAAGTTGTATCGTACTTAAATATTGGGAGCTAAATGAAATTTACTTTGTTGCGCGCGTTGTTGTTTTGTGTAGCTAAATTATAGGTTAAGGAGCTCAAAATTAAATACACGTGTGTGATATTGCGACCTTAGGAATACGAACGTGATGTACCTGTAGGAAGTGTTTTAATATTGTTAATTTAGCAAGACACGTACATCACGTAAGAATATACACGTATTCCTAAATCAGCGATCTCCCCTACCAATGCGATGTATATTTCCTTAGTATATAAGGTACGAGTAGCATTTCTAATAAACACTTCACTTTTCCTGGTATCGATCTCAATGGTTTAATTAACGCACTCGCCATATGTGACAGGCGGTAATGACACCGTGTATTATCACCTCACGGTAATTAATGCATGAGATGATTGAAAAATTAAGATTAACATTTGGTTAAATATTGTGGTACATACCAAGAAGTTTATAACCTATGTAGATCTTACCTACATGCAACACAGTGAAGATAGCATTTTTGATCTTAAACACGACCCATGTGTCCTCTGGCTCTCTCCGTACTATGCGTTTGAAAGAGAAAGGAAATACTATCTTTCTCTTTCATACAAACTGTACGGAAGAGACAGAGAACGTACGTGTCGTCTTCAAGTTCATAAATATTGCCTTTATTTTGTTGTATGTAGGTGAGATCACCATAGAGTATACTCTTCTTGGCTACATACACACATGAATTTAAAAAAAATAGAGCATGACTTGTCTGTAAATTAAGTTATACACTAGTGTATTTAATTTAAGCGTAAGTTTCATTTGAAACCCGAAATAGGTAAGTTTGAAGAGTGGCAAATCGTCATGACTAGTCAAGGAGTTTGCATAATTAGATCTGTGGCCAAAGATTGGTTAAAATCAGTGCATCGGAAGATAGAATTCAAATCGCAGTCGCCTATGTCGCCCTCTTTTTACCCGACAACAACTAGAAGGAGAGTGTTTTTCGCGCGTATGTTATCACCTCCTGTAGCCTATATGACTGAGCCGATTTTGAAGTGTAAGGTGTAATAAAATTCGTATTCAGCAAAAAAAAAAATGTCTGCCGTAAACTGTACCAAACTGCCGTTGGGTTTTTTATTTATTTTAACAATGCTACTTGTTTGTTCTATACATGGTAAAGTGTGAGCGCGATGCTTGTCTTGGCGACGCCATTTTGAATTCTATCCTTTTGACTTTGCATGGATATGGGCATTGTTATTTTGAAGTGAAATGGTATGAGATAGTGTGTAAATAAAAATGTAAAAGTAAATAGACGCGGAATCAGACGCTACCTTTTGAGACCTTGTTTAATGCACAAAATGTCCTTCATCTTAAAATGATCTAAGATGACTTTAAATTATGATGATGTCTATGAAGGCATCCATAAGGATTTGGGGGAAATATCCGGGTTAAAAGTGCGAATGGATGATATATAAACTTTTTTGTTGCAACGGCGTGTAGAGGAACAAGGAATAGACAAATATCGAAGCATCTGATTCCGCCTTTAGTACTTTAGACTGTTTAAGAGTTGGCAGAAATATTATTGCCGGGTTTGAAATTTTTGCTGAGTATAAAAGGAAATAACTTTCGATATTAGGTATACTTTTAACGTATCAAACGTTAAATGACGACCCAGACTCTTATGAGATACGTCACTACGTTACGCAAGCAATGTGTTCAATATGATATTTATTTGTATGAAATAAGTCACTGCCTTTTATTATCGGAATGAATTTTGAAATCCTAAGACTGGCGTTGTAACCCAGAAACACCAAGTTTTCTGTTTCGATGGACCGATTAAAAAATCGATAAAAAAGTCAAGCTAAGAAATTGATGTTCATAGTGGACGTATCGTGGTCATACACTGGTTTGCCATACGCACATGAACATATGTATTTTCATCCAACCAGGTATAACTAAGGGTTCACTATCCGAACGCATATTTTTTTTTTGTATAAAATTTGTTTCGCATAAAAATACTTTGCATAAAGGTATGTTACGCATAAAATTTGTTTGGAAAATTTATGCGTAACATACCTTTATGCGAAATAACTTTTATACCAAAAAAAGTTATGCTTTCGGTTAGTGAACCATAACTAAGTGTCGCATACAGGCCACCAACCACAAAACGCAGCCACCGACCTATTTCCTGTTGTTTCCTTACATTTATATGGACTCGCCGCACACTTGACGCCGTTGGTCGCCAAACGCCACTTCAGATGGCGGCGATTGTGGCTGTGGCTAGTGGCCCGTGTGTGGCGACCCCAAGGGCCTCGTTCTAATGAGGGTGTTCTGAAATAAACGCCGGTAGCTTTGTGGCCTCGGGTCCGGTAAGCTGTGATTGGGCCACAATGTGTCAATTGTTGCTGCTTGTCAAATATTATCCAATCAGTATAAAAGGAAACAGCGGCTTATCGAAGTGCTACCATCTGGTGCTCATTTCAGAAAACCATTTGACCATCGGCAAAGGAAACTTGGTGGTTCTGTGCGTGTTATTGAAGACTGCAGCCCTGAATAAGGGATTTGTGAATATTGCTATAAGTAAGTTGGAAGTAGCGAAATATATGAAAAAGGTTAATAGTATAATTGTAGGTTAAAGCTAAGCGACTGCCAAACGATGAGATTCGACGCTGACTGTCCTTTATTGGAAAGTCAAACGCGATGGTTCATTATTCACTTTACCATGTGGTCCCAACATCCAATTCTCACAGGCTTACAAAGATGGCACCACTGGTTGCTTCACAACTTATCTACCATATTATGAAAAAATAAATGCACTGTTCACGAAATCCTCCTATCCTATCTTATTTTAAATTAAAACAAATTGCCATAATTATTTATAAATTGTATCTCAGTTTTAGCAAGTTTAGGCAAACGCATACTAACGCCTAGATGGTGTTACTAGTGCAAAGAACTCAAGCCTACCTTGTAGCAGGCCTAAATTAGGTCCATATTTTCGTAAAAGGTTTTGTGCAAATGGTCGCATTCACTCAAAAAAACATTTTATTACTTTGTGACCACGTTGGTATAGTGATTATGAACAGAACTGTTCTAGGTTTTGCAACCTAGAATAAAGTAGGCTAAGGTAAGGTAAAATATCTCGGCCCGCTCAGGGAAGACTGATGGAAAGACTAGTAAATTTTGGTAACAGTATTACGAAAAATTGCGCGGCAAAATTGAAAAATTCCTACCAAGGAAGCTTGTCACTGTATACGGCTTGATTTGCGCTACTGTGTTGTGATATTTAAAGTAATAACTTGTTATAATGGTTGTATGGGCTTAGCTTTGTTGATTTTGACGACTTCTATTGGCGTTGTCGATGTGCGGGTGTTAGAAGAATGTTTGTAGATATCATGGAATATGGAATGTCGCTCGTACTCTATTAGCGAAAGCAATAATAATACCGTGTGTCAACCTGCTCCTGGCTAGTAGGTGAATGTCGCATACTCGGCCTGTCAGTTTGTGCTCAAAAAAACGTAAAAATGCCCCAATGTGTTGTCATATGGTATCGTGATAACAGTAAAAAGGTTAATATACAAAGTTCTGATGTAACCTATATCACAAGGAAGTAGAGAATAATTGTTTTTTGCATTTCTGCAATTACCTTGAAACCCAAAACCTCAATAAATGGTGCCGCCCCTTGACACGCTTGTTTCATATGAAATGTGTTGAAAAGACTGCTCTGTACAGACAAATCTCAGAATCAGAATCTTTAATGAAATACATTCTGTATTTCATTGCAGAAAAAAAAAAGATAGGTATAAAACGACAAAAAATTTCGACCTCCCATACAAATCAGCTGGGCGAATTTCTATTGGAAAGTCTTAATTTGTCACCTTTTTAGGGTTCCGTACAAAAGTTGAAAAACGGAACCCTTATAGGATCACTCGAGCGTCTGTCTGTCCGTCCGTCCGTCTGTCACAGCCGATTTTCTCCGAATCTACTGAACCAAATTAGATGAAATTTGGTAAGATAGTGTAATCCTATGACCCAAACACGGATGTGCAAAGTAAATAAAGATTTTTTTGAAATAAGGGTCATTTTGAGGGGCCCAATTACAAAATTTTAAAAGAAAGTTTTGCAAACCTTACTGTGTCATATATCAAATGAAAGGGCTCATTATGAGGATCTCAAAAATATTTTTTTTTGTTCGGGTAAAATCAATACTTTTGATTTTATTCACGAAAGAAGACAAAAATTGACCATTCCCCCCCCCCCTGATCTCCGAAACTACAGGGCCGAAAATTTTGAAAAAATTACAAAATATAGTTCATTCCTTTAAGATTACAGGAAAAATAATAAGAATTCTATCACTTGAAAATTAAGTGGTAAACTCCCAATAATAAGTTCATCTAGGGAAATAGTTCACTAAAACACCACTAGATGGCGCTAGTCAATTGAATAAAACATTTTTGCAGATTGTGTGTGTGTTCACGAAGCATATTGTACGGAACCCTCATTGCGTGAGTTTGACTCACACTTGGCCGGTTTTTTCTTACACTTCTTTATTCTAATTCTGAGATTTTAATATAGTTGCAAAATAAGCCTGTATAGTAGCGAGCGCGCGACAGTCACATTCCGTGCTCTATGGTAGCTGCCAAGGCTGCTGCCGTCTGTGGCAACGTTAGCACATGACAGCGATTAACACGCACTGACTCTGTAGCACAAGTATCCAAAGTTTGATGGGACAGTATGTTAGTAGAAAAATATTGGGAATTATTCGGCTAGTATATCATTAACAGTGCTGCATGAACCTTAGCATATTTAAGTAAAATCTGGTAAATTGACGATGGCAATGACAATCCTTATTAAAAATATATTGGTTGTGGTATGTTGTTTTGTGGTATGAGTAGAAATGCAACCTAGAAAATCGTTTAATCTACTTTTTATAAAAATTTAAAGATTTGAATACTTGTGCAACAGATCTCTATTTAGCTAATCTAGCATAAAATTGCTTCTCACCTAGTATTAGTCTGGTTAAGCATTTATACCGTCTGACCAACCTTAGGATAGTACTTAAATATTAAGAGCATGCCCATAGATGTGATAGACCGATACTCAAAACGTGTCGTGTGGAAACGCTCTCTTTCGCTCAGTATAGGGAAGGAAAAAGAAGTACGATGCGTTAAGGAGATACACGAATCCAGGGCTGCCCCATTGGAAAAAATCATTTTAAAGAAAACGGAGATTATTTTTTAAACTTCTTTCTGCGAGGTCCTAGATAACCCTTCAAACTACTTTATGAACTATTAATCATCATCATCAGGTCTTTTTTAGTCTCCACTGCAGGAGCACGATTCTCTGTACTACCAGAGCCATATATTAGCCAGAGCAGTCAGAGGTTTTGGCCTACACTCTCCACGCTGGCCAGGCGGTTTGGATTATTACTCACAATTAAGTGAGACATTGAAGCTTTTATTAGTTTTTTTTTTTTGTCAAAAACTCTTTGCGAAAACGCTAAGTGAAACTTAAGTTCACACACTTAAAACTGTAAATAGTACATAAAGAAGTTAGAAGGGTCATATAGCCAAGACTAGCTAGGGCCTCGATTTCTCCCTTTCCTTTCAAATGATTTTTTTTTTCAAATGGGGACAGCAGTGGACTCAGTTATCCCCTTACCGCGAAGCTGCAAGCCGCTTTAAAAAGCTGTGTTCGATCAAATATAGGATCTTAATTACTTTGAGTTTGTCGATTTATATACAGTTATGTCTGTAGTCCAAGTTTAATCACATTGTTATTATTTTTTCTTTTGTGTTCGTTTTCGTAGTTTATTTTGATTATTTTGGATACCCCTTATGATTTTGAAATGCTTCGCAAATAACATCTTTACACGATAGATATTTCAATGTTTATATAATTGAAAATAAAAAAAATACAGATAGATGAGCTGTGATTTTTTTGTAACATTATTTCCTTTTTGATACATTTGGTATTGTAATTTCCTTCTTTTTTAACAATGTTTAAACCAGAAAAAATCGTGAGTTGCATTTCAAAGCTAGCTTGTAGTAATAACTAAGTGTTATACGTCCATTTAACATATCCTTTAATGCATGTGTTCCTATAATTATTTTAATCTTTTAAAAGGGGTGTTTTATTTTTAAATTAAATTGTATGAAATGGAAGAAGGACCAAATTTTCTTTAAGTTTTGTTTAATTAGTTTATTTATTTTCTTGCGAAAGGTGTCGAATGGTGGCATTATGTTATCCAAATAAAGTTTGTACGTGTATTGTATTTTGAAGTTTTATTTATTAGTCCACATTTCTCCGCGCCGTGTTTAGCGCCAGAGACCAGAATGTATGCAAAGAATGTATGTCCACGATAATCTCGCGTTTGACTGAATCGATTTATAGTATTTGTTGCGTCAATGTCCCACATAATGTTTGCGAGCAAGTTTTTCTCGTTCCTGCCCGGAAATATGTGGATAGATAGCATTCAAGTCTGATGACTTGACCAAGGGAATTGTCTTATTTGGACACCACGTTAGCGCCACCAGAAAATCATTTCGGTTCCTTTACACCACCGGCTTGCACCACTGGTGTTGCAAAAGGTATTATTTATTACCCATGAGGAGCCCGATGGTCCAGTGGGTGTGAGCTCTATGAGCGCTTACGTATGTTAAGCAACCCCTGGTGCAGTCCCTACTTGGATGGGTGACCGCAAGTGGCATAAAAATATCTCGAGCTCCTCCGTGCTTCGGAAGGCACGTTAAGCCGTTGGTCCCGGCTGTCATCGTTGATGGCAGTCGTTAAGCTATGTCAGATGCCTTAAGGCAGCTTGAAAAATCTGACCAGTGTTGGCCACTTACACATACGAAAAACAATATTACCCGTATAATGGATAATATTGTTTTTCGTATGTGTACACAGAGCTGCAGTCGCAGTGGCGGATTTACCAATAGGCTTAGTAGGCTGAAGCCTAGGGCGGCATATTTAGAGGGGCGGCAAATTTAGCCCAAATAATAAAAAAAAAATATAATTATATTTATACACATTACGTTCGTAATCCGTATATAAAAGACTAGCTGTTACCCGCGGCTACTTCACTATATCACCTACTTCACAATCATACTAATAACGGGAAAAAGTCGATGTAATGAGGACGATAGAACACATCATAAAGTAACAATTTCTGAATAACTAAATGTAATTAATATGATTGTGAACTAAACTAACGTATTGAATTTCAATACTCAGTAGGGGCGGCAAGTTTGAATAGACTACTAGCGGCAAATTTGTAAATCCGCCGCTGTGCAGTCGGACACAATATTATCATATCTCTTGGAAGTTTTATTAGGTACGTTAGTAGTACGTATAGATTTAACCTGTAGGGTACCTCCTTCACATTAAAGATATCATATCCCGATCCGTAGAAGAACAAAGGTCACCGACGTAGCCCAGCGGATTAGCTTTTTGAAGTGGCAGTGGGCGAAGAACCGATGGGGCAGAAAGTATCTTGAATGGCGACAACGTACCGGCAAGCGCAGCGTTGGACACCCACCAACCAGGTGGTCGGACGACCTGATAAAAGTAGCAGGAAGGCACTGGATGCAGGCCGCGTTCAACCGGTCGTATTGGAAATCCTTGGGGGAGGCCTATGTCCAGCAGCATCTACCTCACAGGGAGTCCGTATACCAATTTGGATGCGTATACATATCGGGTTAGTCCTGGATGCAAGCTTCTACCGAGTTGTCATTTTGGAAATTTTGAAGCGAGGCGTATGACCCTCGAGTTCGTGCTACTAACAAAATGATAAAAATTAAACAACAGTTGTTATTTCATCAGCGAATATTTATTACGGCACACAAAATATCACAACAAAATTGATTTCGGCGTCTTGACATAGCTTTTACATCCAAAAGCAATACTAGGTAGATCAGAGGTCAATAATTTGATAATGACTAATATTTATTATTATTTACATTATACATACAGTGTCGTAAATTTGTACCTATTTGAGATTCTAGGGACACCAAAATCTCATTACAGCACAATATCGTGTTCCTATATAAATGTGGTGTTGCTGTCTTTTATCTTCTTCAAGCTTGCTTTTTATGTTGTTTAGCGTAAGCTGACGTCGAAAGGTTAATATAAAAAACTGCGGTTTGCCGTCACTCCGTCAGTCTGAGCTGACCCTTAGTAGTACCCGGGTACACTAGTCAGGTGTTTCGCCATACAAATTCTGTAAGGTGATGACTCCGTTGTTCGGTATCGTCTGTTTAAAGTTTTTAATTCTATCGATCTGTCTTGTCGTTATCTATGCTTGTATGGAAATCATTATTGTAGTATGATAAGTACTTTAAAAATAATGAGTCTCAAAACATTCCGTTTCAACACGTAATTTTAACGCAACTATGGGCACAATTAAATACCTGAAGGAGTATAAAATCTCTAAAACAAATTCATACAAGCATAGTTTGGTTATTAAAAAAATTAAATAACTTTACTTTTAATTAGAACATTCAGCTGTTTTATCACAAGAACACTTCTCCCAACTCGCAAATTTTTAGACGACGAAGATTTAGATTTTCAACAATATTTGTGTTGCACACACTAGACTGTAGTTCCGATGTGCTTATAAATCGGTAAATAGTTCCGCACTGTTCATAACCGAGTCTATGCCTTTCTCAGCGAAATAGCACGCAAATTAGCCACGTGCGCCGACGAGATCGAGCTCCGGACTAGCGCATCCTTAAGTATTTATAAGGTCATTGTAAATTTTACTAATGAACTCGCAGTAATTAAATTATGAATATGTGCGTTAAGTAATGAAATTTACATACCTATTTTGATGTGTATGGGGCGCGTGTCAGCATTACACACCTTCTATAAACTTCATCAAAGAACATATTAGTACCTATAATCATGGGCTTTATAAATAACTGATCGATCGCGCAAACCGATAAATACGCTGCCTAAACCGGATCTGCAGGCTGGCTAACTCGGTGTACAACGATTTGATTGTCCCTTTAGCATCCATTAAGGTTTAGTCATTCAAATCGAAGCCGTAATGAATATTGAAGTTACCATGAAAATGATGTACACCGTAGCTGTCAAAAGTTAGTAAATAGGCCTGCTGGTGTAAAACGATCCTTGATCCGGTTCATGAACAACGCATCAATCCTGAAGTTTTAGACTAAGTAAGTATATCAGTGCAAAAGCACACGTGCAATTTCTATAGCAGCGTATTATACTTCCTATCCGACTTCAAAAGATAGGATGTTATCGATTCGACCCGTATGACACATTGTATGTATAGTGTCAGACGAATTGCTTCTAAAAATGTGTGCCCAATTTCATAAGTGTATACATTGCGGCTTTCATACGATTGCCTATTTTTATTTGAGATATCCGTAGTGGATGTTGAAATAACCATCAAAGCGTTTATTTTATATAAATTCATTAAGATTTTTGTGTCGATGGCCTTTGTGAAGTTATTTATTATTGGTACTTCTGACTGAAATATCTATTTTCAATCTGTGCCAAGGAGATTATACCCTAGCTAGAGTATTATCTCCTTAGTTGGCACAAAAGAAATGGTTGATCTGCCATCCATCAGCGTTTTAATCTGTGGTTTTGATATAGCTAAGTACACTAAATCTATTTTAATTCATAAAGTTATAAAGTAGTTCTACCCGATTTTGGAAATCAAACCGCACCAAATATCAACATAAAAATGCAACAATTTACAAGCTTTTAAACAATTTCCATTTTTATATAAAATCTTAGTATTAAATAAAATCTGCTTTCTAAATAAAATAAATTCATAAGAATGAGACCGAAAATAATACCTGCCAAACATAGAGAGAGAGAATATACTCTTATATTGCACATGATATGCAAATTTATTAAATTTGTTTTACGCCTCCTACTTCAAGGCAACATCGATGCAGCCAATTTATTTTTAAACTCGCTCGTTGCAGTGTCAGCGTGCTCTCAAAAGTAGGTTCAGTTGCTCAACTGTGGAAATGCTTCAGACTGCCATTTCAACACGCGAAGTTCTTCAAATCACAGGTTGCAGCCACAAACGTGGCCGCTTTACTTTCTAATGTAACGTTAAACTACAATACATAAATAAAAATCGTTTTCGACTGTCTGTGATGCTTACATCTAAAATGAATTAACTCTAATAGCTAGGTGTATCTGTATCAATTACATACCAAACTTATTCATAGACCAGACTAATATGTCGTCAGTACAATAAACATCTACGTATATACATGATATAAAACATTACACTATTAAAAATGACTGAAATGTACGTAATATACGTTAAAATAATAAAACTATCATGAGGTTTAAAAATTTTTGCTATTTAGGGTGTGAATCAGTAGTCATTGATCAGTAATAAATAAAGTTGAATGCCTTTGAGGTTTGAGTACAATACCATTATTGCTGCACCACCGATCGATGCCCATGAAACTAAATTTCATATGCATGTGACACCTAAACGTTGTCTATTGCATATCAGTAAATGTAATGACTAAATGTGTTGATTCAAAAAATTCTATACTAACTTGATATAATTATTTAAACCATCACCCATCAAATACATTCATTCATAAGTCATTTATATCTTAAAACAAAAAATATTCACGGGAGCGACGTAAATGACTGCAATTCACACGCAAAGTGGCAACTACTATAACAATTCATTGAGCGTTTCATCCGCTACTGGACAGTAATTTTCATAAACCCACAATAAATGAAAATCCCTAAAAAGATATACGTCGCCATAGCCTCTTAATAAATGCAAATTGTTCTTACCATCACCATTTTTAGGGTTCCGTAGTAAACTAGGAACCCTTATAGTTTCGCTATGTCTGTCTGTCTGTCTGTCTGTCTGTCTGTCTGTCTGTCTGTCCGTCCGCGGTTTTACTCAGAGACTATAAGTACTAGAAAGCTGTAATTTGGTATGAGTGTGTATATTAATCATGGCAAAAAAGTCGTAGAAAAAAACCTTGAAAAAATATTTTTTTTTGGGTAGCTCCCATACAAGTAAAGTGGGGGAGTAATTTTTTTTTCTCTATTTACCCATCGTGTGGGGTATCGTTAAAAAGGTCTTTCAAAAATATTGTGAGGTTAAGAACACCATTTTTCGATTTAGGGATCCGTTTCCGAAATATTTGGTTTTAAAGTGCAAAATTTTGTTAGAGGTACGTGTCCCCCCCCTCTATCTGCTAAACGGTTATATATGGATACGTGAAAAAAATTACAGCAATAGTATATATACTGAAGTTGAAAGGAAAACTATCAGAGCTGGGTACTAAGTGCAAACTAAAAAGTTATAGGCAACCAACTTATAAAATTTACTGGAAAATGTAAAATTTCATACAAGCTTCATTGTTAGATGTTTTTGGTCGTTAAACTGTCAGGTGCGAGTGTAAACAGTGTGAACTCAAAGTTATCATTCGCAACTACGGAACCCTACACTGCGCGTGGCCCGACACGCACTTGGCCGGTTTTTATAAATAATAATAAGAGTGTTACAATTATAACCTACGTAAATTACACAAAAAATAACATACCTACTTATTTGTTTCACATTTGTTCTGGTTTTGACTATTAAAAATAAACTAACAACTTTATTTTAAAATATGGAGGTGCATTATTATTTGATTAAAAACTAAGCGCACTTGTCAAGTTTAAGCATATTGAATATTGACACAGGTTTCTCGTTTCATTATTTTAGACGTAAACGAACGTCAAACTTTTCACAAAGACAGATTGTTTTAATAGTTGGGCAAAAATTCTTTCGCATTTTGCTTTTGTAAAGGAGTTATTAAATAAATAAAAACCATTGGAGAGCGGAGCTCACAGAGCCACTAATTAATAATATCGTTTCGTTATAAACATTCTTAATCTACGTCTTACAGTTATTTCGTGATGTGCAAGCGCAGCACAGACCGAAAGAAGTGCAGTGGAGACCATTTTTTAAGACACACGAAAATAAGCTTTAAAACTATATCTATAAAGTGCACACAATGCGAAGAAGCCACGCGTGCTCAAACCTATATGCATTTTATTGCAATAGAATGCTAGTGTCTTTAAAAATGTATCTTCCCTGCGCTACTCTCTGTCTACGCTGACCCTAAGCGGGAAAACCTAAGTTACTTAGCTACCTATTAGTTAGCTTTTCTACGTACTTGGATACTACATGGACCTTCGTGTCGTTGCCTTTATACATCTAGCATTTAGTAGACTAAAATTAAGTCATTTTAATCTATTAGACATTTGAAAATTGGTCTCATTTTACTAGGATATGCTTATAAACCACGTCACAGTTGTTAATTTTGTATGAAATACGTGAATCATGAACTTGACAGTAGAAGTTAAGTTTTCCCACAGAACTATAGAGTTTTCCTTTCTATTTCGCGGGTTGCAGTACTTACATACATTAGTAAATTGTAGATCGTATTACAGCGGCCTATTAAGGGGAGTTTCTGATTGCATGACTGGGGTTACCAACCATAGTGTTAAAACAGTATTTTACTTTTTACTCGCTCGATAATACTTTTATTTTAAGTCTTTCCACGTTATGGCGTTTCATACAAGCTGAGTGACATTTATGCCTACTGCAACGAAACTTAATATACGTGCACACGTGTGTGCGGTTTCCGCAATCTTAAAAACACCTTATCACGGGGGAGAGGTGCGGGGACGCCACATTGAGGGACGCTGCAAGTTGCCCTTCTATACATACTATAATTATAATTAATTCTGTGGCCTAAGCACAACACATAGTGACTTGTGGCTATACACGAGTGACGTAATTTACAAACGTATCTCAAACAACTCACGTTGTTTTCCTGCTGCATCAGATGATCTCCCACTCGGCGTCCAGGTTGTCGTCCGGCGACACGATGCTCTGCGCCTGTTTCTCCAACCTCAGCTCTATATTATCCAAATTCCACGTATTTGGCAGCTGCACTACTTTGGGAACTAAATCAAAGAGGTTCGGGTTCTTTTTTGTTTCCACTATTTCTTGTTTCGCAACTCTTGAAACCTCTTTGGAAGTATTTATGAACTCTTTGGGCGTTTCTAGAACTTCTTTCTCTTTTGGCGTTTCTAGAGCTTCTTTTTCTATGGTTGGTTCTCTTGGGTATGTGGGCACTATAGTGACGGGTTTTTCTTCTGCGGCCGTGTCTATGGTTTTTGTCGGAATGCTCAGAGATTCGATGTTGAGCATCTTGGCTAGGATCTTCTCTTTTTCTTCGATTTCTTGTTCTAGAAGTTCGTCGTCCGGAGGCGCATTGCTGGAAAGAATAGTGTAGTAGATAAGTGTTGATCGCTTCTCTCTATTTCAAATTAATTTATGTAAATATCCTAACTTTTCGGGAGAGGTTCACCCCAAAACCGTCCCTCTGGCTAAGCCTGCGGATTGCACCCTCAGATATGCTGCTTAGGACATTTGGGCTCGGTTTCAAATAGCTAGTAACTTATACTTCACTGCTGCATTTTTTGGCAGAGTTTTTACAATTCCCAACTACCCACAGCTAGAACATTCGAGTCTGAGTGAGCAGAGTAGAAAATGTGTGTAACCAGAACTATAAAGTTCACGACAGTTAATTCCATTCATGGAGCTTCGCGAAGATACGTTTGAAGGTTGTTCACCGATTATTAGACACCACTAGACTGAAAGGGTTGAAAAGATACCTTCATTCAGCAATATAAAATTAATCAAATTAATCATATCAAACATATATAAAAATAATCAGGGATATTTTGTATAATAAGACTAATTAAATAAATTAAAAAAAAATGTTAAATATTTAGACTAAGATTTCTTTGTTTTTTTTTTTAATTGTATCCTATTCATTATTATTACTTTTTAACTACATCGTCAATATTTTCTCTTCTATTTTTTTTTCTTCACACATGTTTTGGATGGCAACTAGCTTCACTATTTTTATGTATTTTTGTATCAGTTGTTATCTGTTTTGTGTGTCAATAAATAAATAAAAAATAAATAAAATGGCCTATAGTTGTCCTTTTGCGGATAGGAGATGTAGAATATGTTTTTGTTTAGTCTCCCCTGCCATTCCTTGGCGAAGCACTTGGTTTGTGTATTTTTGTTGTAGACGAGTAACCAATCTTATTGTTAGTTGCATAAATCGTACTTACCCATAGATACTGAGGTTCATTAGACACGGGCTGGTGTAGCTGATGTCGACCTTCCGCACTGGCGTGGCCAGCCGCGGGGTGCTGCCCCCCGACCCCCCCTCCCGCCTCCGACTCCTCCTACTGCTATGTATCAGCTCTTCATCACACTTCTTCTCCATAATACTATTATACAGCTTGAGCTTCTTCTGTAGCTCTTCAGACTTCGCTTTCCTGATCTCATCGTCGCTAGATACGTCTCTGAACTCGTTTATGATGGATTCTAAGACGTTCTCGGATATGTCTGTAGGCAGATGCTTAATAGGAGGCAGTTCGAAGCACTCCTCGGCCTTGGAGACGGCAGCGTCGACCTCGCTAGTGGTGAAGATAGAGATGGGCTGCTCGAGCACGCTGGTGATGTAGGGGACTGTCTGGTCGAGCGTGAGGTCGCGCATGGTGTTCACCGCTTGCTGGATGGAGGTGGTCAGGGATTTCGTCATGAGGTTGATGGGCTCGTCTGTGGGAAGAATGATTGAATGCATAGAGATATTTGAACGTTAATTTTGTACAAGTATAGATCTCGACAGAAAGAGCTTATAAACCCATAAGTGTCTACCAATTGCTCGGACTTTGATAAATTATTGCGCAATCGGACATATAAGTTTATTTCGTTAAGTCCCACAGTCTGGTCGCCCAGAGATCTTGTCATGTTTAATAGTCGATGTTGGTAACAGGCACCTACCGTTTTATACGTCCTTATTGTAAAGTACTGTCTGCTCCACATTTTATCAAAGCAGAACCATGCATGCACTTACTAAATTTGTTGTATCGCATTCTGTCCACCTTCATTTAGATATTACCTAACTGCCGATTGTGTAGTATTAAGTAGCAAACACAATGACGATTATAGCCGATTCCGAAGTGAACAATGATCGGCGAGTGTAGAGGCACCATTACACTTTCAATCAGGGCCACCATCACAGCATAGCACCAAGGAATTAAATTGTAAAAATATGCAAAAACGTAGATTATAGATAGAAAAATCTTAGATTATTTGTCGAAATCAGTAGCTATGTGCGTTTTGAAAGTTACAAGTACAGGATGTTGACCCTTCTTGACCGAACTCTATCTGGCTTGCTCACTATTTCTTAGAAACTCGATTTTTTGCCGCAATCAATTATTTTATGTGAAAGATTTTACGAATTCTAGTTCTCCATAAATGAAGACGGATCGTCTACTATGAGTTTATATCTACAAGCAGAAGCGGCGTTAGGACGGCGCGAGATGAGGCGACCGTCCGGGATGCAGGGCAGCGTGATGTGATTCGCACCAAACCAGTGTGTGATTGCGCCAGTGCCGGATTTATATTTTTTATGAGTGTAGGCCACTAAACCATGAGAAAGCCAGTGGACGTGTTTGACTTTTATCCTCTGAAATCAAGTGACCTTCCTCTGAAATCTACCGCCCCTAGGCCGCGGCCTATACGGCCTATTTATAAAATTATAAATAGGCCGTATAGGCCGATTTATTATATAGATTTATAATATAGATTTATAAATCCAGGACTGGATTGCGTCCAGAGAAATTTCAGTAAGTACAAAAAGATTAGATCTATCGTTAACTATTCGATGTTGTATTCGCATATACGAGCTTGTGTGTGTACCTATGAAAATTTTTTGCATTCATTACTTTCGGCCTTGAGTTGTCTTTGATTACGAGATTCGAACATGATCGAAGTTTGACCGCTATAGGTACCTACCTATAGCGGACCACAATGTGGGTGGATGCGTGTGAGACTGTCTGACTGTGGCACCGGTCTTAAACGGGTGAACCGATTTGAAAGCAGGTTGTCTAGCGATGATTTTTAGATGTTTTATCTAAATCAGTTCAGCTGTTTATAAGATGGAAAGAGTTTTTTTTTTTGGTGGTTCAAGGGGTTCAGTTGTCGTGTAGTTGGGTGATAACACCAAACTACACCAATTTCATATTATAAAGTACACTTAAATCAATATGCAAAATCGTCTAAGACAAACGACAACTGAACCCCTTGACTTCCCACCAAAAACTCCCTTTTCAACCCTTAATGCTCCACAAAAAAGATAATTGATTGACAATCTCGTTGTCAATCTCAATGCATTATTTATCGCCGGTTCCTGTAGAATAACTTTACTATACAAACATTGTTAAACACAAAGCAGGCGAAAGTAACATTAAGAGCCATTGCTCCGATACATAAATATACCAAGCCAAGCAAAGGAAAAGAAATAAAAATGCAAACATTATGTACTGCAAAAGTATATTTATATATAAGTACAATGGCCATGCTAGCAAGGACAATACAGTGGCAAATGCGTGATTTGAACAAAAATTTACAAACATTTAAAAATAAAAAACTGTCTTTCCGCGAAGTCTTTCCAGAAATCCCGCAAAGTAAATTGTCATTTTAAGGATATTTGATTTCGATTTCTCTGTCCATATTAATGTACCTGTATCTAATATTAAACGGTATGAAGTAATATTACTTTATTTTCATAAATATAACGTAAAACACAGACCCAAACGCGAGTCATTTGTTATGTGTATTGTGCAAAAAGCTTAAGCTTAAAAAATCATAAGTACTTGAGGCTGAAATTTTATTATTTTACTCCTTAATCAGTACAAATTGAAAAAATCAAATTCTTTACTATTGTAGTAAATTACTTATAGTTTGGTATAACTTCTCATTATTTTGCATTTGGTAAATTGAGATAACTACTCATTACCACCAATTGTGGCTACTTTTTGCGTAGTCCTCTTAATTTGAAATGATGATATTGATGAAAAATGACACCAAAAATACTACAAGTAATTTACTATTAAAGAACTGAATTAGATTTTTTCAATTTGGTCTGATCTATAAGTAAAATAAATAAAATGATGGGTGTCGCTAGATGGCTAATCCAACCTGTCAAATTAATTCACGGGATAACTACCAAAGCTTTGACCGGATCTATTATTATGGTTCTTCAAAACAACGTAATATTTTCAAAAACTAAATGACTAGTAAAACATACAAATAAGCAAAATATTTTAAGTGTACAATATTTAGAAATAGTTTTCGATGTGCGTCAATCTCAATCAACATATACAATAGTAGTATTATTATATTAGGCTACATTTTAGCCATAAGTACATTTGTATAAAAGTAATTTTGTGCGTTGCATTTTACATATCGAATATAAACAATTTGACCCCTATTTTGGAATGCATTCAATTAAAAATACTTCCGTGGTACAATACTCATTACTACTTAATAATTGAACTTCCCTTTTTTTAAGTACATATTTCTTACAGATAATTAGGCGTTATAAATTGGAATAGCTTAATTTTACAAAGAAAAAAAATGGTTTTAACTGACGACATTAAATGGTGCAACCACATTGTTAGTTTAGTTTTTACCGTGTTAAAGTCCACAATGGACAGATTTCTCTGTACTTATTACAGTATGAAAAAAAAATCTTACTCATTTTATATCAAACTGCAACAAAAATTAATATTTTTTTTCATGTCATGTAAATGTTTTTCTATACAAAGTGGAGGCACCAAATTATTTACACTATGAAATGTAAGTCCTCATTTAGAGGGGAAGAAATTTGTGCTTACAAAGTAGTAAACTGTACTTCTTTACTCTTTTAACCCCACGTAAAAAGTCATTAAACAATACAATTATTTCTTACAGGTAACTATACAAACAATATACACTGCATGTTAAAGTCAATGACATTTTATTCTCCATGGGCATATCATAACATAGTTTAGAAGAGCTGAAACATGCCACGGTTTCTTAATACCTTTACCTTTCTCTTATACATTGCCGCATTTACCGTTCTCATTCGTCCTCTTAGTAGCATTTGGTAACTAAGCAGCAATGAAAATCATTTATGGATTAGCTGTTATAACTCCTGACTATTGACATAAGTGAGCTTACATGGCTGTCAACCCCTCAGCAGCGGAAGCACTGATCAGTGTTCATCCCCGTTGACTATGTAACCACAGATCAGAGTTCAACCCCGTTGACTGCGTAAGCACTGATCAGTGTTGATCCCCGTTGACTTCAAAATCACTGATCAGTGTTCACCGAAACCGCCTTCGTAACAGGCAGGGAATTTATCGATAAAATGTAAAAAATAATAATAATTTTGCTTTATATTTTACTCCAAGAAAAGCACACTAAGCGTCCCGCTGAACGGGCTGATGCGATGTCCATATTTTCATTGAGAATAAAATGTCATTGGTTCATAAAATAGATTATAATTAAGTAACGATATAAAGTTCGCTCAAGCTATAACTAAGTTACATTGGTCCTAATTTGGTATAAGTTAAGGCACATCTTTCAAGCACGATGGAAGCAAAGGCACGTACTCTTTCGATCCATACACATTTTATATCTTAAACTATGGTTATTGTATACAATAAAACAAGAAATTATTAAAACAAAATGTCCAAGTAAGCATTAAAAAAGTCAAAATCAAAACTGAATGTCTACTTACAAAACTAAATAATAATTTCAACAAATTTACAACCGCGTCCATGAAATTGTGTCAAAACACATATCACATAATATTAAAAGAAATACAAAAAAAAAAAAAAACATAAGCAATAAATAATTTACTTATTCTATCGAATCGGTATCTAAATGTTTTTGTTTGCATGCCAAGGGAAATTAATTTCGGTATTAAAATAACCGAGCAACTTTGTATATTTGTGACTAAATCACGGCCCACCTGCAGAATAGATAAATTCGGTACGGTAGATTATATCCAGAATTATAAAATAACTTATAGGTCGTGATGAAGTAACAAAAAACATACAGTCTAATTCTTCAAGCTACTCTAACTATGTATAGTTTTCAGTAAGAATATTGATATTTTACAATCTAATATAATAAATTTCTCTAACTATAGTATCCAGTAAGCATAACATATTTAATGGCACCTTAATGATATGGTTAAGTGGTTAAGGTATATTTATTTGGCTAAGGTTACTTGGAAGTAAGCATACTTGTATTCTACCCATACCCTGTTCAACTACAAGCAAAAGCACCTCGCTTAAGTACTATGATATGAATAGTATCTACAGGTTCCATAGGGAACTTAATATTTATTACGATTTCTAATACTCTACATACTTTTAGATCGAACACATACAATATTTTTGTACAAAGTACATGCATTTTAGATACAATGTCATCAATATTTTTTATAAAATATAGGTATGTGAGCGTTGTGCATAATTGTAATTTGCTTATCTTGCGATATGTTCTTTATGCTACTCAATAAATTCAGTGTACAAACAGCACTCGTGGAGTTTGGTTATTTTGTCGGTACCCAACTCTTCCTTTTTGTACTTGCACTAACGGTCCAGTACAATTTTTTGGTCCTTCGAGCCGGATTACTAAAATCGTGTCCGATCCTTAAAGGAGCAACTCAGCCCGTCAATATGAATGACTTTTCCTATGGGACTAATGATGGAAATTGAAAAAAAAAAACAACTTATTCATACAAATTGCCCGGTCGGCTGAATACTTGAATTTTAGGTAATTAATACCAAACATATTGTACATTGTTCAACACAGGAAAAATTACACCCTCTGTCTCTCTCATGGGTTAAGTCAAAAACATAGTTTGAGTTGGATAGGACTTAATTATCCAAACACTTGATTCTTATTATTGGCAAAATGATAAAAAATATGTGCGTGTTTGTCATGACATGACACTACAAAACAACATCAACATGCAAAAACTCCAAAATGACGAGAATAGGACGGAATTACTGATATGTGTACGCTTAAAATACTGATGCTTCACAACACTTGTCAAGGTAAAGAATGATTCTTATTAAAATTGAAAATATGTGATGAAAAAGAATTCGCCTCAGGTAGAATTCGAATCCACGAGTCTTTGGTCTGCGCCCTAAGTGTGTTACCAACTACACCACCGTGACTTCGAATCACCGCGCCGAATTCTCTCATCACAAATTACCATGCTATTTAAAACCCCAATTTAAATGATTCTTATGTTCAATGATATAATGGTTATAGAATAATACTCAAATATTTAAAATATGAAATTGAAAATTTAGAAAACACATTACACCTCTTGCCATATACCGTGTTAGTAGTTTAGTTTGAACCAATCTATGTACCTAGTTATCAGTATCATAAATTGTCATTAAGTCGATATCGCTGCAGTAATATACACACAAAATCATTTTACCTAAAACATCTTCAAATCTCTGCCGGCTTATTTACTAACTCGGATGACAGGTGTCGATGCCTATCAATCTAGGATTTGCTGTTACAATGCAGTTTTTGTATTTCAAATAAAAAGTTCGAGCAAGCAAAACCCGCATTGCAATTGTAAATTCTAGATTGATAGGCATCGACACCTGTCATCCGAGTTAGTAAATAGGGGGGCTGGTCAAATCAGTGATAAAAAGTGACGTAAGAATGTCATTAGTTGAAATACTTTTGGGTATTCTGGGTTATCAGTATTTTGGTAATACTAGCCTAGCGCTTCACTAAGTCAAATCCTGAGGCATGGGAGCAGCACTGGAGGGGTAGTTAATGTACGTCAAATGATGCGTGACTTCAGTCGAGCGTACAGCGAGACAGTTCTATTTTAACTTATAACGGAATAACAGACAGTTACAAAAATACATTATTTAAGAATTAAGGTACATATTTTAAGCGTAATTAATTATTTTGTCAGGTTACTAAATACATTTTCTTTAAAAAATTGCTCCTAGAGAAGAAATTACTACATGGGATAGCTACGTAATACATAAAATATTTTAATTCGACCACGCATGTCACCCTTCCGATACCGCCCCCATACCTCAGGAACAGAGTCAGTTAAGCAATAGGTATGGGAGTATATGATATGTATAATTTCAGTCACAAAGTTGTATGTAATACTGGCAATAACAACCAAGATTTGTAGTAGTCAATATAAAATAATGCCTCGACTACGCACACTACTATTACACGGACAAGATTAGCACAAATGTCGTACGGAAATGTTATTTTACTATAATATTTAAACAATTAAATGGGTTCAATGTCCACTATTCACATGCAAGTTGGCGACTAGCATAATATAATTTAAGTCACAAAGTTTTTTGTAATACTGGGAACAACAATCGACATTTGTAGTCAAAATGAAATATTGTCTCGAAGATCAGTACAAATGTCGTACGGAAATGTTATAAAACATTATATTTAAATAATGAAATGGGTTCAATGTCCGCTGTTCACATGCAACTTAGCAGCTTGTATGTATATATTATATAATACTGCGAATAACAACCGAAATTTGTAGTCAATAAAACATTGTCTCGACTAGGCACACAACTATTACACGAACAAGATCAGTACAAATGTCGTACGGAAATATTATGTATACGTGGGTTCAATGACCGCCGTTCACATGCAACCTGGCAGCTAGTATAAAGTCGCAAAGTTGTGAGTAATACTGGGAAAAACCACCTCGATTTGTGTTCAATTTAACAAGATCAGTTCAATAAGTTATTGGGCATGTCAAATATTATATACACTATAAACTTTTCAATAAAGTTTTATTGTTATTTCGTTTTATACACAATTGTCTTGCCTCCTCTACACAATCGCCGAAGTTCGGCTGTGTACATTACTGTTTAACTCTCAAAAGCTCATGAGATTTTTCTATCCAACGCAACAATGTACAGTGAGTGTAGAGGAGGCATTCCTTTAAGTAACCGTCAAAGTGTGAAGCAGAAAGTTCAACGAATATGAGACCTTCTTATGCCCAGTGGTTCCCGGCAGAATAGAAAATGACACACTTAAACACAAGCTAAACAAAACTTAAAAAAATCAAAGAGTCCTCTCCAACCCGTATGGCTAGAGTGAAGAGTTTTTTTTTCATACGGACAAATCACACAGATTGAGCTAGCCCCAAAGTAAGTTCTTAAGAAAGACTTGTGTTATGGGATACTAACTCAACGATACTATATTTTATAACAAATACATATATAGATAAACATCCAAGACCCAGGTCAATCTGAAAAAGATCGTTTTCCATCATGACCTGACCGGGGATCGAACCCGGGACCCCCGTGTCGCAGGCTGGCGTGGTAACCGCTGCGCCATGGAGCTCGTCAAAGAAAATTTAGGCCTAATCCTTTGACTGCTCTAGCTAATATTTGGCTCTGGTAGTACAGTGAGGTTCATGCTCCTGCAATGAAGACTAAAAAGACATGATTATGATGATGCCTTTTGCGTTCCTTCTTGCCGAGCTGCAACACCTGCCATTTCGCATCCCGTCTCTCGCAAACGACGGTTCTGTAGACGCTGGACACCAGCAGATCAGGCCTTTTTTTTAGTCTCCACTGCAGGAGCACGACTCCTGCATTGGAGACTAAAAAAAGTCCTGATGATGATCATCATCATTTCGTGAAGGTGACACGGTCAGTCGACCATGCACACCCTGGTGTCAAGAGTTCTTCGGAACCGCCTCTCGGTCTCTGACATGGTTCCTTTAACGACTACCAGATGGCAGCCGGGACCACCGGCTTTACGTGCCTTCCGAAGCACGGAATCATCTTTCTTATCAGACAATCAGGTGATTCATGCCTGCAATGTCCTAACCAAACTGGAAACAACTTAACAAAGTATGCTTCCCGTGGGAATCGAACCCACGACCCCCGGGTCAACAAGACAAACGCCTTATCCACTGGACAACGGAGGCAGTACCTGATGATGATAATGTTGTGTTAAGTAGAGAATTTAACTGATTCACAGTCCCACATACCATATGTGGCCTGTTTCAATTGTTTTCCTACTGTGTCTCATTTATAGACTGTAAACGGGTTGATGAATGTGAGATCGTCTTTCGAATGCCAATAAGTTGAAGCCATTCACGTACGACATTAGTACTGTATCGTGCCGCAAGCAGTCTACCGCGCGAACAGACCTGTGTTGTTGCCGGGGTCCGGCGCGGGCGCCAGTCGGACCAGCGAGCGGGGCCCTTCCAGCACCCAGATCTCGTCGCGCGTCACCGACACCGAGATAATTCTGAAACAAAGATAGGTTTTCAAAATCATGACATAGACATAATTATCAGATCAAGATCAAACGATACGTTCAGTACCACCTAAGGATATTATATATTAGTAGAATGACTGAGTATCTACACTAACTTTTTGCATAGAAAAAGATGGAAACACATCAGGTTAGTTAGTTACTACACACATATCCTATAGTTAAAATTACGAGTATATTACACATAAACAATTGCATATGTGCGAGCGGGACACCAACTTGTAGTATTTCCGTCTCACGGTGAACCATAAATCTTTGCAGAAAATTATGCTCTCTATTTATTTATTTATTATAAGAGCTGTAAGAGTAAATATCGTATTTACAAAACTACGGCATATTCTGGGACAGATTCGCTTCTTGATAGATTCATTAATAAGAATACTTACTTTCGAAGGTCATCAACCACAGCCACAGCGGTAGCAGACCTCGGATCCAATATATAAAGGAAGTGTTCGTTGTGAGACACCAGGAAGTGCTCCCGGAACGGGTAGAGAGGTCCAAAGTTGTAGTCTCCGTCGGCGTGGGAATGCTTGCGAAGGGACGGGTTGAGCAGCTCGGCTACTGTTAGCGGGTTTGATATCGCTTCCTGAAAGTAAAATAGTAGTATACTATTCCTAGCAAAATACAATTCTACTGTGATATCGTAATTTTGATTCTGAAGTATTCTGAAATAAAGTTTCGATTTAAAGATCCGAGAAGTCACGTTTAAGTGATTGTTTATTCAATATATACACTATCATTACAGGTGAGTACTATGATGTTTCGTCAAGCTATTGACTTGTGCATTTATTACTTTTTCGATTCATGTCAATCCCGCATTAGATCTTAGGGAATGGAGGCGCCTGAAAAACAGCGTTACCAATACTTTCGTTCAGTCCGAATCAAACTGTATGGCGCCTCTGGACCATCGCGTGAGTTTAGCGCAGTACCCAATATTAGATCCGGATAAAGTTAAATCCGGACTGTACGTGGTAACACAAGCTTAAGCACCTTTTCCAGTTTGCTCAGATCGATGTAAGTAACATAGTTTTAATAAAATTGAACCCATTTGACGATTAATGACTAAACCCCTCGATGTGATCAGTGTTACGCAGTCAACGGGGATGAGCACTGATCAGCGTTTACGCAACGGGCATGAGCAGTGATCAATGCTTACGCAGGCAACGAGGACTACCACTGATCAGACCTCACGTAGTTAACGAGGATGAGCACTGATCAGTGTTTACGCAGTCAACGACGATGAGAACTGATCAGTGCTTACGCAGTCACTGAGGACGAGGATTGATCGGAGCTTACGCAGTTAAGGGGGATGAGGACTGATCAGTACTTACCCAGTCACGGAGGATGAGGACTGATCAGTGCTTACGCAGTCACGGGGATGAGGACTGATCAGTGCTTACGCAGTCACTGAGGATGAGGACTGATCAGTGCTTACGCAGTCACGGGGATGAGGACTGATCAGTGCTTACGCAGTCACTGAGGATGAGGACTGATCAGTGCTTACGCAGTCACTGAGGATGAGGACTGATCAGTGCTTACGCAGTCAACGGGGATGAGCATTGATCAGTGTTTACGTAGTCAACGGGGATGAATACTGAACAGTACAGTGTAACTCTCAGATATAGTCAGATTTTAGTGACATTAAGTGCAAAAATGTGACTTCGTCCGATTTTTCCACCTAGTTTCGGTCCTTGTACACGTACCTTGAAGAGCAGCGTCTGCTGCACGTGTCCGTGGCGGTCGGCGCGCCACAGCCGCAGGCCGGCGCGCGCCGCGAACGCGCTCGCCGCGCCCAGAGGACACAGGCTACAGACAACGACCACAATGACATAGACGTACCTTGAAGAGCAGCGTCTGCTGCACGTGTCCGTGGCGGTCGGCGCGCCACAGCCGCAGGCCGGCGCGCGCCGCGAACGCGCTCGCCGCGCACGCGCCGCCCCGCGCGTACGAGTACACGAACACCGCGCCCAGTGGACACAGGCTATAAACAACGAAAATATTAACTTTTCGAACATACTCGGAAATTTTTATATTATTTTGAGGTTAGCTACGAGATGCAAGCGCAGAGGTAATTTACAAGGTTTTTTTTTATAACTAGCAGTCCACCCCGCCTTCGCCCGTGATTCATACTTAGCCTACCGTACTGAGGCATAACGTACCTAACCAAGAGCGAAAGAATTTTTGAAATCATTCCAGTACTTTGAACTGGCTTGCAATCAAAAAGAATTTAATAATAGTACATTATGATACAAGTACGGTAAGCTGGATATTATAGTCTAGGTGTTTATAGGCACGAGACGAAGCCGAGTGCTTATAATAAACCGACGACTATAATAGACAGCTTATCGTACGAGTATCGTACGTTTTTCAATACATTTGCGATTACCATAAACTAAGACAAAATTGCAGTTTAGCAAATATAGCAGTTAGTAAAAGTACATTTATAATAATCAGGTATATTTATTCCGGTTTATTTTCTCCAAAAAAGTACATTGATAACCTTCTCCTTTTCGAAGTCGGTTCAAAAATTACATCACACGAATCAGAAAAAAGTTTTCATGCTGAGCTTGGAACTCTTTGCTCGGATTCTATGAAAAAGTTTAAATTTTGCATCTGTGGCATTGGGCTATTGAGCGGTTGTGATTGGTGTAAAGTAAAAAGCTCTAGTGCCGTAAATACATCATTACGATACAGATTTCGATGTCATAAGAACCGTATTATTAGCAAATGTATTGAAAATGATTTTTTTTTATTCCATTTCCACTTGAAATTTTGATTCCGGGCTGATTACCTGGTAACGGTTAACTTAAAAAAATTATTTGAGAAAAACACTATACAAGCTTTGGCCGCAACCAGGCATTCATGGACGTACGTATGTGTACCTCGGCTTCATCTCAAATTCATCCACTAATACCTCTAGTGCCAGCTACTGCAGTAGTATTTTAGCATTATACTCCAATGTAGATTGAATAATTCAGTGAGGATTTTCGGAATCGAGATTTTCCTCAGGCGGGGGCACTATAGCGAGAAATATTTTTGAAAGCAGTCTGTCAAAATCTATCTTCTTCTTCTATTTATATTATGGCTTCCACCGAAATTTCAGTGATTCTGCCAATGTTCAGTATAATAAGATACTAAGTATCGGTGTTGTACGGTAAAGTTTTTCCAAGTAGCATCAAAGATAGATTTTGTTTTTTGATGCCTCGTGGAAGCTTCTGGCGGCAAATCTAAGTCCATTTATCAGTCCACTTAAACTATTTCACAAACTGGTCATGAGCACGAGCATTTATAACACCAAACTACACCAATCTCATACTATAAAGTCCACTAAAATCAATTTGAAAAAATGTCTAAGGCAAACTTCAACGACTTCCCACCACAAACTCCTGTCAAAATCTAACAACTTACAATCATCATTTTTCTGTTTGGTGATTCTGTCATAAATACATCTCGTCCGAACAATAAAATAGCCAACAATAGCAAAACTTTATCTGACGCGACTTTATCCAAAAAGACGATTTGGCGACGATGCTTTTTTTTATCGGTACCATACCTTTTGCGTTCCTTCTTGCCGAGCTGCGACACCTGCCACTTGGCGTCTCGTCTCTCGCAAACAATCGTTCTGTAGACGCTGGACACTAGCAGAGTGTTCTGGTAGTAGCTCATCTGGACTATCTCGTGCTCTTCATTCACAATCTCCATGGATTTGCAGAGATGCTGTAAAAAGGAAATTGTTTTCAATCAAGAAGTCCTCTGCCAACAGTGGAGGTCATAGACCAACGGTTTTTAATACGAGCGGTCGGAAGCGGCCTGCGCCTCAAGAAGCGATGCTTATAGATATCGAGACTATCAATGTTCTCGCCACTTCGTCAACGTAAATCATAGCCACGTCACCCGCAGATGAATTAGCTTTCATTAGGTGAAATGATTTTGAATATTAGTGTAGTAGTTGCGGAGCCTATTCATTGTAAACTAACAAACAAACAAACAGTCAAATCTTCAGTCTTTAAAATACTAATTATCATCTGAGCCGCGAGAATTCCACTGCTGGACATAGGCCTCCCACAAGGATTTCCAATACGACCGTTTGGAAGCGACCTGCATCCAGTGCCTTCCTGCGATCTTTATCAAATTTTCCGACCATCCATTGGTCGGTGGTTGTCCAACGCCGCGCTTGCCAGTACGTAGTCGCTATACGAGAACCTTTCTGCCCCGTCGGCTAACGTTTACTCACGCAATGTCTATATCATGTTGCATTGTATTTCCTTTGGCTATATGTATTTCGAGATTGAAAAAAAAAACTAGGTTAGTCTGAGAGAGAAAAAATTACGTAGAATGTTCCAGCTGCTAGACTTTTCTTTTCGCGATTCCTTAGACTTCTGCCCATTCCTACGGGCAGCCGTAGGAATGGGCAAAAGTCTAAGGAATCGCGATGCAGCTAGCAATTCTGTTTACCCCCTTTATATTTTTTTTTGACATACACCTAGATTGACCTAGCCCCAAAGTAAGTTCGAGACTTTAGTGATGACACCATCTACCATATTTATTTGCAAATAAAAATGATTGATTGATTTAAGCCCACCAACATGGTAAACGTTGCCTTTGGGTCTTATGGCCTGGGGGTTCGTCTATCCTGTCAGAGATAAAGACGTGATAATATGTATATAGACTTTCTCTAGAGAGATTTATAAATGGAACTCAACTAAATTTTGCGGGACTGAAAATGTACAAAATTTTGCTGCTGCAGTGGAGACGAAAAAAGACCTGGTGACTGGTGATAATGATTATGATGATGTGCCTGTTTGAATAATTCTTGCAAAATCAGACATCTCGACATTCTTTTAAAAAGGCCTGTATTATGATTATGAAACATGTAAAAATAAATAATTCTGTATTGGTTACATGTACATTTGTTGATTACTTCATATTGGAAGATAATTGAGGCCAATGCACTTGCCTGATAAAAATACACAACATAAATAAAGTTTTTAAAGACTCAATAGCACAATGATGAGCTCACGCATGATAAGCAACATCAGCCACGGAAAGTAACTAGATGGCTTTCGCTCAAATACCCAAATGCATTTAAGAGTCGCCTGGAAGCGCATGTCTCCATACAAACGGAAAAAGGGAATTGTGGCAATATTTGATAATTTTAGAGCAAAATTAGGCATCCAATCAATTAATCTCATTATAATCTACGTACGTTCCTATACAGTTTGGTTAAATTATCGAATGTTTGAGAATTATACGCCTCTCAAGAATTTCCATACAAATTTGAAAAGGCTTGTAATTCTCAAACCATTGGTATTTTAACCAAGCTGTTTAGGAACGTACGTAGATTATAATGAGATTAATTGATTAAATGCTTAATTTTACTCCAAAATTATCAAATATTGCCACAATTCCCTTTTTCCGTTTGTATGGAGACATGCACGTCCAGGCGACTCTTAAGGCGCTTACACCAGCCAACTAGCGCCACCCCTGGTATCATTTCTTTTACTATTAAATAAGACCAAATTGAAAAAATCTACGTAAGTAGGTACTTCACTAGGAAATGACTTTAAGTAGTTTTTGTATTGCTTTTCATTATTTTGCATTTGATAAATCAAGAGAACTACTCATTAACGCCAAAAGCGGCCACTTTTGGCGGAATTAGATCTCTCAATCTGAAATGATGATATTGATGAAAAGTTCTACTAAAAATATTACAAGTCATTTACTAAAGAAGTACTTACGTAGATTTTCTCAATTTGTTCTTATATTGGAGTACAAGAATTACGGGTGTCGCTAGTTTTGGTGGTGTAAGCCTCTCAAGATGCATCACTACATATCACTATCACTACATATTATAAAACAAAGTCCTTCGCCGCGTCTGTCTGTCTGTCTGTTCGCGATAAACTCAAAAACTACTCCACTGATTATCATAAGGCTTACCAATAGATAGAGTGATTCACGAGGAAGGTTTTAAGGTATAAAACATGCCCGGGCGCAGCCGGGTAGGGCTGCTAGTCTAAACTAAAAATCGTTTTCAAGCTTCGTTCTGTCCCTGTCTAGAAAACCTAGCAAGATAAAGACAGTCTGGAGTTTGTGGTGGGAAGTCAAGGGGTACAGTTGTCGTTTGCCTTAGACGATTTTGCAAATTGATTCAAGTGGACTTTATAATATGAAATTGGTGTAGTTTGGTGTTATAAATGCTCGTGCTAGAGAACAGTTTGTGAAATAGGTAAAGTAGACTGTTAAATGGATTCGTATAGATTTGTCACAGAAGCTCCCACGAGGCTGCCAAAGAACATACGCCATTTTTGATGCCACATACCGTACAACACCGATACTTAGTATCTCATTATACTGGACATTGGCAGAATCACTGAAATCTCGGTGAAAGCCATAATTTAAAAGAAGAAAGACAGTCTGGGATTTAATAATAGGTTGTATCTTCAGATCCAGTGTTTCAGCGGTCCAGCGACAAAACACTTTTGTTTGTACAAAAAAAATGCATGTGATATCACTACATATTATAAAACAAAGTCCCCCGCCGCGTCTGTCTGTCTGTCTGTCTGTTCGCGATAAACTCCAAAACTACCGAACCGATTTTTATGCGGTTTTCTCCAATGGATAGCGTGGTTCTCGAGGAAGGTTTTAGTATATAGTTTGTTAAGTTTTTGTATACATTTTTGTATATACCAACGATATTTGTTGCAGGTGTCATAAAAAAATGAGCCGTTTGGGAGCTTTCAATGAAAACGCTGTCTAAACCCTTTGAGATATAACAAAACAATGTATGGTGGAATTGTGTATCTTATTTAGGTCTACAGAAAAGTCCCCGATGGCATATGTCTATATATTAAGGATAACATACTATATTCATTTTAATACTTTAAAAAATGGGCAGTTATCAAAGATCACGCGCAGGCAGGCCAAACCCTTAGAGCTAGAAATTTGAAATTTTGCTCACGTCTTCCTCTTATGACGTAAGAGGAATACGTGAAAAGGAAAATTATCCACTAAGGAAGGATTTTTCAAACGTCATCCCCTAAGGGGGTGAAATAGAGGATTAAAGTTTATATGAAACTTTTTATTCCTTGGACATATTTGTATGAAATTTCGTGTGAATTGAGAACGGCAAAAATAATGAGTAACATTTTTAATAGTTTCCCGAAATTAAACCTCTAAGGGGGTAAATCGGGGTATATGTTTAATTTACCGCTTTGTAGCGTCATATTTTATAATCCCCGCATTCCAAACCTGAAGTCACCGCGGACGAAGTCGCGGGTAACTGCTAGTGGTATCATAATTACAGTAAAAAG
Source organism: Rhodophaea formosa (assembly GCA_963082605.1). Taxonomy (NCBI): domain Eukaryota; kingdom Metazoa; phylum Arthropoda; class Insecta; order Lepidoptera; family Pyralidae; genus Rhodophaea; species Rhodophaea formosa. The sequence goes on from OY720220.1 coordinate 17,345,879, forward strand.
GTTAATAAACAAAATTCTGATGTAATCTATTTATATCACAAGTAAGTAGGATAGCAGATTTTTGAATTTTTATAATTACCTTTAACTCAAAACCTCAATAAACAGTATTGCTCCCTTATTTAGTATGATTTTTTTTATGTTTGTTTGATGGCAAACGAGCAGACGAGCCACCTGATGGAAAGTGGTCATCGTTGCCCATGGCAAAGACAATATAATATTATATTGTCTTTGCCCATGGACATCTACAACACCAGAGGAGGTGCTGATGCGTTACCGATTCGACTCTTAAGAAAAATGTGTTGAAAAGGCGTCTCTAGTAACGCGCGAGCGACTGTCACAGTCCCTGGTTATGTGGTCCCAACACCTTAATCGTACGATTTGTTCTCACAGACTCACATAGGTGGCGCTGCTCGTTGCTACACAACATTGTATCTTCGGTCCGACTTTTAAGGGGATAAGAGAATATAAAAACATTATTCACAAAATATATTTTATTAATAATTAGAACAATATTTTTGGCTTATTATTTTAAAATTTGCCGTGTGGAAGCAGGCAGAGTAGAATAGGACCACTCCAAGTCATCCCGTGGATGTCGTAAAAGGCGACTAAGGAAACACAAGCTAAACAAAGCTTATAAACATCAAAGATACCTCTCCGACCCGTCTGGCCAGCGTGGAGAGTGTAGGCCAAATGACTACTCAAGCTAATATATGGCTCTGGTAGTACTGAGAGGGTCGTGCTCCTGCAGTGGAGACTTGAAAGACCTGATGATGATGATTTTAAAATAACACCCTAGTTTTAGTAAGTTTATGCTAACGCATATTAATGCCATCTAGTATCGATTTGCAAGCAATTCTGCAGCGCCAAACATTCGCCTACTTTTCGCCACCTTAATTTGGTCCAGTATTTTTATGAGGTTAGCAGTCTATTACGTTAGTAGTCTTTGCCCTGGTTAATCTGAGCTTACCATGTAGAAGTCGATCTCGGTCATGATGATGACTCCGTTCTTGTCGCCCGAGAACAACCGCATGCCGTTTTTGGACCACTCGATCGCAGTAATTTTGCTCTTGTGTAAGTCTCCGATTGTGTACCTGTAAAAAAAAATTGGATAAGTATTTAGGTACTAATTACATGGTGAAATATTATCGTTTTGGTCACTTTATGGAATGATTCAGCCCGTCGATTTCAACAACTTTTCCTTTGGGATTTGTAAGGGAAAGGATTTTTTCCTCGACCGACATGTACCATTTACGTGGGATAGAACAATCTGGTACATTCAAAGTTTACTTGGAAGATTTTATTCATATCGGATCGTTCTGTACCCAAAGGGTGAAGACGGGACCTTATTACTAAGACTTCGACGTCCGTCTGTCTGTCTTTCATCAGGCTGTATCTCATAAACCGTAATAGCTAAACTGTTGAAATCGCTATATCAACAAATACTAAAAACATAATGAAGTAAATATTAAAGGGGGGCTCTTATACAACAAGCCTGATTCTTTTTGCTCTATTGTCTTATGTTGCATAGATAGTGGTACGGAACTCTTCAGGCGCAAGTATAAATGTACAGGAATATGTAACTTAGCAACAATACAGACGCAATCGAGCTGTATGTACAGGTATAATTAATTGAGGAAAATATCATGCCACAGGGAAAGATGAAAAATAAAGTCATAGACGGTCCCGTTAATCCATAAACTATTCAAATATCAATCAAACAGTACGTCGGTCAAATCATTTTATGTATAAACAGGGTCCAAAGGGGTTAAATAAAGGGTTTATTAGGATACCGCGCTTCGATCCTACACGTCAAAATTCTACACCATATCTCATTCCTCTTATACAAAGGGCTTATGTCACCTAACAATTTTTAAAGATTTTTTTCTACCACTTTTTTGCCATGATTAATATACATACCCATACTAAATTACAGCTTTCTAGTACTTATAGTCTCTGAGTAAAACCGCGGACGGACAGACAGACAGACAGACAGACATGGCGAAACTATAAGGGTTCCTAGTTTACTACGGAACCCTAAAAAGACAAAAAGATAGCTGGAAGCAAAAATATTAATATCAAAAAGTCAGAGGTGACGGAAACATAGCTCCAAACAAGTTTGACGATCAAAATGCAATGCAAAAGGAAATAAACAAGGGCATTTACAAATTAATTTATGTTAGGATCAAAACAACTAAGTTATCCAAACATAAGCCAGCTATTACCTGATCTTCAATTCTATTTTTAAGTGATTTCTTTTTAAAATACCTTTGATTTTTATGTTATGTGACCATACATATAGATAGCATTATTATACCGACCAGGTGGACGGACGTTCTGACCAAGGTCACAGGGGAACGGTGGATGCAGGCCGCTTCCAATCGGTCATTTTGGAAATCTTTAGAAGAGGCCTATGTCCAGCAGTGGACTTCCTGCGGCTGAAATGATGATGATGATGATATTACCTTTCAACTTTAGGCTCCACTTTGGGCTTGAAGGTGTCGGGTACATTCTCAGGGTGCTCCTTTGGGATCTGGAATACTGTGACCTGTCCGGCCGCATTCCCGGCCCCTACCATGAAGTCCACTGTGCTCACTATCTTCACATATGTGATGGGAGATGTTGTGGCCTTTAAAAGAACAAAAGTTTTTTAATTTTGTGCCATAAAGTTTATTGTATTTTGTTTTTACAGACAGGAACATGTTTTTAAACTTTTATGCTTAAAGTGTGAAGTTATGTTAACTCTTTGCAACCACATTGCGACCATGATGGATGTAACTCCATTGAACCATCAACAAAAACAAGTATAAGGTCCATACTAAGTACCATTTATGAAAAAATAGTTATGTATGTTGTATTTGTAGTGAAGTGGAAGCAGGTCTTTAGTTGAAGCATATTTTAAACTGAAAAGCTAAAGATTTTCGTTCCATTGAAAAATATAGAATAGAGAAAATTTACATGTTTAAAAAAACTCTAAATATTGTCTTTGTTTGGTATTATTTATAACCACTTTCACAATTGATTTTGATGAAAAATAATGAAACATAGTAGACACTACTTTAGTTCATAAATTTGTCACAAAATGGAACAGTTTTTTTTTTAATGAATATATTTGTACTTAAACCTCTTAATGGATTGCACTGAAATTTGGCATGCTGTTGTTATTATGACATAGGCATTTTCTAAGAAATAAGAATGGATATTCCAAAATTCTTAATGTGAGTTGAGCCACAGGCCAAAACTAGTTGTGTAATAAACTCATAACTTGTGTTCTTGATGAAAGAAAATTTATAATCTAAGACAAATAGCATTATTTCAAAAAATTAAAAAACCAACTTTCTTTGTGGCTGTTTACATCCACTATATACTATTGCTGACATTTCATAGCCTATGACACTCCAGGGAAGAATACGAATCTGTAGACACCTCATGCTTAAAAATCCGTCCAGTAGTACAGAGGTAGCTACAATACAATAGATATACTTTAAAAAATATAAAATACATAGATATATACTCGCGAAAAACATTACCATACTTCTGGGTGTGTCAGTCAGGTAAAAAATAAAATAAAGTAATCATAACAAATTTAGGACATGTTAATTCTTCCTAAAAAGTAGAATTAAGCAATCAACACAATATTGAATACATTCCTCACACAAATGAAGAGATAAGGAGCTATTAGCTTTAATTGGGGCCTGACAAATACTCCGAGAACCAATGCAGGCCTTATCATGTGTTGGTGCTAAGTAAACTGACATGAACTACACTGTTATCTAAGATTGTTAAACAATTTACTTCAGGGAATGTAAGTAGGTATGTTAATTTCAGGTACTTTAATTATCACAGTGGTACTACAGGTATTACAGAGTTTTATTATTCAAACCCTGAGACACAAAAACAACAATTCCAAATCTGTAAAGGCAGCATATAGAAACTTTCATACATTAATTTAAAAAAAAACAGTAATTGTTTGGCAGTGCAAAAAGTATTATACCTATTTATGCTAAGGATCACAACATTTGGTTCAAAGCTTTATATTCAATTTTCCACATTATGATGACCGAAACGATCAGGGATCCTAAATTACACAAGTACATTACAATAATTATATCATAGCTGAAAAACGGCTAGAGCATGCAAACGAAACCTCCGAGAAAGTGTTACAAGGTGAATGAAAGTGACCATCAAAACATATGGGCGATGTTTACGCGGGGCTTTACCTCGCAACGCAGCCTCTGGATGTTTCCTTTCTTCCTGTCGTACCAATACACTAGGCCCATGTTCGTCCCGAGTGCTATGTACTCGCTGACGGCGTCCACGCATGTTAAGCACAGCTCATTAGAAAATAAACCATTCTGAATGCGAGGGGGAATCAGATTTAAAATATGTGAGCAAGGTGTCCATTCCCTCACAAAGCCCTCTTCCGCACCGCCAGTCACTTCCATTGTAAAAATTATTTGTCACGAGTAGTTGGAAAAAATCAGGAGGTACAGAATTTACGAATACATCTTATAAATTTTGAGTTTTAATACTAATTTGTAGAAATAGAAGGAACACGAAAGCTCTGCCAGCAATCACAAAATCTTTTGATTTGACGTCACGTCAGATTTGACATTGACAGCTGTGGCACTGAAATGATGCCAACCAAAAGAACCGATCCAATCTTCCAAACACGTTCCGTTTTTTCAGTTTTTCAATTAAATTAGAATATTCTAAAGATAAAGAATACCAAAAGACAATCAAAATGTAGATACAAAGTTGTCAATAACTTTTGATAACTGCAATAAAATCATGATGAGTCACTGGAGTTTTATCAAAATAATTAAAGTACGTCTAATCTGTAAAGTAAAAGGAACGTATTTTATTATCATAATTACGTAGTAATACCAACATTTAGAAGCTAACTGTACACTTGTCAATTTCTTGTCAAAGTGGATTTCTAAGCGACGGCATCTCGGTACTTATTTTTTAGCAAAAATTCGTTGAAATGGCAGAATCAGTTACAGAAATTCCTATAAACCTGGAAGAAGGTGTTAAAGAAGCTTTAAAAAATGTTACGGATAAGCCCCCTAGCAGTATCGAGGGTGTCGCGATAGCTTACTTGAGTTTAGTTATTATGGCCATATTACCGATATTTTTCGGGTCTTTTAGATCAGTGAAGTATCTCAAGGAACAGAAGGTGAGTTTATTAAAGTTGCAGCTTTGTAGCATTAGTTTGGAGTGCATGTGACTCGTATATTTCGACATCAATAACTGGCTCTCACGTTTTACCACCGTGGCATATTGTTGACGGTTGTACATCGTGTACTTGCTCAAATAACCTTTATGAATTATACTTCTATTGTTATGGTGTAGGTCATCCAGTTATTGATCAATCAGATTGATTTTGGCTCTTCACTATTTAATCCCTATTCTGTATGCTACATACATTATCCCATCCCATATAATAATTAAAAGTTTGCACCATAGTTTAATTTAGCTTTTTTCCCTGTATTAAGGAAGTAGTCATATTAATAAAAGGGGGTCCATTATGATCTTTGCACAATGCTTAAAGTATTTATGCTCCATAAATTAATTCCTTATTTATGATGCAAACTCACTTTTTTATGTACAAAAATTCTTCTTCTGTTTCACAATTTGGCTTCCACCAAGATTTTGGTTATTCTGCCAATGTCCAGTAAATTGAGATACTGAGTATCTGTGTTGTACAGTAAAGTTTTAACAAATAGCATCAAAGATGGCGTATGAGTCCATATAATAGTCTACTTTAACTATTTCACAAATTGTTCATGAGCATGAGCATTTATAACACCGAACTATTCCAATTTCATATTATAAAGTCTACTTAAATCAATTTGCAAAATCGTTTGAGGCAAATCCCAACTGCACCCCTTAACTTCCCACCACAAACTCTTCAAAAATTTATCTTAACAATGCTCCTGACAATTAACAAACAAAATATTTGATGCTGAAAAGTCAAACTGTTTTCTAATTAAATTAGTTACAATAAAAAGTACTGATAAACTGACTTGTTATTTCATTTGATAAGAACGTATAGCATGTCTGATTTCTTAAGAAATATTAAAACAACTCAATCTTGATAGTAGTTTTGCCTATAGGTGTAGTTTAATATATTTTTAAATGATTGATGATGCATTTTTATTTAGATATAAGTATGTATGTGCTTTATACTAACCCAGATAGGAATGTCAAGGCTATTTTTTGATCATTAACTTTTGTTTGGAATGAATTTAGGTATATAAATTATTCTCCTCTCACAAAATCCAATGCCACTTGTAACTCAAAGTGATGATAGGTCTCCGATTAGAGCTGGACATCCTGATTTTCAGGGTCTTCAGATGCATCCCAATTTGCATCTAATTGGGATGCTAAATGTATTAATTTCATCAATAACCCATATCAGCTGAAATTTTAAGTTTACAAAAAGTTACGTACAAACCACATCAGGCATTATTTCAAGTGCAATATATTTTGTTTTTCCCCTATTCCAACAAGTGTTGCTGTTTTTATACCATTAAAATATGATTTCCTAGTTATAAATAAAATAAAATGACATGACGGTCAGTCGTTGACTATGATAATTGATGCTGATTAAAAAAAAAGATGGGATACTGGACATTAGTAGTTTAAAAATAAAGTCTATTCGGTTGTTGATTTATTTTTTGTTAAATGTTACACCCGTAAGCATAGGTACACATACATCATACACCCAACATGTACATATTTACCCAAGGCAAAACCTTTGTTTTGTTTACTCTACAACAAAATGAAATGAAGATATTCAAACTATTTTTTTATTATTCAGAACACATTTATTACATTTAAATAGTTTAAAACAAATTAACATTTGAATGTAGAATAAGAAATAAGTAATAACTTTATTTTATGCAATATCACAAAACATTTTGCATGCTTGTTATGAACTTCATGAATATTTATTCTAAACAGATGTCTTTGTATAAGTCACTTTTAAATGATTGCTTGCAAACCTTTGACGTAGTTTCACTAGAAATATGACTACTTATTATACTAATAATAAGTAGTCATATTTATAACTAGTAACAGAGGTCATATGCTAGACACATAGTCCTTTATCACTGCAAATTATATTTAATTTTTAAAATGTTGTCTACAAGCCGTATTTGACCTCCAAATCACATGGTGTTCTCACTATGACGTATTCTATTTAGGTAACAATGCATATCTGCATACATATGGTGTATGGGTTTCACAAAGTGTAACAAGAATTTTATGAATTTCTCACCACAAAATGTTCAGCACTGTGGTGTCAAGTTCAATTTTTAGCCGATGTCATTTGATTGCATTAAATATATGTAAAATAGATAGATAGATAAGACATTTATTCTATTCAACTGTTACACACACAAAAATAATAAATAACTAGTACAGTCCGAATCAATTACGGCGGTTCGGAACATCGCTCGAGTCAATGCACGCGCAGTACACAATATTAGGTTCAACGGGGGCGCGCGGGGAAGCGGGGCGCGTACTGCGCAGTGAGCAGCTAATATCCAAGCCACCATAAAGTACCATAAAGTTTGATTCAGACTGTACATACATTTCACTCACTAAACTCAGTTTACAACATGTAATATGCCACACAAGCACAAATAGGCTACATAACAGCTCAGCGCATGTTGCTGGGAAAGAGCAACTGCTGATTTTCAGCTGCCACCTGCCAGTTGTTTTGAAATGACGCGTCGCTTCCGATGCCATCCCATGCCAATCCAGCAGGCCGATTTGCTAACTCGGTGTACAACGATTTAATTTTCACTTTAGGATCCATTACGGTTTTCATATATTAAATAAAAATAGTCATTCATACCGAAGCCGTAATAAATATTGAAGTTACCATGAAAATGATGTACACCGTAGCTGTCAAAAGTTAGCAAATAGGCCTGCAGTTTAGAGCTGCCCTTATTTATGGCTCTGGTAGTTCAGAAAGGGTCGTGCTCTTGCAGTGGCGACTAGTAAAGACCTGATGATGATGATTATGATGATACAAAATGTCAAATAATTTCCCAGGAAGCCGGCCAGGCCACCGAGACGATGTCCAACAAGGACGCGCTGATGTTCCCGCTGATCGCGTCGTGCGCGCTCTTCGCGCTCTACATCTTCTTCCAGTTCTTCTCCAAGGAGTACATCAACCTTCTGCTCACCGGCTATTTCTTCTTCCTCGGAGTGTTGGCGCTTAGCCATCTGCTGAGGTAACTCATCATCATTTGTGTAGGTGACACGGTCAGTCGACCATGCATACCCTGGTGTTCGAGTTTTTCAGAACCGCCTCTCGGCCTCTGACGTGGTTCCTTTAACGACTACCAGATGGCAGCCGGGACCAACGGCTTAACGTGCCTTCCGAAGCACGGAATCATCTTTCTTATCAGACAATCAGGTGCTTCATGCCTGAAATGTCCTAACCAAACTGGAAACAACTTCACAAAGTATGCTTCCCGTGGGAATCGAACCACGACCCCCGGGTCAGTTAAGGAGTACATCAACGGAGTTCTCGGAGTGCTGGCGCTTAGCCATCTGCTCAGGTGAGGAATCTCGACCTAAGGTCTTTAACACTTATAACTATACTCAACCACTGTAACTATACTCGTCCCGTGAGTTGGTCATAGTTAAGTTTTGACAGTAACCTTTAAGCAGTGTTCACTTATACACGTCATTTAGTCTCATAGTGCCTAATTCACAAATGGACTAGTTCTGAAAATCACTTATTCACGTATGATTAACTAAATGCTGGATTAAACAAGTGTTTTCATTTGTTTCGGGAATTTTAGCTTTATGTTGTAAAAAAGCAGTTCTTTTTTATTCATTCATTCATATCAGCTGTTTGTAATAGTTATTCGGACATTTTATTTTGCTTACGTAATTCCAACAGGATGACCTAGGAAATGGTGGGATTCAAAAGCCTACGATTGCGAGACTTGGAATGACTTTGTCTTTAAGGAAGAGAGGCCTTTTGCTCAGCAGTGAGACTCTATACTATACCTATGACTTCAGACTCAGTTGTCACATTAGTTCGCAGCACCCGTTCAACTTATTATACACAACATTACAGTCTTTATAGCCCTGTATTCAAAAGTCATTGTTGCCCGCAGCCCCATCATCTCATTCCTGGTGCCAGCATCAGTGCCCAACGTGCCGTACCACATCCACTTCACGCGCGGCGAGCGCGACGCTCGCTCCGACATCGTCAACTACAAGTTTACGTCCTACGACGTCATCTGCCTCATGATCTCCCTCTGCCTTGGGGGGTGGTACCTCTTCAAAAAGGTAATTTTTTCATGCTTAATATAATAAGTATTTTATTTTCGCCAGAGTCGGTGGATCCAGCATACACAAGATCGCAATTTGTAGCGATCTTAGGGGGTGGCCTATGTCCAGCAGTGGACGTCCCTGGCTGATAGATAGATAAATAAATTTAAATTTAAGAATCTAGTTCTTCAAAAATTAACAGCTTCCTAAAATTTTTTTTTTTTTTTACTATAATATTGTACTTGCCTGTCAATCCTTTATAATAATAATAATTTCTTGATTTTAGGTTTAAACAATATAAATATAGATTTATAAATATAAAAACTGTTGTTATAATAATAAAAAAATAATAATAATTTGTGTCACTGAAAACAGTTTTTTTTACGCAATTCATTATATATATATATACTTTTATGTATTTATTTGCGCATGTACATTTATATGTGTATGTGTACATGAGTAAATATGCGTAGATATGTATTGCATATACTTTATTTCTATTATTTAGTTAGTAAGCTTGTGATGTAGTTAGTTGCCCGGAAAACTACTTGTTATTTTGTGAATAACGTTGTGGGCTACGTTATTATTAATTCTTTTTTTTGTATAAATTGTGTATTGTACTTATAATGTAGCTGTTTGTTGTTCCCATTAAATAAAATAAAAAAAAAATAAAAAATATATAGGACATATCACACAAATTGGGTTAGCCCCACAGTCAGTTGTGAACTTGAATCGCAGGATACTAACTCAACGATACTATATAAATTTAATATATATACTTATATAGATAAACATCCAAGACCCAGGTCAATCTGAAAAAGATCATTTTCCATCATGACCTGACCGTGGATCGAACCCGGGACCTCCGTGTCGCAGGCTGGCGTGTTGCCCGCTGCGCCACGGAGTTCGTCATAATAATAAAAGTATCGCATTTATCAGGGGCATGTGAGGTGAATTGTTTGGCCTAATACCAGCCACAAACAACACCGTCATAAATTGAAGTTTCATCCCTACCACCTGGATAACTGGCAGTTAACCACCGTGGGTTTTAAAATTAACTTCCTGCCTGCGGCGTTATCGATACAACATAGTCTATGTCTTCTTAAAAGGCCGAGAACGCTCATGTCATACCCTTGGTGTTGCAGTTGCTCATGGGCAGCAGTGATCACTTACCATTAGGTGAACCTGACCTGCTTGAACAAAATCGTCGAAGGCCTGTAATTCATGATATTTTCTACAGCACTGGATCGCGAACAATCTCTTCGGCATCGCGTTTGCCATCAACGGAGTGGAACTCCTGCACCTGAACAACGTTGTGACGGGCTGCATCCTGCTGTGCGGCCTCTTCCTCTACGACATCTTCTGGGTTTTCGGCACCAACGTCATGGTCACCGTCGCCAAGTCCTTCGAAGCTCCGATCAAACGTGAGTGAAGTCTCTTGTCCCGTAGCGTTCTTTCGTTCCGTCATTTTCTCATCTCACAGCATTTAACATTTGCTGTAGACGTACAGAGAACTTGCGACCTGTGCGTGAAGAAAAAGAAAAACGTTGCGTTATCCCAACTGTCACTGTCATCAGCCAGGGTGCAAATAAAAAAACTAAGTCAAATGCTGTCTTTGAGCTCTCTTGCGATTGCAATAGTCGATTGCAATAATCGACTTTCGTCGTTAATCCCAACGAACCTCATCACGGCCCACCCTTCGATGTCTAGCTGACCAGGGGGAGAATCAATAAATATATACGGACAAATCACACAGATTGAACTAGCCCCAAAGTAAGTTCTTAAGTAAGACTTGTGTTATGGGATACTAACTCAACGACACTATATTTTGAACAAATACATATATAGATAAACAGCCAAAACCCAGGTCAATCTGAAAAAGACCATTTTTCATCATGTCCTGACCAGGGATCGAACCCGAGACCATCCGTGTCGCATAATTTCTTTTCCATCTCACCACATTAATTGATGCGTCATAGAAGCTATCGATGTTTAAGAGGCTTATCACAAAATAGTGCTCTGAAAGATTAGGCTTTTACGCACGGCGACCACACGGTTGGGGTCACGAGTTCACGACGCTATGCTGTTGCTACAACTGCACGATTTTGATACTTTTCATAGTCTTTAATTTTTTTATATTGGATTTTTTTATTTTGTAATATTGTTAATCATGACAAGAAATTTCCACATACGTTCATTTTTGTTGGCTAAAGATACTTATATCAGCGAAACTAGCGATACCCGTTATTAAATTCTTGTACTCTGAAATAAGAACACATTGAAAAAATCTATGTTAGTATTCACTAGTAAAGTACATTTAGTATTTTTAGTATAAATTTTCATCAAAATCATCATTTGAAATTGAGAGATTTACTCATTACCGCTAAAAGTGGCCGCTTTTGGCGGTAATTAGTAGTTCTAGTATTTACATTTACTATCTTATATTTAGTGAATGAAAAATAATAAAAAGTTATACCAAAAATACTACAAGTCATTTACTGACGAAGTACTTACGTAGATTTTTACAATTTGCTCCTATTTAGCAGTCATATCATCATTTCGTGTAGGTGACACGGTCAGTCGACCATGCACACCCTGGTGTCAGAGTTCTTCGGAACCGCCTCTCGGCCTCTGACGTGGTTTCTTTAACGACTACCAGATGGCAGCCGGGATCACCGGCTTAACGTGCCTTCCGAAGTACGGAATCATCTTTCTTATCAGACAATCAGGTGATTCATGCCTGCAATGTCCTAACCAAACTGGAAACAACTTAACAAATTGTGCTTCCCGTAGGAATCGAACCACGACCCCCGGGTCAACAAGGCGAACGCCTTAACCACTGGACCACGGAGGCAGCAGTAAAAGAAATAAAATGAGGGATAGCGCTAGTTCACTGGTCTAAGCGCCTTAAGCTCTAAGTTTTTGCCAACATTTCATTTACAACCTGCGTGTAATTTTGGAATATTTTTTTAGGGTTTAGTACCTAAAAACGTAAAAACGAAACGTAACGTTGGTGTCACCCTGTCATAACCATTTGCTACGAAACTACTGAACTGATTAAGTTGAAATTCGATACTTATATAAGTCTGTAACCCGAAGATGAGAGATCAAGAGAGTATGACGTGTATAATATTTTTCTCAAACATGCTTGGAAATGTTCACATTATTTTGACAACCTTGTTTGGGATAAATCAATATTGCTGTACTGGCCAATACACGGCAGCAAAGTATGTATGAAAATCCCAAGAAAATCCATATCTGTCGTGTTTTAAAGTAACTATGAAAATTCATATCTGTCATGTTATTTAAAAATGGAACGACGCGTTTGCTGCGAAATAATTCAAGTATGGAGGTTACAAATTCGAATTTAAAATTTTACCAGGGTAGTAAGAAAAAAGAAATTAAAAAACTTTAGATTTTGGCGCGATATTTTCTACATATTGTTGTTTATGAACATTTTATGAATATTAATTGACATATTTACATCAATATTTCATGATGGTCTAGGATAACAGAAAAATCATAGAATATACCAGGTGCTTCTCTTCCCGTACAGTCTGTAAAAGCAGGCCGAAGGAGAGGGCGAAAACCTATGCAGAAGAATATGTCAATAGGTGATGCGACTAGCAACCCATCACTATTTTAATTGCATTTTCTACATTAAAATCCACTTAACCCTAAACATGGCTTTTGAGGTCCGTCTCACCTGTAAGGGTAAACACGTGATAATATATGTATATTTGTTTGTCTATATACTATTTTTTTTTAATTTCCGTGCAATATTGGACTCATGTATGTGTGCCTCGGCCCACATTCACACGTTCGTCCAATACCTCTTTTGCCGGCCGTTGCAGTAATGTACTTTATTGGTAAATTAGATATTTACAAAAAATATATCGTAATCGTATACATATGTCTGTTGACGATTTATATAACAAATAAGTTGAAAAGTATTTGACCAAATTAATTCAATAAAACAAATAAGACATTTTTACAAACATGATATTTATTATTTGACTAGCAGGAATTGGTTTTTTGGCTGACCTAAATAATTAAATATAAATATATACGGACAAATCACACAGATTGAGCTAGATTTTATAACACATACATAATTACATAATATGTATATAGACAAACATCCAAGTCCTAGGTCAATCTGAAAAAGATAATTTTTCATCATGACCTGACCAGAGTGACCGCGGAGCGAACCCGGGACCATCCGTGTCACAGGCCGTGTGGTGTTGACCGCTGCGCCACGGAGCTCGTCGTCATAATCATTAATTACAATTTTACTTAATAAAAATAAATTGGAATATTATGTGCCTCAGTGGCATGTATCTGGCTTAGTTAGTCGCACTATACGCTTTGCACTCAATCGTTTGACGAAGAAAAATTCGGCATAGGTCCGCCGTCGACAAGCTCTCGCGCAGTACTGAGTTTGAGCGGTCGACGCATCGAAATATATAGTAATTTGGAGGTTGCAATTACGTTTTTTATAGTCATATCTTTAATTATTATTATTTTAAAGTACAAAATTTTAATTCCTTATGAACTTACGTTTATTCTAGTACATATTTCATGTAATAATATTACTGTAGTAAGGAGAAATTTGCAGTTGATGTTTTAGAAATTTCGTGGTTTTACGGTTTTGAATGGATATTTTTTACTAAATATTCCATACATATTTTAAAATTCCGATTCCGCTATGAACTTTAGCACTATTAAAGAGATATTATTATATTTTTTTCGTTTTAATTCCGTCTGTACAGTTGTTCAGTTTTGAGCACGAACAAGGGACTCGCCCTCTTTTTGTGTAAAACATGCTTCGGAATTTTGGCTTTATTTTAATTGATTAGATAAAAATGCAAAAAGTGAAGCCGCTATGAACTTTACTAATAACTATTCTCCATTGTTAAATAGATTTAAGTTGTCAAAGTCTTTCAGTTTCTTAGAATTTGAATGCCAAAATCGCGGTCAAAATGTGATAGGCCTCTTAATGTAAATCTTGAATATTATATTTCTCTTGCAGTTGTGTTCCCCCAAGACCTGCTGGTGAATGGCCTCAACGCGAGCAACTTCGCTATGCTGGGTCTCGGAGACATCGTGGTGCCCGGCATCTTCATCGCTTTGCTCCTCCGCTTCGACAAGAGCCTCAAGCGCGGCTCGGAGTTCTACTTCCGCGCCACCTTCTCCGCCTACATCCTCGGGTTGCTAGCCACTATCCTGGTCATGCACATCTTCAAGCACGCACAGCCAGCGCTCTTGTACCTGGTACCGGCGTGTCTGGGCACGCCCCTGACGTTGGCGTTGTTGAGAGGAGACATCAACGCACTATTCAAGTGAGTCTTATTGCATTGAGATAAGGATCATTTCAGCTTGTAGTTTTAAATCGCACTATTCAAGTGAGTCTTATTTAATTGACTTAAGGGTCATTTCAGCTTGATTACTGGCCACTATCCTGGTCATGCACATCCTTAAACAGGCACATTCAGCGCTCTTGTACCCGGTACCGGCGTGGTTAGTAACGCCCCAGGCGTAGTTGAAGACAGACATCTACTAACTGTTCAAGTGAGTCCTATTGCAATGACTTAAGGATTCATTTTAGCTTGTAGTTGTATGTAGACTTAGATTACTTGCCAATATCCTGAGACGCTCAAAGCAAACGAGTTGGTGAGCGCGGTTTGTTTGGCTTTTATCAGTTTCGATGCTGCTACAGTCTAAATCAAACTTTATGCGAGGCGATGCGCAGAACACAATATTAGGTACAGCGGGGCGCGCGGGGGGAAGCGGGGCACGTTCTGCGCAGTGAGCAGCTAATATCCGAACCACCATAAAGTGTGATTCAGACTGTACCCATAGAAATCCTTTTTAGAAATCCTTATAGTTTCGCCATGTCTGTCTGTCTGTCGGTGTGCGGTTTTACTCAGACACTATAAGTACTAGAAAGCTGAAATTTGGTATGGGTATGTATATTAATCATGTCAAAAAAGTGGTAGAAGAAAATCTAGAAAAAAAATTTTTTTCAGGGTAGCTCCCATACAAGTAAAGAGGGAGTAATATTTTTTTTCTATACAAACCCATCGTGTTGGGTATTGTTAGATAAGTCTTTAAAAAATATTGTGAGGTTGAAAACACCATTTTTCGATTTAGGGATCCGTTTCCGAAATATTTGGTTTTAAAGTGCAAATTTTTGTTAGAGGTAAGTGTCCTCCCCCCCCCCTCTATCTACTAAACGGTTATACATATATGGATACGTGAAAAAAATTACAGCAGTAGTATATATACTGAAGTTCAAAGGAAAACTATCAGAGCTGAGTACTAAGTACAAACTAAAAAGTTATAGGTAACCAACTTATAAAATGTACTCGAAAATGTAAAATTTCATACATTTTCATTGTTACATGTTTTTGGTCGTTAAACTGTGATGTGCGAGTGTGAACAGTGTGAACTCAAAGTTGTCATTCGCAACTACGGAACCCTACACTGCGCGTGGCCCGACACGCACTTGGCCGGTTTTTTAAGTTAAGGAAGGGTTCTTGTATTAGGGAAGTTTGTACTGGCAGATCGGGCTAAAGGCATTTGGATTGCTACTTGCTCGGATGGATTGGGAATGCGAAAGTGAGCTCGGGGGCTGGGCACACGTACAATCCGATGCAAACTATATGGCGGCTCGGAACATCGCGAGTTTTAGCGCAGTACACGATATTACGCCGTGTGGTTCCCGGCAGAGTAGAATAGGACCACTCCAAGTCTACCCGTGGATGTCGTAGAAGACGACTAAGGAAATACAAGCTAAACAAACATCAAAAAGACCTCTCCAACCCGTCTGGCCAGCGTGGAGAGTGTAGGCCAAATCCTCTGTCTGCCCTGGCTAATATATGGCTCTGGTAGTACAGAGAGGGTCGTGCTCCTGCAGTGGAGACATACAAAGACCTGTTGATGATGATTGATGACACAATATTAGGTCTGCGGGGGGAGGTGGGGCGCGAACTGCGCAGTGAGCAGATAATATTCGAGTCGCCATAAAGTATGTCACCGGACAGGCAGGATTGAGGATGACATCGAGTTTTTGGTGGGAAGTCAAGGGGTTCAGTTGTCGTTTGCCTTATACAATTATGCAAATTGATTTAAGTGGACTTCATAATATGAAATTGGTGTAGTTTGGTGTTATAAATGCTCGTGCTCGAGAACAATTTGTGAAATAGTTAAAGTAGACTGTTAAATGGACTCGTATAGATTTGTCGCCAAAATCTCCCACGAGGCTGCCAAAGAACATACGTCTTTGATGCCACATACCGTACAACACCGATACTTAGTATCTCATTATACTGGACATTGGCAGAATCACTGAAATCTCGGTGGAAGCCATAATTAAAAAGAAGAAAGAAAGAGGATGACATCTCTGACCATTGACTTGGAGGGTTTTACGTTGGTAATCCCCTCTGTTACTCCTTACTAATGAAAGTTTTTATTTCAGCTATGAGGACCAGCCAGCAGTGCCAGAAGCAGGCGCGAGCGGCAAGTCCAAAAAGACTGAGTAGACGCCATGACAGCACAAACACGCGTTAAGTACACGACCTACGCCACTCAATTTTATATCCTTTTTTAATTCCGCCGCGGTTCGTGCTTCGTCGTTGTTTAGCTCGAATCATACTCAAGATACTCACCTATGGGGGGTGAGGTACTTAATGTTAATATGTATAATATCAACATCATAATGGGGGCACTTCACATTGCTATTCGGCGAGCTATGTGTGGACGGTAAATCAATCATTTATTCGCAGTAAACGAACAAATTTGACATATTTGCAATCCTTTGACCATTATCTTCAGGTCTTTTGTTAGTCTCCACTGCAGGAGCATGAGCCTCTCTGTACTACCAGAGCCATATATTAGCCAGAGCAGTCGGAGGATTTGGCCTAAACTCTCCTCATACTCCGCATAAAACACGGTACATGAAGATGTTAAATACAATTTTAAAGAGCACATGTTACGCCACATTAAGTGGCAAGCGAATAGGTCGAGGTGCCCATTAACCCTTTAAGACCCTGATTATTGATGCTCCGAGAACCAGAGTGCATCTGAAGATATCGTACAGATTTGAAGGGAATGATTTTGATTGACAAACACTGTTTTGCACACTGGAACAAAAGTTGCCTAAATTCCTTTACATATGAACATCAAAGAGCATATAATCACTACGTTTTGAACATATTGATTATATCGCGTATTAACGCAACATAATATAGAATGAACAATATTGTTCCTCATAAAACCATTTTTTTCCACGTATAGTTAATATTATGCGCGATTTGCCATTTCTTGTTTAATTTGAAAGCGAGCCGAATGGAATATTCACGCCATTGCTTCGTGCAATGCCTTAGTAATTTTTAGACAGGTACTTTTTTATAAATGGCGATGCACGAACCGCTGTACAATTTTTTATACTTGACGAAGACGACGGGACCACGTGATGTAAGCCCGTTTACTGCATTTTTAAATTAAGCTGTGAAATTGGATTATAATCCTGATTCCATTTTGAATAAGGTTCATAATTGCGTTACTTCCTCGTCGTATCTTCCATTGGAATTGAAGGGCGTGCTCGGTAGGCTAAGTATTGTGCCTATTTTTAGACATGGCTGAAGGCGGGTACCAGCTGATATTGTATTGACTGCTTTCAGTCACTTTTTAGAGAAATTACAACGCTAGGGGTGGGGTTTCCCTATTGAAAAAGCAGTTGGAATTATTTGGCTAAACCGAAAAAATATACGGGGGGAAAAATATTTTGCTTAGGGGGCAAATATAGCTAACAGTATACTTAACAAAATGTTATACATACGTATATGTGAAATGTATCTTAGATACCGAAATAAGTGTCAGAAAATCTGCACTTAAAAATTTATATTTTGAAATATTATTTTTTTACTTGAGTTGTTTTGGGTACCGTTATTTTAAATATTATCTTCGGCGATGTCTAAAACAATTGTAAACCGTTCGCATAATTATAGGTTGTATGTTACGATTTTAGAATAATATTAATATTGAAATTGCGGCGAGCGGCCTCTGTGTTTCCTTAATCTATGTTGTTTATACTATTTTTATATCTTTTTCTGTTCAAAGCTCTATTTCTTACGTTAAGAATATATATAATAAAAATCGTTGTATATACTGTTTTTGTTTCATAAAGGTATTAGTTAACTAAGTTTATTTTTGTTAAAACACTCCAAGAAAATCACAATAATAATTTTTGAGTTACCAAACTGTCACAACTCACAAATATACTTTTGAAATTAATATGAATAATGTTTGGAATTTTCTTACGGATGCATATATGCTACAATAATATAAGACGCAATAAATATTTTCGATATAACGCTGCCTTCATTCATTCTACTAATGGACCGTGTACTTAAGTTTTCCTGACCAAAATTCTCTAAAAAATTAACCAAAAATATGGTCTATAAACTTAGGTAGTGTAATTAATTAATACTTTGCCTGTGGCGTGCCAGAAACATGCAAGACGGCCTAAGTATGTGACCTCAGTATGTGACATAGAAGTCAGAAACGCACATCACTTTTTAAAGCACTATCCACTCATTTTCCGGCCAATCGACCCGGCTAAGACGGAGAAAAATCGGTTACATACCATTTGTATGACCTCGTTCACACAGTTCAGTGCCGGGCTGTTTGTTCTCCCGGATTCCAGTGCAAACATTCCTTTGTGTTACTGCATAGATTTAAAAACAAATTGCGTCTTTGTTTTGTAACTTTTGTGCAACAAACCGCTACCCGACAGACTAAAGACCAACAAATTTCATGTTCAATGATCACCAAAGACTATGTGTGAACACGACTTTGACGGGAAGACAGAGACAGACGACTGAGAGCCCGGACGGCTTTGACCCGGAAATGAATGGATAGCGCTTTAATCTATGGTATGTCATGGTAATACGGCACAATACGGCAAAACGCGCTAGCTAGTGAAAGTGTTGAAAATATTTTGTATGACAAGCGCTATAAAATTACGTGTGATAGACCATGTTTTTGGACAACTGTTTAGCAAATTATTTTCGTAACTTTTTTTAATCTTGGGAGCGTGGATGGATATCAGACATTAATGTGGGTTGAATTAGGGTAAATAACATACATACGTTTACATGCATGTACAATAAGTATATTTAAACAGGGTAGCCTTATTCGGCGATCACCTGAGATTCAAACGGATATATACTATAATAAACGAACTCAATGTATGAAACCTCCTTTCATTCATTATGTTACCCTGTCACATTAATTATAAGTAACCAACATCTGGGTACTATTTTTGAACGTGTGACCACACGTCTTCGAACGGCGAAATTTCAAGAATCGTACTCTTGGACTTCGGCGCTCACCACACAGGCGCTCACAGTATAAAACTAACACTTATACTGTTTTAATCATGCTGTAAAGTCAATAAAGCCTGAATACCCAAAGTTATCTTAGAAACATTTCCATGTTCGCTTGGCCCTTTCATGCTTTTTGGGAAAAGAAATAACATATAATATACCAGCTGCTTTTCTTCCCGCGCAGACTGTAAAAGCCCGGTCGACCGTACAACCCATCACTATGACTTTTAGATTACCTAACAAGACTAAGACAGCTTGAGATTTAAGATTGTATTTTGAATATTCTGTGAGCAAAATTTTTACGATTGGCTTTTTGCCTACCTTGGGCAAGCGTAGTTGTACATTTTTAACTCGTGGTAATATTAATAACGAAAATCAAATACTACCCCGTAGCATGGCACGCGGGACAACCAAGGTTAACCAAGTATCGCCTTCTCGTTTTCCGTAAGATGAAAAAGCGAGATGAAGATAGTTTATCGCGCGATATACAAGGTGTAGCGGGCGCCTGCTATACGGATGTTTGTCTTCAGCAGCAGAAGAAGAGTCTACGACGAAGCTTAGCTTTAGATGTTGACAAACATTATAGGCGCATCTTACATAGACCGTACAATATGGAGTAGTAAGTATTTAACGAGCAAGCGGATCACCTCATGGTAAGTGATCTCCGCTGCCCATGGACAACTGCAACACCAGGGGTGTGACAAGAGCCTCCTAGAGGGGAGGGTGGATGGGCCTCCGACTCTCTCTCACTTACCGAACGAAGCTTAGAAGCAGTAAAGCTTGGTAAAGTGTGGTACTTCCCCGGACGAGCCGGCCCATTCATGCCACTAGCAAAAGTGAATTTCGGAAAAAAGTCTTAAGTTAAATTTGACCTAATGGTTCTGTAATGAATATAAGTTACGGAATATACGTTTGAGGTATGAAATAAATTTCAGATGTCAAATAAAATAACATTTATGGACATGTAGATGTATGATTTTATTTTGAGCCTTTAGCAGACATTGATACGTTTACCATGAGTATATTTATGGATACTTACGAATATATATTAGTAGCAAGTCGTCATAAACGCAAACTCAAAAATAATGAACAGATGTGACGAAAAACTTGGGACCAGAATCAAATCAGAAATAACACAAGCTTTTATATTTATAAATGTCACTTAGTGGGCCTATAGTATAGGGTGTGTCCAATTAAAAAAGAAAGTTGTGAAATGCTCGAAATGTAATGTCTCAGGAGTTGCGACAGAGACGAGATGCTAAAATAATTCTTTTATAATTCATTTCATTTCATAACATTCGTAACATTTATCTTGTGATGCTCAGTGTTACACAGTGCCATAGTAATTAAAGAACTTTCTATTTTTATCAGTAGGTACTTATTAAGTTCTTAAATTAGTTTAAAATATTTTTTATGGCGTCCGCGGAAGACCAGTGTTGTGGTTCATACCGCAACATTAAGCTGAGCGGAGACCTTTTTGGTATTAGCATAAGAGTTTTATGTCTCTATAATTGTGTTTATATTTTCTATTTTTGTATTATTCTTATGTTTTGATACCAAATAAACGATTTTTCTTTCTTTCAAATAACGATTCGCGTTTATAACGAGTTGCGCCAGCATGACGAGTTTGCATTTATGACGACTGGCTACTTACCACGAATACAACTAGTGTTGCCAGGTGTCCCGATTTGCGCGGGACGTCCCGATTTTCAGGGGTTTGGGGACTTTGTATCTGATCGGGACGCTAAATGTCCCGATTAATCAAAAAATGAAAAAGTTTTATTAAGTAAGATAAATTACATATTTTATTTAGGTTATTAATATAATACTATACTTGCACTAGTAGTTTAAAACGCAATAAATTAAACCCAGACTTAAGAACCCGTGGCGCAGCGGTCAACACGCCTGCCTGCGACACGGAGGTCCCGGGTTCGATCCCCGGTCAGGTCAAGATGGAAAATGATCTTTTTCAGATTGATCTGGGTCTCTGATGTTTATCTATATATGTATCTATTATAAAATATAGTATCGTTGAGTTAGTATCCCATAACACAAGTCTCGAACTTACTTTGGGGCTAGCTCAATCTGTGTGATTTGTCCGCATATATTAAAAAAAAAACCCCTTGTTTTTTGTTTACTGTCCTGATCTGCAACCCTAAATACCGATTTTTTTGCCCCCATGTACCGATTAACAAATCGGACCTGGCAACACTAAATACAACGGTACAAGATATTTTCTATTGAGGAACTACATATAATTTTTGCATCATATTAGATTATATTTTGGTTATATGTCTATTAAATGCAGGTATTGTTAGTACATTAGAGTTTCATACACATATAAATAGTAGATGAAGATATACATAATTCCACTCCTACCCTTAGTATGGTAATAAAGAAGTATAAAAATAGGTACTTTACTTAAACAGGGTTTAATTAAAAGCTAGAAGTAATTAGGATATTTAATATTGACAGCTCTGCTGGTCCTTGTCTTTATAATATTTACGAATGTAAGGGTAGGTATATAATATTTATGATTTTTTAACGAGATAATAGAGACTCATGTAAATACAAGATAGACTTTGCAGGGCGGGACCCTCAATTTACCTTCATATCGTTGGTAATATGAATAAATATTTTTCTATCTTTTTCATAATAATTTTATATAAGAAATTTGTGCCATAAAATATTTTTCCTCAAAGTTATTATCTTTGAAAAACTATAAAATTAGGTCCGAAAATGTCGACAGTATTGAGATATAACTACTAGAGAAGACACCGCAAATCCTTACTTTGTCCCGTTCAACTGTCGCCATCGCGCCACAACTCACTCAGTCGGTTGTTAGCTCTTTCGCTTGTGGTACTTTCCACGATTAATAAACAAAAAGTTGGTAAAAATCATAAAAAATGCCTTGGTATGTATTGAGTTATTGCAGTAATAACTTATCGAACACTGCACAGTGCAAAGGAACAAATTTTCATCAGCAAGTACATTATTTTTTACAAAAAAAGTCAATATAATTACCTCCCGCCATTTTGCATTATGTTGACATGTTGCTATGGAAACGCGCGAGAGTAGCAAATATAGCGCTGAGGTATTGTATTGTATACAGTTATGTATGATTGAACACTTCGTTTTTGTTTTAGCGCTGCAGCGCTTTAATTTTTAATGTCGAGGAATGAAACAATGCCAATATATAAGGTAGCTCCTCTAGAATTATACCTCAATGGTCGACAGTATTTTTTTATATTTCCTGTATTCACATGGTATCCACTTACTACTTAAGTAAAATACCATTCGCTAGACAATAGGGAGTATGCACATAATTTTTTTTTTAGCTTAGTATAATCCTTAATAACCACAGTAAAAAAATATGAAAGAACTTTTAAAATATCTTTTTTAACGACGAAGATGTGAAACTTTAAAGTTTAAATAAGAAAGAGAAGACCGATACGGACTAGTGACGTCATAGTCTATGTCATGCATACATTTGCCATATACAATAGTGTTTTCGCGAGTGAGATAGACATATTTTCGTAAGATCATTTTATCTCGTTCGTTTTTCAACCAAATTTTATTCTGTTTTCACTTTCAATACTTTACTGTTGAATATTTTTGGATAAACGGGCAAGATAACAGATATTTTTTTCATGCATATTCCCTATTTACTTTAACCCATTTTATAAAGTCATTATGCGAAAAGATCCAAAACCCAAAGGCAAGTTTGACTTATCCATTGAATCTACGGTTAATATTTTACGTATTATCCGATATCTATGAAAGATTTAAATATATTTCAGTCACATTTCCTTAACACAAATAAAACGAATATAGAATTATATTTGAAAATTACGAAAACAGCTAAACTTTATGTAAGTAACTACTAAAATACATGTTTTTTCTTTTTAAATATAACAAGTCTTCATAATCTCTCGTATTCGTTCTTCAATATTAACCCTAATACAAGCTCTATTGGGATTTGAGCTTTATTTTAGGGCCTTAACATTCGATTTTCAGTAGTCTGTAAATTTCACCTACCTATCTGCATAGTTGACTTTCAAATGCTCTAATGGAACTATGAGAAGGGGTAGATACCCTCAATGTATTTCCAGCCATATACATTCTTTTGCCCTACGCTCGAATATTCATTCAAACACATACTTAATCTTTCAAATAAAAAAACCGGCCAAGTGCGTGTCGGGCCACGCGCAGTATAGGGTTCCGTAGTTGCGAATGACAACTTTGAGTACACACTGTTTACACTCGCACCTCACAGTTTAACGACCAAAAACATCTAACAATAAAGATTGTATGAAATTTTACATTTTCCAGTACATTTTATAAGTTGGTTGCCTATAACTTTTTAGTTTGTACTTAGTACTTAGCTCTGATAGTTTTCCTTTCAACTTCAGTATATATACTACTGCTGTAATTTTTTTCACGTATCTATATATAACCGTTTAGGAGATAGAGGGGGGGGACACGTACCTCTAATAAAAATTTGCACTTTAAAACCAAATATTTCGGAAAAGGATCCCTAAATCGAAAAATGGTGTTCTCAACCTCACAATATTTTTCAAAGACCTTTTTAACGATACCCCACAAGATGGGTAAGTAAGGAAAAAAAAATGACTCCCCCACTTTACTTGTATGGGAGCTACCCAAAAAAAAATTGTTTTTCAAGATTTTTTTCTACGACTTTTTTGCCATGATTAATATACATACTCATACCAAATTACAGCTTTCTAGTACTTATGATCTCTGAGTAAAACCGCGGACGGACAGACAGACAGACAGACAGACAGACAGACAGACAGACAGACATGGCGAAACTATAAGGGTTCCTAGTTTACTACGGAACCCTAAAAAACAACTTACTAAACAATCAAATTACTGAATGGTGAAATTTAAATGGGACCAATTTGTAAGTTTACTCTCTTCCAAATAAGCCAAATAAAAACTTTTTTATATCTGTCCATAAATAATGAAGAAGTGAGGTAATAAACATTAAAAAAAATATCTACAACCTATTTAAAACCTCCTATTTTTAAGATGTAAGACACTCCTCTCATTGAAGTTGGCTAAAAAGCAATTAAACTGACATAATTAGTTAAATGCTTATAATTAACCAGTAATTACTCGCTAAAGAATGTGTTAGTTTGTTAAGCTGCCTAAATTATAGCTAATAGTACGGCCGCAACAATGAGCCATTTTTAACAGTTGTTTTAGTACGAAAAAGGCAGAATTAAATATAGACGATTTTTTTTTTAAGTCTGTGGTATTACACAATATGGCATATTGCATATACATAGGTTAGGGTACTGAGAAGGACATAGGCTATATATCACGCGGGCGAAGCCGCGGGTAACAACTAGTTTACTATAATAATCGCGTTGGTAATTAGAGTATGAGAAACGTTAAAAGTGGCTTCTTATTTTGGCCGTACTGTAAAGATCGCCCACCGACTGCGACAGAGGACAGGTACAGGGTGCACCAAACTTTATTGAGTCGGATATTAGGTGCGAGCTGCGCAGTACGCGCCCCGCGCTTAACCTATTTTCGTTGTGGTAGAGCCTCGCTACCGGCGAAAATCACTTTTGCTAGTAGCATGAATGGGCCGGCTCGTCCGGGGAAGTACCACACTCTCACAGAAAATCGACGTTTGAGTAGTAGCTTTACCGCTACTATGCTTCGTTCGGTGAGTGAGAGAGCCGGAGGCCCATCTCCCTCTCCCCTCTGGGGAGGGAAAAATAAAAGGCCGGCAACGCTCCTGTGACACCTCTGATGTTGCAGTTGTCCATGGGCAGCGGTGATCACTTCCCATCAGGTGACCCACTTGCTAGTTTGCCGTCCTATGACATAAAAAAAAAAAAACCTAATATTGTGTACTGCGCTAAGACTCGCGCGATGTTCCGAGCCGCAATAAAGTTGGGCGCGGCCTGTAACGTGGCTTCCGAAGCACACACTTGAGCAGATCCGTCCGAGTCAGACACGCGACATTCGAATCTGCTTCAAACGCAGCTAAACCTCGACGACTGGTCCTCGCATGCACACCTCCTACTCTTGCGCACAAACATACCGTACGGAAGATTAAAAATTAGGAATAGAATATATTTTATTAGAGAAGTCTTCTGAGTTACACTGGGCAGTGAGTCTTTAGTTTTCGATACTACATTATAGGATTATCTAATCTAAAACTGGACGCCCCTGCAGCGCATTTACGCTCACGAACAAAGTATGTTGACATACGTTATATTGCGCAAAGGTGCTCTTACACCGCAGTTCATACATACAAATTTTATAGTCCGAAACTGCATTAGAGAGAAGTGTAGGGAATAGGAGAGACCTTTGCCCAGAGTGGTACAATAAGGGTAGAAAAAGAGTATTATCTTCCCACACTTTGTAATAAACATGGCGTTTAGTTTTAAATTAGACAATATCAATTATCTTCTACATACATTAATAACATTTAGTTAAATAGATTAATGCTTAAGCATACGACTTAGTAGAAGTTAACGCAGGCATTTTAAATTACCTACATGTCGAAAAACAGGTTTGCCATTTATTCATTTTTGATCAGTAATATATGTATCATACCATATTACAGCAAAAAAATATTTTGTAATTGAAATAGCAAGCTTTGTCTTCCTCTTCTAAGTGTACGCCTATTTTTTTGAAGTTTTCACTTGAAGATTGTTTGACTAGAACAAATGCCGACATAGCCATTACATGCTCAATCAGGTATGTCCTTATTGACGTGTCCCATTCCATTGCATTCGATGATAGTTTGGCTGCCGATGTCCTGCATGTCGAATTTTACCTGCAAAAACCAAAGATTCTATCGATCTAATCATTTTCTTTTGGGATGGGCATGTACAGTATTAGATTTACAGCAGGCTGAGTAGGGTTGAGCCTAGGGCGGCAGATGTTGAGGGGCGCAATAAAGGAAAAATATTATTGGGCTGGGTTATGTGACGCCCACATACTAACTCATACATTACATACCTTAGCAATTAGCTCGGCAACGTGCATTGCGGTCTTCGTATGTAAGGTGACTTCTCCAGTCTTGACTACAGACTTCCCTTCCGCCAGGGTCATGTATAGGATGATCTGGTCTTGAGCATGGTCGTCGACGCAGACTTGCTGGTGTAGCAGCGCCAACAGGTGGTCGGCGAGCTTGCGGCCCGTGTCGAAGGGGTCGGCGCCGCGCTTGCCGAGCGCGTCCCCGCCTAGCACGCAGCCTGATGATAGCCAGCATGCCAGACTGCAGATACAACAACATCTATCACTATCTATAAACATGGCGAAATTTCCTATGGGAACACTTAAAACTGGGAACTAATTTTTTTTTTACATTTACGTACAATAATGTTAAGGATAAGCTAGTTCGAAACTCGAACTCGTCGGCGCACGTGTCTAATTTGCGTGCTTTTTCGCTGAGAAAGGGATAGACTCTGTTATGAACAGTGCGGAACTATTTACACCGATTTATAAGCACAT
Organism: Rhodophaea formosa; assembly: GCA_963082605.1. Lineage (NCBI taxonomy): Eukaryota > Metazoa > Arthropoda > Insecta > Lepidoptera > Pyralidae > Rhodophaea > Rhodophaea formosa. The sequence goes on from OY720220.1 coordinate 17,373,070, forward strand.
CGGAACTACAGTCTAGTGTGTGCAAACACAAATATTGTTAAAAAATCTAAATCGTCGTCGTCTAAAAATTCGCGAGTATGTGTTTGGGAGTAGTGTTCTTGTGATAAAACAGCTGAATGTTTTAATTAAAAGTAAAGTTATTTAAATTTTTTAATAGCCAAACTATGCTTGTATGAATTTTGTTTTACAGATTTTATACTCCTTCCGGTATTTAATTGTGCCCAAAGTTGCGTTAAAATTACGTGTTGAAACGGATTTTTTTGAGACGCATAACTTTTAAAGTACTTATCATTTTACAATTATGATTCCATACAAGCATAGATAACGACAAGACAAATCGATAGAATTAAAAACTTTCAACAGACGATACCGAACAACGGAGTCATCACCCTACAGAATTTGTATGGCGAAACACCTGACTAGCGTACCCTTAAGCCGCCCGGGTCAATTTGTATGGGAATGTAAATAGGAGCTAAGTGTGTGAAATAGGGGGTGATACGGGCGACGTCCCGGGAAGGAAGGGAAAACCCCTCGATTTCTCTAAGATGGTATCATCAGAATTCAGAGCCTGTTTTTTCTTATCATGGGCCCTCTGGAATATCACCTTTCCAACAACAGACTAGTTTAAATTATAGCCATTTTGACTCGAAAAGAAGAACAACAACAACAAATTATCATTGAAATCGATTCATAAACGACGCTGTTATCCGCGAACACATATAAGATGCAAAACCGCTTGAACGTGGCGAGCCGGCCAGTGGATCACCTTATACCACTAGACATAAAGGTTATAATACCACCCGGAAATTCTTCAGTTCCTTCGTGATCATGGTCCATGTAACTGGATCGAAATATCGTAGACCACGGTAAATATCCCGATATGTCTCATTGTTGTTTGTTTTGTTTTTCGTATGTGTAAGTGGCCAACACTGGTGTCAGATTTATCAAGCTGCCTTAAGGCATCTGACATAGCTTAACGACTGCCATCAACGATGACAGCCGGGACCAACGGCTTTACGTGCCTTCCGAAGCACGGAGGAGCTCGAGATATTTTTATGCCACTTGCGGTCACCCATCCAAGTAGGGACTGCACCAGGGGTTGCTTAACATACGTAAGCTCTCATAGAGCTCACACCCACTGGACCATCGGGCTCCTCAATGTCTCATTCTAACGTTATAATAGCTTGTTTTGAAATGACGGATCGCTTCCGAAGCCAATCCAGTGTAGCGCGGCCCATATATTTACAAGGAGTCTGAGGTGTAGTTGAGTGAAGGTGCCTAGAAATATAAGGGTGGGTGCTCACGTGATGCCGCTGCAGTGGAGTGGAGGTGACTGTAAATAGAAGGGGAGGAGGGTGCTCACGTGATGCCGCTGCAGTGGAGTGGAGGTGACTGTAAATAGAAGGGGAGGAGGGTGCTCACGTGATGCCGCTGCAGTTGTCGGGCGCCACCTCCCTCCGCTCCTTGTAGCAGCGGATGTCCAGCTCCGCCGTCTCGTCACACAGGTGCTTCTTGGCGCCGTCGCCGATCTGGTACGCTATCTGTGTACAAATGTTCATTTTCTTGTAACATGAATTTTACGTGGTCCAATGCAGCCCATTTGAGAGAAAACGAAGAGGTAATTATAAATTCTCACGGTAATGAGGTTTGAACATTCATTAGTATTTTTAAAAATATGACAAAACTGGTATGTTCGTTTCGGACTTCAGATAATAGGACTTCGTTACCTAACAAGATCAGGTTTGCTAACGAATATTTCTAGGCATATCAAAATATGCCTAGAAATATTAGTTTAACAGGAGAATAGTAGTATATTATACATATTAATCATACATTTTTGTAATCTACATAAAAATACCTTTTATTTGATACAAACACAATATATTTCACGAAACTTTTTTTAAGTTCGCGACTTTTTATAATCTATAGAGTGCCATTTTGAATTTGGTATAACGTCACATAGCCCATAACTAGCGGAACGGTGTGTCAATATGTAACGAACATACATACATACACAGCGGCCAACATCATAGCCCTTCTTTTGGCGTTTGGAATATACTACAGAAAGTCACATAGGTGGTGGTAAAAAAAAAGTAAAAACCGGCCAAGTGCGTGTCGGGCCACGCGCAGTGTAGGGTTCCGTAGTTGCGAATGACAACTTTGAGTTCACACTCGCACCTCACAGTTTAACGACCAAAAACATCTAAGAATGAAAATTGTATGAAATGTTACATTTTATAAGTTCGTTGCCTATAACTTTTTAGTATACACTTATTACTCAGCTCTGATAGTTTTCCTTTCAACTTCAGTATGTGTACTACTACTGTAATTTTTTTCACGTATCCATATATAACCGTTTAGCAGATAGAGGAGGGGGGGGGACACTTACCTCTAACAAAAATTTGGACTTTAAAACCAAATATTTCGGAAACGAATCCTTAAATCGAAAAGTCGTGTTCCCAACATCACAATATTTTTTAAAGACCTATTTAACGATACCCCACACGATGGGGAAGTAGAGAAAAAAAAATTACTCCCCCACTTAACCTGTGTGTATCCTAAAAAACTTAGGAAATCATATTAACAACAATCAAAAATAGGTACCTTGACTGGCAACACGCCCGCCACATAGCAAGTCCCTCGCACGTTCACCAATGAGCCAGCTTCAGTCATGCTCACTGCATGCAGTCGTTTTATGGGGTTGATTTGGATGGTGATATGGCCACCTCCACGTGGGTAGTAACTAAAATACAAATTGATTAAGATTAAACACTATAAATGCCATGCTGCCCCCGTAGCATGGCTCCCGCGACGCCGTTTATATCGCGCGATAAACTATCTACTTCTCGTTCAGCTGTATTGCGAAAAACAAGATGGCGATAGTCGATAAACGTTGTCGCGCGGGCCATGCTACGGGGGCTGGTCTGGGAAAAAAGAGAAAATGTGTGAGAAAATGTGCACATGCATTTTATGTAGATATTAACACATGTTATGCAAATAAAATGTCTTTGTCTTTGTAGAATGTTCCAGCTGCTTCTCTTCCCGCGCAGATCGTAAAAGCCGATCGAGGGAATGGGCGTCAGGAATTATGTCAATAGGCGATGCAGATAGCAACCCATCACATTTTTAATTCCATTCTCACCTATAAGCCCACCAGTATGCTAAACGTGGCCTTAAGGTTTTACAGATCTGGGCTCTGTCTACCCCGCAAGGGAAAAAGATATGATAATATGTATGTACTATATACTAGATGTGCTAAGCAATGAAATGCCTCACATTGCAGAAGCCAATTGCCTCCTATCTTTAAGCCCCTCTTTCGCCGTGTGGTTCCCGGCAGAGTAGAATAGGACCACTCCAAGTCTTCCTGTGGATTTCGTAGAAGGCGACTTAGGAAACACAGCTTAACAAAGCTTATAAACATCAAAGAGACCGCTCCAACCCATCTGGCCAGCGTGGAGAGTGTAGGCCAAGCCCTCTTAATGCTTTGCTAATATATGGATCTGGTAGTACAGAAAGGATGGTGCTCATGCAGTGGAGACTAAAAGAGACTTGATGAATAAAGAAGACTTGTTTACTACATGAGCTAAGCAATGGAATATTTCACATTGCAGAAGCTAATAGGCTCCTATCTCTTAACCCACCAGTATACTCGTAGAGTAAACAGTAGAGTTAATGGTAGGATACTTAATATGCTACTAGTAAGTAGCTAAGTAAGTACTCTACTGTTTACCTAAGACTACTTGTACAAAATTTAGCACAAAATAAATTTCTTCATTAATCCCGGTAAGATGTCAACTACCCCATAAGGTGTCTACTGTTTACTCTAGACAATAGTGTACTAACTATACTAATTAAAAGTAGTAAAATACTCTACTATACAGTTTACTAAGTGTACTGGAGGCTTTAGAACTAAGTTATCCAGATCTTAACATTCCCAGTATAGACATACAACACAAGTGTGTTGTATATTTTTGTAAAGTTTATTCTACCTCTTATCCCCTCCAATTCATCCTATTCATAGTAAGTTATTCTTACCCCCTCCTATGAATGGTCATACAAAAATCCGCTCCAAATTTGTGCAGCAGTGGTTTGAACACCAAGTCCATATAGTCAATCTGGGGGGCCATATCAGCGTTTGTTCCTCCTTTCAGGTCCAAGATAACTGTGCCATCAGCCATTAGAGCTACGGGAAGTGCAACTTGCAGGAGTAGGCTTGTGGAACTGAAAACAATATGGTTTTTAAAAAAATACTGATATCTTTGATTGGGTTATGTATTTAAATAAGACATTTACAGTCACAATTAATAAGACAGACATGGATAAAGTAAATAATACCCATTTGACCAGTAGACATATAACTATACAGATGGCAGCTTTATGAAAACTGGACAAATTGCAGCCAGTGAATGAAAGCTTTCCTATGTTATTTTTGCACAAAACTAAAAAATTTGAAACAATTTGTAGTTTTTTACCAATAAGTCAAAGCACCCAATATTTTAGAAATCTGCCAATCTAGGTGAATAATATTTGGGTGGACCCAAACAACATACCAAAAGAGCAAGTTTACCGCAATTATTGCTATTTTGAATGTAATTTTTCGGATAAATAGGACGTAAATAGTTTGTGTGTTAATTCAGTAATTCCATTTTTGTCAGGATAAAATTAGAATTCTCACCCAGCAGTCTTGGTGTCTGCCATGTAGTGCCCTCCCCTGATCTTCCCAGGCCAGAACTCAATCTGGGTGGAGCCAATATAAACCCCTTTCAGTGTCGCTTGGCACATTTCGCCCACTAACTGGATGCCTGAAATAACTAAGGAGATATAGAATAAACAAATTCATTGGAGTTTGTTATAGCCTTAGTTTCGGTACTTTAAAAAAGTGTTAATAATCTTGATACATACGTCTTTTTTATTGAAATAAATGCTTTTTAAGTCAAAGTTCGACAATTCAATATGAAATTAAATTTCATATAATTCAAGTAAAATGTAAGAATTTTGATTTGCTAAATGTTTATTTGAATGCAAAGATGTATCAAAATTGTTTATACTTTTTTAAGTACCTAAACAAATGGACTATACATAACCATAAAACCAGTTACTAGAATAGAAGAAACATGTATAAAAACAAGTGACAGATACATATCATCAGAGAGGACTAATATCTTGTAATTCAGTAACCCTACTATTCTTCTAATATTATACCTAAATGTGAAAATTTGTTTAGATATGAGGACTTTTGTTATTTCTTCACGCAAAAACGAATACGGCGCAATAGCACAAAGCCTTCGCCTTCTTCTTCTTCGATGCGAACAAAGTTACAGGAATAAGCTTGTTTATGTATGAAAAAGTCTACTCACTCACCACTCAAGTGCTGAGGTGCGAGGCCGGGCTTTCGCCGACCAGCACGTATGTTAGAGACACGCACCGGCTTACGTAGTATAGCGCTCAGCGACACAGCTATGCGGAGAATTTGACCACCCTGTATAAGGAAATTTGATAATTAGTTAGAAAAGCTGTTCCAATTGGTACAATATGTAATCCATTTTTGGGAACATTTCACATTGGAGCAATCGAAATTTATGATGAAATGTAACTATTGTAACTTACCCCTTCCAAAACACTGCCATCGATGTCTATAATATCTGCCATATCGAGGATTTATGCAGAATATGCAGATGGAACAATTTAAATAAAACACTAGATGGTTTTTATATATGCCGCAATACTATAAACAAGGCTTTATATTTATATTTCAATAAATTCTCAAAAGATTTTCGCTGAAAGCAGAAATTCAGAAACTATTCTAGTATTTCGACTATTTGACTGACACTGACGTAAGAATTATTCTTGGCATTGGATAACTAGTCCTAAATCCACGTCCTCCTATGTTTAATTTGTTCCTGTAGTATTTTTAAGTAAATAAACTAAGCAGAGTTAACAGATATTTAAAAGTGACATCTTATAAAGACTACATATGAAATTAAATTTATTTTGTAAAACTAAAATGATTTTCATTTTTTTTGTAAAACTCAACTTTTTAATTTCTAACCTGCCCCCCTATTTACTAACTCGGATGACATGTGTCAATGCCTATCAATCCAGAATTTTTAATTACAATGCGGGTTTTGCTTGCGCTAACTTTTTATTTGAAATACAAAAACCGCATTGTAACGGCAAATCCTAGACTGATAGGCATCGACACCTGTCATCCGAGTTAGTAAATAGGCCGGCTGTGCGATTCGAAACTTCCGCGCAAAATGTCAATAATCGTTGTTTTGTTGGATATAATTTGCGAATTATTTTATGGAAATTCACCATAAAACTGGTAAATAAACTCGAAGTTAGCTGGCTTTTCTGACCAGGAGTATAATTATATTCATGGGATCTTAATTTGAACACGACAAGTGGGTCGCGGTCGGTTACCATGCAAAGGAAGTCGGGCTTCCCTGTCGCCAATTGCAGCATCAAAGTGGTAAGTAAATACAATATATTTCTTTATATTTCTGGTAATAAATTAATCTAAGGCTACATTCGCCTGTGGCGTTTCAAGTTCTGCATGGATATGTGTCAACCGGATGGATCCAAGGACCTTCAAACAAACCTGCTAAACTTCAACCTTGTTGAGATTTTTTGCCGAACTTTCAACCTCCCTTACCATGTTACTATTGCGACTGACTATTTTCATGTTTTTGGGCTTACTCAAGTCAATTTCAGGCTGCCATAGTACATAAGTCGTATATTTACAATGTTTGACAATAACATTGTGGCATTTTTTCATTACTCAAAATGTAATAAACATAGAAATGTATCACCAAAACCCCCTAAATGAATGTTAAGAATGCATTAAATGAGTTCTTCATTGAATGCATTCTTAACATTATCAACTTAACTTTGGCAAAAATCAATGAAATATTCTGTGCTAGCCGGACACCCACGGCATGCCGACACTGGAGCCTGTACCATGTGAGGAGGACACAGAACAGCGGAGGCAACAGCTCATCAACTTCGGCCACTCACAGTGGGGCTTCAACAACTGGAGCTGGACGGTCACCAAGCAGGAAATGGGTTTGTATCTATGTATAGACTTTTTTCTTTATCCTCTGACTACTTTGGATTAACATTTTTTTTTATGACAAAGGACAGCAAACAAGCGAGCGGGTCACCTGGTGGTAATGGAGCACTGCTGCCCATAGACAACTGCAACACCAGAGGTGTTACAAGAGAGTTGCCGGCCTTTAGTTTTCCCTTCTCAGAGGGGAAGGGGTTTCTGGTAGTACAGAGGTCATGCTTCTGCTTCATGGAGATTAAATAAGACCTAATGATTGTTGTTTAATTGCTTATTATGATAATAATCACTTTCATCTGTTACCATGATGAGGATAGACTTTTTTGACCTGTACAAGAGGTTTCTTGAAAAATACCTACTTATTAAGGGCCAATAGATCATCCTAAAGATCCTAGAATTGGGCTGTTTGTTTTATTATTATATGTATTTTCTGCAGTTTTAAAAATAGTTTTTTTTTCTGCCACAACAAACTGTTTAGTTAAACACTTTTAGTCCAATGATGTCAACTAGCAATCTACAACTTTAAAGTTACAAGTGTGAAAATTTGGTTGTTCTTTTACTACCCAAAATATGTATACAAAAACTATATGAGTAGACTTAACACATAGGAAAATTTTAAGATCCCTATGGAATATACATTTAAATATGTACGCAAAAGCGAATTTTGTATCATCATTTGACTATAATTTTATTTTTAATTATGTAAGTTATGAGATTTTGTAGATTTCGTGGACCCAATGGGCAATGGGAAATACTGTGCTGGTGTTGTGGCTTTCGTCTCCGTTACTGTGAAGAGCTTCGACATCCAACGGGAAAATATTGGTTACGCCACCTCCATTGCCAATAATAAAGGACTAGCTATTTACAAATCCAGAAAGGTATACAATTTATTCATTAATATTCAATTTAAGTTAGCTCATGGATAACCAAAATACGTATATAAATATAAATATATATATTATTTATATATATATATATATATTACATTTACAATATTATAATATGCTAGTTAAACAGTGCTAATGGTTGTGGAACTGGGATTATTATATCAACTACATTAAGAACAGATGGTACCGGGTATCTAGAATATTAAGTATTGACGGTGCAGTAAAAACTTCCGGCATTTATTTTCAGTCTATAAAAATTTAAATTATATTTTAGAATAAATTATTATATAGTTACTTTTTTATATATTACTAGCAGACCTACGCAGCTGCGCCCGGGCATGTATTATATCATTTATCATTCAGTGATTCACAAGGAAGGTTTTAAGGTATACCTTAAAACCTTCCTCGTTAATCACTCTATCTATTGGTGAAAACCGCATTAAAATCTGTGCAGTCGTTTTTCAGTTTATCGCGAACAGACAGACAGACAGACGCAGCGGTGGACTTTGTTTTATAATACCTATGTAGTGAATTATAATGACATTTATGAGTAAAGTAGGTACTTCTTTGTAGATCAAAATGTGTCTTTCTATATTTGAGTTACTTCAGTTTCATCTAATGAATGATAAGAGAGAAAGTGGTATATGCTTAATAAAACATCAATTTTTTTTGCAGTGTGCTGTGACAAATGCTCTCCGGGAGACTCTCCTCAGCTTCGGCGGCAGCGTCGCCACAGAGCTCATGGAGCTACTCGAGGCGCAAAAGAACGACGTCCCGAGCGCCCCCAACCCCCTCCCTAATGCCCCACCGGAGACAGAAAACAACCAAAACTTGCCAAACAAGCCCACCGAGCCTAAAAACTCTCCAGTCAATAAGAATCTAAGGAAGGAAGAGAATACTACGCCAGCGAACTGTGTGCGGCCGCATCCCCCGCCGACTATCAAGAACGCCCCCGTGGCGAACCCCCCGCCGCCCCCCGTGGCCAAGGCGCACCCCATGCCCGTGAGCCTGCCGGCCGGCCGCCCCCCCGCGCCGCGGCCCCCCGCCCCCGCGCCCGCGCCGCACCGCCCTAACTCCAACGTAAGTTTTGTGCTGCAGCCCGTCATGGGCGGCCTGCCGCCCCCCCTCTACGGGCCCCCGCCGCGCCTGGCGCCCCCCCACGTGGGCCCCCCGCACATGTTCCCCAACTACTACGAGTATTCGGCTGGCCCGTGGCACTTCACGTACGAGAGCTTCGACCGCCACCACGGTAACGTGAACCTGAACTTCAACATTCCGCCGAAGAATCTGGTGGTGAACAGCAGGTCGGGCTCCGTGGAATGCAAGAACGCGTGCGGCGTGCGCCCCGGGCCCGAGGGCGAGCCGATACAGTACGCGCCGCCGCCGCAGAACCAGGGCTGCTGGATCAAGCCGACTATCTTCTACGATGGGTTTTGGACCGAGCAGAAGGTGAAGAAGTGGGTGGCCGAACAGGTGGAGAAGCAGTTCCCTGAGGACACGTCCAACAAATCCTCGTCGCCGAGCAACAGCGGGCAGACAGAGCCTGCGGTGTCTAAGTCTTAACGCTCAAGCAGGTACTTGGTGGTAGCGAGTGTAGGGTAGGTCATAGGTCCATCCAGAACACTGGTAATCTAATAACTGCCAACTTTCCCAAATTCTGTTCAGATTATTGCATTTCATATTGGGAATAATCTTGATTACCCATCTCATACTAAATTCCCAATATTATCAGTTCCAACCCATCACGACGCATCTAATCTTTTACACTTCTACAAATTTTATCACAAGTTCTTACAGACAAATAAGGTGTAAAACAATTGACTTATTTGTTCAATAAAAACTTACCGGACCCACTGCCTCAGATCTGCTGCCACTTATTCCAGAAAAACTACATTCAAGATACCGAAATAAAGTAATAAAAATCTGTTAGAACTTGTGTTAAAATAACAGAAAAACTTTAGCATGTCTAAATATCGACAAATAAGTGAGCCTAAAATTGCATTATTATCTCAGTACGTAAAGTTTGTATGCCATAATAGGTAGCAATAAGTTCAGACATGCACTTAGGAGCAAAGTAAGTACACATTGAAGTTTTTACCACTTTCGTGTCTACAGCGTTAGTCGAAACGGAGTTCGTTCTACTTAATATGAACAACTTTTAGTAAGCAACCAACTTCTTTATACAAAGTAAATGTATGTATCGAACTTTTCGTTATATCAGGGTTGGTCCCACAGTAAAAGTTGATCATATTGTAGAGTGCATCGCTCCCCTTTTGCTTTGATATAGCTTTCGACTGACGTTGTATAGTTTTAGGGCTAGTTCTAATTCCAGTTGCAAGTTAGTGATTGTATTAATACTTTTAGTGGGTGCGGTCCTACAGAAAAAGGCAGAAGGTATTTGAGGGGTTTCTAAAAAGTTTACCCTAGGTGGCAGCACTAAGCCATTCAACAACTTTTTAAAAGATAAATCTATAAAGATTCCCCCTGATTCAAAATCAAAAATGTTTTTCAATACCAGTGCTGCCATCTGTAATGAAGGTTTTTTGGAAACCTCATTTCAACAGCCTTCTTTTGTGTGTCCGCAATTGTTCGTTGGAGGCGTAAGTTTTAAATCTCAAAAATCACACTATTTTTTAATGAATTTTTCGAAGTTATTATATGCGAGTAAGTGTTGGACGGATTTTGTAGAAGCTTGAAGCGGTACAGGAATTTGAATAGGTGTGCTATGATTGTAAGCACGATTTTTGGGGCAACATTTTACGATATTATAATGTTTCAATTGAAAATAGTCAAATAGTTAGAAGGAAATTATCAACTTTAAAAAATTAGGCATTTTACTGCTCCTATAACCAAAGATTGGAACGTGAAGATAATATAAACTAAAACTTTAAAAGCGCGCGCTCTATCCGCTTTCTTATAGTCCGTTTTAAATCGGCTCATGTTTAGAGGTGGGCAGAACGACTTCCAAAAAGTCGTTGGGCTGCGCTGCTTTTTTTTTCAAACGCAATCAGAGATAATATTAGGCACGAAAGAAGCATATAATAATGGGCGGGCGGCGGTAGTCACAGACCTTAAAAAGTCGACAAAAGTATCTACTTAACAAGTTATTGTATTCAAAAATATAGATGGCGCGTTTTGTTGCTTATTGATAAGTCGCGATTAAAAAGTTTATACAGAGCTCTAGTATTTATGGTGCACTTTCATGCATGCAAGCATGATTTTTCGTTTGCAAAAAAGTCCCCCTCTACCACGTACCGACTATTGCTTGTCACTAAGCTACGTACTTTATCTTCTATCTAATTGTAATATTTCCCTATTTGCAACCATCATCCTGAACATAAATATTTGCCTTCGCGCCTATTGCCTCCGCCTCTATGGGATAAAGATTGTATCACAGTGTTGCCTCAATAATGCTAGTTTAAAAAATAAGGATTCGGAATGAATGAAATTAAAAAGCATTTATTATTTTATTTTAACGATTTTTCTAGACAAGGCACATAGCTGCAAAATATTTTATTCAACACATACAGTTATGATAAATATTTAATCAGGCATTCATATAATATTCAATATAGCTATAAAAATATAATAAACATAAGCAAAAATGCTCCAAACTATCTTAAAGAAATTTACATTGGTTTAAATTGCGTTTGCCCCATCCATAAGAATTTAAAGTATATTCATCAAACTTAAGATATGGTACACTGCCTTGCCACATATGTAACGGATGTATGTATATTTATACATATAGAGTGTGTTATATACTATAACATTGTTTGGAAGTTGGAAAGAAAGTGTCGGCGACCGAATAATTAGTTCGGTTTTGAGTTTGCACTAAACGCGCATTTGTCAGCATGGCCATTCAAGTTCATCATGGATTTAAGCAATAAAAGCCATGCATTTTATGTCGACTAGACATTCGGGGAATGGACGTAAGGCGAATTCAATAATACTTATTATCGCTGCAAGCAATAAGGTGCCGTGTGGTAGCACAGCAGCTATATAATGTACTATGACAGTTTGTAACATTCGTGAAAATATATAATGTTAAACGTACAATGCTATCGTTGGTCACATTGTTTCAAAATGTTATATAACTGTTATGTGGCACATATAAAATTATAATTAACTTTGAAGGTGTTGTTTGCTGTACGTGTGTGCATGTTTGTTTGTTTTGTTTTTCGTGTAAGTGGCCAACACTAGATTTTTCAAGCTGCCTCAAGGCATCCGACATAGCTTAACGACTGCCATCAAGGATGACAGCCGGGACCAACGGCTTAACGTGCCTTCCGAAGCACGGAGGAGCTCGAAATATATTTGTTATGCCACTTGCGGTCACCCATCCAAGTGGGGACGGCGCCCGGGGTTGCTTAACATGCGGAAGTGGAAGCTGCCCAAATGTAAATTATGAACAACCTAACTGATACCTTCTTTCTTGGCAATGCTGACAATGCGTGATTCTTCTTTAAGCTGATTTAGTGTTTTTCTTGCTATAACTAGAATAGGAATTGGTGATTGTGACGTCACGATATACACGGAATTGCGATGTACATAGGTATTTACGTAGACTAATGTAAGTTTTGTGTGTACTGCAGTACCTATGTTTTTATTGTAATAAATTGTTTGAAATTTCGATATGTTTGATTGTTACGATTTTAGTTTTCCATTTTTATTTTATTTTTGCCCAATACCTACATACATATGAAAATATTAAGAGTCGTACACATATGCTGCAGGTATTCCGTAGACAAATATAGGAATAATTATTGATGCAGGCAGCGAATGCCGCTTTCCACGAAAATGCATACATACAGAGTAATTCTGAATAAACTGTCAATATTTTAATGATTGAATCAGAATCCCTTATAGAATATCATTAGCAAGAAAAAATATAAAAAATGAAATATATATAACTTTCCATAGAAATTGAACCAGCTGATTGGGGAATTTGTATGGGAGGTCAATTAAAACGGAGTCTACTAGGACAAAATACTTGTTGATAAAACACTTTCGTACTATGTAATTGCAATTAGAAATATCGTTGGATTGGAGTGCTATTGAGAATTGTAACTAATTAATTTATTTAATTCACTTTATCTAAACACATTCTGACTGAATGACAGAATATACTACCAGGAGGTTCTAAAGAGTTCAGAACTAGTGTGATTAACAAACGGTGTCGTGGTCGTGGCGTAGTAGTAGGTGTAGCAGTCTGCTACTGAGTTCAATCTCCAGCAACTGCTTGCACTTCATCTTTACAGGTATTTGTTTGCGGTTTTAGAGCGACCCAAAAGAGGGTTAGCATCAGACAGGCCGGTTGTTAAATCTTTGCCAAATCATAATATAGATACCTACTATAATAACGGACCGTGGTCTCCCGACGCACTTAAAGCCAAGGATGTGATTGAAAAAACGCTCAGATAACGAGGATACTAACTAACACAGCAAGTTAAAAGCTTGTCATAATAAAACAGCTATGATACCTGCGGTTCCCATACAGGAGGCGGCGGAGATGAGTGAAGAGGAGGCGCGGGCGGAGCGCAAGCGGCGGCAGCGGCAAGCACAAGAAGAGTTTCGGCTCAAGCAGCTCGCCAAACAGGCCGGCCACGGTTAGATATCACCAGTGGTCGGAACGCTAGGCGCATATGTAACTAAACTTCAAGGAATTCTGATTCCTTCACTGGGCGTTCACTGCGTTAAGAGTGCGCACGGCGCGTACGTTCGCGTGCTTGTTTCATGTCGTCTCATAAAGCAGCGCTGCGTGAAGTGGGTCAGCCGTCGCACGCCCTCTTAACGTAACGAAGATGTTAGCAGAGCGGATGATACCTACGCGCTTTTGGTCCTGGTATTGTTCACTCTTGTATTACTCGAAGTTTGGTCAATATATGTGCCTCACGTTCCGACCATTGGATATAACACTTGACGAATTAGGAATTTAAGAGTTGACTAATTAGGATTGTTAGAGATACGCTGATTGCTTAGTTTTGAGGTGTGTACCAGTGGATAAAAACAAGATGGCAACGGTTAAATATCTCAATTGACTAATTAGGATTACCTAGTTGTTGACCAATTAGGATTGTAAATTATAAGGACTTGGTTAAAGTCAATATAAATTCAAACCTTTTCGCTTGGCTTATCTCGACTAGTATATGGCTGATTTACTGGTATCACTAGCTAACCCCATTCAAAAAGAAAGGCCAGCAACCGCGCCAGATATATCTCTTTAGGACAAGTTAAAAATTAAGTTGTTGACCAATTAGGATTATAAGACTAATATTGTGTAGATTACTGTACTACCAATCTGGTTAAGCTCTAAATGTAAAACATGCTACGATTAAATATGTAATAATTTAAAACAAATCTTGGTTAGTACTAATAGACATCACTCTAGTTTCGGAAATCTGAACGAAGGTTTTGATGTTTTTAGTTTTAATGCTGTTTTTGAAACACCCGTTGGAAATTTCACTAAAGAAAATATTTGACTAAAGAAACCGCTAGTTGTAGGGTCAATGTGCGGCATTTAGGTAGGTCCACACCACCACCAACCAGATCCTAATATACTACACATTACTTTGATGTAAGTATGTACAAGAGTTATAAACTCCACAACTCATGCTACCGTGCCATATCAATATTTAATTATTTCTCGTTATTATTTTTCAATATAAAACGCCAATATTATAATATTGGAGGCTACGAATTTCTTTTGTTAAACTACTGGTTACAAAAAACTTCATTATTTCGTTTTCTAATATTAAGTAGGTACAAGGTAGGGTTTTTTAATATACTTTGGTTGCTTTTGATTTTTCTACACATTCCGATCTTGGTATAAGTTAGGAATCTGGATCTTGTTTTTAATTATTTTATGATCTTTTTCTTTATTAAACTTTTTTTATTTTTGGACTTATGTTTTTTTTATTACTGTAACTACCTATTCAATAATGATTGTAAGGGCCGATACCCTGATTTGCCCTAACAGTTATTTTAAATAGAGAGATTTTTTTAAAACAGTATAGGCCCAAATTATTTTCAAAAAGAATAGGCACCTGATGTGCCTGTGTTTACATCAGTCGACTTTATTATACTTAAGGGGATTCATGAGGCATTTCTTAGAATTCTTAACAAAAGTGGCCGTTTTGGCAAACTTACCGAGAAAATCTTCAAACTGTAAACAGAAGTTCATAAAAAGTTTGAAGGGTTAACACGTCACAAAACGAAATATCAAAGGATAGGTATCTCCGTTTTCTTATTTCAAATGGGGGCCGCATTGGACCCTGAAAAAGCATGGGCTGAAAGGGGCTTTAAGAAAATGTCTGTCTCACAGCTCAGGCAGTCGACAGGTCGAAGCTAAGAGTATCAATATTCATCATCATCATTTCGTGTAGGTGACATGGTCATATTAATTAACTAGGTCCAATTTCGGCAAATCTTAAAGTAGCAATACAAAAAAAATTAACCTTTGTACTTTTGGCACACAAAAAATATGTCCCACTTGGATAGTGGAATGGATTACCAAGATCCCTCTTCATCTTTAGTTACCTATACATCTTGTCATCATCATCATCATCAGGTCTTTCTAGTCTCCACTGCAGGAGCACAACCCTCTCTGTACTACCAGAGCCATATTCTAGCCTGAGTAGTCAGAGGATTTGGCCTACACTCTCCACGCTGGCCAGACGGGTTGGAGAGGTTATATTAGGAATACATCTTGTGTAACAGCCTAATATGCTGTGTGCGAACGTCCAAGGTACCGTGCAGTAGCCAAAGACCTATATAAACGGAGGTAGACGTTCACTACTTCAAGAAACAGACATTTTAAAGCAATTGTATCACATGGCGTGGACGGCGTCTTTACGGTAGAGTTTATGTGTGAGCTAAGCGCTATGGTGTTAATTAGCTCACTGAGCTCAGAATTTGGTACGTACGGCTCGTCTACCTTAGTTTACACACTCTTATTCAATACGCAAACTTTAAGAGGTGTCTCAGCCCATCAACATGAACAATATTGTTATGGGACCAATGCTAAAAATTCAATATTATTTACCTCTTCCATATATTTGATCTGATAAGCAGGATACTTTTGTATGGCTGTGTTTTTTTTTAGTTCCTAACGTTGGTCACAAAAGTTGTTCATGTTGATGGGCTCAGTCACCCCTTAACGTTTGTGTACTGAATACTGATTTAAAAAATAAGGGTGTATAGAAGTCTTTGGCACTAGCACACAGGTGAACTCTTGCTTTTGTCTCCAGATGACAAAGACAAAGAGCTAAGCAAAGCCGGCAGCAGCATAGACAAGCTGCTCATGGACATTCCGACGCAGGACATCGTGATCGAGGAGAGCGGCGCGGAGGACGGCAAGCGGAAGTCGCCTGGAGACGGCGGCGTGGCCAAGCGAAGGACTAGTATGCTTAGTCGGCTAGATATTATTGCCGACTAAATATTGTTAGCAGTTACGGAACAAATTCATGAGTATGGCGCTTCGTAAATGAAATATTACATTTGGGCACACGTTAATGTGGGAGTTAACAATCAGGGTCGCCACCGCAGAATCAATTCAAGTACCTACTAACGTACGTATTGACAACAGTAGCAGCTAACCGTATTTGTCGAACCTTGAAAAATCCTTAGCCTTGGCGGGCGGGTGACGCTGCGAGTTTTCGTTCTGTACGTTTTCAGGTAGTCAGTACTTATATAAATTCTGTGCCTTGCCTGATAATATGTTATATACCTCCCTTAGTATAATAATAATTTAATGTTGTCGCTACACATTTCTAATTTCGAAAATAAAAAAGTAGATATAGTTTGAGGTTAATTCAAGGGTCATTGTAACTACTATGTGTTAAGATTGACATGCTATTTGTATTTGTAGTTAGTACATATTTAATTAGTTTTTGTCACTGTTTGTCACAAGTCGAATTTAACAACTAGAATATAGTTTTACTCGAATGTAAGCATTTTGAATGCATAAGGATATCTACAATAAAACGCAGAAACTAGTGAAATCAATTTATTTAAATTGCTAACAAGTTACGCTCTTACACAAGACTACATAATATGTACAGGACAGAGTTCTAATCGCTAAGACATACGCCTAACCAAGTTATTGTACTCAGGTAAAATAAAAGGACACCTTTAGGACGAAAACTAAACAAAAATACACCTTATGACGAACAACTTAAGGGCTAAGTAAATAAAATCGAGCGCTTTCGTGAGAGGCACAAAATACTATGCGTTTTAACTAAAAATGAGATAAATCTGCCATTTTAATCTGACTGATATATAGCTATCTTTGTCATTCTAATAAAAATGACAAGGAAAGCAATAAGAACTCTCTTTTTAATTGAAGCGCATAGTACAAGTTATATAGCTGCTTCATTATAATATAATTCTTCGCAACTTGACTCGAATATAAATTAAAATATATGTTTAAACATAATTTGCTTGTATACCTACTACACAAAGCGATTAAACTTAAAATAAGAAGCCTTCAAAACTAACCTAAAATAATTAATATAAAACATCCCGATTCGTGCCCGTCACCAAAGCGCATGGCATGCCACGTTTATAACTGCTTAGTAGCTTTTGGCTTAATACACCCAGAGAGCAGGGAATGTCGGTCGCTCCCAAATAGAGACGTGCAAGTTCGTACTCAAAAATACCTAAAAATGCTCCAATGTGCTGTGATATGCTATCATAATTAAACAAAACTCAGTTGTAACTCATATCACAAGTCTAAAATTGCATTTTTGCATTTCTACAATTACCTCGACATCCAAAACCTCAATAAACGGTATCGACGCGTGTTTCGTATGAAATGTGTTAAAAAGGCGTAGTAGTGCTCGAGGCGAGGGACAGTCACATTCCACGGTCTATGAATAGGTCGAATTCGGCCGACTAAGCTACTAAGCTAAAATAAACGAAGCATAAGTCAATTCAAAAATTATCCATGAGTCCATGACCGATCCCTTTATAATACAAAAAACGTCATATAGGACACGGATGTTAGGGAAACACACGCCGCAAACCAAACGCAACTCACAACCCATACAATACAAGCTTCGCCGTGTAAAGGCCTTTATAAAAATGTTTTACATTACAAAGCATACAATAAGTATAACTCAAGACATTTAAAAACCGAAAGTCAATATTGCTATCTCGCTCACACACGTTTTAGACTGAAACAAGATATACATAGTGTTTCACGGCATAAGAAATATATGTCTCGTGTAGTGTACTTAATGTATCACATACTACATAATTCTACCGTTCCTCTTTTACAATAATAGAACATATTTTCAGTCTGTAAAGTCTTGTCTAAAACCAACCAATTATACAATTCAATGAAAGGGCAATATTTGAAGGCGGTCACGGATAATACTCTATGGGGATCTCGCCTACATACAACAAAGAGAAAGATTGTGTTCTTTTCTCTTTCATACACATGGTACGGAAAGAGACGGAACGCATAAGTATGCGTAGTCTGCAAGGTCAAAAACTTTGTCTTTGCTTTGTTATAAGTAGGTGAGATCTCCACAGGGTATTATCTCTTGGCTTACAGTACAATAATTACTGCAATAACCTTCAAGTTAGAACTAATGTAATTAAATACACGTTAAACGGAATCAACCAAACTTTCGAAGAGACGAAAACGCTACTAATATAAACGAACTTAATGTTTGACTATAGAGTTGATAGCGAAATAATCCGATCTCAAATTCTCGATTCTCGAATATTCGGGTCAAATTCTACCGACCAAAATTTTGTGGGCGCGTTAACGTGCATGGCAAGTATCTGTGCTTTGCGAACAAATCTAACCTACATACTGATTGACACGTCCTTATAATTTTACAAAATATTAATATTTCCATATCATCATCATCATCAGGTCTTTCTAGTCTCCACTGCAGGAGCACGACCCTCTCTGTACTACCAGAGCCATATACTAGCCAGAGTAGTCAGAGGATTTGACCTACACTCTCCACGCTGGCCAGACGGGTTGGAGAGGTATCTTTGATGTTAATAAGCTTTGTTTAGCTTGTGTTTCCTTAGTCGCCTTTTACGACATCCACGGGATGACTTGGAGTGGTCCTATTCTACTCTGCCGGGAACTACACAGCTAGTATAGTAGTTTATCTATATATGTGTTTGTTATTAAATACAGTTTACGAAGTAACTATTTAGTAATCTGTTAATATAGTATCGTTGAGTTAGTATCCCATAACACAAGTCTTACTTAAGAATTTACTTTGGGGCTAGCTCAATTGGAGTGATTTGACTGTATATATTTTATTTTTACTTTACCCTCCTGGGTATCAGTCGGGTAAAAGTACATAAACAATAATATTGAAGTTACCCTCAAAATGTTTTATACCGTACTTGTTTAAAGTTAGCAAATAGCCCTGCAAGGTCAATCGATTCAGGTATAGAAGTTCAGTTGCTTGCTTAAATAAATCTTGTAAATGCACCTTTTTACTATCAGCTGAGTATCTTGACATCTATAGACTCCCCACCTTCCAGTTCCAAATCTTGTGCAGTACTTTTACCTGATATAGAATCCCCATCAAATTAGAATTGTAACTTGTCTAATGTTTTCTCAAAATACTCGGCACACTTCATCATGGCTACGG
This sequence comes from Rhodophaea formosa, assembly GCA_963082605.1. Taxonomy (NCBI): domain Eukaryota; kingdom Metazoa; phylum Arthropoda; class Insecta; order Lepidoptera; family Pyralidae; genus Rhodophaea; species Rhodophaea formosa. The sequence continues at coordinate 17,392,650 of OY720220.1, forward strand.
ACAGTTTATCATCCAATCGGACTACCGTTTTAAACGGCTTCTTCATATTCTGACATTGGAACTTCAATTTTATCCCATTTGTTATGTTCTCTTTATCTTTTGTAACTAAGTTTGAGACGCTTTGGTTCACAATACCTCCGTCTATAAACTTGACGATGTTGTACTCTATTGAATCTGGGGTATCATCAGGCTTCAATATCCTATCATTGAACGTAAAATATAGTTTGTCAATACTAACATTCTCCTTATTGGCAAAATAATCAAATATTGATGTGATCTTTTGGTATTTACGTATATTGAATTTGAAAAACTCGGAACTCTGCCAGTATACTTTAACGGATAACTCTTCATTCTCATCTGTTGGGTCCCCTTCATCAATAACGACTACATCGTTAGCCGGTTGAGGATTTTTGCTGAACAAACCCTGGTTCTCACACTGATCTGGATATTCATCTGTGTTGCCGACACTATATGTTGGATAATATTCATTATTCCCCAAATTATGTGTAGGGAACATCATAGATATTAAGTCATTAACTGCTCTGTTTCTCCCGCGACCTCTGCGTCCTCGAGGCGTCCTTTGACCTCGGCCTCGACCTCTCCCTCTGTTACTACTCTCATTCTGAACACTAGAGTCATCATTACTGTTATTTCTTCCTCGCCTTCCCCTCCCGCGACCTTTCCTCCCTCTGGATTTCCATATATACCTATATTAATTGGCCGTCGTAAATTTAAATGGATGAATTATTTAGCAATATACAATACATTAATTAGGACATTGCTTTTGAAATAAAGGCCACAAAAAATATATTTCAGCAATATTTCTTAACAAAATTGACACATTCTAAAGATTTTCAATTTTATCATCTTTCAGAAACGTGAAATTTGGTAAGACTATTGCACGACAATCACAAAAATAAAGACAAATAACCGCTTATTTACACAGATTTTTTTCTTATATTAGACGCAGCATTTTATACAACGTGTAAAAGATATGCGACAGATATGGCGAAACTATAAGGGTTCCTTGTTTACTACAGCAGATTTAGAAAACAATTTTCTTTTAAAACCAGAAATATCTGCCTTTATATAAAAAAAAAATATTAAAACAAAAATCTACATTTTTGTTTATTAACTGTTGTTTGAATTTCATAGTAGTAGTATAGTATAGTCGACCAAGGGCTATACTAGATATACACTATAATAGTGACCTAGTATAGCCATTGGTTCGATTTATCAGGCATTTGCTTTTAAACGTTGTATAATTTCAAACTGATTAGTGATTATGATGGATAACTCAGTTATACAACGTTAGCCGCAAACGGTCTCAAGTGAGGAGCTCAGAATACTCTTCGATAATACCCTGGGGTACTAGTTTTGAACGGGCGACAGTATGCATTCGTCTTTAAGGGGGGGGGGGGGGGGGGCACACTAGGCACAGTAGCGACGCCAATAATTTTATTCCTAATACTTTACAAATAGAAAGAAATTCAAGAATGTAAATCATATAAGCCTTAGTAAATAACCTGAAGTATTTTTGGAATCATGTCATCAGTCAGGTTATTTACTAAGGGTTATATTATTTACATTCTTGAATTTCTTTCTATTTGCAACGTATTAGGAATAAAATGATTGGCGTCGCTGTGCCTAGTGTGCGGCCTTAAAAGTCACCGTTTCAAAAATAGAACCTTTAAACTATGCACGAAAGTATTAACTACCCACACATTTTGCTGCTTTCACTAATTTCTCTTTTGTTTCCGCGATTTTTAAGGTTCTCATTATAAAAATATTCGCGTCGTTTTGTTCCTTTTACGACTTACGTTGCATAATAAATATAACTTGTATATGATACGTAATAGTTACAGGGACCTATAATTTATACAATTTTATAAAATACGAATCGGATAATTCCGATTCTAAACTGATGTTGATTTCCGATAATGCATCAATATATTGAAGCGTGAACAATACAAAAATTTTGATCTATCGCTTTACGATTACTAGTTTACAGATATCGTGTTTATAAATAGTTGTATATAATATAAATAGATTGATACATACAGGAGTTATGTTACATAAATACCTTTTGACGGCCTCTCGGCTATATTTTACGAAAACATTAAACAAATAATGCTACAGAATTAAACTTAATTTCTTACAGATATGAGGTTACGTTTGAAGCAATGATCGGAACGAGTTGAGTATATTTACCTGAACATCAATTCTTTGTTTTACCACAAAGGGTAACATGGACCGTTCATGTTACCATTACGCCTTATTCACAAATTGTGATTTAGGCGTAATAGTATGCAAAACTAGCCAACTTAAACCGGACAAGTAATTTACTAGTGCATTAGATTTTTAAATTAGATTTAGGATGAAAAGAATTGCCAGGTGGCGATCGTTTCACTTACCATAACGCCTGTGTAGGCAAATATACTCTGCTTTTCTCAATCTTTATAAATTATGTAAGTTTTTTATATTAACGTTGATTATTCCATTCCTGCATAAAAGTAAAAGAGGACGAAGGTTGTTTTGAAATGCTTACAACCTTAAAGAAATGACATTTTAGTACCCCATTGAAATGGACATAACATATTATTTTTACATGGCATGTATACAGGATGTTAGGGTAAACACCGTTATCCCTCAAAACATCAAATCAGCAAAATGAAGTCAACATGGACAACTTTTCCTAAGGGACCAATGCGGGAAACTCAAAAAACTAATCGACATTTTTATACAAATTTACGGGCCAGAAAAATTTGTATGAAAATGCCGATGTAAAACAGTTCCCAGCATTGACCAAAAAAAAAAAGTTGGTAATTTTGACAGGCTGATTTGAATGTTTGAGATTAACGGTGTTTACTCCAACATCCTGTATAGTCACATAATTATTACATCTGTATAGTCACATAATTATTACAGTCTATATTTGTTTTACACATACATAATCATGCGGCAGTGGTGAGTTTATTTAGTCTATAGTCTGTCAATACTTAATAATAAGAAGTTTATTATGTAGCGTAAACAGCACGACAAAATCGTTTTAAATATGTATCATTGTGAAATATAGATAAGGCAATCGGTTATTTTTAACTTGTGATGAATACCTATATGAATAATATCATACTTTTCGTCCAGTCAAGACATGGCCCAAATTTTCAAAATAATATATTTCCTAGTGACCCGAATGGCATTTCAGAATGCCTTATGTCTCCTTGGGGAAGAATTTTTCTTGATGATTATCAAGTATGATAAAATGAGTGATAAAATCAGTTACGTACATAACTCTTGATAGTTAGCTAGAAAAAATGTCAATGAATAATTTGAATTTAGGTTTGGGGGGTCGGGGTTCGGGATTGTCCAGTGACAATCCCGAATTATTGCCCATTTTTGCCAAGGCATGCAATTCGCAAATAGTCAATAGTTACAGACACGGTGGATATTGTTCGTTTTGAGCTCTTTAAGAGGGTACAAAACGACCCATATTTCACAGTGTATAGCTGTGATAATAAATTACCCCAAAAAAGGTCCAACACGACCAATGTTTCACTGTGTATAGCTAGCTATAATAGAACAGATTTCTCACTGACATTTAGTCTAGCAACTTCTATACAACATGGAAGGGCCATACTCGTAATAAATCGAACCTCGGTCTATACTAGATCAATATAGTATAATGAAATTAAAATAACAGCCAATAAACAAGAATACATTTCGGCATTTCCATACAAGTGTGCAGCCCGGGCGATTTGTATGGGATCGTCGATTTTTTTTTCTGGTTTTTCGACTGTTATTTTAAATATTTTAATTTCATTATACTAAAGTGATCTAGTACAGACCGTAGTTCGTTTATTACGGGTATGGCCCTTCCACTTTGTAAAGTATTAATATAGTCATCATACCGAGCATACTTGGCTTATAAAAACACAAACGTTCTCTCTAACCCTATGTAAGGCTCTGAATATTGCCTCATTTACTACTAAAACGAACGAATTAACTTACGCATTTTAGTAGGAAACGCGGACCGATGCCGCAGCACGTTGTCGGCTTTTTCGACTAAATAACGTAAGTAAAGCCGTCTAAGTAGTTAATTATATTAAGTTTTAATAATATAACCGGTTAAAGTATATACTTCATGTGCTTGTAAATCTACAAAGTGGTTATCAATAGAAATATGTATTAACCGTATTATATATTAACAGTTATACGTTTGCAAACCGTTTCCATAGCTGTTTTAATGTTAATTAAGGGCATAAGGAAACCTTTATAGGATTCATAGTGACTGGTTTGCCATAAAGTCCCGTGAAAAAGCTGGATCTCTGTCCGGAGTACCTTAAGTATTATTTTGGAACAGGTAGGGAAACAAAACTAAACGGACGATGTTTTCGTATAAAATTGTATGTTTTGGTGATATAGGTAAATAATACTCGTCTGTACTATAAAACCTTGTCGCGCTGACGGTTTAGGCGTAAAACTAACTAGCGCGTATTTACATACGGCGCAGGCATAGAACACTGTGATAGGATTTTAAACCGTATTGTCGTTCTCAAAACGACCAATATCAAAATAAAAACGCTATCGCAAGATGCCACGTGCGGTTGAGAAGGGGTCAATTTGTTCTTGCGATATTGGTAATTTTGTATATGATAATGTGATGTATCCGAACAATTAAATAATTATTTGGAAATGTATCCGAACAATATTTAATATTATGAGGGCAACACGGAAGTGCTCTCTCTCTCTGAACTGTTCTGTCATAATGTCAGTCTTGTCCTTTTGTAAAATCTTTAAATAAAGAAGTGATCGTGCTTACAAATACTTTTATTATATTCCATAAATAATACCGTGTCCTGGACGGCCTGGGACATATCAGATAATAAGGCTTAAAATCCTATCATAGTGTCCCACGCCTACCCCGTATCAGAGGCGCGCTTTTTTTTCAATGGACTACATAGCTAGCTCCAAATGAGCTCTTGCTATTTCACCGAACTTTTAAGGTGAGAGGTGCCATCAACCTCAGCGCTCTGCCTTCGCCGTACGCCTTTTCTGTGTGTTTTATGCCTTAGGTGCGCGGGCGCAATGTCAATAAGAACGATCGGTAGTTATAAGAAAATTTTCAGTATTCAAATATTGTTTTGATGTATAACATCAAAACTTTAGATAAAACAGTACGATGCCGGTTTGCAGACGTTCAACGGTCAAACCTTCGCGATCAAGCGACGAATGGAAGCTTTTGCGTACCGTTGTGACACGGCGACTCCGGTCTGGCGCGTAGACGGCGAGGATCTATCAGACGAGCCCTGGAACAACATAAATAAATATATAGGGTCATATTATTTTTCGATTTTCACCTTTTTTCTTTTGACTCTGTATTCCATTAGCGATTCTGATTCCGATTTTAATATAGTTCAATAGGTTCAAAATCAGTCTGTATAGATAAACATCCAAGACCCAAGCCATACTGGACAAGATTGGTACGTGGAGGCACTGAACTGACACTGTCCTGGCACGGAACGGACACTGACCTGGCACTAGACGGGCAGCTCGTCGGCCTCCTGCTCGCGCTGGCGCACGGCCACGGCCGTCTCCACCAGCAGGTACAGGCACTTGAACTTGTCGCGCTCGCCTTCCGGCGCCGCGCCGCTCGGTACCACCTGACACAATATTAATTTATATTAAAACATAAAAATCATAATTTTTTGTGTTTGCGTCTCTTATATTAAGCAGGTTGAACGGATGGCTGGAGGATATGCATGAATGGAAATTACTCCACCAGCAAGAACCAAGTCTTCCCGAAAGAAAGAAACAAATGCTAAACAAAGTTGGCTAGCGTGGAGAATGTAGGCCCAATCCTCTGACTGACTCTTATTTAAATAAAGAAATAAGATATGGGAAAAAATTCACGCGGGCAGAATTTGAATCGGCAGTCGTTTAGACTATTGTATGTATGGCTATGTATATTATATGACTTACTACATACAACTTCATTGTAATGTTATGATACAAGTACGGTAAGCTGGATATTATAGTCGAGGTGTTTATAGGCACGAGGCGAAGCCGAGTGCTTATAATAAACCGACGACTATAATAGACAGCTTACCGTACGAGTATCATACGACGTTTTTGAATACATTTACCTTAAACTAAAACAAGATTGAAGTTCAGCAAATAAGGAATTTATAAAAGTTAGGAACTAAAGCAGTTTGTAAACATACATTTATCATAATCAGGTACATTTACTCAGGTTTATTTTCTTCAAAATGTACATTGACAACCTTCTCCTTTTCGAATTCGGTTAATAAATCACATCTCACAAATCAGAAAAAAGTTTTCATGCTGAACTTGAAACTCTTTGCTGGGACTCTATGAAAATGTTTAAATTTTGCATCTGTGGCATTGGACTATTGAGCGGTTGTGATTGGTGTAAAGTAAAAAGCACTAGTGCTGTAAAATACATCATTACGATACAGATTTCGATGTCATAAGAACCGTATTATTAGCAAATGTATTGAAAAATGAGTTAAATACCACACTTCTAAAAGTGGGGTTGTTATGTTAGGTGACGCAAGCAATAATGCGTATAAGAGGAATGGGATATGGTGGAGAAATTCGACGTGTAGTATAGTCTAAAGACTGCCGGTTTAAATGCGCTTGGAGAAAATGCGCTGTGCAGTTTGTTGCCGGTTCTTCTGCACTCCGCTTTGGAAGCGGCATAAACTTAGCCATAAGTAATTATTGACGTCAACAAAAATTTTTTGTTGTAAAAATTGTAAACACAAATATGACAATTAATAAGTGTTCAAAGAAACCTATATTAAATAAACGATTGAATCTTGAAAGCCTGCCCGCATGGAATTTTTTCCCATATCTTATTTCTTTATTTAAGACCGCACACTAGGCACAGTAGCGATGCCAATCATTTTATTCCTAACACTTTACAAATAGAAAGAAATTCAAGAATGTAAATCATATAAGCACTAGTAAATAACCTGAAGTATTTTTGGAATCATGTTCATCAAGTGAGAATTATGAGAATCAGATTACCGATTACCGCCAAAAACGGCCGTTTTTGGTGGTAATCACGTTTTCTCATAATGACTGATTCTCATAATATTAAAACATGATTCCAAAAATACTTCAAGTTATTTACTAGTGCTTATATGATTTACATTCTTGAATTTCTTTCTATTTGTAAAGTGTTAGGAATAAAATGATTGGCGTCGCTACTGTGCCTAGGGTGCCCCCTTAAATAAGAGAGTAATCAAAATAGCACTGTGAATACAAAATAACACCTCTATAATATCCTCTGATAGATATATGGTTCAGGCTATATATGGGAGGGTCGTGCACCTGCAGTGGAGACTAAAAAGACCTGATGGAGATGATGGAGATGATGGTGTATACCTGTATCCGGCGGCGCAGCGGGTGCGGCAGCTGCGGCAGATGCGCCAGCTGCGGGTGCCAGCCGCCCGCCTCGCCCTCCGCCTCCTCCGACTCCGACGTGCGCACCGTCACCACCGCCGCCGTCCTGCAACGTACGCTTTGTAAACGGGGCTGTGCCACTACACACCAGCATATTCTTTACAAGCAGTGGACAATGGTAATAAATAAATATATACGGACAAATCACACAGATTGAGCTAGCCCAAAAGTAAGTTCTTATGAAAGACTTGTGTTATGGGATACTAACTCAACGATAGAATATTTTATAACAAATACATATATAGATAAACATCCAAGACCCAGGTCAATCTGAAAAAGATCGTTTTCCATCTTGACCTGACCGGGAATCGAACCCTGGACCATCCGTGTCGCAGGCAGGCGTGATGACCGCTGCGCCACGGAGCTCGACAATATCGGTAATGGAAATAATAATCACTAAAGATATAGGTACAGACTAAATCAAACATGGTGGCTCGGACATTAGCAGCTCACTGCGCAGAACGAGCCCCGCCTCCCCGCGCGCTTTTTTTTATGTCATAGGACGGCAAACGAGCAAGTGGGTCACCTGATGGGAAGTGATCACCGCTGCCCATGGACAACTGCAACACCAGAGGTGTCACAGGAGCGTTGCCGGCCTTTTATTTTTCTCTCCCCAGAGGGGAGAGGGAGATGGGCCTCCGGCTCTCTCACTCACCGAACGAAGCATAGCAGCGGTAAAGCTACTACTCAAACGTCGATTTTCTGTGAGAGTGTGGTACTTCCCCGGACGAGCCGGCCCATTCATGCTACTAGCAAAAGTGATTTTCGCCGGTAGCGAGGCTCTACCACGCTCAAAAATTGTGTGACATTTTTTTCATTTTCACCCTCACTCCCTTATTTGTCTTTGATCTTTATTGCCTAGAGAAAACATAAGGCAGCGGGTCGTCTGATACTAGTAATAGTATCTTCTTCGTAGTTTGTGCTAAGCCGCCATAAAGTTTGATTCGGACGGTACTAGTGGTCATTTAAATTCACGTTTTCAACTTAGTAGATTGATATACAAGGGTTGCAATTGATCATTTACACTCAAGTTGAACACTCTACTTTACTTCATGAATGCGAGGAAAAAATATATGCAATTTGCAACAAAGAATAAACCAAGAAAACGCGCGTCAATCCGTTTTTTTTTTATATGGCCTTGCGCTCTTGATTCATTCAGGTATTTGTGATGGCCAGTGCGCTTGTTTAAAAATAAATCAATGAGTGTTATAGGAACAGCCGCGCGGCGCGTGGCCGCCTTCGATTTTCAAATTTAACCTCCTCCCTCAAGATGTAAATCGAACTTACAACTCGGATTTTGAATAAAATACAACCTCCTTTCAGAGCTTGAATGATGTAAAAATACAAAACTTTTGTTCTCGGGTTAAATTTGAAATCGAGAAAAATAAATGGGCTGTTCCATAGTATGTTGAATACTTACTGAAAAAAAAATGTATGGAACAGCTAATATTTAATGCATATGTCAAAACGAGTTGACGCGACATACAGTCTGGGGCATATAAACCTGAGCCCCCTATAATTTGAAACCTGTTTGAAGGGGGTTAGGTTTATCTACCCCCAACTGTACACGAGGGACAGACAATATTATCAACTTACTATTGTAACCAATAGCCACGTGCCACAGTGTAAAGAAATAAGGTCCTCATGAAGCACCATAATAAACCGTACAAACTAAACTAGTTACATCACATTAGCAAAACATCCGATTGGTGTCTAAATATATAGGGACAAATCACATAAATTGAGTACAGTGAGTTAATATTGTAAACAATTCATTATTTCCAAAGGTATGTGTCAGCTTGTTATTTAGTCTTGATTGACCTAAATTATGTAAAATTTTCCTATTGAAGAGCGAGGAATCATTTATTATACTTCCATACAATTCAGTGGCCTAGTTTCAGCACAGAGATCTACAATCGAATATTTTGTAAATAAGATGTAAATTTTAGAAATTAGGATAACCTATAATAATGCAAAGTTTCATTAAATCCATTCAGCAGTATTAGCGTGAAAAAGTTACAAATCCATACAAAAAAACTTTCAATTTTTTTTTCTTTGTTAATATGAGTAAGGATTTAAATAAATAAAAAAAGGGTTAGTGAAGCTCAGACTGACGATTTAAAAAAATAACTTAGTGTTAAATTACACTAAGAAGCAACTCATCCTGATTGGTTGGTGTGGTATAACTTCTCTTTGTTTATTATATTTGGGACTGACTTACGTCCGAATACTCAAAGGCATCTTAACTAAAATCGCAAGACAAAGAGCCTGAGATTTAAGATTGTCATCAGTTAAGATTATTTCGAATATTGGGGAGTTAGATTATTTTTAAAATTGCAATTCATCCACCAAACACCAACAATACAGGAAGAGGTGTAAGGGTAAGTTCACATGACCGCCGTCAACGCCAACTCTCTAAGAGTGATTCAGTGTTTAGCAAAGACTTGTATATAAACTGAGGTAGACGTGCCCTACTCCAAGAAACAGACATTTAATAGCAATCGTGTCACGTGACGTGGACGGCGTGTTACCGGTACAGAGTTCAGGTGCGAGCTGAGGGCAACGGTGTTAATTAACTCCCTTTGAACGCTTCAGAATTAGGTACTACGGCTCGTCTACGTCAGTTTATGTAGATGTCTTTGGTATTTAGTTAGCATCTTGTACCGCGCGGCCGTGTGAACTTCAAAGTGTACCGCGCGCCACAGACATATATACAGCTTCATACAATCTCGCCGCGAAAATAAATAGTGCTTAATAACTGAGGATGTGGGGGGTAGGAGAGCGGAAATGATTGCTTTTCTCTTAAATGCTTAGGAATTATTTAAAAATAATAATAATTGTGAATTGAGATAAAGCGATATCCGAAGGTATTGCGACCACTTTTTCGTTCCCCCTTCAGGTAAGTTAATAAAATAATAGGATATAGTCTACGAGTGTATGGCGTGAGTTAACAGCGCGACGAAGTAATTGCCGCGTCTCCTGGAGAATCCTCTATAAGCAAAGTAAGGAAGGAGTACAAATTCTATCTGCTTAGGTGACCATATTAGGCTACAAAAAACTGCCAAACCCAAGTTCTCCTCTTCAAAATTTGTCGTTAGAAATTGCCATCTACAGTTAGCCTACTTTATTTTTATGATATAGGACGGCTAACAAGCAAGCGAGTCACCTACAGGGAAATACCGCTGCCCAAGGACAACTGTAAAATCTGGGGTGTGACGAAAGTGTTGCCGGCCTTTTAAGAACGGGCTTTTGAAGGTTCCATTGTCGCATCGATTCGGGAATAAATAACGCCAGGAGGTTGATTCCACAGTTCGGTTGTACAAGGCAGGAATTTTCTTTTAACATGTGGTATCATGATATTTTTTGGCCCCTGGTTTTTATTTATTAATGATTTGAGTGCATTTGACCTCAATCTTGACTGATGTGAAGTAATGAAGAGGTCTAGGGCGCTCCCTTGCCTTGAAAATCTCTAAATCGAACGAGTCGGGATACAGCGAGGGAATTCTATTCATACGCGGTACGCATAATGAAGGAGGATCTAGAGGTGCGATATCCGGCTCCTCCGTTTCAAATGGGAACGGAGTAGGCGAATCTAGAGGTGCGATACCCGGCTTCACAGTTTCAAATGGGAACGGAGGAAGCAAATCGAGAGGTGCGATACCCGGGTTCGTTTCAAATGGGGCATCTTATTGGAAAGAATCTGTGGCGCGATCGTATGAAGCGTGAGCTGGTGCGGTCATGTGCCTACCCCCTGGCGGCGGGGTGCTCGTCGTCGGGCCCGTAGCGGATGACGGACTGCCAGACGGAGGGGTCGTACTTGACTTCCTCCTCGCTGACGTCGTTGCTGGAGTAGCCCTCCTCGGCGTCGGCCAGCTCGTCGCCGTCGCTGCGGTACACCAGCAACCCGTCACCGTACTCCTGCTCGCCAGACCGCTCGGCCTCGCCCTGCAAATAACATTTAATACATAAATATATAGCGACTAATCACTCGGGTGGAGCTAGCCCCAAAGTAGTTGTTCCATAGCGGTCTTTCGTTCCATCATTTATTAAATAATGTAATACTTTAACATTCATATTTTTTTATAAGACGACGGCAAACGAGAAAGTGCGTCGCCTGATGGTAAGTGATTACAGTCGTCACCGGACTATAATTTTTTTCTCCTAGAGGGGAGAGGGGATAGGCCTCTAGCTCTCTCAATCATCAAACGAAGCAGTGGTAAGCTACTACTCAAACGTCAATTTTCTGGTAGAGTGTGGTACTTCCCGGACGAACTTACCAGTTGATGAATTAGAGGTTGGGATCACATGCCACAGAGGTCCTTCTAAGAACATGGTTATGGATCATCTCGGGCAGGACGCGGCGGCGCGCGTTGATGATGCAATGGGTCCTGTTGATGATGATCACATGTCACAGAGGTCCTTCTAAGATCATTGATATACAACACACTGACCTCTCCCTCGGCGCCGTCCCAGGAGGCGACGACGACGCCCGAGCCGCTGGCCGAGGCGCCGCCGGGCTGCTTGCGGCCGCGCCGCGAGATGGTGTAGTGCAAGGGGTCGTGGCCCTCGCGCCGGATCATCTCGGGCAGGATGCGGCGGCGCGCGTTGATAAACCAGTTGCATACCTGCAAGTAAAGGGGTACAGTTTTATAAACAGATCTCATTTATTTGCAATCGTCATCATTTCGTGTAGGTGACACGGTCAGTCGACTATGCACACCCTGGTGTCAGAGTTCTTCGGACCCGCCTCTCGGCCTCTGACGTGGATCTTTTAACGACTACCAGATGGCATCCGGGGCCACCGGCTTAACTTAATCATCTTTCTTATCAGGTGATTCATGCCTGCAATGTCCTAGCCAAACTGGAAACAACGTGGGAATCGAACCCACGACCCCCGGGTCGACAAGGCAAACGCCTTAACCACTGGACCACGGAGGCAGTCAATTTGCAATGATAATGTAGAAGAAAAAAATACGGCTCAAGTCGGGTGTTCTTAAATAAACGGCGGCAGCACTGGCGCCTCGATTCCGGTAAGCTGTGATTGGGCAGTGTTAATTGTTGCTGCTAGTCAAATATTATCCAATGACAGCGGCTTATCTAAGTCGAAGCCTCACTCAATGCCGCCATCTAGTGGTAAGCATTACTGAACCCTCATTTGACTGGAATGGCAGGATGCACGCTACTATCAACATTGCTCAAGCATCTACGCCATGCATCCTGGGGAACAAAAGCAATTTTATTAATTTTGCAGGCACCCCCAGTCGAACTCGGCCCATGGGTCAATTTGAATATACCGCACTCACGGAAATAAATGCGTGTTGGGAATGTAAATGCACTTACTTGGAGCACTCAGGCCTGTTCAGTATCTTGACGGAGTTATTGGGCGGATTGCCGCGGCGGTATAGCAGCCATAGGAGTTATAGTAACAGTATAACAAGTTATTTACTTACTTGCATTGCAGCACTGTAAGGTTAGCCTCGTGGCTAAGCGTGAGTTTCTCCGCGTCGCTCGGGTACGCATTGTATCTGTATTCATACAGCCATCTCTTCAGGATCTTGACGGAGTGTTTGGGCAGGTAGCCGCGGCTCTAAGGCAGCCTTAGTAGGAATTTAACTGACGTAAGTATAAACTTACTTGCAGCACTGTGAGGTTAGCCTCGTGGCTAAGTGTGAGTTTCTCCGCGTCGCTAGGGTACGCATTGTATCTGTGGTCATACAGCCATCTCTTCAGGATCTTCACGGAGTGTTTGGGTAGGTCGCCGCGGCGCTATGGCAGCCTTAGGAGGAATTATAACTATACACCTACTTGTAGCACTGTGAGGTTAGCCTCGTGGCTAAGTGTGAGTTTCTCCGCGTCGCTGGGGTACGCATTGTATCTGTGGTCATACAGCCATCTCTTCAGGATCTTGACGGAGTGCTTGGGCAGGTTGCCGCGGCGCTTGCGCACGGCGATGATGCCGGGGGGCGGCGTGGCGTGTACGCCGTGGACGATCTGTCGCGCCAGCCTCGAGCGGTCGGCTTCGCCATCTGTGCCGCTCTCGTTGTCGTCTGTCGAGGATGTTGAGGGGAAGCGGTCGCGGCCTGTGAACAAAGGAAGTTGAAATGAAAAGGCATTTCATTCTTTGTCGTAGATCTAACAATTATAAGATTTTTAAGGGCGCGATATCCCTATATAGCACAGAGAAAGCAACATCACCCAGGACCAATAAGTAGGTACCTACGTAGCTTAAGTTTTTCAAAGCATATAATTTTTTTATAGTTTAGGTTCTTAGGAGGTGCGTCGGATTGGCATATAACAACGTAGGTCACAGCTGAGTGTTATTGGATATTAGTTTTACCACATTCACGAATATCACAAGTGTTAGTACAGGTTGTGACAAAAATCTAACACGGGCGATATTATTTTAAGGCCATAATTATGACATGGAAGATCAGGAACATCCTCTTCGTCGTTAACGAAAATGATGAATAGGTATCCTACTTTCCCTAGTCCCAAGTAATATCAACGTACAGTCGGGGGCATATACGTATACCTGACCCCCAACAAAAAGATTTTAAATTGTAGGGGCGTCTGGTAACATTTATAGTAGTTTAAAAATATAATATAAAGTTCCGTTTTGTGTCATACGTTTGAAAGAACTGAAATTGACAAAATAAGTCTATTTTTAGGCAGCTTTATAGCGGCCGAATAAAATTGCAAATTATTCATTCATTCAATGTAAATTGAACCGGCATCGACCTCATATTTATTTCATGATCTTGGAAAATACTGCTATGTGGAACAAAAACACATAAAATATACATTTTAATATCGCTTTGCAAACACATCAACGCGTAAACGATTATGTTAGCAAAGTACACATTAGAATGTAACGAGGGTACAGAGGAATAGCATCCATATTATATCATCATCTCTCTCTTTTTTTTAGTCTCCACTGCAGGAGCACGTTATATTACTAGTGTATTTTTGAGGCCGATACGCCATTATTTTCGTTTGTTACATGGTTCTCTATATCCTGTTACGTGGCTCCTTTTTGTTATAGTCCCAAGCAAATGATATTGTAATAAGCTAAACGTGGCCGTTAGGTGTATAAGACCTGCGGCCCGGTTTGCTAACTCGGTGAACCACGATTTGATTGTCACTTTAGCATACATTACGGTTTTCATATGTTAAATAAAAATAGTTATTCATACCGAAGCCGTAATGAATATTGAAGTTACCATGAAAATGATGTACACCGTAGCTGTCAAAAGTTAGCAAATAGGCCTGCTGGGCCTCCTTGCGGAGTAGACTGGACTACTCCGCATGGAAAAAGACGTGACTATGTATATAAATATGTAATTAAGCGCGAAAGAAACAAAATGGATTTGGTAGATTGCCTACAAATTTTACGTGGATTCAAGTTTATTTTGTGTGGGTTCATACTCACAATTAACGGGACTTAGGACAAGCCTTTAATAATTTATTGCCGCTGACGTTTCTAAGGAGTTATATCCTGTGGTTGCACTGAGTCTCTAGATCTTTTTAAGTCAGTAGTCAAACCTCTGACTGCAACCATGCATGATGGATTATGTGTAAATACCAATAAAAAATGTAATGTTTTATTGCAATTAAGAACTAAAAGATTATTTTCTATGTATTTATACGATGCGAGTGACACTTCTGTACCATCGTTAAATCGGGATTGAGTTACGATTCATACGCAAATATTATGTGTGGGTACGTATATCTAGAATTATTTGTTGAGCAGACATTTTAATTAGGTAAATTAAGTCGCCATTTTTAACCGACTTCTAAAGCATGATGTCCTCAAATCGTCGTGTATGATTTTTCAATATCAAATACTCGGTGTATTTGATATTGAAAAATCATACACATTGTTATTTGGAAAAGAAAAGACAGTTTTCAAGCTCATCACATTTTAATTTCAGGTTTTTGAAATAAATCTTGTTATTTTTTTTCTAGAACCATCAACATATCCTCCTATACTTTATATCATATTTTATAGAAGGTTGATCTTCGTGGCGCAGTGGTTGACTTGCAAGCCTACGACACAAGGCGCCCCACACACAATATAGTATCGTTGAGTTACTATCCTACGCTTCGCGAGACAAATTCACAACTTACCGAGGGGATAATTTGTGCGATTTTTCCCAGTCCAGTATTTAACTAGTAATTTTCTCATGACTTCGTCCGCGTAAATTATAGCCTATGACACCCACAGAGAAATTAGCTTGCTATTATTTTGAGTATTTATTTCGGAACAATCATACTCATAAACCACGCCACTCTTGACAATAGCCATCCCCATTTCTCGAAACAACAGAGCGACACACATTTGAATTATGAATTGGATTTTTTCCCGTTTTTGCTCAAGTTGTATGGATAATGGTACGGAACCCCTTCGTGCGCAAGTCCGACTTGCACTAGGCCAAATTTTTAAGTAATAATATTGTGTACCCTGTGTGTGTGTGTGTGTGTGTACCTAACGACATTCGTGACTTGCGCGTCTAACACTAGTGTTATCAGCCAAAAATATCAACGCACCATCCTCTGCAAACGATAAGGACTTCTTGACGTGCAACCGTGGCCTCACGCCTCACTGGTAGATATTTTAGGAGCTGGGCCCTTGTGGGTGTCATCTATACTTATCGATATTTTCCTTCCTACCTATCTACAGTATGACTCTAACTTTTTGAGTAATAATATTGCGTAACGACATTCGTGACTTGCGCGTCTAACTAAAGTGTTATCAGCCAAAAATATCAACGCACCATCCTCTGCAAACGATAAGGACTTCTTGACGGTCAACCGTGGCCTCACGCCTCACCACACGACTGACTGGTCGATATTTTAGGAGCTGGGCTGTTTAGTCAGTGTCATCTATTATAAAGAGGAATGATTTGCTTGTTTGTTTGTTAATATTGATTCCGAAACTGCTGGCCCGATATGCAAAATTCTTTTACTTATAAAAATCTAATTTATCTGCCGGTGATATAGGCTATAATTTACGCATACGAAATCGCGCGAAAAATGCTAGTACTTACGCAATAACCCATGATGGACGGGAGAAAACTGATATACCTATCAACCTTACTAATATTATAATCATCATCATCAGGTCTTTTTTTAAGTCTCCACTGCAGGAGCACGACCCTCTCTGTACTGCCAAAGCAATATTCAGCCACAGCAGTCAGAGGATTTGGCCTACACTCTCCACGCGGGCCAGACGGGTTGGAGAGGTCTCTTCGATATTATAAGCTTTGTTTAGCTTGTGTTCCCTAAGTCGCCTTCTGCGACATCCACGGGAAGACATGGAGGGGTCCTATTCTACTCTACCGGGAACCACACGGCATAATATTACTCGCTTTCACGTCAAAACTATTGAATTGATTTAAATTAATTCTGGTACATTATTCTAGAACATAAGAAAGGATTTAGGCTACATCTTCTCTACCGAAACCCACGCGCACGAAGTCGCTGAAAACAGCTAATACCTATAAGATATAGGGCAGTGTACAAATCCTCGCTGGAAGTAGTTACGAGCGTGCCCTTGGCTCGTTGCGTCAGCCGGCGGCCGTTCACCCCGATCGATAGCGCTACCCCGTAGGATGCACACTGGAAATGTTGCATCGATGTGGTACATTGTGCCAACAACCTATGCTAAACGTACTACGAGTTACGACTTACGAAGTGGTCTCTACGTCACTTAATTATATTTATTTCTAGGTAGGTACCTTTGTTTTTACTGTTCCCAAGTGATATTAGTAAATCTGTGGCTTCACTGACCTACAATGGAGGGAGACATTAGTACTTAACAATTTTATCCCTTCCTGTCCCTGGGGCCCGAAAGCTAAAATCGTAACTAATATTATATTATAAATGCGAATGCGAGTTTGTTACGCTTTCACGCCCTATGTATTTACTGAACCAATAATCATGTAATTTTGCATACACTTAGGTTAAGGTACTGAGAAGGACATAGGCTATATATCACGCGGACGAAGCCGCGGGTAACAGCTAGTTTTTTTTTATAACGTAATCACAACTCATCTTAATGAGGTAATGGAACACCTTAGAGCTGGCTATTATTTCGCTCAACGAATAAGTATTGAAGTATTGCTAACAGCGCGATGTTGCCAGTATTTTGGGCACGTTGCCTCAATGTGACGAGTTGGAAGATTATTTCTATCTTTACGTAGGTACCTACCTGATTGTAATTATAATGTGAATAAAAATAAATGACTGATTTCACGAGCCCACTCATGAACTGTAAAATAATTAAAGGATAACGAGGATACCATATAAAATAGATATTATATTTGCATCTCTTTGGAAGATGACCATAGGACCTCCTAGATTATCATAAGCCCATCATGTTTAAGCTATTTTGACCTAAATACTTTTACGTTACTAAGTAGAATTTGCGTGGTTTTCGTATATTTCAAGTAAGCAGTAAAATCAATTCACACCACGGGTCAAAGTCAGCAATTCGCCGTTTTTGCGTCATACATACTCGTAAAGTGACCAAATTATTTTCCCCCAAGCGGACACTTTCGATTTGCCAATAATATTCCATCTTTTTAAAAAAGACGGTGGTGGTTGTAGATCGCTAAGAAAAAACAAAACAATTTTTTAATTTCACACTTCGTCACCAATAATCTACTATTCTCGAGGTTTACTAGGAGATAATTCTCTTAGATTTATGTCAACCTACTGTAGGTCTATACTTTTTGAGCCTACAGAGTCTAAACGTTTTAAATAATGGGGTCAATTAGCGAATTGATACTGTTTGTATTGTAACCCCTCCGCCCTAGGCTAGGCTAGATCAAACGTGGATATCTTTTGCTAAAAGGAGGAAGTAATATTTCACACCCGAAACAAAAGCGAAGTAAGGGTTTTTTTAATAAGCCTATTTCAGGCACCAGATTTTAATACAATTAAATTGTCATACGTCTACTTATGTATCTGTATTAATTATTTTATATAAGAAAATAAATGAATAAATTAAACTATGTACTGTAAGTTTTACCACCGTGTGATTGTGTTTGTCAATGTCACCTTAACTCTCAAACGAGTGAACCGATTTTTTTTTGAGAGCAGGTTTTTGAGCGGTAGTTCTTTGACATTTCGGTTTAGGCGCTTTACAAGATATCGGGATTTTAGTGGCGGGGTTGTTAAAATTTTGAACAATATGTAATTTTTTTGCCCAAAGTGGTACATGTTTGCTCTTGGTGGTGACAGACAGCCCCAAAGTCGGACTGTCCCGCCGAAAGCGACAACTTTGGTCACCCTAGTCACACTGCAAAGCAAACACTCGGTGTCACCTGAACAATATCGCCTAACTATTGTTTTGTGTGTTTTGTAATCAGCTCACATTGTGTAATTAGAGAACACACGCTGTGCGTTCATGTTACCCAATTTACAGGACCAACAGTTTATACCTCACAACCCACAACTTTTAAGAAAAATAGAATCTGGACTTCCCTGCCTAAAGAATTTAGGGGCTTAACTTAGGGGCGGTTTAAATATAACATAGGTACATACACACTGACTGTCTTTCAAAACGCTCTGTCTACCCCGCAAGGGAAAAAGGCGTGACCAGGCCTATAAAACCTAAAGGCCACGTTTAGCATGTTGATGGGCTTGTAGGTGGAAAACAGAATCAAAAAAGGGATGGGTTGCTTGCTAGCCGCATCGTCTATTGATATGATTCCTCACGCCCATAATTATAGCGTAAATATCAGAAGCTTACGTAAACTTTGGTAAAATAAAAAAAAACAATGTTTAGTTCGAGAAGATTTTTTGACGTCATCAAAATCAAACCCCTGTTTTAAAAAATAAGCATAGGTACTCTAGACCCCAAACACTCGATTCAGTGATTACTTTACAATTCTAGTGATAAAATAAATACCTGTGTTCAAAAATGTCTGAACCTTCGCGACTCGCGACCATCAATCATCTCCACCACTCCACGAACATTTGAGAGTATCATTTTCGGCGTGACGTCACAGCCCACAGCCGCAAAATCCACTTAAGAGCGTAGACTAGCAGTGTTTTTTCAATATGGTTTCCATACAAATGTATTTCTCTATTTTCTCGCTGAAAACTGATTCTAGAGCCACAATTATTTTTTCATAAAATCTAGTACTAAAATAGGAATGCCCCTATTTTTTATTTTTTCCAAAAAAACTGTTTTTGTACAATTTTTTTTTCTTATTAACAGGTTTTTTGAAAAAAACAAAACATAGGGACATACCTATTTTAGTAATAGATTGTATGTAAAAAGAATTGTGCCTCTAGAAGCAGTTTTCAGCGAGAAAATAGGGAAATACATTTGTATGGAAAACGCGCTGCTAGTATACCCTCTTAAGCCGGTCAAGGGCCTTAGCAGATTTATCAATGTCGGGCGGGCATGAAGGCTGAAGGATTTGCTATTGGAGCTTTTTACATGATTGCCACAAAAGGAGAGTATTGCTTTTCGAGTTTTTCTATTCTAATATTATAAATGAAGGAAGATTTGACTGTTCGTTTGTTTGCATTGAATAGGTTCCGAAACTACTGGACAGATTTTCTAAATTCTTTTGATAGCTAACTTATTTGCGGGTGACACAGATAAAATTTTTGTAAAGAAATATAGGTACCAATGTGTATGTTAGAAATAGACAGGGATTGAATAACCGAAAAAAATATGGTTAAATCGGTTAGCGGTATGACATCATACCTTTATATTTCGATACCTTAGAAAAATGGTACTTATCTTTAAATACATACATACATTAAAGAAACGGTACCTGTACGATTTTGGTATATTATAATATAGCGCTATCGGTATTTCTTTAGATATTGAAATAGTGAAATAAAAGTTTTCATTGAATTTTACCGCCGAGGATTCGTCTCAATGTTCTTCGTCGCATATTTTTTTCGGTACTGAAAATATTTCAGTTAAGGTACCAGTAATATGTATATAAGGACCGACGATACCGTAAATGTGTAAATACATTATTTTTATTTAGCTGTATCACAACTGTAATTGTCAACAGATTTGGTTCTACCTTTAATTCTAAGGTGTATCGTAATTTTATACCGGTACCATACCCTTGTACCTTTACCGTTTTCAACCCCTGGAAGTAGAGTTGACCCACTAGTGTTATCTTGAAGGTTGCCCGTATTTATTCGGCAGGTATCATTGAGGGCCGTGATGAACCAGCCCCAACTGGACACATATTCCACAGACGACTAGCATGGAGCTGAGCCACTCGTTTGCAGTACGCGAGGTGATGCGCCCAACTGCTGGTAATAATTATTATCGGCTACTTTTGCAGGTTTTCAGTTCTGCAGCAACCTAAGAATGGCCTCCACGAGCGAGAGAATCGCGACAAGTCCGCGCTTCTATCTATTATAATCATATTCAGTAGGCGATACGATTGACATTAGCTGGCAACCTGACCACTCGTCGCATTGCGCCGTGTGTAGCCACATGCTTGTATGGAAATAGGTGGCACGACGATAAAATCTCGCTCGTGGAGGCGATGCCCTAGGGTGGCGGCCGGCAATTTTTTTTTACTATATCCTATCTTCTTCATCCTAGCGTTTTTCCAGGTTGCATCCTCAGTTATTATACGTCGGAGCCCGAGCTCTGCTGACAACAATTATGCTGGATATGATTTGGCGAAGATTTTACGGCCAGCTGCCTGCCTGACGTCAATCGTCATTGGGTCCTCCAACCGCAGACAAATCATCATCATCAGGTCTTTTTAGTCTCCTCTGCAGGAGCACGACCCTCTCTGACTACCAGAGCCATATATTAGCCAGAGCAGTCAGAGGATTTGGCCTACTCTCCAATCTGAGAAAATTAATACAATGTATTTGCCTCTTTTTGTCATAAGGAGGAAGACTTGTTACATGTCTCGCTGGAATGTAGTCAGTATACTGCCCTATGAGACAGGTTCTTAGCTGGAGTACCTATGGAGAATGGATTGCTAAACACAGTGTTGAGCTATCCATTATCACATCCAGCAAAATCATTATACCTCTTATGGAGGTGTATAATGTTGCTAAGATAAATTTTATACTAGAGGTCCCCCATGAGGCTGGCATAGTCAAGTCACATCAAGTGTACTGAAGCCTCGAAAATAAAAATTAAAAAAAAATGTATTTGCCTGCACGGGCAATTGAACTCGGTCGCCTACTTAGGTTTGTTACCAAAGCAGAGCAAGCAAAAAGAGCGAGCATCCCCAACTTAGAGCAAAATGCTAATATTTGTGTTCCTTGTAAAAATTGTTATTATTTAATCTTTGAAAATCATTTGAGGAGAAGAGCAAAATGAGTTCCCTTAGATTGAATCCTCAGAAATCACCAATTCTGCTAAGTGTAACTAACAGGGTAACTAAGCCCGTCCTTATACACATAATTTTCTATCGGACGAACTTGTGGCGATCTTTGACAGTGGACTGAGTGGTGGCTGATAATAAAAAGGAAGATAGTTTTCCATAAAACAAAAAATAAAATAGTATACTTATGTACACTATACGAACCTATACCATATAAAATAAATGTAAAATTAGCTAAGTGTTTTTTAGCATTCACAATGCTATTTTTATTATATTCTTTATTTTAATATGAAATGTTAAGTTATAATTTTTTTTATCAAGTAAACTAGCTGCTATCCGAAACTCCGCCCGCGTGATATATAGCCTATATCATTCTCTGTACCCTAACCTATGTGTATGCAAAATTTCGTGATTAACGGTTCAGTAGGTAAGGTGTGAAAGTGTAACAAACAAACAAACTCATTTTCACATTTATAATATCAGTTAGGAAGGGTTAGGATTTATTAGCATATTGTTTTGTTCTACTAAAAATAAAGCCAACGTGAACCGCTAATATTTTAGTGGTGTATTTCAATGAACACTGCGCGAGGCAGTTGAACTCCTTGCTATGCTATATCAACAAAGCGCCGGTGGCGCCGCCTAGCGGAGCGCGTGATCAAACTATCATGACGGCCATCTTGTGATCTTTCAACAAGGCTGTCATGTCATTTTACTGTCATTACGACATTTTACAAGTCAAATGGAATCCAATAACAACAACAAACAATAAAGACTGTCCGAATCGGCGTCCTCAATATTCGACGCTGAAATGAAAAATACAAATGCTTTACAGGCAAAAAGCTATCGCTTACAATGCGCTATGCAGCTGGCAAACCAGTCTAAAAATAACTCTACCACGTGCCAGATTTCTACTTTCTTTCACCGAAATAGTTATTCAAGATATGTTCGCATAAAAAACAACGTAACAATCATAAAAGCGAACGAATACAATGTAATTTATAGTGTAAAACTAACATGACTTAGATACGATTGATAAAACAAGCGATCAATGTTGGCGTGCCTATTGGCGCCATTTTGAGCTCGGGCTCATTGCGTGACGTAACAGGCCAAAAGGTCCACGTAAATGCATTTAAAGCTACGGAAATTGCTTGCAATTTAATTAAAACTAGAGAATTTAATTAGAAAAGGCGTTGTTTTTATATAAATGTCACCTTGACATGTCATGTCAAATTGACACCCATGGCGGAAACGTGGCGTCGTTTATAACCGGCTTTCTTACCTCCGGGCGACATTGAATGCTGTCTGTTTGAAACTTGAGCGTCTCTGATGATATCCCTGGTCAATTCTCTCACGTCTCTGCGCTGCTGGAATGCCGCCATATCGGGCCGGTCGCGTTGTTCTTGTGCTATACCGGCCGTAGGAGGTAACATCGTCACTCAATCCATGCGAACACAGGTTTTCGCACACGGTCACTCATAAACACTTTATTTTGTCCTAGAAACGTCAATATTATATTGTCTTTCAATTGTTATCGAAAATAATAACGTTTTCACTACGCACAGCAAACCGAACAGAGCGCGACTGACGTGAGGGGGACGGCGGGAAGCTACAGCGCCGTCGCGCCGCCGTCCTTGTCGCGCTACAACGAAATTATATGTTTGTTTCTCTCACACGGAAACGCTTTGATGACAGAAGGGAAGTGTAAAATGTCAAAACAAAGCGTGGGCTGTATTCAAATGTCAAACGGCATAGAAATGAGGTTTACAAATAAACGAACGCCACCTTCAGGAAAATTCTGCGCACTGCTTTGATCAAGCGCACTTTGTGAAAAATGGGCACACGTCTATTTTTAACCAACTTAGAAAATATGTCAATAGTATTGAATTGACGTCTACAATACAATAGGAGCTACGTAATTTGGATAATATAAACAATATATTTACGGGCTGGCTGAAGAGTTACGTTATCTAGATTGATATAAATAATCAGAATTTTGAATGTTTATGTATGAATTCCGATACAGAGAATAGGCGAAAATACCGTTATTAATTATTATAAAAACAACCAGTTGCACAAAACTATATCAATCTATATAACAGCCATCCAGGGTTACCTACCTATCTACCACAAATTGTATATAAGTATCTCAATTTCTTACGCGCTTTACAAGAATTACAAGGCACTTAATGCCGTTGTTGCCAGCTGTCATCACTAGCTGTGTAGGTTTTTCTTCACTTTTTTTCTAACCATCTAGTTCCCCCTATGTCCCACTGCTGGGCAAACGCCTTTCTTTTCTGTTTTCAATTTCACATATTGCTAATCTTTATTATCGAGATTTACTATTCTGAGTTATCTCGTTAACTTTTGACAACTACGCTGTAACAATGTTTTGGTCACTTCAACATCCATTACGGATTTCGTTTGATAAAGGCAAGGCTTCCATGCTGGTCTGGGAGAAAAGAAAAAACGTAGAATGTACCAGCTGCTAATCTTCCCGCGCAGATCGTAAAAGCCGATCGAGGGAATGGGCGTCAGGAATCATGTCAATAGACGATGCGGCTAGCAACCCATCACTATTTTGATTCCGTTCTCACCTACAAGCCTACCAACATGCTAAACTAAGGTTTTACCAGACCTGGGCTCTGTCTACCCCGCAAGGAAGAAAGACGTGATAGTATGTATGTAAAGGTAAGAATTTACATACCTACATATACAAGGGGAAACGAATGCTAGTTTCCCCTTGTATATCTATGGAAATTCTTTGAACCATGCTACGTACCTATACTACTATACCTACCTACCTGGTAAAGTAAGTACCCATGATGCCATGGATACCTACTTACTTTTACCAAGTATTATTCGGGTGAGATATTTAATTAATTTTCGACCGACGAAAAAACGCTCACCTACCCGTCTGCCAAGCGTGGTGAGTATGGCAAATCAACCTCACGATCGGAGAGGCCTATGTCCAGCAGTCTTAGAGCATCCAGCAATGGTCTCTTTGCAGGCTGATAATAATAATAATGACAAAAAAACAGAGGAGGTTCCAGGGCCGGATCTATCATATGGCTTTTTGGGCTTCGGCTAAATAATCAAAAATTGACGAAAATGTGAAAAATCCATAATTTTATTAAATTAAACAGATTGTAAGGGTTCAGCCTTGCGAATCCTGCGATAAATCAAATAAATTCAATTCATTTAAATTTTTTCTCTTACTTTGTGTAATTAGTTTGGCCCCTCTAAGAAGTATTAGCCCAGGGCCCCCTAAACTCTAGATCCGGCCCTGGGAGGTTCCCAAATCAATGCGTAAGTTTTTTTTATGTACCTATGTATACGCCACGCATAACAGGATAGGTAAACAGGGGGTGTTTTTAGCTTTTCAGTTAATTTCGGCGATTTCATTTCTTCGTTCAAAAGTTTTTCTAATGCGTGTCTTTTAACCGATGTAATTTTTTATTATTATTGAATGAAATTATTTTTTGACTTTTTTGTGTTTGTTTTTCAGAAGCTAACATACGTCACATTACGTCTTTATCCCTTGCGGGGTAGACAGAGCCCTAGGTTATAAAACTCAAAGGCCGCGTGTTAGTGGGCGTTAAGGTGGTATACGGAATCAAAATAGTGATGGTTTGCTAACCGCATCGCCTATTGACGTGATTACTTAGATTTTTGTTAATCCTTTGACCGGCTTTTACGGTCTGCACGGGAATAGAAGCAGCTAGTATATTCTATGTCGTGCCGTTAGCCGTGTGGTTCCCGGCAGAGTAGAATAGGACCACTCCAAGTCTTCCCGTGGATGTCGTACAAGGCGACTTAGGAATCACAAGCTGAACAAAGCTTATAAACATAAAGAGACCTCTCTAACCCGTCTGGCCAGCATGGAGAGTGTAGGCCAAATCCTCTGACTGCTCTGGCTATATGGCTTTGATAGTAGGTACAGAGAGGGTCGTGCTCCTGCAGTGGAGACTAAAAAGAAGGCCTGATGATGATGATGATATTCTATGTTTTTCCCTGTCTCCCAAACCAGCATGGAAGAGTTTGGGATTTATTATTTCCTTTATAACATTAGTCTAAAAGTCCTTTTCCTGCAACTTCGTCAGGGTGAATTCTGGTCATAGCATCCCGCAGATAACTGAGCTTCCTATGTAAAAGAAATTCTAAAATTCAGTTCACCAGCTTTCAAATTTGGTTTGTTAGTAAGATTATTAGAGATTTTAACAAAAATATACTTAATTCAGATTCAAAACTTAGAACACTTACTAATTGTCATACATAATATCATTTTATTTGTATTATCATTATTTTTGTAAATACTTACAATTGTTTAGTTTCATAAATGAAACTTAAGCACTTTCTTTACTTTGCAAATAGGTAGGCACTATTTTTCTACATCAGCCCTAAACGGTTTAGTATCCAATGCGCGCGGTAATCATTCAACCAAATAGTCAGAGGAGATATAGCGCCCAGTGTACTTTGCTTAAAAATCGCATAGACAAGTTGACGCTATAAAATATAGCGAGAATAGAATAGACACTTGGCTCTTCATATTACATTGTTTTTTTTTTATGAAATAGCGGTTTTACAATATTCTCACTTGTTTTAAATTGGGATGGCACTTGTCAAGAGTGACTATGGTTACGATTGTTCCGAAGCAAACTGTCATATGTATGGACGTTTCACTTAAAAAATATTTCTCTTTATAAAATCTGATTAAATCTCGTGAAATAAACTGTTAAAATAATTATGTTAGCTAGTTTCTTCCAACTGTATTAGTAAAATCGACATATTTATTGCATACCTAAAACAATAAAATAATTTTATATATTATGTTTGCAAAATATAAATTTTAAAACTCAATTTTTTTTTGTTGATGCAACAAATATGAGGTGAATACATATTTTAACGAATGGTGAAATGTTTTATCACCATAATTCTTATGTACTTATTACTTGCATTGTTACGAGAGGTCGTACGAAGCGACATCTACAATTCGCTTTGCACTGGCACCCCTTTTAAGTATCTAAGTACGTATGTATACACGAAAGTCATTTTATAAACCTGTTATTCGAGATTTAGACTAAATCATCAAAATTTTAATCAATTTGGTTAGGTAAGTATAGTAAAGTTTGTACTAATAAGTTTCACAATATGCATATATTAATTTAAGGTACGTGTATACATATATTTAATAGTCAAATCTTTTAATAAGAACGTAAAATTAAGCTGATTTAGTTAGGTAAATTAGAATTTGTCACTTTATCCTACTAACTGATGTTGATGTTGCTATCTGAGATATGCGTACACAAACATACTTACATATATACAAAAATACATACTAATAAAATTTGTCACACATATTTAGAAGCTTATAAAGACTAACATGTATAGCATTCTGATATAAAACTTAAAAGTTATTCTGACAATATTACATTCAAAAAAGGAGGTTATCAATTAGACCCGTATCTAATTGATAACCTCCTTTTTTTGAAGTCGATTGAAAAAAAACATTTGTAAACTTAGTCTACAATTTTATTTCACACACATACACACACATACATTGACAGACATATAAATGTATAGGCCGTGCGTGCGTGCATGTTATAAGACCCCTTTTCGGCTAATGAACTGCCCTAGCATGGCTCCCGGGACGCCGTTTATATCGCGCGATAAACTATCTACTTCTGCCCCTTCAGTATTGCGAAAAACAAGGTGGCGATAGTAGAAAAACGATGTCTCGCGTGCCAGCTACGGGGGCTGGAATCACATTTTATGAAATAATAAGTATACTTTCACTAAAAATAGATCGACACAGAAGTTACACTTCTATACCATCCTTATTTTGCAAAGCGGTACACAGCTGAATTTGCAAAATGAGCATATAAAAAGGCGTTCAAGACCAACATCGTCACATTCACACTCCACAATGAGGGCAGTCTGGTTATTGTTCTGCCTCGGGCTGGCCCACGGAAGCATCTTCCGTCGGCACTACCTCCCCAACATGGAGAGGTTCGGCCAACGCCTCGACACCATCGAGCCCTACCGCCAGGGCAACCAATACGTCAAGCAAATCATCGTGGAACCCACCGCTGAAGCTTCCAGCTCCAGCTCGAGCTCTAGCGACCAAGACCTCGAACAATTCAGATTCGTCAACGGCGACTACTACCCAATGCCAAGATACGCCGACAAACAGTCTTTCTACATCAGGAAACAGCTGTCCAAACCCACGGAAGCCTACGGCGACAGCGTGCAATGGAGAGGCATCGAGATCGCCGTCGGACCCCGCTCCACCGTCTCCAAGAAAAACATCGAAAGCATCTACTACGACGCCCAGAAGGCCATGAAGCACCCAACCGAAGAAACCAGACAAAAGTACCACGAAATGTACGAGAATGTACCTCAAGAACAGGTCGAAGATGCCAGCTTGAACGCCACCCAGCTGCTCAAGAAATACCAGTATCCTGTCGAGGAGCACATCGTCAGGACTGATGATGGATATTTCCTTACCTTGTTCCGCATCGTGAAGCAAACTAAGGATGTCGCCCAGCGCCCCGTCGTACTCCTGATGCACAGTATGCTCGGCAGCGCCGATGACTGGCTCCTCATGGGCCCGGGCCAGTCGCTCGCCTACCTGCTAGCTGACCAAGGTTACGATGTATGGCTCGGCAACGCCCGCGGCAGCAGATACTCCCGCCATCACGTCAGCCGTCACCCCGCCCAGAACGACTTCTGGATGTACAGCAACGACGACATCGCTCTCTACGACCTTCCAGCCATGATCGACTATGCCTTGATGACAACTAACCAGCCGAAGCTGTTCTACGTCGGCCACGACCTCGGCACCACAGCCTTCTTCGCCCTGGCCTCCACCCGCCCAGAGTACAACGACAAGGTAGTCAAGATGTACGCTCTCTCCCCCATGGCATACATGAGCAACGTTCGCAGCCCATTAGTCAAGATGATCGCTCCCACCAGCCCGTTCTACGAGAACCTTAAGGAGTACCTCAGAGATGGCGAGTTCAAGCCCAGCAAGGAGTTGGTTTCGACACTGGGAGGTCAAATGTTCGAGAAGGAAATCGGCTGCAAGAATATCGCGTCAAACGTCTACTTCGTGATGTCTGGCATGAACGTGGAGAATATGGACGTGAAGCAGATCCGCGTGATCATGGGCCACGTGCCCGCTGGCGCTTCGACGAGACAAGTGAAGCAGTACGGTCAAGCAGCGGCTGCTCATGAGTTTAGAATGTACGACTACGGCGCAGAGATTAACCAGGAGGTGTACGGTGAGCGTGTGCCGCCGGTGTACGACGTGACGAAGATCCGCGCACCTGTAGCCCTGTACTACAGTGAGGAGGACTGGCTGGCGCACCCCAGAGACGTGCTTAGGCTGAAGGAGCAGCTTCCCAACGTGACGGAGTACTACCAGGTCCCCGAAGAATACTTCAGCCACATGGACTTCCTGTATTCGCACAAGGCTCCCACCGTCGTCTACAAGCGCCTCATTCAATCTATCAACGAGTACATTAACCATTAATGTAGTTTAGATAACCTCATGTAATTAATTAGGTATATTGTTAGCGTTCATTATTTATCATTGTAGGATATGTTTCATTGACGCATAATAAATCCGTCCATTTCTACTATTTTTGTCTTTTAATGTCTTACTATCCTCAACTATCTTTTCTTCTTGCGTTATAACTTTATAAGTTTTATAACATCAGTAAAGTCCTTAGATCATAAAGTAAAGTCTCATAGTATAAGATTGACCCTTAACATTCCCCTTAAGGGATGTCTGCCTGCCAGTATAAACAACTTTTCCTATGGTAACTAACTCAAAAATCTACATTTTCATTCAAAAGTGTTCAGCCGCCCGGACAATTTGTATGAAAATTTCGTTTTTGTAGTTCCCAGCATTAGTTTCATAGGAAAAGTCATTCATATTAAAAGGTCTGAGTTGCCCCTTTATAGGAATGTCGAGGGTGAATTTACACGTTGTATGTAAAAGTCCTGTAAAAAATATTAAGTAAAGAAAATAAGGTAAAATAGCATTGTGAATGCAAAATAAATCCCACAAAAACTGTCCTGTAAAAAATTTAAGCTGATATGTCCTATGCCACTGTTGGGCAAAACCTCCCCTTTTCTCCAGTTATTGTAGCAAGAGGGTTTCATTAAGATATTTGAAATGCTTTTGATGTATTCCAAAGGAAATTATTGTCTCTGTTTCTAAAGAAATGGTAGTTTTTGACGCAGAAGTCATGCTACGTAGCCTTCGAGCAACACGCCTTCCGTAACAGAAGCCGTGTTGCTCGAAGTACGTACCTCGTATGAGGATATAGATGTAAATCTTTAATTATTTTATATATATGCGTTATAGAGCTAGAGTCAGTTATCCTTTCAGCACGAAACCCTACTCACTTTTAGAGTTCAGTTCATTATACTTGCAAAATCGACATTCTCAAATCTCGGCTGGCTGAACTTTTGTATGAGATAGCGCTAGTCAATTGAATTAAAACATATGACTGTGGCATTGTACGGAACCCTCTCCACGCGAGGTCAATTCGCACTTGGCCGTTTTTAAGGTTCCGTAGTAAACTAGGAACCCTTATAGCTTCGCCATGTCTGTCTGTCTGTCCGTCCGCGGTTTTACTCAGAGAATATAACCATTCCAAGTCCTCCCGTGGATGTCGTAGAAGGCGACTTAGGAAACACAAGCTAAACAAAGTTTAAAAACATCAAAGAGACCTCCCCAATCCGTCTGGCCAGTGATGATGATGATGATGACGTAAAAAAAATTACAGCAGTAGTATATGGACGAGCTCCGTGGCGCAGCGGTCAACACGCCTGCCTGCGACACGGATGGTCCCGGGTTCGATCCCCGGTCAGGTCAAGATGGAAAATGTTCTTTTTCAGATTGACCTGGGTCTTGGATGTTTATCTTTATGTATATATTTGTTATAAAATATAGTATCGTTAAGTTAGTATCCCATAACACAAGTCTTCCTAAGAACTTACTTTGGGGCTAGCTCAATCTGTGTGATTTGTCCGTATATATTAAAATTAAATATTCTGAAGTTGAAAAGAAAACTATCAGAGCTGAGCACAAACTAAAAAGTTATAGGCAACCAACTAGTAAAATATACTACGAAAATGTAAAATTTCATACAATTTTCATTGTTAGATGTTTTTAGTCGTTAAACTGTGAGGTGCGACTGTGAACAGTGTGAACTCAAAGTTGTCATTCGCAACTACGGAACCCTACACAGCGCGTGGTCCGACACGCACTTGGCCAGTTTTTTCATTGCTCCTACCTACCACTCGCCGAGCTAGATCTCAAGAACCGTAATAGCTAGACAGTTGAAATTTGCACAGATTATATATATTATTCTAAGTAGGTAAGTATTTTTTTTTCAGCAGGTCTTTTTTAGTCTCCACTGCAGGAGCACGACCCTCTCTGTACTACCAGAGCCATATTAGCCTGAGCAGTCAGAGGATTTGGCCTACACTTTCCACGCTGGCCAGACGGGTTGGAGAGGTTAAGAGGAATATTTATTTTTTGTTGTCCTTACTCATATTAAAAATGCGAAAGTGACTTCGTTTGTTTGTTAACAAAGTCACTTTCGCATTTATAATATTAGTAAGGACAACAAAAGTAACGCTTTCACGCCGTATCTACTAAATCGATCATCATGAAATTTTGCAATACATATAGAGTAGGGTACTGAGACGGACATAGGCTATATATCACGCGGGCGAAGCCGCGGGTTAACAGCTAGTTATAAATAAATTTCAGGACTGACCATTGAACTTGGCTCTCATTTCACATTTATGTTTTTGATGGGATAGAAGCTTTTTAGGGTTCCGTAGTAAACTATAGGAATCCTTATAGTTTCGCCATGTCTGTCTGTCTGTCCATCCGTGGTTTTACTCAGAGACTAAAGTACTAGAATAAGTAATTGTAATGGGTATATGGGTATATATATTACGGAAATTATAAGTCGAGCCACAAAATTATTTATTGGCAACGTGATCAAGCTTCTAATTTTATAACTAAGCAACGGGAAAATGACCTAGCCTCTAATAAACTAATTTGTCTTTTTTACAACGCCAACGAAATATTCTATAGAAAGCATCAAGCAAAGACCATCAATTATTATGACTTGTCCTTCATATTTATATAATGCCACCTTATTTACTAACTCGGCCACGGGTTTTACATCTGGTCACCATTTTACGTTTTACAGCTTCAACACAAGGTCCTCAAAAAATATGATTCAAGCGTCCATAGACAACATCATATATTATAACTCAGCATGTAAAATAAACTTCAAATTCTTTTATCATTAAAATAGCCACTGGAAAATTTCGTGTCGGGTGTTCGGATTGGATTCATGGTGAATCTCACCCAATCTCAGGGGCTTGGGAGAAGAAGAGTCTAGGCAAATCCCTTTTCTTTTCAATTTTTCACCTCAATATTCGTAGTCTGAATCATAAAAAATATACATTTTTGTATTTGGTACCTATTTATTATTGTGTACCTAAAAAAAGTGAATTTCCAACAAAATTCGGCACAAAAAATCTCACGTGAGGTTTAGGGGAGAGGAAAGTGGTAGCATCAAAATTTTACAACATCTCGCCATGGGGATACAATAATCGTCGTTTATCGACGTTCCCACAGTCAGAGACGATTAAGACACCCTCAGTCTCTGGAGAGACGTTGGCTCTCTGTGTGTGTTCTGCCATCTATACGATGATGATGATGATGACGCGTAAAACAGGACTGTGGAATGGGCTCCTTCCCGAGGTTTTCCTAGCGTACTATGACTTAGGGTACTTCAAAAGGCGTGTTTACAGCTATCTTAAGAGTCGGCAACGCATCAGCACCTCCTCTGGTCTTACAGATATCCGGTGACAGTGACTACTTTCCATCAGATGGCTCATTTACCGTCAAACATAGATATAAAAAGAACCACACGGCTCTTAATTTACTTTTATTATTATAATAATTTACTATTTACTGACAAATTTAGCTATATTTTGCCGATTAAATAATGGGAGATGAGTTATATTTTACAGTGCTAAGTAAAAAAAATAGAAGCCAATTAATATCTTTTTTGATGCCGTATATTAATATTTTAGAAGCTTACTGCTTAAATGCATGTTATTAATTTAGATGCTAAAAAATAACCACCATGCTGAGTAGTGGCTTTCTAATAAAATAACTAGTGGCTAAGATAGTATTATTCAGATGCTCGTTAGTTGTGGCTGGCTTAGTAATTTAGATGGCAATGTAGATTTTAAGAGGCAAATAATGCTATTAAAAAGAAGCCTGTTTAATTAGCACCCTATGTATTAATCATGCCAAAAAAGTGGTAAAAAAAATCTAAACCCGACAATATTACCAACTTTTCCAATGGGATCGATGCTGGGGACTCAATTTTTTTCGATATTTTCAAGCATGTGTTCAGCCAATTAGATTGGGAAAGCCATTTTTTTATCTCCAGCACTGTTTCAAACCTTTATGGGAATGTCGACAATTTACACGTTGTATAATATTAGAAGGCGACTAAGGAAACACAAGCTAAAAAATGCTTATAAACATCAAAGAGTCCTCTCCAACCCGTCTGGCCAGCGTGGAGAGTATAGGCCAAATCCTCTGACTGCTCTGGCTAATATATGGCTCTGGTAGTACAGAGAGGGTCGTGCTCCTGCAGTGGAGACTAATAAAGACCTGATGAAGATAATATGAGAATATTAGTAAGGGGGAAAATTTTTATTTTTGTACTCCTAAATTTATTAAATATTAAAATTAGCAAATGTACCGCAGGTCATTGCCCTGCGGTAATGCGCAATAATAATAAGAATAAGCGAGTTATTAAAAACCTCAATTTCGAATATTGATAATCTTATCCCCAGGTAGGTATTTGTAAACATAAAACGTAAATTAAACACCTATGTGGTTAATGATAACGTGTTTATTTGTGTACATCCGAATTGGTTTATCAGAACGCCGCTAACAACTTCCTGAGCCTTTCGAATATCAATATGTGGAAATGCTTCGCCCAAACGAAGTCCATGTGGTTGAACTGTGGGTGTGGTATCTTGTGGATATCGACGGCGTTGCCCAGTCTCTGGTACAAGGCGTCCACGTCTTCAGGGTGAGCCATCCAGTCGTCATCACTGTAAAACAACGATACAGGAGCCCGTACCCTTTCCAGAGAATAGCTTGGAGGAACTTCACTATGATATATCCTTAAATTCTTCGAAGTCCCATAGTCATACTGCTTAAACTCTCCCGAGTTGAATACTTGGCCATAGTGCAGAACTTGCTTCACAGAAGCCCCGGACGGAGTGTGTCCGTGTATCACTGGTAAATTCGATACGTTCAGCTCCGCAAAGCCGAAACCACTGGTCATCAACAA
This sequence comes from Rhodophaea formosa, assembly GCA_963082605.1. Classification (NCBI taxonomy): domain Eukaryota; kingdom Metazoa; phylum Arthropoda; class Insecta; order Lepidoptera; family Pyralidae; genus Rhodophaea; species Rhodophaea formosa. The sequence goes on from OY720220.1 coordinate 17,426,887, forward strand.
CGGATTGTAGCACAGGATCTCTGAAATAGGACCTGTTCCACAGAGAATACCTTTGATGATGCGCATTAAAGAACTGTCCGGAAGAAACTCGTATAATCCAAAAGCCTGTCTTATCACGCCGATGATATCACCCACAGGCGCCGAGAGACGAATTATCGGCGATTTGGCATGCGATAGAAAAGCTATTGGGGATAACGCCACCATTAGACTTATCTTATGATTATACTCCGGCCTCTCGGAACCCATGACGAAGAAACTGGTCGTACCTTGCGAGTGGCCGATGTATTTAAGCGATTTCTCACTCGTGGTATTTAACACGTAGTCGATCATAGCTGGGAGGTCAAAACAGCCGATTTCATGCCAGGAGAAGTCCCAGAAAAGGGCTTCAGAGGGCTCTGTCTTGATGTGGCGACGAGAATGCTTGTTTCCTCTAGCGTTTCCCATCCATACATCGTAGCCTTCTTCCGCCAATAGGTACGCGAGGCCGCTCACCGGTCCGGCGATCACAAAGTCGTCAGCGCTGCCAAGAAGTCCGTGCATAAGGAACACTACAGACCCATTCCCAGGGATCCTGAACATCTGCAAAGCATACCCATCTTCAGTAATAGTTTCGTGTTTTTCAACTGGATATCCGTACTTAGTGATAAGTTCGTCAATGCTGAGAGTAGCATCCTCGTTTCCCAAGCCGGCTTGGAATTCTGCAAGGATTCGGTCTGTATTGCCAGCGATGTTTTTGTCACTGATGAGGATGGGTAGGTTGCCAGGGACGCCTATTATATGGGAAATAGCTATGGGAAGCCTGGTAGCGTCGTAAACCGCCTTGGCGATGAGTTCTCCAGCACCTTGTGCGATGGCTTGGAATAGCGGCTGCGTCACCACCGCGTCTGTGATTTCTCGTGATGTATCTGTAAACACTGGTAGCAAGTCTTCCGATTGTCCTCTGCAGAGCATGGTCAAGACAAAGGTAATAGTGATGACATACAGAGCGATGGCACGGACCATGATAACACGCGCGATCTTACATAAGTTTTATTGTAAACTGTACGCCTCTCTTATATCGACCTTGGTTCCGCGATTGCCATGTGAGCAGCCTGTTTCCGATTGCTTTGTGTTGATGGTATATACCATCCGGCACAGGTGATAGTGAAACCACGTCTAATATAAGTAGAACTTGGAAGGTGAGTTCAAATCAAATGATTCTTCTATCGGTTTAATTCCACTTCGCGGTAACTAACTCACCGACGGAATGTTCTCAAGCTTAACTCAGTTTAATCTTTAACCATTTTTTATGAATATTTATGTAGTGACGACAATGCCGCGGTAACTGGCGGATTACCTACTTATTATAATTTTTAATTTGACAATTTTTGCATACTTTACATAAGTATCATACTATAAATAATCTATGGTATAATAAGTAAATATAAATGACCTCTAATACCGATTGCCAATTTATTGAATAGTACTTAGGTCATGGTCGTAGAAAGAATATGGGATCGGGAGCGGGGAAGTCACAATAAGTGACGCCATCTTTTTATCATACGTTGCATGTTTACAGTATAAGTAGGTAGGTAAGTACTAATGATTTGAAAAAGTGTGAATTTCAAACAGAGGAAAATTTTAGAACAAATTGCATGCATAACCAATATTGATGTGTGCATGAGCTTGTGTCGCGACACGTATGCATGCATTGGTATTGCGTCACTGTAACCGTTTCTTAGGGGCCTATTCTGATTATTCTTAATCCATAAGGTAGGTAGAGTCCTTAGAAACTTTACAAAAACGTACCACTCAAGTGATAGGAATAAGTACTTGAACTATTAAAAAACCGGCCAAGTGCGTGTCGGGCCACGCGCAGTGTAGGGTTCCGTAGTTGAGAATGACAACTTTGAGTTCACACTATTCACACTCGCGCCTTACAGTTTAACGACCAAAAACATCTAACAATGAAAATTGTATGAAATTTTACAGTTTATAAGTTGGTTGCCAATAACTTTTTAGTTTGCACACTCTAACAAAAATTTGCACCGTTCAATCGTTAAACAAATCTTAAAAAAATATTGTGAGGTTGAAAACACCATTTTTAGATTTAGGGATCCGTTTCCGAAATATTTGATTTTAAAGTGCAAATTTTTGTTAGAGGTACATGTCCCTCCCCTCTATCTGCTAAACGGTTATATATGGATACGTGAAAAAAAATTACAGCAGTAGTATATATACTGAAGTTGAAAGGAAAACTATCAGAGCTGAGTATTAAGTATAAACTAAAAGTTATAGGCAACCAACTTATAAAATGTACTAGAAAATTTAAAATTTCATACAATTTTTATTGTTAGATGTTTTTGGTCGTTAAACTGTGAGGTGGGAGTGTGAACTCAAAGTTGTCATTCGTAACTACGGAACCCTAAACTGCGCGTGGCCCGACACGCACTTGGCCGGTTTTTTGTATATTATGCTCATTCCCAGGAATGAAAGTATCAATAATTTTGTTTATTTTTATTTCAAGATAGTTTATTTGCGATACACGTCTATTTTACATTACATAATGTATGTGTATGACTAGCAGTCCGCCCCGGCTTCGCCCGTGGTACATACATGGCCTGTGGCACTCGGGGATAAAGTACCTATCCAACAATGAATATTTATAGGGTTCCGTACAAAAATTGAAAAACGGAACCCTTATAGGATCACTCGTGCGTCTGTCTGTCCGTCCGTCCGTCTGTCACAGCCGATTTTCTCCGAATCTACTGAACCGAATTAGGTGATATTTGGTAAGATGGTGTAATCCTATGACCCCAACACGGATGTGCAAAGTAAATAAAGTTTTTTTTATATGGGTCATTTTCAGGGGCCTAATTACAAAATTTTAATAGAAAGTTTTGCAAACTTTACTGTGTCATATATCAAATGAAAGAGCTCACTATGAGGATATCAAAAATATTTTTTTTTATTCGGGTAAAATCAATACTTTTGATTTTATTTACGAAAGAAGGCAAAATTGACCTTCCCCCCCCCCCCCCCTGGTAAGTTTGTTGTTAGATTGGAGAGAAAAATAAAGATATTATTATTATAAAAAACCGGCCAAGTGCGTGTCGGGCCACGCGCAGTGTAGGGTTCCGTAGTTGCGAATGACAACTTTGAGTTCACACTGTTTACACTCACACCTCACAGTCTAACGACCAAAAACATCTAACAATGAAGATTATATGAAATTTTACATTTTCCAGTACATTTTATAAGTTGGTTGCCTATAACTTTTTAGTTTGCACTTAGTACCCAGCTCTGATAGTTTTCCTTTCAACTTCAGTATATATACTATTGCTGTAATTTTTTTCACGTATGCATATATAACCGTTTAGCAGATAGAGGGGGGGGACACGTACCTCTAACAAAATTTTGCACTTTAAAACCAAATATTTCGGAAACGGATCCCTAAATCGAAAAATGGTGTTCTTAACCTCACAATATTTTTGAAAGACCTTTTTAACGATACCCCACACAATGGGTACATAGAGAAAAAAAAATTACTCCCCCACTTTACTTGTATGAGAGCTACCCAAAAAAAAAAATTTTTTCAACGTTTTTTTCTACGACTTTTTTGCCATGATTAATATACATACTCATACCAAATTACAGCTTTCTAGTACTTATAGTCTCTGAGTAAAACCGCGGACGGACAGACAGACAGACAGACAGACAGACAGACAGACATGGCGAAACTATAAGGGTTCCTAGTTTACTACGGAACCCTAAAAAGATTGATGAAAGTGAACCTTAGTTAATGCCATTATGGTAATTAAATTATTATTTTCTACACTTTAGGTTCAGCTTGTACACTATTTAAAGGGTTGAGTCAAATTATAGGGTTCCGTAGCAGTGGCGGCCGCTCCTTAAGTGCACTCGTGCACTGCACTACCAGATTTTTATGTATTTCCCAATTTTTTTTCGACACAAATTATTTATCCATCAGTATGTGACTTAAAATTTTACACACTGAAGAAATATTAAAAAACTATTTTTAAACAAGCTTGATCTTTATTACCTAAAATTTAAGACTCATTTTAGCTAAACCAAAAATTGGGCGAGCGCTTTCAAAGTGCGCACGAACCGTCTCCATAGAAACTATATGCAATGAGACAGAAATGCCCAGGCAGGTGAAACGGAAGATGATCCGTACTCAATGTATGAGAAAAATTGAAAAATCCGGACGGCGCTCGAGTCCCGAATACTCCCGAACGGGCTCGCTCGGGCGGCATCGGCCGGGGTGTCTCGCTCGCTCGTTGAAGATTTTTGTTGCGAAGGCGTGTCCTTGACCTTACTTACTCAAATCAGTTTGTTTGTTTTATTTCGCACCTGTGACATGGTGTAATAGATAACGCGCGCGAAATTACCTAATAATTAATTAAAGTTATGGTTTTCTACTTTGTGTGTGCTTCAAATTGTATTGGTTGAAAGTGGCTTTAAAGTGTGTTGTTAATGGGATTATTTAAACAAGAACTATAAAAGAAAATAGGCTATGGCTTATTTAGGAGGTTTGCCGCCTAATCTGTTTTTTTGAAACCATCTCGTGTTTACAACCTGAATTAATTACCTAAACCAATAGTAAGTCAAGATGATGAGATATTTCACTGCATGCCTACATAAGTACCTGCCTACTATACTTTTTAATCAGAAATGGTTTTACAACATGCATTAATATTTACAAGAATTGTACCTAGAGAAACTAATTATGTATGTACAAATATTATTAGGTAGGTGCATAGGGGAAGTCGACTAGAAACACTGCTCTTGAGAGACAGTAGGTAAGCAGATGAACCACCACTCCTTGAAGTCACGAGCCGCCACTGTTCCGTAGTAGACGTAGTTTGTCTAACCGCCGTTTATAGCTCAGGGACTATAAGCACCCAGATCCAGCCCCCCTATTTACTAACTCGGATGACAGGTGTCGATGCCTATTAATCTAGAATTTACTGTTACAATGCGGGTTTTGCTTGCTCGAACTTTTTATTTGAAATACAAAAACCGCATTGTAACACTAAATTCTTGATTGATAGGCATCGACACCTGTCATCCGAGTTAGTAAATAGGCCGGCAGACCAGCAAGCCTATTTGCTAACTCGGTGTACAACGATTTGATTGTCACTTCAGCATCCATTACAGTTTTCATATCTTAAATAAAAATAGTCATTCATACCGAAGCCGTAATGAATAATGAAGTTACCATGAAAATGATGTACACCGTAGCTGTCAAAAGTTAGCTAATAGGCCTGCAGCAGGCCGATTTGCTCTCGGTGTACAACGATTTGATTGTCATTTGAGCATCCATTACGGTTTTCATATCTTAAATAAAAATAGTCATTCATACCAAAGCCGTAATGAATATTGAAGTTACCATGAAAATGATGTACACCGTAGCTGTCAAAAGTTAGCAAATAGGCAAAAATAAGGGTATCAACGTATCGAATATACTAACAATCCTACACCTGCCTACCCAAAACAGTAATCATTTTTCAGTCTTTGCATAGTCCTAATCCTATCCTAAGAGTTACTATCATAACTAAAATTATAAATGCGAAAGTGAGTTTGTTTTTTTGAAGCCTGCTGAAAAACCAGACAAAAAATTTTTATTGTTGAAAAAAAAAATTAAACGAGTAATGCTCGCTGTAGAACATTCCAAATTATTTATCTGCTACCTGGACAACATAAATAAGGAAAAAGTAAATATATACAGGTCTTTTGTTAAGTTTAGTTGATTTCGCAAATCAATCATCATCATCATAATCATCAGGTCTTTATTAGTCTCCACTGCAGGAGCACGACCCTCTCTCTCTGTACTACCAGAGCAGTCAGAGGATTTGGCCTACACTCTCCACGCTGGCCAGACGGGTTGGAGAGGTCTCTTTGATGTTTATAAGCTTTGTTTAGCTTGAGTTTCCTAAGTCGCCTTTTACGACATCCACGGGAAGATTGGAGTGGTCCTATTCTTCTCTGCCGGGAACCACACGCAAATCAATAATCATATTTATTTAAAGAATTTAGAATACATTTTAAAATAAATTAATTATCAATTTACATGTTATACTGTTAGTGAATTTGTTTGTAATTTATTTGTTTGTTTGTTATGCTTTCACACCCTATCTACAGAGACGATCATCAAGAAATTTTGCATACACATAAGTAGGTAAGGGTACTGCGGGCAACAGCTAGTGTTTCTATAAATGCCGAAGTTATATTTGCGGTTACTTACTAATGAAAGTGTGCTATGCATCTCAAAAACTGCAGACACATCTCGTTCAAACCACTTTGCGTTAAGAGGGTATACTAGCAGTGCGTTTTCCATACAAATGTATTTCTCTATTTTCTCGCTGAAAACTACTTCTTTTTTACATAAAATGTATTAAGTACTAAAATAGGTATGTCCCTATGTTTTATTTTTTTCTAAATACCTGTTTAAAAGAAAAAAAATTGTACAAAGACAGTTTTTTTGGAAAAAATAAAAAATAGGGGCATTCCTATTTTAGTACTAGATTTTATGAAAAAAGAATTGTGCCTCTAGAATCAGTTTTCAGCGAGAAAATAGAGAAATACATTTGTATGGAAACCATATTGAAAAAATACTGCTAGTATACGCTCTTAAAGTATTCATGGAGATCTACAGAAACAATTTTATTTTTATTTTTTACTCTTATTGTTAAAGTACTTAAGAGGGGTTGTATGTGTGTGTGTGTGTTGTGAAATCATTGAATAATAAGATATGGGAAAAATACAGGGAAAAAATGCCACGCGGGAAGGATTTGAACCTGTGTTTATACATACCGTGGCGCAGTGGTTACCACGCCAGCCTGCGACACGGAGGTCCCTGGTTCGATTCCCGGTCAGGTCAAGATGGAAAACGATCTTTTTCAAATTGATCTGGGTCTTGGATGTTTATTTAAATATGTATCTATTATAAAAAATATAGTATCGTTGAGTAAGTATCCCATAACACAAGTTTCGAACTTACTTTGGGGCTAGCTCAAGCTTTGTGATTTGTCCGTATATATTTATTTACTAATATAGGTACTATAGCCTAGCCTATACTATAGAGGAGCCCGATGGCCTAGTGGGCGCTCAGAGTGGGCGTGAGCATTTAGCAGGCGCAGCCCCAAGTGGGGACACTTGGATGGGTGACCGCAAGTGGCATAAAAAATATCACGAGCTCCTCCGTGCTTCGGAAGGCACGTTAAGCCGTTGGTCCCGGCTGTCATCTTTGATGGCAGTCGTTAAGCTATGTCAGATGCCTTTAGGCAGCTTGAAAAATCTGACACCAGTGTTGGCCACTTACACACAGGAAAAACAAACAAACATAGGTACTATCAAGTCTTTTTCCCTTTCGGGGTAGACGGAGTCTAGGTCTAAATTATAATAATAGTTCAAAACACTAAAAACGCTTTTCATGTATTGTCATGAACTCAGAGCGTGTGCAAAATTTCATCCTAATCGCAGACCGGGAAGTGGGTCAAATTAAGATTCCAAGATTTTCTTACATACAAGTGAAGCTAATAAAAGAGTGTTATAATATAAACCTGAAGGCCACGTTTAGCATATTGGTGAGCTTGTAGGTGGCGAACGGAAACAAAATAGTGACGGGTTGCTAGCCGCATCGCCTATTAACCTGATATCATACGCCCATTCCATCGATCGGCTTTTACGATCTGGGCGGGAAAAGAAGCAGCTATTATTTTACGTTTTTTTCCTTACTCCCAGACCAGCGTGAAAAATAGTTTTATACGACTAATTTAATAAATAAATAATATATAGGGACATATCACACAAATTGAGCCAGCCCCACAGTAAGTTGTGAACTTGTGTCGCAGGATACTAACTTAACGATACTATATTTTATAACATATACTTATATAGATAAACATCCAAGACCCAGGTCAATATGAAAAAGATCTTTTTCCATCTTGACCTGACCGGGGGTTCGAACCCGGGACCCCCGTGTCGCAGGCTAGCGTGTTGACCGCTGCGCCACGGAGCTCGACAACGAAGAATATAGGTATCAGAATAGTATTGTGAATGCATAAAATATAGGTATCAGAATAGTATTGTGAATGCATAAAAAATCCTACAGATATCATTGAATTCGATTTGGCACACACTTCCGGTAGTTGTTTGTCAAGTTTGTGTAGGTACTATTTTTGCCAGTCAGCTACCTATGTCGAAATCAGCAAATGGTGCGAACTCGATTAAGAGCGTATACTAGCAGTATTTTTTCAATATGGTTTCCATACAAATGTATTTCTCTATTTTCTTGCTGAAAACTGATTCTAGAGCCACAATTCTTTTTTCATAAAAACTAGTACTAAAATAGGAACGCCCCTATTTTTTATTTTTTCAAAAAATTTTTTTTTCTTTTAAACAGGTTTTTAGAAAAAAATAAAACATCGACATACCTATTTTAGTAATAGATTTTATGTAAAAAGAATTGTGCCTTTAGAAGTAGTTTTCAGCGAGAAAATAGAGAAATACATTTGCATAGAAAACGCACTGCTAGTATACCCTCTTAAGTACAACACGCGGCGTATAAGTTGAACTAAGTGTGAGCGAGACACACCTATATTAATCAGTGGCAATGTATTGCGGTGTCCTACTCACACTTAGTTCAACTTATTTGCCGGGCACTGTACTTGCATTACATATAAACATACACTCACCTACTGACATTCATCATCATCATCATCATCAACGGGTCTTTGTTAGTCTCCACTGCAGGAGTACGACCCTCTCTGTACTACCAAAGCCATATATAAGCAAGGGCAGTCAGAGAATTTGGCCTACACTCTCCACGCTGGCCAGACGAGTTGGAGAGGTCTCTTTGATGTTTATAGCTTTGTTTAGCTTGTGTTTCTTTGTCGACTTCTACGACATCCACGGGGAGAATTGGAGTGGTCCTATTCTACTCTGCCGGGAACCACACTGACATTCAATTGCCAATTAAAATAACACACTAGCTGTTGCCTGCGACTTTGTCCGCGAGGGCCTTAGGGAAATTCACAGTTTATTTCACACTTTTCACACCGATTCTCAACTGCGTGAGGCTAAATCAAAAACTTTCACGCTGGTCTGGGAGCAATGAAAAAACATAGAATGTGTTCCAGCTGCTTCTTTTCCCACGCAGATCGTAAAAGCAGAGCGAGGGATCGTGGCAATAGGCGATGCACCTAGCAACCCATCACTATTTTAATTCCGTTTTCTATCTAATACATGCCCACCACACCACTCGTTGGCCACCACCGTGACACTCAATTGTTTCTGAATAAAATGGCTGTGACATACGGACAGCAGACAGACAAATCTATAAGGGTTCCATTTTGCCATTCTGCTACGGAACCCTTAAAATGGTGCTTGGAAACGAACAATATTTCTATGGGACCTCCTATCCAACAACAATACACAACTAACGAGAACAAAGATTATTCTCTGTTACATGTGTGCATGTATGGAATTAAAAAAAAATGCGTGATTACTGTAATGAATACCAGCGGTTAGACTGTGAAATAAAAACTAAAAGAACCTACACGGACGAAGTCGCGGGAAACTGCTCGCAATCCATACTAAATATTATAAATGCGAATGTAACTCTGTCTGTCTGTCTCGCTTTCACGCCAATACTTCTGAACCGATTTAAATGAAATATAAATAAAATACAATGAACAGATATTCTATTTATTCTAGAACAGATCCTGAGAAAGGACATAGGCTACTTTTTAGGGTTCCGTAGTAAACTAGGAACCCTTATAGTTTCGCCATGTCTGTCTGTCTGTCCGTCCGCGGTTTTACTCAGAGAGTATAAGTACTAGAAAGCTGTAATTTGGTATGGGTATGTATTTTTATCATGGCAAAAAAAGTGGTAGAAAAATCTTGAAAAAAATTTTTTTTTTAGTGTTGCTCCCATACGATTAAAGAAAAAGTATAATTTTTTTTTCGATACAATACCATCGTGTTGGGTATTGTTAAATAAAACCTTTAAAAAATATTGTGAGGTTGAGAACACCATTTTTCGATTTAGGGATCCGTTTCCGAAATATTTGGTTTTAAAGTGCAAATTTTTGTTAGAGGTAAGTGTCCCTCCACCCCTCTATCTGCTAAACGGATATATATCGATACGTGAAAAAAAATTACAGCAGTAGTATATTATATATACTGAAGTTGAAAGGAAAACTATCAGAGCTGAGTACTTAGTACACACTAAAATGTTATAGGCAACCAACATATAATGTACTCGAAAATGTAAAATTTCATACAATTTTCATTGTTAGATGTTTTTGGTCGTTAAACTGTGAGGTGCGAGTGTGAACAATGTAAACTCAAAGTTGTCATTCGCAACTACGGAACCCTACACTGCGCGTGGCCCGACAAGCACTTGGCCGGTTTTTAATTCTAAAAAAGGTTACCTAAACTCACTATTTCACGCGGACGAAGTCGCCGGCACAGCTAGATTGTAATATTTGCATTTGTGCCACTGAGGTAGTAATCTGATACAGCATTAACTTGCACAATACACTATAGCCACAGAACAACAAACTATAGCAGTCCGCCCCGGCTTCACCCGTGGTATATACCTATAGCCTATGGCACTCAAGGTTATCGGACCTATCCATAGTTTATATATTCTTTGCCATCATCATCATCATCATCTTCAGGTCTTTGTTAGTCTCCACTGCAGGAGCACGACCCTCTCTGTACTGCCAGAGCAGTCAGAGAATTTGGCCGGTTAGAACGGTAACAGAATTTTTGAGACGTTCTATAATGTAGTTGCTAAGATAAGGGCCTACAATCAAACACACAAACTCGTTATGAGTATAGAAAAGTTTTGACGTTACCTGTAGTGCCATCTATACTCATATAGTAAGAAAAAAACACAGACATGAAAAAAAATTGGCATTACGGAGTCGCCAGACTAAACTATAACTACTATAAGGTCAACTCGTGTATTCCCATTGGCCCCATGATTTTCGTCCCATTATGGGACCAATGGGTAAGTTAAAAAATTCCTTTCCTGTTGACTCCATTGTTCACATAGGCAATGGGGCCAACGGTAAGTTAAAATTTCACATGTTGTTGCCCACTTTTTTTTTTTTTTTTACACGGTAGTGGTATACCGCTGTTTTTTATTTTGTTTTTGTAAATCTCCTTATAAAGTCAATCATTTGAAATTTCAACATAATGGGGTCAACAGGAATAAATTTAATTATTTAATTTAATTCCCGTTGGCCCCATTGACTAGTATTGCGGATGGGACCAACGGGAACCAATTTTAATTATTTTATTAATTTCCCGCTGATACCATTAATGGGAAGACGGGCGATGGGGCCAACGGGAATACACGGGTCAACTATAAGGGTAAAAGGGTAAGTATAAGGTCATAAGAACTATCAATTTTGCAATTTTTTTTACATAACTTAGTAGGGACACAGGCTTACGGCCCACTTGATGGGGGGCAGTGTCCGTAGCCTATAGACGCCTGCAATACTTAATGCAAGTTTAGTTGGAAAACTAAATAAAAATAGTGAACTTTTTAATATTACATTTATTTATTAAATTTCAGGATGGCGTGTTAACCACTGTGCTGGGGAGACTGTCTACCTACTATAATAAAGAGTTTCTTTTTTACTATGGAACCCTAAAAGGTTCAAACAGCTGATATTTCTAAATTGATTTGCTTGATAAGATTGCATATTGCAAAATCTCATTAAAGTTTATCATAAACAATGATAGTCCAGTAACCAGGAGTATGTGGTACAATGTATTACAAATGTCTTTACTCATTTAATATGTAACATGACTCCTTGGCGCAGCGGTTACCATGCCAGCCTGCGACACAGGGGTCCCGGGTTCGATCCCCGGTCAGGTAATGATGGAAAACAATCTTTTTCAAATTAACCTGGGTCTTGGATGTTTATCTATATAAGTATATATTATAAAATATAGTAGCGTTGAGTTAGTATCCTGTGACACAAGATCACAACTTACTATGGGGCAAGCTCAATTTGAGTGATATGTCTCTATACTTTATTTATTTATTATTATTTAATAATTTTTCTTGAAGACAAAGGTATAGCAAATAAATTAAAGACTTAAGAGATATTAATAGTACTTTATTTACTTACATACTTATTAATTAATTTATTGGAAATAATTTGTGAGAAGGACAGCTTTGTGACCTGAAAAGAAGAAAAACAATCAAATTAGCTGTGTGGTTCCCGGCAGAGTAGAATAGGACCACTCCGTGGATGTCATATAAGAAGACTTAGGAGACACAAGCTAAACAAAGGTTATTAACATCAAAGAGAACTCTCCAACGCGTCTGGCCAGCATGGATAGTGTAGGCCAAATCCTCTGACTGCTCTGGCTAATAAATGTCTCCGCTAGTAAAAAAAGGGGCTTGCTTCTTCAGTGGAGAAATGAAAAAGACCTATGATGATGATGAGTAATCAAATTAGTCATTACGAAACATTAATATTTTTTGATTTTTTAAAATTTGAAGGAAAAATTTCCAAAAATCTTTTGCATATGCTGTGCATCAGCCTCCCTTTGTCTGCGAAGACAAATAACAGACTCATAACAGCTCTTATTTACCATGCAGTGTTGGTATGCTGGGGTCAAATCTTACATGTTGAATTTTAAAGCCGTTTTACTAATCCCATTGAGTTGAAATGTTCAGCGGTATTTTAGCGGTTCCGGGCTTCCGGGTCAAGATTCTTACCTCATTTGGAGCTATTGGCGTTAATGTAGTGATAAAGGATGACCAGCAGGAATATCGACACTCCCAAGATGTTTGAGAACACCGCTAACTGGATATCAGTGATCATTTTGATGATTTATCTGAAAAACAACCAAATACCTAATAAAAAGTCATATAACTTTCATGTCGTAAGAGGAAAAAATAACATGTATTTTTTACCAATAGCATAAGTCTAGGAAAGTAGAGGCAATCGATGAAAATCTCGATTTAGTACGTAATTAATTATAAATTAAAACCTACCGGAAAAGCACAAAATAAACACGAGAACACCGAACGCGAACGAATCGACACGTCAGTATATTTTTGACAAATATGACTGAATATGACAATGATATGACAGATGATAAAATGACATGCCAAATGTTACCATGATGTCGTAGTGGTACTATATTCTGGTGCTTTGAGTTTTTGAGAAAAGGGAGGGCTAGGGACAAGTTAGGGAGGTAGGGAGGAAGTAGGTAAGTATGTAAGACTAGGAGGTTTACAATAAAGTTAGCTGGAAAAGAGGGAGACTGTTTAGTCTAGCTCCAATCAAAAAACCATCTCATGTTTTTTTAGAAAGGCAAGCATACTGTATATCTTAACACGATATGTGTGGCTGTGGGCGTCGATATTCGTTCGCAAGTGGTTGTTTCATTCATAAAGTAAGTTCGAATAAATTAATTTTACTTTTCCAAATTCTGTGCTTAATAAATTATCGTTAAATTGGTAAGAATATACAGGTACATCTATCTTAGAATTTGTATTTTTAATCAAACTGACTAAGTAATATAATGGATAATTTTATTTCAACCCGGAATCCTTGAACTTACTGATAAATTGATAACAAACGTACCTAACAACAAGTTACTTTTTTTTTATCTACAAACAATTTCATAAGTTTTGATCAGTCAAATAGTTTGTGAATTGGTACTTGAGTAAGCGACCAGGATTTATGAGTATTGTGCTGAGATGAGTATTGAATAGGTACCTACCTAACTAAACTTGAATCCTACACATACCAATGGTAGCAGCTGTCGTTATAACCCGTTATTTTACTAGGAACTGTGTATAGCGACCCGACATAAGTTGCAACTTTATGTACCAATTAGCTTTTGCCCGTGACTTCATTCTTGTGGGCTTCCATTTCATCAGTTTGTTGAAATTCCGATTTTACCATTAAGTTTAGATTCAAGGAAGACTAAGATAAATCGATTCTTGAAAATTGCACATTCAGAATTTTTCAAATTTATTAAAAAAATATTTCTTTAGGATCTTGGTACGGTTTAGATTCATAGATTGAAATAGCTTAGCACGAATTTGTAAGTTATAAGATTTAGATGGATCTAATAGATATAACTCGCTGAAAGAGTTCGCTTGCTCTTTTCCACAATATGCTTTTTTAATCGCGGATGTGTAATTTTAATTATTAAAAATTAAAACGTTTATTCAGAAAATAGGCCTTTGCAGGCACTTTTTTACGTCATATCATATTTAAAATTATCTTATATATACAAAACAGTCCTTTTTTTACCTGACACAAACCAATTCCTGAGTATTTGACAGCATAATTTTTAAAATAACCATTCTAAAACCTCGTTTATTCGTTTTTTTGACTATACATTTTGTTCATTTTTAGACGACAATGGCAGATATTGGACTTGAATTTGACCGCCCAGAAGTGAACGTTGACTTGGCTAAGGTATACAGTAATATTTAATTTTTTGAAAGATCAATCACAAGAATGTTGTCGAGCTCCGTGGCGCAGCGGTCAACACGCTAGCCTGCGACACGGGGGTCCCGGGTTCGATCCCCGGTCAGGTCACTATGGAAAAAGATCTTTTTCATATTAACCTGGGTCTTGGATGTTTATCTATATAAGTATATATTATAAAATATAGTATCGTTGAGTTAGTATCCTGCGACACAAGTTCACAACTTACTGTGGGGCAAGCTCAATTTGTGTGATATGTCCCTATATATTTATTTATTAAAAAAAAAAAGTGTAGTCCACGCTGGCCTGAGCAAAGAAAACACATCTGCTGCTCCTCTTCAGACATTCATAGCTGATAGAAGTGAATACAACATAACAAGTCCGATAGATGATATTTCATTCACTTAAAAAATCGTCCATTCTGACTTGACGAGAAGAATAATTTATTTTTAAAATAGGAACAGTCTACGAATAACAGCCTTTGGAACTAGTTGTATACCAAAACCTTTTCCAGAATATAACTAATACTTTTATTAAAACCGCATCATCTTCAGTTCCACCAAATAAATAAATAAATAAATAAATAAATAAATAAATATATACGGACAAATCACACAGATTGAGCTAGCCCCAAAGTAAGTTCAAGACTTGTGTTATGGGATACTAACTCAACGATACTATATTTTATAATAGATACTTATATAGATAAACATGCGAGATAATCGTGGACAAACATATTGGACAAACTAAGGACCCTTTTTTAAGTCGATTAAAAAGATTTTAAACTTAGTGGTTGGCTTGGTTACAGGAATCTAAGTTGATTGTACTCTTGTTTTGGCTTAAAATCCCCTCTTCCATTGTCAGACAGTATGCTAGTATAGACTATATATTGGTGAAAGTTTTTACGATCTGATGCATGCAAGACTGACGCCAACTCTCCCCAAAAACCCATACAAATAATTGCATTTGTTATGTTTTCAGCAATACTTAAAGGAAAATGAGAACGATATAAAGAACATACAATTGAAGATTAAGGATAATGATGTATGGGATTATAAACCAAGAAAAAGAGAGATATTAGCAGAAAAGATTAATCAAAACAAAAAATTGATTTGTCAGTTAGAGTATATGACCAATAATACGCCGATAGAAGACTCTGAGAAAAATATACAGTTGATGTTACAATACCTTTCTTTGCGTAAAAAATACAGAGCAACGATGTCGAGTAAGTTAAAAACAATGCTTTTATCTCTTTGCCCTAAAAATGCAAATGGTTAGGTAAAATGTAATTTTTGATTATCTTCTAGATTCTTTCCGAGAAACACGTTTTCAATTAAACAATAACTTATTTGTTATAATCCTAAGTTAGGATTATACCAATAACTTACCTTTTTAAATTGAAAAGATGTGATGAAAACATTTCGCCACAAGTATTATCTTTTGATTTAGATAGGCAGATTACCCGGAAGACATCGAGAAAATAATCAAGGCACTATAAAAGGTACTTTTTACTCTACCCATGTATGACAAGAATGGCAAAAGAAAATGCTTGATTAATTAGGATCCTAAAAGCAGACCTAAAGTCAAGTATGAAAGTACAGGTCCATCAATCGTATTTCAAACCCGTTAAACTACTTGAGAACGTTGTTAAATTTTGTTTGTTTCGTACATATTTATCTACAACGATACCATGAAAGTCGCCTCTTTTTAAACTCATTCTTTTTTCATTTCACATGTGACTTGAGACATGTGCGTAATCGATCACTCCTTTTGTGTATGATAATTATTTACTTGATTTATTTAATTACATTTACAGCAGATCTAGAAGAACATCCAGTAGCCATCCTCAAAAACACACCTTTGGCATTATTCATACATGCAATTGAGATGGGCGCATTGACTGTCTGTGAAGAAAGAAGAGCTGTTTGCCATCTTATATTAAAACTGTGTGAAGAGATTGGGTAGATATCAGTTTTTTTTTTTTTTTTATAAATAAATTACATTTATTGAATAATAGTAAATGAAGTACATTCACACGTCAGAAGCCGTTAAAAACGTCAGTCAAATAATCCGCCCCAAATCGTACCTGATGCAAATGTGCCCATAACGCTTGCGGCGTTTCCCCGCTCGGTGGTTTTAAATTATATAAGAATTATATAAGTAGATATAGAAGTTAGAACGTTAGCCTTTTTTACAAACGCATCCAAACTTCAATTTTGGGCACACCTTAGTGTCAATAGTAAAATATTCTCTTAAGATATTTTAACTTCACTTAAATATCTTTTGGTGAACCTCAATTCACATTTACGATTGGTTTACAATGTAATGTTATTGTTGACGTCAATAATTTACTTAGGTATAGCTAAGTTAGTCCCCTTCCAAAGCGGAGTACAGAAGAAGCGGCAACAAACTGCACAGCGCATTTTCTTCAAATGACGTCAACTTACAATCTACGACATACGAGTACCTTCTTAGAACTAATATGTGAACGTGAGCTTATATTGTCATGTAATATAGTGGTTCTTAAGGCCGCACACTAGGCACAGTAGCGACGCCAATCATTTTATTCCTAATACTTAACAAATAGAAAGAAATTCAAGAATTTAAATAATATAAGCCTTAAATAACCTGAAGTATTTTTGGAATCATGTTTAATATTATCAGAATCAGTGAGAATTTAGAGAATCAGATTACCGCCAAAAACGGCCGTTTTTGGCGGTAATCTGATTCTCTAATCACGTTTTCTCTTTATGACTGATTCTTATAATATTAAAACATGATTCCAAAAATACTTCAAGTTATTTACTAAGGCTTATATGATTTACATTCTTGAATTTCTTTCTATTTGTAAAGTATTAGGAATAAAATGATTGGCGTCGCTACTGTGGCTAGCGTGCCCCCTTAAAGGTCAAAAAAGGCTGGTATATCGACTCAACTCCGGTGTTAAATAATTATAGCATAATTGAAAACTTAACAATATAGGCACATCAGGTAGATTGAGCTAGTCCACATTAAGCTATGAATTTATGTACCGGGTTACTGACTCAACGACATCATTTTTTATTATTTTATAGATACATACAAGGATGTAAATACAAGAAGTACCTTTAAAGAACTTAACATCTATTAGTTCAGTCCTCTTATCCGAATACGGCGAAGCCAAAAGGGGGGTTATGACATTCGTTGTTATCAGTGGCGGTATTAGGAAGTAGCGAGCTGGGTACGTTAGGCCCTTCGCTTGCATCATCGCCATCTAGGCTGGTAGCATCCTTCCTCAGAGACAATGGATGAGGTTGCCGCTAACGAGCTAATCAACCACTGGCAAAGACAACCTTAACCTATCACGGAAAGGAGTCCCGCAAAAACCCACCGGTTGGAACTTCGCAGGGGTACAACCGCCACTGATCGTAACGCATTTTTATTTGATTTGGTACTTCCCATGTCCTAAACTGCCTAACAATATTTACAGAAATATCGTTAGAATGATGAACATTCAATTATAGTCGGTTTTAGTATTTTAACTTCTTGACAATAGTTTTTTATCAGACCTCCACCTTTCTTTAAAAAGTTGGCATCCTAGCACGTAAGGGCCCTACACCTACTCCGATTATCATTTTCAGTAACTCTGAAGAAAAATTAATAATTTTGTTTATTTCAGATTATTATGCTCTACATTTAAAATACAAAACACCTCTGGTGATAATGAAGGTATCTACTTATCTCATAAAATAAATATGTTTGACGAACTAGTACTAATTTTAAATTGTTCAAGTGTTGACCATATTCAAAACAGCTTCTTGATATATCTGTATTGTCATAGGTTTCACACAGAATTTCAGTTCAATCGAAAAAGAAGGGTTTAGACGTCAGTCTAAAGATTTAGTAATATTATTCTTTGCAGACTTGTCCAATACTCCTAGTTGCACAGGAATTGTCTCGGAAAGATCTGATTTGGAATCGGCAGTTGATGCTTTTCTGACATCTTCATCCAGCTCTAATGTAAGTTGCAAATCAATATAATTTACTGCGAAGATATGTTCGTTGAAAACATCAAAGAAGCTAGAAGATATCAAAACATCACCAGACCATATTTTTGTTTTCATTTCTCGAAAAATTGAATACAGCAAACAAAACCTCAAATGAACACTACATGTGTATAGGTAATACGCAAAAGATAATTTAAAATATTTAAAAAATGTTTCAGTGCTTCTGGAGACTACGTAAAATCTTTGTGCAAGAAAGTATTTACCAGACGTTTAAAGGGCTAATAGAATTTAAAGCCAAATTAAAAGGAACAAAAACTAAAGAACACGAAGATTTGAAAAAATTAAGTTTGAACTTATATGTTCATGAAAATAAGATATTGGTGTGTGACTATACAGGAGACGCTGACTCTCTTCCACTAGATGGTGCTCACATCATATTGATCGAAGCATACAGGACGAATAAAGAGCTTCTTTCTTTAGTTGGAGAAAAGGCGAGAACTGGCTGTTTGTCCCTGTGGTGTGCCGATTTGGCGGAAGCAAACGAGATTGCTTACAATGTTCCTGCATCTCTTGTTTGGATAAACGACTTTGGAAATTTCGACGGCCCTCCAGAAATTTCTACATTTCTTTTCAATTTTTTAATGCTGAAATTTTCTGGCGAACAAGATGTCCCTAAAAGAATCGTTGATAGTTACGAAACTTGGAAGAAATATGATAATAAAAAGCGTGCTAGCATTATTTCTGATATTTTGGAAAAACTTAAAGATGCAGCCCCACTGTCTGAAGAAGGAAGGGATACAAAATACAATATGTTAACATTCTTAGAGCAAATATCAAATTTAAAGTTTAGTGCCGTTGATGTTGCCAATAGCAAGATATGTGTGACTTTAGATTCCCCAGTTGGTTTCAATTATGATGAGAGTTTTGTGTTTGATGCTGATGTTCTTGGTAGCTTAGTTATTGGAAATGCTGTCATATGCTATAATTTAGCGGGCCCGACTAATGGCTGCGTATCAGTCCATCTTGATCTACAACGCGCTGGAGTACCTATTTGGAGCATCAACGAGCTTAGTGATCATGATGAAACCAGTAAAATAGGGATTCATAGTTGCCGTTATCGAACTAAAGTAGTCATAAGTAATTTTGGAACGATATTTGCAAATTAAAACTCGGTGCGTCAAAGATATACAGAGCATCTACCATGAGCTTATTCAGTAGTCAACGATTCGATCTATTGCAAACTATTAGGTAACTCGTAATATGTCTTACTCAATAGAAAACGAAGATCATACGTGTAACTTATGTGTTGATACATTACAGTTACAGTGTTCGCTTACATTCATAATAACTTTTAAAAATTTCAAATACTTTGTAATAACATACCTACTCAAAACGTAAATACCTAGTTCGCCCGTTAGAACGGGCTTATTTTTTACATTTGCGTAGTTTCCTAGTTACCAAATTATTTTATTTTTATCCAATATATTGAACAATATGTATTTCAATGAAGTTTTGTATGATTACCTGTCCCAATATCAATAGATCGGTAAATTGAGTCGCTACAACAGATGTCGTTATAACAAACAGGTATTAATAAATTAATTATTTATAATAATTAATTAATTAAATAACCGTTAATTCTAATTTTACAGTAATTTAATTAATTAATTAAATTACTGTAAATTTTACTTTTACGGTAGTAGTAATACTGGCAATTTTCTATTGCTGTTCTAACAACTTTCAACTAAAGTAAAGGGTAATTCAACACGGGCAACAAACGAAGTTAATGCCGTGTGGTTGCCAGCAGAGTAGAATAGGATTACTCCAACACTTCCCGTGGATGTCGTAGAAGGCGACTTAGCAAACATAAATAAGACCTCTCTAACCCGCCTGGCAAGCGTGGAGAGTGTGGCCGAAATCCTCTAATATATGGCTCTGGTAGTACCGAGAAGGCCGTGCTCCTGCAGTGGGGACTTAAAATGAGACCTGATGACATAATAAAAAAAAACCACTTGAGGTAAAGGTTTATTTTTAGCGATTAGTTTTCTGTCGAGCTCCGTGGCGCAGCGGTCAACACGCCAGCCTGCGACACGGGGGTCCCGGGTTCGATCCCCGGTCAGGTCATGATGGAAAACGATCTTTTTCAGTATGACCTGGGTCTTGGATGTTTATTTATATAAGTATTTATTATAAAATATAGTATTGTTGAGTTAGTATCCTGCGACACAAGTTCACAACTTACTGTGGGGCTAGCTCAATTTGTGTGATAAGTCCCTATATATTTATTTTATTTTATTTATTGTAAGACTTTGTAGCTGATCGCTCTGAATCGTCGTTGCGTGGTGAAAGCCGATCATCGGCGGTTGTGTAAAGGAGTCATGTTGGTGAGGGACAGCGGGTTCGATGTCTGGCGCGGGGAAATACTTGTGCTTCATTTTCACAGATATTTGCTTTGGTTCTGGAAATGCACAGGTAGGGTTGGCGTCACGCACGCAGTCATCTTTCTTTCTTTCTGCTGCCCTTTTCCAGTGGCGTAACTATACTATCTGGGGCCCGTGGCAAATTCTTTTGATGGGTGGGGCCCTATCAGTACAAATCGTCACGTTGTACTCAGTTTAATTTCAATAAACTTCGAGA
The DNA here is from genome assembly GCA_963082605.1 of Rhodophaea formosa. Classification (NCBI taxonomy): domain Eukaryota; kingdom Metazoa; phylum Arthropoda; class Insecta; order Lepidoptera; family Pyralidae; genus Rhodophaea; species Rhodophaea formosa. Next base: position 17,447,993 of record OY720220.1, read on the forward strand.
TTTTCAGCGTACTCAATTACACGTTGTATTTGTGCCACTAATGGCCATAGGCCCCTCTCTTGGGAGAAAGGGAATGGTCTGTAGTCACACGCTAGCCCAATATGCGTATTGTAGACTTTACATTTATCCATAGAACATATATTAATATCTTTTTTTCTATTTCTTCTTAAATATTTTTGAGCTCGCGGCTTGTTGGGCCGGGGCCCTCTTGAGTTGGGGGCCGGTGGCATTTTGCCAGCCCTGACGCCACTGCCCTTTTCCTAGTTCATCAGGGGTCAGGCCTCGTAATGCGGTGCCAGCACATGAAACACGGAGTTCGATAGTCAAAGTCTTAAGTATAAAAGAAACTTTATTTTCAGAGTTACCATTGCATTGCATTACTTACTTAACCATTACAACAACTTAACAACAAATGCGTATATCACAAAATGCTGGCTTCTACAAATAAATTATTTTATTGTCCATGTAATTATGTAGTGGTATCTTGGGGCTTCATTGATGGCACAGGATAATATCATGCATGTCATATGGGAAAACCTAGGTCTCTGAACATACTGCTATGCCGTAACACCTCAAAAATTACAGCTGATTTCCTTCTCTTAATGAACATCCAAGTTGGTAAGCTATTTTAAAATGGGCAATGTCACCAAGTCGAGCTTTTTCTTCTTCTTCTGATTTATATTAAGGCTTCCACCGAAATTTCAGAGATTCTGCCAATGTCCAGTATAATGAGATACCAAGTATCGGTGTTGTACGGTAAAGTTTTTCCAAGTAGCATCAAAGATGGCGTATGTTCTTTGATTCTTCGTGGGAGCTTCTGGCGGCAAATCTATACGAGTCCATTTATCAGTCCACCTTAACTATTTCACAAACTGTTCATGAGCACGAGCATTTATAACACCAAACTACACCAATTTCATATTATAAAGTCCACTAAAATCAATTTGCAAAAATGTCTAAGGCAAACCTCAACTGCACCCCTTGACTTCCCACCACAAACTCCTCGTGCTTTTTAACTTGGATTTTTCTATGTAAAATGACTGACTTTTGTAGGCCGATAATGTCGGGGTCATAAAGATGTAAGGAAGTGCGCAAATTGCACCGATTCGGTTATTCGGTATCAGTATAAGTTTGTATTTTCATACTGATTAGGAGACTAAACGGTTAACTATTGGCCGGTAGAAAGTCTGCTGTGTGGGGATACTCTAATGGGAACCTCAATTTCAAAACCATTATTCTAACCCTTAGACGTTTGGCGCTTAATAAGAAGACTAAGTTACTTTTGTAAACTGTAAAATGAATGCTTTTTCACAACACAAATTACTTGGCTAAGTTACCTGTTCGCAAAAATACTTCCTCAGCACCTTTGTATAATCTAAGCTCAGCACTGACATAAATCTTACATTCACATCAGGATCAGCAGGCCTATTTGCTAACTTTTGACAACTACGGTGTACAGAATTTTGATGGTAACTTTAATATTCATTACGGCTTCGGTATGAATGACTGCTTTTATTTAAAATATGAAAACCGTAATGGATGCTTAAGTGACAATCAAATCGTTGTACACTGAGTTAGCAAATCGGCCTGCAGGCCTATTTGCTAACTTTTGACAGCTACGGTGTACATCATTTTGATGGTAACTTCAATATTCATTACGGCTTCTGTATGATTGACTATTTTTATTTAAGATATGAAAACCGTAATGGATGTTCAAATGACTATTAAAACGTTTTACGCCGAGTTAGCAAATTGGCCTGCAGCTCAGATGGTCAGCACGTGAAAAACTAGTCTTCCATAATAGCATTACAGCTTGCAACGAACATATGTTTAGAAAACTTTCCCATATAGCATACATTATAAATTGGCACTATCTATCCAAAAGAGATAAACACTAAAGTGGCAATTACAGGCCGCGCCAAACTTGATTGCGAGTCCGAACTTCGTGTGAGTCGATGCGCAGTACACAATATTAGGTTAGCCGCGTACCGCGCAGCTCGCAGCTAATGTCCGAATCGCAATAAAGTTTGGCGCAGCCTGTATATCACACGATATTCCAGTCTCTGACGAGAGGGACGCCGCTATAAGTTAGTCACGTATCATGCCTTACGTATAGCGGCGTCCTTCTGTTCTGAGACTGAATATCGTGTCGTGTTTAAGGGCGAACAGTAGGCACAGTAGCGACGCCAATCATTTTATTCCTAATACTTTACAAATAGAAAGAAATTCAAGAATATAAACAATACAAGCCTTAGTAAATAACCTGAAGTATTTTTTGAATCATGTTTATTACTATCGGAATCAGTGAGAATTATGAGAATCTGATTACCGCCAAAAACGGCCGTTTTTGGCGGTTATCACATTTTCTCTCAATGACTGATTCTCATAATATCAAAACATGATTCCAAAAATACTTCGAGTTATTTACTAAGGCTTGTATTGTTTATATTCTTGAATTTCTTTCTATTTGTAAAGTATTAGGAATAAAATGATTGGCGTCGCTACTGTGCCTACTGTTCCCCCTTAAGCCAGGCTGATTTTCAGAGTAACGCCGGCAAGAAGTGCCGTTGAACAGCGCGCAATGCTGATACACTTGGCTGGTTCATTGTGTAAACTGCAAAGGCGAGCCGAGCTATAGGCATACGACTACAGTGCAAGTAACTGCGTACTGTCTAGTCTTAGTAGTAGTAGCTTGCAATGTGTAAACCAGCCATTAGGGGGCCGGAGTGCTATTTTTGAACGTATGACACTCGACTTTGAATGATTTTTGTATGGAAATATCGTTCGAAGACGAGTGTCCCGCTTTCAAAAATAGTACCCTAGACCGCAACTGAACGACTCTGATGCGTTAATCTGAAATCAGGCTAATTTGTGACACTTTATATAACATGAATAATTTAATTATATAGCTTAAAAACATTATTTTTCATAAAAATATGTAATAAAATGTACGTACAATAATGTTTACAATCATGCAACATTCACAATAACTTTAAAATACTGCCTTAAATTTTAACCACATAATTTCAAAAAGAAATTTTGTATAATTTACACTAAAATAAATAGAGATTCAACTTCATTTAGACAAACTGATTTGCTTAAAATGGATTTCTCTGAACTTTCAGGTGATCAATCTCCAAGGCTAATTTCCTATTGATTTCAACAAGCGCATTTTGATTTTGTACCAAATGCTGTATTTGCTCATTCATGCCCACCAACTGTTTCTCCAAAAACAACTTTTGTTTCGTAAGAGCCATCATGATATGAAGGAAATAGTTCCTATTATCATCTGCTACATCGGCGAGAGTGAGCTTCACAAAGTCTTTCATTTCTTCTAAAGCCTTTGTGTCCATATTACAAGTTAAATGCACATTGGAATTTGTGAGTTTGTTATTAGCCAAATTAAATGGAGAAACTCGGCCATCATCTGGGACACCGTTTGTGATGCCTATTGGGGAGAAGCCGAGGTTCTCTGCTGTCCTACTGTTGATTTTGAGTGGTGTTGATATTTTACTGATGTTCTTGTCAGCATCCAATTGACGATATCTTAACTCGTTCTCATCACATCTCCTCTCAGTGTCGGCAGACTTATTGTCACCATCATCAAAATCTACATTTGATTTGTCGAGGCCCATCATAACGAGGAAAGAGTCTGGTTTAGCATCTCCTTGAACAGGCACCTCCAAGTTTTTTGGTGGAGTGTCATTATTAAAAAACATGTCAGAAGTTCTGCCACGGGCAGGGGAATGCTTCTTATGAGGCGACAAAGGTTCCATATCTTCTCGAAGGCTGATGTCTGCAGACACCATCTTCTTTTTAACTGGTTGAAATGTTACTCTGCGGACTTCTTCCTCGTGGTCATTGAGTACTTTAAGAGGTTCTGTCAAGTCACGTAAGTCATAAATCAAAACAAGACCATTTTTCGTGCCCAAAGCCACTTGATTTTCCATATTAACAGCCAAAGACGTTAAAGTGTGTGGTGTACGAGTAGTAGATACAACATTCTGCAATCTAATATCGTAAACATGCATAAGTTTATCATAACCACTGGAAAGTAAAACATCTTTGTTGATGAGGGAGAAGGCAAAATCACTAACAGGTGCAGCATGAACATTTTCAAAAAAGACTTTGTCTTTATTTGTGGTTATGTCACGTAAAACTACATGACCCTCATCAGTGGTTAAGCCTAGTAGAGATCTTGACTCGTGATGGAATTTCATGGCAGATATACTTTTGGAACAGGACAGTTTTACAGTTAACACTGGAATGTTTGAAACAAGGCCGTAGATGACAGTATCTCCATTCTGCATAGTGGCTGCTAAGCTTGTGTTCTTAGCATTGTAGCTCAAGTACAGTACACTGGACTGCTGAACTGGCGTTGGGAATGTTTTGGTGATTATCTTATTCTTTGTGTCCCAGATCATTACGTTGCCATTTTTGGTGCCAATGGCGACATTCCTGTGCCCATCCCGATGGAAACTAGCTGACCAAGTGTCTCTGAGGGGAATGTGTTGTAAACTGCGCACATCATGATCGGCCGCGCTTAGAATTTCCACTAGGCCTTTTGAATTGACCTGAAATCAGCAAATATAAACATATACTTCATCACTTGGACACTCGCTTAGATGACAGGAAATTAAATGTAATTATTTATTTTACCTGCAATAGATATTTGCTATCGTCACTCCAAGAGATATCCCTTAGAACACAATCATAGCATCCATAGGATTTCTTTAAATCCCAACTGTTGGTATCATACAATATCAAACGAGAACTGATTGAAGATAAATACATAATTGGAACTTAAATCTGGGTATTTCGTAGAACTTGCCAATTGAACAAATTGTAAGGTGGTAAAAGCACTGCCAGAGTTAAAATATTGTATATCAAACGCTGAAAAGATCAACAGCAAACACTAAAATGCAACAAATTTACTTTTTTGGTTCGGACCAAATTTAAAATTCAACATTTGAATGACATCCACTCATTTTTGACAGTAAATGTCAGATTTTTGGAGTGTATTCATAAAATAATGAATCACTGGGTACTACTCATAATATCTCAGATTAATAACTAAGGCACTGCGCGCACCGGTGACTTTTGTCGCCGTGACTTTTTTGTTTCCGTCACCCTGTCTATGGAGATGTATGGAGGTGCGCGCACGAAGCGACGTGACAGTGACGTGACTTTTTTGTCCGTCGACCAGCGAACAAGCCGGCGACAAAACTTTTACGATAGACATTTTATGTAATAGACGTGCACGCACGGGTGTCAAAATTGTTACTCTACGTGGAAAAAACTTTGTTACAAAAAATTTGACCGACTTAAAAAAGCGACTATACTTGAAACCAAAAATAAACTGAATCATTTATTTATTTCAACGGACAAGAATGAGCGATTTTTGATTAAATCAAAAACTTCACTCAGTAAACAACCTATCTACCAGAGACAATATATTTATTTATTAATTTAGGTAATACATTTAATGTATTTCCTACCTAATATTTTCTGATCTATTTGAAGTCTCTGCCAAGCCAAAAATAATCAGAACATTATTACTCTTTTCTTTTAAGGGGTAGGCTGAGCCTCTATAAATTCTCAAAGCCACGTTTAGCGTGTTGGTGAGCTAATATGTAGAGAACGGAATCAAAATAGGGATGGGTTGCTAGCCGCATCGCGTATTGACATGATTCCTAACGACGATATTGGAAGTTTAGAAGAATAGGAAATAGGGATCCTTCTAAACTTCCAACATTCATTAGATAATATTAGAAAAATTTATTTCCATGTTATTGAGTTTAATGAAACATACCTAGTATAGAACTTTCAGTGAAAAGTTCTATACTATGTTGACCGACTTAGTGAAGTAACCTGTGACTCCAAATAGTGGGTACCCAGCATTCTTTTTTACGTTTCTTTGGCAAGAGATGAGTTCGCAAACAACGACCGTCTGTTCGAAATCCATGCCGACAAATGACCAAAGAGAATTAAAATACCACGTAATAACTCTTTGATAACTAAAAAGTTTTTTCATGGTTTACCATAGTTTTGTCACTGTCGCCTACCGTGCGCGCACTCCGCTTGGGCGACATTACGGAGACACGAGGAAGACGTGACAAACACTTTTTTGTCACCGTGACAAAAGTCACCCGTGCGCGCAGTGCCTAAGTTATAGTTCTGTGACTCATGTACTACTACCTATTTTTGAACCTCTGATTTTACAAGACGTGTGATTTTTTCATACAAAAATAACGGTTTTCGAGCGATCTTTATTTCAAAATAGCCCTGCAAAAACTTTATTATGCAAAAAACATTTAGTGACTCGCAGTGTATCATTTTAAAGGACAAAGATGTTTTTTCCAGAGAACTCTACTTTAGGATTAAGTAAATATAATCGTTTCCCGTCATCCCGTGTATTTTTCTCACGCTCACTCCACTCACTGTATGTGAGTTCCATGTGAGTTCCTTTGCCAAAAGGAAAACTGACCGATGATTAAAATGGTTATTCAATGAATTTCAATGAATTTGACAGACTTGCATGAGAATGAGATTGAGACAGTGACAGTGACAGACGTTATCATTTGTGTTTGGTGTTTGCCGCTGTGTGGTGTAGAATTTTGCTGTTTTCGTCTAAGAAAAGGGATAAATATGGGAGAACTAACAGTTACTAATATGTTTGAGTCCCAAACTATCCTCGCAGACCACAAAGACCTCATACATGATGTGGCTTACGATTTCTACGGCGAAAGAATGGCTACCTGTTCGAGCGATCAGTATGTTAAGGTTTGTTGAGGTTAGGTACTTTGTTAAATCACTCGTTGTTTACCGCCCTACTAAAAGATTTGGTGATAACAACAGAATAGTCACTCTCCTCACACTAGGCTGGTGCTTATAAGCAGCAGAATTGGCCTGAAGCGCGAAGCAGACAAATCATCGAGCTAACACACTCAATGTCGTGCAGAGAATAGGAATATTACTCAAGCAGGGTTGTTGTCAGGCAGCCAACCGGCCGTAAAAACTATGTCTACTCGTATTACAACATGAATTTTGTCATAATAGTAGACCCCAGGCTCTGATGTGTCACAGTTGGAGATGCTAGTTGAAAAATGTTAAAATAAGAGAAAGAGCACTCATTATTGTTGCACAGTAGGCATAAGCCTCGCCAAATTCTGGTCAAAAGATATATATAATTAAATGAATTCATTTCAACTCAATGAGAAAGTATGTGCCATCAGCATGCCCTTTATACTGTCTTATTGTACATTGCTCTTAGATTTTCCACTTTTGTTACATCATCTTCATTGCTTTGTGTTTCTTATCATTTCTCTGAATCTCTCAGTGCTTATTAGTAATTCTCAGCTTGCTTAATATTTTCTGTGCATTTTTAGGTTCAAAATGTTTAAAATACTTCATATTAGGTTAATTCTATGGACTTTATTTTGTCTGTCATTTTTTTAATCCTATTGTTGGGCATGTCTCTCTCTCTTATATCTTTGGTAATAGCTCTGGTATGAGATAAATGATTTTTCTTAAATTTTTTAGTTCGATCAAATTTTTTAGTTTGAAATATCAAACTTCGTTTTCATGGCCTGCCCCTATGTCTAGTTTTTGACACAAGTTACAATGTTTCTAGGTGTGGGACTCAGATGGCCGAGGCGGCTGGCGGCTCACGGGCAGCTGGAAGGCTCACCACGGCTCTGTGTGGAAGGTTACATGGGCCCATCCGGAGTTTGGACAGGTGCTGGCTACGTGCTCCTTTGACAGAACTGCTGCTATTTGGGAAGAAGTTGGTATGAGCTTTGTGTTACTATTTACTCATTATCCAGCCCAACATATGTGCCACATCTTTTTTTTTAAATATGCATGTTTTGTCACGCCAATTTGGTGTGATTCTAATGTTTCGAAATCTTATAGGTACTAAAATATTTACTTACTAGTAATGAAAAAGGGAATTTTACTGTTTCATAACTAGTTATCAAAAATGTTTTCTTTTTTGTATTAACTTAGTTATTTGGTTTTTTTATGCAACTAAGTTTTGTATGATAGTTGGAGAAAATAAATGGTTTTTTCACTTTTTTAAGTTGACAAACGGGCATACAGCCCACCTGATGGAAAGTGGTTACCGTAGCCTATGGACGTCTGCAACACCAGGGATAAATAGAATAGAATAGAATTTTTAAAAGCTTTATTTAGGGTGTACTATTTATTTGTCTACTAAATAAAAGTAAGGTGTTAGGGATTAAAACTCGCTCTCTTCTGGAATGGCAAGTGTCACCACTTTTTTCTAGTTTTCACCACAAAATTTTGTGTGAGGAGGTACTGTTTGTTCTGCCAATGTTTATATATTTCACCATCCCCATTTAGAGTGAAGCTTACAGTTATGGATGATAATCACTTTGTGAAAGTTTCTTTTCGTAAAAATTTACAGGAGACACAAACGCAACAGGCTCAGAGAAAGGTCTGCGTACTTGGGTGAAGCGGTCTAACTTAGTAGACTCACGGACTTCGGTCACAGACGTCAAGTTTGGCCCAAAACACCTAGGGCTGTTGCTAGTTACTTGTTCTGCTGATGGCATTATTAGGTAAGTAACCAATGTCATGTGGTTCTAACCTAGAGGTTAGAACAAATTAGACGAACTAAAATAATTATAATCTTTACTAATAAATAACATTGGTAATCTCAGACTGCCTTTGTCTTGTTAAGTTATCTAGAGTGACAGAACGATATTTGCTGAGAACGTTTTTAGTTAAGATGCATCTAAGTTACATTTGAGTATAAGTTATTAATATACGAGTTAGCTCTGAGAACATGCGACCACCGTTTTCAAAATGTCCAGAAATGAATTTTATTACCATAAGGTAATAAAATTCAACGATAAATTAAACGAATTAGAATTCGTACGATTTTTCAGACAGCTGCTTATAGATGTCTGCACTAGTATTTACCATTTATGAGAAAATAAAAGCATTATATACATAAAGTATCTTATTTAAAATTGAAGCATTATGTTTGTTTTAGTATTTACAAATTCGCCGTGTGGTTCCCTGCAGAGTAAAATAGGACCACTCCAATTCTTCCTGTGGATGTCGTATGAGGGGACTCAGGAAATTCGAGCCTCAAAGAGACCTCTCCAACCCGTCTGCCCAGCGTAGTGTAGGCCAGATCCTATGACTGCTCTGGCTAATATGTTGCTCTGGTAGTACAGAGAGGGTACTTGAAAAAGACCTGATGACGTGCGCGCGCGGGGAGGTGGGGCGTGTACTGCGTAGCTCGCAGCTAATCCGAGCCGCCATAAACAGCGCCATTTGGCGCAACCTGTACCCAATTTAAACCATTTATCTCCCCAATTTAAAATAATATATTTTCATTGCATTCAGGATATACGAAGCTCCGGATGTGATGAACCTGGCACAGTGGACGCTGCAGCACGAGATCCCCACCAAAGTGTCCATAAGCTGTCTTTCGTGGAACCCTTCACTTTCTAAGTATGTATAAAATTGTATTAGAATAATTTAATTCTACGTTTATACTAGCTTTGACCAGTGGCGGCTCGTGACTCAAAGACCTGGTGGTGCACATCATAAAACATGCCTAAAATTGTTTGGATAATTCCTAACAGCAGAAATAATTCTCTTATTTAGATAGGCATTTTTCTATTTACATATACAAAGTATAATAATAAGATTGATAAGTTAAACAAAACATAAAAACAGCGAAAGTAAAACACGAACAAATACAAACGTAAGACAATTTACACGAAAACTACCTAATCCGAACATATCCGAACGTCTGCGTTCGGCCCGCGTCGGGCCCCGTGCGGCGCACCAGATTTCGCTAAACTTCCATACTAATCTTCCGTCTCACGCGCCAGGCGTTTCGTCGCCTTTTCCATAGCAGCTGTATAGGCGCGTTGCGTGCACTGGGAGCGGGCGCACGGCAAACTATTTCGTCAAGCAAAAATAATACTTATTTTGTTAACGACACGACTGATTATCATTTGACACAAAATTAATATATTTTTACGTTTAACTGCTTATTAATTTATTATATCAATGTTATTTTTTAGTATATATTTAAGCCTAAACTGGTAGTGCACCGCACGAGTGCACTTAAGGGGGAGCCTCCACTGGCTTTGACCGTGATTAGTCAGCTTTTTAGTTAATAATAATAAATATAAATATGGACATAATATCACACAGATTGAGCTAGCCCCAAAGTTCTTAATAAGACTTGTGTTATGGTATACTAACTCAACGATACTATATTTTATAACAAATACATATATAGATAATCATCCAAGACCCAGGTCAATCTGAAAAAGATCGTTTTTTCATCTTGACCTGACCGGGGATGGAACCCGGGACCATCCGTGTCCCAGGCTGTCGTGTTGTCCGCTGCGCCACGGAGCTCGTCAACGTTCATGGTAAACAGCATTTGTATGAAACATAACAGGTTGTTTACCGTGATTATCGGTTTACTAGTTTTTAGTATTTCGAATTTATTTATTAAGAAACCGGCCAAGTACGTGTCGGGCCACGCGCAGTGTAGGGTTCCGTAGTTGCGAATGACAACTTTGAGTTCACACTGTTCACCAAAAACATCTAACAATGAAAATTGTATGAAATTTTACATTTTCCAGTACATTTTATAAGTTGGTTGCCTATAACTTTTTAGTTTGTACTTAGTACTCAGCTCTGATAGTTTTCCTTTTAACTTCAGTATATATACTACTGCTGTAATTTTTTTCACGTATCCATATACGTAGTAAACTAGGAACGTTTACTACGGAACCCTGAAAACGATTTGGTATTACATGGATCTCACAACTTTTTACGGTAGAAGTGCTGAGTTGCGAGACTTGGTTTTTTTACAAGAATTGTTTTTGACGGCATATTATTACGCTGAAGAATTTTTTTGTTTGTTCGCGCTAATCTCAGGAACTACTGGACCGATCTCAAAAATTCTTTCACCATTGAATAGGTATATTATCCCTGAGTGACATAGGCTATGCATGTACTAAGGCGAGGCGGACTGCTGGTTTATAATATTTGTAAAATAACATCATCATCAATCATAAACAGGTCTTTGTTAGTCTCAACTGCAGGAGTCCCTCTCTGTTCTACCAGAGCCATATATTAGCCAGAGCAGTCAGAGGATTTGGCCTACACTCTACACGCTGGCCAGGCGGGTTGGAGAGGTAGAAGAAACACAAGCTAACCCAAGCTTATAAACATCAATATTAGAAAATAACACTTAATAGTTATGTAAGTAATGTTTTTTATTGTTTTAGAGTGAACCCGCCCATGCTGGCGGTGGGTAGTGATGAGCCCAACACAACGAACGCGGTGGCGAGCGTGCAGACAGACAAAAGCACACAGTGCAACGGGAAAGTGTTTATATACGAGTAAGTATTATAAAATAAATTGTTTTTTTTTTTTTTTATCACACAAATTGAGCTAGCCCCACAGTAAGTTGTGAACTTGTGTCGCAGGATACTAACTCAACGATACTATATTTTATAACATATACTTATTATAGATAAACATCCAAGACCCAGGTCACTCTGAAAAAGATCGTTTTCCATCAGGACCTGACCGGGGATCGAACCCGGGACCCCCGTGTCGCAGGCTGGCGTGTTGACCGCTGCGCCACGGAGCTCGATTGTGGCCGCATAGTATTAATTCTATTTATATACTAGCTATAATAGTATCTACTAGTTTGAAAAAAAAATTTAATAGTTATTATTAACATACACACGAGACATATGATAAACGTGTCTATTCCGTAAGTATAAACGCGAGATAATATCCTACTTGTTTGAATTTCCGCGTATTATTTTAGAAAAGCACTATACAAGCCTAGGCGTCAATCAGATGGAATTACGTATGTGTCGCTCGGCTTTGCCTCGGCCCATGTTTTAACGTTCGTCCATTAATCCCTCTTTCACAGGCCACTGTAGTACTATTTCTCAAACTTGCTTGGGATTTCTAACATTATTTAGACAATCTTGTTTGTTCCTCGGCTTTACCTCGGCCCACATTCTCATGTGTCCATCAATGCCTCTCACCCGCCGCTGCAATAATGTCACAGTGGTGATCTTGAGCCGGGCGTGTAAGCGCTAGGGTTGACAATGCGTAGGTAGACACTCACCACTCACTTCGTACCTGCGGTGCGAGACGTGCGAGGGATGCAAACACAACACACACAGCTTTTGAGCAAGCCGCTGCCCCCGCACACGTCCAGACACCCACATAGCCGCAAGCGATGCAACGTGCACACACATGCTTAAGTGTCGTTTCTTGCTCCATGGCGCAGCGGTCAACACCTGCCTGTGACACGGATGGTCCCGGGTTCGATCCCGGGCAGGGCAAGATGAAAAATGTTTTTTTTTAAAGATGGCCTGGGTTTTTAGGTTGACCTGGGTCTCGGATGTTTATCTATATATGTATTTGTTATAAAATATAGTATCGTTGAGTTGGTATCCCATAACACAAGTCTTACTTAAGGTGGAACGATTTCCATTTGTTTCTTTCGGCGTTTCTTCTCTGCAGTGGTCGGTTCCGAAACGCTAGTAGTCTGTAGCTTTTGAACAATTAATATATACATATTATCTAATAAGATAATTTTAAATATGATATGACGTGAAAAAGTGCCTGCAAAGGCCTATTTTCTGAATAAACGTTTTGATTTTGATTTGATTCATACTAATTTAATTACACATTTGGGGGCCAATGAAGCATAATCTTACATTGTAATGACATAAGTCGGCATTTATTTTGAATTCTATTTTGGGGAAATTATGTTTTTCATGAGAATATCCACTAGGATCCACGGTCCACTAGGAGCTTAGCTTGAGCACTAGCTCAAGCTAAGCTCCTAGTGGACCGAAGCGTTCCACCTTAAGAATTTAATTTGGGGCTAGCTCAAAGTGTGTGATTTGTCCGTATATATTTATTTATTTTCGCGTTGTGTATTATTGTTTGTTAATGTAGGTACTATCGTTCCATGCTGGTTTGGAGAAGAAAAGGAAAACATATAAAATACCTACCAGCTAGTTTTCTTCCCGCGCAGACCGTAATAGCCGGTCAAGGGATTGGGCTAAGGAATCACATTAATAGGCGATTCGGCTAGCAACCCATCACTATTTAGATTCCGCTTTCCAATTTAACGCCCACTCAAAGTTTAAACGTGGCTTTTAGGGTTTTTGACGTCGAGCTCTGTCTACCCCGCAAGGTATAAAGACGTGATAATTAGTATGTATGTATAAACTATTGTTTGTCAGGTACAGCGAGGCGTCCCGCCGCTGGACTCGAACGGACTGCCTGTCGTCGGTGCAGGAGCCTGTCAACGACATCGCCTTCGCGCCCAACCTCGGCCGCTCCTTCCACTTGCTCGCCGTGGCCACTAAGGATGTTAGGATCATCAAGATAGAACCACTTATGTAAGTTTTTCAAATGTTTAGTGTAGGTAATAAAATAAATAACCCTGGTGTAGTCCCCACTTAGATGGGTGACCGCAAGTGGCATAAAAATATCTCGAGCTCCTCCGTGCTTCGGAAGGCACGTTAAGCCGTTGGTCTCGGCTCTCGTCATTGATGGCAGTCGTTAAGCTATGTCAGATGCCTTTAGGCAGCTTGAAAAATCTGACACCAGTGTTGGCCACTAACACATACGAAAAACAAAAACAAGAAACAGTGTAATTACATTCAATATATTTACAACAGCAACTTTTCCCATGACTTCGTCCGCTTAAATTATAGCCTTTGTCACCCGCAGATAAATACGCTTCCTATAGGTGAAAGTAATCTGTCTTAAATTATAGCATTTGCCACCCGCAGATAAATAAATCTTACGAATTAGAGGTTAGGACCACATGACACTGGTTCCGGTTGTAATTATTAATTTTAATTAATTAATTAATTAATTATAATTAATTAATTTTAATTTAACTAATTAATTAATTAATTTTAATTTAACTAATTAATTAATTAATTTTAATTAATTAATTTTAATTAATTAATAGGGATTTATTGTTTATGTCATATTTTTGTTTATTTAATTGGATATAACGGTAAAAACAAAGAACGAAACTAAGATTATAAACTATAACTAGTCTTAAAAAAAGGAAAATTAACCTACAAAAAAAAGAAAAATAAATAAATAAACATTAAGTTAAATAAAAAATAGAAGCCAAATCGCTGCAGTCAGCGGGCAGGGTGCCCAAAAGGCTGGCGGCATTTCCTCGTTGGATTGCCAAACTTAGTCTTTGGCCAAAATGCGCGCCTGCCCTTTGGTCACCGGAAACGTCGATTAGGCGTGCGGAGATCTCTTTGAAAATCTGTCGTGCTTCCGCACCCCAAGGCCCTAAGGTCTCCACGGCGAAGGGCACAAATATGTAAGGCTCGCCTAGAGCTGCATATTTGCGCCTCTTAATGGCTTCTGCCGCCGCTGCTGCCGCGCCCGCTCTGCGGACGGTCGCTTGTAAGTGGGATGGGGCTACAGTATCCACGCATGTGGCATCCCATACAAGCGACCGACCGTTTTTCCAAGGAATGAGTGTCATTCCGTCGGGCCTCTTGCCATCATCACGCGTAATACCAACAGGCTCGAGCACTGCTGGCACACCTGCGGAGGCAAGGGCACGACGGATGACATCATTAAGCGCGGCATGACGCGAAAAGCGTCCTGCACTGCGGCGACAGGCCAGGCCGTGGTGGCCCAGGGAATCGACATGTCCCCCGCATCGGCAGCGATGAGGTTCATTCGTCCTGGCCCCAAGACGCAGACTCACCGCCAAGCTGAAAGTGGTCCTCTCCAAAAGAGTCCCTACGCTCGCTGACGGGATTGCATTCAACCAGTAACCCGACTCTGGCTCGCAGCTAGCTAGGAGACGAGACCGCTCCGCATCACTATTAGCAGACTCAATTAATAAACTACGCGCCTGCACGCAAAGCGGCTCATCCCATTGTCGCTGAGAAGCCAGATTCAAGGGTGTATGAACATTTGGACCGACTGCATCACACCAAGCATCTCTGGCCTCGGTTAAGCCAGTAACCTCTACGTCAGGAAAGGACGGGCCTAAAATGTTACCTACGAGGTTACTTGTGCTATTAACCGATGACAGAAATGCTGGTAATGCAATACCTGAAATTTTCCTAATACCAAGACCACCATGGCGTATGGGCAATGTAGCTTGGTCCCAACTTTTGTCATTGAGGGAGCAATTAAATATTTTAATAATTGATTTCCTGATGGTGTTGTCAAGGAGGGACAGAAGTTGGCTGTGAGCCCAAAGTGGAGTGCACCGAAGCGTGTAAGTGGTCTTAGGAACAAACATACAGAATTTTATGATCGTGTAAGCCATATGTGGGTTGATGTCGCCTAGACGGCTGGAAGAATCATTAAAAAGCAGTAACTGGTCTTCTACAAACTTATTAAAAGCATCTTCCAGCACCGGTGCCCCAAGGAGGTGAAGAGAGTGGTCGTTAATAATTTTTATGTTGGGGGCCAAAACACTAAATTTGGAATTTAGATCGTCTCGTAAATGTTGAGTCAAATTCTTGCAGAAATACAACTCGCATTTTGCGAAATTTAATTCGAGGCCAATGTCACCGAAAGACTTTATAATTTTTTCTAAGTCGCATAAAACTGACGCAGCATCTCCTCCTAGGGTCCCGTCATCCAAGTACCACACGTTGAATTTTGATGCCAAATCTTTGATGTAAGGTTGGATAGCTAAACTGAAAATGGCCGGTCCAAGAGGGTCGCCCTGTTGACAGCCAACTGCTGAGTTTATCAATTGACCGTCATATACCAGGCACGTTGGCTTACTGTAGCATTGCCATAAATAAGGAAACGTGCCTGGTATAGTATTTTTAATCTGACTCAACAGAGCGCCCCGGTCTACTGAGTTGAATGCATTTTTAACATCCACCTTCAATAAAACCTCACCTCCGCCGCGTTTGAGAAAGGTGCGAGCTGCATGTACTGCGGCTTCGCAACCCCCCCTAGTTCCGAAACCTAACTGTCTTGGCTGAAATTCCTGCTCCAAAACTGGCAAACAATGCCTGCAACAAATTTTGGAAACGACGCGGCGGATTGTATTACCTACTGCAATAGGGCGGATGCCACCGTCCTTCTTTCGGAGAGCGCAAAGGTTTGCACCATATAGGACATCCACTATCTGGTCACAAACCTTTCCCGAGAGCATTAGGTTTACTAGCTGCGTCAAGCCCTCCAAAAGGGCCGTACCAACATCGCCTGTGGCGCCACAGATCAAGTCTTTAAGATGCTGTGGTGACAGCCCATCAAGACCGCTGGCAGAGCCCTTCCTAAAGGACATAATCGCAGCTCGTACATCCTCGGGAGTGGCTACCGGTGTAGGATCCGAAGGATCAGGGGCATCCGGCAGATGCGATGTAGGGGATAAAGGTGGATGTTTCGACAAAAGGGCGGCGTATGTCTCTGGAGTGCTAGGTGCAACGACGTCGCTGGAAAAGAGAAGATTGGCAGCTCCCTTCACATCTCCCTCATCGAATTTTGATTCAATTTTTTTTGAAATTTTGTACGGTGGTAATTTTCTTTCCTGAACATTGTCCAAAGATGGCCTAAAATTGGAGGAGCAATTATTTTTAACTTTTTGGGTTAGGGAACTGCTTTTGTCTAGGCTGACGTTTAGTGTTTTATAACTAAATGTCAGCAAGCTCTCCCAGACACTTTTCTCATTTTTATTTACTACGTCTTTAATAACTGAGGACAAAGAGCTCGCTACGCATCTTCTAGATCCGCGCGGTATTCTTTTCAAAACCGGCAGGCTCTTTTTTAATTTGTTTAATAGTTGCCATAAAGGGCTGCCGGTGGAGGCTTCAGAGTTTGATACGTTAGTAAATGTACCTAAATTTGTATTTACTCTTTGGCCACTTACCTGCAGCCCTTTATGGCATCGGCCTTGATGGATGCGTAGGCCTCTCTGTCCTTTGAAAAAACGAGGCTGGGAGCATTCACTGCACTCGACTAGTTCAAGCGACGTCGCTGCGCTGGACTGGCTGGTGGGTGTAGTATCGTCAGGGGCCGTGGCCGACTGGCTGGCCATATGGGCTTTACAGAAAAAGGTTTAAAAAAAAGCTATTTTAAAATTAATTATTTACATTACATTAAGTACATAACTATTAGATTTTAAGATAAATAACAAGATTAAAATATACAAAAAAAGGCACTGGCACTGTTTAAATTTGGCGCATGTTGCACGTAAACATATTCAGGTAAGTAGAACTGTAGAACTGAGATTTTTGACATCAAGAGGTCAGCCTGCATCAAATATCATTAATCAATATTTTAGCGGGAACTATTGCATCTCTAGGATAAAAGAATAGGTATCACTTCGCACTCGTCTTGGTTAGGTATTGGCACTATAGATAAGATGTTTGAGATAATATAGGTAGGCTGAAATCTCCGTTCCAAAATAACACTTCAGTATCGGGAGAAATTAGTTTCCTTTATTATGTAAGCTGGTGAAGTTTCTGATTATGATTGGACTGTTTTTCCCTCTTTTACGGAGCCAAACATGGAAAACAAGCCTGGAATTTTCAGTATTGAATTGATTACACTTTGCTAAAAATTTTGGTTACTTTTCTTGCTTGACTCAATCAAAAATCACTTTATTTTTATTGTGTTTGGATTACTTTTGAGCTTAAGTCCTGAAAAATAATATTTTTAAAGAAATAATCTTTACTAAATTTGTGTGACAGTTTTGACAGATGTCAAAAAAAAAAAAAAAAATCAATTAATTAATTAAATTATTTTATTAATTTTCCAGCGACTCAAACGGCTCGAGCAACGGGTGCGGAGTGCGGTTCAAGACGGAGGTGCTGGCGGCATTCGAGGAGCACTACTCGTGCGTGTGGCGCGTCTCGTGGAACGTCACCGGCACGCTGCTGGCCTCCTCCGGCGACGACTGCTGCGTGCGTTTGTGGAAGAGTGAGTGACATAGGCTAACCTGACTAATTAACAAGTTTTTGTAAAAGTTCCAGGTGCAATGGTTTTCAGATGTCTGCTGCGTGCGCTTGGGGAAGTGGTGATGTGCCGCTGAGAATGTTCTCGTTGCCGGCGATATTGCTCATGAGAGTATTTTCGGGAAACTAGAACGTTCCCGGGAATATTCTCAACGTTGTTGAAAAAAAAAACTTATTTCATATTCGATTTAAAAATGGTTCAAAGTTGATAGTCCAATTTATTATAATGCGCGACTGGCCTAAAATATTATTCTGTTACTATGAACAAAATAGTGGTTCCCAAAGGCCGCCAAAATTTGGAGTATACGCTGGAATCAAAAAGCCCTTTATTTTCCTTATTGACAAGCGATATATGACGAGCTCCGTGGCGCAGTGGATAAGACGCCAGCCTACACGAGGTCTTGCTGTGGGGTTAGCTCCATTTGTGAGACATGTCCCTGTATATTTATGAATTGTTTCAGTGCAATACTTGAACCAGTGGAAGTGCGTGGCGGTGTTCAAGAACGAGTCGCTGTGCGGCGAGAGCGCGCCGGCGCGCGCGCACACCACGTACGTGCGCATGGCCGCCATGGCCAACCCCGCGCACATGCCCTACCACTGACAGTGAGTCTTCAACTTTTGATTTCTGACACATTCGCCAGATTCCTTTTTCATCCGAATTAATTATGGACTGTTTTTTGTCTGACTAAAACGGAATTAAAAAAGGACATTCGCCAGATTTCTATTTCGCCAAAAATTAATAATGGGCTATTTTTTTCTGATTAAAATGGAATTCCAAAAAAGGACACATTCATCAGATTTTAACGCAGACGAAGTCACTGGAAACAGCCGTCCGGAACATCTAGAATATCCGAGCCTCTTAGTCGACCCCGGGCCCTTAGACCCCAGTTTTTCCTTCCCGCCGAGCCATCTCTGGTGGGTATGCAATCGGACACTAAGTTTCGCATATGTTTCTAGCTGACAAAATAGGATCCCATTTCTTTTGTAAAAATTAAGCCCTCCGGAACGTTACGTCCTATTACCGGAATGTCCAGTCGGTTCATTAAGTCTACTTCCCTTAACGTCCTGTCTCCGTAAGTCCACTTCCCTGAATGTCCACTGCCTCGAAAGCCTATTTCCCTGAATGTCTACTTCCTACAATGTCTACTTCCTCGAATGTCTACTTCCCTGAATGTCTACTTCCTACAATGTCTACTTCCTCGATACCTCGCTCCCTTAATACCTGATGATGTTATTTTCTCCAAATACAGGGGATAATCGATTGATTATAATAAAAAATAAAATGTTAGAAAAACATCATTTTTTATTAGATGTGTAATAAAAATAAACTAATTTAAGACATACCTACATTAATAATAGCTTATTTATTAACTACACTACAAATCCATTGGAAGGATGAAAAAAATAATTCTTATGATTAGGGGCGGCCATACCTTAAGTGCCTTCGTGCACTGAACCACCAAATTTTAAGGAAACGAAATTAACACAATATGTATTTTAAATAATATCTTTAAAGACTAATGTAATAATAAATTCTTAATTCAGAAATTTGTGACAAAACAATTTAAACTCTAACTCTTATGTAATTAAGACTTATTTTCGTTCAAAAAAAAAGAAGATTGCAAGAGATTTAATTTTTGATAAAAATACAAAAGCTTTTTTCATGTTACTAAAAAAAATAATTAAATGACGTTCCTCGTTCGAAAATACTGAATTAAAAATTACCTAAAGTACCTAAGTATAAAATCAACATGTTTTTAATTTTTGTTTGCATTTTAATCGTAAATAAATAATCTTTTTCAAAAAGCAGTTTGTGTCCATCTCACCATTTTGTAATGTACTTAGCAAGCTTTTGTATTTTTTATCGAAAACAATGTCTTGCAATCTTCTATTTTTTCGGGTCAATGTTTGAAATAAACTTTTATTGATGATACAATCATAATGTAAAGATTCCTTTTTTAAAGAATAGATAACTAAATATAAATTAGGCGTTTTAGGTATTCTGGAATTTAACCTACGATGCCATCCTTCCAGTGAATTCGTAGTGCGATGTTTATCTTCTGCACAACTCAAAAATGCAGGTGTTATGTTGGACCCCCATTGACGTTGGTAATACTTTATAAATTTGCTCATTTCCGGAGATCGCGGAGCGTCATTCCATATCGCATTTAAGGCTTCATCTATTTTATTACTAGGTAAAAGCGGAAGAAGGGCGACCATTCTCAAGACTTTTCTGCCTTCTCTCGTCTTGTTTACTTTCAATTCTTTGCCATTGCGCCATATAGCCTTATTAAAGTGATAAAAACACCCTGTTAATTGAACACCGGAGAAAACTGTACGCATAGCGTTCATAGGAGCTATTTCATAATCACTCTTAAATTGGCTAATTTTTATATGAAGTTTATCTTTTATCAGTTGGAATAACCTAAGGTAGGTCCCCTCTGTTTTGTTTGGCAGGAATGCATAAATAGCTGGTACAATATTAGTAGAAGTTATGGTTGATCCAAGATCAATGTGTAGAACGTACAATTGATAAAAGGGTGGAGGGGCTGCTTTGAACGTTCCGTCGGCATAATAAATGCCAATGTAACCTTTGAGAAATCTTCTTACGAGAGGCGACGCAAATATAATAATTTTTTCATCCTCACCATCTTCACAAAGTAAAAAATTGTCATTCAATGTCGATGATAATTTGATATCTCGTAAATTGTTGTAATGAAGCCTGTCCACTTTCAAAAAATCTTTTCTGGCTTTATATAATTGATTTTTTATCGAAGAAAAAGATGGCATAGCCTCTCTGTATTCCTCCCCCTTCATCTTAAACTCCACAAAATTATCATCGAAGATTTGTTGAATGGGACGTAAATCTCGACATACATTTTTTTTACATTCATTCAATATAACTTGTATTTCATTTTTTATTACATTAGCCTGACAAGTATGTTCCTTACTTTCACGAATCACTTCACTTGATTTACAAGTAACTGTTGCAGAACATTCGTCACGTTTCCAACACCTCCACAGGGTAGTACCTATCTTGTTTTTCCTACTGAAATTATATTTGAACCCATTTCTTAACAGACAAGTTTTTCCTTTTCTGCTTTTTATAAACTGTATTGTATTATTCCCGTCCATTACGTAATTTTATAATATTGAAATAAACAACGCTTTTCCTAGTTTAGAAACAAAGGAGAATAGTGTCATTGTGTCCCCTTGTGTCATTACACACGCATGAATCATTAAATGTCAAGTTTAGATAAAAAAGAGGTAGCATATATAAGTATTCACCTACATGTGCGATTAGCGGATTGCATTGCAGAACATGGAACGCATACAGAAATAAATTAGCAATTACCATTAGAACACTTCAATTGGGATTGTATGTAAAATGTAGCGTCGGTAGCTCAGTTGGTTTGAGCGCGAGCCCACTCCCCAAGAGTCTGGGTTCGCGCCCACTCTCAAGCTATGTACCAATGAGTTTTTTCTAACTTAAGTACATTATCCGATTTTTCCTACGGTGAAGGAAAATATGATGAGGAAACCTGCACTTGGTTGGGCCTTTCCCTGTGGGGTTGTGTAGGTCAGATGGCAGTCGTTCCGGAGGGAAATTAAGAAGTATATATCTATGTTTCTCGGTGACCAAAAAATCAGTCTGGTAATCTGCAATCGTATTTTTGTATTAGTGTTACAATTTACCATGCCCTTAAAATGTGTATTAGTGTTATCTAAGACTGTAGAAAAAGTAGATTAAAAATAAAAGGAACCTCTTTATGGACTAATTGAGGATGTATAAGCTCTAGATGCAACTAATGCCTGAGAAACCATATGTCTAGTAAGAATGTTGATGCGGACCGTAGTTCAAATTATTTCATAGATTCATAGATAAATTATTAATCTTATACGAATTAAAATGTATTTCGTGCAATTTTCACATGTATTTTTATTACTAACGATGCTTGCTGGCGATTTTTTAATAAAATATTAATATAGCAACATCACTCTATTATTATTTAGCACGAAATCTAAAAAATCCGTAAACACTAACAATGTCGAAAACGGCGTCCAAAAACTAGTCGGCTGCGTCGCACGTAACATTACAATCTTTTTATTCGCTTAAGATTACAATTAAGGTAAGAAAAAAGAATTTCAGCAAAATGTTTGTAAAGCTTCCAAAATGTCACGTCACTTCATGGGTGCGGTTCTCCTCAGCCTTTGCAGGTGCGGGGGGTCCTTGCGCGCCGAGAACCAGCCCACCTGCGACACAGCAATGGTTATTACCATTATCTATCTAAATAACTCTCCAAACCGACTGGCCAGCGTGGAGAGTGTAGGCCAAATCCTCTGACTGCTTTGGCTAATATATGGCTCTGGTAGTGACTGCTCTTTCTAATATTTGGCTCTGGTAGAAATCCTCTGACTGGCCTAGATAAGTCATTTATGAACGTCTGCAAACAATTTATAGTGAGAACGTGAAGCTTTTTGTTAAGAACTTTAAGTAAAGCTTCATGTTCAAACTTTAAACTCTAAACAGTAGTTCAAAAATAATTTGAGTCTCATGTTCAAACTTTAAACTCTAAACAGTAGTTCAAAAATAATTTGAGTCTCCGTTTTCTCTGAAAAGATTTTTTTTAATGCAACACCCCCAAATATTCATGGGCCCCTTCGAGCAACACGGCCTCCGTATGGAGGCCGTGTTGCTCGAAGATGTGCCCTATAAGTATTACTATGTTCACTCACCGGCATAGCTCTCTCGCTCTTGCAATGACTATTTGATGACGAATGGGGGCTTACAATGTTCCTGCGAACAAAACAAATGTTTAGTACTGAGGAAAAGGACTATGGCAGCACTGAGACGTTAGGTCTATTGACCTGGACCTGTTATTGGACAAATAATTGGCAAATGTTACTGTATAAATCATCATCATCATCAGGTCTTTAGTCTCCACTGCAGGAGCACGACCCTCTCTGTACCTACTATCAAAGCCATTTATTAGCCAGAGCAGTCAGAGGATCCTCTGACTGTATAAATAAAAAAATATATTTTATTTCAACACCTAACGTACGTAACGTTTCGAAAATATTTATGTTCAGATAACAGATGAATGTAAACTTAGTCTACCAGCGGACAGAAACACTGTAAAGTATTCGATACGTTTGGTGTATAAATAATGTAATAAACGCCACTGTATTAAAAGTAATTTTATTTATATGTGTAAAAAAATATATATAATAATGTGTTGCACAGTTATTTGAGGATATTATACATCCGTTCAAAGGCGTTTTCTCTAACTACTCAAACTCTCAGTCCTTTCCATAATTCAAAACATCGCTCGATTAATTACGGTTCCTCAGTCGAAGTGAGAAAAAAAAACAGTCAAACTGTCAACTCGATGAGTCTACGAAGACTTTGATGAGAGGAATATTGAGTCAGAGTTAGAGATTGAGGAATATTGAGATAGAGTTAGAGAACGACTTAGAAAGAAATAGAGATTGAGTTCATTTTGAGGACTTACCCGAGGGATGCCCTCTTGATGGTAGTAGCGTTGTTCTGTAGAAGTATCCTAGTGGGAGGGGCTACTACGCCTGTTGCTCTCCAACTATGAAAACAAAAAACAAAATAAAATTAGCGAACTGATGGTGTCACATCACGCTACCTCTACACCTTACCATTTTATGGTTTTATCCATTCGAACCAAATGCTTAATCTAGAACACTATTTCAGTAGTTTAATTATTGTTACAAGGTCTAAGCTGACCCCGGCTCCGAAACATGTAATCTTAAGCCACTATACAGAATATACTTTATATTCTCCGATATTTAAGACATGGGTTCTTGATGGAGTCATCATGTGGAAATAACTACATATAATTACTATCTTTGCCAGGAAGAGCGTTCTGCCATAGCCATTCGTTTCACACACTAGGGAACCACTAGTGAGCAGGCTTCTTCGAGATATTTTTCTTCTGCTGAAGCAGTATTTGTCGATAAAAATCATACCGGAATCGGTTGACACTACAAATCCAGGTGTAGTCAAGGGAAGGATGGACCGACCGAGGGTAAAATCCAGATTTCTAGATCTTTTCTCTTAAATTACGGAACCATTAACACTTATTTAAAAGCTAAATAATTAAACTACCTTGGTAATCCGTCGCCAGCTCTCCTGTAAAACTCTGTTCGCTTCGCGTCGCCCCTGTTGGGGCAGCTGTTCAATCTCTTCTCGTCGTCCAGCGCCGTCCTCATGCACGAGGTCCTCGTATACCGCCGGACGTTCTTCGGCTCTGTCAGGTCCGTGCTGGAATGCTCCGTGATGCTCGGCAGTCGAGGATCGAAGCCACAGTCCCCGTTCTCGTACATCTTAAACGCTGGCTTCTTCATCTCGTAAGAAGCGCTCATCGGTCTATTCAGTAGAACCGGTCTTTTTACTACAGTCTTCTGTTCTTGGACTTTTACTACTGGCTTAGGTAAGATAGGGTTCGGAATTCGATTGAGTATTTTGGGAATGCTCGTCTCTGGTTTCTGTTTTGGAACCATCGGGGCATTTTGTCTCGGGACCATTGGGGCGTTATGTCTCGGGATGACAGGGATATTCTTTGGTGGTGACGTGCTGCGGCGGATTTGGATGGGGGGTACCGGGTGTTCTTTGGCTTGGTATTCGGGTGGTGAAGCGGGTCGGGCTTCTAGCATGTTGGCAGACCAGAGAAGGTCGCCAGGGACTTGTGTTTGGTGTAAGTGGGTCTTGATGTTGTAGATGCCGGCGATGGCTCCAAAAGGGTCCGCCTTTACTTCCGCCACGACGTCGATCACTTGCCGACCGCATAGTTCTGATATTTGCTTGAATATCTGGAAAAAAATTAAAGCTATTAACCGTGTTTTTTGTTATGAACAATTTGTGTGCCTTCGAGCTCTATCTTGTCTGATGGGAAGCAACGATGAGGTGGACAGATGATAGGGCAGTGCCTGTAGATTTGATGATTTTGAATCTACTGGTGGGGTGTGGGTGCTTCACATCCTTCATGGGTTTGTGATCCACTGGTGTCACTTGATGCCCCATATTCTGTAAATACTAACTATGTTCTACCAATTACTGTGATAGCATAGCTAGGTATCTCTATGTTGAGTTTTGTGGTCCACTTAGCCAAAGTTCATGTCGAACCGAAGATAAAGCTGTGTCCTAAAAAGGATATGATAGCATAAACTCCCCGTCATAAGAAGCTATAAATTATGTAAACAAATGTTCAGGGGTTCGCAACATTTGGATGAAATAAAAAATAATATTTTTGTTGTATATTTTTTGTGTCAAATGGTAAACCAAAGAACAGATGGTTAGAATTCTGTTTCCATAAAAAATGGAGGGAGTTTGCAGGTGAAATAAATACTTGGTAACATAAAAAGCTTTTGCCCTACAATGAGACTCAATAGCTAACAAAAAAAAACAGCTTATAGCAACAACTGTTACAGAAACTTTATAATAAACCAGTGAGACTCAATAGCTAATATAAAAAAAACAAGTTATAGCAAAAAAAAAAAACTGTTACAGACACTTTATTATAAATGTCAAAAATGCGGACCAAATGTCAAGGAGTCGGATTCGTTCCTGTACCAAAAAACATTGAGCGACAGCGTTTTGTATCGTTAAAATATAACCCGACTAATTGGAATTGGTATTTAATTTCGTATTACCCGTATAGTAATTTAAGTCAATTGTAATTGGTTAACTCATAATATTGTCGCTAGGTAACTCCAACTCAATAGAAGTTTATTGATGTACTTAATTTATAGCTTCTCGTGGCGGGGACTTCAGTTACTTCTATTAACTTTGGGGCCTACTGCGCCAAGTGGGTGGATTTGATGTCCCAAATTCTTCAAATCCTTATTATAGCCTTTGTCCTATAATGGATATAATAACACATCTACCTCTCTGTTGACTTTGGGGTCGACTGCGCCCAGTGGGTGTGTCTTCATCCTCATCCCGGGCTTCTTGATCCACCGGTGTCGTGCCGCCTCTTCGATCTTCATTCGCTGCTCCACATCAGGTTCTAGTAACTGCTGGATGAACGTCTTGCATTCTGCAGTAAAAAAAACATAGAACTTTAAAGGCTTTACCTTTAGCCTTTGGCTAATGTCTAATAATAGCTAATGTTCGTCGAGCTGCGTGGCGCAGCGGTCAACACGCCAGCCTGCGACACGGGGGTCCCGGGTTCGATCCCCGGTCAGGTCATGATGGAAAACGATCTTTTTCAGAATGACCTGGGTCTTGGTTGAGTTAGTATCCTGCGACACAAGTTCACAACTTAATGTCGGGCAAGCTCAATTTGTGTGATATGTCACTATATAAAAAAAAATGTAATGAAAGGTTGTGTTGATAATAATTATTAGGGACCGACCAAAACAGGTTATTATTTATTTTTACTGTACTTTCCCATACAAATTGTCCGGGCGCCTGAACACTTTTGTATAAAAATGTTTTTTTTTGAGTACCCATAGGATAAATTGTTTATATTGATGGGGTGAGTCACCCCTTCAAGGGTATGTCGATTTCAAGTCAATTTACACATCATCATCGCCATCATCATACATAACTCAATACCTCAGCGCTTTATTTGCTGCTCTCACGCGTTTCCATAGCAACATGTCAACATAATGCAAAATAGCGTGAGGAAAATAGACTTTTTTTGTAAAAAATAATGTACTTGCTGATGAAAATTTGTTCCTTTGCACTGTGTAATGTCCAAGGCATTTTTTATGATTTTTACTAAGTTTTTGTTTATTAATCGAGGAAGTGAACAGCTACAAGCGAAAAAGCTAAAAACCGACTGAGTGAGTTGTGGCGCGATGGCCACAGTTGAACGGGACAAAGTAAGGATTTGCGGTGTCTTCTCTAGTAGTTATATCTCAATGCTGAAATCTGTTTTATGTTGTTGACCCACCTTAGCTGCCGGACGTCCAACACCAAGTTTACCATTTCTGGGATACCATTCGGTGACAGCCTTACTTCACTTACCATCCTTCCTTCTAGATTATAATCCAATTTACACGTTTTAAACTAAATATGTATATTTACCTCTATGTATTTTGTCGTGTTTTAAATAGATAAGTTAGCATTAAATGTACGTGTGAAGTAAGAAAATCAACGAATATTTTTCTTCTTGTTTCAGGCAAATTCAGAGCGAGTGTACACAAAGTTAACGGTGAAAGTGCAAGGACTGAAAATGATAATTGTTTAACTGTAAATACGTATTTAATATAAGTGAGGATTCCATTCACACGGACCAATGAGGGAACGAATTCGGTCGGAATCGAGAATTACCCCAGATGGAGGCACAGTGTCGAGAGGTAATTTTGTCAGCAGCTGTCGAAATCCTCCAATCTTAATCACCGTTTTTATGAGCGACTCATTCTAAACGATCTAGGGATGTAAAGGATCTGCCGGTATCATCATCATCATTATCTCAGCCACAAGAAGTCCACTGCTGGACATAGGCCTCCCCTAAGGATTTCCAATATGACCGGTTAGAAGCGGCCGGCATCCAGCGCCTTCCTGCAACCTTTATCAGGTCGTCTGACCACCTGGTCGGTGGGTCGTGGTCGCCATTCGAGAACCCTTTCGCTCCATCGGCCATCGGTTCTTCGCGCTATGTGCCCCGCCCACTGCCACTTCAAAGAGCTAATCCGCTGAGCTATGTCGGCCGGTATGGTAGGTGTGAATGGTGTTTGGCTCGGAGTATCTAAATCAGCGTTTCTATAAAGCAGACTACTTACATACATATTATCACGTCTTTATCCTTTGTGGGGTAGACAGAGCCCAAGGTGATAAGACTCAAAAGTACAGGTGGAAAGCGGAATCAAAATTTGCTAGCCGCAGCGCCATTTGATGTGATTTCTTCGATTTTCTCAAAACTCAAAGCTTTGTCGTGGGTAATTTTTCACGCGATAGAGGTTTTTTTTTGGTTTAATGTCCGCTCTATGTTACTATTAAGTCTATTTTGCGGCATTAAGTTAATACAAGACAGCCATACTTCGCGTTGTTATGTTTTTGTATGTGGATTATTTCTGCATGGCCTTGAAGTGTTAAAGTGGCCTTTACTTAATGTTTTCGAAGTACCTCAGATTGTTTTTGTAACTTTTTATGCGAATAAATTTATAAACCTACTTATCGTCGTTTTATTTCGTCATTATTAAATAGAGATAAGGCCGTGTGGTTCCCAGTAGATTAGAATATGACCATTCGAAGACTTCCCGTCGATGTCGTAGAAGGAGACTTAGGAAATACAAGCTAAACAAAGCTTTTAAACATCAAAGAGACCACTTCAACCCGTCTGGCTATCGTAGAGATTGTAGGCCAAATCACCTGACTGTTTTGGCTATATGGCTCTGGTAGTACAGAGAAGGTTATGCTCCTGCAGTGGAGACAAAAAAGACCATGATGATAATGAAATAAAGTATAGTGGGTTCCAGTTATCAAGTCAATGGCGTCCGTTGACCTATCCGTCACCTTCCTAAAATTTTTCCTGACAACTAAAACTAGTAAAAGTGAAAAGATGATGATAGCCTTCTCTTGTGTGTGCTCAAAAGTTTGTTTTTGGTTTTTGTGTGTTTAAGTGGTCGACACTTATGAGAGCGCAGAGTACGTGTATGTTCTGGGCTAAGTAAGAAAAAGAAAGAAGAAAGGCTTGCTGCTTCCGTGTGTGAATCCTCGTAAAATATCGGCGCGGAGCTGCGGTAGTAATTTGCCGTCGCCTCCCGTGAACGACAGCCCGTCAAAGTACTTCCTGAAGGAGTACACCAAGCTAAGGAGAAAAAGAGTGAGAAGTCCTACCATTCGAGAGGCAAGCGAGGGCGGCACGCAGCTTCCTTGAAACTTTCTAGTGCGATAACAGCACAGAGCTAGAGCTGTGACTTGCCGTCGCTTTCCGTAAACGGTAGCCCACCTTAAGCTTTTTTGCTGAGTCTTACGAGTTATAGAGTAAGGAGACGTCTTACCATTCGACACACAAGCGAGTGCGGCGCGCTGTTTCCTTGTGAATCCTCGTGAGATAGCGGCTCGGAGCTGGGGTCGTGACTTGCCGTCGCCGCCGTCGCCTCCCGTGAACGGCAGCCCGCCCGTCACCATCCCATACACGATCACACCTCTGTTGACATCAAGGAAATTACTCGTTTGTTTTTCAATGGGGATGGCAACTGTCACGTTACAGTTTAGTAGGGTTGTTCCGATACAACTGTCAAATGTATGGACTTTTACACTAATCAATATTTTTCTTCATAATCAGACCAAATCTCGTGAATTAAACTATTAAATTGTTTATACTAGCTAGTTTCCCACAAATTGGCATATATATTTTATTGTTACTATAACAAAAAATATTATTGTAGGTTATGTTTGCAAAATACTTAAAAATCTTTTGATAAGGGAACATATATGCGTTTTATACATGTTTTTACGAAAGGTTTAATGTTTTGTCACTCTTCTTATGCACTAATTAATTGCATCAAAATCTAAAAATAAAGAAATTTATATTTTTGTTAAGGATGAACGTACGCAGCGACATCTACAATTAGCTTTGCGCTGCCACCCCTATTGTATGCGAAATAAAACCTCTGTTGAACTGATTTTGATGATATTTTTCTTTTTAATAATGCATGCCTTCGTGGTGGCCTATGTCTTCATCATCATCAGGTCTTGAGTCTTTCTAGTCTTTTCTTCTTTCTTTTCTCTCCACTGCAGGAGCACGACCCTCTCTGTACTACCAGAGCCATATACTAGCCTGAGTAGTCAGAGGATTTGGCCTACACCCTCCACGCTGGCCAGACGGGTTGGAGAGGTCTCTTTGATGTTAATAAGCTTTAATGTTTTCTTATGTTTTCGCGATTGTTACACATTTAAATAAAATTATTTTAATACGGTTTTTATCGCGTTTATTACATTATTTATACACCTAACGTTTCGAGGACTTTACAGTGTTCGTGGTCGCAGGTAGACTAAGTTGACATTTGTCTAGTATTTTATAAGAACTGCGAAATCTACCGCCTAAAATATTTATTGATAACGTTCCGGATGTACGCAGTATTGGCTCACGGTGTCTGAAGGTCTTGCAGTCTTCTGCTTAGCTTGAGATTTGATTAAATTGATGACTGGATCCCAAGCTGGTGGTAGCTGCCAATCATCCTCTCTATTGAAATTAGGATGTTTTTTAATTTCAATAGCCTCACGAAGCATTCTTGGAATGTATCTGTTTTCTTTTGCAAGGACTTGAGGATTATCAAAACGCATATAGTGGTTGGGTTTGTCTAGGGCATGTTCACAGACTGCAGACTTCGTTGAGCGCCTATGCTTCATGTCAGCAATATGTTCTTTTATACGGGTACCGATGCTTCTCTTTGTTTGCCCAATGTATGATAAACCACACTCACAGTCAATTTTATAAACTCCAGCATCTTGTAACGGGATATTAGATTTGACAGGTCTTAAAAGTTGGTTTATTTTCTTGTGCGGCTTGTAATAGGTCTTGATTGAAGCACGCTTAAGTATATTACCAATTTTGTATATAATACCAATATTACTGTGATGTGTTTTTGGGAGGTTGAGGTTGTTGCTTCTTAAAACCGATTTTACTCGTTGAAGCTGGTTGAGTGGTTGAGGTGGTGGGTGTCACAAATGCCATGTGCTCTCTGAAACAAAGATTTACCAACGGTAGCCAACTGACATGGATGGTGATGGGATTTGCCATTGAGATATTTGTCGTTATGGGTAGGCTTTCTATACACAGTATGACTAATAGTATTATCAGGATTTCTAATTATTAAAATGTCAAGAAAAGCTAATGAATTATTTGTCTCAGTTTCTAAGGTGAATTTAATTTTGTTATTAATTGAATTAAGATGGTTTAGTAATAAAGATGCTTGAGTTTTTGGGAGAACAACGAAAGTATCATCTACGTACCGTTTGAACATCTTCGGCATAGCCAGGGTGGATGAAAGAGCCTTCTCCTCAAGGTCTTCCATAAATATATCGGCGACAATGGGGGAGACTGGTGACCCCATGGCAACACCGTCGATTTGTAGGTAAAATTTTATTCTCCCAGAAAAGGTAGCCTGATGTTAAGCAGTGCTCAAGCAACTCTGCATATTCTTGAGGTAGCTGGTGGTCCTCTAGTCTTCTCTTAACGATTTCAATACAGTCATACAGGGGAAGGCTGGTAAATAATGACTGCACATCAAAACTAACCATTGTGTCATCATCAGTTAGTTGTAGATCTTTAATTAAGCTGATGAAGTGGTAAGAGTCCTTGACATAAGCATCAATGTGTCCACGAAGTGGTGATAATATCTTCGCTACGTGTTGTGCCAGTTTGTAAGTTGGTGAATCAATCTGGCTCACAATGGGTCGTAATGGGCAATCTTTTTTGTGTATTCGACCATTCGAAGAACACTGTAAAGTGCTCGAAACGTTAGGTGTATAAATAATGTAATAAACGCGATAAAAACCGTATTAAAATTTATTTAAATTAATACGCTTTGTTTAGCTTGTGTTTCCTTAGTCGCCTTTTACGTTTGTTTTACGACATCCACGGGATGACTTGGAGTGGTCCTATTCTACTCTGCCGGGAACCACACGGTGGCCTATGTCTTACTATTATTTATTTCTATATGGCGAAATATTGATTGTTTTGGACCGTTTCCCATACAAATTGACCGGGTGATTGAATATTTATGTATGGAAATGTCAAAATACAATTATTTTTAACAAAAAAGTATAACCGACTTCAACCCTATACTTAAATGTACAAACTGGAACTTAAAATTAGGTTTTAGTGGGTTTTAGTTCAATTAAAATTTCTTGATTCGCGAAAGAATTAAACGGAAATAAAATTAAACCAAACGGCATACGTTTACATTTTTTTTATTTTTGTTGTTTTTGCCTAAAAGCACTGGATACATTTCGATTAAAATATTATAGGACCACCTTTGAAGTTCAGTCAAAACAGAAGAGTAACGTTCTCATCATCATCGTCTTAATTAGCATAAGAATAAAATAAAGATAAGTTTAAAGCGAACGGCATACTCTTACAAATTTTTTGGGGTTTTGTTTATTTTTTTCAATAAGTGCTCGATACATTGTGACAAAATTTTTATGGGACCACCTCTGGAGTATTACCTTACCTATCAAATAAAAAAGAATCACTTAAATCGATCAATAATTTGACTGAGTAATCGCGTAACATACATACAAAAAAAAAACATACAGACGAATTGAGAACCTCCTCCTTTTTGAAGTCGGTTAAAAACTTGTTAGGATTTTTTTCAAATTGACGGGCTGAAAAACTTCCTGAGTCCAATATATCTTTTTTTCACGATATCATTTAAGTGCCTTTTTTATCCATAGTTGTTTTTTACAGATAGGTACTGTGAATAACAGGTACCGCGAAGCGTTGTATGAGTACTTACATGCTCCAAAGATCGACTTCCGGTCCGTACCGCCTACCGTCCACGAACAGCTCGGGCGCCGCGTACTCCAGCGAGCCGCACGGTGTGCGTAGGGCCGCGCCGGCGCTCCATATGTTTGAAAGACCAAAGTCTGGAAAATTTCCACTACAATTATTACGGGAGCATACCTATCGAAGTGAAAAGAGCAGGTCTTTGCCCCGTTGGGGACCATATAAACAGGCAAAAAAAAAATGGTGTCGCAGCTTGAAGAGGTCTCTGAAGTTTGAAAGCTTTGTTTAGCTTGTGTTTCCTAAATCGCCTTTTAACATCCACGGGAAGACTGAGTGGCCTTCCTGCTCCACACTCTCGGCAAAACTACACGAGAAGAATACGAGAGTGTGGAGGCAGTATTCGGCAAGTCTCGGCTATATTCGTGTAGGCTCCATGGTGGCGGTATTTCGTCTATTTCAACGCTTTTTAGAACCTATTTTCCTCGTTGTAAAAAGTATTATACGCTACAAGACATAATGCTAAGGCCGCAGCAGTTTCAACGTCCATCTTCAACTTCCTCGAACAGACAACTGCGCTAAGCGAGAGTGTAGATAGCTATTCTCGATCTCGTCTTGTTTCAGCGAATACCGAGAACGAAACCTTTCGACGAGAGTGTGGAGCGAGCTTTATTCTACTCTGCTGGAAACCACACTTTGACGCAACATTACCTACCTAAGTATTGCAATAAATGGAGAGTTTGCCTAAAGTGTAGATTTTGAAAAATGTTTCTGGTTGTATACTGCTGTCTAGCAACACTCGGATACCAATAAAACTCAGTTTCAAAATCAGGCTGTATTATACAGGGATGCCTTTATTTTTATATAAACAGGTTGTTGTAGGTCAATATGCTCTTTTTTACGCCTCAATAGGCGCTTTATTATACCTATATATTAGGTACTTATTGACAAAACGGCATAATGTAAAAATGTAATTGACTTACCAACGATTTTGATGTATTGTTTGGTACTGTCTAACATTATGTTTTCCATTTTGAGGTCTCTGAAAATAATAAGTCTTTGTAAATTGAAAGAAAGTGCAGGAATCATATTTAATTTTATATCTATCTTCTAGTTACCGTGTATTTAGTAGCGATAATAATAAGAAGAGAATAATTGGGGAGGCCTATGTCCAAATTCAAATTCTTTTATTTTGCATTAAATGTGGTACACATACATACATGTTAAGGAAAAAGTTGGTTTCTCACATTTAACCAGACACTGGCATGCAAAAATATATAAATTATTTTTATTTTTACATACTGTTTTTTAATAAATAACTAATGTAATTTAATAAAGCTTTTATGTCAATAACACATTTAAAAAAACTCGTCATATTTATTAAAACAATTACAAACACATATATATTTCAGATTACATTTGGTTAAAAAAAATTGAAATATTCGTCAACAGAGTAAAAACAGCAACTAATAAGCCAGCATTTTAATTTCCTTTTGAATGCGTTCAAAGGCAAATATTTTATTTCTTCGCCGAGTCTAGGCTGTTGTGGACAAGTATAGGCTGATGATGATGATGATGAATAATAAGAAAGAGCAATAGATAGGCTTAGCAAGTTCTCAAGCAGGAGAACTAGCCAGGAAAGTATGAGAAACTGTGACATCTTTCGAAATGTTATTTTAATCAAAAATTAAGGCTGCGTTTTACACCGCTTTACGCTTATCGAAAAGAATAAAGGATTAACTTTACTCCATTTAAAGTACCTGGTAGGTGATGCTACATCACTAAATATCATTCCCAGGGATAAAATTATTCGTATGCGCCAAAATAAAATAAAAAACTAGCTCGCGTTATCTACCAACAATGAACCTTGATGAAGGGGAGAGGGAGTCCCCCGTCGTGAGCGCTGTTTGGCGCCCTCTGCCAACTTTTAGACGTGGTGCCTCAAAAGGCTATCGCTCAATTATGGTTTTTTGAAGTCTGAAGCACTCACTGAAAGTAAACTCCATGTACTTCCAGCGGGTATTTTTCTACATATGCGGCAGATCCTAATACCAGCCTGGGTGCGCTGCACTCCTTGCTCAGCTGAGGCCTGGATAGCATGTAATCCTCTAGTAATCTTCGGGCGCCGCTTCAGCCGGATAGAGACAGTACGTGGGTAGCCCACCACCTCTGTTTTCATCATCATTTGCCTACAAGCTAAGAGGTCTTGCTTGAGACTGATAGATATGGAGGCAAGTAAGCTCACCTGTTGACGACGCCGCGGGAGTGCATATGGCGCACAGCCGACACCAGTTGCGCTGCTAGGAAGAGCGCGCGCACCTCATGTAATCCTCGGCCGCCTTCTCGGTCAGCTAGAGACAGTACGTGGGTAGGTCACCACCGCTGCTCTCATCATCAATTGCCTATATGTACACAGATTTTGAGACTGATAGATATGGAGAGAAGTAGGCTCACCTGTGTACGACGCCACGGGAATGAATATGTCGCACAGCCGACACCAGTTGCGCTGTTAGGGAGCGCGCGGACACCTCAATTAATCCTCGGCCGCCTGCTCAGCCGGATAGAGAGGGACGTATGAATAACGTGGGAGGTCTCCGCCACCACTGTCATCATCAATTGCCTACAAGCTATGAGAGGTCTTGAGACAGATAAATATAGAGGCAAGTAGATATAAAGCGCGCGCGCACCTCAGGTAATCCTCGGCTCGATAGAGATTGTACGTAGGAGAGTCACCGCCGCAGTTCTCATCATCCATTTCCTATAAGATTGTACAGAGATTTTGAGACAGATAGATATGGAGGCAAGAGGCTCACCGGTGGACGACGCCGCGGGAATGCATATGTCGCACAGCCGACACCAGTTGCGCTGCTAGGGAGCGCGCGCGCACCTCTGGTAATCCTCTGCCACCTGCTCGGCCGGATAGAGATAGTACGTGGGTGCAGAGGTCGCCGCCGCCCGCTGCCTCCATCACCACATACAGGCGGGGACCATGCTGCCAACATCAATTTTTTTAAAGTTCTGGATTATTCTTTCCGCTATTTTGGGTAGGGTATCACGCAATGAGTCTTTTGTTTTGTCATCCGCCACAAGCACGTCATAGTATAAATAAGCAGCGCGCCACCTCGGCTGGATAAAGACAGTTTGTATATATAGGTCGCTTCCGGCAGCTTCTTTCAACACCAAGAGGTGAAAGCTTTATTCGTAACAATAAGTTCCAGAAAAATTCTAGGCGACCTATCGGGTTGGCTAAATTGCATTGATGCAATCTGGCCTATTTTCATTCGCCACAATCACATGTTAGCAAGGATAGCAGTGGTTTGAAGCCCCGCGCACGCTGCCTCAAGGAAGAATATGGATAACTGTGGATATGAAGGTCACTGCTGCCAGCTGTCTCTATTATTACGTACAGGCGGGGCGTGGTATGGCTGACATTTTTAAGTCAAAACTTCTGGGTAAATTCTGTTAAGTAACTAGGACTGTGGTGTCAAAATCGTCGTCATACTCTTTCACAGTTGAGAGGCCGTATAAAATTCAAATTTGGGGGCAGACAGACTGATATTTACGATTCGATTGTTTTGTTCTCTGATTTTTTGTCAAAGACTTCTATATAAACTGAGGTTATAATAGAAGTCTGCCTCTCTTTCATGGAGGAAAATAACTTTATTGAAAACACTATGAATGCGAGCAGCGGGACGTGGACGGCTGTAGATGATGACAATGTGCTTCGAAAGTCACGTTTTAAGTTGCCAAACCCTGATGCTGTCGTCAAATAGTCGTTCTACTACCTTCAGATGCCTTAGATGGCTAGAAAAATCCGAGTAGGAACTGTAAGCAACACACATCAATCTTCTTTGCTTAACATATGCTTAACATATTACTACTATAAGTAGAGTAGTCGCTAAGCCATGTGGATTTCGACAGAGTAGAATAGGACCACTCCAAGTCTTCCCGTGGATGTCTTTAAAAGCGACTTAGGAAACACAAGCTAAACAAAGCTTATAACATAGAGACCTCTCCAATCCGTTTGGCCAGCGTGGGTAGTGTAGGCCAAATCCTCTGACTGCTCTGGCTAATATATGACTAGAGTAGATCAGAGAGGGTCGCGCTCCTGCAGTGGAGACTAAAAAAGACCTGATGACTTCGAGCAACACGGAAGGGAGTAGCCATACGCTGCATTCCCCTCTGTCAAGGTACAAGCCAAAATTAGGCATATGCATGTCTATGTGTTAGTTGTGTGACTCATCTGTACACAAATTATTTTTTCTTTTTTATGTCATTTTTTGTGACAATGTCATAATTACTATCAAGTGACAGTTTAAGTTTTGTATGTAGGTGTGCGGAACTAAACTTGTGTGCACATTTCCCCCCGCAAAAAACGCCAGAAAAATTGTCATAGTAAATTGTCGCTTTGCCCACCCCCTCCGTCCGGTACGGAGGCCGTGTTGCTCGAAGCCTGATGATGATGGACAATGTCAGTGTTACCATCATGGTCTCGTAGAGCGCGGCGATGCAGGGATGTCGTAGCTTGGCCATCACTCGCGGCTCCCGATGCAGGTTGCGCCGAGCATACTCCTCTTTTATGCATGTCAGGTCTATTATCTTTATTGCCACCTGCCAAAAAAAAAAACATTTTAGATTCTTGACAGGAAAATGGAGAATGGGTAGGCCACCATTTATGACTTGATATCCCCCAAACCAGCAAGTTGATATCAAGGGTCTAAGAATGAATTATTTCTAGGGCAATGAGTATAAATAGAAGATAAAAATGGAGAAGGAAATCTAGTAATTTTCTTACTAGATTTCCGTCTCATTTTTATCTTGTTTGATTTGACCTTAACTAAAAGAAATTAAGTGGATTCATGTTAAAAACATAAATCATCGCCTTTTGGGTTCTAGCATGCAAAAGACCTGGTAAAAGAATGCAATGGCGAGACGACTCCGCGACTAACTCTATAAGAACTGAGAAAGACGCAAGTGGCATAGGATCAGACTGAAAAGAAAAATTAGAGCGAGTCACCGAAAAATTCCAGTCCCCGACTGAGGAATATAAATAAATTTTGGCGGGAAAGATATCAAGAACTGGCAACAATATGTCGACATGGTAGATGTAATATGGTACACTTCCAGCGGTTATTTGCAGATTATTTAAAAATTGATATTGTAAGGCTACAGGCTTTGAAGCATCACGAATCAACATCTGAGGATGTGTTCAGGAAAGAAGAGAGGCAATAATCTTTATCCCTTTCGGGGGTAAAAAGCCGATCATCTCTTCCTTAACGTGGCATTTGGTCTTGGATTTTTGAACCATAAATATGGGATAAATAGTCTCATCTATGAGAGCAACAGTACCTTCTTCCCGATGATCCTGTGCGTAGCCTCCTCAACCCTTGCGAAGTGCCCTTTCCCCAGAACTTTGCCCGTCATCAGATAGTTCCCGACACTATACACCTGGTTCCGCCTGTTCGCTGTACTCTTCATCTTAAACTACTAATTTCGACACATTTTAAACACTAGATCACTCAGCAAAACACAGACTTGTATTGTTTATTGTCAACGTCATTATAATGTGTGACAGGGAACCATCAATTGTTTGTCCCTCAAAATTAGAACGCTATCACTCGAGTTTGACATTTAACAGGGACTATTTTCGTCGCCAGTGTTGCGTTGGGTATACAATACTTTTTTGCGGGTGTAAAAATAAGTCCGTTCACTAAATAGTGATCAGTGATTTATACAGACAGCTCGCGTTTTACCGTGTAGACGAATCCTAGAGGCGCAGCGTGGATAGACATTAGCGAATTCGCATCAGCGAGGCCCCTTTTTAGGGTTCCGTAGTAAACTAGGAACCCTTATAGTTTCGCCATGTCTGTCTGTCTGTCTGTCTGTCTGTCTGTCTGTCTGTCTGTCTGTCTGTCTGTCCGTCCGCGGTTTTACTCAGAGACTATAAGTACTAGAAAGCCGTAATTTGGTATGAGTGTATATTAATCATGGCAAAAAAGTCGTAGAAAAAAACCTTGAAAAAATATTTTTTTTTGGGTAGCTCCCATACAAGTAAAGTGGGGGAGTAATTTTTATTTCTCTATTTACCCATCGTGTGGGGTATCGTTAAAAAGGTCTTTCAAAAATATTGTGAGGTTAAGAACACCATTTTTCAATTTAGGGATCCGTTTCCGAAATATTTGGTTTTAAAGTGCAAAATTTTGTTAGAGGTACGTGTCCCCCCCTCTATCTGCTAAACGGTTATATATGGATACGTGAAAAAAATTACAGCAATAGTATATATACTGAATTTGAAAGGAAAACTATCAGAGCTGGGTACTAAGTGCAAACTAAAAAGTTATAGGCAACCAACTTATAAAATGTACTGGAAAATGTAAAATTTCATACAATCTTCATTGTTAGATGTTTTTGGTCGTTAGACTGTGAGGTGTGAGTGTAAACAGTGTGAACTCAAAGTTGTCATTCACAACTACGGAACCCTACACTGCGCGTGGCCCGACACGCACTTGGCCGGTTTTGTTCGTTCTCGACAGTGGCGGCGTAAGACCTTAGTTCTAAGGACTTACGTTGTGCCTAAGTTCGGCGTGTGCTAGGCACGCTCCTCAAGGCACTCTTATGAAAATCATAGGCTTAACATGGGCTTAACAAAGCTCGTGGCCCCTTTGGGCGCGAAGCTGTGGGCGGTGGCCCCCTTTGCTCACGCGTAGCTACGCCACTGACAAAGCCTGTCCTATTCCTAAATGCTGTTTGGTTAGATGGGGGACATTGAATATGTGGATAGAATACCCTAGTAAATATACCTACCTATATACATAGTGGTGTAAGGGCAACGGGTTAAGGGGTTAGGGGAAGAATAATTTTTTGACTTTTGTCCTTCATCGGCTCTTACGATATGTTCGGCAGACGCAACTGGCTGACTATAAGTATTTACCTGTATTAATGTATTTTTTCTATTTTCGAGGGATTGGGCAAAAATCTAAGGAATCATGGCTATAGACGATGCGGCTAGCAAACCATCACTATTTTAATTCCGTTTTCCATCCATATGCGCTAAACATTGCTGCAGGTCTTAAAGACCTAGGCTCTGTCTACCCCGCAAGGGAAAAAGACATGACAGTGTGTATGTATGTATGTATCAATCCTTCCTAAATGCACGTTAACACTAGTATTAATTGGTACGACGAACGCAGCACAATGATGCAAGTACCAGTATGCATATACCTAGCAGTTGCAGGTAGGTAAGAGGCGGTACAGGGGGCGGCAATAACAATTGAGATAGCGTTATTGCTTCGCGACGATACTCGCTTGTGTAAATCGCGAAAGGTACAGTGGGCCACAACTTTTGCTAGTTTCGGCCTAACATTTTTATCAAAGGCCCGTGACAAACCCATATCACGGGTAAGTATCCCTCGGCATAACCTTTTATTTTTGTGTCTTCAAGGAGTCACGCCATTCCTCGGGGGAGTATATTGCACATGAAAATATAGGTTTTAAAATAATCACATATTAATATTTAGAGATATAGGTATATTAAAGGTTGTTGGTTTATAGGAGTAGTTTTTATTTTACGTATTGATACATGCACGACATAGCATTAAAGCGGCGCTGAATTAGCCAGTCAATACGAACAATTTTTTTTAGGGAATCAAAGCTGGTCATTTAAGATATAGGGGACGATATTTTGACATGAATTTTGACTGCCGAAGCCTCGTTTTTACTGCTCCTAAAAATATTGACATATGAAATTGTGTTCTGCGAGGCCCTAGATAGACCTTCAAACTGTTTATGAACAATAATTATTAACAATTAAGAGTAAGGTAAAATATTGGGCAAGACTTGGATGTGCACAACGCAAGACAGGGTCAAGTGGAAAAGCCATGAAAAGGCCTATACCTAACAATGGGTGAACACGGGCTGAAAAAGAAGAAGAAAAGTAAGTTATATATCGTCTTAGTGTTCATCATCACCATCATCATCAACAGCCTTCTGTATTCCACTGCTGGTTAAAGGCCTCTCTCAACGCATGCCATCCATTTCGGTCTTTTGCCTTTTGAAACCAGTTTCGACCTGCGATTTTCCTAATATCATCGACCCACCTCGCTTTCGGACGACCTACGGTTCGCTTACCATCAATTGGCCACCGTTTCTGTCAAAACTCTACTCCACCTATCATCAACTCGCCTTGCCAGGTGTCCTGCCCAACTCCACTTCAGTTACATAACACGTTGACCAGCATCTTGAACTTTCGTTCTTTGTCGGATCACTATGTTAGGAACTCGATCTTGAAGTTTGATGCCGAGCATGGCTCGCTCCATAGCTCTTTGTGCGACTCTTATTCGGTACACCACCTCCTAGGTAAGCGTCCAAGTCTCGGCACTGTATGTCATGGTGGGCAGGACATACTGGTTAAAGAGGCGGGTTTTCAGACACTGGAATTTGGCGTGATTTTAAAATGTCCTGTAATTTTCTTAGGTCTTACTTAACATAAAAATATGTCTTCATGAATTTATAAACGTTTTTATTAACATATTAGCTTAAATTTGGAGTTGAGTGTACTGTCTTCAAGTTGCAGCGGGCTTGGTATTTGGTGCAAGTTACGGCGCGAGTGTGCTTTTCCATTAGTAGAGTAGTATCAGTCAGAGGCGGTAGCGGAGGGCACAAGAATTTGATTGTATAAAATATACAGTGTGGTTCCCGCCAGAGTCAAGGACCATTCCAAGTCTTCCCGTAGATGTCGTAGAAGGCTACTTTGAGAACAAAAGCCAAACAAAGCTTATAAACAACAAAGAGACCTGTGTCCAACCTAATTGGCCAGCGTGGAGACTTGGAGAGTGTAGGCCAAATCCTGAATGGTTTTACGATCTAGGAAGAGAGCAGCTGGCACATTCTATACTTTTTCTTTTCACCCAGACCAGCATAGAAGAAACATAAGAATGGTCGCATCTTGTGTTTGCCCACAGATTTTAAATTTATCGTGCTTCTTTATCTTTCGCCCGCGGTTCCGCTCGCATTAGTGTCGATCTCTCGGGAACAGTACTTTTCTCTAGGATGAAAGGTAGCCCATGTCCTTCTCCGTACTCCAGATAACGTGTATGCAAAATTTCATGATGATCGGTTCAGTTGATAGGGCCTGAAAGCGTAACAAACAAACAAACTCACTTTCGCATTTATACTATTCGTTGGGAAGTTGGGATGTTCACTGGGCCAGCCCATTCTCGAAGATTCAACAAGAGTTAGCTCATCCGCTCCTACCTTATCACTTAGTCACATCCCGAGTTAAAGCAATGAGCAACTGTTAACAAATTTGTAGATAACTACCTACCTACGTGGGTAATATTAGTAACAGTCACTAGTTATGGGTAGTTACATTGTATTGTAACTCTTCATATTATATAACTATTGCATTGCTGTCAGTACATGTTTTCTGGAACAAAGTTGCTTAAGGTGACACATGAATTAAACGTGACAAACGGTCACTTTTGGCTTTGGCGGAAACGCCAAGTAAAGTAAACTATAAGTAGTACTTAGTCGTTTTACAGTGCATTATGATTTATGTGAGCTAAGTTGATCATCACAACACAAATTGTTTTGAGCACCGATACCCAGTTGTCGTCATTGATTGTAGTCGTTAAGTGGTGCCAGATGCTTATGGGCCACTTGAAAAATCTGACACTAGTGTTGGCCGCTTACAAAGACGAATAACAAAACAAACATACTGTTTTTGCCTACACTTATATTATAAACCTGAAGAGTTTATTTGTTTGTTTGGTTGAACGCGCTAATTTCAGGGACTACTGGACCGATTTCAAAAATTGTTTCACAGTTGGATGACTACGTTATCTCTGTCTGCCATAGGCTAGGTATGTACCATGGGCGAAGCAGGGTGCATTGCTGGTATGATAATATACCTACTTACCTATATCTAACGGTAAGCCCTGCTATGCTGTATGCTAAGTCTTACCTACAAATATATATGTGATTCAAACCATAGGATCACAGAACCACAAACTACGAAGAAGATACTATTACTAGTATCAGACGATCGACTGCCTTATGTTTATGGCAATAAGGATCATAGATAAGTAATGGAGTGAGGGTAAAAATGAAAAAAATGTCCTACAATTCCTTTTGAGTTTCTATTGGGGGCCACAAATTCAAACTCAATTGACGTGTGTTCTATACCCTAAAATCCGTAAAGTGAGTTTATCGGCAGTATATCTAAACCAACATATGATAATCTTTACTCTAGATAATCTTGTCTCTGAAACATGCCCATAGACAACTTACACCTTGAATGAGAATTAAAGAAACCACACACCACCGTCTGCCACCGTCCGTCGGAGTTTAAAACTTCAAAACAGCGAGTATCGGTGGTGGTGTCGCTGATTTCCCTCGAGACGAGTCAAGGTGCCGCACGCTGATACTGTGCTATAAACAACGCTACTGCAATTAATAGGCGGTAAATTTTAGGTTTTTGGGACGGTTTCAACTGTGGCACCGATTAATATAAGCACTAGTTAAAGCAAGGAAACTTTTTATTTTTTATATGAACTGGGTTTGCTCTTGACCATAATCTAGCCCAGAGGCAAAGATATGGCCGAAGATGAAGCGAGCTTACCCAGAAGAAGTCTACTCACTCTATTTTTAAAAATATTCAGGTTATATGCACTCGGAAATTCAGACGCAGGCAATGCGTCCCAATCCTTATCTGTGCGCATAATAGGAGAAGCGCTTCTCCGGAGTATGGTGTTTAATAGCTTTGAAAAACAGGGTTAGCACGATACGTACCGTCTCTTATATTGAATTCATTCAGCAGTGGAGACCCTGATATTCAAAGAAAAAAAAATATCGTGGTTGTGGTAGCTACTGATGCCGCACACATGTAACGTAAAATGCAAGTGAGTAAGTCGTTAGTATTCGTAGGTCCCCGTTTACTTCTATGGCTACTACAATCAATTACTGTACTCCATTTGCATGAAGTAAATAAATGTTTCTGATTATGTAAGCATCTAGCTGAAAAAGAGCAGACAG
Organism: Rhodophaea formosa; assembly: GCA_963082605.1. Lineage (NCBI taxonomy): Eukaryota > Metazoa > Arthropoda > Insecta > Lepidoptera > Pyralidae > Rhodophaea > Rhodophaea formosa. The sequence goes on from OY720220.1 coordinate 17,491,464, forward strand.
TTTTAATTAACTTGATATCTATTAATTACCTTAGTTAAAATGGCATCTATCATCTCTTACATTAATTTCAAAGCAATTAATTAGTTTCTTTTTCATTATTAAAGTCATCAAGTTTCTCTACGTTTAATTATTTTTAATTAAAATTCTTAATTTCTTCAAAGAGCAAGTTTTTATCGATAAAATAATTTTAAACAAGTCATTAAATATATAGAAGTTCGACAAAATTACAGAAAAGTGTATGAAATAAAACAATACGTACCAGCAACACATGTTCGTGACAGGATGAAATTGGAGCAAAATCGTAGATTGTTTATCAAAGAGAAATTCAGCGGTCTCTTTTCAGCCGCAGAACATTTTAATTTCTTTAATTCTGTTCGCCAAAAAACAAAGTATCGTTCACATTGACTTGTATTATGTCCTAGACTGTACAAGTACATTAAAGCAAGCAGTTAATAGTGTAACTTGCCAAAAGTTTTTAAATCAGTTAGTATAGTTTTTAAAAGTTTATCCATTTGGTAAAAAAAAATCTTTCCTTTTAAAAAGTAATATTAGTATAGATGAACCAGTATTTTCAAATAAATAGATTATTGGATTTGGATATTATCTAATTAATTAAAAAAGTTATTTCCTTAAAATTTCAGTTTTGGGACATAGTAGTAATGTACCAGCTGCTTCTCTTCCCGCGCAGATCGTAAAAGCCGACCGAGGGAATGGGCGAAAATCTAAGGAATCGTGGTAAAAGGCGATGCGGCTACTCGTCACGATTTTGATTCCGTTTTGCATCTCCACGCCCAACACCACGCAAGCCCCTCAAAACGGATATACAAATAATATTAATAAATAACAAAAAAAAATAAAACGTCTAAACATTAAAAATCGTTTATTAGCTTTAAATAGGGAAATGGCCAACTTGACAGACAGTTAAAAATCAGAGATAAGAAGTCTAGCACTGCTCTAATAGTCAGTGGCCAAAAAAACACAAGCCGCATAGGTCTAGAGACGCGGCAAAAAGTTAATAAACAAGTCTTGCTTTAATTAAAAAGCAAGGAAGCATGAGCCAAGTAATTATGGCGGCCGAAATGCACGCTCGCAAAAATTCAGGAGATCGCACTTTCCTTGTTGCAGTCGTTTTCGGCGAATAAAAACATCCTGATGTTTTCTCGTTGACATGGTTAAGGTGTTTTCAGTTTAAAATCGTTGAGTTATCATGAAAACAAGAAAGATTAAAAGAAAGTATCCAGCTGCCTTTTTTTGACAATTTATCTCTTTATATTATGGCTTCCACCGAGATTTCAGTGATTCTGTTAATGTCCAGTTCAATGAGATACTGTTTGTTTGTTTTTCGTATGTGTAAGTGGCCAACACTGGTGTCAGATTTTTCAAGCTGCCTTAAGGCATCTGACATAGCTAAAAATAATAATAACTACTATGTATCTGTGTTTACGGTAAGTTTTTTAACAAGTGGCATCAAAGATGGCGTTGTTCTTTGATAGCCTCGTGGGCAGCTTCTGGTGATAAATCTATACGAGTCCATATAACTGTCTACTTTTACTATTTAACAAAACGTTCATGAGCTCGAGCATTTATAACACCAAACTACACCATTATAAAGTCCACAAAAATAAATTTGCGAAATCGTATAAGGCAAAGCCCAACTGCATCCCTTGACTTCCCACCATCACTTCTTTGACAATTTAGGTACGTCCGCCACATTGACTTTTTTTGGTCATGTTACATAGTCTATGACACTCCGGAGAAAATACGTATCTAATGACACCTCACACTTCAAAACGGTCCAGCCATCTAGGTTACAGGAAGCAAAAATGGAACAGACATACTTACTAACATATGTGTTACATATACATATACGCGCGAAAAACATTACTCTACTTCTGGGAGGGTCAGTCGGTTAATTTTCCGGGTGAAAAACTTAACGGCCATCTACATAAGGTACTGGAGCCAAATAAGGCCTGAAATGTAATAAAGCCTACCTGAAAAATAATGGACTTGCAACAGTGTAAACGTCTTTGTTAATAAAAAGAACATACAAAATGATAATGAAAAGCTGACACCACTTCACTACCTATATATAAATTATATACTTATTTATTTTAAGAAAAGATTAAAAATATTGCGGTTAATAAGGCCTATGTGCAACGCGCAATAAAGCCTATTCCATTGACAGAAGCCGATTTTGCTGAAAATGTTGTTCATACATAAATAATAATACCTAATATAAGTAAACAACGATGAAAGCTTTCAGTTTAAATACAATTTTCTCAAACATGCTCGGAAATGTAGGCATTACTGTAGTAAAAAGAAGACCGGAAGTTTGTAATTCTTGGCTCATTCATCGCATTGCCGGCCTAGGCCAGGAAATAAGTATGAAAATTACTTCCCGGCCGCTGCTCAAAACTTTTTAATTAATCTATGTAACGTAAATTATGTCACTTGTCATACAGCCAGTTTACTACCACTGCATTTTTAAAAAATGCATATAATACGTGAATATAACTACAATTTCATTAAAATATCGATATGTGATCATACGAAAATATGCTTAATTTTCGTTGCGAGAGAAGAAAACAATAATCTATGATCTATTAAATTTTTTGTGAAAAATATGACTGGGCTCTATGGGCATTGTTTCCTTTGCTGGAATTGACAACTGAAAATAAAAAAATTAAAAACTCGGGAGATCTGTTATTTTCACTATACCCGTAGTGATTAACGCCACTGCCGAAAAACTGCCTTTACGGATTTTAGGGCATAGAACACACGTCAATTGACTTTGAATTTATGGCCCCCCATAGAAACTCAAAAGGAATTGTATGGCATTTTTTTCATTTTCACCCTCACTCCATTATTTGTCTATGATCCTTATTGCCTAGAGAAAACATATGGCAGTCGGTCGTCTGATACTAGTAATAGTATCTTCTTCGTAGTTTGTGATTAACGCTTTGCAGTAATTGATTGACATTGATTGTTTTCGGTAAATATGTGCAAATTTGGTTATTTATTCGAAATGAAACGGTTCAAAATGAGTTTTAGTGATGAAAGCAACACTGCAATGGATTTTAAGTACCTACTTCGCCTAATTTGAAACTTGAAAGTGGAAAAATTACTACCGGCAAATACCTAGTAAGGGGAAATATTTAAGGCATGTAAGTTTATGTGTAACTTTAAGTTAAATTTCCTCACATTTATTGAGAAAATCTCTATACTTTCCTCGGCGGGAAAGGGATTGCCGGACTCGTAACTATTGTCAAGGCCTCGCTGACGCTCGGCCTTGAAAACTATACTCGTCCGGCAATCCCTTACTTCCCGGCCTCTGCAGTAATGTACTATATTAGTAAATAATTTCTAATGGTTTGACACTTTTTCGAAAACACGAAAATGGATAGGGCTTAAATAAAGCTTCAGTTGTGGTAGAGCCTCGCTACCGGCGAAAATCACTTTTGCTAGTAGCATGAATGGGCCGGCTTGTCCGGGGAAGTACCACACTCTCACAGAAAATCGACGTTTGAGTAGTAGCTTTACCGCTACTATGCTTCGTTCGGTGAGTGAGAGAGCCGGAGGCCCATCTCCCTCTCCCCTCTGGGGAGAGAAAAATAAAAGGCCGGCAACGCTCCTGTGACACCTCTGGTGTTGCAGTTGTCCATGGGCAGCGGTGATCACTTCCCATCAGGTGACCCACTTGCTCGTTTGCCGTCCTATGACATAAAAAAAAAGTACCCGGGCCTTATTACACTGCCTTGTACGTGACTTTTGTTTAATTTGTAGTAAAAAAAAAATGAAGCATGAACTCATGTATTTTATTTATAAGCATGTTTTAATTTATAGGAAGCATTACAAACTGATCTAAAAATATTGCTTTTTTCAAGCAATAATGATATAAGGAGGTTCGAAATTAAGTAGGCCTTATTTGTATCCAGTACCTTATTTGGGGATATTTGTTATTACCCAACTTACGTTAGTTACATTTTAGCCCCAAGGAAATGTTTTTGAATAGTTCCCCCAATGCCGACATTTAGGGTAGATAATGTTTTTATAGCGTTGATCAAAAACGCGCCGGTTTACCTGTTTGTCGGACGTTGTCTATGGTTTTATGTCTTGATAAGTTTTGTGGATTTACGGCCGCTTTCCTTTGCCAAGGAAATAACAAAAAATATTTTCCTTCATTACTAGTTTACAAGACTTTATGTAGGGGATTGAACTTACTCGTATAATGTTACAAGTTATAAAATGACTTTATCCGTGTTTTTTCTCCGTCGTTGATCAAAAGAATATTTGTTATTTGCCGGTTTTAAGAACTTAATTATACTGTTCTTTTTTTACTATTGCTAAAAATTTATACAAAATAAAACAACTGAAAATAAAAGATAAAACTGTGTTTCTCACTATTGTTTGTAAATCACTGAATAAAGATTATTCTATTTTATTTTATAACCCCTTAGCTCTAGCAAAGACAATATAATACTAGCTCTAGCAAGCAAGGGTACACAACTCATTCTCAGTTAAATAATTGTCTATTGACCTACTGTAGGGGCTTGATGACCCAACTGGGCAGCGTAACTGCGTTTACTACGAGCGCATTACATGGACCTAGGCATTATTACGCTATCCAATGAAAAGTAATTCCGAGCGTGGTCATTATTGGGATGGATGACCAAAAGAGGCGATATCTCCTGCCTTCGGAAAGCACATTAAGCTTTTGGTTCCGGCCGTTGTATAGCTATGTCCGATGCAGATGAAAAATCAGAAACAGTGTTTCTACTGAGGGTGTTATAAAATAAGCGGCCGTAGCACTAACGCGTTGAGTTCGGTAGTTGTGATTGGGCCACAATGTGTCAATTGCTGCTGCTTGTTAAAAATTATCCAATGACAACGGGTTATAGAGGAGGTCAATCAGAGTTGCCATCTAAGCATTTCTGAAAACCCACGAAGAAGAACAAAAAACCAGCTGAATACCGCAAACTGCTTGGCTAGCCAGCAGACTGAAACTTCCCGCATTCAATCACCAACTTCTAAAGGTTCTCAAATATCTTACTCGAGTTATGAGAGCAAAGCATAAAGTTTAAGATTGCTCGCAGATTTCTCTGGAGTTTTAAATCGCCCGTTAATTAGTCCGCGTCAAAAGTTCGCGCGTTTTTCCGCAGCGCCACGTAATCTATTAAAACCTTTTTAGTTTGCAGCCAGTGGGCAAGAGGCGGCCATTTTGAAAACATTGTTGCAAGTTTTTGAATGGGCATGTTGACTAAAATTTTTTTCATGTTGCTATGTAAAGACCAGCCAAAAATAAACACAATAGTGACAGAAATACATTTCTAAACAATAAACTCTTTCAGTTATAAAAGTTTTAAAGATTCATGTTTTTAGACGTAAATTTTTAGACGTGAAAACGCGCCGCTAATATGCCTATATATTTGTGACGTCACAAGCTTGTATTTTGTATGGGTGGCGTGAGAACTTTGTTTGGTAGCTATACAAAATATTTCGTTTATGGTAATGGTTTCATAATAAAAGTTGCTTTAAATTTTTCAGACTAAAATACAGTATAATTGTAATAAAAGATTTTCATACTTTAAAAAATGGTCCTATTCACCCAACTTTAAAGAAGCTTTAAGATCACTTAACGAATCCATATCAAATTAAAAGTGTTCTTAGTGTTTTCAGATAGAAATTAGTCTCATTAGAAACAAATTTTATATAATCTTAACATTAGGCAACTACTTACCGTACTGAAAACTTCTTAGGCGCGTTGGTAATTTTTGAAATGGGAATAACTATTGAACTCGTGACATTGTTACGAAAAACCGAAACCTCTGTATCTGTATAAAGTATTTGTTGCACAGTATAATATTACATACGATTCAAAAAACAAACACGCAATTGTTCCTGTTTTCACTTTTATAGGCACTTCTTTTCGCTCCCACTCAATTTCTCCTGATTTTAAATCACCCGTTACTGTTTCTAAGATCAAGTTAAAAGTTTCAGCAAAACTTAAAAAATACCCAAGGCATTTTGATTTATTTAAATAAATCTAAACCGAATAAATAAAAAAAAAAATGGTTGGCCTTTATTAAGGTGTGCTAGATCGAATGACACCAAAATTTCCTCATTTCGTAAAGGTTTAGGAGGGTGGAAGAGTTAACGCTTTTTGTATAAAAATTTACAGGAAGTCGTTCCTCTTAAATCGCCTGTTAATTAGTTGCGTCAAAAGTTCCCTTTTTTATACTTAGGTACCAAGAGGAAATGGCAGCCATATTAGAAATATTTTAGCAAGTTCAGAGTTTAATTGGTGTTTTAACAATGATTTCTACAAAATTAAGTATCAATTACGTAAATTAATGTACAGGCATAGTTCTTTTAATTTAAAAATTTAATCAATACAACAAAAATATTAACAACTAAAATTAAATTTATTTGATTAAAACTAAATTAACCTAAAAAATGGCCTATGTCCAGCAGTGGACGTCACTGGCTGATAGATAGATAGATAGAACCTAAAAAATGTAAAAGCATATTTTAGTAAAACAAAAGTCCACAGAACATTCTACAATTCTTCGACTTTTGGGCATAAACAAACTTCGTAGATAACAGAAATGGTCTGGGGTACTATTTTTGGCACCAAGACGAATGATTTTCCCATACAAAAATCATACATCTTTTGATCTGAGTAAGCTAATCAACCTGAAGTCCTTGTTCTTAGTACTACTGAAGAGCAGTTGCATGGATTAGCTAAAAAAACTGGACTCGCAAACTTATGAACCAACAACAGAAGTTTTCCGCTTTTAAACACTAAGTTCTGGAGGTTCTCAAATATCTTCCTTGGGTTATGAGAGCAAAGCTAAAAGGCTTAGATTCCTAGTGGATTTCTTCGAAGTTAAAATCGACCATTAATTAGTCCGCGTCAAAAGTTCCAGAGTTTTTTCCGCGGTGCCGCGTAATCTATTAAAACGTTTGAAATTCTAAGTTTGCGGTCAAAGTGCAAGGGACGGCCATTTTGGAAATATTACAGCAAGTTAGTTTATCCACGGAGTGTATCGTGTAAACAATATACTTAACATCTCATGTACGACCAAATTGAAGTGACGCTCCTTATTTGGATAGTTGTGTTAAATTTACAAGATACAGTATCTCGTTGGATACGGATGTCAGAGCCAACTAGACCTAGGTACTTATTAAAGTTAGATTTTACAAAATAATATTTTTGAGAATATCAGAGTCAAACGCAAAACACACACCTACATACATGGACTCGAAAAACAAAACACTCCTTTTTTGGACAGTTGTGTTAAAATTAACAAGATACAATATCTACTTTGATAGAGAGAGAAGCGAATCTCGTTGGGTACGGAAGTCGGAGCCAATATTTATTAAAATGAGATTTTCCAAAAATAATATCTACCATTCTTGTATGGGAGAAAAGGATAAACATAGAATATACCAGCTGCTTTTCCTCCCGCGCAGACCATAAAAGCCGGTCAAGGGATTGGTCGAAAATCTAAGGAATCACTTCACTAGGTGATGCGGCTTGCGACTCGGCATTATTTTGATTCCGCTTTGTAGGTGACATACGGTCAGTCGGCCATGCACACCCTGGTGTCAGAGTTCTGCGGAACCGCCTCCCGGCCTCTGACGTGGTTCCTCTAACGACTACCAGACGGCAGCCGGGACCACCGGCTTAACGTGCCTTCCAAAGCACGGAATCATCTTTCTTATCAGACAATCAGGTGATTCATGCCTGCAATGTCCTAACGCCCACTAACATGCTAAACATGGCCTTTGGGTTTAGTGACCTTTGGCTCTGTCTATGTGTGATAAAGAAATGTATGTATGGTATGTATATATACAAATTTGAATCAAAAAGAAAAAAATAGAGTGTAATACCTCGCCGTCAATCATGAAAAGGGACATTGCGCCCCCAAGTAATTTGGCGCCGGCGACATTTTAATTTTCCAAAAAAACGGCGATTAATTACGTTTTTATTGCCGCGGATTCTGTTGCGGCAGTAACATTAAATTTGGTTTAGCTGCAAATAATTACTGTTTTTTCCTGTAAAGCATTTTTCATTGGTAGGCTCGGGCGGATCCAATGTCCACACGTTGAGCATAAGGGGGTCTAATTAAATTTTACCCATTTCCACGTGAAGGACCTCTATTAGTGTTCATCAAGTGACAGAGAGGCTGTGGTCACTTGATGGATACCAAAAGAGGCACGATACAAGTTTTATTATTATTAGGGTGATTAGAAGAGAAATGCAAAGAACTGAAGGCGTGCGAGCGAGTGGAAGACATAAAAACCACGTAACATAGAAATATAATTTCACCGTCGTCGACAAAGGCTTTTATGAAGTACTAGGAGCCCACCCCGGCTGCGCCCGAGCATGTTATGCACCGCATGGATATCCGTGCAGTAGGTTGTTGTAGTAGTTTGTGTATATCGCGAACAGACAGACAGATAAACGCGGCGAAGGACTTTGTTTCGCAACGCTAGTAGTCTGTAGCTTTTGAACAATTAATAAATACATATTATCTAATAAGATAATTTTAAATATGATATGACGTGAAAAAGTGCCTGCAAAGGCCTATTTTCTGAATAAACGTTTTGATTTTTGATTTTGATTTTGTTTTATAATATGTAGTAATAAATAGTTTTGATACTTTGCCGGGCGTTTGCTTACTATAACATCAGGCGTGTGTCCAATGCAGTGTACACGGTATGCTAAACTTTATTGCGGATAGATATTAGCTTAGCTGCGAGCTGCTTGTACGCGTCCCACCCCATCGCGGGCACCGCTTTCATCCGAATATTAAGTACTGCATTGCGCATCGACTAGCGCGAAGTTCTGAGCCGCAGAAAGTTTGGCGCGCTTGCGTTTTAGTTGCGGCGCGGCGTCGGACACAAGGGTGGCCTTGCCCACAGCCTTTTTGAGACCTGAATGCGCCCGTGTTGGTGGAAAACACATTAAGTCCCCCTGACCTCTGCTTTGTAAACGGCAGAATTATATCGTTAACATAAACAGTATCCGTTGGATAGTATCACTTTGGATTTATTTTTGTTATACTATAATTTTTGGCGACGAAGAGACGAGTGGAAAAATACGGGGAGGCCTTTGCTTAGTAGTGGGAAAATACATACCTACAGGCTAATAAAAAAAAAGAAATTTTTGTCAGATAATATTATGAAATTGTATTAAGAAAACAATTTTTTAGACGTATAATTATTATACGTCGTATAACAGGGTTATTCACTACTGTTCTGAATAGGCGTGACGCAAAAGAACTGCTCGCAAAAGAACTCGATTTGGAAGTTTGTCCGATTGACCATTATTATTTCAGTTCACTGCTGGACATAGTTGGACCTGTCCAAGGGCATGCACAGGGTACGATCGTTCGCTTTCCTCATACAACGACCTTCCTCTGGTCATCGGTCTAGCTGGCAGATGGCTGGAACTGGCAGATGAAGATCTTAAAGTATTTATTGTGTCTAGTGATTTTTATGAACGGTTATAAATGAATTGGTTACAATTTATATCGGAAAAGGGTTAGAACCTTCTGCAGTTCGGCGTGGAAAACGGCGCCACCAAATCTTACATTTTATTACCTTTCTGAGCAGTCTACCTCGTTTTGTATACCTAAAGATATAAAACGCTAAAATCTCCGCAAAAGATTGAACAGCCATAATCCAAAAAAATGTATCAGCCCTCCCGACCAAGGAGGTACGGATTTAAGCTTGTAATCTGGTGACGAGGTTCTTTATGCTGCACGGATTTAGGCAGAATCTGTTTGTTATCCTTGCCGCGGTGACTTTGTCTAATTTAAAAAGTAAAACGTCAGTGATACTGCGGAAAATGCGCGGGAAATATTTATCAAGGGCGGTTTTCCGGTTAGTAATATTTTTGTCTGCATAGATACCGGAAGATGTCTGTCTTGTTCGGTATATTACCATGAATTTATGGAAGTTTCAAACAAAAATATAAATAGGTACTCAGGTAGTTTAAAATGAAATAAACTCAGTTTTATCAATAGGTAATTACCAAAACACCTTCAAAAGGTTCATAAGTTTCTTTTTCAAAATTGGAATGGGATAAATAGATTTAAGTTGAGAAAATTCACATAGAAAAGTTACAAACTGAAAATGAAATATGTAATATATTCGTATATGAGGTAAAAACTAACAAACAAACTTATCAGAGCCCATTCAACCGCTAGAATTTCACTTTAATCAAAGTTATTAGCGTCCTTTGTCATTCATTCAACAAATTAATTGTCCGGCAAAAGGGGCCTGCCATCTTTACGTCCAAAGAGACCAGATATAAACCTTTTATTGTTCGTCCAGTGCGTCTTTTTGCCTTTGATAAAACTAACACTACCTCTTACAACATTGAACATACAGGTCATAATCGTTTGACGTTTCAGGAAATAACTGTAATGTTATAGTTGTAGTATTGTAGTAATACAAAATAGAAGATAGCGCAAGGATAGCGGTAATGATCTTTAGGCCTTTGCAATAAAGACGAGGGTAGCGGAATAGCTTTGAATTAGTACAGTAAAGGACATGTTTATTGCCTATAACTGGAATACGGTGGCATACAATGTTAAGCGTGTAATTAAGTGTGCACATATGCTTGTTTTAATGACTGAAGTTCGTTTGCTGTTGAGGGGTATCATGGTTTGTTGGGGCAAGTCATAAGTAAAAACCATAGCGGAATTTCCACCTAACTTCAAAAGGAATAAATCTACTAAGAATAATAATAAGGGCAGCTTATGGCGCGCTGTTGGTGAGTAACGACACCACGGACGCAAGTGCTTCAAAGTGTCGGTCAGAGCACTCGCCCCCGACATGCCTTCATCGGTCGGGGTGGAAACCCAAGAGGGCTCGCACGAGTCTCGGCTCTAGCTTGCCTAAGTTGACCGTCCAGAGAGGAGTCGTTGCTCCAGGGGTGGATTTGTTAAAGGGCATAACTCTGCGAGTAAATTTGGAGAAAGCACAGTACACCTCTTGACACCCCTGAGTCGCCAACTTCGGTGTTGCCCCTTTTACCGGCAAAAAAAGGTCGGCTATGTTTGAGGGGCCCATCTAGTGACTAGTGGGCGGCAAGCCACCACCTGCCAATTATAGTCAGTTATCATGATTATGGAAGGTGTCCTACCCTTTGCAATAACCCAGCACTTTGCAATAGTTCACCCTTACAATTTGCAATAGTCCCCCTCCGGCCAAGACCTGTTAAAAGGTAATAGTTTTTTTGATAATTTGGGGGTAAAAACATTTGGTGTAAAAAAGACACACAAATTAAAACTTAAAACTGATTCTGCTTCATTGTAGTCTAAATATCTTAAAAGATGGTGAAAGAAATAGAAAGAAACATCTTCTTGACAATAGAATTCTAAGCTGATTTATAGGAAAAACTAACTGTTACCCGCGGCTCCGCCCGCGTGATTTATAGCCTATGTCCTTCTCAGTACCCAAACCTATGTGTATGCAAAATTTCATGATGATCGGTTCAGTAGATACGACGTGAAAGCGTAACAACAAACAAACAAACTCACTTTCACATTTATAATATTAGTTAGGAAGGATTAGGATAAGATAAAGAATATATCACTTCTAAAAGAATCAATAAATGTATTTTTCAAATCACAAATAATAGTAAATAATATATGTGAAAAGTTTCTTAAAAAAAGGTAAGTACAAAATTTTCGGTGGCGGCGAGACGCCAATCTCTAGTGCTTCCAGCAGACTTGTTGAGTCACTGCCTTTTTATTGCAAGATTTTTGCTGAGCTGCATAAAATGTATACATCTGGCTCCATAAATGAAATTGTAGGAGGCCATTCAAGTATAACGTAAGCAGGTTATATAGCATTTTTTCGTCCGGTACGGAGGCCGTGTTGCTCGAAGCTCCTATCTCTTGTTAGCAAAAGTAAGTAAGCGAATCGGTATCGGTAAAAAATAATGTTCATTTATTTCGGAAAATTGCTAAAGTCATCACCATGCAAACCAGCCCCCATGTCATCAAAAATAAGCAAAGACACCTACTCGTACCTCCCCATCGATGTTTAATATTGAAATGACCCCCTTACTTATGTACCAAAGCATTCGTAAATCATAAAGACTATGTTCGAAAGATGTCTTGAAAAGGTTGAACATTTTCGGTAGTGGCAAGACGTCCATCCCTAGTGTTATAGGCTACAGCAGACTTGTTGAGTCGTCGCATTTTTAATGCACTCAGGATTTCAGACGGCCTCACGATTTTTGCTCTGCATTAAATCTACAGACTTGGTCCCATCATTCATATTATAATTTAACGGTTTCTATGCATAAAATTGTAGGACTCTATTTATTATATTTATTAGGTACATACTTACATCAAAACTAACTTTCACTTGCGGTGTCTCTCGCGTAATACCTCAGGAACCTTTCGGGTTAAAAGTACCTTGTATGTATAACCTTCCCCTACAGGTTTTCGTGTACGGGAATAGCCACTCACTTTCTATCTCCATACAATAACTTTTATGTTTGTACTTGCACTTACTTTCCTTATTTTCAAATGAGTTTGGATTCGAGATAGTACCGGAAAATGTATCTAAATCGCTTTTAAGGGGAAGCAGAATTTTTTAAGGTGCCAGTTCATTTGAAAGCAAACAAAGATGAGTAACTGACGATTAGGACAAAAAATACTCGGACAGGCTGTCCGAATTGACACTTTTTAATTTTTTCACTGATAATTCGGTCACCATCAAATTTGAAAGCCGTTTGTAGCGAAGCGAAGGTAAATTATAGCTTCATGTTCATACTTGAAACTGTAAACAAGAAGTTCATAAAATAGTTTGAAGGGTTTCCTAGGGCATTCTAGATCAAAATTTCTAGTTTAGTTTATCTAGTCTCCGTTTTTTTTCAAATGTCTTAATTTAAAATGAAGGCAGCACTGGACCCCGTGTATCGACGAATACAGTCGATCACACAGTGTCGTGTCGGAGTGTATAAACCACCTTATTTCCGAACGCTGACTCCGGAAGCCTTTGAGTCTCGGCTCCACTCACTTTCATGGTCGTTAGCTAATTTTTTTTCTTCCTGTCTAGTGTCTACTTGCTCTTGAGATTTGTTCAGTAAACCGTGTAACATGTTTTTGATGATGCGTTTTATTTTTGAATGCAACCTAAAAAGGAAATGTCTGGAGTTTTTTTGCAGTTTAGCAATATTTATTGTGGTTTATTCTAGTTTGCCGTGTGGTTCCCGGCAGAGCAGAATAAGACCACTCCAAGTCTTCCCGTGGATGTCGTAGAAGGTGACTTAGGAAACACAAGCTAAACAAAGTTTATAAATATCAAAGAGACCTCTCCAACCCATCTGGCCAGCGTGGTGAGTGTAGGCCAAATCCTCTGACTGCCCTGGCAAATATATCGCTCTGGTAGTACAGGGAGGGTCGTGCTCCTGCAGTGGAGACTGAAGGGACCTGATGATGATGATTCTAAGAGTATTCATTGTTTGGTAAAGTACAGTACAGTATAGTATTGTTTAGTAAGTAGTATACGTACAGAAGCGCAGAGGTCAAAATAAAAGATGTAGATTGCTCGTTAAGATTTTAATTGTAGTTCGGGACCCTCTGCCGCGCGTCCTGCAGTTTAATAATTGGTCTTGACGAGTCCGAAACTATAATCGGCAATTCCGACAAAATAGCTCGTGCGTGAGTGACCCGTTGTTAAATATAAGGCTTTGATTAATTTGGTTTGTGGAGTAATTACTTACTCAAAAGAATCGAGACTTACTAATTATCAAATTTCTTGATTAAAGCAATAGTTTGAGTCCAAAATCAATGTTCAAGCTATCCACGACAAACTCATTTCCACCCACTATGATATTTACACATCGCTGTATTGGATCAGAGGGTACTATTATTAATTCTGTGTCAGAGAATTACATTATTAAATTACATTATTCCAATTTTTATTTAGAAGTGCCTTAAGGGTGCGCTAGTCAGGTGTTTCGCCATACAAATTCTGTAGGGTGATGACTCCGTTGTTCGGTATCGTCTGTTTAAAGTTTTTAATTCTATCGATTTGTTTTGTCGTTATCTATGCTTGTATGGAATCATAATTGTAAAATTATAAGTACTTTAAAAGTTATGAGTCTCAAAACATTCCGTTTTAACACGTCATTTTAACGCAACTTTGGGCACAATTAAATACCGGAAGGAGTATAAAATCTTTAAAACAAAATTCATACAAGCATAGTTTGGTTATTAAAAAATATAAATTATTTTACTTTTAATAAAAACATTCAGCTGGGTAATTTCACCGCCAGCGTATTTAGAGGTTCTTCGCGTGAAATCACTATGTAAAAAGCTTTTCTATGACCTTAATATTTTTTTTCGTCTCATAAAAGCTCTAACTTATATGAAGACAGTAGTAAAAATATGTTTTTATTTTATTATAACGTAAAAAAAAATATAAAATATACCTAATTCTAATTTCGGTGGCATGTCCACGATTCACTTTTACGCGCATTCACCTCTCTGAATGTGTTGTGGTGGCAAACCAGTACCTAAATTAAATATAATTATTTTGTTTAATGTATAACGCAACCATATTTATTGTTTTCATTACTTCTGCCATCATATACATATCAGGAACATTGCGCTAAGAATTGTCCGAGGCAAAAATGCAATTTCGGTGGCTCTTGTTAAAATCGATCTCAACGTATAACAAGTAAATTTAAACGAACTACCTACTTACACACAGAGAGGTCCAGACGTGCTCTTGTTGTCGCGATGTAGTCACATGAACAATCCTGCAGAGTTTTCGCGCAAGTACCTAAGTTCTTTTTAAAATCTAGGAGGGGATAGAAAATTTCTAATTTCGGTGGGTTCTAATTTCGGTGGTAAGTTTATTGCCACCAATATTGAATATTATCACATATATAGCATCAATATTTAAATGCCTTTGTAAATACATGTGACTTTGGTTGGAAGTAATCCGACTAACTTTGGAGGGCTTATAAGTTGTAAACATTAGAAAAATTTATTGATTTTGTATTATCTTTAATTTTTAGGATGGGAAAACAATTGAAAGAAGGTATTTTAAAAAAATGAAGGCTAAAAGATTAAAAAAGAAAAGAATAAAAGATGATGTATTACTGAAAAAATAAGAACAAAAGATAGAAAAAGCTAAAGAAAGAAATAACTGGTCAAGAGTAGAACTCGCGCAATAAGGATCCAGTACAAAACGTATATATTATTATAATAGATTGGTTTGTCTGAATACTGATAGACAGGGGGCTGCGCCTCCATATAACGTGTTTTCTGTTTTTCAATTGGTGTGGGTCAACCTCCGTCTTGTGAGCTTTGTCTGTGTCATGTACTTTTTAACATTTTAATTTGTTTGTCTACTTAAGTGCTGAGGATCTGCATCTCACAAACACATTTCCTTCCCTTGAGCTTTGATCTAGATATGTGCAATTTTATTATATGAATCTTTTGACTTTTGTCGTGTGGCGGGGTTGTTTCGCTAAGATATGCAATTTCGGTGTCAAATTATCAATTTCGGTGGGTTGGCAATTTCGGTGGCTATAATATTTTCAAAACTACTACAGTTATTTCATTTCCTCTAAATATTTAGAATACTAGTGTGTTCTGGAATAATACAAGTTAACTTTTTCATCCTAACCAAAACCTATCAACAAAAAATGCCACCGAAATTAGCAAAAATTTGAGCCTGCGTGAATTGACCCAGCTGTTTTATCATAAGAACACTTCTCCCAAACGCATACTCGCGAATTTTTAGACGACGAAGATTTAGATTTTCAACAATATTTGTGTTTGCACACACTAGACTGTGGTTCCGATGTGCTTATACATCAGTGTAAATAGTGCCGCACTGTTCAAAACCGAGTCTATCCCTTTCTCAGCGAAATAGCACGCATTTTAGCCACGTGCGCTGACGAGTTCGAGTTCCCGACTAGCGCATCCTTAAGGTAGCTGTATTGGTAAAAGTGCAACACTTTTGCTGCTGCCGAACTACAATGTTTATCTCTAGGCAATTTTAATGCATCGGTAAACTGTAAGTATAATAATAGGAGAAGTGAAAGTTGGACTTGCGGACGAAGGGTTCCGTACCATTATATTATACAATATTAGACTATCGAACAAAAAACGGCAAAACAATCAAGATTGTGGTATGGATACCCACTTTATTTTCTACATTTCGAGTCAAAATGGGCAAACAATATTATAATAATTGAGAACAAAAGTTGGCAACCGCAAAGCCCCCCTTAAATATTATTTTAATTTGTTTTTTTTTGTTATAGCGGCAACAGAAATACATCAAATAACTGTCTACCACGATTTATGAGAAATGGCCTGGTGACAGACGGATAGACAGACATCGAAGTCTCAGTAATAGGATCCCGTTTTTACCCTTTAGGTACGGAACCCCAATAATTACCATAAAGACGAGGTCTTGTTGTGAACCTAGATAATAACTGTAAAAAAACTTTGAATATTGTCCTTCTTTTATAGATTTCAAGCAATTTAGATGCTTTTACGAAATGAGATCAATGTATCGACGATTCCTCATGAAGGCTATAATGCATTTTGACAATAAAACATCCAATCACTAGAGTGGCGTATTGTAAACAAAATCATAAATTTTGTATCGTTTTTATTTCCTCTTATTTTATGATACGGAGTGAAGACCAAGGCCGTTATGATAAGTGTTTCTTTACGAATATGGATAACACTCAACAGTTTTGAAGAAAGAAAAAAGAATAATCTATTTAGTACATACACAAAAACATTCAATTTAGAAGTGTACATTTGTAGTACAAGTGGACTCTGTAGGCAGAGTGATGCCTCACTCTATAGGACAAATGTACACTTTACTAAAATGAGGCAACTCAAGCATAACCATCATCATCACCAACAGGTGTTTTTAGTCTCCACTGCAGGAGCACGACCCTCTCTGTACTACCAGAGTTAAATATTAGCCAGAACAGTCAAAGGATTTGGCCTTTGCCATATATCGATTGTGTCAAGGAGAGTATGAACAGGGGGAGTGACAAAAGCTATGGTGGATGACAGATCAAGGTGGAGAGAGCTGACATACTGTGCCGAACTTGCATAAAAAGTAAGATAAGGTAAAGGAGGAAGAGGAAGTCAGAGGAGCCTACACTCTCCGCGCTGGCCAGATGGGTTGGAGTGGTGTCATTAATGTTTTTAAGCTTTGTTAAGCTTGTGTTTCCCAAGTCGCCGTTTACGACATCCACGGTAAGACTCCAAGTCTTACCGTCGTCCTATTCTACTCTGCCGGGAACAGCTCAGCATACCTAATGCTGTGATGCAAGTGACTTCACGCCGCTGGTTTTCCGAGACACCTTTTAAAAAGTTTACATTATCGAAACTAGCGACACCCAAAATTTTATTTTTGTAGTCCTAAATAAGATCAATTTGAAAAATCTACGTCAGTAGTTCGGAAGTACATTAGTTGTAGTATTTTAGTACAGCTTTTCATCAATATCATCATTTCAAATAAAGAGATTTACGCATTAAGACCGCCAAAAGTGACTGCTTTTGGCGGTAATGAGTTTTTTCAATTTGATCTTATTTAAGAACAACGTATATTTGAGGCTACACCAGCTTCTAACATTTTAGCCTATCTATCTATGCATATCTCAAATCATAGTAGAACTTGATTAAATTGAATTCAACTTAAATCAAAATTGGTTCAGTAGTTTTTGAGATAGAGTTAAGTGTGTATCAGTCACATTGCAATAGGTTTAATTTTTATATAAAAAAAACTTTTCATTCTTTAAAAGCAGGTCGTATATAACAGGTCCTGCCTCTCAATATATTTTGGAAAATTCGGAATTCTCTTGTAATGAAATGGCGGCCTTATTCGGCGCAAAAATTGCCTTTCCCCATCGTTTATGATGTAGGGCCAAGCCGAAGGGCCTAAACTACTCTAAGCTTTTAGCGGTGCGCGTAGCTTTATATAGATCTATATCACATTGTAGGGATTTTGTGTGGAAAATATTTTATATTCTTGGTGCGTAAGATTTTTGGACTATATTGAAGAATTCATTTATTTATCTATTTTGATAAGATTTGTTTTTGTTGTTTGACCAGCTCCTTGGCGTAGTGGTTAACACGCCAGCCTACGACATAGGGGTCCCGGGTTCGATACCCGGTCAGGTCAAGATGGAAAACGATATTTTTCAGATTGTCCTGGGTCTTGGATGTTTATCTATATAAGTATATATTATAAAATATAGTATCGTTGAGTTAGTGTCCTGCGAACCAAGTTCACAACTTACTGTGGGGCTAACTCAATTATAAATAAATAATAAATATATACGGACAAATCACACAGATTGAGCTAGCTCCAAAGTAAGTTCTTGACTTGTGTTACGGGATACTAACTCAACGACACTATATTTTATAATAGATACTTATATAGATAAATATCCAAGACCCAGGTCAATCTGAAAAAGATCATTTTCCATCTTGACCTGACCGGGGATCGAACCCGGGACCATCCGTGTCGCAGTCAGGCGTGTTGACCGCTGCGCCACGGAGGTGTGATATGTCCCTTTATATTTACTTATTCTGAGTGGATCAGTCGAGTTAACAAGTCTTTTTTGGAAAGAACGTTAAGCTATTGCTCCTAAAGTCTTCATCAGACATTGGTATTAATGCTGTCATATGACGGTGCAGCTTGAAGAATTCGATAGAAAAGGCTGAAAGAGGATGAATTATCTAGCTTATTTTATAAAAATTGAGTTAACAGATGAAGGCGATGTGACTTCACACACTAGCGCCACCCAGAAATTAATTAATTAACGCCTAAATCAAATCAAATATAAAAAATCTAATAGCTGTTTGCCTTAGTAAATTACTTGTAGTATTCTTTTTGTTACTTTTCACAGATATTAGGTACAATCTAAGTTTAAGAGAACGAATTTTTACCGCCAAAAGTGACCACTTTTGGGGGTAATAATTCGTTCTGTTAATTCATCAAATTAAAAATATTGAAAACTTGTACCAATAATACTACAAGTAATTTACTTGGGCATTCAGCTATTAGATTTTTTAAATTTGATATGATTTAGGACTTATAGAATTAATTGCTGGGTGGCGCTAGTGTGTAAACTCATCAACAGGTCTTTCTAGTCTCCACTGCAGGAGCACGACCCTCTCTGTACTACCAGAGCCATATACTAGCCTGAGTAGTCAGAGGATTTGGCCTACACTGTCCACGCTGGCCAGACAGGTTGGAGAGGTCTCTTTGATGTTAATAAGCTTTGTTTAGCTTGTGTTTTCATAGTCGCCTTTTACGACATCCACGGAATGACTTGGAGTGGTCCTATTCTACTCTGCCGGGAACCACACGGCGTGTGAACTCACTTCACCTTAAATAGATTTTTTCAGATTGGCGTGGGTCTTGGATGTTTATCTATAAACATATCTGTGTGTGCTCAATTTGAAATTTTGGAGAACGGTGAGAGGGGGTCGTAATTTTTCACTCATGTGCAAAAATTCTCGAGAATGATTGGAATATTCACAAAGAATATTTTTTTTAGAGCACAGACAATTTCTCCGCGTTACATCACTTGGCCAGAAACACAGGCAAAAAAAATTAATAATTTAATGATAATTCAAGCCTTTGCCGACCCGGAAACAAGCCACAACCTCAAAAGGGCGCTAATTTATCAATAACCCACGGGCGGTAAAAACGAAAAACAAAAATGTCACCGGCAGGGTTAATAAAAAAAAAACGTTTGATCCCGCCGCTGCCGCTCCGCCGCCTTTGTGAGGCTTTTCTTTTATTTGGTTAAGCAAACCTCAGTAGATGTTTTTATTTCAGCCTTTTTGTCGGTAAGTACTGAAAATTAATTCGATTTTACACAACAAAGCTTTTTGAGTTTTTGGTGGGAACTCGAGGGGTTCAGTTGGGGTTGGCCTTAGATGATTTTGCAAATTGATTTTAGAGGACTTTATATGAAACTGGTGTAGTTTGTTGTTATAAATGCTCGTGCTCATGATCAATGTATGAAATTGTTGAAGTAGACTGTCATTTGGACTCTCGGAAAAATTAAAACAGTCTATCAGGGTACTAAGAAGAAGAAATTCACTTTATACTAGCAGTTCGCCCCAGATTCGCCCGTGGTACATATTCTCCGTAAGAACTATTCTCATACTTCAAGGAATATTTAGAATATTCCTTATAAAAAGAATTGGCGAAATCGGTTCAGCTGCTCTCGGGAGTTGCTCTTAGCAACACTTTCAGCGATTCATTTTTATATTTTAGATATATGGTTCAGATCACGTAGATCATATAGATATATGGTAGAGATGTTTATCTATGTTTCAGATCACCAAACTGGTCCTATCTAATTTCACTAGCCCTTTATATCATTGTCTATGATAAAAGGCCACGGCCGGGCCGTAAAACTTGCATTTTATGCCCACATTGTAATCTAAGTACGATCCCAATGAATTTATCTCTGCATATAAACTTTCGGTCGTTCAGTCCGGGACATTGGGCTATGGGCAGTTGGGCAGTTGTTTGTGGGCAATCATAAAACGCAAAGGGTCACTGGGCAAGTACTGATATAAAGTAAGGATATGAAAACTAATGTACTGTGACTAGCAAATAATAAAAGGTACAGACAGACAGAAAAACCTTGTGTGTTACCTCAAAAAGGTATTTAGACAACAATATTCTTTACATTTTTTTTTGTTACGCTTTACTAATTAATTTAGAATTATACAAATAGGTACAAATTTGTTATTATACCGCGTTTATATAAAGTTTTAAACCCTTGCCATAGACTTGATGGTGAAACTCAGCCCATCAATAGAAACACCTTTTCCGATAAGACTTATACCAACCCAAGGAGCTCGAAATGTTTAAACATATCATAGAAAAAAGTGTTCAGCCGGTTGGGCAATAAGTGTCTGAGGAAATTATTTTTTCGATTTCATTGGGTTGCTCCCATAGGAAAAGTTTGTTGGTAATTTTACACAGTAATTAGTACAGATTTATCCTTTTTTAATAAACTATACTTTGAAATATAAATGTATTTATTGAACAAAAAGTAATGATGAAAACGAATCTCAAATTATTTAAGATATTTTTTAACAAAATCAAAAACCGACTTCAACCCTTTCAATTTTTTTTAATAAGCATAAGAAAAAATGGAAATAAGTGTGATCCAAACGCCATACCTGTAAACATTCTTTTGGTTTTTGTGTATTTTTTCAAAAAGCGCTCGACACATTTCGATAAAAATTTAATGGGACCATCTGTAAAGTATTACCTATCGAACAAAAAAAGAATTTCTTAAATCGGTCTAGGCCTCTTCGAGAAATCGGGGAACATACATAAAAAAAAAATAAAGATTACGACGAATTTTAAACCTCCTCCTTTTTTGAAGTCGGTTAAAAAGTAACTCAATAGGTACCAACGAAATAAGAAACATTTTTTTCTGTCTATAGAAAGTCAACATCTTAAAATCTTTTGCTTTTTCCTCTACATTTAAGTTTCTAATACTCAAATATTTATTTTAAATCTAACTGTACCTAATTTTTCACCAAACAAATGTCAATCGGTAATGTTAAACGGCTAATTTCCTGCCAGCAACTTTATATTAAGAGAAAAATAAAAAAAAGTTGAGCAATAAATCGACTGTATATTGGGGGCAATAAAAAAAGTTTTTTAATCAATCCATGTAGTAACATGAAATTGTTTGCCCGGCCCGCTCGAGTGCGTTTCTGACAATGTCGCAAAATACTCTTTTTATGTTTGAGACAAACATATTTTTGAAATTTTACTTGATATTTGTAATAAAAATAAGAGATAAAAATAAGAGATAATTCATAATTATGAGGTTTTAAAATAATATATTTAATTCAAGAAACTAAAAGTGCAAGAATACATTTATTACCACGACATATAATTTTTATTGCGCAACAGGCATAATATTTTAATGAAATCCTGTCCGATGCGTCCAATTATTCATATTGTTGGGCTGAGTCACCCTTTCAAGGGAATGTCCACGGTCAATTTGGATGTTTATCTATATATGTATCTATTATAAAATATAGTATCGTTGAGTTAGTATCCCATAACACAAGTCTCGAACTTACTTTGGGGCTAACTCAATCTGTGTGATTTGTCCGTATTTATTTATTTAATAATTTACACCTATAAATAAATAAATATATATATATGGACAAATCACACAGATTAAGCTAGCCCCAAAGTAAGTTCGAGACTTGTGTTATTAAGTGAAACGCTTATTAAATAGTAGTAAAACTCCAATGTATATAGACAAACTGCCTTACCATCTGTAATGTTAAACATACATGTTGAACAAGCTATCCGGTGTAAATTATATCATGATGAACATGTAGTTTGGAAGAGCGAACTAACTGAAAGCCAATAACGCGTTACTATGTGGCCTTAAGCTTAGCAAGTCAAACTTAAGTCACTTATGTACATCATCGAACGTAGATATACAGCTAAAGGATTGATTTTCTAGTAAATAATAAATAATTATATATAGACAAATCACACAGATTCAGGTAGCCCCAAAGTAAGTTCTAAGTTAGACTTGTGCTATAGAATACTAACTCAACGATACTATATTTTATAATAAATACATATCCGACAGACCGGGGATCGAACCCGGGACCATCTGTGCCACAAACCGGCGTGTTGACCGCTGCCCAATTTTCAGTTTCAGTTTATTTATTCCATTAAACAATAATAACATTGTGTCGGAAATTACACGCACATAATTACATAAGGTACAGACTTAAATATTAATTCGCGTCCTGTCCTATCTATTCCATACAATAACTCAGATGACATTCAAACTGATATTCAAAAATTATTACAATTTACAATTAATTAAATACATAATTTCAATTCACAATTTATAACATTCATAATTACAACAATAAACAAATACAATTTACAATATACAACAAGTAAGCAAAATTTAACAAATAAATACAATTGACAATTAATCTTATTCTGCCGTTCTTGAGATATAAATAGTGTAACTAACAAGACTATCATTTGTAGAATATATAGATTTTGTGCTGAAACAACAATTTATGAAAAAGATAAATTAGCTTTCTATTGGGGAAAGAATTTTGAAAATCGGTCTTACTTATAGGAGACTATTCAATGCAAACAAAAAAATAATCAAATTATTTATATTCGTCTTTATAATATCATCATCAGGTGTTTATAAGTCTCCACTGCAGGAGCACGACCCTCTCTGTACTGCCAGAGCAGTCAGCCTACACTCTCCACGCTGGCCAGACGGGTTGGAGAGGTCTCTTTGATGTTTATAAGCTTTGTGTAGCTTGAGTTTCCTAAGTCGCCTTTTACGACATCCACTGGAAGATTTGGAGTAGTCCATTTCTTCTCTGCCGGGAACCACACGACTTTATAATATGAGTATAGATTATTACATACATGCAACCACCGCTTCCAGTAATTCGTATAGACATGCACAACCGCTTCCAGTAATTCGTGCATCAGCTCGCCATCCGCCGTCAAAGCAAACTGAGTGAAAATATTCACACACACCGCCGAGCGCCGAGACGTTAGGAGCTCGAGTCGGTTAGATATGGCACTGTATGGATAAAGAGGCGAACTGTCTCATAATAATTTTACGGCATCATCATAAGGTCTTTCTTAGTCTCCACTGCAGGAGCACGGCGCTCTCTGTACTACCAAAGCTTTATATAAGCCAGAGCAGTCAGAGGATTTGGCCTATACTCCACGCTGACCAGGCGAGTTGGAGAGGTCTCTTGGATGTTTATAAGCTTTGTTTAGCTTTTGTTTCCTAAGTCGCCTTCTACGACATCCGGAAAGACTTGTAGTGGCGTTGTAGTGGTCCTATTCTACTCTGCCGGGAACCACACAGCACAGAAAACATATTAATGTGAGTATATCGGCGTTGTAGTTGTGTCTACGACGACGCAGCGACCGGTTTACGGCGTAGACGTGCTACGGTTTGTAAGCCTCTACGTCTTGTGGTGCTACGGCGTAGACGTGCTATGGTTTGTAGACCTCTACGTCTTGAGGTGCTAAGGCGTAGACGTGCTACGGCGTAGATGTGCTACGTGCGGCGTGGCATAATGTTTATTATCATGTTCTTATTAAGCGTATACGATGGTACCTCAAAATTAGGTTTTCATATCCAATAAGTTGTAGATCCACGTTCCGAACGTCAAAGTTGTACAACGCTCGAATGCTATCCTGCTGATAGTTGTGAATATTCTCCATTGTGGCCCTTGACGCCGCTACAAAGGCCTTCCGAATCACGCAGTTGTATCTTAATGGGCGCAGCTCGGTAAAGGGAACTCCCTAAACGTACAGCTTTACAATGTGTTGGAAATAGTTCTACCTTAGTCTGGCTAGGTATCTTGTTGGAAAACGTATTCAATATTACGCCCAATTAATGTAAGCAACCTTATCCCTTATACACTTAGATTATTTACATTTCGTCTCCAACATGGACTTCAAATTTCTTTGATTCCACAAGAATCACAATTTATTTTTTACACAAAAAGGGAGCTGTTTGATTTACACAAAGGAATTGAATACGGTTTTTACCTTATTCGAAATTTATTTCAGTTGCTGAGCTGTAGTTAGTGGAAGGTCGACTACAAAGGCTTTCTGAAGTGTCTTCTTGGTAAACGGAACTCCCTAAACGGGCAGCATTACAATATGTTCGAGATAGTTCTACTTTTTCAACTTTAGTTCTAATTTTACTTGTTCAAGGTATCTTGAGGTCGTACCCTTAAGGTCGAAGCCCATTTATACAACTCCGCTTCCACTGGACAAATAAAATATCATTCGAATTGACGTTAATCGACTGAATTATTTTCCAGTCTATCTGATGTAGTAGTAAGAAATAGAAGGGGTGGTGATAGGTTATGTCTACATTCTTAGAAAACTGCTTTATTGCATAAAAGTATATTCTGTATGGCACCAAAAATATATAATAAAATACCAAAACAATATAAAGACTTACATATGAATTTCTTTAAGAAAAAGCTTAAAGTATTGTTAATTGATAGATGTTATTATAGTATCAATGACTTTTTATCTGATAAATTGTAATATTTGTTTTTTAGATTCATAATTTTCAGATTTTAATTTTTTATTTTTATTATTATTTTTATTCCTAGCATGACTTTTGAATTTATATTTGCACACCAACGTTGGTAAAACATACAAGGACTTAAGATTGTTAATACCTTACATATGCAGCTAATATTGTATTGTAATATCACATGTTTTTGAAAATAAATATATCTTTATCTTTATCTTCGAATATAGGCTTCAGGTCGTGCCCTTTATGTCGTACTAACTTTTACTCTCGGCTCGGCTCGCGTTAGTGTCGATCTCTCGGGAACAGTACTTTTCACCGGGGTGAAAGGTAGCCCATGTCCTTCTCCGTAGTCCAGATAACGTGTATGCGTGATATATAGCCTATGATCTTTTTAGTCCCTGACCTATGTGTATGCAAAATTTCATGAAGATCGGTTCAGTAGATACGGCGTGAAAGCGTAACAAACAAACAAATAAATAAACAAACAAACAAACTCACTTTCGCATTTATAATATTAGTTAGGATTAGGATAAGGATCAGGATTAGGATAGGATAAGTTGGGTTTAGGATTAGGATAGGATAGTTGGAATTGGCATTAGTTTAGTGCGGTGTCAGGAGGGAGCAGTGTTGCAGCGGAGTCGTGTAAGTGGGCTATGACCTTTAGTGTGTGCGACTCGTACTTGTCTGGTTTTATTATATGTCTCATTGCCAAGCTCTGTCTATCTAATAAGGTAGAAACCCCTGATTAGTATGTATATGTAAGCTCAAAGCCTAAACACGCCACATTATGCTGAAAAGGCGCGAAAAGCATTCGGACGGTGGGAATTTATAGCCTCGTAAATCAGGGCATTCATAGGTGCTTTGTGTATGCGGCATATACATTATACACCGTCATTAGACGGAGTCTGAAAAATCTATTTTGTGAGATAGATTTTGCTGTAAATACTGCTAAAGAAAGTTTTTCAGCACGACTATATTTTATCATATGCAATAAAGAAATGAGATATAACTTTTATTTATATACTATGTAATTTACTTCAAGTGAGCTTTCGCTATTGGGAAGGCCTACGTCCAGTAGTAAACGAGTATAGGTTGATGATGTTGATAATGAGCTTTCGCTACTTCACCGGCCTTTTGAGGTGGCACTCTGCCCAGACGAATATTATCAGGAGGGCCGAACCTCAGCTTTGGGCGTTACCTGTGTGCGTAAGGCTTGGAGAGAATGCAATCTCTCATATGCCTGATAGGCCGCGATTGAAATGCATACCCTGAAGGGCTGATCTGAGAAATAATGGCAAAGCCTTTGGAGAGCAGCAACTGTCATGTTTTGCCAAATGAGCCGAAAGCTACGTTGCGAAAGTGCCTATCCTGGTAGCACGCCACCCAGGACGCTTGGCGGTCACCAGTAATCGGAATCAATCTATTCCGGTGGCGAGTGCGACGGGGTCAGAGAGTAGCATTCCTCTGGCTACTCGGAGCCGGAGAGTGATCGGAATAGAAGTGTACAGAGCACGTCAATGTGCCCAATGTTATTGGAAAAAATTAAAATATGCGTCCCTAAAATAAATAGCCGGCGACCTCATACAAAAGGATATTTTCTCGTTCCTTTCCACAAGACCAGATTGGGTATGCATGCGCCTGTTTCTAGATGTGTTAGTTCTTTTAACGATTGGCATAAATTACTAAATCTAGATATATTTTATGACAATTCCACGGCATTTAAACAAAAAATTTTGGAAAATTAAAAAATTACTAATAACATTGTAAATGGAAATATTTAGGTATATAAGTTTAGTATATATCTAAATGTTTTTATTATAATTACTTAAATAAATTTTGTCAAGTTATTATTTGCATGCTGTGCATATCTGTTATAGATGTAAACACTAGATTAAGGTATTTAATGTTTTTAATGAATGTTTGTGTTTGCATTAATAAAAAAAAGGAAGTGTTTGAACTGGCAACCTAAGATCATTTATTCATTCAATACATTGCATTATACATGTTATGATAAATACATACAAATGTACCTTGTCAGGCATTGCAATGGTCGTAAGGGAGGCGGACGTAAATTATGATTGTATTAAGTATTCATTTACTGAGTAATATGGTCGTTCTATTAAATATTGTTTTAGTGTTTCATAGAACTGTTTTTTATTTGTCATATTTTTAATATTTTTTGGTTATTTATTAAATACTTTTATAGACATAGGATATGGCCTGGAACTGTGAAGTTGCAGTTTTGACGCTATTTGTATAATGTCATTTGGTTGATCTATGTGCGCTCTGCCAATTAAGCTACCGCGCTTAAACCATGCACGTCAAAAATCGCCACCGTATTTCCCTCATCTTATTCTCATAAAAGGTTGCGTCACTTCTTATGTACGACTCTTCTTGACTTAAACTAAAACAGATTTTAAAATAGGCGAGGAAAAAGGTATAAATTTGAAAAAGTTTTGTATTGACCTAAGTCACATAGAAAATATTAATCGTCATACCTGAAAATAAATGTGCCGTGATGTCAGTAGTACCATTAATTAGTACTACTTATGGTACTTCGATTTCAAAAACAAAATGTTTCTTTGTTTGAAATAAAATCCACGTCTGATGGTTCTTGTTTATTTGGAGAAAATGGAGCTATTTGATGAGTTATAAATAAAATGTTTCATTTTAGTTGTTAACAGCTCAATAAAATATTAGAAAAATGGCTTCAGAAAGCAGTTTCACCGGCCCGTGCCACTATTCAGTTACACGCTATAATAAGCCCGTCATAACTTTACGTTTACTGCCCACAATCGCTTGATTTAATAAAACACTCTATCCCAGAAACCTATCAGGCCAGTGTTCTAACAACAAAAAAGGACCTTTACTTTTACAACGGCTACTAAAACTTTTTTATGGCTGGCAACACTCGTAAAAGGTATAAATAAAATATAGCGAGTGGCAACACTGGCGGGTGCGGGGTAGGGCAATAATTTCCACGTTTTTGGCTATTCGCGAGGTTGCCTCTTTTCGATTATAATTTATAGCTCTGAATGAGGGCTGGGCATATCCTGGCAGAGACATAAAACTGGAGAGTACAGAAATCAAGCTCTTGCTTTGGCTTGCGAACGCAGCGATTTTTGTGGGCTCGAATTATTATTTTATTTTATTTTTATTGTTGTTAGTTTTAGGTTCGATTATTTTTGTATTAAGGATTAGTTTATTACAGACAGTTGTATAACACTGTTTGGTTATTCTCTGGATTCATGAAAATAGAAATAATCATAATGTTTAATAGATCATATAAGTATCACAGTGGGTATTAATACACAATATATGTGGAGGGAGGTGTTTTTTCGTAATCGCAGAATAAGATTATATATGAAAAGTAAAATTACACACGGTACGAATGATTGTAAATATACTGTTTATACAACTTTTTAAAGGTTTAAATGCTACAAAATAATAGTGTTTTATTACGCACACATTTTTTTAAATGACTAATTATTTAAAATAAACAAGGAAAAATTAAAGGATATATAAAAATTGCAATGTTTTCATTGGTTCAATTTTTGCTGCTAGTGCGTGTTGGTAAGGTGTATATACATGGCGAAATTTTGATCGTTCCGGACCATTAAAGGGGTGATTCAGCCTGTCAACATAAACAACTTTTCCTATGGGACAAATGCTGTAAACTCGAAAAAAATTTCGACATTCCTATACAAATTGCCCGGGCAGCTGAACACTTTTGTATGAAAATGTCGAAATAAAATTTGAGTTTCCAGCATTGGTCCCATAGGAAAAATGGTTCATATCAACAGGCTGAATCACCCCTTTAAGGGTCCAGAACGATCAAAATTTCGCCATGTATAGCTTAAAGCCAGCTACTGGTTCTATCTTTGCTCCCAGACCAGTGCGTGTTGATAAGGCATAATGTATAGATTGAAGCTACGAGTTAGTATCTGTACTTGCCTTGTTTTGTGGCTGCGTATAGTGAAACGTATAAAATGTCATAAATACTGCAATAAAAGTGTTTGGCGGGCTCGGGCAGTAATCAGATCACGTTGCTCACCACTTTTTGCGCTAATAAAAACATACTCGATCGGGATGAATTTATGGCGTAAATAGAATATGAATATGAGATTTCTAGGTTGTGATATATCCGCCTATAAACTTATAAACTGGGTATAAAAACATGTAGGGTATGGACAAACTGTTCATTTTAGCTTACTGATCCACCCAAAAGATGGGGGATATTTTTTTATGGGTATGTATATATGTATGTCTGTTCCATTGATGCCTCCTGGAGTTTAAGGCGACGTGAGTTCACACACTAGCGCCACCCAGCAATTAATTCATTTACTCCTAAATCAAATTTAAAAAATCTTATAGCTGTTTGCCGTAGTAAATTACTAAATTACTTTTTGTATTCTTTTTGTTACTTTTCATAGATATTAAAATCTAAGTTTAAGAGAACGAATTTTTAATAATTCGTTCTATTCATACATCAAATTAAAAATAGTGAAAACATGTGTGAAAAATGTGTTTTCTAATAGTTATTTTGAATGTTCTGTACGTTCACACAGGCGAGATTTCCTGTTTTATTAAGTGTATAGATTAACAACTCATTGTTTTTGTAAGTCTCTTTATTTGTTACTTCTATGTACACACTTGTTTATACACAGATAACTGTAATAATGTATATAACTTGGAAACGCCGGTATTAATTATTAAAATTTAAAATTCTGAAATAAGATATTGTCAATATCACTGGCTGCCACAGGACAGGCATGTATGCCTAGTGTGGGGCCACTAGTAATCAATATTTCATAGTTCCACATTACATAATTCTATATCTAGAAAAAATTTTTGTGACCTAGATTAAGTTCCTGGTTTAAATAAAATATTTTTGTATTTTTTTTTGTATTTTTGTACCAATAATACTACAAGTAATTTACTAGGGCATTGAGCTATTAGATTTTTTAATTTGATATGATTTAGGACTTATAGAATTAATTGCTGGGTAGCGCTAGTGTGTGAACTCACTACGCCTTAAACGGCTCAAAATCAAAACGTTTATTCAGAAAATAGGCCTTTGCAGGCACTTTTTCACGTCATATCATATTTAAAATTATCTTATTAGATAATATGTATTTATTAATTGTTCAAAAGCTACAGACTACTAGCGTTTCGGAACCGACCACTGCAGAGAAAAAACGCCGAAAGAAACTCTTATCAACAGTTTTTGGAACATGTTTATGTTAACGATAAACATGTTCCAAAAATAATAAATCTAGCTTGACCGAAGTTAAGTGTAAGATGTCATTAGATTCATATTCTTCCCCAAAGCTTTTTGACACAAGTGGAGCTAGTCCCAGTAGCTAGGGCTGACTCAACTACACTACATTCTATTAATACATACCTACTTATATAGATAAACATCCAAGACCAGGCCAGTCTGAAAAATACCACTTTCCATCATGACCTGGCTGAAATTCAAACCCTTTGTGTCGCAGGCTGGCATGTTAACCACTGTGCCACGGAGGACGTCAAAATTATATGAGCTGGTATTCAAGTCACACAGTCATAGACTGCCTGAAAACTGAAATTTAAATACAAATGATGTAAACCAATATCGTGGATTTTTCAATAGAATGCGCTTTCGATCTCAAAAGAGATCTCGTTTCCGAAAAATTTCAAATATCAGACGCAAATCTTATATTCTTTGGGATGCTATCGGTTTGGCTGAGAACGCCTACCGTCTTAATATCGAGCTGGCTTGCGACTACCTGAAGTGGTCGCGTGGCCCAAGTTACAAGCTCAAACGAAACAAATGCCAAAGAAATTTAATCTTCTAAATGCCAAAGTAATAGGGATGAGTGGAAAAAGTGGGACACAAAATTAAACAGGCTAACAAAAAAAATGCCAAAGAAATTAAATGCCATGTGATTTTCGAACATGGCTAGTGCCTTGCATAGCGATTGTTTAAACACGGTAGCTATAACACAAGACTATTCACAAGGACCAATTACCTACCTAGCCAGACTTCCATCATCATCATCATCAGGTCTTTTTATTAGTCTCCACTGCTGGAGCACGACCCTCTCTGTACTACCAGAGGCGTATATTAGCCAGAGCAGTCAGAGGATTTGGCCTACACTCTCCACGCTGGCCAGACGGGTTGGAGAGGTCTCTTTGATGTTTATAGCTTTGTTTAGTGTTTCCTAAGGGCCAAGCTACACGACCGATTTTTTGTCCAACCAAACTGTTTGGTTGGATTGGAAGTCTCCACCAACTTCTATCCAACTAAACAGTTTAGTTGGCTATGTGCGCATACGATCAACTATTCTGTCGGTCGTCTAAAGTCTGAGCTGAGAGGTGTGGACCATACTCTACTAATTTGTGGTGTGGATGGCATTATTCAAGATATCAAGAATGAAAATGTCTAAAATGTACAATAAAAAAAATTATAGCTCTTGTAACAAAATGCAGAATGAAGAAAGTTTTGCTTTTATTTTCAATATTGAGTTCGTTCTAATTTGGCAAAATTTCTAAACATATTTCCTCCCACAACTTTTTCTTGCCATTGGTATCATTTTAATTTGTAAGTAGAAAACAATCTTGAAAACAATTTTTTTAGTGTATGTCCTATACAAGTAAAGTATGAGCTCTACTAACTAATTGTGGCATTGTTGAATAGGTTGAGAACACCATTTTTCGATTTTAAGATCCGTTTCTGAAATATTAGGTTTTAAAGTGCAAACTTTTGTTAGGTGTAAATGTGCCCCCCCCCCTCTATATGCTAAACGGTCATATATGGATATGTGAAAAAAAAATACCGGAGTAGTATATATTACAAAGTCGAAAGGAAAACTATCCGAGCTGAGTACTAAGTACAAACTAAAAAGTTATAGCGCTTTTTCATAAACCGGCAAAATAACTTTGTCATTAATACAAACACTATGAAAAACAAAGTTATTCTTGCTGGCCAAAAATTATAGAGGTTTTGGCTAATCTAAGCTTGCTTCTACGGAACCCTTGGTGGGCGAGCCCGACTCGCACTTGGCCAATTATTGTTATATAAAGGCGGCCGAGCTTCTACCAACTTAATTAACTTTCCAAAATCCTCTACGACTAGCTGATGAAGGCGAGGCAGACGAAGGTGAAGCTGGCGAAACTTTCATTTTTACCGCGTATTGCGCTAGCGTCCTTCCACCGATACAGTTGACGGCTGACTGAACAGTCGGTCGCCGACTGAACGATTGGTCGTGTGCGCCCCGTCATACAAAACCGTGGAGTTTACGTCGATTGGCCAACTATTTAGTTGGTGATCGGTCTTGATTCTTTTGATTAAACAGTTGAGTTGGTGCCGTGTGCGCACTCGAGTACTGGTGCATTGATTTTTGTCAACCGATCAAACTATTCGGTTGGTAAACTATCGTTCGTGTAGCCTGGCCCTAAGTCGCCTTCTACGACATCCACGGGAAGACTTGGAGTGGGCCTATTCTACTCTGCCGGGGACCACACGGCGACGAGCTAGACTTGCGACTACCTACCTAAATTGGCAGCGTGGACTAAAGTACAGACTTACACAGATTGGCCATCAAAAATGTAATATTTCTTTTGATCGTCGCTGCGATCATTTTGCAGTCTTGCGGTAGTATGCTCCAAGACAAGAGGTTTTTGCAAATACTACTTTTTACAAGCCGCAACTACTAAACTATTATCTGTTGCATCTTTAGTATGATGGCAAGTGATTTATTTTTACTATTTGAACTTTTAACCACTTAAATTATAACACGTCCAGATTAAATGTAGACTAGTGTGAACAGCAAAAAAATGTAAAAAATGTAGCAGTAAACTGTTTTGTACATGGATGGGTAAAAAGGGACGAAGAGGCGGTTTCTATTTATAAATTTTCTTCAATCGCTCTTTACCGTTCCTTGCAGTGGCTAATAAAGCGTAAAGCGCTGAGCGGACATGAGCTAGAGGTGGATATTACAGGTATTCACAGTTAACTGTAGTCTACTGTTGTTTAAAATATGTTCTACAATCGTTACCGCCTGTGCCTTAGAGTGGCCACTAAAGACGTGAAGCGCGGAGCGGATATGAGCTAGGGGCGGATATTGCAGGTACTCTGAGTTACACTGTAGACTACTGTTTGCTTATAAATGTTCTTTGACACGTTCCTTTCGTCAATTTTCGCCTTTAGAATAGATAATAGTACTAAGTAAGTAACACCATATAAATTATTAATTTACAAAACATAAATACTTGTTGGCGTGACCAAAGGCCTGGCAATTACTTGGCGCAAAGGATAAGCATTGCCATCCAACATGGCAATGCCGCCAGCCTTTTGGGCACGTTGCCGCGGGGTGATGGTTCGCAGGGACTGTTTAATTTGTAAATATTTTGATTCATTTTTAAGCCGTTTTACAAAAATTGGGTTAAAAGTAAATGAAAAAATGTTTACTTTTCTATGGAGAAATAAATCATATTTTTTTTATTTATCTTTTTTTTAAAAGAAGAGTTTTTATTTAAATTTCAGATCTCATGTATCACTTTTTGAGCGTTATTTATCTTTTTTTTATACTTATTTTTATATGAGCGAAATCGAAAAACTACTAGCGTTTCGGAAAGACTACTGAGAAATGGAAGAAAAAGCCGAAAGAAACTCAGTTCAGTATTAGTCCCTAGGTGCCTGATGGGCTTAATATACTTAACAGGGGTCTTAATCAAAAGAGTTTGAGATCAACTGGATAAGTAACTTGATTTTTTGGTTTTCAAAAGTTGATTGAAGGATCTTTAAAATAAAACTTAAAAAAAACAACGGGTTGAACTTTGGCAGTGCCGGTTGTAATATAATACCTTTCCTAACAGCAGACACCGTGCATGGATGTGTGTAGCACGCTGTACACAAACACACAAGCAATTTGCGCAAGCGCCCTGCGCCGTCTTACGAATTTTCAATCTTACGAATCTGTCGGTCACGTGACCTGTCGCGAGTTTAACATTTTTACCCCATCACAAAAAGTGTACAGCGCAACTAAAGAAGTTTTTACTTCAATAACATTTTATAATTATTGGAAACAACCTGTTCTACATTAAGTCTTTTATTTTTATTTTTTATTTATTAAGAATAACAAACAGCTACATTACAAAATAATAGATAATAAACATTGTATACACTTAACAATATATCAGTAATGTTGCCCACAGCGTTATTCACGGAGTGACAAAATATGTTGGGGCTGCTAACTACTATCACATAAATCAAATATGTTATAAATAAAGTGACATAAGTCTTACCCTGAATACAGGTTACTTGGGTGACATAAGCCCACATTTGCATCGCATAAAATGCATAGTCTGCATTGGTTTGGGTGCCGGGTCACGTCGGGGTTGAGGACAATGAGAGGGCTGATGAGCTGGCAAGGAGAGGATCGAATATACCATACATAGGGCCCGAACCTTTCTTAGGCCTTTCATACATTACAGTAACAACTGCAATGAATGCACATGTCGACAGCAGACATCAACGGGAATGGAGTAATCTGAGTGGACACACACACTCGAAGGAGAGACTTGGTATGGACAACGCTAGGTGGTATAAAAGGATCTGCAAATATAGCAGAAAACAGTCAAGGATTCTAATGGGAGCCCTGACCGATCATTTTAAGAACAACAGTCATCTATTTAAAATGGAAATCGTCGAAAGCCCACTATGTAGGGTATGTGAGGAATCGGAGGAAACAATGAGACACATTTTGTGTCGCTGTGACTCGTTGGCTGGTAAGCGGTTGGATCTCTTTGGATCGGCTTATCCTGATCTGGAGGACTACAGGCACTACCCACCACCACCTACGATATCCTGAAGCTCATGCAGTCCTTCTTCGGGAATCACCGTGTGAGTGAGTAAGGCAAGGGGTAAGTACAAATAACCCAAACGTTAGACGTGCTTCCGATTTATAATCGGCCCCAATTAAGATAAGATAAGAAGATAAGATCGCATAAAACGTTCAGTCCTAACATTGAGCAAAATATATGAGGGCCGTAAGTAGCTGCGTTCAATGGTGCTACAAAGGGAGCTATTACGGACCTTGTTTAAGGGAAATCCAATTATCATCATCAGGTCTTATTCAGTCTCCACTGCAGGAGCAAGAACCTCTCTGCAATACCAGAGCTAGAGCAGTCAGAGAATTAGGCCTACAGACTCCACGCTGGCCAAACGGATTGGAGAGGTTTCTTTGATGTGAATAAGCTTTGTTTCCTAAGTCATAGGTAGGTCTTATTTAGTCTCCAATGCAGAAGCAAGACCCTCTCTGCACTACCAGAGCCATATTAGCTAGAGCAGTCAGAGGATTAGATCTACACTCTATACGCTGGCCAGACGGGTTGGAATGGTCTCCATGATGTTTATAAGCATTGTTTAGCTTGTGTTGCCTAAGTCGTCTTCCACGTCATCCACAGGAAGAATTGGAGTGGTCCTATTCTACTCTGCCGGGAACCAAACAGGCATTTGCATGGTATAAATAGAATTGAATCCAGTCCCAGCATTGAGCAAAATATACGAGGGGCCGTAAGTGGCTCCGTTCAATGCGGACATCAATGACAAACGGTATGGGACATCGCGCTACAAAGGGAGCTATTACGGACCTTGATTAAGGGAAATCCAATAATTTGACGTAAACTTTCCATGCCGGGGCGGTTAGGCTTAGGGTCCACTGCAAGCTACTGTTTATTATTTTCAAACTTTTATACTTTCGTGATGTGGTTGTAGAACGTAAATTACGTCAGATTTGTATTATAATGACACAAACGTAATTTACGTTTTGAAAATATAATAAATGATCATTTGTGTTTTCATTCTATGACTTGTATATGATTCAGGTACAGTGTGAACAGATAAAACGTAAAGCGTCTGTGGTACGGAAGTTAATGCATAGTCAACTATTTTATTAATTATATTCACTCTATCAATACTGATATTATATAGAGAAATTATTTGATTGTAAGTTTGCATTAAATAGGCTTCCAAAAAATCTGGAATGATTTGTGATATAGGCTATAATTTACGTAGACGTATAGACGTACGTATAAGTCTAAAATAGTATTTTTTTCCTTCTTTGGTATTAATCGTTTGAATAATTATTTTCCCGAAAATTATTTTCCGTTGAGTAAGAATTCTTTTGCGGTTGCGTAGTTAAGTTACTTACGACGTTAGTTAATTACATTAAAGGTAACTTAACTACGCAACTGACTACTTCTTCGAAATTCTTCGACGCTAGACCTCGGAACTTTATATTTCATCATCATCATAAGGTTTTTTTTTCTATCTACACCATATGAGCATGACCCTCTCTGCATTTGCAGCAATATATTTATAGCAATCCAATTCAGTGTGGCACATGTCTTATATTCGTAAGGAATTGAGCAATCTAAGCGGCGGTTGTAAATTTCACTTGAGAATGGTTGCCGACGGGGACTTTTTTGATTTTATTCTCCGGGAAGTAGCACAGACTCTATCCGACAGAGATCTGTATACATTGGCCGAGTAATTTGTCCGAGTGAATTAGTGATCAAAATACGAGTGGTTGAATAGGAATTTAATTCTCATAACATTAAGAAATGAGAGGATTTGAACCAGCAGTGTTTAGTTTTTGATTTTATTCTCCGGGAAGTAGCACAGACTCTATCCGACAGAGATCTGTATAAATTGGCCGAGTGAATTGGCGAATGAAAAGACGAGTGGTTAAATATTAAATTTCATTCTTATTTAATTAAGAAATATGGAACCAAATCCTCTGACTGGTCTGGCTATGTATGGCTCTAGCAGTACAGAGAGAGTCGTTCCTGCAGTGGAGATAATGAAAATATTGCCAAAAAAGACATGACGATGAAATTAAGAAATAGCATATGGGAAAAATTCACACCGGTTGGATTTCAAGCAGTAGTGTTTAGTCTTTGTACGACTTAAGAGTCGCCTGGAAGCGCATATCTCGATACAAACGGAAAAAGTGAATTGTGGCAATATTTTACAATTTAGGAGTAAAATTTAGCATACAATCAATTAATCTCATTATAATCTACGTACGTTTCTATACAGCTTGGTTAAAATACCAATGGTTTGAGAATTACAAGCCTTTTCAAATTTGTATGGAAATCTTGAGAGGCGTATAATTTTCTAACTATAATTTTCTAAACTATTGATAATTTAACCAAACTGTATAGGAACGTACGTAGATTATAATGAGATTAATTGATTGGATGCTTAATTTTGCCCTAAAATTGACAAATATTGCCACAATTCCCTTTTTCCGTTTGTCCATAGACATGCGCGTCCAGGCGACTCTTAAGTAAGACTGCTTCAAATCCTGCCCGCTTGCAGTTTTCTCACGTATTTTATTTCTCTATTTAATAAAAGTATCTTAATTAAATATCATAATAGCATTGTGAATGCATAAAAACGCATGTAAAACAGAAATTTAATTTTTAATTTTTTAGGCGATCCCTGTGGCTCAATGGTATGCAAGTACCTTTGAATTGCAGGGTCCTGAGTTCGATTGGTTGGCTAGGTTATGATGGAAAACGATCCTTTTCAGTTTAATTTAAATCTTGGATGTTTATCTACATGTAATATTCTTTATAAAATATAGAATTGTTATTATTTATTTAAATAAACTAAAAACAAAGAACTAAACTAAGATTATAAACTATAACTAGTCTTAAAAAAGAAAATTAACCTACAAAAAAAAGAAAAATAAATAAATAAACATTAATTTAAATAAAAAATAGAAGCCAAATCGCTGCAGTCAGCGGGCAGGGTGCCCAAAAGGCTGGCGGCATTTCCTCGTTGGATTGCCAAATTTAGTCTTTGGCCAAAATGCGCGCCTGCCCTTTGGTCACCGGAAACGTCGATAAGCCGTGCGGAGATCTCTTTGAAAATCTGTCGTGCTTCCGCACCCCAAGGCCCTAAGGTCTCCACGGCGAAGGGTATTGTTATTATTTGTAATTGTTATTGTCTGGTTTGGAAGAAAAGGAAAGATATATATAGGTATGTATAATATACAATCAGCTTTTTTTTCCGCGCAGACCATAAAAGCGGGTCAAGTAATTGGGCAAAAATTTAAAGAATCTCGTCAGTAAGCGATGCGGCTAGCAACTCATCACGCTTTTGACTTCGCTTTTTCTAAGCCCACTTACACGCTAAATGTGGCCTTTGGGTCTACCTCGCAAAGGCAAAAGACGTGATAATATATAATGTAAGTATGTATGTATGAAGCGCCATAACAGTGGCTAGACTCCCTGTGATTACTCGCCCGCTTGCTTACCCAGTGTGAATATTGCTATCCGACACGGTGAGAGACGAACATTGGTAATTTTAATCTCGGAAATGAATTCTTTCAAGGATTTCGATTTCAATATTCATTTTCCTATTATAACACTATCTGTTAGCTGATGGCCGCGTTAAGCTGTTGGATCTTTTGATTATTTCTAAGAATTATGTATTCATCGCACTGCTTTACACGTTATTAATATTTTAGCAATTTTACGGTGACTTAATCCTCGTAAATTAAAGCCTATGCTACCCACACATAAGTATATAATAAGATTTCTACAGATAAAAGC
This sequence comes from Rhodophaea formosa, assembly GCA_963082605.1. NCBI lineage: Eukaryota > Metazoa > Arthropoda > Insecta > Lepidoptera > Pyralidae > Rhodophaea > Rhodophaea formosa. Next base: position 17,530,213 of record OY720220.1, read on the forward strand.
TCCGTGGCGCAGTGGTTACCACGCCAGCCTGCGACGCGGGGGTCCCGGGTTCGATCCCCGGTCAGGTCAAGATGGAAAATGATCTTTTTCAGTTTGACCTGGGTCTTGGATGTTTATCTATGTAAGTATCTATTGTAAAATATAGTATCGTTAAGTTAGAATCCCATAACACAAGTCTCGAACTTACTTTGGGGCTAGCTCAATCTGTGTGATTTGTCCGTCTATATTAAATATTATATTAAAATATATTAAATATTAAAAGAATTTTGAAATCAGTCCATTCGTTTCGTAGCCTATTCAATGTAAACCTAACCTTACATATCTTTCCTTGTGACAATATTACTATAGAACACTATTAGTAACAATGAGCTATTTGATTAAAAATTCTGGGGAAAATGCCCAGAAGTGGAACTTTTGTGAGTAAAATGATGATAATAGCTAATTTCTGCCATTAAGCCTGTCGGGTTTAGGTTTTTATAATGCAATGTAACTGCCTTTGAATGGCAGGGTCGTGGCTTCGATCCCCGGTCGGGTCAAAATAAAATTCGACGTTTTTCAGATTGTCCTGGGTAGGATTTATCTATATAAGTATCTATTATAAAATATAATATCCTACGAAACAAGTTCACAACATACGGTGGGGTTAGCTCAATCTGTTAATTGAGCTATTATTTTATTTACTAATTATCGCTTACATATTCATCCATTTCCTCGACCGGGCTTTACGATCTGCGCAGGAAGCAAAGCTGGTACATTTTTATTTTTTCTTTTCTTTAAGCATAAATGAAAATGTAATATAGAACAAGCTACTTATGAATATTTATTATATTTTGTCAGGAAAATGATTTAAGGTTCATCGTTATCAGAGCTTATCCGTACGAATACTTGTACTTGTACGAATACTTACTGTACCAACTTTGTAACCATATTTTATGCAAATAAAATTCTGATTCTGATTATAAAAAAAAGATACCAGGGTACGCTGAATAAATTCCATGAACAGATTTAATTACGATTTTCGGAGTTTGTGGTGGGAAGTCAAGGAGTGCAGTTGGGGTCTACCTTGGACGATTTTGCAAATTTATTTTGCTGGACTTTATACGAAATTAGTGCAGTTTGGTGTTATAAATGCTCGTGCTCGTGGACAATTTGTGAAATAGTTAAAGTGGACTGTTATATGGACTCGTATAGACTTCGTCGTATAGACTTGTCACCATAACCTCCCGACCACGAGGCATCAAAGAACATACGCCATCTTTGATGCTACTTGTTACAACTTTACCGTACAACACCGATACTTAGTATCTCAATTTACTGGACATTGGCAGAATCACTGAAATCTCGGTGGAAGCCATTTTATAAAACTGAAGAAGAAGAAGAAGAATTACGATTTTTAAAACACCGATTTTTTATAATCGCTGATGCTTTAAAATTAAGAATATACCAATTCCGAGTCATCTTAGTACCTATTTTTAGAATCCCGAATTGACAGAATGTCTAACGTTTAAAATTACGACATTAAAAATTCCGAATTCGAATTTACATTCACCAATAAAAACACTGAATCAAAAACTGCTTGTAAAACGGAATCATACTAATTCCGAATGACATAAAAAAAATTAACATTTCCGGAACCTTTAGTATTAATTATGAAAACACGGCTTTACTCACGTTTTATTACGTCGGATCTGCCGACTAGTTTCGGTCTGTTACGTAAAGCCGTGTTTTCATAATGAATTTATCTCGCGTAAGTTTTAATATTATTACTTTAGCATTAAATTGAATGCAAGCAAGGACACGCTTGTTTACATTAGTATTTATATTATTTATATATATTATATATATATTAGTATATATATTATTATTTAGTACATACGCAAGCAAACAGCATGCAGCAAGCAAACAAGCATGCTGCTAGTTTCGCGCAAAGAAATAATATCCTAGTACTTATAGGGCAAAGTTGAGCCTCGTAGACTCAGGGTTCTCTACGTCAGATTTATATTTTATTTCTTGGTAATTTTGTATCATAATCACTCCACAGTATAAAACACAGTCGCTTCCCGCTGTCTGTCTGTCTCTATGTATGTCTTCTTTCGTTTTCTTTCTTATTTAAATGATGGCTTCCACCGAGATTTCAGTGACTCTGCCAATGTCCAGTATAATGAGATACTAACTATCGGTGTTGTACGGTATGTGGCATCAAAGATGGCGTATGTTCTTTGGTAGCCTCGTGGGAGCTTCTGGTGATAAATCTATACGAGTCCATTTAACAGTCTACTCTAACTATTTCACAAATTGTTCTCGAGCACGAGCATTTATAACACTAAATTACACCAATTTCATATTATTAAGTCCACATAAATCAACTTGCAAAATCGTCTAAGGCAAACGACAATTGTACTACTTGACTTCCCAAGAGATTGTGACGTGTTTTTTTAAATATATAAAATGATTCAAGTGGAAGGTATAGATGTATAATATAGCGGCGGCGGGCTGCTAGTGTTAAATAAATATTATTATTTCACACAAATAATAATAAAATCGAATATGTGTATTACGGACCAAAATACATCGGATATTTAATTAGTCGTACTTCTTAAATTCGGCATACTAAAAATCGTATTTTTGAGACGCGAAAAAAGAATTTCGTTATTTTTAATGATCATTACTTATTGCATTCTTAAGAGTTTATGAAATGTGGAATTTTCAACCCGGAAGCTTCGAATACGGAATTAAGTTTTTCGGAGATTTCGTATATTTCAAAGATCCTTTTGACGTACCAAGTTGATCCGTTATATGAGTTGACACTGAACCGGATCCATTGAAATTCTGTTTTCAATAGGCGCCGAGTTTGTCAAAGGCTATATCCGAGGTTCATTGCGTATATTACGTGCGTAAGTCGCCCTTCAGTTTGATTTGTTACATAACTTTATGCAAGAAATGAGTTTTAATACGTAAGAATTCGGTATTTGCCTTATGTCAAGATTATATAAAATTTGTTTCCAATGATACTAATTTCTATCTAAAAACACTATAAAGAACACTTTTAATTTGATATCGATTCGCTTAGTGTTCTTAAAGCTTGAAGATGAAAATCTTAAATTACAATTATACTGTATTGTAGTCCGCAAAATTTATAGCAACTTTTATTATGAAAAAATTACCACAAACGCAATATTTCGTAAAACTACCTAACAAAGTTCTCACGCCGCCCATACAAAATACAAAGTTGTGACGTCACAAATATGTAGGAATTTCAGCAGTGCGTTTTCACGTCTAAAAATTAACGTCTAAAAATATGTGTCTTTAAAACTTCTATATCTGAAAGAGTTTTTTGTTTAGAAATGTATTTCGGTCACTATTGTGTTTATTTTTGGCAGATCTTTACATAGCGACACAAAATTTTTTTTAGTCAAGTAGCCAATTTGTAATGTTATCTAAATATATGTTGCCGTGTGGTTCCCGGCAGAGTAGAATAGGACCACTCCAAGTCTTCTCGTGGATGTCGTAAAAGGCGACTAAAGAAACTCAAGCTAAACAAAGCTTATTAACATCAAAAAAACCTCTCCAACCCGTCTGGCCAGCGTGGAGAGTGTAGGCCAAATCCTCTGACAGCTCTGGCTTATATATGGCTCTAGCAGTACAGAGAGGGTCGTGCTCCTGCAGTGGAGACTAAAAAGACCTGATGATGATGATGATGATGTACCTATATGAAGGTGAAGAAATAAGTGAAAATGAAAATTTTTTAGAGGTATGTATGATCAAGATATTACCATACCATTATCGAACCGTTTGTTTGACTGTCTGTCTGGCACAGCCAATTTAATCCGAATCTATGGTAGGCGCATAGATTAAGGGACACGAATAAGGACACATCGTGTAAATAAATAAATTTTGAGTTTAAAGGCTACTTTGAGTCGCAAATCGAAATAAAACATATGTAGAAATTCGCCAAGCGTTTTCTTTGTTTGTTCGTTTGTTTGAAAATCTTTATTGCACAAAACTGAAAACATACATTATAAAATTAAAAATACAAGAAATATCTGCAAATGGTGGACTTATCCCAAAAGGGATCTCTTCCAGTCGACCAGTAGGTTAAAGGACAGTTTAAACATGAAACTTTGTACGTGAAATCCAATGTTTTTTTAGTTTTTTTACTATTTTTGTAGTGCAGTATAAGTTTGGCCAGCGTGGAGAGTGTAGGCCAAATCATTTGACTGTTCTGGCTAATAAATGGTTATGATAGTCAGAGAGGGTCGTGCTCCTGCAATGGAGACTAAAAAAGACTTGATGATAAGTACTATTAGGGATTCTGATTTCGGGATTTTAATATAGCTCAAAGATTCAAAATCAGCTTGTATATGGGTGGTATTGCATTTCTTAACTCAGAAGGGAAGGGCGGCCTTTCTGTTTTGTTCGATTTGTTGACACAGAATCACCCTAAGGGCGGATCCATTGAATTTCCGATTTCAATAGAATCAAGTTTGCTAAAGGTTCCGAACTGAAGTTCGTGGAATATATTACGTGTTTAAGAAGGCCCTAAAATCCCATGTCTCCGTACACACAAAAAAGGGAATTATACCATGTTAACTATTACCCGTGGCTTCGCCCGCGTGATTATGACCTTCTTAGTACCCTAACCTATGTGTATGCAAAATTTCATGATGATCGGTTTAGTAGATAAAGCGTGAAAGCGTAACAAAAAACAAATAAACAATCAAACTCACTTTCGCATTTATAATATTAGTAAGGATATTTATTAGATTTGATATTTTAGTGTAAAATTAAGTATTTAATCAATATCAATATAATCTACGTACGTTTCTATACAGCTTAGTTAAAATATTAAAGGTTTAGAATTATAAGCCTCTCAAAATTTGTATAGAAATGTTGAGCGGCTTATTATTCTTAAACCATTGATAATTTTAACTAAGCTTTATAGGAACGTACGTAGATTATAATGAGAATAATTGTTTGAAATCTTAAGCTATATATATATATAAAACAAAGACGGGTTTGTTACAACACTTATAACGCGAGATCTGCTGAACCAATTTTCATGGTTATCGATTCGTTGGATTTGTCTCCGCCCCGAATAGCAGAATACATCTTAAAAACAATGAAAACTCGATATATACTTAATCATTGACTGTTAGGCGGTACGAAGTTCGCCGGGTCAGCTAGTTGTATAATAAAATTCTCAAATATTGCTACGATTTGCATGCATGGCCTGAAGGGCCGAACTGAGAAATAATGGCAAAGCATTTAGAGAGTAACAACTCTCATGATTTGCCGTATGGGCCGAAAGCTACGTTGCCAGAGGGTCTGTCCTGGGTGTAAGACACTCGGGACCGCCGGGCGGGCACCAGTAATCGGAGTTAATGTATTCTAGCAAAAAAAAAAATACAATAACAACAACATACAATGACATTGACAAGATCCTTACTCTCTATATCAAAGAAAGTCAAGTTAAAGAGTTTAATCTTTCATCTTTGACCTTTTATTTTCAAAGGGCCTATGTCTGGCCGGAAAGCCTTCAGTTCAATCGAGAAATTCGGCTGACTAGACCCTGCGCTATTTTGTAGCAAAGACTTCTATATAAACTCAGGTAGACGTGCCGTGCTGCAAAAACAGACATTTAAAAGCAATCGTGTACGGCGTCTTCACGGTACAGAGTTTAGGTGTGAGCTAAGTGCAACGGCGTTAATTAGCTGCCTTTGAACGCTTCAGAATTTGGTACAGTCCGAATCAAACTTTATAGAGGGTTGGAACATCGCGCGAGTCGATACGCAGTACACAATATTAGGTTCAGCGGCGCGTGCGCGGGGAGGCGGGGCGCGTACTGCGCAGCTCGCATCTAATATCTAAGCCGCTATAAAGTTTGAATCTGACTTAGCAACTCTGATGTTTTGCTGTATGGGCTGAAAGCTACGGTGCCATGGTGCAAGTCACCCGGGACCGCCGGGCAGTCACCAGTAATTGGAGCTAGTCCTACTCTACGCACTCTATTCCGGTGGCGAGTGCGACGGGGTCGGAGAGTGGGATTCCTCTGGCTACTCGGAGCCGGAGAGGGATCGGACCGGGCTTGAAAAATGTCAATGGGATCATTCAATACGTCCCTTGGACGTCTACGGCGTAAGGTCGTAGAGTCAGTACGTACGGCTCGTCTACCTCAGTATATATAGAAGTCTTTGCTTTGTAGCCGCTCGATCTCTGTACAAAGCCTGTCACAGGCACGTCGTGTTCAATCTTATGCCCGTTCATGCAAACGGATTTACGAATCAATTCAACAAATACCTTTTCAGTGAATGCTTGCCTTATAGAGTGAAGGAAATACAGCGTGTATATGTACGCGATATATCGCTAAAGGGGTGACTCGACCTGTTAATATGAACAAGGTATTAATCGAGTAAAAAAAGGAAATTATTAATTCGACATGCATGTATGTAATATTGCCAGAATTGCAGTTTTTGTACGTGTCTGTTAGTGTAGTTATACTTGTGCCAAAGATAAGTAAGTATATTTGTGTATTTATCCAATATACAGGTAAATTAACACATTAAAATTCCTACACTTGAAGAGGCGACTCAGCCCATCACAATAAAAACCACATTTCCTCACAGAAAATCGACGTATGAGTAGTAGCTATATCGCTGCTATGCTTCGTTCGGTGAGTGAGAGAGCCGGAGGCCCATCCCCTCTCCCCTCTGGGAGGGAAAAATAAAAGGCTGGCAACGCTATTGTCACACCCCTGGTGTTACAGTTGTCCATGGGCAGCGGAGATCAATTACCATCAGGTGAACCGCTTGCTCGTTTGCCGTCCTATGACATAAAAAAAATGGGACCAATGTTGGGTACTAAAAAATTGTTACTTTCCCATACAAATTGCCCGGGTAGCTGAACACGTATGTATGAACATTTCGAAAAAAAGTTGTTCATATTGACAGGCTGTGTCACCCTTTTGACGATCAGACTGAGTTTTTATTAACATATTGTATTATATAGTAATCAATGCAAGTAGGTAGTTATTTCTTCTTGTAGTTTGAATTAAAAAATGTCCCTGAATTAAAACAACTAAAGTGCTTTATTAAAACATATCCTCTATTATTTCAAAGGCATTTTATAATTGCCCGTCGGCCAATAAAAACGAGTTGACTCCGGAAAATCGTGGACATTCCTACTGCTCATCGCTATCTCGGTATGTCAAAGCGTAAAGCCGACGCTTGACTAAGAGCGGAAAATAGGTGTTTTTTTTTGTATTGCCGTAATAAAAACGATCTGACTCCGGAAAATCGTGGATATTCCTATTGCTCATCGCTATCTCGGTATGTCAAAGCGTAAAGTCGACGCTTGACTAAGAGCGGAAGATAGGTGTTTTTTTTTGTATTGCCGTAATAAAAACGAGTTGACTCCGGAAAATTGTGTACATTTTTCCTGCTCATCACTATCTCAGTACGTTAAAGCGTAAACCTGACGCGTGGTAGAGAGCGGAAAAATATTTAAAAGGCAATTGAATTTTAATATTCTTGTAATAACGCAATAGAAACGAAATTTCTCCAAAAAATCGTGGACATTCCTACTGCTCATGGCTATTTCGGTTTGTCCAAGCGTGTAGTTGACACTTGGTTAAGAGAGGAAAATAATTCAAAGGTTTTTTTTGTATTGCCATAACAAAAACGAGATCACTCCGGAAAAGCATAACCTTCTACTATCCATTGATATATAGGTATGTCAAACGTAAAACCGACGCTTGGTTATGAGCGGTAAAATAAATAACAAAAAGCCAAATGCACAAGTGACGTCACCTGCTAGTAAACTCTCTGCAATGAAATATCCTTTGTGTTCTGCTCCTGTACTTGGGCTGACATGATGGCGTTGCTGTACACTCGTGGCCTTAGAAAGGTCATGTCTTCGAAATGTGGGGAAGCAGGGAGGGTTTTCTCCCATTACGCATTCGCTTTATCGCACAGTGCAACGTCAGGGCAGTCAAAACCATCTAGGGTACTTCCCTATAACATTTTGATCGCTCGATCGACCATCTGGTATATTTTCTTGGAAGGAAAAAACCCATTCATAAGTCAGACAGAACTCGTGCCCGCTTCAATTCTCATTTCCGCTATAAGTAAAGCTCTAGCTGCCGTTCAGTCGGGGCATTCAGGGCACGTGGGACATGAGCAGAGTCGCCATCATTTCACATTCTGCGCTGACGGCGAGGCGACATAACTGATTTATAGACGGTCAAGTTTTAGCTCTTCGATCTTCATGCGCTCCTGGTAATCGGGCTCGCTTGCTGTATTTCAAGAGCTCGATCGCCCAGCGATTAGGTATAATTATTTTGAATCAAAGATTCAAAGATTTTATTCAGAAAATAGGCATTTTCAGGCACTTACTTACGTCATTTAATAATTCTTATTTACTTAGAAATATTTTAATATTATTAATTAGTGTTCAAAAGCTAGAGACTACTACTGTTTCGGAACCGACCACTGCAGAGAAGAAGCGCTGGAAGAAACTTTTTTTTTACAGTATTTTCATGTAGATACAATTTCAAGATACATAATTTATTTGGACATGTTATGCTACAGTTCGAGTGTGCAATAATAAATAGATTTGTTATCCTAACGTATTGACGGCCATCTAAATCTACTTCGCATTGGTATTCGCCGTGTGGTTCCCGGCAGAGTAGAATCGGACCACTCCAAGTCTTTCCGTGGATGTCGTAAATGGGGACTTAGGAATCACAAAGCTTATAAACATCAGAGAGACCTTTCAAACCCATTTGGCCGGCGTAGGGAGTATAGGCTGACTGCTCTAGTTGTACAGAGAGGTTCTCCTGCAGTGGAGTCTAAAAAAGACCTGATGATGATGATGTACAGACAGCCAACGACATACACAAATATAGGCCCAAAAAAGGGCCTACTTTGAGTACATTGAAGACAGCAAGCATTGCGGCACGCTGTTGCAGTAAAAAAAAAAAAATGTTTAGTCAGAATCAGGATCCTTATTTGCGGTAAATAGGGTTACATTATGTGTGGTCAACATTTTAAAGCGTGTTGCTTAACCTATTTAGCCAATAAAAGCTACATAAATGTATACTAATATTTTAAAGAGAGCTATGGAGAAGGCTATGCTCGGTGTTTCTCTACGAGATCGAATCAGAAACGAGGAGATCCGTAGAAGAACCAAGGTCACCGATATAGCCTCGCGGATTAGCTCTCTGAAGTGGCAGTGGGCGGGGCACATAGCGCGAAGAACCGATGCCCGATGGGGCAGAAAGGTTTTTGATTGGCGACCACGTACCGGCAAGCGCAGCGTCGGACACCCACCGACCAGGTGACCGGACGACCTGATAAGGGTCGCAGGAAGGCGCTGGATGCAGGCCGCTTCGAACCGGTCGTATTGAGTCTGCGTTCGAAAGCGCCCGAGAACGCCACGATTTTTAATAGCTCCACGCTAAAAAATTCGCCCAGGTGGCAATTTTAGTGCTATCTTAACAAGCGATACATCAAAACGTGCGTAAAGTGACGGCGGAGGCATTTCCGATTGCCTCCCACTCAATTTCAAATTTTCCAAGTGTGAAAAGTGCGGAAAACAGTGAAAACTACAAAATTCAAATTTTGGAGGCGTGCGCCGCGCGATTTGTCGCGACGACCCCCATTTTTTATTGTGCCTCCGGAGAGCCCTCATCAAGGAGTACGCGGTGACACCCCTTCCGGATTTTTCCGACCTCCCCCCGAAGAGCAAGAGCCAGAAAAACAAAAAGCACGTGGCCACGAGGTCGGTGAAGGAGAGTCGCGCGGAACGATCTGAGGACACCTCTGGACGCAACAGTCGGCGAGCTCTTAGAAGGCGCTTCGATTACAATTTTACCCTCACTGGGTAAAAAGTTATGGGTAATTAAAAAATTAAATTTTAAAACTTACCCACACCCACCCCGCTGGAGACGCGTGGGTTTTGTTGACGTGGACACCAGCTCCCAGACAGTCTTCTCATGGTCCTGTAAAAACAAAATTTTTTGGACGTTTATTTTTGAAAATATTTTGAAAAAATCAAAATTTTTATTTTATTTTATTTTATACTTTCCTTTGTATTTTTATTAAGTTTTAGGAATTGTTACGGCTGGAAATCTCTTGGCCCTACCGGTCGGCGTTGGAATCTTCGAAATCGGACGATAAATAAAGGAGTTACGGCTTTTTCGGGGAAAAATTTTTCTTTTCCCGGAAAACGCTGAAAAGCGCTTTTCCGTCAACACAGCTGTGTAGATTACATCGCGCCGATTTCGGAGATACCAAACTCGATAGGTCTGCGGCGACGGGGGCCCGAGAGAACCCGGTTTGAAAATTCGCCGCCATCTTGGCCGCCATATTGGAAATTTTCAAACCGGCATAACTCCGCTCCCCTTCGTCGTAGGGACTTGGGGTTTTCTCCTAGCTATTAGGAATAAGGTGCTCTTCAAGCCTAAGAGGTCAAAGGTCAAAATTGTGACCTTGACCTTTCGACCCTTTTTGACCCCGGACCTGTTAAGAGGGTCAAAGTCCAACTTTTGTGCCGAAAACCGCGAGCTTCTACGTCTGATTTTGGCGGAGATACGGTAAATTGAAACTTTGGCGGCCATTTTGGTCCGCCATCTTGAAAATTTTTAAACGCCCGTATCTCTGCTTCCAGTGACCCTACAGACTTGCGGTTTTCAGCACTCAACTCTGCAGAACAGAGGCTTTTCAGCCAGAGAGAGACATTGACTCTACATAGAGTCCCTTTACAACTCTATGTAGAGCCAAAACATTTTTTGACTGGGGGTATTTGTTGAGCCCACAGACACTACGCAGGCTAATATTTTAAGATTTGACCAGGTTCTGTTGGGAAAACTGAGATTAGGAGCAACAAAGCTCAATTTTACCCAGGTTCAACAAGTTTCTCTTCGGAGAAACTTCGGAAACCTATCCCATCTTCCCAGTTTTCTCAAAGCCTGTTAATTGACATTCTATAATTTAATTTATAATAATATTATTTAATTTAATTTAATCTTAATTTTAATTTCATTGTTCTATGTTTTAATTTTTATTTATCTTATATTTTTATACAACTTTTGCAATATTACATTTTAAATTACTGACTCATACCTCCAATATGATAAGAACTCCGGCAACCTCCGCTAGGGTGAGCAAGGTGTTGTTCACGGAGCCTGAAGTGAGTGATGCGAGATCACATATATCACAATATAGCCCCATTCGAACCCCACGCTATAACACCCATCGCTCCTTTATGGAAAGAAACCCAGACGGGCTAACGGAGGAAGCTATGAACAAGACATATGCTAGCCTGTCCACCGACATCTACAATGAGGGATATGAGCAGCTACAAGCGTCGGGAAATATAAAAACAACTATCAAAAATAAAGTTTTGGAATGCCTCGTAAAACTCCACGATTTGGTGCAGGAGGAAGAAATGTTACGGAGGGACACAATCCATTATTTCAAAAATCTCGCTCCGCCCCCACCTCCACCTCCGACATCTACTCCAGCCCCTCATACATGCAGAATCGAGGAGATCAAAGACCTCCTTAGCGAGAATGTGCGCTGCATACAAGAAATAAAAGAAAAATTGGCAGAGCAAAACCAGCCTGCCAAAGTCGACACTTATGCCAGCATCACAGCAGCGACAAGACCCACTCTTTTCGCTGGTGCCGCGGGAAGGAGGGAGACCCTTCACTCTATAGTGGTCACCTCCAAGAACGAGATGGACACTGGCGAAAACGTGTTGGAAAAAGTGAGGAAGGTAGTGGATGCGAAAGAGGGCTGGATAGAGGTCCGAAAGGTTAGAAAAGCCAAAGACGCCAAGGTAGTCATTGGCCTTGCTACAAAGGGGGATAGGGATAAGCTTAAGGAAAAACTTCAAAATGTGAATTCCTTCAGCGTCGAGGAAGTGAAAAACCGGGACCCGCTTCTGATTTGTATAGGCGTCCTCAATTCTAATAAGGATGAGGACATAATTAAGGCCTATAGGAACCAGAACCGGGACGTGTTTCGCGGCCTCGACGCTGAAGAAAACAGGGTAGCCATTCGCTACAGGAAGAAGGCTAGAAACCCCCTGACCAGCCACGTCGTGCTGAGCGTGTCGCCGTCTATTTGGGCTAGGACTCTTGAGAGAGGAACGGTCCAAATAGACATGCAGACCATTAGGGTGCTGGACCAATCGCCATTGGTGCAATGCTCCCGCTGCTTGGAGTACGGCCACAGCAGGCGGTACTGCAAGCAGGAGGAAGACTTATGCAGCCATTGCGGGGGACAGCACCTGAAAGCTCAATGCGCGGAATGGCTGGCCAGGGCTCCAGCCTCATGCAGTAACTGCAAAAAGGCCGGCGTGGCTGACGCATGCCATAATGCATTTAGCACTGAGTGCCAAATTAGGCAAAAATGGGATGCGATAGCCAGGTCGGCCGTGGCATATTGCTAAGGGCAAGCAAATGGCCACTATCCCCTCCCATGATCTTAAAGATTGTAACCGACTGTGGGACCCACATTGGGTCTATTCTACCATGCCGAATCCCCCTCATTTACTAAGCGATACACGAATGTACTGCATTCGCGAACAAAATAAATTTTGTATCTATCGTTGGCAAGGGAAGGGAAGGAAGCAGCAATGGACTAGTGTGGGCATCACAGACGGAACAAAAAACTTGTTAAATTGTAAAATTTACGGTCATATTCAAAATATGATGTAAAGATCATGGCAGGGAATCAAACCCTTGTTATATATACATATAAGAACGTGCGAAAATGTAATAAAAGCTTAAAGTAAACAAATAGAGAAGAGTAGGCAATCAACCCGTTTGTAATATATACAAATACATACCATAAGTATAGAATATAGTGATATCGCAATTTGTTTTAGTAACTGGTAAATAGTAATATAGTGCAATGTAAATAAATATAATAATGTTATAACAAATTGGAAACAATAAATATTATAGTATGAATAAGAGTATAAAAGAAATGTAAAAAGAAAAATAAGACAAAAAGACAACAAATGACGTTGAAAATAAAGAAAAGCAGCGTGATATTTTATTCCCCCTGAATTCAAAACCAGTAGCATATAGAGCAGTAAGACGGTAATCCCAACCGTAAGAAAGAAAGATGAAGTATGAACGAGATAGTATGATGAATGGACGTGCGAGAGGCAAAAAAGCGAGAACTAGTATGAATGAGTATAGTAACCACAGGCTCCGATCATGTTGGAGGTAGTCGTAAAAAAAAAAAAAAAAAAAAAAAAAAACCGGTCGTATTGGAAGTCCTTGAGGGAGGCCTATGTCCAGCAGTGGACTTCTTGCGGCTGAAATGATGATGATGATGATTTTAAAGAGGATATATTCGATTATTTGTTTGTTTGTTTCGAATAGGCTCCAAAACTCTGGATTGATTTTCAAATTTGTTTCACTATATAAAGCTTATCTGCGGGTGACATACATAGGTTAATTTACGCGGACGTACTTAGTCGTGGGAAAATTATACAATACAGTAAATGGTACACGATAGGACTACATGCGTTTACGTATGGCAAAAATCTTTAGTTGTGGGCTAAGTTGGATAAATGCAATGAGTGGCAATTCTTCTTGAGATACCTACTTTTAGAACGCATATGTAACTTCATTATTCGCTAGTTTTAATCTTTAGGCTCTAAGCTATTCGCCGGTTAGCTGCCTTTAGATAGCTAGGAAAACGTGTCAAAAGCTTTGCTCACTAAAACATTTAAATACATAAACAGTATTAGTAAATGATTGACGACCTCTGTGGCTCAGTAGTACTAATTGCCGTGTGGCCTGGGTTCGATTTCCGGTCAGGTTTTTCAGATAAGCCTGGATGTTTATCTATTGAAGTTGTGTGTCTAAGTAAGTATCGTTGAGTAAGTCTCCTACGACATAAGTTCACAACTTATTGTAGGGCTAGCTCAATCTATCTGATTTGACTTAAATAATAAATAAATATATACGGACAAATCACACAAATTGAGCTAGCCCCAAAGTAAGTTCGAGACTTGTGTTATGGGATACTAACTCAACGATACTATATTTTATTATAGATACTCATATAGATAAACATCCAAGACCCAGGTCAATCTGAAAAAGATAATTTTCCATGACTAACTGATCTTGACCTGACCGGGGATCGAACCCGGGACCATCCGTGTCGCAGGCAGGCGTGTTGACCGCTGCCCCACGGAGCTCGTCAATTCGTTTCGTCGTTATTTGATAAAATGGCATATACTTTAGAAAGTGCGAGTCGCCCACGAGGTAATTTCAATAAGTTGATGCATCTGAGCCGTATCATTTTCTCATTTGAAATCCAAGCCCTGGATAGCGTTACGGGTAATCCCAATGTTGGCCGAGACATAAAATATTTTACGAGGCCCATAAAACTGAATACTGTCTTACTTGTCCCTAACTTCTGTAACGCACATAGAAGCAAATGCAAGGAGTTGACAGCTTCACTTTGAATAAAACTGTTACGGTTAATATGTGTCTAAATAAAAATATTATGACACTAGCAATTTACCTGCGGCTTCGTCACAGTAAATTATTTTTATCATAAATAATTTGTTACTGAAAATGTAACAATAACCAAATCTTACAACCAGAGTCAATGTGGATGATGTAGATATATATTGATCATAAGGTGGAATCAGTAAAAGAAAATAATTGCGCGATCATGTAAAATTGATATTCTTGCTATCCAAGATTGAAGATTTTGGCACACACCTTAAGCCGGAACAGATTGCACTTCTTTTCTATTCATTAGTCAACTGGTGCAAAACCGAAAATACTTACACAAATTCTGTCACTTTTTGGGAAAAATATTACTATTAACATGTTATTACTCAGAAAATATATACGACAGCACACTTAAACTAAGATTAGCCTGTAGGAAATTTAGTTAGTCTAGTTAGTAAAGCATACCACTTAAATAACCGACAGCTACCATTAGGGTAAATTTATAGAAAAAAAATCCATATTCTAGGGCCTCGACGAGGACTAAGAATATTGAAAATTTGGGTAAAGAGGTCCTAACAATAAATTGACATTACTGAGATGTTGGGAGTTCGTGTAAAAACAAATGTATATTTGTCGTCTCCATAATGATGTGAACTCAATGTACTCGTATGATGTTAGTTAAACGACCGAGAAATTAGGAGAATGTTCCTTTTTGCTGGTTTCATTAAGAGCGGATGTAACTGTTATCGTTAGAACTTTGTTACATACCTCATTTAGGACTAAACACGCACCAGGCTTATTGCTTGGCTTTGCAATACAATACCAACTACTTTATTGTACAAAACGAATTCTCTCATCACATATTACCCCGTAGGGTATAACGCATTCAAAGCATGCGTATTTCTTAAATACTACCCACTATTTAGTAGTGTGGTGTTCTACTTCATTCATATCAGATGAATAGAAAGTTGATTAAATTGAAGAAAGCTCTTACTCACTTAAATGGTTTTTGAATAGCATTACAATGCTCGGTATATTATTAAAATTGAAAATATGTGATGAAAAAGAATTCGCCACAGGTAGGATTCGAACCCACGAGTCTTTGGTCTGCGGTATTTTAATAATATACCGAGCATTTTAATGCTATTTAAAAACCATTTAAGTGACTAAAAACATTATTTATAAATTGAGCTAGCCCCAAAGTAAGTACTCAGTAAGACTTGTGTTATAGGATACTAACCCAACGATACTATATTTTTTAACAAATACATATGTAGATAAACATCCAAGATAAAGGTCAATCTAAAAAAGACCATTTTCATCTTGACCTGACCGGGGATCGAACCCAGGACCATCCGTGTAGCAGGCCGGCGTGTTGACTGCTGCGCCACGGAGCTCGTCTTTATTTATCGTATGATAATATAATCGCTGTCAAAACTTAACATTATTAGTTTTCAAATAGTCAAGAGCTGTTCCACTCAGTTCTTTAAGACTGTAGCGTGTTGCAAAATTTGGTGCTGGGGCACTCCATTATATTTATGATGTCGTAGAAGGCGACTTGGGAAACACAAGCTAAACAAAGCTTATAAACATCAAAGAGACCTTTGCAACCCGTCTGGCCAGAGCGTGAAGAGTGCAGGCCAAATCCTCTGAATGCTCTGGCTAATATATGTCTGTGGTAGTACAGAGAGGGTCATTGTAAAAAGATACCTGATAAATAAAGATGCTTTCTTTGCAGACGAAGTCGCGGGAAAATTACTAGTAATGTATATTTATACAAATCATCAACTCAACTTATCATCAAAATCATCAAACAACAAATACCAACTCCTCTGACTGCGTTGGCTTATATACGGCTCTGGTAGGATGAGAGGTTCGTGCTCCTGTTGTGCAGAATAAAAAAGACCTGATGATGATGATGATATTTTTTAACTCCCAAAACATAATCGTGTAAAAACTAAACACTTGCTTTTGGGTATCAATAAAAGTAAAACATCTAAGGGCACTCCCAAAAATGACAAACCCACGAAAACTCATTCAAACACTCGAAATCTGTTTGTTTGTGTTGTATGAGTGTTTGTTTGTCGTACCGATTGAACGCTTTGATACCTAAAGCAAACTGTGCGCCCGAATTCTTATTTTGCGTGCCTATACAAATATTTGGTCGGCTGTAGTGGAGGGATCTCGGTTTTAGAGATCTGAAGGCAAATATGGATGAGAATTTGAAGCGATGTGGTTTCCGATTCCCGGCAGAATAGAATAGGACCACCCCAAGTCTTCCCGTGGATGCCGTAGAAGGCGACTTAGGAAACACAAGCTGAACAAAGCTTATACATATCAAAGAGACCTGTCCAACCCGTCTGGCCAGCGTGGAGAGTGAAGGCCAAATCCTCTGACTGTTCTAGCTAATATATAGCTCTACTAGTACACACAAGTTATTTGTCACACAAAATAAATAAATAAGGAGACAGTCAATGTTATTTTATTCTTCGTCGTGTTAAAATCAGACATATACTATTGGTCCTATTATCTACATATAGGTCCTTGGTCTATGCAAGAAAGAGTTTGGGTAGTTGACTTTACAAAATATGTCGCATGTAAGAGGTTTTATTGTGTGTTGCGATCTATCTTTACTTTTTTTTATTTATTTATTTTATTTATTTATAAACACACATAACAGATTACAACTTAAGGCAAATACATAACATAAAAATAAAAAAGAAATAAAGCTAGGTTGTATTCCACACAGATGTGCGTACATGAAAAGTGACAAGAAGAGTTAAATATTATAAAAAAAAAAAAATATATATATATATAAAAGAGACAATCATTTACTATTTACTTACTAAACAAAGAAAATAAGATTAAATTAGGTACAAAGAAAAATATATAGAAACAAATACAAATTTTAATACTGTACATTAGTAAAGAAAAATGAGGAAAAAAAAAAAAAAAAATCTAAACGTTATAAACTTTGTGCAGACCATCAGATTTAAACTGATGGTCTGTCATAAAGGGCATCTTTTAAAATTTTAATGAAAAGAGCCAGTTTTGGTATGAAAATATCAAATTCTGAGTTCTCACTAGCAAATTCGTTACATTGACGAGCCATCCTGACCAAGGGGTTGTAAAGTGAGGTATTATTTCGATACACCTGCAAAGCAAACAAACCAGTTTTATTTGCTCTACGAGCACTAAATCTAATGTTAAAGGTTATTTCCGCAAGCAAATTAGGTACATCTAATATCGAATGAATAATTTTGTAAAAATAAACGAAGTCAAAGTACTGTCTACGCACTTCCAGCTTCTGTACATTGAATTTAACCAGACGAGCTTCGTAGTTGGGAGTGGCTCGACCAAGGTGTTGACGGTAGCATAAAATCCTAAGGCATTTTCTCTGTACTCTCTCTATGTTTTCTATGTGGACCCTGTAATGCGGAGACCATATTACACTGCCATATTCTAAAGTACTTCTGATAAGTGTATTGAACAAATAGAGAATTGAGTGAGGGTCTTTGAAATCTTTAGTGGATCTTAAGATAAACCCTAAGAGTCGATTTGCTTTTGTGACCATTTCTTGATAATGTTCGCGAAAAGAAAGTTTACTATCAAAAATAATGCCTAGATCCTTAGCAACGTAGGTTCTCTTTAGGGCCTGTCCATCTATGCTGTAATCATTAACGATCCCCTGACGCTTATTAGTGAAGGTTATGACAAAGCATTTATCGATATTTAGGTACATCAAATTAGCCTTACACCAATGAGAAACAGCGTTTAAGTCTTTTTGTAAGATATCGCAGTCTTCGGTAGATTTTATTGTTCTAAATAATTTCAAATCGTCAGCATATAAGAGACAATCACTGGATATATTTTTAGTGAGATCGTTAATGAATACAACGAACAACAAAGGCCCCAGATGTGAGCCCTGAGGAACACCCGACGTCACATCGATGGGAGGAGACGTGTATCCTCTAAGGGCCACCAGCTGACTTCTTTTATTCAAATAAGATGTCAACCACCGCAGGAGACTCCCGTGAATGCCATAGGATGCAAGTGTGTTTCGAAGTAGTCTATGATTCACCTTGTCGAAAGCTTTCGAAAAATCTGTGTAAATAGAGTCTACTTGGCCCCCTGTGGCGAAGCTCTTACATAGGTAGTTTTTATATGCTAATAAGTTCGTTACAGTTGATCGTCCCCTAATGAAGCCATGTTGATTTTCAGATATCATAGGCTTAAAATGATTGTATAGCTGAGTATTTACAAGAGATTCGAAAAGTTTTGCAAAATATGACAAAATACTTATGGGTCTATAGTTTTCGCACCGAGACTTATCACCAGTTTTGAAAATGGGAATAATGTGGGCTATTTTCCAGCGATCGGGAAAAACTCCGTTTGTAAGAGATTTATTAAATATAATACTTAATGGTGTGCATAGCTCTTTTCCGCAACGTTTGACAAACGATGGAGGTATTTGATCAGGTCCCGCTCCTTTATTTACATCAATAAGTTTGATTTCCGATAATATATCTTCACACGTTATATGGATATGAGACATACGAGTAGAGTCCGTAGTGCTTTCTTCAGCCGAGATGAAAGTGTCGTTTAAAGCGTTAAGTGAATTATCCCGTGGATGATCCGAGTCAAACACCGAGGCAAAGTAATTAGAGAAAAGCTCACAGACACCCTGTCCAGTGGAAGAAGTAGAGTTATTAAACTGCATGACATTTGGTATGGAGACACGCCCTTTTCTATTATTTACAAATTTCCAGAAGGATTTCATATTTCCCGGCATTGTCTCTTCAATCGAAGACACATAGCTCTTATAACACTGATCTATCATTATTTTAGATCTAGCACGTAAAAGGGAGAACACATCGTAATCACGTGGATTGTTGAATTTTTTGAATAACTTATGATATTTATTTTTTTCCGCAATACATTTTATTAAAGGTTTGCTATACCAAACCGGATATTTATCGGAATTCATGGAAGTTAATGGAGTATATTTATTGATAATTTCGAATAGTTTATCATAAAAAATATTTACACAGTCGTTTACGTCAGAGCTCGATAAAAGGTTGTGCCAGTCTACTAATTGCAACTCATTGCGTATGCTATCATAGTTGCACTTTGCGAAGTTTAATCGTTTTTTATCATTCAGCTTTAAATTTTTTGGGACATCACAAATCAAGGGAAACTCCACTTCTAAAGCTGGGTGATGTCTGTCTTTGAGGCAAAGTATATCGGCTTCGACAACTGTCAAAGTTTTGACAGACGAGAGGACCAAATCAAGATACCGTCCATTGTCATTTGGGATGTAGTTACTTTGCTGTAGGTTACTAATTGAAATAAATTCCTGTAGTAATAGAAGTCGTTTACATTGAGGGGCGCAGGATGGCTCTTCATTGTCTATGGAAATAGGAGAATACTCGGGTGTATTAAAGTCTCCCACGATCAGATATCTATCATCTTGGCAGCTATTCAACAATATCATTTGACAATTTGAATAAAACTCATCCCTCTTTGAACAACTTAAATCAGGAGGAAGATAGCAAACACACATGTTAATTTTAGGTGCGTGACAATTATTCGGTATAATAGTTATCCAGATATCCTCCTGATTGCTGTCCCAATGTGCCTGTCGAAGAACCTGGAACTTTTTTTTGACTGCTATAAGGACTCCGCCTCCACTTTCTCTTGAGGAGTTAGCAAAATCGCGATCCCTTCTAAAGATGTTATAGCGAGAGTCAATAACCTCTCCATCAAAAATACTATTTATCAGATTCGTTTCCGTCAGACATAAGACATCATAGTTACTATTCAATACATTTTGATAGAAATGCTGCAGCTTAGTGCGCATTCCATTTATATTTTGGTAATACACACTAATCATAATGTAACTTAAATGGAGACAGTATATAAAAATAATGTTATATAGAATTTAAAGGATAACTCTACAAGATCTTATTGAGACAGTCAATGGTTTTAATGTGCAGGGCGGGACTTTGTTCGTTCCTGCGAATGTATATTTGTCCGAAACGAACCCAGACGAACTTGAAATTGTTATCTCTGCAAAACTTCCGCGCTACCTTATGTACTTCTTTGATTTCTGGAGAAAGGTGTTCGGCTGCATAAATCCTCCGGGTTTCTCCGGCAAAGCCAATGTGAGTAGTCGCGAGCTTGTCTCCCGAGTGAGCCTTATTGAAACGTGTCACCGATGACAGGAACAAATCTCGTAGTCTCTGCGATGAAAGAGTCACAAGAATGTTGCGAGGTCGATCAGACGACGGATTCATTTTCGAAACACGACGACAGGCTTTTATATCGCTTTCAGGAATATCAACACTCAAGCACTCACATAGTTTCCTAAATATGCCATGCGGATTTTCATTTTTACTCTCTGGCACCTCATGTAGCTCGAGGTTCATGTCGCGTGATAATTTCTCTACATTGTGTAGTTTCGACTGAAGCTTAGCAAGTGAAAGTTGGCAATCTGAGACATCCGATTGCAACTGTTTGACTAAGTTGTCCTTTTTTTTGATCTCGGATCTTAACTCTGACTGTTCGGCTGCCAAGTAGTCAGTAGTAGAGGAGAAGTCGGTCTTCAAGTTCTCAATTGCTCGATTTACGTGTACGGCTACCATTTTTTCAATATCTTTATTGAGAGCTGCTCTCAAATTTGTCATAATCGCTGAGTCAGGGGCCAGCTTCAGATCAAAAAGTTTGCTGATACTATCCATTGTAACGGGTGCGCTGGATAAGTCGGTGATTATGGCGGCGCTAGTGTTGGCACAGTTATCGTTAGTCACATCGCCAAAAGAAATATTCATGGACTCATTTGATTGCATCTGGCTCTTTTGGCTGCTCTGACGACAGGGCGTATCATCATTATTTTTACGCCGCGTCACGTTCCGACAATAGGGACAACTTAAGGATTTAACTTGTTCAGGAGTAAGTGCTTGACTAGCGTCAGTAGTTAAATTAAGGCATTCGAAGCAGTATTCTGATTTGCAGCCATTGCATTTCAAGTAGTTATTACTCTTTAGCGCCAAGTTACAGCCGTGGCAAAGCATCTCAAGAGTATAAAGTAAGGTCAATCCTTTTATATTATATACTACGTACAATCGAGCGATCCGAAGTACCAGGCAATTAGAAAATGTAAAGAGAGCAGAAGCGTGTACCTAGCTACAGTCCAGTATGGCGCCGCCCACCGCAACTGTGAGTGTTGGTCGTGGGCAGGACTCGAGACGTCACCGATGCAGCCAATAGCACGCTGGTCGTGGGCGCCGCCCCCTTATTTGGTGCGCAGGAGCAGTGGGCGGGTACAGCTGTTAGTGTGACGTAGTTGATGCGATGGATGATGGCCGATGTTGAAGTATGACTCACCCGCGGAAACGCGGCGCCTGGTAGATTCGTAGACCTCCTCACTGTTTATGATGTCCTATTTTTTGAAGTCGATTTTTGTGTATTAAATTTGAATTAAAATTAAAATAAAAACGAAATACAGTTTGTCTCAAAAGCGTCTGAACTCCTCAGAGGTCCGGGGGGGAAAAAAAAAAACTTTTGTTCATACTTATATTATTTAGTTAGTCATGCTCACTAAAAATGTTCAACCTGGTGGCGGCGTTGTGTGTCGGGTCCTCTAATATGGTTGAGCTCAGCGATGGCTGATCCACACGTCAACTCGTGAACGGGTGCTGTCAGGGGGGGGGGGGGGGGGACTGGTCTGCTCGGCCTCTTTGAGACTACTTTAAGTTTCTTCTCTGCAGTGGTCGGTTCCGAAACGCTAGTAGTCTGTAGCTTTTGAACATTTAATAAATACATATATCTAATGAGATAATTTTAAATATGATATGACGTGAAAAAGTGCCTGCAAAGGCCTATTTTCTGAATAAACGTTTTGATTTTGATATATCAAGGGAAATATAGAAAAACAAAAAATTGTTGTTGTAGTTAAACGCTTAACGGAACCCTTATTGAGGCTCTATCCGTGAATCCGACTCATAATCGGCCAGCTTTTTTATTTAAAAGTAAATAGACACAAGAGGTAAAAATATAATGCTGATTTTTAAAACAAATATATTAAACTTTAAAATAGTTTTATAAAAGTATACGGAACCCTATATAAAACGCGGCCCAGCTCGGTCTTGACCGGCTTTTACTTTATAATTTACTAGCTTCAATATTTGTATCTCACTTACAGCGGGAGAAACCCGCCCGCCTAGTTACATAAATGTTCCCAACTAAATTTAATGTTACTATTCATATATTGCGACCTCGGCACAAAAGAAATAGAAAGTAGTAATCTATTTTTAATAAAATTGGTTTAGACTAATGTCTAAATTAATTTAACCTTTTGTTCTCCACTAAAAGGACCCCGTTTAACTGATCTCCTCCCACTTTCCGAAATGAGCCTGTGGTTATGGCTGACAGCCTCGAATTGCTTGGAATGACTCTGGACTCCACTCTAAACTTTGGTCGCACCATCGAACACAAGACAAAAACTGCGGCCAAAAAGCTTGGTATACTAAACAAAACATAACGATATTTCTCGTCCAACCAACTTAAGGTGTTATACCAAGCCCAAATCCGTCCTTGTATGGAATACTGTTCCCACCTTTAGGATGGTTCGGCCAAATATCAGTTATCAGCATTAGACTCAGTGGAGCGTCGTGCCCTGAAACTTATAGGAAACTAAAAGCTAGACGCATCGACGTAGAGTGTCTTGTCTGTCAGTTTTCTACAGGTTCCATTTCGGGGAGTGTTCACAGGAACTCCACGAACTTATCCCACCCACCCTTTTTCGGCATCGGTCTGCTCGGCGAGGTGAAAGTATGCACCCGTATGTGGTTGATATACCACCAGCGCGCACGAAGCGCTTTTCCTCTTCGTTTATTTTGCGTACGGCTAGGGAACGGAACCTCTTGCCACCGGAGGTTTTCCCTGACACGTATAATTTGGGTCTCTTTAAAGCTAGAGTGAATAGGTTTTTAATGAGCCAGCGAGCTCCACCATAGACCACATCTTCACTTAACATCAGGTGAGATTGTGGTCAATCGCTGGATCATCATGAATAAAAAATAAATACCTAAAATATTGTTTGATTTGTCAGTATTGTGAGACCGACTGTGTAAAACAATGGCAGATATTCGGGCTACCTAATGGAAAACGGTTGCCGCTACCTATGGACGCATGCAACACTTTCAGCTTTTTCAGATCGAGCTCTTGATATCGCTTTAGTCGGTCTTTGCTTACTGTATTTCAAAAATTGGTTACAAATATTACGATTGTATGTAATCGGGATTGGCCACATTGCGGCTGTCACCTTTGAACATCCTAAATCACTGTCAACACAGCGGTCACAGTAATAGTGCCCCAATGCCCAGCTGCCCAGCGCCGGGCAGTAAATATCTCGCGCAATAAATTCGGCATTGCATCGCACTGTTTATGCGCGGATCCAATTTATATTTTATGCCGATTTTGTATACGATAATGATTTGCTCTTATTGATTTATTTGTGTTTATTATTAATAATAAAATATTTTATTCCAGAATTGCATTAACATGGTTCCAGAACCTCGATTTATTAATTGTTATTATTAACGAAGCATTAAATTAAAAAACAGCCGTATTCATTTATGAGCTGGCATTCTTTTGTAAAATGCAAATTGTACCAGAAAGAAAGAATATCTTCTATAAACGGCTATAAACTATCTTTAAATAAATATCTTATTGGTAAGTATTTCAGTATTCGAAGTACATATCACATTTATATGTTAACGAAGGTAGGTGGAATGAATCGCATCTAGGCTGTCACCTTTGTACATCCTAAATCACTGTCAACACAGCGGTCACAGTAATAGTGCCTCAATGCCCAGCTGCCGAAGGCCGGGCGGTAAATCAGCCCGATTGCCCGGCTCATTTGGATATTTCACGCAATAAATTCGGCATTGCATCGCATTGTTTATGCGCGGATCCAATTTATGTTTTATGCCGATTTTGAATAAGATAATGATTTGCTATTATTGATTTGTGCTATGTTTATTATTACTAATGAAATATTTTATTCTAGAATTGCATTAACATGATTCCAGAACCTCGATTTATTATTTACTCTAACGAAGCATTAAATTAAAAAATAGCCGTATTCATTTATGAGCAGGCATTCTTTTGTAAAATGCAAATTGTTTTAACCTAACTGTGCCAGGAAGAAAGACTATCTTTTATAAACGGCTATATATGTACTATCTTTAAACAAATATCTTATTGGTAAGTATTTCAGTATTTGAAGTACATATGACATTTATATGTTAACGAAGGTTTACATATAAATGTCATATGTACTTCGGGTGGAATGAATCGCATCGAGGCTGTCACCTTTGTACATCCTAAATCACTGTCAACATAGCGGTCACAGTAATAGTGCCCCAATGCCCAGCTGACCAGCGATGGGCGGTAAATCTGCCCGATTGCGCGGCTCATTTAGATATCTCACGTATAAATTCAGCATTGCATCGCACTGTTCAGGCGCGGGTCTAATTTATTGCCCGATAAATTGCCTGCCGCTTGGATTCATAATTATTTTATTCTGATTTTGAATAAGATAATGATTGCTTTTATTGATTTGTGCTATTTTAGTAGCAGGCTTTTTGAGTGAAATGTGATTTTTTACCCGACTGCACTAGTAAGAAATAAGGCACGTCGAATTTATTTAGTGTGCTCTGCTGTATAGACTGTTGATGTATTTTAGCTTTAAAAGTATCGTTTGATTTGCTAATGGTGGATTTAGGTGCCAATGTTTAAAAACCCAAACGCATAATGCCAAATTACTTGAAGATATTCCTATAATTTTTCATCCGAGCGTATTCCCGGCAGTCTTCAGCAGCAACGCCTTAAAACCCGGGGGCTAATTATTCTAGGTGATTTGACGAAGTTATTGATTTTAACAGTCGTATAGTATAGTAGTATAGAATTTCATTTTTATAATCAGGCTCTTGTTAAAGCTGTAGTGACATATTGCTTTCTCTCATTCTGTTTTGTCTTTCAATCTGGTAAATAGTCCCTTGGTGTGTAATCGGGGTTGACCACATTGGGGTCGTCACCTTTGTACATCCTAAATCACTGTCAACACAGCAGTCACAGTAATAGTGCCCCAATGCCCAGCTGCCCAGCGCCGGGCGGTAAATCTGCCCGATTGCCCGGCTCATTTGGATATCTCGCGCAATAAATTCGGCATTGCATCGCACTGTTTATGCGCGGGTCTAATTTATTGCCCGATAAATGGAAGACTATCGCGCGCGTACCGGTAATTATTTTATTCCGATATCAATGAATTAAAATTTTGTTGTTTGAGTTTTGATTCATATAAAGCACAAGATATCTCATAAACTCTTTTTATCATTTAAATATTTTGTCCACTTACGTATGGAATAAAATAAAAATTACAGCGCGCTTAAAGTTGCGTATTTAGGTATGTCTCGGCAGAAGACCCCGGGCGAAACATAGCAGGAGATGGCGTATTCAGTTACATTGGCGACTCCGAGAGTATGAAAAATATGAGATACAGCTTGTCTCACAGACAAAATCCTAAAGTCTCCGGAACATTCGTAGAGTAAATGGTAGAGTGCTAACTATAGCAGTGTAAACAGCAATGGTAGAGTAGACAAGAAATTGGTAGAGTGACTAGAAACGTGGACAGACTACTTACTTCCATTTCAACAGTCCTGTTTCTAATATTTGGTTACGCTATCCATGCATGATACGATTATTAGAGTTAAAAAGAAATCGTTGCATCGATGTTAACAGAGAGAGTAGGCCTCTAAGTACTCGAGAACTAGTGACGTCCGCGGCATTCTAACTCTTTTAATAAAATTCAAATTTACGTATAGACATGGAAGAGAAGGTTCTTGACATACATATAATATATATTAATTTTTTGCCATGATTTGATATTTCGTTTAAAAAATCTCGGCGAAGCTTTACTGGGCAGGGTCCCGGGTTCAATCCCGGTCAATTCAAGATGGCTAACGATCTTTTTCAGATTGGCTTGGGTCTTTCTTTCTCTTTCAGTTCTACAACTATTTACTCCGAAAAATTGAACACTCCCAGGGCATCAGACTATAAAATACGCTACCACACACGTCGTTAACCGGAGTCTCGAAGTTGGATGGAGCATAATAATTTAACGAGCATCTAAAGCCTCCCATTGTCTAAGGGGGTATTGACGTGGCAGCTGGGGTGTAACCCTTAAAGGGAGAAGGTTCTTGGAAGTAAATACCTATATATAAATGAACACCGTTCTCCCCACCAACATGCTAAACGTGGCCTTTAGGTTTTATAGACCTGGGCTCTGTCTACCTCGCAAGGGAAAAAGACGTGATACTATGTATATATATTTATGAATAAACAACACAATTTTTTTTGACATGATATAATGCCATCAAAAACAATACTTGTCAAAAACCCAAGTCTCGCTACTCTGTTCTTCTACCGTAAAAAGTTGTGAGATCCATGTAATAATACCAAGTCGGTAAATTTATTAAGTCCCTACTAAAGTGACCTTTTGTCTTAAGTTATTACGTAATTAGCTAACCTAACAGTATCTTATTGTGACCATATTAAAATTAAAAATCTTTTATGTTTAAATAAATAGATTGACTTGGCAATCGCATGAAAACATAATGTATCTCACAAGTAATACATATTTTATTAAATGAGACTGTTTATTACGATTGCCAAGTCAATCTATTTATTTAAACATAAAAGATTTTTAATTTTAATATGGTCACAATAAGATACTGTTAGGTTAGCTAATTACGTAATAACTTAAGACAAAAGGTCACTTTAGTAGGGACTTAATAAATTTACCGACTTGGTATTATTACATGGATCTCACAACTTTTTACGGTAGAAGAACAGAGTAGCGAGACTTGGGTTTTTGACAAGTATTGTTTTTGATGGCATCTCATTTCTTTTTGTAGATAGTCTTACTTTTTCGTTGTCTGTACCTTCTACTTATTGAATACCAACAACGGATATTCTTAAAACTCACTCCCTGTCTTATGACCTTTTCTAATTTTAATAGGTAGTTTTCTTCTTTTTCTTTTCCGGTACTACTTCTTGAGCTTCAGCTACAGTTTTTCTCAAAACCCACTCCCTGTCTCTATGGGTTTTTCTCGGAGGCTTTGAGTTTACGATTTTATTTTTGACAAGTCTGGAGGGTAAATTCTTCTTAGTTTATTGTATTCACAAATTGATGATTCCTGCGTTTTGATACTTTCGATATTAATTAGATGTAAGTCGCCCAGACTTTTTACTCTTGAAAGTACTACGTAAGCTTAAAAAATATTATCGTAGTTTTGAGCAAAACTGTACAAGTTAGTAATCTCCAACTGTGTAGGTCATTTAGGATAGTGATCATCAATCCAAGACTCTCAATAAATATCTGTGGACCCACGTCCTAGCAAAATCATATCTGATCTAGATTTAACGGGCCAATTGCGGAAGATGTTGACTTCCAGCCATCAAATTGTTGTGGTACGATCTGTACCGTACAAAGGAATACCAAGTAGAGTGGCAATGGCTTCCAAAGAGTCGCACTCGCTACTAGATAAAATTCTAAGGCCTACCCAGAAACATACAAGCAACGTGACTTTTCTCGCTTTTGGTGGTACATTTAGTAACGTAATAATTTGAAATAGCTGTTCTTTCCCTTAATCGCATGTAATACCAAGTATTAAATTGAATTACCACCGAATGATACTCTCAAAAAACTTTTCGTAAACTTTGAAAGCACGAATACAACGCGGCGGCCGCCATAAATTCAGACGTGGAACCATAAGTCCGAGGTGATTTTACCATTGCCGTCATGTACAAATCAGCGTCAATAAAGGGGTCTCCGCGCTCGTCACAAATATACAGTTTTAACTTCTCCCAATGCGCTACCACATACGACTATAGCAGTCTAATCTCATAAGAAGACTCAATATTTCCATACAAAGAGACAGAGAATGAAATAAACAAGATCCATCACCAGGTATATGGACAACTCTGTGTGGGCAGGGATGGCCATTCCCATACAGGTTATCCGTATTCATTGCGATTACTAGTGCTAGTACCAGTACGCAAGAGTTTTTTTTTATGTAGGAATACGATTATTAGATTAATATAACTTGGATCCCCAAGATATATTTTAAAACTAGAGGCTGCGTGAACTGTGACTACAGTCATCGAAGGTTTGTGGTCGTCAAGCAATTTTTCGGATAGGTACCTACATCAATTTCGATAAAAAAAACTATGATTGCGCAATCTAATTTACGACACCCGCCATCTAGTGACAACTTTATAAAACTTAGCTTAAACTTTGTGATTCAACAGGAAGGTTTATGTTTAATACATTGCCGGGTGCAGAGTAGGGAGGGCTGCTAGTTGAAAATTATTAGCTACTTATCTAGGTACCTACCTACACCTCTTATTCTATTATAAAGGCACAATAATTTATTCACTGCAATGTAACTTTGTAATCCTATATATTTATATGAGATAACAAAGTTATTTATGCAGTTGGTGTATCTAGAAAACTGGACTGAAATTGCAAAATATTTTAGTTTTTCCTTTATTTCTACACTAGAAACTAATTGTATACTAAATTTGAAGTGTCTACACCTGCTAGAAGTTCCTTATAGTTTTGATGATATGACCGGGCGCAATAGGGGAGGGCTGCTAGTTGAACATTATTACCTACTTATATCTAGATACCTACACCTACACCTTTTATTTATTTTTATTCCATTATAAAGGTACACTAATTCATTCACTGCAAATGTAACTTTGTAATCCTATATATTTATATGAGATTACAAAGTTATTTATGCAGTTGGTGTATCTAGAAAACTGGACCGAACTTGCAAAATATTTTAGTTTTTCCTTTATTTCTACACTAGAAACTATTTGTATTCTAAATTTGAAGCTTCTGCACCTGCTAGAAGTGCCTTAGAGTTTTGATAATCGGTCGGTCGGTAAGTGACAAACGACTAGTTATTATTCTTAAACTAGTGGTTCAAATTGAATGCAATTTAAAATATACTGAGTTTATACAATCCTTGCTTGATTTTTAAAAAATTCCCGCGTCTAGTTTTATCTACACAATTTATTCACTGCAAATGTAACTTTGTAATCCTATATATTCATATGAGATTACAAAGTTATTTATGCAGTCAGTGTATCTGGAAAACTGGACTGAAATTGCAAAATATTTAAGTTTTTCCTTTATTTCTATACTAGAAACTAGTTATATTCAAAATTTGAAGTTTCCACACCTGCTAGAAGTGCCTTAGAGTTTTGATGACGGGTCGGTCGGTAAGCGACAAAATTAAGAACTTTGACTAGTTATTATTCTTAAACTAGTTATTCAAATTGAATGAAATTTAAAATTTACTGAGTTTATACAATGCTTGCTTGATTTCTTGAAGATTCCTGCGTCTAGTTTTATCCACACAATTTATTCACTGCAAATGTAACTTTGTAATCCGATATATTTATATAAGATTACAAAGTTATTTATGCAGTCAGTGTATCTGGAAAACTGGACTGAAATTGCAAAATTTTTTAGTTTTCCCTTTATTTCTACACTAAAAACTAATTGTATTTCAAATTTGAAGCTTCTGCACCTGCTAGAACTGCCTGGGAGTTTTGATGATCGGTCAGTCAGTGAGTGACAAAATTAAGAACTTTGACTAGTTATTATTCTTAAACCAATGGTTCAAATTGAATGAAATTTAAAATATACTGAGTTTATACAATGCTTGCTTGATTTTTGAAAATTCAGGCTTGTAGTTTTATCCACAACGAAGTTATAGGGGGTCGAAAATGGCCTGAAGTGCTTCGAGAAAAGAATGGTACGGCCGTGCCGCTTTTTTGCTCGACTTGGCGGGGGCACTGCCGTGCCCCCAGATATTTCGTTTAATGACCCCTGTGGGTAAGCGTTTTTTTTTTAAATAATGCATCTTGTTTATTTTAAGCTAACACTTTTTTTCGGCATTTCAAATGCTAATCTGATATATTCTTATTAAGAAATAAGCCGTGTAGTTCCCGGCAGAGTAGAATAGGACCACTCCAAGTCTTTCCGCGGATGTCGTTAAAGGCGACCAAGGAAACACAAGCTAAACAAGCTTATAAACATCAAAAAGACCTCTCCAATCCGTTTGGCCAGTGTGGAGAGTGTAGGCCAGATCCTTTGACTACTACCAGAGCTATATATTAGTTATAAAATAATAACTAAAAGCTAATATATAGCTCTATTGCAAACTCTTTAGTTTTACATTCTTTATTTTAAATTATATTTTTTTAACCTTTTGTTTTGAAAATATGTCACACTCTAATTTGTGTTATAAAGTCTAGTAAATATTCGTGAACCCAAAGCGTTTCTCATTTATATTCCTAAAAGAACCTTTTAATAGCGAAAATAAATATTGATTGGTAATAAGCTCTGGTAGTACAGAGAGGGTCATGATCCTGCAGTGGAGACTAGAAAAGACCTGATGGTGATGATGATGATGATATGAGAAAAAATTCACGCGGGCAGTATTTTAACCTGCGTCAGTCTTTCTAAAAAGTTTCGTATAAAGACTTAGATGCAGGTATGTACATCGACAAATTGTACTCTCCCAGGGCATCAGACTATAAAATACGCCACCACACACATCGTTAACCGGAGTCTCGAAGTTGGATGGAGCATAATAATTTAACGAGCATCTAAAGCCTCCCATTGTCTAAGGGGGTATTGACGAGGCAGCTGGGGTGTAACCCTTAAAGGGAGAAGGTTCTTGAAATACCTATACAGAATGTAACATGACCCTCGACATATCATTAAGGGGATGAGTGACACAGTCAATATGAACAACTTTTGCTATGGGGTCAACGATGGGAACTCGAAAAAAATTTTCGCTTTCCCATACATTTCACCCGGACGGCAAATTTTTTTTGTATGAAATTGACGATTTTTTTTTTGAGTTCCCTGCATTGATCACATAGCAAAAGTTGTTCATATTGAAGAGCTGGCTCACCCCTTTAAGGGTATGTCGACAGTCATGTATATGAATAAACAATTCTACATTCTTCGGCATGATTTGAAATGTCTTATAAAGACATCTGCGAGCCTTTGAATGGCAGAGTTCGATCCCGGTCAGGTCAAAATAGCTTCTAAAAATCTTTTCAGATTGGCCTGGGTCTTGGATGTTTGTCTATACAGCATGTAAATTGACCCTCGACATGCCATAAAGCGTGACTCAGCACGTCAATATGAACAACTTTCCCTATGGGATGAATGCTAGGGACTAAACAAATTCAACATTCAAAAAATTTGTCGTCTTATTTTCAATTTTTGATCTATGTGCCTTGGGAAATTTATTCAGTATGATCAGTGCAGGTACGTTGGAGAATATGGCAAGGAGATTTACACGGTGTTTATTGATAAATAAATATATACCACTAATCACACAGATTGAGAATGCTCCAAAGTAAGTAATTGATGATGACGATGAAGGCGTAAAAGCTCAACAAACAAACAAAGCTTTCGAATCCCTAACTTCCCTAAATCCCAACTAATATTATAAATGCGAAAGTGAGTAATATATATATATAACTCACTATAATGTATAACAAACAATATATATATATATATGGCTAAAGTTACTAGCTAAATATATATATATATATTATACATTTATATATCCTATCCTAATCCTAACTAATATTATAAATGCGAAAGTGAGTTTGTTTGTTTGTTTGTTACGCTTTCACGTCGTATCTACTGAACCGATCGTCATGAAATTTTGCATACACATAGGTTAGGGTACTGAGAAGGACATAGGCTATATATCACGCGGGCGGAGCCGCGGGTAACAGCTAGTTTACAATATTAACCACAGTGTAAAAGTAGCGTTTTAGACGAATTGCTACTGTAGACTAATTACGATTGCTACCATTCGATTCTAAACCGTTTAGATGATTCGACTATTGTTGTAACATAAGTAAAAAATTCAGATGAAATCTCCATGCCTCCTATATCTTCCCCTAACATCTAAATAAAGGTAGCTTCATAATTATAATCCGCGGCAAAGGGCGGAAAGTACACATGTAGATTGCAGTTTCGTGCAACGCGCCCTGAAGGGACCGTATGTGGGTCACCTAAATACGGGGCCCTAAGCGTAGGGTGAGTGCTACCGTTATCGTCACTTTTAGTTTTAATTACAAAAAGAAGTTTCTCATCCCTAATTATGCAAAATTACTTACTATTAGTAGTAGTTTTATTCACAAACAACATTATTAAATCTAAATATATATAACTTAAAGGTGACTGACTGACTAACATAGTGATCTATCAACGCACAGCCCAAACCACAGGACGGATCGGGCTGAAATTTGGCATGCAGGTGGATGTTATGACGTTGGCATTCGCTAAGAAAGGATTCTGATCAATTCTACCTCCAAGGGGATAAAATAGGGGATGAAAATTTGTATGAAACTTTGTCAATTTTAAACCGATCGGGCTGAGACTTTGCATGCATAAGCTACTATGACGTAGGCATCGTCTAAGAACAGATTTTAATAAATTTCACCCTGAAGGGGATAAAATAGGTGATAAATAACGCGAGCGAAGCCGCGGGCAACTAGTATAATTATAATTAATTAAAACTAAATTAACCTAAAAAATAACAATTATTTCTATGTATTCAAAATTACCCAACTCTTCATAGTATGTTTACTACATATTATCATGCTTTATCCCTTGCGGGGTAGACAGAGCCTAAGGTAATAAAACCCAAAGACCACGTTTGGCGTGTTAGTGGGTGTAAAGGTGTAAAACGGAATTAAAATAGTGATGAGTTGCTAGCTGCATCGCCTATAACCTGATTCCTTAGATTTTCACCCAATCACTCGACCGGCTTTTACGGTCTTCTTATGTAGTATAGCCCGTGGTTCGATTTATTACGGTTATGTCCCTTCCACGTTGTATATAAATAAATAAATAAATAAATATATAGGGACATATCACACAAATTGAGCTAGCCCCACAGTAAGTTGTGAACTTGTGTCGCAGGATACTAACTCAACGATACTATTTTTTATAACATATACTTATATAGATAAACATCCAAGACCCAGGTCATTATGAAAAATATCGTTTTCCATCATTACCTGACCGGGGATCGAACCCGGGACCCCTGTGTCGAAGGCTGGCGTGTTGACCGCTGCGCCACGGACACGGATATAATAACACTTGGACTTCAAAATCGGTCGAGCCTTTTAGGCTCCAGAAGGAAGCAATGGAACATACATTATTACGTTAAAATATACATTTATACGTGCGAAAAACATTACCTCCTTCTGGGGGGGTTAGTCGGGTACAGCCAAAAAAATTTTTATCATATCTGTTGGTACAACTACAAAATCAATGTTATAAATTTTTTCACTAATCTTGCAACATAGCTTAACAGAGACTAGATTTTTAACGCAGACGAAAAATACAATAATTGATAAAAATGAGAATAAAGAAGTGATGATCTAATTGCAAAAATAACCAAAATGTTCACAATATTAAATAAGTAATATCCATTGAAACTATCACAATTTAAAATTAAAGCAATAACACCGCCATAATAAGTGAACTCTCGCCGGGTTAGGATAATTTCAGCGCTGCAGGTGAAAATTCCTCTCAGTCTCTTTATTTGAAACTTAATAAGTCCAATTTTCAACCGAAGCTCCGGAATGCATATGAATGATGTATTCAAATAACTTCTTTTGATGCAACAGCTATTTCAAAGTGTGACCAATTGCAAAGAGAATGTTATATTTAAGTTTGTTGGCGTTTGAAGAAATGTGTGGGATACGTGCTTTGTTGTGAGGTGGATGCTTTTCAAGATAATTTGCTTTTAGAAAGTTGATGGAGACTTGCCGGTCTTCATAATATGGTGTTTTCAAGTCAATTTGATTTAGTTATGATGAATAATTTTCTAATGTTAGATTGCTTTGCTGTGATCAAATTTTTTGTTAAAGAGTTAAAAAGATTTAAAAATGGTAATATGGGAAAATATATAAAAAATTACAGGTTAGAAATTAATAATTAATTAATTAATTCTATTAATTTGACTTCTCCTCCTTGTTATTGTGGAGTTGTTTACTTAGCCGTGATACTATTATTTAATGGAAATTGACAATTTTAATGAAGTTAACTATTTTGGTGGCTTTTTCTTCTGTACCTGTGTAATTTTCATCATCAGGTCTTTCTAGTCTCCACTGCAGGAGCACGACCCTCTCTGTACTACCAGAGCCATATACTAGCCTGAGTAGTCAGAGGATTTGGCCTACACTCTCCACGCTGGCCAGACGGGTTGGAGAGGTCTCGTTGATGTTAATAAGCTTTGTTTAGCTTGTGTTTCCTTAGTCGCCTTTTACGACATCCACGGGATGACTTGGAGTGCTCCTATTCTACTCTGCCGGGAACTACACGGCGACTGACTGTGTAATTTTATACAGTACTTATTAATTTAAAACATACATTTTATGTTTTTTTACAAACAAGTAGGTTAACAAGTATACGGCCCACCTAATGGAAAGCTGTCACCGTAGCCCAAATGCATACTTGCGCGTTGCTGACCCTGAAGAAATCTTTTCACGCCCATTTTGAAGAATCCATGTGTGTTGTAGTACGTTGTAGTCTGATGATTTTTAAAAATCTAATTAGTTTACAATACACAGGCATCTCAGTAAATAAAAAACAAAACAGTATTTGAACCCGGATGTTTGTGGTCTACAACAGGTACAAGTACCCTACCCATACACCCTAACCTACTGCAGGGGTCTTCAAAACTGCGCAATTGCAACATCCACGTGGTTCTCAAGTTCATTCACCTCTCGCCGACTTTACCACAAAAATCACATTTTGAACTCTATCTCCAATGGATAAGAACCAAAACAAACGCAATATAATGTATGTCACAGATGCTTTTTGATTTACCTCCTTTAAAGAAACTCTTACGTGCGCCATTTTGAACTTTACGACGTTACAATAAAAATCATTTTCGCTTTTGTTTTCCTTTATTCACATTTCGCATTGACAGTTCTTGCTCCCCTGTGTAAAGAAGTATAGTCCTAAATTAAACCTTATGCTCCCGGAATAAGGTAAACATTGTCCCGGGCAGTGTTAACAAATACGACGCAATAAGTGTGACGTCAGAAGGGTAAAGTAAATTGGGTATTTATCGTAATGAATTATAACCGTGATGTTTATGATTCATGATGTGGAACGTTAATTTCAAAAATGTAAACACGTATGTTTCTTTTTGCAAAAAAGTTTTTTTTACAAGCTTTTATTGTTAGTAATCTTGCATGAACATGACTTAGAATAAAAATGATTTTAAATAATATTATTGTTTATGTAAGCATCTAGCTAAAAATACTATTTTAATTAGATAAATATACATTAAGGGGACTCACTAGGCACAGTAGCGACGCCAATAATTTTATTCCTAATACTTTACAAATAGAAAGAAATTCAAGAATGTAAATCATATAAGCCTTAGTAAATAACCTGAAGTATTTTTGGAATCATGTTTTAATATTATGAGAATCAGTCATTGAGAGAAAAAGTGATAACCGGCAAAAACGGCCGTTTTTGGCGTTAATCAGATTCTCATAATTCTCACTGATTCCGATTATTCTAAAGTATAAGGAAAAAAATTATTGGCGCCGCTACTGTGCCTAGTGTGCCCCCTTAAGGTTATTTACTGGCTTATAATATGATTAACATTCTTGTTTTTTTTTCTATTTGTAAAGAATTAGGAATAAAATTATTGGCGTCGCTACTGTGCCTAGTGTGCGGCCCAAAAATTGGTTAGGAAAGTCCATTTCCAATGCATGAAAAATTAAAATTATTATATTGTTACCAATAGTGGCTCTGTGAACTGTAGAATTCGCTAGTCTGTATTTTTTATCATCATCACCAGGTCTTTTATAGTCTCCACTGCAGGAACACGACCCTCTCTATACTACCTCGGGCATGAAGCCAGAGCAGTTAGAAGATTTGGCCTACACTCTCTACTCTACGCTGGCTAGGCTAGTTGTAATGACCTTTTTAATGTGTGTAAGCTTTGTTAGGTTGTGTTTCATAAGTCGCCTTCTACGACTTCCGCGGGAAGACTCGTAGTGGTCCTATTCTACTCGGCCAGAAACCACATGGCAAAAGCCTTAAAATTAAATGAGTTTTCATCACGTACCATAAACAAAATCCTGAGAGACGTTTGAAAGTATAAAGAACATTACAAAAAACATGAATGTGGGCTATGCTCAGCAACAACATCACGCGTACAAAATGCTAAATATGTGACGTAAACTTTGCGGTATTTTGAAATTGGTTCTATTTGAATTCAATATTGCTTTTGGTTCGAGTCGATTTTATGTCTAAAACTAGCTGTTACCCGCGGTTTCGCCCGCGTAATTTATGCCTATGTCCTTCTCAGTACCCTAACCTATGTGTATGCAAAATTTCATGATGATCGGTTCAGTAGATACGGCGGGAAAGCGTAACTAACAAACTCACTTTTGCATTTATAATATTAGTTGATACTATTATCAATACCTATGTAATTATTAAGTTCTTGAGTTCTCGAGCTCCGTGGCGCAGCGATCAACACGCCGGCCTGTGGCACGGACGAAATGATCTTTTTCAGATTGACCTGGGACTTGGATGTTTATCTATATATGTATTTGTTATAAAATATAGTATCGTTGAGTTAGTATCCCATAATACAAGTCTTTCATAAGAACTTACTTTGGGTGACAATCTGTGTGATTTGTCCGTATATATTTATTATTTATTTATTTGAGTTTAATGTCCATATTTTACAAGTCTGTGGTTTATATACCATACAAGTCTCTTTTCTCTTACAGGTTCATCATCATCATCAGGTCTTTGTTAGTCTCCACTGCAGGAGCACGACCCTCTCTGAACTACCAGAGCCATAATTAGCTAGGGTAGCCAGAGAATTTGGCCTACACTCTCCACGCTGGCCAGACGGGTTGGAGAGGTGTCATGGATGTTTATAGCTTTGTTTAGCTTGTGTTCCCTAAGTCGCCTTCTACAACATCCACGGGAAGACTTGGAGTAGTCCTATTCCACGAAGGCAGAACGAGAGGAAAATTAGAATTTTGGCCAGAAGTGGGTTAAAAAAACCGGCCAAGTGCGTGTCGGGCCACGCGCAGTGTAGGGTTCCGTAGTTGCGAATGACGACTTTGAGTTCACACTGTTCACACTCGCACCTCACAGCTTAACGACCAGAAACATCTAACAATGAAATTGTATGAAATTTTACATTTTCAAGTAGATTTTATAAGTTGGTTGTCTATAACTTTTTAGTTCGTACTAAATACTCTGTTCTGATATCAGTATATAAACTACTGCTGTAATTTTTTTCACGTATTCATATATAAACGTTTAGCAGATAGAGGGGGGGGGGGGGGGGGAGACACTTACTTCTAACAAAAATTTGCACTTTAAAACCAGGCCTTTAATTTGAGCCAGGGTCGATTCGGGCTAGTATCTTTGACTAGTTTTTTTTTTAATTTTTTTTATTAAAAAAATATCCAAAAAAAGCATAAAAAATAAATCACTCTATCTATTGGAGTTTTCACCCATAGATAGCGTCACCACATGAAAATCTGTGCAGCAGTTTGGAGTTTCTCGTGGAGACAGACAGACGCGGCGGAGGACTTTGTTTTATAATATAAATAATAATATAATATTAAACGAAAACGGTTAATTTGAGTTGAGGCGCCATGACTTTTATAAAGTAACCCCCTAAAAAGTAATGTTATAATAACAAATAATGAAAAATAAGTAAATAAAATATGCAGAGCTTTTCAAACTTCCTAATTATATTCTGGAATTAGGGACATGAACGAGCTAAAGTTGAGTAAAATGGACACCCAGCGAGATTAGCTTAAAAGCAATATACGGAACTAACGACTGAATTAGCGACGAGAGTCGACTGAGCCCTTCTCAGATTTTGTGCTTTCTTAAGGGGGAGTTTCTAATTGAAAATTGTCGAAAGTCCTCTATGTAGGGCATGTGAGGAATCAGAGGAGACAATGAGACACATCTTGTGCTACTGCGACTCTAAGGTTGGTGAGCGTTTGGACCTTTTCGGATCGGCGTAACCTGATCTAAAGGACCACAGGCACTACGCACCAGATGATATTCTGAAGGTCATGCAGTCCTTTTTCGTGAATCACCGTGTGGGTGAGTAAGGCATGGGGTAAGTACAAAATAACCCAAAGGTTAGACGTGCTTCCGATTTATAATCGCCCCAATGAAGATAAGATAAGTCAGATAAGAAGGGGGAGTTCACTTCCATGCTGGTCTAAGTAAAGAAAAGACGCAGAATATACCAGCTGCAACTCATCCCGCGCAGATCATAATAGCCAGTTAAGGGAATGGGCGAAACCTTAGGAATAATTTCTGTTAATTTTACACCTACTCGCCCATCAACATGTAAATGTGGCCTTTGGGTCTTATGACCTTGGGCTCTGTCTACCCCGTAAGGGAAACATACAAGATAGTATGTACCTATGTCTGTTCAGAGGGAGAATTTTCTTTTACATATATTCTGACTGCCAAAACGACACCGAGGACAAAATATGACCATATTAAGAGGGCCCAGAACGCGCATATTTCGAAGATGTTTATGTTAACGATCGAGTGTGCAATGATAATAAACAACATATCATACATAGGGTAGTCTTAAAGAGGCCGAGCAGACCAGTCCCCCTTGACAGCACCCGTTCACGAGTTGACGTATGGATCAGCCATCGCGACGAGGCCGCATTTTGTGCATTTTTAGTTTTTAAGACGTTACAATAATGTTTTTTTTTTATGTGATAATCTCAGTAGTCATTAGCTAAATGCACCTCATATATCGAATTAACTTTTAAGTATAATTAGTCGCAATAGGACAAGACTCGCAATTGTATGCAAAAAATAACAATAAAAATAAGCAAGAAAATGTGTGGGTGTATTTTTTCTTTACTTACGAAGTGTTGGAGAACATCCCCTTACAAGTAGTAGAGCAGTAACAATAACAATTACACTAATATAGCCGGGGACACGCTGCCAGCACATTTTTCGTTCGCGGAGCTTTGCAAAATTCCGTCGCTACGTTTGTGAGAATTAAATAGACTTTTTAATTCTTTCAGAGGGTAATTTTTAACACATTTGTTAAAATGTTCCACCAGAGATAATGAAAAAAATAAATAAATTAACGACTATATTAATACGAGTGTTATCGAAAAAGAAATAGTATTAGGAACCCCAATGACATTTAAAAAGACCTATCTAAACACCCCGCATGTATTGGGTTGGTTTTTTTAGTTCTAGTTCCAAGTATCGGGATAATCCCAGGGGAAGGGGAAAGGATACCTTAATTTTCTTTTATTTTTGCATAAAAATTGTAAAGGATTTCACAGAGTAAATGTATCTAATATGTTTAACTTTGTAGACTTAATAGTTTCGGAATAATTTTAATTCCGTCACATTGTAACATACAGACAAACAGACAGATGACAGATGCGAAGAATCTGTAAGGGTTCTGTTCCATAATAATCCCCAGCGGTATCGGAAGTCATCATCAGGTCTTTGTAGTCTCCACTGCAGCAGCACGACCCTCTCTGTACTACTAGAGCCATGTATTAGCCAAAGCAATCAGAGGATTTGGCCTACGCTCACCAAGCTGGCCAGACGGGTTCGAGAGATCTATTTTATGTTTATAAGCCTTGTTTAGCTTGTGTTTCCTAAGTCGCCTTCTACGGCATCCTCGGGAAGACTTGGAATGGCCCTATTTTTCTCTGCCGGGAACCACACGGCGGTATCGGAACTAAAAGTTATGAAAAAGGAACCCTTGCAACTGACTTATTTCTACAAAGTCTCCCTCAGGTAAACCACCCCTCTTAATGGGGGTGGGAACGGTTTTAAGCCTCATTCCCACCAGCAGTGCTAGATCAAATAATCCCCGAACAATACGAGCGCAGACTATAACAGTCCCGCAGCTTTGCTGAAATTCCTTTGCGATATGCAGTCAAAAAATAAAAGCAACAAGTGCGAGAAGTACTCGATTATTCTGGGTTCCGTACTGTTCTTGGCTATTATGTCTATAGTGCCCTATAAAATAGTCAATGAATGGAATACTACTGCCAATCGGGCAAATAAAAGATTTTGTGACAATCGTTCGAAACGAAAATATTTTTTTTTTCACTTTCGAATTGCGCATCATTATATTACTTATAGTTTAACGAGCTCCGTGGCGCAGCGGTCAACACGCCTGACTGCGACACAGATGGTCCTGGGTTCGATCCCCGGTCAGGTCAAGATGGAAAATGATCTTTTTCAGATTGACCTGGGTCTTGGATGTTTATCTATTATAAAATATAGTGTCGTTGAATTAGTATCCCTGTAACACAAGTCTCGAACTTACTTTGGGGCTAGCTCAATCTGTGTGATTTGTCCGTATATATTTATTTACAAAAAAAATAAGAGAAAAAATAAGAAGTTTCTAAACTGAATCGGACAGAATTTTGCTTCGATTTTGTAAGTAACGCTTTCCCATCTTTAGGTTTTTCTAAGTCTCCACTGCAGGAGCATGAACCCCTCTGTACTACCTGAGCCATATATTAGCCAGAGCAGATGGGTTGGAGAGATATTTTTGATGTTTAAAAGCTTTTTTTAATTTGTGTTCCCTAACTCGCCTTCTACGACATCGACGGGAAGACTTGGAGTGGTCCTATTGTACTCTACCGGGAACCACACGGCACGTACTGCGTTATCTAGTAGGTGACGAAGGCGGAACCCTAAAAACAGAGCGCAACACAAGAAAAACAGCGCTTTTGTTGCCTCTCTCAGACGAGCGACTGTTTACTAATTAATGTTGCCCGCATGTAACTGCTGGGGTGGCCATGCTGCACAAGGGACTGTCAACTTTTTCATATTTTAATATCTTTTATTAAACTATGGGTCAGTCCACACGGAGACGCGACGCGCCGCGCACTTTTTACACTGTGATAGAATTTTAACTCTTATTTGCACACTTATAAGACTAAAATTGCGAGAAAAAACTTGATAGACAGTGGCCGCAAGATACCAGAGGAGGAGGCGAATTTTTGATGCGAAATTGGTCGTTTTGATTATGCGTATAAG
Source organism: Rhodophaea formosa (assembly GCA_963082605.1). Taxonomy (NCBI): domain Eukaryota; kingdom Metazoa; phylum Arthropoda; class Insecta; order Lepidoptera; family Pyralidae; genus Rhodophaea; species Rhodophaea formosa. The sequence continues at coordinate 17,571,939 of OY720220.1, forward strand.
GTTTAAAATCTTATCACAGTGTAAAAGGTGCGCGTCGCGTCGCGTTTCGGTGTGAACTGACCCTAAGTAGGCAAACAGGCACACATTTTTATAGGACTAAAGCTAGCTCCAATTGAGATTTTATTACTGACTGAGGGACGGACTTCGGCTTTGGGCGTTGCTTGTGTGCAAGGCTTGGAGAGACACCAAACTCTTATATGCCCGATGGGCCGAACTGAGTCTGATGGAAAGCGGTTGGCTTAGCCTATAAACGAACGAACCTACAAAACCAAGGGTGCCACACGCTTCATTTTTACGATTGCCAACACTTAAGGCAGACTAACTATCGCCAGCGGGTCCGCTCGCGTAATTGTCGATCCCTCAGCAAAAGTAGTTTTTATCCGTAGTGAATATTAGCCTATATCGTTCTCCATATTTCAGACAACTCATATGCAGATTTTTCCGATGATCTTGAGTAGAATGGAAGCGATACAAGCAAACAAACTTACTTACCCTATCTACTGAACCGATCATCATGAAATTTTGCATACTATAGGTTGGGATAGTGAGAAGCAAATATATACCACGCGTGGGTAACAGCTAGTAACTGATAAAATGCTATCACTTATCCGTCAAATGTCGTGAGTGTGGTCACCCCACAGCTTTCCCGCACTCGGCGGGCGTTTTGTTTTTTATTTGTAATTACTTGATGCGTTTCGGATCGCAGGGAACTGTCGTCACTGCAGCTCCATTTGAGATTCTTTTTGTGTGTGTACGTGGCCAACACTAACACTAAGTTTGTTATCATAAAATAACAAACTCGAGTAAAAATTGTATAAAAACAGGACTTGGCACGATACTTTAATTTATTTCTTTCCGCCAAGGTGACAATGGAGTTACATCTATCGTGGTAGCAGCGAGACCGAAAAGGTTCGTGCTAAGTCCTGTTTGTATACATAATTATGTGTATAAAGTGCTTAAGTTAACAAAGAAAAGTTGTTTGTTTGTTTTTCGTATGTGTAAGTGGCCAACACTGGTGTCAGATTTTTCAAGCTGCCTTAAGGCATCTGGCATAGCTTAACGACTGCCATTAACGATGACAGCCGGGACCAACGGCTTAACGTGCCTTCCGAAGCACGGAGGAGCTCGAGATATTTTTATGCCACTTGCGGTCACCCATCCAAGTAGGGACTGCACTAGGGGTTGCTTAACATATGTAAGCGCTCTTAGAGCTCACACCCACTGGACCATCGGGCTCCTCAATCGAATAGAATCCTCAAAGAAAAGTTAAATAATGCCTTTTCACTCTTGTCTTCAAATCTGCTACTCAAACGAAGTTTTTCTGTTAGACTGTGGTACTTCCCCGGACGAGCCGGCCCATTCATGCTACTAGCAAAAGTGAATTTCTACGGTAGTGTGGCCCTAACACAACTCTTCCACATCTCATGTTGTGCAGTTACCTGAAACAATCAGTGACTTGCTTCAATAAGTTTATCAGCTACTTATATCCGTTGCACAAGGTTTAAAAAAATCGTAAGAGATATATGTTTTTTAGCGTTTACAAAAATTAAAATTATTGACATTACGAAATTACGAGTACATAGCTTCTAATTTTTCTGCCTTTGTCGCTTAATGAATGTCCGTAGACAAATTCTTCCAAACACAGTAAAAACCGGAAATACGTGTTATTTGTAACGTTACGCAGTTTCCGGGAAACAGTCGGCGTCTAACTAGCCTCGATAAATTATCAGCTAATGGCCGCGATAAAACAACACCCTGTATAAAAATAACAACAGAATTTTGGGTAATTTTTTAAGACATAACTATTATTTGTTGTATTTTATTGAGGCAAATTAAAAAAAAAAACAGTAATGTCTCTCACATACTTCGGTAAGTTATTTAAGAAAAGTGTTTTAGAAGTTTAGATGCAAAGCCGTTTCTCTTGCGTTGGACGCTAAATAGTGACGGTTGTATGTATATCTGACAATGACATGTGCAAACTGCCTCCGTGGTCCAGTGGTTAAGGCGTTTGTTTTATTCACCCGGGGGTCGTGGGTTCGATTCCTACGGGAAGGATACTTTGTTAAGTTGTTTCCAGTTTGGTTAGGACATTGCAGGCATGAATCACCTGATTGTGTGATAATGATAAGAAAGATGATTCCGTGCTTCGGAAGGCACGTTAAGCCGGTGGTCCCGGCTGCCATCTGGTAGTCGTTAAAGGAACCACGTCAGAGGCCGAGAGGCGGTTCCGAAGAACTCTGACACCAGGGTGTGCATGTTCGACTGACTGTGTCACCTACACGAAATGATGATGATGATGATGAATGACATGTAAACAATTTCTTCCAAGGAGAAGTATAACCCCGAAATACATCCAATTCTTATGTTACGCAGTTTCCTGAAACAGTCCCTGTCTAACTAGCCTCAATAAATGATCAGCTAATGGCCGCGATAAAACAACAGACTGTATAATGATCAATAACAGAAATAATTTGGACTATTATGTGTGAGAAAAGTTATTATTATGTTTTTTTCCTACACAAAATATTACCTTTATTTACTGCCTCTGTCCCGGGTTCGATTCCCGGTCAGGTCATGACAGAAAACGATATATAACCTCAACTTGGTAATTCATTGATGTAAATCTATATACTCGGTCAGTCGACCATGCACACCCTGGTGTCAGAGTTCTTCGGAACCGCCTCTCAACCTCTGACGTGGTTCCTTTAACGACTACCAGATGGCAGCCGGGATCAACGGCTTAACATGCCTTCCGAAGCACGGAATCATCTTTCTTATCAGACAATCAGGTGATTCATGCCTGCAATGTCCTAACCCAACTGGAAACAACTTAACAAAGTATGCTTCCCGTGGGAATCGAACCCACGACCCCCGGGTCAACAAGGCAAACGGCTTAACCACTGGACCACGGAGGCAAGTACAAACTGAAAATATATCTACGTTGTTGCGTCACGTAGTGTTCTGAAGGTCGCTCTATAAATTATCGGCTAATGGCTGCGGTAAAAACAACACCTTGTGTAAGGATCTCCAACGGATGGAAATTCAGTGGAATTTTGTAGGAGAAAATATATTGTGTTTTGAATGTGACAAATTGGAAACTAAATGCCGACAAAAAATAATTTAAAAAAAAAAAAACACAAGAAATATGGTGTATATTTCTTGTGTTTTTTTTTTCCATCTAGATTCGATCTCAAGACTTTGTACAACGCTCTATAAATAGCTCGGAAGTTTAAAGTACATATTATTACTATTCAATTGTTTGTTTGTTTTTTGTATGTGTAAGTGGCCAACACTGGTGTCAGATTTCAAGCTGCCTTAAGGCATCTGACATAGCTTAACGACTGCCATCAACGATGACAGCCGGGACCAACGGCTTAACGTGCCTTTCGAAGCACGGAGGAGCTCGAGATATTTTTATGCCACTTGCGGTCACCCATCCAAATAGGGACTGCACCAGGGGTTGCTTAACATACGTAAGCGCTCATAGAGCTCACACCCACTGGACCATCGGGCTCCTCACTTTTCCATGGATGAAAGCTAGCTGTTTTGCCGTTGACACTGACGGTTGATACTTCTATACTAATATTATACAGAGGAAATATTGTTTGTTGGTTTGCATTGAATAGACTCCGAAACTACCGAAACAATTTTCAAAAATCTTTCAACTATAGGTTAGTAATCTGCGGAATGTGTAAAGTCAGAAATTTCGGGGAAGACCCTGAGAGTTCTCCTCCTCCACCAGTATAGAAACACATTACCCGCTTATTATAAGTTTTAATTTACGCGTATGAACTCTAGGAAAACAGCTAGTATCTCATGAAACTTTTTTCAACATCATCATCATCATCATGAGTCTATTGCAGTCCACTGCTGGACATAAGCCTCCCCAAGGGCACGCCAAATTGTGCGATCTCCTGTTTTCCTTTTCAACATAATCTACAAAAATATATAAAGGCGAGTCCTTCATCATAACCAACTGACATTTTTGTACGGACTCCTATTGTGAAACATGCCATGTCCGGAACCAGTATATTTATTTGTTACGCTAGTTTTGTCAATTTGTATAGGGAACCCTTTTGATAGAAATGATATGCGTCGGGGAATATTTTTCTTTACATAAAGCAGTTTGACAACAAAGTTCGTAATTTATGATATAGGCACAGAATTCTTGAGTTTCGACACGCTAAAAGATTTTAATGATCGTACAGATATAAATTGTAAACTTTAGCATCTAAATTTTATCTAAACCTAATGCTTTATTATTGGATTTTACGGGGTTGAGTCCTGCCTTCATTTGAAATAATTCATTTGGAAAAAAATAAAGTAAGAATTTAAAATTTTGTACCGCCTTAGTCTAAACTTTATACTTAAAGCTTTACTAAGCTTTTTCGCCAAAAGTGGCACAAAAACGCTAAGAATAGCTTCACGTTCTCACGCTTGTAAATACTTATTTATTTATTTATTAATCAATATCTTATCTTTATAGTTGTGGAGAGTGTAGGCCAAATCCTATGACTGCTCTGGGTTATGGCTTTGGCAGTACAAAGAGTTCCTGCAGTGGAGACTAAAAAGACCTGATGATGATGATGCACTTGAGAAGAGGTAAGAGGTGCGGAGACGCTGTATTGCGGGCTGCACTGCGAATTTTCGTTCTGTATTTTAGTCTTATATCAATTATGTACAACATCATCTTCACATAATACGAAATCATCAGAAAATATGCACACGCCAGTCTGCCTTTATTATAAAGTTATCCTCTCTCGGGGCTACTGGAAGAAATTTCTTTAGGAATAAGTAGTTCCCTTGTACTCATTTTCTGTATATATATTTTCTTAACATCATCAACAGACACTGTTTAGGCCTTAGGTAAGATTTAAATAAAAGGTATATCGTGGACTGTAAGTAAACTTATAATAATGTGGATAAAGGAAATACAATAATAGCGTTAAATGTGCCGGCCGGCTTTCGGTTCGCTCAACCCTTGACAGCTGTCCATCTGACATCACTGGGGATGCCAGCTCTAATGTTGCCCGCTGTCTGCTTGCGCGTGGACATCCTCCCCGGCCTTGACATCTTCAAGTGGAAGAGGGCAAAGGTTGTTGAAGCCTCGAATAAGGATTCCTCTCTTGGTCTTCACTTCGGCTACTCGCGTTACGCCATCTGTGCCCGGATATGTCCGCACCACGCGGCCCAACGCCCAGAGTAAAGGAGGTACGTTCCGGTCTCGTAACAGCACCAGCGTGCCTTCGTCGAGCTGGCCCTTGGACGATGCCCATTTTGTCCTTTGCTGGAGCAACGAAACATATTCGTTTTGAAAACGTTTCCAAAAATGCTGGCGAATGTGACTTATCCTCTTGTAACGATCAAGATGCTGGATCTGAGATTCTGCGACTTCAGTCCTTTGATCTGGTACCGCCAGTAGTGGTCGTCCAATCAGGAAGTGGGAAGGAGTAAGAGCACAAAAATCTGAAGGATCAGAGGAAAGCGGGGTCAAAGGACGAGAATTTAGAACTGCTTCAATTTGGCACAAGCATGTGGCCAATTCCTCGTATGTAAAATGTGTGAGGTTCAATATTCTTTTTAAGTGATGCTTAGCAGAGCGAACTGCGGCCTCAGCCATACCGTTAAAGTGGGGTGAATATGGAGGCGCAAAGCTAAACCTGATGCCTTCCTGCGAGACTTCTGATGCAACATCTGACTCCACTAAAAACCGCTGTAAATCATTATTGGCCCCAGCGAAGTTGGTGCCATTATCTGACAAAATACTGAATGGTTTACCGCGGCGAGACACGAACCGGTTCAGCGCGGCTATAAAGCCTTCCTTTGTTAAATCTGTGACGAGCTCCAAATGGACTGCTTTCGTTGCGTGACAAACAAAAATGCAGAGATACGATTTTGAGAGCTTACACCCCCTACCCTTTCGGTCAGCTACGAGTATTGGCCCGGCGTAATCAACGCTTGAGTTATAAAAGGGAAATTCAAGTTTTGTCCGCGACAAAGGAAGCTGTCCCATTATTGGCTGGATATTTTTACCTCTATATCTATAACATTTAATGCAGTTTCTAACAACAGCCTTTGCTAAATTCCTGCCTCCTAAAGGCCAATATTTTTGCCGCATGTTTGCCAATAGCAACTGAGGACCCGCATGTAAAAGTTTTTTATGTTGCATTTGAAATAAAATCTTTGTAAGGTGGTGTTTGCTGCATAGTAATATTGGGTGCTTCATGGCAAACTCGTAAGGCGAGTTGTCAAGCCTGCCGCCTACTCTTAATACTCCCTCTGAATCTAAAAAAGGTGATAAGGCTAGAAGCCTGTTTTTACGCGGTAGAGGTCTTCCCGCCTCAAGAAAAGTGAGTTCCTGTGGGAACATCTCACGTTGAGTAATGCGTATCAAACACATCAATGACTCCTCCAATTCCTTAGTGTCTAATGATCCACCAAGTTTTTTAACATTCCTTAAATTATAAACAAATCTCCTAATATATGCTACAATATTTTGCAAACGAGTAAAGTTTGAATGATAATGAATGAGTCTTTTGAAGATGCATGACTCAGATGTAGTGTTGTGATAAGATATAAGGCATGGATCTTTATTGTAATGATTGCAATATTTTTTCTTTAAAATTAACTCAGGTAGATCCTGTTTAATATTGATCTGAGGCTTAGTAGGCCACTTGTCTTCGCTTTGAGATAAAAACACTGGGCCTTGCCACCACAATGATGAACTGCCGATCAAATCAGCCTTGATCCCTCGGGAGACCAGATCTGCCGGATTGTCCTTAGACGGTACGTAGCCCCACTTGTGACTGGTCGTGTTCTCTTGTATTTCGTCAACACGATTTCTCACAAACGTTTTTAATTGGTTTGGTGGGGTATTTAACCAGCCTAATACCACCATTGAGTCACACCAAAAACGGCAACGAGAAATTGGAATAGTGAGAGATTGCATTACCTTAGTACACAGTCTGGATCCTACTAGTGCCCCGCATAGTTCCAAACGAGGTGTCGTAGTGGGTTTAACCGGAGCCACCCGATTTTTGAAACCAGAAGTTGGACGCGAATTGCCCCAGAGTCATCTGTAGACCGGACATAGATGCATGCTCCATACGCTCTTTCCGAAGCATCGCTGAAAATGTGAAGTTCATGGCTAGCTGAGTGACTCATTAGCACATACCTAGGAATTCTGAGTTCATTTAACTGTGGCAGCTTTGCCACAAATGACGACCATAATTCTGCAATTTTCATTGACACTTCTACATCCCACTCATAATTTTCGATCCATAACTGCTGCATAATTAATTTTGCTTCAACCACGCACGGTCCAACCAATCCCAAAGGATCGAAAATTTGACTTATTACCGATAAAATATGCCTCTTAGTTACTTTTTTGACGGCTTCAATACTTATAGAAAATGATAGGGTGTCAGATTTACATAGCCAAAGTAGTCCTAACGTCTTGGTAGCTATATTAGACGAGAGACTTAAGGAAGTTGGTACTGCGGATGATTGATCTACTCTGCTGCCAGTAATGGCTTCCAAAATCTCGGGGCAGTTAGATTGCCATTTTCTTAAAAAAAAATTGGCAGAAGACAGAATGGATGTTACCTCCTTAACCAGCTCGATTGTCTCTGCTTTTGTAGGTGATCCGCTAAGATAATCATCCACGTAGAAATCTCGTGATATTGCTGACTGTACGTTCTGATTTGAGGCCATAGAAGCGAGACTCACCAAACACTTGGTTGCTAAATAAGGAGCTGATGAAGTTCCGAAGGACACGGTATTTAATGTATAAGTTTTTAGGGGTTGCCCCGGATCGCGGCGAAAAATTATCTGCAACAATGAACGTTGCGAAGGTGTGAGCTTAATACATCGATACATTTTTTCAACATCACCTGAGACAACATACTTGTGTTGTCTAAAACGTAATAAAATTGACAGAAGGTCTTCTTGTACGGTGGGTCCCACCATTTGAATGTCATTGAGAGAAATTCCCGACGTTGTCGGGCATGACGCATCGAAAACCGCACGAAGCTTCGTTGTTGTACTAGACTCCCTCAGTACCCCATGGTGGGGTAAAAAGTATCCATAGGTCGCTGGTTCAAATCCGGCTCGAAGGACCACTGTTTAGGCCTTAGGTAAGATTTAAATAAAAGGTATATCGTGGACTGTAAGTAAACTTATAATAATGTGGATAAAGGAAATACAATAATAGCGTTAAATGTGCCGGCCGGCTTTCGGTTCGCTCAACCCTTGACAGCTGTCCATCTGACATCACTGGGGATGCCAGCTCTAATGTTGCCCGCTGTCTGCTTGCGCGTGGACAGACACCGTGAGCCAATACTGCGTACATCCGGAACGTTATCAATAAATATTTTAGGCGGCAGATTTTGCAGTTCTTATAAAATACAAGACAAGATTAAAGATTCAAGATTCAATCGTTTATTTAATATAGGTTTCTTTGAACACTTATTAATTGTCATATTTGTGTTTACAATTTTTACAACAAAAAATTTTTGTTGACGTCATTAATGTCAACTTAGTCTACCTGCGACCACGAACACTGTAAAGTGCTCGAAACGTTAGGTGTATAAATAATGTAATAAACGCGATAAAAACCGTATTAAAATAATTTTATTGAAATGTTTTTCTGTATACATAAATGAATAAATAAATAATAATAAATAGAAAAATTTAAACAGTGTCAGGTGGGGTTTCTCTACAATAATTTGTGTGACTGCGATGCCGATCAAACCATGTCTCACCTTTTGTTGTGCCCCAACTGTCCCACTATTTGCACCGTACAGGACCTTAATGAGGCCAACGATAGGGCAATTAGCGTTGCCGAATACTGGTCAAAAGATATTTAATATAATAGTATGCAACCATTTCGACTCGATAAGAAGAAGAAATACGTAGAAGTGGTACTCTGTCTTTGGTGGTGGCATAGAAGTATATCATTACTAACACTAGTGGCATACACATGCCACTCCATTTGTGTTAAAATCGATCCCTTCAAAACAGTATTTTTTTCTGGATTTGAAGATCTTTCTCCATACGCCAGATAACGTGTGAATTGTGTGATCCGTTCGTTTAAGCGTGGAAGCATAACAAACAAGCAAACTCACTTTCGCATTTATAAGTTAGGTTCCACCGATCATGGATATCAGAATAATCTAGACAGGCCCCTTAGACATAGAACAATAGCGCAAATACTAATGCATGTGTTAGAATGGGATAATATAGCAATGATATTTATATGTTAATTAATCACTGTAATATCTTTAAATATATACCTTCTTGGATTTATGTGACTATTTTATTTTTAATAATTTATAAACTAGTTGTACATATCAAATATGTCTATGACTGGATAATCCTTTAAAAAATAATGGTTAATCTTGACATTTCTTTATATTTACTCCTATGACTCATATTTCGATAAAGCTGCCATCAGTAACACTAAAAATTAGAACTTTACAAATAGGTAATTCTAACACATGCAAAAGTGATGGGACACAAGCTTACACACACAGCGACATTAATTATGCATGAAAATTTTCCCTAATTTCCTCGTGTTCGAAATTCAAACCCAAATGTTTAATTAGTACCTACCTTTATTGCACACACATATAACGTAAAAAGTTGGCGTCACTTGTGACTTTCCCGTGTCAACTTAAGAGGAAGAAGAAAGCATTACCCTTACAAATTAATTAAGAGGCACCTTCAAATAACAACTTCTCACGTTTTCACAACACCACCAAACACTCCCATATCAATACACGTACAGTAATTAACAATAACATAATATGTTCTTTGTGTAATGAGTTCACATCAAGCAAAAGTTGCCAACACCAATATTTGGTTACAGACGCGCGTGTTAGCAAAGGTGCCATATTATATTAACTGACAGTGAACTTGGGAAATTTATTACAAAAGCTTCGAACTAACTTCTACTACGAAACTTTAAAATGTTTTCTCCATACAATTTATATACATCCACCGACGCTTAGAATGTTAGAAAATTATTTAAGACATAAACAAAACAGGCAATGTATATCGAGTAATATGTAAATGTCGGATGACATAGAGTTTGGTGAAGGTACAGGGATAAAGGCTAAGTATGAAGGGTGCTAAGTTTGGACAGCCCGTCGGCTGCATCTACCGGTGCACACCAATGCAGCTGATGACGGGAGCATGTCAAAACGCATAAACGTTAGACATAGTGTTCTCAAAGCCCGCAGGATTTAAATTCTCCAAATATGTATTCATATACATATTTCGCAATATATGCATACGTTTTTCGCAATATAGATTTGCTTCTATGACTCTAGACCTGCAGGCCTATTTGCTAACTTTTGACAACTACGGTGAACATCATTTTCATGGTAACTTTAATATTCATCACGGCTTCGGTATGAATTTCTATTTTTATTTAAAATATGAAAACCGTAATGGATGCTAAAGTGACAATCAAATCGTTGCACACCGAGTTAGCAAATCGGCCTGCTGGTCTTCCCTACATTATTTCAGAAAAGCTGTATGTAATTTTGAGGATTTGCATCTAGGCACAGATCCTTAAAGTTTGGCTATTGTTTACTGTTCAAATGTTATTGTTCCCGTTCTTCATTAAAGCCGCAAAACTATTATGAAAACCTGGCTTTACTCACATATTAATCTGCCGAAAAGTTTCAGTCTGTTACGAAGACTATTATCGGAGCGATTGCTTTGAGGGAAGCATTACCGTCGTGCCGCCACCCCTATCCCTCACCTGGTCGATATGGTCTTCGTAACAGTCAGAAACTAGTCGGCGCGCCGGATCCAACGTAATAAAATGTGAGTAAAGCCGAGTGTTCATAATGAATTTATTTTGCGTAAGTTGTAATATTATTGACGGCAATCTAGTTTTCTTACTCTTGTTCCCTGGCAATCTTGCGATCTCCTGACTTGAAATGATACCTTGAAAAAAATAAATATAAATCAAGGTTTACGCGTATGCCGGCTGTGTCAGCTTATTAACAATATTTGGACTTCTATAAACCATGATGGTCATCAGTACGGTATTAGACATCACTAATTTTGTTTAGAAGTCTAGTTTTGGTCTTATTACGTAGGGCAGGTAGGCCTGATGAAAATGATCTTTTTCAGATTGGCCTGGGTCTTGGATGTTTATCTATATAAGTATCTATTATAAAATATAGTATCGTTGAGTTAGTATCCCATAACACAAGTCTCGAACTTACTTTGGGGCTAGCTCAATCTGTGAGATTTGTCCGTATATATTTATTTATTATATTTATCTCTTAGTTTACTCACAAGTGCTTATTTTGAAATAAATTTAGGTTTAAATAGAAATTACAATTTTTAAACAAATGCTGTAAGATACTAAGATTTTTTTCGTAAGTATCCACCCGTAGATAACATGAAATACGTGAAATTATGCCTAAAATATTATGCGTTCCGATATGAACTCGCTGATGACACGCGGTGCATTATTAGACAAAAGATTGAGTTACGTGCACCTCCCCGTTATTGCATCTAGATATTGCGAAACCACTGAATTTATGTCTTGTGACGTAGATAGATTATTTAAAATTGAAAAACAGTATCACTGCTATATAACCGTGTGGTTCCCGGCAGAGTAGAATAGGACCACTCCAAATCTTCCCGTGGACATCGTAAAAGGCGACTTAGGAAACACAAGCTATACAAAGTTTATAAACATCAAAGAGACCTCTCCAACCCGTCTGGCCAGCATGGAGAGTGTAGGCCAAATACACTGATTTCTTTGGCTAACATATGGGTCTAGTATACTAGAGCCATATATGCAGGAGCACGACCCTCTCTGTACTATAGTTCAGAGAGGGTCGTGCTCCTGCAGTGGAGACTAAAAAGACCTGATGATGATGATATAGACTACACAGAATCTTTTCAGTTTGTATATAATATGGTAAGTAACATTTTTAAACTGCTATTTTGGTCCCCCTCTCTGTATCCAATTTGGTGTATCTTATGTAAAAATCTGTGAAATCGTGTACCAACCTGGTTCTATGTTGAATAACTAACTTCCTTTAATATTGGGACGCAAATGTCCAACATGCTTTCATAGCTTGTTCATAATCGAATTTGATAAATATACCAACATACGACTGAACACAAGTTGATTTTTCCTAGCTTTACACAACGATAATAACTGTCCTATTATTTTTTTTAAAACTCGGAAAAGTTTGAATATATTTTTTCCAGTTGTATAGACTACGAATATCTTCTATAGAAAGTTGGTATGCACAAATGCCGGGAAAAAGCGTAACAAGCTGAAGCTCTTCATAAGCGGCGTATAATGAGCAGCCATAATTAAAAGATAATCTGAGCGGATGATGCATGAAAAACAGCCGATACCGCACGCGCGGATTATATCATTTCAGTTTTCGGCACGGTCGGTAAAGGACCCTTTATATCGCATCGGTTAAAACTACGAATAAGTAAGTAATAATAGAGGATGATGTGTGGTTCCCAGTAGAATACGACCACGCCAAGCCTTCACGTGGATGTCGTAGAAGGTAACTTAGGAAGAACAGGCTAAATAAAGCTTATAAACGTCAACGAGACCGCTCCTAGTCGTCTGACCAGCGTGGAGTGTGTAGGCCAAATCCATAGACTGTTCTGACTAATTATGGCTCTGGTAGTACAGAGAGCGTAGTGCTCCTGCAGTGGAGACCAGACCTGATTATGTTGATGATGATGAAGAGAGGGTTGAAGGTTGGAGAAGGTCAGGGGTGTCAACCTCAACTGCCTGTCTGATGGTTGCAGGTTTGGCATCGGGTACGCGTACTTGGCCTCCCTGGCTGGCTACTTTCTAATTCCCAATCCATCCGAGCAAGTAGCATCCCAAACCAATGTTTTTTCATCACACTTGCAAGGAAATATATAATTTACTAGCTATCTCCCGCGGCTCCGCTCGCGTATCTTTCACTCGGAACAGTACTTTTATCCAGGTTTGTTGCGATTTGTTATTCTATTTATTCTTTTTTATTAGGGTTCCGTAGTAAACAAGGAACCCTTATAATTTCGCCATGTCTGTCTGTCTGTCCGTCCGCGGTTTTACGCAGAGACTATAAGTACTAGAAAGCTGTAATTTGGTATGGATATGTATATTAATCATGCCAAAAAAGTGGTGGAAAAAAATCTTGAAACAAAAAATTTTTATGGTAGCTCCCATACAAGTAAAGTGGGGGAGTCATTCTTTTTCTCTATTTACCCATCGTGTGGGGTATCGTTAAATAGGTCTTATATTTGGTTTTAAATTGCGAATTTTTGTTAGAGGTAAGTGTCCCCCCCCCCCCTCTATCTGCTAAACGGTTATATAGATACGTGAAAAAAATTACAGCAGTAGTGTATATACTGAAGTTGTAAGGAAAACTATCAAAGCTGAGTACTAAGTACAAACTTCAAAAAGTTATAGGCAACCAACTTATAAAATGTACACAAAAATGTAAAATTTCATACAGTTTTCATTGTTAGATGTTTTTGGTCGCTAAACTGTGAGGTGCGAGTGTGAACAGTGTGAATTCAAAATTGTCATTTGCAACTACGGAACCCTACATTGCGCGTGGCTCGACACGCACTTGGCCGGTTTTTAGGTAATAACAATATTTTATTAACAGTAGTTAATAAAGCCAATAAATAAAAAAAAAGCTACTCATGAGTAAACTTAACACATGCAACAACGTATTGATTGAGCTAGCCCCAAAGTAAGCTCGAGACTTGTGTTATGGGATACTAACTCAACGATACTATATTTTATAATAGATACTTATATAGTGTACATCTAAGACCCAGGTTAATATGAAAAAGATAATTTCCTATATTGACCTGACCGGGGATCGAACCCGGGACCATCCGTGTCGCAGGCAGGCGTGTTGACCGCTGCGCCACGGAGTTGGCTATATTTTCTATTTTCTTCTTATTGTAATTTAGCTATAGGTTAAATAATATAATTGAGATGTTCCCCGTCCATTGTAACAGCTCCCTGCGCCAGCCATGCCCGGGGCTCTCATTAAAATTTCAGCATTTCCGTTTATTCCCGCTGTGTGTGACGCATTACTTGTTATTACCGACGTAATGACGGAAATAACACATTAACAACGGGCTCTGACCACTACCCTATTAACGTTACGGATACACATGCAAGTTTTGAGCATGCTTATGAGCATGCGATAACGATTAGACTGATAAAAACTTCTCCTTTTCGAAGTCGGTTAAATCAATCGAATCGAATGTATTTCTCTATTTTCTCGCTGAAAACTGATTCTAGAGGCACAATTCTTTTTACATAAAATCTGTTACTAAGATAGGTATGTCCCTATGTTTTATTTTTTTCTAAAAACCTGTTTAAAAGAAAAAAAAATTGTACAAAAACATTTTTGGAAGAAATAAAAAGTAGTATTAGATTTTACGAAAAAAGGAATTGTGGCTCTAGAATCAGTTTTCAGCGAGAAAATAGAGAAATACATTTGTATGGAAACCATATTGAAAAAATACTGCTAGTATACGCTCTTAAGATAATGTATTTGTACTATTGTAAATAAACAAATAAATGTTTATTTTCATCCATAGCTATTTACAGGTGCGAATAAGTAGCACGTGCTCAAGAATAGCATGGAAGCATGCTACTTACTAGCATGTGTATTACCTTAATACTTATAGATATAAACGAAAATAAATAAAATAATTATATGCGAAGTTACGATACGTTTGGGATTTTGCGGCTGTTGTCACATCCATTGTGATATATATTTTATTGTTTTTGTGGTATTTCAGAGTGATTATAACAACATAAGGTTGTTATAAATATATATAATATCTAAATATATATAACTCATAGGTGACTGACTGACTGACATAGTGATCTATCAACGCACAGCCCAAACTACTGGACGGATGAAATTTGGCATGCAGGTAGATGTTATGACGTAGGCATCCGCTAAGAGAGGATTTTGATCAATTCTACTTCTTAACGCGAGCGAAGCCGCGGACAAAAGCTAGTATTTCGATAAGGTATGACATGAATATATATTTTTTTATTCAAACTAACGCAAGATATATTATATTATAGCCTCATTTAATCCTTATTATACACAATAAGTAATGTTACATTTATATTATAAGTTCATTTACATACTCTGTTATATTTCATTTGTCACATTAATCAAATTATTGGAATTGTATATTACTTATTATGACTGAATAAAGATAATTAAAAATTAAGAAATAATTAATTTTAAAATATACTAATTATCATGCGTTAAAATATTACAAATTATTTATTAGTATTAAGGACCTCGCAGCGAGTTAAGGCCTCCTCCATTTTTTTCCATATTTTTTATTTTCAGCTTTATCTGTGCAGTTACTACCAGCCATCTTTTTAATTTCATCTATCCATCGCGAGATATAGACATTATCAAAATACTAGCAGTCCACCCGGCATTGCCCGTGGTATATGTGTGTGGATTTGGACAGAGCATTTATTGCCCAAAAAAACTGTATTAGATCGTTGTGCAAATTGCCACAAAGGACGAGCTGCAAACCGCACTTTATAAAGTTGAAACTTTTAGCACTGCCATCTATTTATCTGTTTGAAATTTGCCAGTTTGTCAAAATAAATTCAAAATTATTCCAACGAAACTGTGATGAAATGAAAATGTACCGTGGCAGATTCCCTAACAAACTCGTATTGCCTGCTATATCTACAACTCTTTACGCCCATAGCAGTTATCCAATGGCTATTCGAATCTTTAACAAACTGCCGGAGGACATAAAGTACCTACCTTTGCCAGCATTTAGGAGTAGACTACGCAACTTTCTCATAGATAAGTGTTATTACTCGGTACAGGAATATTTGAACGATTAAAGATGATTAGTCCGTCAAGCAACAACATAAATATTGACTTTTGTTTCGGTGACTTTTATTTCTGGACATGTAATGTAATAATTATGGAATCAATTATATATATTAATGTAATGAATTTATTTAATGCAAGTACCTAAACTAAATAATATAACGTATGCCTCACTTATTAGAATGTAAAATATTATTTGTTGATTTTAAAATAAGTATGTGTTAAAATTTGCATGCCTTGACAGGTTAAAAGTGTGAGTCTGATATCTGTAATTGTAACAACTATTGTAACCACTTTTTACAGCAAATAAATTTGATTTGATTTGTGCCGTAGGCTAGGTACATAATTTATCGTACTATTAAAATATATACTTACTTCTTCGCAAGGTGTGGATTGGGACGACATGGTGCGCGCGTCTAAATTCACATTCGCCCCGAGGAAGACCTCCGGATGAGGTTGAAACATGTCGGCCCAGTAGCTATACTTATGAGGGAAGTCTATTGTTACATCTATACTAATATTTTAAAGTTGAAGAATTTATTTGTTTGTGCGCTAATCTCAGAAACTACGGGACCGATTTTTATAATTAAATAAATAAAAAAAAATCTTTTACCTTGGATGGGAAGTTATCCTTGAGTCCCAATGGCACTCAGGGACTCGACTTCCCTCATAAGTACAGCTACAGGCCGACATGTTTCAACCTCATCCGGAGGTTTCAACCTCATCCGGAGGTCTTCCTCTGGGCGAATGTGAATTTAGACGCGCGCACGATATCGTCCCAATCCACACTTGGGTGCGAAGAAGTAAGTACATATTTTAATAGTACGATGAATGTTTCAAGAATCTTCTATTTTCCTGGAGCAATAACGTTCAAAATCTCAGTACGAAGAATAAGTATAGGAATTTCTCTGCTAATGAAACAAAAATATGCTCTACACAATTTAGAAACAAGTATATTCGTAAAGAAAAAGAGCCATAGAACTCCCGAACCGTGAAATATTAGATATAATAAGAAAAATAAACACAAAATAACGAACAAAAACAAGTATAAGTGACTTACATCGTCGTAAATTGCTAACCAAAGCCACCACCCCCCGCGTCGCACAAATATGGCTATATATGTAAAAAGGAACGTTTTTATAACGTATCACTTAGCGGGAGCGAAAAAACGCCTGTTAGCTAACTTAAGGATGGGGATATACGAAAAAACTTGATCATGGCATAATTGGATTGAGGTAGAGTGCTTAATATCTTATAAACTACTAGCTGTTACCCGCGGCTTCGCCCGCGTAATATATAGTCTATGTCCTTCTCGGTACCCTAACCTATGTTTATACAAAATTTCATGATGATCGGTTCAGTAGATACGGCGTGAAAGCGTAACAAACAAACAAACTCACTTTCGCATTTATAATATTAGTTAGGATAGAATCCATTTTAATGCTAAACGTGAATATTAACAGTTCTATTCCTTATGGGGTAGACACAAAATACGGCTATTTACGTAAAAAGGAACGTTTTTATCACGTATCACTTAGCGGGAGAGAAAAAACCCTGTTAGCTAACTTAAGGATAGGGATATACGAAAAAAAATTATCATTGCATAAGTGGATTGAGGTAAACTGCTTAATATCTTATAAACTATAGAATTCATTTTAATGCTAAACGTGAATATTAACAGTTCAATTCCTTATGGGGTAGACACAAAGCGCACAAGAATTGATCACATAGCTTCCCCCTCGCGGTGTATACCCAGATCAATTTGAAAAAGATCATTTTCCATCTTGACTTGACCGGGGATTGAACCCGGGACCATCCGTGTTGCAGGCAGGCGTATTGACCGCTGCGCCACGGAACTCGTCAAATATAGTTCCAGCTACCTCCCGCGTCGCACAAATATGGCTTTTTACGTAAAATGGAACGTTTTTATCACGCATCACTTAGCGGGAGAGAAAAAACCCTGTTAGCTAAGATAAGGTTTGGGACATAATAAAATTTTGATCATCTCAAAAAATTAATTACGAATGGATATAAGTACTATAATATATAACTATAATTTATACAAATATTATGAAACTGAAGAGTTTGGTTGAATGCGATAAACCCAGGAAACACTGGACGGACTTAAAAAAAAATTCCACCGTGGGATAGGTACGTTAGTGGGATAGACATAACTTTTCCTGTGGGACTAACGTTGGAAACACAAAAAATCTAAAATTTATATAGATAAATTTACATACGTGTACCACAGGCCTAAATCCGTTATAGAAACATCGTTTGCGGAAATGACGCATATTTTATATGTTATCATTACATCGCCGTGTTTTGACGCTGAGCTTTTCACACATGCTCAGTGAATGAGCAATGAGCATATGCGAACATGACTGAGCAGCTTTTCCTCGAGTGCGCAGCGATAGGGTTTTGTTTATTAAAAGAAAACCCTATCGCTATGGTCTATAACCAGTAGGTTACCACCGACCAACCGACTAACCAACAACCTGACTTAGTCAAGTAACCTGTCACTCCAAAGAGGGTGTACCCAGCATTCCTTTTTACGTTTCTTTTGCATGAAAGAGATGAGTTCGCAGACCACAACCGTCTCTTCGAAATCCATGCCGACAAATGACCAAAGAGAATTCAAATACCACGTAATGACTCTTTGATAACTAAAAAGTTTTTTCATGGTTTAGTATAGGATTGTCACTGTCGCCTACCGTGAGCGCACTCCGCTTGGGAGACATTACGGACACATGAGGAAGACCTTGAGTTATAGTTCTGTGAGGAAGACGTTATAAACACTTTTTTGTCACCGTGACAAAAGTCACAATCAAGAAGCTTAAACTAACGACTGGAGCCCACGCTTTTATAAAGTGAAGCCTGAAAATAATATGCTATTTTACTTTGAAGAGACGCACTCTTTCTTTCTTTGTACCCTACATAGAAAGATAAACTAAACTAAACTTAAACTTATTTGTTATACCTACATCTATCTTATAGAGCCGTGCTGTGAGTGCGTCGAGTTTGATTATACTCGACGCACTCACAGCACGGCTCTAGGTCGCTCTCCATTAGGACCTATCCATTATCTATATGGTCCTTTGGTAATCATCAAAGGACCTATCCAACCCGCCTGGCTAGCGTGGAGAGTGTAGGCCAAATCCTCTGACTGCTCTGGCTATATATGGCTCTGGTAGTACAGATAGAGTGGTGACGTGCAGTGGAGACTAAAAAAGACCTGATGATGATGAGTCACTTGATGAGCACACATGATTGAGCAGTGCTTACTTTACTCAAGTGCGTAGCGATAGGGTTTTGTTTTACCGGTTACAGACCATTCTACCTTTATGTTAGGTATAGTGCTGTGCCGTGAGTGCGCCGTGTGCCGTGTGGATCCCGGCAGAGTAGAATAGGACCACTCCAAGTGTTCCCGTGAACACAAGCTAAACAAAGTTTATAAACATAAAAGAGAGCTCTCCAACACGTCTAGCCAGCATGGGGCGTGTAGACCAAATCCTCTGACTGCTCTGGCTCGTATATGGCTCTGGTAGTACCGAGAGGGTGGTGCTCCTGCAGTGGAGACTAAAAAAGAGCTCGTGATGATGTTGATTCACTGTGCATGTGCGAGCATATTTGAGAAGCTTTTACTCATGTGCGCAGGGTTGTTTTACAGGTCATAAACCATCGTCTCAACGCCATTTTCGAATGTATAGATAGTGTTTGCAATACATGGGTGCAAATTTCATTGGTGAAAATGAGTTTCCAGCATTGATTCCATAGGAAAGCGTTGTTCATATTGAAGGACTGAGTCATCCTTTTAAGGGTAAGTCGAGGGTCAATTAACACGCTGTAAAAGTGTCTATTATTATACAATATACTATTATTAAGTTAGCATCCATACGACACGACTAACAGTGGGGCGAGATCAATTTGTGTGATATATCCCTTAAAAAGCGAAAAATATTATACTCCAGGAAAAAAAGTCTGTTTGTTGCCGTTGTAAAGTCAATAATTCAGACACTGCGTTTCGTATATTTCTCCAGACTTCCAAAGCGCCAATTCAATATACCGCAAAAAGCTGTGTCGTCGTCTGTACGTTGACAAATAGCGTTCGTGGCATACGTCACGTGGTCTATTCATAGTTTCCACGGAGTTTTTGCGGAAAACGGAGAAGATTGATTTAAGGCGATCGCGCTTGGAACGGAGAGTTTTATTGAGAGCTTTCTACGTTTTATCCTGTTTTATTTTAAACTAAGTAGTAGCCCTCTATGGTAACAGTGCGAGTCTACATTTCTTTTGCATTTTTAGCATGTATTTCTTGCGATACTCTCGGTATTATTTTAATTTTAAGTGGTCGGTAATATGACAAAATGGGCTTAAGATATATAACTTTATTTCTCAATCATTTTTACTTCTTTCGGGATCAAATTGAAATAAATGTTCAAGGTCTAAATTTGCGGCATACTCTAGTTATAATTATAAATAAATATATAGGCATAGGGACAAATCGCACTAATTGAGCTAGCTCCACAGTAAGTTTTTAACTTGTGTCATAGGATAGGTTAACTCATCGATACTTTATACGATAGACGAGCTCCGTGGCGCAGCGGTCAACATGCTTGCCTGCTACACGGATGGTCCCGGGTTCGATCCCCGGTCAGGTCAAGATGGAAAATGGTCTTTTTCAGATTGACCTGGGTCTTGGATGTTTATCTATATAAGTATCTATTATAAAATATAGTATCGTTGAGTTAGTATCCCATAACACAAGTCTCGAACTTACTTTGGGGCTAGCTCAATTTGTGTGATTTGTCCGTATATATGTCCGTATATATATTTTATAATAGATACTTAAATTAAATAGCATCCAAATAGCAAGTCAATAATTCAGACACTGCGTTTCGTATATTTCTCCAGACTTCCAAAGCGCCAATTCAATATACCGCAAAAAGCTGTGTCGTCGTCTGTACGTTGACAAATAGCGTTCGCGGCATACGTCACGTGGTCTATTCATAGTTTCTACGGAGTTTTTGTGGAGAACGGAGAAGATTGATTTAAGGCGATCGCGCTTGGAACGGAGACTTTTATTGAGAGCTTTCGTTAGAATTGAGCTATAATACTATTTATATAAATACTAGCAGCCCTCCTCGGCTACGCCCGGGTATGAATTATACCTATAAACATTCCTCATGAATCAATCTATCTATTGGTAAAACCACATGAAAATCCAAAACAGTAGTTTTGAGGTTATCGCAAACAGACAGACAGACGGGGCAGAGGACTTTGTTTTATAATTTGTAGTGAAGTGATGTGTAGAATGTTTGAAATGAAACACACAGATTTCCGAAAATACATCCTTAAAGAATGCCTACGTCCTAATAACTATATACGTACCAAATTTCAGCGTAATTGGTTTAGTGGTTTGAGCTGTGTGTATGACTTAGTAACGGTTGTTGTTTATAAATACAAATTATTATTAGTTACCGTTAATCGTTTTTTAAATATACATAATTTTTCTCCTTTAACCTTTAAAATTATCTCTACAGTACAATTTCCCATAAAAAGTATAGTCGTCGCAATAGATTCTCGATGGATCGCGCCAAAAGCAGTGTTTTTAACTATTTATTTACCCATATAAATTCGTTACCAAAAAAAATCTTATAGTAAACTTCGTTTTCTCCCTTAACCTTTAAAATCAACTCTACTATACAATTTCACCAAAGAGTACAGTCGTCGCAATAGTTCCCCGACGGCTCGCGCCAAAGGCGGTGCTCGTATGAATTGCCGCCGTCCACGTTTCTTTGCCATTTAACTTCTACTTTTGTTCGACGCGAGTAGGGTTGCCAGCTCTTGAAACCGAAATCCCTAGCTACTTTAGCCGGACATAAATAAATAAATAAATATATAGGGACATATCACACGAATTGAGCTAGCCCCATAGTAAGTTGTGAACTTGTGTCGCAGGATACTAACTTAACGATACTATATTTTATACTATATACTTACTTAATAATATATACTTAGATAAACACCTAAGACCCAGGTCAATATGAAAAAGATCTTTTTCCATAGTGACCTGATCGGGGATCGAACCCGGGACCCCCGTGTCGCAGGCTAGCGTGTTGACCTCTGCGCCACGGAGCTCGACAAGACCGGTAAAGTAAGGTAAAAAGACCGCGGTCTAAATTCATCTCAAGTAATACCTACATACAATAAAAGTTAATATCTCAAAATTCTTAGAGACACTTTAAAATTTAACATAAGGGAATCAAAAAGAGAGAAATTCTTGCGAAAATTCCGTAAAATGTAATACAAGTTTGTACCAAGAAAGTAAATAAAAAAAACTTCAAAGTAAAAATACAATTTCAAATTTCTTACGAAAAGTACAGTCGAAGCAATAGTACATCGACAGTTCGCGCCAAAGGCGGTGCTGTATGAATCTACTTTTTATAATATTTATTTATGTAAATAAAACTGGCAAAGTGTGAGTTGGAATCGCATACGAAGGGTTGAATACCACCGTAAAAATTTACGTTAAAAATTGCCTCTACGTATGACGGTTCAATAAATACAGACTTGTAACAGACGGACAGTCCGATGGATAGTTGAAGATTAATAGATCCCATTTTTAAAATTTGGATATGGAACCTTAAAAATGGCGGATTCTGTTCCATGTAGCGGGACAAGAAACCGCAATTCCTTATTGTGTCCGGATTTATCCGGAATCCTGGCAACTCTCGACGCGAGTTATAAGTGAACGTTTTTATTTTTCTTCTGTACTTTAAGTTTGAACCTTTGTGGACTGGTTTTTCACTCGCCAGTTTGTTCTTTATTTAAAAGTAGCTTTTGTACTTTTGTTCAATTCTTTGCGCAGATGATGGCGATTGGCCTGCGAATATGTTGTTTTTGGAAACTTCTTTGGCGGCACTGTGTACTTTTTGTGATGGGAAAAAATGTTAAACTCGCGACAGATCACGTGACCGTCAGATTGAAATTTCGTAAGACAGCGCAGGGCGTTTGCGCGAATGTGCGTGTGTGTTTGTGTTACAGCGTGTTACGCACATCCATGGATGGTGCCTGCTGTTAGAAAATTAAGGTTTTAAATTATAAGTGATAGTAATTCAGTTTTCACTTCTTCCGGCACTCCCGTTTTTATTCTTTTCTTTTCTGGGGTATTGTATGATTTTTTTATTTGGAAAGATTTAGTCCATTTCATTTCGTTACAATCGGTTCAGAAGTTTGGTAACAAGTTTGTTTCATAGCTGAAAGATTATAAATTAAAGTATATATTACTTGTTTTTTCATAATTTTATATTCACGAGGCTCCTACCGGCAGTTCGACGAACTCTTTCAAACATTTACCTGCAGTGCAATTCTCGGGAAGCACACGATTTTGACAGAAGTACGCTTGTCCCTTCGACACGTCTTCCCTTCACGCCGAGCGTGACCTTGAAATTTAAACATCAAACTAGGGACTGACAAAATATTTGGCGATTTTTATCGATTCGAATGTTTAAAATGAAAATTTAATACATTGAACAACGTTTTCTCATCCCATACTAATGTTTATAGCTTATTAGATGAATTTCAATAAAAACAAAATAACAGAGATGAATATACATCAAGGAATCTGAGACTGAATACATACGGATTCTGTGCATCAACCCTTAAATGTTATAAAATCTATGGTATCGTAGTTTTGACATTTGTCAATTTTCAATCGGCATTCTCGTGCAGTGTTTCAGCGATCACTTCACCCAGGAACAAGAAATTTATCTGTCAAATGAAAAGTTACTTTTTAGCTACGAAAACTTGGATGATATCGCTGTTGTCTTTAAAACAGGGTTCGATTCCCGTAGCAAATAAAAATATAAACGATATTTTTCACGTAGCCCTGCATCTTGGACGTTTCCTATATAAAAATTAAAATTTATTTTAGATTACATCCAAGGTGGTGGGAATCGATGGAAGGAAGAAAAAAGATTGATATATATTATACCTACTTGTTTGTAATGGAAAAACTCAACAAAGTACTAAACCGATTAAATAAATTTAAATGTACTATGTTTTATATACAATGTTGGACAACTGTGTCGGAACCTTAAAGGGGTGACTCATCCCATCAATATGAACAACTTTATCTATGGGACTGAAGCTCAAAATTAGAAAACAAAACTACTCAGCCGGCCGGGCAATATTGTATGACAATTTTGCAGGTTGTTTTTTGGTATATTTAGATTTAGTCCCATACGAAAGTTGTTTATACTTATTGACAGGCTGAGTCGCCACTTTAAGGCTCTGACACAGCTGACGGGACATATTATATACTAGTAAGTTTTTAGTTTTGTAGGAAGATATCTAAAGTAGTAAAAATGCGCCGACAGATGCGCATAAGTAAAAGAACTTTACCATCTCATAGAAACACATCTCGTTTCATATAGGAAACATAAATAATACATAAATATATAGGGTCATACTTATCACACAACTTATCCTTGGGGGAGGCCTATATCCAGCAGTGGACTTCTTGTGGCCGAGATGATGATGATATCACACAATTTGATAGAAAGTTGTGAACGTTTGTTCGGTATAGGAAAGATACTGGGATTGGGCAGTTACGTGAATTTCGCAGATTCTGGAATTGGACGGATTCGTGGACTCGGCAGATTCTATGATTCGGATTTAGGATTTATTCGGATTTTTCGGATTAGCTATACGACATAAAATGAACAGTTGAGCTCAAAAAGATGTAATACCTATCTGACTAATATAAATTTGTAAGTAAAAGTTTGTGACGTGTGTTTGGATGTTTATTTCTCAATCACGCTCCAAATACTAAGAAGTCGTAGGATACTAACTTAACGGTACTATATCATCATCAATATCAATACATATAATAAAATCGTAAGTGGGTCGTGTCTGTACATGGAAGATAAATAAGAAAAACTATTTTCAGCGGACCCTAATAACGCAATAAAACCCAAATCGACCATTTTTAGAATTTTTGTCTGTTTGTCGGTTTCTCTGTTTGTCTATGAGTTTGTGCACGATTATCTCAGAAACGGTTTGACCGATTTGCATGCGGTTTTCAGAAATGTATTATACCAAACTTCATACATTCTTTTCGCTTTAATATATCTCAATCGGTTTACAAATAAAAAAGGAACATCAATTTGAAGAATTTAAAGAAGCTAATCTAAGAAACGGGTCGATCGATTTGCATGCGGTTTTCAGCAATGTGTTATGGTTAGCTTCACTAAATATGTAGACTTTATCTTATCTCGATCGGTTGATTAACTAAAAAGTAACATCAATTTTAAGAATACGTAACTTAAGGGTGCGCTAGTCAGGTGTTTCGCCATACAAATTCTGTAGGGTGATGACTCCGTTGTTCGGTATCGTCTGTTTAAAGTTTTTAATTCTATCGATTTGTCTTGTCGTTATCTATGCTTGTATGGAATCATAATTGTAAAATTATAAGTACTTTAAAAGTTATGAGTCTCAAAACATTCCGTTTTAACACGTAATTTTAACGCAACTCTGGGCACAATTAAATACCGGAAGGAGTATAAAATCTCTAAAACAAAATTCATACAAGCATAGTTTGGTTATTAAAAAATATAAATTATTTTACTTTTAATAAAAACATTCAGCTGTTTTATCACAAGAACACTTCTCCCAAACGCATACTCGCGAATTTTTAGACGACGAAGACTTAGATTTTTAACAATATTTGTGTTTGCACACACTAGACTGTTGTTCCGATGTGCTTATACATCAGTGTAAATAGTTCCGCACTGTTCAAAACCGAGTCTATCCTTTTCTCAGCGAAATAGCACGCATTTTAGCCACGTGCGCTGACGAGTTCGAGTTCCCGACTAGCGCATCCTTAAGTTTGTATAACGGTTAATTTGGCAAACCATCACTAGATGGCGCTGTGCTAAATTTAAAACGCGCTAACGTTGTTTTTTTGCTAGGAACACCCAACGCGTGGTTGGTGCTCAGTGTCTGCAACTTTCATAACCCTTGCTACTCCTAGGGGGCCCGAAAGTATGGGACTTTAATCAGGTTAAGAATGCCGTTTTTGGGTATTCTATAATGTATTGATAAATTATCTACTGTTTGAGTGACGAAAAAAATTTTTTGAAAACCTATGGTTTGAGTATAATTTAAACTCTCTCTATGACTTATTGTTATTGAGTTATAGTTTGTCAAATCCGATTCAGACGGTAATGTCCCTTTCGCAACCATGTCAATTTTTACCAAATTTGGCACAATTTGGGGTATTTTTGCTTTCCAGGCCCGTACCAATGAAACTAATCCTACAGGAAAGTTGAAATAAAATAAAAGAAAGAAAACTATCTATGCTTTCAAATGAGTGTTATTTTATCTCTCTAAGTTATTAACAGTAGAGAAACAGACTCTCAAAAATGGTTCTTTCGACCGAAGTATGAAAAGTTTTATTTTGTTGTTGTAAAGAACTAATTTAAAATTGCTTTAATCCAAATGGAGACTATCCAGCCCAAATCTTACATCAAATTTTTCTCTTCGGTTGAAAATACCCATTTTCGACAGTTTGTTTGTAGACTGTTTGGAAAATAAATGGTACAGAAAAAAGTCCACATACAATGAAATATATATTTGTTAGTCATTACAAATTCCACCAACAATTAGGTACCTACTATTTTAGTTCACAATTTTCTATTAATGAGTCCCAGTATTGACCTCTTTACTTTTGCGCTTGTTTTAATCCGCAATATTTTGTCACTTAAACAAAAAAAAACAGACTTTCACATCATTTCCACAACAATCTTTAGCTACGATGACCATTTTGTAGTCAATATAATTTTTGTTTAAATTATATTTAAATCTGGTAGTTTGCACACCCCCTAACACCAGCAATGAGCCCTCATTGCTTATTATTATGCGGTGATTCAGGCCTGTAACGCCAACACTCCACTATTAATGTATTTACGAACAAAATCGACTTGATTTGTGATATTCGTAGGTGATGAGCGATAATCATCAGCCAAATACAACAGCAGCATCCAGGGTGTCTTCAACAACAAAAAATATAATATGTAGCCTTATTACTATAACAATTTTGTTAATGTGTTATTATAATCATAGAAGACCTCAGAAAATGTAATAATTTAAGTTGAACACCGTTTTATAGAACTTAATTCGAACTAACAACTGAGATTAACAACGTCATATTGACAGCTTGCAATGTGACAGTTTTTTTATTAGCATGCAAAATTGTTCTTTCCAACTTTATTTTCAACCAAATAGTCCGGATGCGAAATTGCGGATAGTAGGAAAAAATGCTATAAAATTTTGGTCAAAATAAAAGATCGACATCAGTTCAGTGTTTGTGTAATATATGTATGTTTGTTTGTTCTTTCAACTGTATCTTCTAAACTAACTAAGATGCGTGGTTATAGAACAGACATTTTTTTTTGCTTATAATAAAAATATATATACTAGGTACTTACTACTTACTTACTATTCTAATATTTGTGCGTAATAGACAATGCAACATTACGCCATATTCAAAAATAAAATCTCAGATTTTTGAAATATATTTTATTTTGTATCAAATGAAAGGTATTTTTATCTAGGTGAATTACAAAATATATAATTGATATACTTAAGTCGTCAACGGGCACTAATCCAGACATAATAGATTTTTTTTTTTTAGAACGTCTAGAACGTTCTAACAATAAAAATTCTGTAACGTTAGAACCGCAGGGGCTATGCGTCTACCGTCCGTCAATGCGTATCATACCACCATTCTTCAGTGAAACTTAAAAATGTGAATAGAATCCTATCCTACTAATATTATAAATGCGAGAGTTTGTATGTTTGGACATTTGCTACTCAATCACGTTGAAACTGCTGAACGGAGAAGCACGAATTTTTTTACATAGATAGGTTATTATATTTTTTTTATTTATTTGCACATTTTTGTGTCGATATTGTCTGG
Organism: Rhodophaea formosa; assembly: GCA_963082605.1. Classification (NCBI taxonomy): domain Eukaryota; kingdom Metazoa; phylum Arthropoda; class Insecta; order Lepidoptera; family Pyralidae; genus Rhodophaea; species Rhodophaea formosa. Next base: position 17,599,818 of record OY720220.1, read on the forward strand.
CCTATCTAGTCGGCTTTTAACTCCGGTACGGAGGCCGTGTTGCTCGAAGGCTTTTAAGTTTTAAATTTCAATTATATATTTTGTAAGCAAACCTCATTTTTATTAGAAAAATAAAAAGTGATTCTAATGTCAATTGAACAAGTCATAAAAATTATATCAAAGATTTTATTGCATAAAATATTGTACACATTTAATTCATTGTTGAACATATTAAATATTTATTAACATAATAATGGAACAGTACACCTGAATGTGTGTGTATCAATATCTAGGTTAATCCAAAGAACAACAGTACAAAACCTGTGTGTACCTAATGGTTACTGACTACAAAGCATGATTCGTTCATGCTTCGTTCAAGCTTTGTCGTATTTTTCCTAGGTCCATGGTTGTAGTGCAGAAGGTGCTAAAGTACATAATTAAATCTGGTGTTAACATAGATATTTTTTGCTGTCTTTCAGATTGCTACAGAATCGTGTGGTTTAAAAATAAAATAAATGTCCTATGTGGGTGCGAACAGTATAAAATGTTAGTTGCTCTTCAGCAAATAAGGGCTGAGAATGGACGGTATCAATTTAGTTCATAAATTTGCGTAATTAATGATTTTTTTCAGTTTTATTTTAAATAAATTGTTCTTAAATGTAAAATAAAGATACAATATCGCTATACGATACGAACTGTTTTATTTTATTTCGCTTTTAATAAAAGCTCAAGCACAGAAATTTACTTATTAGTACAGTATGCCGACCGACAGAATCCCCTCCGAAGTGTACCAAAAAGTACATCTGGTAGAACAAGTGATACAATCCTTACATGTAAGAGGAGAAATCATTATAGCCTTATGAATTAGAGGATGGGTTAGGCACCTATTTAAATTCATGTGAATTCATGGGAAGTAACGTACTTAAAAAAACTGTACCTATTAACAGGTAGGCACAGCAAAAAGTGATAACCTATATTTAATAATTAGGTATGTAGAAATACCTACAAAGAGATACTACCATTTACCAACAGGTATTACATGATAAGTAAGCAAAAAAAGTGTGATTTTATCCCATGAATACATTTTCTCTCTCTTTGAGATCTAGTTAAACTAAACCGGAAACAATCGACATTTTTTTTCCAAAACAAGCCCCATCCTTAATCCCACTTCACTTCCCCTGACCTTGAAAGTGCACCAGAATACCAAATCAACAACTGTCATTGCATGTCAAGGTCAGGGTCAACCTTGTGCGAAGTGGCGGGGAAGTGGAGTGATGAGATATTTGACAATTAATCAATTAAGCTTTAACCAAACCACAGCGGGTACGTTATAGGCGTCCAGGTAAACGCCCGATAAATACTCTCATTAATTTGTTCTACATGTTTTCATACAAACGGTCAACTTGCATAATCCATGTTCCATTGTAACATCAGAACATGATGACACACTTGCTATCATGTAAAACAGGGTACATAATAGCCTGCTGAAGTTTTTGTTACAAAACCAATTTTTACTAAATTATCTAATAGAGAACATTATATAGATAATTGATTTTGAAAAATCCAGTTCCTAGTTTTGGCCCATCTAAAATGCTGTTCTAATTCATATGCTGAGTCATCCCTTCAAGAGAATGCCTACAGTATCATCACAAATGGTGGCACTATAAGCAACTTTTAATTGGCTGCGGATGTGATTGATGGCTTTTATGTCCTCGGTTTGCACACTTCAGTGTGGGAAGATTTTTAATACTGTCTAAATTTCAAGGGCGTTGCCAGCTTTTGAGCAATAGGGGGGCAGAAACTCATAGATGGCCGGAGTTTAAAAGCCCAGGTGGCAGAAGCGAGATTTTTTTCCATATGTTTAAGGGTGGTTAAAATTAGTGCTACACTGAAAGGGAAAAATAGAGAATTAGAAGTAGATCAATGACTTCCTACCTAGGTGTAAGAATCGAACTTACATTTCGAGCTGAATATGTTGACATGACCAACCACACCCGTACCAATCAAAAATAATAAATTAAGTATTAATTTTTATTGTGTTTCCAAGAAAGATCAATGTTGCTGACTGTTATATTATGACAGTCGGCAAGTATGCTTAGTGGAACTCAAAATCACTGAATAAAGATTTTTATACTATTTTTTAATTCTATTCTAGTACCGACCATAGAAATTAAAGTCAAATCATTATTCAAAATCATAGGTTTCTTCCTTGATTAAATTGAATGACCCAAATTTATTATAACGAGACTTTATCTGTAAAAATTACGAGTAAAGAAAGTTCTTAACTTTTTATTTAGTTTATTGTTATTAAAAGCAGAACAATTTATAGCAAAAAAACAAAGTGTGTCACCCTTAAATGGAAGACATCGTCACCGATCGCCCCCTCTAGTTACGCCACTGGATTGATCTTTTGACGTTTGACAGAATTTCACGAGAATACCAAATTGAAAAATGACATAAAATCAGCGCTGTTTTCAGCGCTGATTTTATGACATTTACGCCCGAGAATTGCACCCCAGTGGATTTACGCAATGTTGGTATTGACTTATTACCAAAAGAATTTGTAGACTACAGCACGAAATGCCAATGCGAATAAAAAGTATGTTAATACGAATGAACCAAGTCGACCGAATGCATCCAAATGATCGAATTTCGAACGTTAGATCCGTTGCCATAACCGAACGGAAGCGTCGCAGACAACATGCATATTTTAGTCAGACTGTACAGGACCATTAGTAGTTTTGTTTGTTTGTTTTGTTTTTCGTATGTGTAAGTGGCCAACATTGGTGTCAGATTTTTCAAGCTGCCTTAAGGCATCTGACATAGCTTAACGACTGCCATCAACGATGACAGCCGAGACTAACGGCTTATCGTGCCTTCCGAAGCACGGAGGAGCTCGAGATATTTTTATGCCACTTGCGGTCACCCATCCAAGTAGGGACTGCACCAGGGGTTGCTTAACATACGTAAGCGCTCATAGAGCTCACACCCACTGGACCATCGGGCTCCTCATTAGTAGTGGTAACTCAAAGTTAATTGTAGATATTGCTGCATAAACTCTTTCCTTACAAAAACATGAATACCTATATTTTTAGCCTTTTATGCAAGGATGCATAAGAGTAGTGATATAACATTTGACCTTACGTTACAAACGTATAAAATTTATGTTTGTGTTAAGCAAAGATTTTTAATTATTCTGCCAACATAAACCAAAAATATTTTTGTTTTATGTTTTTATATAATAAATAAGTCAATTTGTCGCAAGCTAGATAATATAACATTTCAATAGTTTATTTTACGAGATTTCAAAGAGAGAGAGAGAGAGAGAGTCAAAAATTTATACGTTTGACAGTTTGTTTCGTAAACAACGGAATTCTTGACAGTTAAATCTCCATTGACCAGTGGGTTCTGTTTTAATAAGTTTATTTTGACTCACTTCTCTTCTCTATAACTCATCTCTGCTTTATTTTTTGATATAAATTTATTACTTAAGCAGCCGTGGACGTATTGTTTGCTATGGCGTAGCACCATGTCCTACAAAGCAGTTAGGTAGCAGTAGTTAGCTACGTAGCAGTTGTAGACACAAGCTGTTTCCTACAATAAAGTGCCTGTGCCTACGAATAGGCATTTTGAACACATTTTTTACTTAGGTAAGTTTAGTAGTTAGAAAGTAAAGACGAAAAAGGTAAAAATTATGCAGCAAAAAATAAAATGATTGGTTCGCATTCATTTCAATAGCATGAGAATAGCATTTTTTTGAGCATAAAAGGCTGATTTCTTTTTTTCATACCCCAGACAAAGTGTAAGCAAAATTTCATGACGATTGGTACATTACTTAAGGCATGAAAACGTAATTAACAAACTTGACTGATAAACAAACTGAGTGCGAAAGCGACTTATTAATATTAGGATTTTCTTGACTACCGGACTAACACGAAGAAATGTATAGCATAGCCCAGATAAGCCTGAAACTATTTTTTTCTAAAAATATATAAAAATTGTGTTTTATTTAGTTTATATACCTGTGTAATATATCAATAAAATATTCAAAAAAATATCGGCTTAAAGGTTTTTCCGGAAAAGCCTGTCCTATATATAGGACAGTAGGATAACAGGTAGTAGGTAAGGTAAGATATCAATGTACACAAGAACAAGATATTTATTTAGAAAAAAAATTACGAAACATTACGGAAAGTATTCAAAACGTAAAGAAAAGAGTACTATTTAGAGGAACCCGTAAAAAAATTGTTATGTATGAGTGATACTCCACAAAACACTTAACACACACTACCACATTACATTTTCTGCAGCGAGTCAAACATTTTTTGTAACATTGACGGCAACGTGTCTGCTTTTCTTGAGGTATAACTAAATTATTTTAACCGTCTTTGCGGCTATCTGCATGTTCGTGTTGAGAGGGTCGGCTTGATCCACTTTTCACATTTTTTCTGTTTGACTCAATCAAAGCTGTTGCAACCCTCCTGCGAAAACCAAGATGATCAAGTTTTCAATGATTTGCTTTATAAAATTGCCAAGCATTATGATCACACAGATCAACCATATGTGTAAGCAATGGCATGTACCACTTCTTACCTCTTATCCCAATACGATAATGAGAAATATTCTCATCAGAACGATCGACCCCTCCCATATTTCTATTGTAAATTCTAACCATATTTGGCTGCGGCATTCTTCTTCGCGGTAGCCATGCATAACCACTAACCAACAAAATACCAATGAAACATTTCATTTTTTCATAAGTAATATCTCCTGGCATGTTTTTCTTTACAGCAAACTTATTACTCTCTGAAACCAGTAATGAAATCATATCTTTGTCCATAAAGTTTTCAAACCGGAAGTTTTTTCTGAAAAGCTCCTTGAAATTCTGGCCTATCCACTGGAGACGTTTCTATGTCCTTTTTCCTCCACGCATAGGCCTTTTTACGTTTAGGTCGACTCTCGGTAGGCTCTCCTTCGGTGTCACTTACGAGATCGTCTTCTTGGCTATAGATTCCGGCAGGTTGAAGCAAAATACTTCGTGGCAAGTTATTCATTGTCACCTTATCTTCTTCACCCGAATCTTCATCGGTATCAACGGGATCAACGGGAGGTGGGAAAATATATATTGAAACCACTTTGTTACCACTTTCATCATCGGAAGCGTTTTCCAAAGCATCCAAAGTCTCATGCGCGGTTAACTGCCTAGAAACAAAAAAATACCCTTATTATCCTACTGTCCTATATGTAGAACACCTTTGTTTAGAAGCAATTTACTGAAATTTTATAAACTATAATATAATATTTTGTTAACGGAAAGTAATCATAATACTATTCAGAACACAATTTAAAATTTGGAAAAAAAATGTAATTAATATATTAAAAAAAACATACCTCTTTCCAGCCATTGCTAATGTGCACTATTAGTATTCACTTTACAATGAAATAAGTATAAAATGACTTTTACTAAACTAGGTATACTATTTTTTATTTTACACAGCACTATAACCTTACTTTAAAACACGACATATGAAATCAATACCTAGAGTGGGTAGTTAGAAAAAAATAAATATTTGCACTGTCCTACATATAGGACGGTAGGTTTATCTGGGATAGACAAAACGTTTGCTACGGCGTAGCAGGTCGAGTTCTACAAATTCGTAGCAGTTGTAGACATAAGATGTTTGCTACGATAAAGTGCCTAGAAGTAGAGCCTTATGAATAGGTATTTTGAATACATTTTTTCGTCATGATATGCAAAAGCCGTTCAAAAGAATCAAACATAAAGCAATCAATACATTCATAACAAAAACTTTCTTCTGATATAAAATTTCACTGTATAAATTATAACTTATAATTGAACTAAACATAATTTGTAAAACATTATTCGGTAATGTATGCTAATAACTTTACATGTCATTTCCAATACTTCGAGGCATTGAATTCGCGAGCTTGACACGCGTATTACTTGTTACCTAAGCTGCAAATTGAGGGTTTGTAACTATATTATAGTATAGTAATATAATATAAAATGAATATAAATATATAGGTACAGTGACAAGTCACGCAGGGGTGCGTATTGTTTGATATAATAACAAATTATATATTTTCATTTCAATAAAGTTCAAAAGATATAATGTTTACTTGATATGATTATTACTGTTTATATTCTTGAAAGCTATAATATTCATAAAATATTCAATTCGAAAACCATAAACTCATTTATTATAACGTTTATGAACACTAAACATCACCTGTCATACAACTCGTTCAGTATACATGCCATAAAATATAACAATCAAAACGAATACTTATTTAAAATATATATATCAATAAAAATCTAAATCAATCAAATTGATTATGACAATCGAGCGAGCAACGACTGGGCGCAAAAGTGACTGGTAACAGAAAGTAGGTTAGGTTATGGTTAGACATAGACCACGACATGAGCGAGCGAGCGAAGCGAGCGAGCGACGACTTGGTGCGAAAGCGACTGGTTTGGATACGCGACTTGGTAACAGAAGGTAGGTTAGGTTATGGTTACACATAAACCAGCATATGAGCGAGCGAGCGAAGCGAGCGAGCGACGACTGGGTGCGAAAGCGACTTGGTAACAGAAGGTAGGTTAGGTTATGGTTACACATAGACAACCATATGAGCGAGCGAGCGAAGCGAGCGAACGACGACTGAGTGCGAAAGCGACTTAGTTACAAAACTTAGATTAGGATCTTCCATCGCTTTATTTGTATTACCAATGATTATTATGCTTAATAATAAGTATATATTACGTTTATTATACGTAACAACAAATCGATTTGTTAAATTTTATAACGATAAAACTGTATATGAAATGTTTGTTATGTTGAATAATTGTTATAACAAAAGATTTTATTTTTTTCAAAATTATTTTTTCCGAATTTTATCTTGATTGATAATTATACTGACCAAAATTATATATTTCGTTGGTATTGATCTTAAAACATATATATTTTGTGTTTATATGTTATATTACTTACCCGTCACGCAGATTAAGCTAGCTCCACAGTAAGTTGTGAACTTGTGTCGTTGGATTCTAACTCAATGATACTTTATTTTATAAGAAATACTTATATAGATAAACTGGAAGTTTATACCAGGATCCATAGAGTCGATCGAGCCCGGGCCAGTTGTGTTTTTTACAGGCTCTGTATCAAGGTTGTGAACACGCCAACACACCCAAGGAGGGTTGGCGTTAGGCAGGCAACTGTCAGAACTGTCACCAAATCATTTAACATCATATAGAGAGAGTAAAGAAGCTCAACTTGAAGGTCGTAAAGTTGGAATCGCGTCACAATGTGAATTTCAACTCGTTTGCATACAAAATTTAAATTATAACCTATTCGAATAAAACAATATTAATAATATGTTATATCACCGAATCTTTACAATAAATAAGTGCGCATCGTGAGATTAAGTTATTTTATCATTAGAGCATTTGTTTATATGCCATATATTACGCTCCCACAAATTGGCATAACCTTATACCTCAAACACACAAAACTACCCAAAACTCAAGCAAAGGAATCTAAATCTTAAACATATAGAAATAAGGATCTGAACAATGCATGAGCAAGTTTGCAGGGAGTATGTACGCTAGGGAAATTATGGTAATGGATACAGTAGCCACAGTTGGATATTTTGAGATAAACGCCGTTTGTTTTGCGCCCGTGACCCCAATAAGTGGGGGCGTTAAGATCACCTTTGAAGGTGGTAGTTACGTTATTAGTCTAAGTACAATATACTACAAGCTCTTGCAATGTATCTGGTAATGTGTCAGTTATGTGACATTGGGGAAAAAGCGACAGTGGTTAATATAAAAAAAACCGGCCAAGTGCGTGTCGGGCCACGCGCTGTGTAGGGTTCCGTAGTTGCGAATGACAACTTTGAGTTTACACTGTTCACACTCGCATCTCACAGTTTAACGACCAAAAACATCTAACAATGAAAATTGTATGAATTTTACATTTTCGAGTACATTTTATAAGTTGGTTGCCTATAACTTTTTAGTTTGTACTTAGTACTTTCAACTTCAGTTTATTTATTACTGCTGTAATTTTTTTCACGAATCTATATATAACTAATAATTTTTGTGATATGTCAAAAAAAATAAAATCGATCATCATGAAATTTTGCATACACATAGATTAGTGAACTGAGAAGAACAAAAAATAAAATAAAAATATTATCACGCGGGCAAAGCCGCCAGTAGCCAGCTAGTAGTTATCGAAAACAGCCAAATACGTGAAACTATGACGTTTAAAAAGTGATACAAGTCATCCAAATTTTAACTAGACATCAATTCGGAATGTTAACTAGACAAATCTCAACTTAGTCTACCTGCGACCACACCGCAGGTCTTATCTTAATTGGGGCCGATTATAAATCGGAAGCACGTGTAACCTTTGGGTTATTTTGTACTTACCCTATACCTTACTCACCAACACGGTAATTCCTGAAGAAGGACTGCATGAGCTTCAGAATATCACCTGGTGCGTAGTGCCTGTAGTCCTCCAGATCAGGATAAGCCGATCCAAAGAGGTCCAACCGCTTACCAGCCGTCTGTACTTACGAGTCACAGCGACACAAAATGTGTCTCATTGTTTCCTCCGATTCCTCGCATATCCTACATAGTGGGCTTTCGACGATTTTCATTTTGAATAGATGACTGTTGTTCTCAAAATGACCGGTCAGGGCTCCCATTAGAATCCTTCACTGTTTTCTGCTATATTTGCAGATCCTTTTATACCAGCTAGCGTTGTCCATACCCAGTGTCTCCTTCGAGTGTGTGTGTCCACTCAGGTTAGTCCATTCACGTTGATGTCTGCTGTCGACACCGCAGGTAGACTGAGTGTGTTCCATTGTTGTCTCCTGCAGCTTATTGCTTGACCGATCTTAAAGTCTGATGAGTCATTAGTTATTTTTTCATTCCCGGAGTATCATAGGCTATGTAACGCTAGCAAACTATCAATATGGGGAACATAGACAGCAGTGAGTTTTAAATAATACACCTTGTTAAAATTATACATAAATTTAACGTGATCCAATGCTGTTCCATTTGAAATAAATCATAATGAAAGAAAACAAAATTTTAATAAACCTTCAAAATATTTTGTGAACTACTGTTGATAATCCAAAGTAATAACGTGAAGCTTTTTTTAGCGTTTTTGTAAAAAACGTCCACTTTTGGCGAAAACGCTAATTAAAGCTTCAAGTTTACACTTCTGTAAACAGTAGTTCATTAAATAGGTTCATATAATGAAGGGTTAAAGAAATTTCTAGAACAAAATTTTAAATGACCCCTTTGTGGCGTATCCACATATTTATTTATATGTAATTATATTTATTTATGTTTAGTATATATGTAGTATATCACACACTAACAATTTAACAATAATTCCTCTTTGAATAGCACTCCACCATATAAACCGACCTTGCAACACAGGCCGGCGCGCGCAGTACTAAAGGCGACCTGCGCAGCGCCGCTGCGTCGTGCGACCCCGTTTTGACGTCTCTACTGCGATGAAGATCTTGGAATAAAATTAATGTCGTCCGCCTCGCTACAGCTAATAATTCGTAACGCCTAAGCTTTGAAGATATCTGATTGAGTGATTGTGTGTACCGCATTAAATAGTTATTGTGTACCTTACAGAATACACATTTGGATGGTAACTCTGGGAGTTTGATTTCGATAAACCTACTCGCCCCTTTGTTACTACACTGGTGACCCCTCAAGAGAGCACAGATCGGTACCACCACTTCTGGATATATCCAAGTAAGGCAGTAAATATTTTCTATAAAAAATGTCTAATACCGAGACAAGCTGTCAGCAAGATGACACGATGACTTCAAAAGGTGCGTTTACACCATCCGATATTCACCGAGTGGGCGTACGATTACCACCATTTTGGTCGGATGAACCAGCTGTTTGGTTCGCACAAATTGAAGGTAATTTCGTGCTGTCAGGAATCAAGGATGACGAGACGAAGTATTATTACGTCACCGCCCAGCTTGAGCCACGGTATGCTGCCGAGGTTAAAGACATAATTGTTGCGCCACCGGCGAAAGGGAAGTACGACAAGTTGAAGACAGAGCTGATAAGGAGACTCTCAGCGTCGAAAGAAAAACAAGTAAAGCAGCTCCTTATGCACGAGGAGTTAGGTGACCGTCGACCCTCACAATTTCTGAGACACCTTCAACACCTGGCAGGTCCTAACATACCTGAGGAGTTTTTGCAGACGATCTGGTCCAGCCGTCTCCCTGCAAACCTGCAGACGGTTATTGCATCCCAACCCGACTCTTCTCTTCAGGCATTAGCAGACCTAGCAGACAAAGTTCATGACCTTGTGCCCTCAGTCCCACAGGTAGCAGCAACCAGCACTTCTTCGGATTCGGTGATCAACAAGATGGCAAAGCAAATTGAGGAGCTGACTCGCAAAATTGAGACCCTAACGTCAAAGGACAGGAATCACCGACGATCAAATTCAAGGTCACGCGGCAGTTCTAGTGCCCAGCGTGGTCGTCGGTCGCAGTCAAACTACAGAAGGTATCCTGTTTGCTTTTACCATTTTAAATACGGAGTCAACGCTAGAGTATGCCAACAACCGTGTGACTACAAACCGGAAAACTCCAGGGGCGGTTGTTAATGGCGACAGATGGCTGCCCAATTTCATATAGTCGCTTGTTTGTCACAGACCGCAGAACAAAAATGCAGTTCTTAGTCGACACAGGCAGCGACCTTTGCGTCTACCCCCGTTCTGCTGTAAAACAATGGCGAGAACGCACCTCGTATGGACTCTTTGCAGCAAACGGGACGCCCATCGTGACTTACGGTATCATTCATCTAGAGCTGAACCTTGGTCTTCGCCGGGACTTTCCTTGGCGTTTCATAGTGGCAGACGTAACCAAGCCCATCATTGGAGTAGACTTTCTCTCCTTTTATAACCTAATGGTGGATTGCCGGAATCGTCGTCTAGTAGACAATAAAACATCATTGTCGACAACAGCATCACTAGCAACTTCAACCATCAGTATAGCTTCAGTGAAAACAATATTTGGCGACTCGAAGTATCACAAACTTCTGAGTAGTTTCCCGGAAATAACCCGTCCCTCAGGCACACAGCGGATACCCCAGCATCAAACCGTTCATCATATACGGACAACGCCAGGCCCACCGGTTTCGTGTACCCCAAGGAGATTGGCACCGGACAAACTCAAGATAGCCAAGCAGGAATTCGAAGCCATGCTGAAAAATGGAACTGCTCGGCCGTCAGAGAGCCCGTGGGCATCGCCGCTACACCTAGCTCCTAAAAAAGACAACGGGTGGCGACCATGCGGCGACTACAGGATGCTTAATGCCCGCACGATTCCTGATAGGTATCCTATACGACATGTGCAGGATTTCACCCATCATATATCTGGTTGTACGGTGTTCAGCACCATTGACTTGGTAAAAGCCTACAACCAAATACCTATGAACCCGGAGGATATACCTAAAACGGCGATTACTACGCCGTTCGGGATGTTTGAATTTATGTTTATGACATTTGGTCTGAGAAATGCAGGTCAGACGTTCCAAAGATTCGTAGATGAGATGACCAGAGGCCTGGATTTCTGTTTCTGTTATTTGGATGACTTTCTGATTTGCTCACGTGACGAGGAGAGCCACATAGAACACCTACGGCAAATATTCACCAGACTCCAAGACTATGGGATGGTCATAAATACTTCAAAATGCGTATTTGGAGCATCTGAAGTCAACTTTTTAGGCTACAATGTTTCTGCGCAAGGTATAACGCCCCTCGACACAAAGACTCAAGTGATCAAAGAATATCCAGTTCCGAAAAATGTCAAGGAACTCCGGAGATTCCTCGGGATGATCAATTACTATCGCCGATTCATTCCAGGAGCAGCGAAGATACAAGCCCCTCTGAACGCGCTATTGGCAGGCTCAGTCAAAGGCTCATCTCCCGTTGACATCAATGGAAATCTTATGGACGCGTTTGAAGAATGCAAAACAAGTCTTTGTAAAGCAACTCTGTTGGCACATCCGGACCTGGAAGCAAAATTAGCGTTAGTAACAGACGCATCAGACACGGCTATCGGCGCAGCTTTGCAGCAATTCAAAGACGGTGACTGGCAACCCTTGGCCTTCTTCTCTCGTAAGTTGAGCCCATCTCAACAGAAATACTCTCCTTACGATCGAGAATTACTTGCCATCTACGAAGCCATTAAACACTTTCGCCACATGCTGGAAGCTAGACATTTTACCATCTACACCGATCACAAGCCGATTTCCTTCGCGTTCCAGGCCCATAAAGAAAATTGTTCGCCTCGCCAATACAGGCACTTAGATTTCATTGCCCAATTTACCACAGATATAAAACACATATCGGGCAAGGATAATGTAGTGGCAGATAGCCTGTCCAGAATATCTGAAATAACACAGCCTATAGACCTGATAGAGTTAGCGAAGTCCCAATCTTCAGACGTGGAACTACAGGACTTGTTGAAAAATACAGAGACAGCGCTTTGTCTCAGAAAAGTGAAGTTGGACGGAGCTGACATTCCCATTTACTGCGACATCAGCACCGGAAACGAAAGACCGTTTGTTACCCAACCATTCAGAAGACAAGTTTTCGAAAATCTTCATTCATTCAGTCACCCTGGCACAAAAGCTTCTGCAAATCTAGTTGCTCAGCGTTTCGTTTGGCCAGGAATAAGAAAGGATTGCAGAGAATGGACAAAGGCATGTCACGCGTGTCAATCATCGAAGATCACCCGACATACTTCGTCACCTCTCAACACATTTAGCCTTCCTAAAGCTCGGTTCCAAAATGTGCATATCGACCTCATTGGACCTCTCCCCATAGCAGATGGATGTCGATATTGCTTAACAGCTGTGGATAGGTTCACAAGATGGCCTGAAGCTTTCCCAATAGCAGATATCACAGCAGAAACTGTCGGGAAAACGCTACTGCAAGGATGGATCTCACGCTTCGGATGCCCGACCGAGATTGTAACTGACCGTGGTAGACAGTTTGAATCCACATTGTTCAAATATCTATCTGATATTGCTGGGTTCAAACACAAGAGGACTACGGCATATCATCCTGCGTGTAACGGCATGGTAGAGAGAATGCACCGTCAACTCAAGGCCGTAATCACCTGCCACAGCACAGTGAACTGGACTGAAACACTCCCTTTGGTACTTCTTGGCATGAGATGTGCCATTAAGGAAGATTTGCAGGCGTCACCCGCTGAACTTCTTTACGGCGAGACACTCAAGCTTCCCGGAGAGTTCTTCAACCCAAGCGCAGTCACATCAACGGATATGACCGACTTCATTGCGCGACTCCGCACAGTAATAAATAATATTCGCCCAGTTCCAGCATCTCGACACTGCAACAAAAATATTTTCATCTTTAAAGACATGAAAACTGCGAGTCATGTTTATTTACGAGATGACAGTGTGAAACCTCCACTTCAACCGGCGTATTCTGGACCATATCTTATCCTAGAAAGAAAAGACAAGGTATACAAGTTGTTAATACGAGGCAGAGAACAAACTGTATCAATCGACAGGCTAAAACCAGCTTACCTTGTCAGCAACACTCCAGAAACCATGCAGAAGACAACTGAAAAAAGAGAAGCAAGAGGAAAAAGCAATGAAAGTAATAAAGAAAAGGGAAATGAAAAGACTGAAAAGAAAAAAGATACAAATGAAAATAAGGCTGAAAAGGAGAAAGAAGTAAAAAGAAATAATATAAGAGATGATGATGAAAATATAAAAAAGAATATCAAACTTACTCGTTTTGGTAGGATCATCAAGCCTCCGGCCTACTATCGTCTGTCCTAGGACAGCCTCAGGGGGGGGAGTGATGTGGCGTATCCACATATTTATTTATATGTAATTATATTTATTTATGTTTAGTATATATGTAGTATATCACACACTAACAATTTAACAATAATTCCTCTTTGAATAGCACTCCACCATATAAACCGACCTTGCAACACAGGCCGGCGCGCGCAGTACTAAAGGCGACCTGCGCAGCGCCGCTGCGTCGTGCGACCCCGTTTTGACGTCTCTACTGCGATGAAGATCTCGGAATAAAATTAATGTCGTCCGCCTCGCTACAGCTAATAATTCGTAACGCCTAAGCTTTGAAGATATCTGATTGAGTGATTGTGTGTACCGCATTAAATAGTTATTGTGTACCTTACAGAATACACATTTGGATGGTAACTCTGGGAGTTTGATTTAGATAAACCTACTCGCCCCTTTGTTACTACACCTTCATTTCCTGATAATGTTGAAGATGTGATGTGATTATTATTTAGGTTCTCAAATATAGTGGCAAATCTATAGCATGAAAAGGGCAATCAGAACCGGCTTCATTACGGGGATCAGTACACGCCTGTAATCGGGTAATTAGTTACGATTCACTGGGCAGAGACCAGACATAGCGACACATTTAACATTTTTGCTGATTTAAAAAAATAAATATATACGGACAAATCACACAGATTGAGCTGGCCCCAAAGTAAGTTCGAGACTTGTGTTATGGGATACAACAACGATACTATATTTTATAACAGATACTTATATAGATGAACATCCAAGACCCAGGTCAATCTGAAAAAGGTCATTTTCCATCTTGACCTGACCGGGGATCGAACCTGGGACCATCCGTGTCGCAAGCAGGCGTGTTGACCGCTGCGCAACGGAGCTCGTCACTCACGGAGCTCCTTATTCCACACATAAAAGGAATAGGTTAGAACCAGCTAGTAATTCATTCAGAACATAAACCAACAGCAGAATCCTCTTCCACGCTAGTCTATAAGAACAGTAAAAGCATCTGCTCTTTTAACAGACATTAATTTCAAAGCACCATTGCGACGTCAAAGGATTCCTTTCACATACCATCTTGTACAAATAACATAAGTCATTTTAATCCTATGCACCGAATGTGTAGACTTCATAATTCTTTATGTTCATCCACTGAATTTCCTGATATCTTCCTTCACTCACTTGCGGCATTTAAAAGAAAATGCCAAATTGTCGTCAATGTTTCAGATAAGTAAAGTATTATTATTGTTTTTTTTATCGCCCGTATTATGTTCATTATTCCTGCTTTGTTGCCCAAGCTCCTTTTTATTTTTAATTTAACTAACTTGTTTTGGGCTGATTTTAAATATTATATGTTACGTACACATTTTATTGGTAAGTTAGGTTAGTTTTTTTTTACAGGTATTTGAACATGTTTATTTTTAATGTATCTACCTAACAAACTGTTTGTGTACTAATAAATAAATAAAAAAAAAGAATGTACCAGCTGCTTCTCTTTCCACGCAGACCACAAAAGCCAATCGAGGGAGTGAGCCAATATGTAATAATCATGTCAATAGGCGATGCGGCTAGCAACTCATCACTATTTTGATTCCGTTTTCCACTTAAAAGCCCTCAGACATTCTAAATTCTTTTGGTTTCATAGACCTGGGCTCTGTCTACTTCGCAGGGAAAAAGACGCGATAGTAGGTATGTGCAACTTATGATTCTTCTTATTTTCCGGTTACACATTCATAATAACTAAACCTATCGCAGAGTATAGTATTGAAAAGTATAACACAAACGCAGCGGTGCAAAAACTTCATTGCAAAGCACACCTCGCGTCTTTTTGTCCGCATGCAAACAGTGGTTCTGTAATTAATTAGACCTACTGCTAGTGTGTTTATATTATTCCCTTAGGGTTCCTTTACGAGCCCCGACTTTTATTTCAGGGTCCAATTTGCATGGGCCAGCTTAATTGATGACGACAGCCATGTTACTGATTTAAACTTTGGGGTTTATTGCCTTCGGAACCTGCGTCCTTCCGGGGTAATGTTTGTTACTCTATTTTCAGGTTATACTCACTCTTCCAAAAAAGATTTTTACTTTTGTGCTTGTTTGGGAGAAAATTAAAAACATAGCTTAGCTCCTTTTCTTTCCGCGCAGACCTTAAAAACTAAATTATGATTGCATTACAGATAAAGCATGTGATCATCTTACTCTTGTTTTAAATCTCTTTAAAAATATTCTTTGTAAAAGAAGAATCCAAAGTAGCCAACGCTCCGGTACGGAGGCCGTGTTGCTGGAAGCCAACGCTTGACCATGCGCCGTTTAATTATTTATTTAAATTTAATTTGGGCCTCCGCACCGACTTAGGTTTTTGATTGCTTAGGGCAGGCCCTTAAGCGCGTTGATCACTTTTCGTATTTAGGATTAGTATTTGTAGTTATTAAAAAAAAAGATTCTTAATTTTTTACAATATGAGTGAGGAAAAAAATGGTAAATGAAATTGCCGGTAATCAGTTTTTTTGATACTAATACTGGAAGAGGGAAAAATCCATCATGGACACCTGGGAAGGGAGACCCAGGTAGTGCCGGACTCTTACCCGCTAAAAACCTCTTCCACCACTGCATCTAACCTTTGCACTTTATGTTGTTTTGTTTTTAGTGACAAAGTTTTATGATATTTTGGCTCTATTTAGTTTTTTGGGAGTACTATGTTTGTTTCCTGCTAATGGATACAGGAATCATTTATAGATGTAAATATTTTTAGTGTTATTCTACTTTTTGTTAATGTTTTATACAGTTTTATACAGAACCACATTAGGTTATACCAGTATGCGTACAAGAGTATGCCCCAGCCACCTCCTTTGTTTCTGGTCTGAATTCAAACTTTTAGTTCGCTTGCTTTTTATGCAACTTGCACTATGCTGCATGAGCTCATTTTGATATGCAATTAGTAATTAAGCCGCTTTTATATAAATAGTTCTTGGAGAGAAATTCTACAGAGTTAGCATTATTATTAATTCTGTGACAAAGTGTAAAAGACATTTTTAATAAATAAAACCACGTGATAGACTGGATTCTGGATGGCTATCTTCTTCTTAGCGTTTCGATGGCAAAAACATTAAATTGTCGCAGCCCAGAAATTAACCACCCCAATTGCGTTGTCGGTGGCATCCATTAGGTCCTGCTGCGTGGAGTTGTTCGGGCATGCAGAGCACGAGGTCAGGTGGGCCATTGTTTGCAACGCACCACACAAACAGCTCAAGTCTGTGCCATCAGAAAACCCACATCTGGAGGTTCCATCCATCTCCATTTTCTTTGCTCCGACCGACCTGTGTCCGAAGTCTATTTAAAGACTTCCAGGTTAGCCATGGTAGTTTATGCCCAGGAGGAAGGTTCTCCTCTGGTGGAACAAATGGGTTTGGTAGAGAGACTCCTTCACTCCATAGCTTGCACCTAGCTTTTGATGGCTCCATGAACAAAGGCTCAACGTCAACACACTTGGTAAAACTGTATCGACTTTTGAGCCTTGGTAGCACAGGGATATGCCCATGCATGGGATGCCGTGTGTCGGTTACCATTTTGGTCCTCTCTGAGGAATTTGCCACAGACCTACGGACGGATGGCGGAGCTATACCAGCCAGTGGGTACAGCAGCCTTACCAGGGTCGGTTTCAAACAATCTATAACTAATACTATTAAGAGGAAAGAAGGCAATGTTTGTTTTTTTGCATTGAATAGACTTCAAAACGAATTTATGAGCTTGTGACAGGATATAATTTACGCGGATGAAGTCGCAGGCATATTGCAAGTTAGCACGGTTCCTTGTCCGAATACGTTTAATAGACAAAGAAGCACATGATATAAAAGCTACGTTCATGAAAAGTTTCATCTTTTTTCAGATTGGACGGTATTTCAACAAGGCTTGTGTTTCCTAATTCGCTGTGTTTCCTAATTCGCCTTCTACGACATCCACAGTAAGACTTGGAGTGGTCCTATTCTACTCTGCCGGGAGCTACACGGTTAACACAAAGATACCATATAAAGCCAAGACCCAGGTCAATCTGAAAAATATCGTTTTCCATCATGACCTAGCTGGGGATCGAACCTTCGATTCAAGGATCACTGAGCCACAGAGGTTGTCGTATAAGAGTAACCAACCGATGACTTTTATATTAAGTCAGTTGTCTATAAACTGTATCGCTGACCTAGAGAATAATATCTTGAAAGTAGTACGGGGTAAAATAAGAAACTAGGGCGGGGGTAGGAGCCACAACCCCTATAAATCAGGGGATGATTAACCGATGTTCACACCAACCCTATTTTTACTCTCTATCGTATTTTCGGTCATTCTCAGATAACATGAAGGCAATGGCAAAGGCTTGGACATTTTGTGATAGATTTTTATGATGAAAAGCTTTTAAAACGTTGTAAAAGCGTTTTCGTTTCTTGCATGCTTTGCGGCGTAGTATAGGACCACTCTGGTCTTGGTCTTTATATAGATGTTTTAAGAAACGATTAAAGGACAAAAGCATATGTATGTAAGGACGGTTGATGACTGTAAAAACTTCTAAAATCACTTAACATCATGTAATGAATGTTAAGTGTGGTAGAGCAACGTTACCGACGAAATTCACTTTCGCTAGTAGCATGAATGGGCCGGCACGTTTGGGGAAGTACCGCACTCTCACAGAAAATCGACGTTTGAGTAGTAGCTTTACCGCTGCTATGTTTCGTTCTATGTATGTGAGTGTAGAGCCGGAGGCGCATCCCTCCTCCCCTCCGGGAAGAGAAAAATAGAAGGCCAACAATGCGTCCAGACCCCTGGTTTTGCAGTTGTCCATGGGCAGCGGTAATAACTTGGATTGAATCCATCAGGCGCTTTGCCCTTTTGCCGTCCTATGTTGGAGCTGTAACTTAGTCTTGAGCCTAAGTCTGACCCGGAGCCGGAGCCGGAATTGGAATTGGAGCAGGAAACGAAGCTGGAGCCGTAACAAGTGACGCTTTGTCACATCTAGAAAAGTACACGGAACCGGAACCACAACCAGAGTTAGAGCCGGAACCGGAGCCGGAGCCGGTGCAGGCACCGGATCTGGAGCCGGAGCCGAAACAAGTAACAGAGCCGGAGCCGGTGTCGGAACAGGAACCGGAACCAAAGCCGGAAGCGGTACCGGAACCGGAGCCGGAGCTGTAGCCGGAGCCGGTACCCAATCCGGAACTCGGAACCCAAACACGGATAAGAACCAGAGCCTGAGCGGAGTAGAATCGGAGCCGTAGCTGTTATTAACGCTGGAGCCCGAAACCTAGATTAGGATCGGGGCGGGGTTGGGGTCGAAGTCGGAAACGGATCACTTTTATAGTTTCAAATTTAAATATTCACAAACAGATCGAAATATCCAAAATATTTCAAAAGTTAATGGCGAACGTATCAGCTTTACCAGCGTGCATACGTTATTTTTACATGAATTAAGCATTTATGTGCGAGTGCACACTGTAAATAAAATTAAACCGACGTATCATTAATAACTGCAGATCAAAGCAAATATATGCCTGTAATACGAGTACGAGTGTGTGTATCGTGTTTGGCAACCTGGATGCTACTATTGGTACTCACTACATCATTTACCATTATGTTATTTTCTTGTTTGTTTATTTTTTATGTGTGGCAAACACTGGTGCGTGATATTCTCGAGTTTTGTCCGCTCCGTGGCGCAGTGGTTACACGTGTGTGCAGTAAGAAGTTACACTGTAAGTGCACTGCGACACGGGGGTCCCGGTTCGATCCCCGGTCAGGTCATGATGGAAAACGATCCTTTTCAGATTGACCTGGGTCTTGGATGTTTATCTATACAAGTATATATTATAAAATATAGTATCGTTGAGTTAGTATCCTGCGACACAAGTTCACAATTTACTGTGGGGCTAGCTCAATTTGTGTGATATGTCCGTCATCCACCAGGTATCCACCATCCACCAGACCATGAATCAGAATCCAAGGAAGAGTAATTTGCCACGATTTCAGCTTCAACGATTCGTATTTTTTGTATGAACAGGAAAAGTGTGTTTATTTTTTGTTTTGCTATAATACAACGGAGAAACAGTTTTTTAATGAATGAGTTATCTCACGCTACTTTTAATACGAATAATTAAGCTGAGCTGATTATATCCCAATCCCAACTGTCCCAACTAATTTAATAAATCGCGCGAAAGTAAGTTTGTTTGTTACGCTTTCACGCCCTATCTACTGAACCGAATCGATCATGAAAATTTGCATACACGTTGTCGTACGGAGAAGAACATAGACTACTTTTTAACCCGGAAAAAAGTACTGTTCCCGAGGGATCGATACTTAAGCAAGCGGAGCCGCGTACGAAAGCTAGTAAACTCTAAATCAGGATTGAATAATTACAATATTTGTATTTTCGATTTCAGAAACGGTGGTAGGGGTTCGTGTGACCACAGTAACATGTTTGCTCAGAGCTCGTGTGCCGAAATTAAACTATTTACTCAAACATGTGTGATTTAGACCGTTTTGAATATGCACATTTTTAGCTGTCTACCTAAACAAATAAGATAGATCTTCACAAACAGTATTTATTAAATAAAGAATATAAGAAATGGTGAAAAAATTCCACGCGGGCAGGACTCGAACCTGCGTCTAGATCTCAGTACGATCTATGCGTTGCCAATTACGCCACCGCGCTTCAAGCCCCGGCGCCGAATCCGCCATATCCCATTCCTCTTACACGCATCTAGGCTTGCGTCACCCAACACAACTACCCCACTTTTACAAGTGCGTTATTTGATTTCAACTCATTTTGCAATGAATTTGGAAATCAACTAATGTGTAGAAAGCCATACAATACTTTACAAGGGATTTTATTTTGCATTCACAATGCTATTTTACCTTATTTATTAAACAAAGAAAATAAATACCGCACTTGTAAAAGTGGGGTAGGTGTGTTGGGTGACGCAAGCCTAGATGCGTGTAAGAGGAATGGGATATGGTGGAGAAATTCGGCGCCGGGCTTGAAGCGCGTTGGCGTAATTGGCAACGCATAGATCGTACTGAGATGTAGACGCAGTTCGAGTCCTGCCCGCGTGGAATTTTTTCACCATTTCTTATTTTCTTTATTTAATAAATAAGGTAAAATAGCATTGTGAATGCAAAATAAAATCCCATATAAAGTATTTACAAACAGTTTTTATTTTTTGAATGTGATGAAATTGATCGAGTAAATGGGATCATTGTGAGTTTGAGGTCATCATCATCATTTCGAGTAGGTGACACGGTCAATCGACCATTAACAACTGCGGTGTACAATGTTTCAATGAGCATTTCAACAGCCATTACGGTTTATATATCTTAAAGAGAAATAGTCAATCAATATAAAAGCCGTAATGAATGTTGAAGTGACCTTTAAAACGTACAATAGTTGTCAAAAGTTTTTAAATAGGCTAAAGCTACCAAGCTGGTCTGGGGCTAACAAACCTAGGCAAAACCTGGGGGCAAAAACAAACCTAGAGTGAACCACCTGCTTCTCTTACCGCGCAGATCCTAAAAGCCGGTCAAAGGATTGGGCGAAAATCTAAGGAATCACGTTATAGGTGAAGCGGCTAGCAACCCATCCCTATTTTGATTTCGCTTTCCACCTTATCGCCTAACATGCTAGGGTGGCCTTTGGGTTTTATGACCTTATTCTCTGTCTATCCCGTAAGGGATAAAGATGTTATAATATGTATGTATGTATATGAAAGCCGTAATGAATGTTGAACTGAACTTTATAACATACTATTAAAATTAAAAATATGTGACGAAAAAGAATTCGCCACAAGTAGGATTCGAACCCACAGCTCTTAGGTCACGGTGGTGTAGTTGGTAGCACTCTCAGGGAGCAGACCTAAGAGCTGTGGGTTCGAATCCTACCTGTGGCAAATTCTTTTTCATCACATATTTTCAGTTTTAATAATATATTGAGCATTGTAATGCTATTTAAAAACCATTTCATTTATAACATACTTTATTTGTCAAAAGTCAGGTTGCTGGAAGCAGATATGAGCTACATGGGATTTGAACCTGGCTACTACCCTTCACCAAGTCTTGCTATACGACTTCCATTCTCATATAAGAATCCCCAAATTGCAATGTAAACGCTATTCAACTTCAGTCTATAATCCGTTGCCATAAGGTTGATATTACATTTCTGGTAATACTGAGCTAAGTTGGTATTTATGAGTCCATTAGCGTTCTTTAATTAAGCCACTGCCTTACTAGGGGAAATTTAAGTGGAGATTTGGTGAGACATTCAAGTGTTTAGAGATTTATGTTACTAAGGCTGGGGCAGTCATTTGGACGTTCAGACTTTACTCTCAATGAGGTAAAGAAGACAATATTGCAGGTATTTATAGGTGATATAATGCTATGGCAGTGGAGGTCATAAAAAACTGTACTTTTAAGAAGATTAAAGTAGGCCCTTGTTTTCTTTAAAATTAGATAAATGTTTTATTTATCACTTTAACTTCTCTTAACTTAGTATGAAGTAACTAGCCTAATAGTAGAATACGTTTGGAATAACAAAGAAACAACTACAATTTATTACCGCTGCAATTTAATAAAATACACGTATATTTTAAAATCAGCAAAATATTAAGTAGTACATTACTACAATATACAAGTAGTTATTTGTCTCCTAACCACGCTACGGATGCTTAGTATATCTATAAAATACGATACATAAGAATGCTTCAAGGTTTGAAACAAAACAACGCATTGAACAAAAAAAAAACAGTATGTGTCTCCAAAAAAATTATCATGCGTTATATTTATTCTTCTTCTTTTGTTTTGACGGTAGATTTTTGTTTACTATTGTAACGAATATTATTGTACAAAATTTGATGTGGCAACACATTTGGAGAAATACATTCTCCTTTACGATTTTCCAGTGCGATAGTGTGTGTTATGCATTCAAGTGCGTTATTTTAGATTTTTTTTTCTGACCTTCATCATCAAGTCTTTCTAGTCTCCACTGCAGGAGCACGACCCTCTCTGTACTACCAGAGCCATATACTAGCCTGAGTAGTCAGAGGATTTGGCCTACACTCTCCACGCTGGCCAGACGAGTTGGAGAGGTCTCTTTGATGTTAATAAGCTTTGTTTAGCTTGTGTTTCCTTAGTCGCCTTTTACGACATCCACGGAATGACTTGGAGTGGTCCCATTCTACTCTGCCGGGAACCACACGGCACATTTTCTGACCTTACCCCTTACCATTTACAACAAACGAAAGATAAAAAAAATAGCTAATATCTTCGTTAATAATTCGCAAAAATTAAATTAAATAATTTATATAAATCTTTTATTATAAAATTTTATGGGGTATCTGAGGTTTTGCGCTTTTTCATTAACTTTTAGCGCCCTCACTATAACGGATACTACTGAAAACAGTGACCCCATAAAATTAATTACTAGTACGTCACTGATGATGTTTTCGCGTGTACAGCGCCGATACTTTGACAGATAAACTGTCATAGGCGTATCTAGGATGTCACAAAACTGACACGTTATTAAAAATGACAGATTATTTAAAAAAATCCCGACTGCCATTTTTGATAGTTCACGTCTACCATTTTGATTTTTTGCTGACGTTATTTATTTGAATTTGACGTTTTTATTGAGAGTTTGTGATGGGAAGTCAAGGGGTGCAATTGGGGTCTACCTTGGACGATTTTGCAAATTGATTTTGGTGGACTTTATAATATGAAATTGGTGTAGTTTGGTGTTATAAATGCTAGTGCTCATGGAACAATTTGTGAAATAGTTAAAGTGGACTGTTATATGGACTCGTATAGACTTGTCGCCATAAGCTCCCGACCACGAGGCATCAAAGAACATACGCCATCTTTGATGCTATCTACTGTTACAACTTTACCGTACAACACCGATACTTAGTATCTCAATTTACTGGACATTGGCAGAATCACTGAAATCTCGGTCACTGAAGCCATTTTATAAAATAGAAGAAGACGTTTTTATTTACGTTATTTATTTACATTACCCATTACCGAGGAAGAATACAAATCTATTGACACCTCATACTTCAAAATTGGTCAAGCCGTTTAGGGTATAGGAGGCAACAATGGAACAGATATACTTACACTTACATACATACATACTACCACGTCTTTTTCCCTTGCGGGGTAGACAGAGCCCAGGTCTATGAAACCTAAAGGCCACGTTTAGCGTGCTGATGGGCAGGTAAGTGGAGACCGGAATCAAAATAGTGATGGGTTGGTAGCCGCATCGCCTATTGACATGATTCGTCACACTCATTCCCTCGATCGCTTTTTACGATCTGCGCGGTAAAGAGAAGCAGCTGGTACATTCTACTTTTTTCTTTTGTCCCAGGGCAGCGTAGGCACACATCTGACATCACATACATACACAAACATCAAACACATTTCCATACATACGCGGGGAAACCATCACCCTCCTTCTGCCGGCGATGCAGGAGTGCTAAGACAAGTTTTTAGAAGTAAGTTCCATTTCTACCTCCGTGGTCCAGTGGTTAAGGCGTTTGCCTTGTTCATACATACAATCAATATGATGTATGTATACAATGTATATGATGAATTTATAGACAAATTACCAAAGACAAAATACTTTTTGCATCCTATATCTACGTAATAGGTAAGCTATGACGAGTCTATGACTGTGCAAATGCAAGTTTACATTTCTACCTAATTTGTCTATGAATATTCATTCTTCGTCTTTCACAGAGACGAATTTTTTTTTAATCTATGGTCTTTCACATCTCTTAAAGTTACTTTTTGTTCACTACCTCTTACCACATTTAGGAACCACGTCAGAGGCCGAGAGGCGGTTCCGAAGAACTCTGACACCAGGGTGTGCATGGTCGACTGACCGTGTCACCTACACGAAATGATGATGATGATGTTATGTGAAATGGAGAAGGCATTGGCAAAGCTGCTTTAATATTTTCTCGCAATACTATCCTAATCCCAACTGATTTTTTGTTTGTTTGTAACGCTTTCACGCCCTATCTACTGAAACGATCATCATGAAATTTTGCATACCCATAGGTTAGGGCACTGAGAAGGACATACGCGGACGAACCCGCTGGCAAGATCTATGCTCTTTATGTGAAATCCCAATTTCTAACGCTCTATATTTGAGAATACAAATATATGAGGAGAATTAATAGGCATACTATTCACGGATTAAATCATATTATCTTAAACAACCTGTGGCCACAAGCTGGATCCTTATTGATCAAGTCAAGCTGAGATTAGGCGCGCCGGGTAATTTCGGCATATTTATAGCTTTAATTAAATGGTAAGCCGAAAATTTATGGGCGAGGGCAGGTGTGTGCACTATATTAGCGCGATAGTGGGGAATTTCGGATATATACGGAAATAGTCGAAAGATGGGTGTTGGGAGTTCTTTTCAGTTAGGTTCTATCTGTGAAACGGGGGAATGAAATAAAGTTATTTTTATATTAAAAAATCCAAATAGTCTAATCAATTTCTCAGTTACGGTCTGAGGAAATCAGCCCACACTGAGCTGATTTAATTTTTACATATTTATCCGATAATATTAGCCAACGAGGGCAGGTGTGTGCACTATATTAGGGCGATAGTGGGGTATTTCGGATGTCATCATCAGGTCTTACCAGTCTCCACTGCAGGAGCACGACCCTCTCTGTACTTTAGAGCCATATACTAGCCTGAGTAGACAGAGGATTTGGCCTACACTCTCCACGCTGGCCAGACGGGTTGGAGAGGTCTTTTTGATGTTAATAAGCTTTGTTTAGCTTGTTTCGGATATAACTATAAGGAAATACTGAAAAAGATGGGTGTTAGAAATTCTCCCCAGTTGGGGTCTATCTGTCAAACGAGGGAATTAAAAAAAATATTTTTTAAATTGAAAAATCAAATTATTTAAGCAGTTACTTAGCTCCGTTCTAAGCAAATAAGACCACCCTGAGGAGCTAAGATCCAAAGCTTGTGCTGCAATTTATCCGATATTACACACATTGATCCGATAATTACGGCCAGCGAGGACAGGGTGGGTGCACTATATTAGCGCGATAGTGGGGTATTTCGGATGTACGGAAATAGTGAAAACGGTGGATATTGTAAGTTAGGAGGTCTATCTTGCATTGATTAAATATAAATATAGATATATACGGACAAATCACACAGATTGAGTTAGCCCCAAAGTAAGTTCGAGACTTGTGTTATGGGATACCAACTCAACGATACTATATTTTATCATTCATCATCATTCATCATTTCAGCCGCAGGAAGTCCACTGCTGGACAAAGGCCTCTCCCAAGGATTTCCAAAATGACCGGTTGGAAGCGGCCTGCATCCAGCGTTTCCCTGCGACCTTGGTCAGGTCGTCCGACCACCTGGTCGGTGGGTGTCCGACGCTTCGCTTGCCGTAACGTGGTCGCCATTCGAGAACCTTTCTGCCCCATCGGCCATCGGCTCTTCGCGCTATGTGCCCCGCCCACTGCCATTTCAAAGAGCTAATCCGCTGGGCTATGTCGGTGACCTTTGTTCTTCTACGGATCTCCTCGTTTCTGATTCGATCTCGCAGAGAAACACCGAGCATAGCCCTCTCCATAGCTCTTTGAGCGACCTTGAGCTTTCTTATGAGGCCCATAGTAAGGGACCACGTTTCGGACCCGTAAGTCATCACTGGTAACACACACTGATTATAGACTTTCGTCTTTAGGCACTGAGGTATTTCGGACGAGAAGACACTTCGGAGCTTCCCGAACGCTGCCCAGCCGAGTCTGATTCGTCGAAAGACCTCATCCTTGAAGCTGGAACTTCCAACCTGGATTAACTGACCCAGGTAGATATATTGGTCTACAGCTTCAAGGAAATGGTTCCCAACATAAACCGGTATTGGCGCAACATGGATATTTGACATGATCTTCGTCTTATCCATGTTCATTTTTAAGCCCACCTGTTGGGAAACCTCATTGAGGCCATTGATCATGGTACTTAAGTCCTCCAGCGATTCCGCCATGACAACGATATCATCGGCAAATCGGAGGTGAGTGATATACTCGCCATTGATGTTAATGCCAAGTCCTTTCCATTCCAGGAGCTTAAAGGCATCTTCCAAAGCAGCTGTAAACAGTTTCGGAGAAATTACATCTCCCTGTCTAACCCCTCTCTGCAGTGGAATAGCCTGTGTACTCTGCTCTTGTACTCGGACTGACATGGTGGCGTTGCTGTATAAACATTTCAACGCTTCGATATACCGATGGTCAATGCGACACCGCTGGAGGGACTGAAGCACGGCCCATGTTTCGATCGAATCAAAGGCTTTCTCATAGTCCACGAACGCTATATTTTATAATAGATACTTATATAGATAAACATCCAAGACCCAGGTCAATCTGAAAAAGATCATTTTCCATCTTGACCTGACCGGGGATCGAACCCGGGACCATCCGTGTCGCAGGAAGGCGTGTTGACCGCTGCGCCACGAAGATCGTCTATCTATTATCTCGTCGATTCTGCCAAATCGGGACCAATCGCTTGCTTGACGTAAACCATCTTTGGATATTTGATGACTTCTGTGGCTTAGTGGCTTTGAATCGTAGGGTACCGGGTGCGATCTCAGGTCATTTGTAAATGATGTTTTTGAGTAGGTTTTAGATGTTTATCTATATAATGTGTATTCGCTCTCCGTGGCGCAGTGGTCAACACGCCGGCCTGCGACACGGATTGTCCCGGGTTCGATTCCCGGTCAGGTCAAGATGGAAAATGATCTTTTTCACATTGGCCTGGGTCTTGGATGTTTATCTATATATGTATCTATTATATAAAATATAGTATCGTTGACTTAGTATCCCATAACACAAGTTTCGAACTTACTTTGGGGCTAGCTCAATCTGTGTGATTTGTCCGTATATATTTATTTATTTATCATCATCAGGTATTTTTAAGTATCCACTGGAAGAGCATTCCTTAGCAGCATTGGTCTCCTAGGACAAGTTTATATTGACGGGCCGTATCACCCCTTTAAGGAAATGTCGAGGGTCAATTTACAGGCTGTATACAAAAACAACCTCGTTACTCTTGAGATGCACACGCTTTACTTTAAATCGGTTCAGTGCTTCTAAAAATCTAGTATCTTCATATTTTAAAGAAAATGGCGGCGATGCTATCTGCTGCAAAAACTTACTGAAAACACGACCTTAATCGAATTTGGGTGCACGTGAGCTTGCTACTCGCGGTGAGGCAGATTAATCGCATTTATTAGTCGCACATATATACAAATTTGACTAACCATCTTCACAAACCAACCATTATACAAACACAACAGAGCCAATAACTAAAATTTCCTCAATGCGCTTGGTGGTAAAACTAAATAAAAGATAAGTAACTTAATAGTTTGTCACATTAGGCAGATAATTAACATACAAATATATAAGAAATAATAATGACCCCAGTACACTACCTTGAGGCACTAGGTTCCAAATCTATTTGCTTTGTAATGATTCGCTCTTTAGGTACTGTTAGTAAATATTCTAATATCTATGGTAATGTTACTAGTAAAAAATAAAATGATAAAAAAAACTGTTAGAGATCCCAGGAAGAGCTGTGATGAAGATTTGAAAATGGAATTAGGAATTTCAAATAAATTAAGTTTCTAAATAAAAGTGAACAGGATGATGGTGATTGAGAAATGAGGTAAAAAGCAAGATACAGCATGAAGTTATCATGCGGCACCGTTACAGATGTATGCATATCGACGAAAATGATCTTGCTAAGTTTTTCTAAAACCCACCCCAATTCGGAGCTAGACAGTAGTTATCGGCCGAAATACTAAAATTACAAAGATTAGCTTATAAATCGCACCGTCTACAGCCAACTTTATGTATACAAGGTGATTAATCGACCAGACAAAGTTGTATCTACAGCGTGTTTCGTTTTGCACTCCAACAATGATGGATGACGCGTTGCAGTCCAGTAGTTAACTTGAATGCATAAGTCATTTGTCATACTATGTGTGGCGTGAAGGTGGCGTGTTCCCGGTTGTCATTAACTTTGTGCATTACCCGGACGTTTGTTGTTTTAGTTAGATTAATAGGTAAGAGGTTACGTTGATACAGATATAGTACATACTTATGTGTTTTTCATGCCGGCCTGGAAGAAAAAATGTAGAATAACCAAGGAGATTCCCTACCGGGACAGTTAAGACGTAGGTACGTTGAAAGTTTTGTAATGTTTATAAACGAGGCGACCATGCTTGTTAATACAGGCCAAAAATTACCTTATCCAAGCAAAATAACAGCAAAACCTTTATACGGTACTAAAAAACGCTAAAAAAGAAGGCAACAAGTAAAATCCACTCGAAACCTCTTAAGAGGGCAGCACACGACTCCGCTGAGCTCGAGTGGGCTTCAGCGAGACTGCCCTTTGAGGGACTAAGTTTCTTGAGTTTCTGCGGACTAACTGTTGCATACGGTGACATTTTTAAACAATATCTTAATTTATATAAATCACGTATTAAAATATACCAACCTTGACCAAATGATTTTATTCGTTTTTATTAATTAATTTTTTAATCATGTAATTAGGTTGACAGGCGAATGGCCTGATTTAAGTAATATTTTTAACCTATGAACTGCTGGTACGGCATTGAAAAAAAGTTCTACCAATTAATTTGGGAATTTCTTAGTCAATCTAAAGCTTTTTAAAAATATTCTGAATATCGACTTTTCAATCTTTTACCACGTCAGAGGCCGAGAGGCGGTTCCGAAGAACTCTGACAGGGTGTGCATGGTCGACTGACCGTGTCACCTACACGAAATGATGAATGACCACATTACGTGATAAACGTGACCCAGGTTACCGTTATATATGTACGTATAAAAAATACGTTACGTAAAAACGCTTCAGAAAGGTAACAAGTACAATCCACTCTATACCACTTAAGAGGGCAGCACACGACTCCGCTGAGCTTGAGTGGGCTTCAGCGAGACTGCCCTTTGAGGGACTAAGTTTTTTGAGTTTCTTTGTATTAATTTTTTATTCTTATAATTAGGTTGACAAGCAAATGGCCTGATTTGTTTATTTAATATGGCACGCTTACAGCAGTTACATGCGGATACAATTTTGACATAATTATTAGATCAAAATGTTCAACATTCTCTAAATTAATTAATTCGCTAGCGTAATTATACTTACAATTGCACTGTTAAAGCAGTATTTGTAACCTACGAACTCCAGTTACGGCATTGAAAAATAGTTCTGACAATTCATTTGGGAACTGCTAAGACAAAAACCTTTGTGAAAAATTTGGCATTATCAGCTTTTTAATCTTTGACCTTATCACGTAATAAACATGACCCAGGTTATCATTGTATATGTACGTACCGAAAAAATACGTTATGAAAAAACGCTTAAAGAAGGCAACAAGTAAAATCCACTCTAAACCACTTAAGAGGACAGCACACGACTCCGCTGAGCTCGAGTGGGCTTCAGCAAGAACTGCCCTTTGAGAAACTGCGTGTTTTGAGTTTCCGTGAAAAAACTTTTGCATACGGGGAGAATTGTTACCAAATTCCACATCTACGTCATTTCGCAGCCGATATGATTGTTTCTTTTAATTTATTTTTAAGTATTGGAGAGCAAATTTTAAGTAGCCCTTAGCCACCGACTAACTAGAAACTACACGGACACACAACATACTCGTTAAGCACAGGACAATTTCGAGGTCTTTTAATTGAAATAACATTGTCACAAATGGCGTTATTGAGATGCGGTCGTTAATTAAAAATTAGATGACTTGAGCACGCTTGAAAAATCCTATACCTTCACTTTCAAAAGAGAAGAGGACAAAGCGGTAAGGCTTGTCTTAATGCTATGGTATTAAGAGAATACACATATACAGAATGAGTACAAATAGGTAGGCAAAACTCGTAAAACACAGAACAATTTCGATGAAAAATATTGCGCAGGTATCCGTCCCAGGGGTCGGCTCACCGCAAGGCGGTTTCAATAGTTGCTGGTGTAAAATATTTTGAAGATAATTAGTAATTTATTTTACATAGCTACATTCTAAGGCTAGGCTACAAAATATGTAACTTCTACTATAACTTCTAAGGTCTACTTATTGAGGTTATATTGTCACAAATGGCGTTACTGAGATGCAGTCGTTAATCAGCTGGTACCTAGAAAAATCAAATGACTTGAGTTAGCTTGGAAATCCTTATACCTTCTTCACTTTTAAAAGAAAAGAAGACAAAGGGGCAACGCATGTCTTAATGCCTTGACATGAAGAGACAATATTCATATTCGGAATGAGTACAAATAGGAAATAGGCAAAACTCGTAAAACACAGGACAATTTCCATGAAAAATATTGCGCAGGTATCCGTCCCAGGGGTCGGCTCACCGCAAGGCGGTTTCGATAGTTGCTAATGTAAAATATATTGAACATTATTATCAAGTCTTTGTTACTCTCCACTGCAGGAGTACAACCCTCTCTGTACTACCAAAGCCATATATTAGCCAGAGCAGTCAGAATATTTGGCCTCTCTCGCTGGCCAGATGGGCTGGAAAGGTCTCTTTGATATTTTTAATATAAGCTTTGTTTAGCTTGTGTTTCCTTAGTCGCCTTTTACGACATCCAAGGGAAGAGACTGGTGGAGTGGTCCTATTCTACTCTGCTAGGATGCCCGATGGTTCAGTGGGTGTG
The DNA here is from genome assembly GCA_963082605.1 of Rhodophaea formosa. NCBI lineage: Eukaryota > Metazoa > Arthropoda > Insecta > Lepidoptera > Pyralidae > Rhodophaea > Rhodophaea formosa. The sequence continues at coordinate 17,631,412 of OY720220.1, forward strand.
AGGTGTGAGTACAAATAGGAAATAGGCAAAACTCGTAAAACACAGGACAATTTCGATGAAAAATATTGCGCAGGTATCCGTCCCAGGGGTCGGCTCACCGCAAGGCGGTTTCGATAGTTGCTAATGTAAAATGCATGTATGAGGGCATCGTATTGACGTATTAAACGAAAGTTAATCCGGACTCGCCCTTGTTGGCGTCGAAAAGATTTCCCTGGAGCATACGAGCGAACGGAGCCCTTATTTTGTGGTACAGGTCATAAGAGCCTCCTTTATTTTTTTCTAAGAAGTTATTACGAAATTAAATCCAAGTTTGTCTGAAAAAATAAATTAAGTCTAGTGAGTTTATAAAATATTTTTTATTAAAATAAATGGTGTGAATTAGAGAACGCTTTCATTAAGTGTGCCTGCAATTAATAAGGGTGTTCAAGAAAAAAATACTGAGACTATATACTATAGGACTCTTAGATTAAAGCATATCCAATAGTTTTTTCTTCTTTCCGTATTCTATTGGTAAGGCCCAATATGAACTTTTCTGTCTCCATTTGAAATAAATTATTTGAAAGAAAACGAAGACGTCATACAAAATTTTGTACTGCGAGGCCCTAAATTCCATTTTATGAACTACTGTTTAGAATTTAAAGTTAAAACGTAAAGCTTTTCTCAAAGCTTTCTCAGAGTACCTCGAAAAAATCATCATGTTTCCCCTTAGCATTAGTACATGGTAAACAGTAGACTGAAAAGTATACGACTTTCAAAGATATCTGTCTAACGCCCACAAATTTCAAAGTACTTATTTATAAAAAAAAATATAAGCTAAGGTTTAAAAAGAATGCATCACTCATTTCTAATTTTTGGTGATAAGGGTAAATTTGCACACGGAAAGATGACGTTCATTCAATTTGCAATTTGGTGTTTGTTCTAAATTACATAAAAATCATTTACTCTAATGGGACCATTGATACTCTACCGATTTAATATACTTTGTCTCGTTTTGTATAAATTCAATAATCAGCTCATGCCTTGTACCACACCCAACAAGAGTAATATTTTAAGCGCGTCGGCATCATCGCTACAACTCTTTTTTCGATCGCCATGTTGGAGCGACAACCGGGTATCTAAGGATTACGGTAATAGCAGCAATATGTAGGTAGATAGGTTGGTGGATTACTCGTGTATGCTGGTAATCTTGTTAAAGATTTTCAAATAGATTTGTGATGTCTCTAGCGTGTTTATCTGTTGGGTCTTCTCGAACGAGAGAATCGCGACGAATTGGCTTCTATGTAAGTTTCACAAATTTATCTATAAAACTTTATTTCAAAACAGAAGTTTCTGTGAAAAGGAATGCAGAGAGGAAAGTGGAGGGGAAAATGAGGTCTTCAGACGAATCCGACTAGGCTGTGTAGCATTAAGCTCTGCAATATCTTCTTGTCCTAAAAAACTTTAGTCAGTGACTAAAGTCGAAAATTTCGACCAATTGTGTCACCAGTGATGACTTACGGGTCCGAAACGCGGTCCCTTACTATGGGCCTCATAAGTAAGCTCAAGTCGCTCAAAGAGCTATGGAGAGGGCTATGCTCGGTGTTTCTCTACGAGACCAAATCAGAAATGAGGAAATTCGTTAAAAAATAAAAGTCACCGACATAGCTCAGAATGTAAGCTCCTTAAAGTTGCAGTGGGCGGAGCACATAGCGTATAGAACCGATGGTCGATGAGATAGAAAGGTTCTTGAATGGTGACAACGTACAGGCAAGCGCAGCGTCGGACACTCATCGACCAGGTGGTTGGACAACCTAAGCTGCGACCTTAGGACGCTGGATGCAGTCGTTTCCAGCTGGTCATTTTGTAAATCCTTAGGAGCGGCCTATGTCCAGCAGTGGACTTCTTGCGGTTGAAATATTAGTGATGAAAAAAATAGAATAGAATATTATAGCGCTTATTTGAAAAAGACACACAGTACACACAGCTACATATAGAAAAAAAAACCCATGATGAATGTTGGCTACAAAGTTGTGAAGCGACCAGTGGTTCCATCTTTGCGAGCCCGTGAAAAAATAAAAGCTTTTGAACCGATGCGCATCCTATAAGGGTTCTATTTTCCCATTTTGGCTTGGAACCCTAAAACTCACGAAAAAAATATGCTGTCGTACACTGGAGCGAACGTTGCTCGCAGACGAAAAAACAAGTCAAAAACAACGGCTTTTGATCTCCGTAATGAGTGTGTCGACAGCTTCGGGTTAAATTCTTATATTTCTCTTTACGTCATGAGGAAATTCTGTTTCAGAATCTGAATACAACTAACTGATTATTTTGTCTTTTTTCCTCGATTATCTAATATTGTGTGGTTAATTGAATGGAACCCCCTCATACTTAGCTCATTCTTAAACAAATTGATCTGGTGATTTTAAAAACCATCATGATTAGGTCTATTTTAGTCTCCACTGCAGGAGCACGACCCTCTCTGTGCCAGAGCAGTCAGAGGATTTGGCTTACATACTCTGCGCTGGCCAGACGGGTTGGAGAGGTCTCTTTAGATTTTGGAAATAACACGATGAAAATATTGTGTCGTACCGTTAAGCGGACGTAGCCTCGCAGACGGTACAAAAAGACAAAAACAACGGCTTTTGATCCCAGTAATGAGTGTGTCGACAGCTTCTGGTTAAGTTCTTCTTTATATTTGTAAACTTGATGAGGACATTTTGTTTAAATAACCTTTGAGAGAGTGATGAACGAAAAAAATTGCTCAAAAACAAGAAGCTATCTTGTCCATTTTTCTCTGTCTTTTGTTTAAGAGCCAGGCCCTCGAATTGGCCATCATGTAAAACGTAAAACAAATGCATGGCATTTTCTTTCTTTAACTAACTGATGAGCTGTCAAAAAATCCACAAATAATAACTTATTGTTTGTCAGATAAAAGAAACTGACTTCAACCAACTTTACTCTACCATCATCGTCACCATCAGATCTTTTTAGTCTCCGTTGTAGGAGCATGACCCTCTCTGTACTACTATATTAGCCAGAGGATTTGGCCTACACTCTCCACGTTGGCCAGACGGGTTGAAAATATTTTGTCGTACCGTTAAGCGGACGTAGCCTCGCAGACGGTACAAAAAGACAAAAACAACGGCTTTTGATCCCAGTAATGAGTGTGTCGACAGCTTCGGGTTAAATTCTTCTTCATATTTGTAAACGTAACAAGGAAATTTTGTATATAACAAGATGAGCAAAAAAAAGCTCCTAAATATAAAAACGATATCCATTTAATAATAATTAAGAGCTAAGCTCTCGAATTAGCAATCGTATGAAACATTTTTAAGTGCATGGCATTTTTCTATACAGAGTGTAACATGACTCTCGACATACCCTTAAAGGGGTGAATCAGCATGTCGATTTGAACAACTTTTGCTACGGGATCAATGCTGGGACCTCAAAAACTTTTTAGACATTTTCGCACAAAAGTATTTTGTAGGGCTGCAATATTTTTTTCTAGTTCCTAGCATTGGTCCAATAGCAAAAGTTGTTCATATTGACTGGCTGAGTCACCCATTTGAGGGTATGTAGAGGTTCATGTTACACTCTGTATTCTTTTCTGTTAGTGCCCTAGAATCCTATGAAGGTTCTCTTAGACACTGAGTGTAGTTGAGTACCAATATTGGAGCAAACATTGCAACACGATCGCTAACTGAAACTCGATTAGTGTGTATTAACGGAATTAATTACAGCCGGCCGCCTTCTCGACATTACAGACGATGTCTATACAGAGACATAGCAAATAATAGTATCAATACGTCAAGTCTTGTTTAAACTGTAAACATTACACACGATCGCTAAAGGCTCCGATACACGCGTAGAGTAAAAGGTAGAGAAGACGGTGGAGTGCTTGCTATGCTACTAGTAAGCGGCAAAGTAAGTACATTACCGTTTATTCTAGACAGGAGAGCAGTTACTATACTACAAGTAACTAGCAAAGTAAGTACTCATTACAAGAACAGACGCTGTCTATACAGATACATAGCTAATAATAGTATCAGTACGTCAACTATTGTTTGTACCATAAACGTTACACACGAACGCTTACTGAAACTCGATTAGTGTGTATTAACGGAATTAACTACAGTCAATTTACCACGACAAAATTTTTGCGAAACATAGGTCTAAGCGACATTAAAAATATTTACCGAGTGGGTACTGAAATCTCTGTCCCACAAGTCACCTGGTGTCACCACCACTAACTCTAGATCATAGTCAAACTCAAGAGGACTACCGAATGGGCTCAAACTGCGTCAATGAGTAGGTGGACTTTGTATGTGAGCAACCTCTACTTATAGTGTATGCAGGTACGATAGTTAACCTTCTGATCTTTGTATGTTGTCTGTTACAAGATTACTGGCTTAGCGACTGATACATAGCGCATAACTAGCAAATACCTAATGCTAGTAAATTATTGGTTTGCAGCCATTACCATAATTATGTATTCTAAAGACGTAACTACTTAATTATTAATTATTATAATAATCCATTGTCGTATAATCATAACTAGAATAAGTATTATGTAAATAAATATAGACATATTGAGCCCCACAGTAAATTGTGTCATGGGATACTAACTCTACGAAATTATATTTTACTTGCTGTTACCCGCGGCTCCGCCCGCGTGATATATAGCCTATGTCCTTCTCAGTACCCTAACCTATGTGTATGCCTAATTTCATGATGATCGGTTCAGTAGGTAGAACGAGAAAGCGTTACAAACAAACAAACTCACTTTCGCATTTACTTACGCATAGATCGTACTGAGATCTAGACAAGTCCTGCCCGCGTGGAATTTTTCAGCATTACCTATTTTCTTTATTCAATAAATTAGTTGGGATTGGGATAATGGAGTAGCTTTTGTGTAGATCCCTCAGGAACAGTACTTTTCCCGGGATGAAAGGTAGCCTATAGCCTTCTCCATACTCCAGACAACGTGTTTGCAAAATTTCATGATGATCGGTTCAGTAAATAGGGCGTGAAAGCGTTATAAACAAACAAACTCACTTTCGCATTTGTGATATTAGTTGAGACACTTATACAGGGTGTAACATGACCCTCGACATATCCTTAAAGGGGTGAGTGACACCGTCAATATGAACAACTTTTGCTATGTGATCAATGCTGGTAACTCAAAAAAAAATCGTCAATTTCATACAAAAAAATTTTGCCGTCCGGGTGAAATGTATGGGAAAGCAAAAATTGTTTCGAGTTCCCAGCGTTGACCCCATAGGAAAAGTTGTTCATATTGACGGTGTCACTCACCCCTTTAAGGATACGTCGAGGTTCATGTTACATATCTATGTATCATATTTATGTATCTATACAGGATAAACATACAAAAGCGAGGCCAATCTGAAAAACATCTTTTTTCATCACAACTTGACCGGGGATCGAACTCAGGAGCACTCTTGTCACAGGCTGGCGTGATAACGCAAAAGCCGTCAATTATTACCGAATTTGGCTCCTTTAGGTACACCGTTTATTAATTATTTGTGTAAGACTTTGAGCGGGCCAGCCGAAATTTAATATTTTTACCGCCCCTTACATCTTAATTTTAATATCGTTCAATTAGTCTGAAATTAAAAATTACTGCTTCCTAAATTAAGTGAGATTCAAATTGTTACAAGTAATATAAAATTAAAATTTAAAGCTATTCCCGAGACGAGAATGTCTCTATCTATTAGCTGACTTAATAAAATATTTCTAAGAATCATCGTTAGAAAACCTGCTAAAAACCTAATCGAACCGTTTATCCTTTATCCTGGCAGGGTCGCCATATGTTGGGGCGATCAAGTAAAACAAACGAAGTACGAATAACAATTGCATTTTATTTAGCATACACAAGATTATATCATCATCATTTCGTGTCAGTGTCGGTCAGTCGACCATGCACACCCTGGTGTCAGAGTTCTGCGGAACCGCCTCTCGGCCTCTGACGTGGTTCCTTTAACGACTACCAGATGGCAGCCGGGACCACCAGCTTAACGTGCCTTCCGAAGCACGGAATCATCTTTCTTATCAGACAATCAGGTGATTCATACCTGCAATGTCCTAACCAAACTGGAAACAACTGCTTCCCGTGGGAATCGAACCCACGACCCCCGGGTCAACGAGGCTAACGCCTTACCCACTGGACCACGGAGGCAGTTATATAAGATCGGCGCATAGATGAGTAATATATAAGATAACTATAGTCTACACACCGCCCGCGCAATATATAGCCCTTCTTCTCGGTACCCTAACCTATGTGTATGCAAAATTTCACGATGATCGGCTCAGTAGATACGGCGTGAAAGCGTAACAAACAAACAAACTCACTTTCGCATTTATAATATTAGTTAGGATATATATATGTATCTATCTATCTATCAGACAGTGACGTACACTGCTGGACATAGGCCTCCCCCATAAATCGCCACAAATATATATATATATATTTAATTTTTAAATTAATATATTATCCCTATTATCCTTTCCTTAATACTTCACTATATCGTATTTATTTACTTTTTGCAACCATTTTTTTTTATCTGTTTACTATTCTCGAGGTTGACTGGTAGAGAATGCTCTTAGCATTAAGTCCACCTACTGTAGCTCCTTAGGCTCGATAAGTTTTTAAATTTTTATCCCGGACAAAAGTATTGTAGTGACATATACATAGAGTGTGGCTTCATGTTATGACGCTACACTGATCAAGTCATTACTACAGTTCATGGCACCGTCTAATTGTAGTCATTTCAATAATACGCTGCGAATTATATTATATGGCGAATTTCATTACATAACTCATATTGAAGGGCTGAGTAGCAAAGAAACAGATAAGGCTTAATTAACAAATTGTATAAGCTTCATGTTATGTCGCTACACTGATCAAGACATTACTATGGTTCATGGCACCATGTAATTGTGGCCATTTCAATAATACCTCTCAACGTATTGTGTTCGGTAGATAATGTTTGCTATACAACATGTTAATTAACCCCTGTCCAATCCATAAAGGGGTGATTCTGCCCGTGAATATCTTTTTCTAAGGGACTAATGCTGGAAATTCGAAAAAAATATCAACATGCATACAAATTGCCTAGCAGGCTGAACGCCTTCGTATGGGAAAGTAAATTTTGTTTTCGAATTTTCATTATTTAACTCTTAGGAAAGTTGTCATATTGTTGGGCTGAGTAGCCTCTTTAAGAATCAGATAGGGCATAATAAACAAATTGTAAAATTCGTATTCTCTGTCAAATTGCATACGCTACATGTTATGACGCTACACTGATCAAGTCATTACTACAGTTCATGGCACCGTGTAATTGTGGCCATTTCAATAATACCTCACTGCGAATTATGTTCAGTAGATAATGTCTTCATACAATCGATATAGCGCATAGATATACCTACATACATTATCATTCTAGTGGTTTCTGACCTGTATACCTCGCGAGTCTGTTTTTGGATATGAAAATATATATATATGATATCATCCTCGCTCCTAACTATTTCTGTCAAAACTTAGGTATAAACTTATAAAAGAAACCTTAAAAAAGTAACATTCGAAAAAACCTGACTAATATAAACTGTCCACTGTTTAAAAATGTCATAATGGTAATTTCAAAACGTCCCCTTTATCATAATGTCCACTTACTCAAATTGTCTGCTTTATAAGAAACCATCCATATAGTACGTGACTGATGTTTTATAACCAACTAGCAATGTTCCCGCTACTTCGTCCGCGTAAATTATAGCTGTAGTGTACTGGGTGCGTAAGTGTGAGACATCACCTGTCAGCGGCCATAGTATGCAGTAGCAGGAAACATACGGGTGGGGGACATTCATCTGTCAACGGCCATAGCTAGCGGACGTGGTGCGTAATACGGAGTGGCGTAGTGGTGTAGTAAGTAACTATAGTGAGTGTTTACTAGCATTTTACAAGTGGCGACGAGGAAAACGTAAGAATATTATTTATTTATTTTTTTAAAGAAAAAAAGGGTGTGTAATGGCTTAGTAAACGCGAGTTAAATTATTTGTTTTTTCTTGCGGGATAGTGTTAATTAAGTAAAGGGTAATATGATGTTCTGCTTTCGTAATAAACTAACGAAAGATAAATTGAAAACGCAACGCGCGTGACGCGAAGCGGTTGATGGGTATATTGTACTATGATAAATTATAGTTGTTGAATAATGACACACAGCGCGGCAGTGTGTTGTTGTTGAAACGGAACTGATTTCTGGTAAAATTGGATAGGCGCGTGGCCACCGAACGTTTTGCTTATTGTTATTTGTTTTTCATATTGAGAATTAAGCTATTGAAATCATGTTACTTTTGGTAGCGTACTAAATTCTTTCATCGTGTAGATCATTTAGTGCAGTTTGAAACATAAAAAATCTGAAATTAATTCTATGAAATTATAATGATAAAATTACGGATATGGCGTTGGTAATTTTGCTGAAATACGGAAACTGTACATGAAAGGCTAAAATGATAGTTCGTCAATAAGCCAACATTTTACGGATTTGAAATGACGATGTGAGGTGATAGAGATAGTCAACTTTAAGTAGGTAGGCAATATGACAGCCTATACTGCATGATATCATAATAATTAAGAGTAGTGTAGTGGGAGTACTGGACAATATATGATAGTCTGTAAAACTAGGCAATAAGACAGCCTGTGTGAGTTGGACAATATGATAGTCCGTGTAACTGGGCAATAAGACAGCCTGTGTGAGTTGGACAATATGATAGTCCGTGCAACTGGCAATTAGATAGCCTGTGTGAGTTGGACAATATGATAGTCCATGTAACTGGGCAAAAAGACAGCCTGTGTGAGTTGGACAATATGAGAGTCCGTGTAACTGGCAATATGACAGCCTGTGTGAGTTGGACAATATGATAGTCCGTATAACTGGGCAATAAGACAGCCTGTGTGAGTTGGACAATATGATAGTCCGTGTAACTGGGCAAAAAGCCTGTGTAAGTTGGACAATATGATAGTCCTTGTAACCAGGCAATAAGACAGCCTTTTTGAGTGGGACAATATGACAGTCTTTATAACTGGACAATAAGACAACCTATATGAATTGGATTATAATGATAGTCCGTGCGAGTAGGCAATAGGAAAGCCTGTATTATGAGTTGGACAGGTATGATAGTCCATGTGATTGGGTACTACGATAGGCTATATAAATGAAAAATATGTTAGTCCGTGTACCTAACGGGGACTCGATTTATGGTCCTATATCCCTAATTAGGGACAGAGCGCGTCGACAGTGACTCTCTGTCTCATTCTGTCCTGAGCTTAGCATTACACTTCACGCCATGTCGACGTAGACGTACGTGGTACGACAGCAAGTTTGTTTGGATCGGCGAGCCTTACACTTTCCTTGGGGTATGCAATCCATAGATTATTTTGATATATGATCAGAACCTCATTATAGAGTGTGGCCCATCCTTTCATCATCATCATCAGCCTATACTTGTCCACTGCTGGCCAATACTTTGGCGGTGCTCAATGTACTGATTGGACTAACAAATTTATTTGACGACTTATTAGGCAGCTATTGAAAAAAAAAACAAAAGACCTTTAGTCTGGGTACGTTTGAATGGTTAAAAGTACAGTATAATGGCTGTGGCGGCCTTTCCGGCATTTGCGACGCATAATGCAAAAGCTTTATGCATTAGCTTAAAAAAGAACATTAAAAAAAAATAGGAGATAGCCCTGCCGGACTCTACCGTGAATGTTGATGTCATTCGACATAAGGCCATCATTTGTCAGTCTACAAGAAAAATCTTGTTAGTAGCCTTATCTTATCTTCGTGGGGCCGATTATAAATAGGAAGCACGTCTAACCTTTGAGTTATTTTGTACTCACCCCATGCGTTAGTCACCCACACGGTGATTCCTGCAGAAGAACTGCACTTCTATTTAAGTAGTATATTCTTGCGTGACACCAATAAGGGCCATAAACTGGACTACCTTAACGTGTCAAAGGCTTTCTGAAGTCAACAAAATGTAAGATAACAAATGCAAATCCGAAGCCTGTTTAAATATAATTCGAAAAGTAATGAATCGGTCGATCAGGCAACCAAAATCTAGCCTGTCCATTCTGGAAGAGTCGGTCTACGGCGTTTGATAATCTGCCCAGTATGATTTTGAAAAAGACTTTAGCAGGAGTCGAAATGATGCCTCTTCAGTTGTTACATTCACTTAAGGCACCTTTTGAGTAATCCATTAAAAGGCCTTTTCTCCATTTGTCTAGTAATTCTTTAGCTTCCCCAATCCTGGCAATTAAAGATATAAGGGTTGAAAAAAGGTTGTTAGGTCAAGTCATGGAGCTTTGCCAAGTTTAGGAAAAGAATGGCATTGGCCACTTCTTTTTCTTATGGTGGATGATCTCAACTTCATGGAGCTGGGGTGACTTTCAGCTCTACTGTCCATATTTTAAAGCCCATGAATAAACCTGCAAAGCCCCTTTAAATTGATCTCTCCAATGGGAAAAGAGTAACAGAAAGCCAGGGCTTTTGTGGCTTTGTAAAGCCCCGTCAGAAAAACCGTATTTCCAGTATGTTGGGCTTGATCTGCAATACTGTCAGTCCACTATCTTCTGTCCTGCGTGTGCTGCGATAGATTTACTGTATATGGCGCAATTGTAGATTGGCTCTTTGGATCTCAGCACAGGTTCCAAGAAATTTGAGATGGGGTTGTTTTATAATATAAATTAGGTGCCAAGTTTCCCGTAAAAATCCATTCATCACGTTGTGAGGGTCGTTCCCCAAAACGAAGGAGCTGACTTCAGTGTAAGTCATTTTACTACCATTCCATTGGTCATCTATGGTCTTGAGCTCTGCCGTTTGTTCCAGTAAGGAAAACGGTTACGTAGCTCGAGTCTTTACTTTTTACAGAAGTTCTTTAATGGGTCTCGCAATTTGTGCATTAATATGCACTAGTGTGAAGTGAGAAGTACCATTTAGAGCTCATGGCTAGATGGTCTATTTGGTGTCTTATTGACAATAACGTCAAGGAATTAGTTCATGTATATTTGTGGTGGTCCCGGTGAATTGATAGTTTCCACCAGTAAAGAAACCTTAATTTTTGCAAAACTATATACCTTTACCTATTTTAATAGCATTCACCAAGTCCCTGGGTGTTCAGGTGTTGTTTGCAATTCTGATTATCACAATGAATTTAAGCGTTTAGACCACTCATGAATTGACGATAAAAAATATCATGTCTTATAATTTTCCTGACAGTTGCATTAAGGGAACTGTACGTCCTTTGTTTTGCAGAGGCTATGTTGGTAAAAGATTTAACACTTAACACTCCTTGCGGGCTCTGAGTTATAAGGGGCATACATGATTTGGTTTGAGATAGGCTTCCAGTTGATATGGCTAATTTTAGCTGTATCTGTAAAAAGAAGTCCAATGCCATGCTTATGCTTATTCTTCTCATTTCCTTGCCGGAATGCAGGAGTACAATCAACGCTAGTTAAGGTCTCGGCTCACAGAAACTGTGACTGCGCATTTCACTGAGACCTAGTATTTGCAGCTGGTATCTCAGCATTTTTGCTTGAGCTAGTTGGCTGTTATCAATTAGCGTTCTTACATTCAAAACAAAAAAAAAAAAACTTATCCGTTGTTTAAATGAAAAGTCATCATTAAAGAATTGGTCCGGTTTTCTTTTGTTCTGGTTTTCGGAATCTTATTTTTAAGTATGTGAGTAATTAGCTCAATGTGCTTAACTTAGTAAGTGAGACCACCACTTCAAAGGCGGACGGACTTGGTTTACTATTGGATATCCTCTCAAGTGATAGTATTCTGTTTTGAGGCACAGAATAGTTGTAAAGTACCTCTTGCTCTACCTACTCAGCTCAGCTAGGACTCAAAGTAAGAATAACACACAGTTGTGTGGATGCAGCAAGTCCCAGGGTAGAGAACATGTCCTCTTGACATATTATTGGAATGTCTGTTCATGTGCTATTACAAACCCCCTGCTATTATGAATTATAACGAATGGCCTTAAAAAACTGTTTTTCGGAGAATTCAAGGATACCATCACTAGCGGAATTAGGATATAAATTGATACACTCAGCGGTGAGAGACAAAAATAAGGCAAAGAAGGAGAAAGGGAAAGAATATGAACATGAACATAGAAATTGCCACAAAACTTATGACGAGGTTTATGTATTAAACATGATTGAGGAAAATAAATTAACTTCTACATAACCCAGAACCTCATACAGTAACCGATATTAATAGTGGTAATATTAGTCAGAATATGGTCAGAAAAGATTCGATGGAAAACATATATATATTACAGAAATCTTGTCAATCTTAAAAGGGCAGGAAATGGAGTATAATCGAGCCAAATGCTGAAAACGAAGGTGTCAGCATAGCCAAAAGAGAAAATAAGTTTACCATAAAAATTAGTAAGTTACAGAGAAGTTATTACATCAGAACTAATCAAAGTTATAAAACTGGAATAAATAATATTTGTGAAAAGTTGTTTATCGTATAAAATGAAGAAGGGATGTAGTGTACTGGGTGCGTAAGTGTGAGACATCACCTGTCAGCGGCCATAGTATGCAGTAGCAGGAAACATACGGGTGGGGGACATTCATCTGTCAACGGCCATAGCTAGCGGACGTGGTGCGTAATACGGAGTGGCGTAGTGGTGTAGTAAGTAACTATAGTGAGTGTTTACTAGCATTTTACAATAGCATGTGTCACTCGCAGATAAAGAAGCTAATATAAGTGAAAGAATTTTGAAAATCGATCTCGATGATGATGATGATGATCACCGAAAACTCACAAAGGTCATAAGCGCCACTTATAGACCGTCGTTCCAACGCGATTTTCTGTTTTTCTTTTGTTTTTCGTGTGTGTAAGTGGCCAGATTTTTTAAGCTGCCAAAAGGAATCTGACATAGCTTAACGACTGCCATTAATGATGATAGCCGGGATCAACGGCTTAACGTGCCTTCCGAAGCACGGAGGAGCACGAGATATTTATATGCCACTTGCGGTCACCTATCCAAGTGGGGACTGGGCCCGGGGTTGCTTAGCATGCGGAAGCGCTAATAATGCTCACGCCATGGGCTCCTTCATTTTCTGGTGTATGTAAGTAGTAATGTGACTATGACTATGACTATTAAGTAAATTGAGATATTAAGAATCGGTGTTGTACGGTAAAGTTTTAACAAGTAGCATCAAAGATGGCGTATGTTCTTTGATGCCTCGTGGGAGCTTCTGTGACAAATCTATACGAGTCCATATAACAGTCTACTTTAACTATTTCACAAATTGTTCATGAGCACGAGCATTTATTTAACCAAACTACACCAAATTCATATTATAAAGTCCACTAAAATCAATTTGCAAAATCGTCCAAGGCAAACCCCAACTGCACCCCTTTGACCATACCATAAATAATCAAAGCTGCACCCCTTGACTTCCCACCTAAACATGTATTTGTTATACTTTACTAGCTGTTACCCGCGGCTCCGCGCGCGTGATATATAGCCTATTTCCTTCTCAGTACCCTAACCTATGTGTATGCAAAATTTCTTGACGATCGGTTCAGTAGGTACGGCGTGAAAGCGTAACAAACAAACAAATAAACAAACAAACTCAATTTCGCATTTATAATATTAGTTTTTTTATTTATAGTTTATAATTTAATATAAAATGACGCGACTAGTGTCACTGTTATTCCGTAGGAAATGCGCTACACTTGCCACTGTAGCTGACTTCCAAGTTAACTTTGATTATGCGAAATCGCTAAGGGGTGGCGTAGACTAGGCCGTCGAACTCCACATCAGTGTCAACTAACTTTCCGAACTGCGAACTGTCTCCCATAATTATGCAGCCCCGTTGATCAGATCAGGTGGCTGATATTGGCACTCAATACATAGGATTACTGTATTGATCGAGCCGCATTAGACAAACATCATAAAATAAATCGTTTACAGATGAGACACTTCAAATTGTGCAATTAACTTTTCTGGCGATGATGAGAGATGCTTTCCGGACTAGTTGTAAAATTGAATTTAGCACACAACAACAACAATAACAAAAAACAGTATTATTTTGGAGCCACAAATCATACAGGGCTAATCAAAAAGTTCTTAGAAGTGCACATGACATTTTTTAGGTAATTATCAAAGAGAAAGATTAATCATACAATATTTTGCAGAGTTAGACGCAATTTAGTGGTACCATTCGCTAGCAATAAATCGTTTAGTACTAATCGTTTAGTAAAAATCCCTAAATATGGCGAAAAATGAACTAATTTTTCGCCATATTTAGGGATAATTTTTTCGAATACCTAATTTTTCACTTTGTGATAAAGTACTTGGGTTTGAAAAACATTGCTGCTTGGTTTTGGAAGACAGATAAATTACATATTAGAAAACGTTTAGCCGAGATCGTAAGTATATAATTTGGCAGAATTAAATCTATTAAGTATAACCAATTCCCTAAGTTCCAAAAAAAGTCTCAGCAAGATGGGTTCCACGAAGATTAACGGACGAAAATGATAACGAAGAAAACAAAAACGTATTTTAAAAATTTAAAGGCGCTTTCTCGAAATGGTACAGTTTGATCCGAAATTCGAATCGCAAAACTATTTCGACGAGCAACGATTAATCTAGATTTAGACAAGGAACTCTTTCATTTCAGAGAATCGAACAATCAATTATTTGTTTCTTTGCAAACATGTGCAGGGACGGTTGGTATAATAATAACACATAAAGGTTCAACATTTTACCATTTTGAATACAAAAATATCACAGTGCTTTATATCACTTGGTACGTCACTACATAATTACTTTTTAATTAATTGAAGAAAAAAGAAGACACGAGTTACCGTTCTACCCCTTCTTCTACGTTCCACTTTATTTTGCGCTAACAGTGATTGCTCGTTAAACCGTGTAATTACCATTTCAATTAGCTATACGTCAGCATTGTGTTTGGCAGACGCTTTAGTCCGACTATGATAGAACTATTTGTCTGTTTATTTTATCTCTACGCAAAAATTAATGGACTTATGCTTTTTCTTAAGTCTCCATTTTTTATGTCAGAGATTTTTAGCTGCCTACAAGCATTTTACATAGTAAGTTAGATAAGAAAAAAAGACGGGTCAATTGTCCCGTGAATAATGACTAATTTGAAACCCAACTGGTTCGATCCCCGGTCAGGTCAAGATGAAAAATGATCTTTTTCAGATTGACCTGGGTCTTGGATGTTTATCTATATATGTATTTGTTATAAAATATAGTATCGTTGAGTTAGTATCTCATAACACAAGTCTTATTTAAGAACTTACTTTGCGGCTAGCTCAATCTGTGTGATTTGTCCGTATACATATATATAAATATATATATATATATATATATATATATATATGTATTTTTATTTATATTTATAAGTATTTGACGGCAATAAAATGGTTAATTAACCATTTGATTTTCTAGATACCCGCGACTTTGATTGCGTGGACTTTATAACTACCGCGTTTTAATATAAAGACGAACCAATGTAGATGCTTGGTCCTGCATTAGGTGTTCCAAATCTTAGATTTTTATACCATATAACTGCGATTATGAGATTAACAAAAGTTTCTTCTGATAATAAAGCATAAAATACCTGTCTGGACTTCGGTTAAAATATTCCATCGTAAACAAGGTTCAAAATCAAGGGTATAACTTTCCAACAACTTGAAACAGGCGACAGCGATCGGGTTCTAATTGGAGCCTTTCGAACCCTTTATTATGGCTGGAGCCACCCTAGTACTTTGTCAGACACCCTATGCCGTATGTACTAAGTGTATGTCTATGTTTGTGTACACCTAAATTAAGAATTATGGAATGTTGTTAGAAGTCATACTTTTTCAAAATATTTTATAAAGTGACATATGACGGCAAACGAGCACGCGGGTCACCTGATGGAAAGTGACCACCGCTGCCCATGGACAACTGCAACACCAAAGGTGTTACAACAGCGTTGCTGGCCTTTATTTTCCCTCCCCAGAGGGGAAAGGGGATAGGTCTCCGGCTCCCTCACTCATCGAACAAAGCATAGAAGCAGTAAAGCTTCTTTACTCAAACGTCCATTTTCTGTGAGAGTGTAGGCTAAATCCTCTGACTGCTCTAGCTAATACATCGGCCTGGTAGTACGGAGATGGTCGTGCTCTTGCAGTGGAGACTAAAAAAGGACTGATGATTACTATGGCTGGAGTCACCCTAGTACTTGTTAGTCTGACACCCCATACTGTATGTACTAAGTACGTCTGTGTTTGTGTACATATGGAATTTTGTTAGAATGTGGTACTTTTTTCAGCTTATAAATATCAAGGAGATCTCTCTGTCTAGCCAGCGTGAAGAGTGTAGGCCAAATCCTCTGACTGCTCTGGATAATATAACGGCTTGGTAGTAGGGAGATGGTCGTGCTCCTGCAGTGGAGACTAACTGCCTCCGTGGTCCAGTGGTTAAGGCGTTTGCCTTGTTGATCCGGGGGTCGTGGGTTCGATTCCCACGGAAAGCATACTTTGTTAAGTTGTTTCCAGTTTGGTTAGGACATTGCAGGCATGAATCACCTGATTGTTTGATAAGAAAGATGATTCCGTGCTTCGTAAAGCACATAAAGCCGGTGGTCCCGGCTGCCATCTGGTAGTCGTTAAAGGAACCACGTCTGAGGCCGAGAGGCGGCGGCACCAGGGTGTGCATGGTCGACTGACCGTGCCACCTACACGAGATGATGATGAGAGCCATATATTAGCCAGAGCAGTCAGAGTATTTGGCCTACACTCTCCACGATGGTCAGACGGATTGATGTGTTTACGTTGATGTTTTTAAGCTTTGTTCACCTTGTATTCCCTAAGTCGCCTTCAAGGATATCCACCGGAAGACTTCAAGTGTACCTATTCTTTCCCGCCGGAAAGCACACGGCTGAATTTCATTTTATAAAATCCTTAAAAACTATAATTAAAGTTTTTTTAAAATTCTTTTATACCCATCTATTACCATCACTATGTCAGCAATCATACTATGTATTACTTTGATGAAGAAAGTGGGATCCGAGAAACCGTAAAATGTCGCAAAGGAAATGCGCTAATTACGTAACCGGACTAAATCACGAAAAGACATATCGCTAAGTACCGTGTGGGGCCAGGAAAATGGCGATTAAGATTTATTTAAGACGATTATTACAATACTATCGTACTAATCTCAGTACTATATAATAAATAATACTGTCTTAAACCCCCAGATTAAAAAGCGAGGTGTGTCATAAGTTTTTCACGTTAGTGGGTCTGTGTGTGGCATCGAAGCTGTCGAATTAGAGTACCGAACTGTGAATTTGTTTGTTTGAAACAAAGTTAAAAAATGCGCGATATTTGCCGTTGTCGCCGAAGTTCCAAGTGACGTAATATCAGGACAAATTTTCCTTGTACCTTACTTGTAGATGAAAATCACCATCGTTATCATTGTTAGTATACTCATCTACCTAATCTACCGTTTACTCTACGCGTATACCGGAGGCTTTATGGTTGGATCGTTGTACAAGAAAATATTATTTAAGTCAGTCGCCAGTCTGAATAGATCAAGAGCTAATGACTTACCTTTGCATGTCTATCTTATTCTCTGTATTTTTTTCATATGAAGCATTCGTACATAGAATGAAACTCTTCAAACAGCCCGCGCGTTCTTTCGCCACACCCGCTGGGAATTCGCAGCGCGCATGGATCCTGATTTATAGGGAATCTATATAAATGCACATTGCATTTATCGTTGGATCACCGTCAGTCAAAACAAAACTACAGCTAATGAATTACCATTGGATATCTTTCATATTAGAGTGAAACAGAAGGGACGAGGCAGGGTCGCTGATGATGTGGCTTTTGTAATTAAATACAGGACTGGTGCGTAACAACGAGCATTTTAATCCATTATGGACAGTATCAACACTCAGCATAAGAATATAGTGGCTAGGCATATGTTGTGCGATCGGCTGCTCGGCAAAAAGTGACGCGTTCGCTCAGCGGAGCGCGCAGCGGTGAAAACGACGGCAATATGGCGGGCAGTGTGGTGAGCTATGATATCACGCCGTGTAGCAATTCGTTCGTTGCGTTACTAGAGAATAAGATAGACATTTAAAAAAATAGGAGAGCTTTTTTTTCTCATATAAATCATACGCACATGAAACCCCACAACAGCCCGTGCGTTCCGTGGCCATACCCGCCGGGAATTCGCAGTGCGTATGCATCCTGATTTATAGGGAATCTATATAAATGCAATCTGCTTAATACTCATTGCACCATTATCGTTGGATCACCGTCAGTCAAAATAAAACTACAGTTAATGAATTACCATCGGATATTTTTCTTATTAGAGTATAAGAAAGACATTTTAAAAAAAGAAAAATAAAATAGAGAGCTTTTTTTCTCCAATGAATCATATGTACATAAAATGAAACCCTACTACAAATAACACGCGCGTTCTGTGGCCATACGCGTTGGGAATTCGCAGCGCGCATGGATCCTGATTTATAGGGAATCTATAAATGCAATCTGCTTAATACTCATTGCACCATTTACGTTGGATCACCGTCAGTCAAAATAAAACTACAGCTAATGATTGACCATTGGATATTTTTCTTATTAGAGAATAAGAAAGACATTTAAAAAAAAGAAAAATAAAATAGAGAGCTTTTTTTTCTCCTATAAATCATATGTACATAAAATGAAACCCTACTACTAATAACTCACTTTCAGTGGTTTAAATATAACTGTTTAATTTTAATTTTTACAAAATTGGTGAACTGAACTAACTTAATGTTAACTATTGTTATTGTACTGTACCGTTTGTAAATCACTGAATAAAGATTTTTCTATTCTATTCTATTCTATTCTATTCTATTCTAATAACACGCGCGTTCTGTGGCCATACCCGTTGGGAATTCGCAGCGCGCATGGATCCTGATTTATAGGGAATCTATATAAATGCAATCTGCTTAATTGTCCGTCTGTTCCGCGCGATAAGCTATTGCCGACGCCTAGGTATTCCGGATAAAGTATAGTTTTCATTAGTGTCTGGCTTGTTTCTTATAAGTTTCTTATTAGTTTACTATAGCTTTTAAAAGTCTTGTTTAATGAAAAGTGAGTATGCTGTGGTAAATGTACTCGATATTTAAATGACTAGCTTTTGGCAACTTCGCCCGCGTGATTTATAGCCTATGTCCTTGTCTGTAGCATTATCAACGTGTATGCCAAATTTCAAGGAGATTGGTTCAGTAGAAAAAGCTTGAAGAGGAAACAAACAAATATACAAACTCACTTCGCATTTATAATATTAGTTAGGATAGTTATGATTTTATTTTTGTATTATATATTTGCCACTATATAAATTTAGAAGTAATTTGAGAACATGGCTATTAAATAACGTATTTTATTCAACATTAAATTTCAAAAAATTCAAAAATAATTTTGTGTGTGTGTATTGTATAAATTATTAAGAATTTTAATGTAATAATATTTGACATCTGTTATTAACATTTTGCATGCTAAGCTAATTAGGTATAAGGACGTAATATATAATTTATTTTACCATCATTGTTAAACTCTATTTATTGCAAATAATTGATTGATTGATTGATTGATATATATATTCAAGTATTGAAGTAAAGCTTTTAAAAGTCCTGTTTAAAAAAGTGAGCGTACCAGTGTAAAATTTATCCGATATCCAAGATGAATCATCTTTCAAGTAAAACTTGAAAGATGATTCAGCCCGTCAGTAAGAAAATTTTTATTATTGGCCCAATGTTGGACACTTTAATAAAATTCTACAATTTCATTCAATCATCCATCTCCCTCTCCCCCTGGGGAGGGAAAAATAAAAGGCCGGCAACCACACCGGCAACGCTCCTGTGACATTCCCGGTGTTGCAGTTGTCCATGGGCAGCGGTGATCACTTGCCATCAGGTGACCCGCTTGCTCGTGCCGTCCTATGACATAAAAAAAATTGTTCGACCGGCTGAACACTTTTGTAAGGGTGTAATGTAATGGGTGGTGAATGACACCAAAGGGAATGGAAAAATTCAAAGGGATGATTTGCACCTGATATAATACTAGATTCATATTAATTTTGAATTAAAAATAAATTATTGTAAAGGATATTAAGTAAAGGATGAAAATTTTTGATTACTGTTCTTCGTGACGACTTTCAAACCTCAGTTGCTTACGTTATATTACGACAATAATTTAACAAAAATTCTAATATTGGTGGAAGTCAAACATGTATTCTACAGTTTTTATTTCTCTGAAGAAATGTTAACGAACTCCCGTTTTTACAGACAGCTTGATCGGCATAGGTTTGATTCCATTCTCCATTTATTTTTCCTCAAACTTCTCAGATACATTAAACATTGGCGATTCATTGGCCACTAACAAATAATACTGTATTATCACAGGAATTATCCAAGAGAAGGCCCCCGAAGATCAAAACCAATATTTCCTGATACCGGAAAATATTAAGTTTCCGAACCACAGAGGTATAAGTATAATCTATCATTTAATTTCCTGTCGAAGTCCTTTTTATCTTCGTCGAAAGTTCATTTTGGGGTAAATTGAGCGATGGTGATACCCTTGGGGTTATGAGAACCTATGTTGGAGGGACAAGTTGTTTTTCTTCGTAACCTTCTACTAAAACGAGGGGTTTTATAGTTAAGAGGGTAGTAGGCTAGCAGTGCGTTATCCATACAAATCTATTTCTCTATTTTCTCGCTGAAAACTGCGTCTAAAGGCACAATTATTTTTACATACAATCTATTACTAATATAGTTATGTCGCTATGATTTATTTTTTTGTAAAAACCTGTTTAAAAGAAAAAAAATTACAAAAACAGGATTTTTTGAAAATAATTAAAAATAGGGGCATTCCTATTTAGTACTAGATTTTATGAAAAAGGAATTGTGGCTCTAGAATCAGTTTTCAGTGAGAAAATAGAGAAATACATTTGTATGGAAACCATATTGAAAAAATACTGCTAGTATACGCTCATAACTATGTACCTTGTCGAGGTGTGTATGTTCATGGTATCGTACGGTAGCTGTCAAAGGAGTGGATAGTTTTGAATGCAATTTGTTTTGATTGGAAATCGGCTTCCCTCTGAAAAGTTTGTGCTACGAACTTGATGACTACTCGTATATTTCTGGGATGAAAGGTATCGTTATATTATTCCCTCATACAAAACGTGCACAAAATTGAATGATGAACAGATAGTACTTAGTTTGTCTTTTTAGTTTTCGCTTCGGTTGTCTGAAAGAGATTTCGGAAGCGATAAAGGCCGCTTTTTGTGCATCATTTGTGAATTTCACTTTTACTACTGCTACTTCTATCCACCTACTAGGAGCACTGTGAGCACGTACAAATGTGGAACCAACTTCTTCAACTTCCTGCGAAGGAATACAATATTAGTCCCTCCAAAAATCGAGTCTGTGTTTTCTTAAAAGGCCGGCAACGCTTTTGTCACACATACAGAAAGGATTTTTACCCGACTTCAAAAAAGGAGGAGGTTCTCAATTCGCCTGTTTTTTTTTTGTATCTATGTTCCGCGATTAACTCATTTAATTATGGATCGATTTTAGTCATTCTTTTTTTGTTCGATTTTAAGGGACCATCTCGGGAGTATTACCTCCCGAGATGGTCCAGGTTAGGTTCCAGTTTGTACACTTACGTATAGGGTTGAAGTCAGTTTTACTTTTTTGTTACAAATAATTATTAGAAATTCAGTTCCTAAGGGGGTGAAGTAGGGGGGTGAAGATTTACGTGGACGAAGTCGTAGGAAAATGACTAATTTCAGATATGATGTTTCTGCAGATTTTCCGTACGAAGCCAAGTATACACAAGTAGAGGTAGGTATAGGAACACCCAGCGGTCGCTAAGTAGCCGCACTCCGCACTCCGCTAAGCTCATTTCGCCCGCTTTGGTTTTATAAAACTGGGTAAATTCCGACACAAAATTCTGGAGCGCCATTCACTTGGATGTGGCATGCTGTTAGTGTGATGATATGATGGTATGTGTTCATTAAAGTCTGTTGTAGATGGAAATGGGAGTAAAAATAAGATATCATGGTCATTTCTATGAAAAAGCGGCCAAGTTCGAGTTGAACTAGCCTATGAAGGATTCCGTAGTAGCAATTTGCCAAAATACCATCACCAAAAATTACTGTGTTTTTCAAAGTGTCTGTATGAATGACATGATTATATTTCCGATTTATGAAAATGTGCTAATCTCAAAAACAACTAACTATTTAAATAAAATTATTTTAATACGGCTTTTATCGCGTTTATTACATTATTTATACACCTAACGTTTCGAGCACTTTACAGTGTTCGTGGTCGCACGTAGACTAAGTTGACATTAGTTTAGTATTTTATAAGAACTGCAAAATCTACCGTTATGTGTAAAAATAATGTAATAAACGCGATAAAAACCGTATTAAAATAATTTTATTTAGATGTGTAACAATTGCGAAAACATAAGAAAACAATATAACAACTAACTACTTATATCTCGTTCAAACCAAGGGACACATTTTAACCTTTTGGAAGCGCTTATCTTTCAAACGATTGACTTTAAGAAAAAATTGTTTTAAAAGCTCAATGTCATTATAAAAGACCTATCTATAAATACGAGTTTGATGATTTTAGTTTCAGATCTACTAAACTTTTTTTTTCTTCTAAAAATCGTAAAGGAGCATACAAAATACATCACGAATAAATCTACATTCCAAGTATGAATGTTTTTGTCATTCGGCTACGAAACCCTAAAAACCAACATAAAATTGTTTTCGTTTCAGTTGATGTCTTTTTAGGAAATAAGAGGTAACTCTGATGATTCTTCGTCCGACTAGAAAGCTTCTACTATCCTGTTTGACTTGGTTTAAGGTCGTCACCATAATCATCTCTGTCACGAAAAGTCCACTGCTGGACATAAGAATTCCATGAGCTGTTGGAAGTGGACTGCATCCTGCATCTTCCTGCGACCTGTTCGGTGGGTGTCCCACGCTGTGCTTGCCGGTACGTGGTCGCCATTCAAGAACCTTTCTGGCTCATCGGCCATCCGTTCTTCGCGCATGTTTAAGGTGCCATATCCAAAATGTAGTAAATTTCCTTCCCATATCTTTGGCAACTCGCTGTGAGTCCGCAAGCTGAATGAAATTTCAGTAATTTGGTAAAGCGAATGCAAGGTACGGGCCCTGGTGGGATTTTCTTAAAATCCGCGCTTTGTTTTGGAGTCTATTTGATGTGGACCGTCCATTTACCGTTGACCTCCCACACCCCTCGCTTCAATAATAATATCACACCGTTGAAGTGAAAATACATGACGTTGCGAAGGTCTTTATAAATGGTCGGCACGTGTTAATAGAGTGATGCAGATGTGGAGCTTATGTGGTAAACAGTAAGGGTTATAATGGCTTGTGGTGTCTAGCGATTGTTTTGTATAAGCCCTGAATATTACATTTGGTTAGATAGATTAAGTAAGGCGATACTGGCGCTTATTTCGTTATTGTTATGATTTCTGAGGGAAATAATAATTGCTCAGATTTCCGTATTAACAGACTTGCTTGGTTTTCTTCGGTGCTAATGAAAACGTTATGTTTGTGCAATATCAGTCTTTACCATGCTTTGTAACGTTTTGGACAGGAGCCTATGAGGGTTTGTAATGAGTTTATCATTAGGTGGCGGCACTGAGATTTCGGGTCCAAAGAGCTGTTGTTATGGGATAATGTTTGCAAACATCAAAAACTGACAAATTGTTGCAAAAACAGGTGTGACAACTCCTCTGTGCTGCCACCCATACCATCAAATGCTTTATAAAACCCTAATTTCTTAAAAAAAAATCAAAATCACTTTATTGTAGAACACAGGTAAGAAATAAGGTGTTACAATATACATATAGGCCGCCATGTTCTGCCCATATTGGACGTACAATAGTTTTAGAAAATAAATTTATCAAAACAAATCCTATATATTATTATCATTTAACAGAGTTATTAAAAATCACATTAATTGGTCAAAATTAGTCAACAAATTTATCATTTAAAAAATCGTCAATTGAATAATAACACTTTTCAGTCAGAAATAATCTTAATTTGTGTTGGAATGAATTCACATTTAGCTCTTTAAACGTATCAGGTAATTTATTGTATATAATTCGGTATTTGCCTAATGTTAAGATTATATAAAAAAGAACACTTTTAATTTGATATCGATTCGCTTAGTGTTCTTAAAGCTTCTTTAAAGTTGGGTGAATAGGACCATTTTTAAAAGTATGAAAATCTTAAATTACCATTATACTGTATTGTAGTCCGCAAAATTTATAGCAACTTTTATTATGAAACCATTACCACAAACGCAATATTTCGTATAGCTACCAAACAAAGTTCTAACGCCGCCCATACATAATACAAAGTTGTGACGTCACAAACATGTAGGCATTTCAGCAGTGCGTTTTCACGTCTAAAAATTAACGTCTAAAAATACGTGTCTTTAAAACTTCTATATCTTAAAGAGTTTTTTGTTTAGAAATGTATTTCGGTCACTAATATTGTGTTTATTTTTAGCAGGTCTTTACATAGCGACACAAAAAATTTTTTAGTCAAATGCCAAATATACTCTTTTTCATAAGAGCTGTCGAATGGCCACCAGTTACTAATTCGAAATTATATTGTGATCGAATATGTTCTGATCTTTGCTTGTTTCATGTAATGTCGCAAATAGCTGAGGATTAGATTTGACAAAAACACTTATTTCTAATATATACATACACGCCAAGGTTAATAGTTTGAGGGACTTGAACAATGGTACACAACTTTCTCTTGGTTTTAATCCGCACATTGATCGCAAACATCGTTAAAAGCATTATTTTCTGCCAACAAGTTGCATTAAAACAATAAAAGTTTTTGACAATTTATAGGTGCCATATTATCCCATGCTGGTCTGGGAGACAAGAAAAAAACATAGAATGTACCAGCTGCTTCTCTGCTCGTGCAGATCGTAAAAACCAATCGAGGGAATGGGCATCTGGAGTCAATACGCGATGCGGCTAGCAACTCATCTCTATTTTGATTCCGTTCTCATCTACAAGTCAACCAACTTGCTAAAAGCGGTCTTAAGGGTTTACAGACCTGGGCTCTGTCTACCCCGCAAAGGAAAAGAAAGTATGTATGTATGTAAAAATGTATGGAGTGGTGGGAAAAAGCTTTTTACGTAAAATCACAGCTGATTGCCAGGTTTTACACTCATTTAATTTCGTTTGTGACTTCCCGAAGTTCCGTTTCATTTAATTTAATTTTTGCAGTTATATTCGATAATTATGATATATGCAGACCGTAATTGGGGGTAAGGGCGGGGTGGTAGCGTTGATTGGTTCGGGATTACGCGCTATGTAACTGTAAAATATATTTATTTTTATTTCTACATATTATTTCGTCTTTATTCCGTATGGGAAGGTCAGAGACTAGGGTCATGAGACTCAAAGGTAACGTTCAGCGTGTTGGTGAGAGAAAAGTAAACACATGCTAAACTAAGTTAACAAACATCAAAGAGACCTCTCAAATCCGTCTGACCAGCGTGGAGAGTGTAGACCAAATCCTCTGATTGTTCTGGCTAAAATAACTCTGGTAGTACAAAGAGGGTCATGCTCCTGTAGTGAAGACAAAAAGACCTGATGATGATGATGATGATGACTAATTGATGCTCGTGGCTGTACGTATAGGAAACAGTCACAAATGATGTAATGTTGATGATGGTCAAAAACAGAATAATGATTCAGATTCACAAGTGTATTTAAAAGCGTCGTATGATACTCGTACTCAGTAACCTTAATTAAAAACACTCGGATTCATTTTATACCTATAAACACCTCAAATATAATATCCAGCATGGCGTACAAATTTGCATCATAAAGTCCTATTTGTGATTTTGTACCCCCTTTTTTTTATTAACTATAGAATTAGGCGTTTGTCTCCCATCTCACCTGATGTGATCACACAAAAGCTTAACTATAAAATAAGCTAAATCCAAATATTGGCCAATCGAATCTAGAACAGACCTGACTAAGCAATGTCTGCAAATATATCTGCCTAATTATTATAACCGGATTATCCGAAGAGCTGCAGTGTCCAGAACCTGACAAAGATTCGCAAAGCTACCGGACACCGATATTATTATGACCGAGTTAAGTTTGCATCTATTTTCTGAAATAACAATAGGTAGGATCTACAGTTCTCTTCAATAAATTTTAATTATTTATGACTATCGACCACCGCTTGCCGTGTAGTTCGCGGCAGAGTAGAATAGGACCACTCACTTATAGGCATCAAATAGATCTCTCCAACCCGTCTGTCCAGCGTTAAGAGTGTAGGCCAAATCCTTTGTTTGCTCTGGCTAAAATAACTCTGGTAGTACAAAGAGGGTCATGATCCTGTAGTGGAGACTAAAAAGATCTAATATTGATGATGGTCGACAACAGAATAATGATTCAGATTCACAAGTGTATTTAAAAGCGTCGTATGATACTCGTACTCAGTAACCTTAATTAAAAACACTCGGATTCATTTCATACCTATAAACACCTCAAATATAATATCCAGCATGGCGTACAAATTTGCATCATAATGTCCTATTTGTGATTTTGTAAAACCTTACACAAAAGCTTACCTATAAAATAAGCTAAATCCAAATATTGGCCAATCGAATCTAGAACAGACCTGACTAAGCAATGTCTGCAAATCTATCTGCTTAATTATTATAACCGGATTATCCGAAGAGCTGCCGTGTCCGGAACCTGACAAAGATTTGCAAAGCTACCGGGCACCAATATTATTATAACTGAGTTAAGTTTGCATCTATTTTCTGAAATATAGGATTCACAGTTCTCTTCAATTATTTTAAATTATTTTTCTTATTATAGCTCATTATCATCATAAGGTCTTTGTTAGTCTTCACTGCAGGAGCACGACCCTCTCTGTACTACCAGATCTGTAGCCGAGCAGTCAGAGGATTTGGCCTACAATCTCCACGCTAGCCAGACGGGTTGGAGAGGTCTTGATGTTTATAAACTTTATTAAGCTTGTTTCCTAATTCACCTTCTACGACATCCACGCAAAGACTTGGAGTGGTCCTATTCTACCCTGCCGGGAACCACATGGATATTGGTTTCTGCCTATTCCCATGGGAAAGAGGCGTGATAATATGTGTGTATGTGCCTACACACATATTACCAGCCATAAGAGAGTACTGGTCTCCCAAACCGCTCACATTGAGCCCCCACCTCACACATTTGCGATGCTTGTTAATGTTAATAGGGAATTTGAATTCAACCGGCGATCGCTTTCCGGCTTACTGAATATCATTTCAGACATTACTGTATTTAATGCGCGATAACTGTATGGCTCTTAAGTTTTTTTTTTTTTTAATATATACGGACAAATCACATAGATTGAGCTAGCCCCAAAGTAAGTTCGAGACTTGTGTTATGGGATACTAACTATATATATAAACATATAACTATATAGATAAACATCCAAGACCCAGGTCAATCTGAAAAAGATCATTTTCCATCTTGACCTGACCGGGAATCGAACCCGGGACCATCCGTGTCGCAGGCAGGCGTGTTGACCGCTGCGCCACGGAGCTCGTCAAGCTCCGTGGCGCAGCATAGTAGCAGCGTAGTAATCAGTTTATTATAAGGACTCGGCTTTGCTTCGTGCCTATAAACACCTCGACTATTTTATCCTTTTCGGGGTAGACAGGGCCAAAGGATATACGTAAAACCTAAGGGCAATGTTTAGCAGAAGGGCGTTCCCAGAAGAGTATTGCATAGATCGGCGTGTGACGAAAGGAACAAAACTTTTATAATTAATTCCTTAGAATTATTCTGGACAAAATTTCTCATCTGTGTTTTAGTGTGAGACTCACTACTAAGTAAATAAGAGCCGAGGGTACCGCAGGAAACTGAGTCTCAGCCACAGTCTGAATTCTGTAAGCAAAATTACTTAACTGTGTCTTAGTGTGAGATTTGCTCCTTAATAAATAAGAGCCAAGCTTACCTACCACAAGCAATTGAGTCTTGATCTTGGCTATACTCTGGAGAATATTAATATTTTGGGAAATGTTTTTTTTTGTAAAAAAATATTTGATTAATTATAATATAAAGCAGCGAGTCGCTCAGACTCGCTTGAGCCGAGTGAATTGCAGGAAATTGAGTCTTGGCCACAGTCTACGCCACTGTTATAGCATTTCGGGAAAATGTAGAGCATGACGCTCTCTGTACTACCAGAGCCTTATATTAACCAGAGTAGTAAGTGGATTTGCCCTACACTCTCAACGCTGGCCAGACTGGTTGGAGAGGTCACTTTGATGTTTGTAAGCTTTGTTTAGCTTGTGTCCTAAGTCGCCTTCTAAGACATCTAAAGGAAGACTTGGAATGGTCCTATTCTACTCTGCCTCATGGCCAACTAGTCTGATTAAACAACTATTTATATACAATAATGGTAACTTGTTTAATATACTAACGTGGAATTGTGTACTGCCTTTATCGCATCGTTGTAAATTTTCTTTTACCGATAAACCAATAGTGGTTTTATATTTAACGAGGATGATATCAGTAGTCACTAAGCTATCTACTTCTGAGCCATTGGCTCCGGTTTCCCGATAAAACTACAGTCTAAGACATTATTTGGAATGGCTTTGGATGACAATGACCGTCGTTACACTTGATAGTTTGAGATTAGTCGCAGATTTGGGTTAACGTTTTTGGGTATAGCTATGTGTATTATAGGAGAGCTACGATTTTTCTAATTTGATATTTTATCGGTTGCATCTTCAGCAGTTATGCGTTGGTGCCCGGTGTCCACTATTATGATAGCATTCATGCTGTTTTGTAATTTGGCAATTTATTCTTAAATATCTTAAATATATACAGACAAATCACACAGATTGAGCTAGCCCCAAAGTAAGTTCGAGACTTGTGTTATGGGATACTAACTCAACGATACTATACTTTATAACAAATACATATATAGATATCTAAACATCCAAGAACCAGGTCAATCTGAAAAAGATCATTTTCCATTTTGACCTGACCGGGGATCGAACCCGGGAGCATCCGTGTCACAGGCAGGCGTGTTGACCGCTGCGCCACGGAGCTCGTCATCATCATATTTATAAATAAATTATTTGGAAACACTTTGGATGGCAATGACTGTCGTTACACTTGACAGTTGAGATTAGTCGCAGATTCATCCAGCGTCTTCCTACCTTGGTCAGGTCATCCGACTATGTACTTGATGGGCTGGTGTCCAACGCTGCACTTGTCGATACGTGGTCGCTATTCAAGAACCTGTCTGCTCCATCGGCCAAAGATTCTTCGCGCTATGTAAACTGCTGCGCGCTGTATTCTAAGGGTGGTATACGCTAACTCAAATAATTCCTAATCACTCTTGCCTTGAAAAGTATATAATAATATACATATATATATAATAAATATATATACGGACAAATCACACAGATTGAGCTAGCCCCAAAGTAAGTTCTTAAGTAAGACTTGTGTTATGGGATACTAACTCAACGATACTATACTTTATAACAAATACATATATAGATATCTAAACATCCAAGAACCAGGCCAATCTGAAAAAGATCATTTTCCATCTTGACCTGACCGGGAATCGAACCCGGGACCATCCGTGTCGCAGGCAGGCGTGTTGAGCGCTGCGCCACGGAGCTCGTCGCTATGTAAGCATATTGGTTCTTAATTCAATGTGATATACCAAAAATGGAACGCAATGTAATACTTATTGACGCTCTTGACTGTACGTATAGGGGAACAGTCACATAGTTTGCAAGTTATCTTAAGAACCCATAAAATTGTCCCATTCCCGCGGGAATTTCAAAATGTTTCACGTGAGAGAAGCTCATTAAATAACAGTAATTACGTACCTCGCCTGACCAAATATTGACTTAAAATTAATTTAAATAGAACAGACAATGGCCTCTCATGTCCAGCGCCATTATAACAAGAGCAAACAAGGATAAAGCAATAACCTCATAGGGCAGATTTGTCGGACGATAAAACCGCTTATACAGCGTATCACTTGACCATACGCTTAGAAGGTGTATCAGCCCGTGAATATGGACTTTTGTTATGGGATCTTCTTCTTAGCGTATCGATGGTACTTTTATTGTTAAATTTAGTCGCTCCAGTAAAGGGCTACCTGAGTACCCATATCGTTGGCCATAGGTAGATCGTCCCTCGTGCAGGAATTTGTGCACTCGGGGCATGTAAGTAGGTGCCATATTCGTACAATAGTGCTCAACCGCCAGGGAAAAATGTATGGGAAAGTAAAAAAAGGTTCGCGTTTCACAGCATTGATTCCAAAGGAAAAGTTGTTCATATTGACGGTCTGAGTCATCCCTTTAAGAATAAACAACGTGTATAAACGACGGTTTCTGTGATGGGTGCGGTGGTTAACACGCTAGTCGAGTGCACGAGAGGCTCTGATTTCGGTTCTTGGAGTATGTTTGTTTTTGTTCTTCATTTTTACAGGTCTTTGTAGGTTTGCTAAATATTGAAGGTGAGGCATGCAGCTGCAGCTCAATGAAGAAAAAACTTTGCTTAAGTAATTATATTACAAAATGAACTTACTTAAGTTACCGCATGATTGAAAATGTTCAGAGGAGGAGGAAAATCTCTGACGTAGCAGTAGACGTACAGACGTATAGTTAATATTTTTTTATTTATTTATTAGAACTTTATTGTACCAAAGCAGAACTTGTTACAATTGGCGGACTTAATGCTATGAGCATTCTCTCCCAGTCAACCATAGGGATAAACAGAAAAAGTTGTTCGGCGCAAAGGGTGAATAATTTAAATATGGCTGTGGTTAAAGCTGTTTTTCTAGCCATGCTTAGCACAGTTCTGGTGGAAAGTCTAACGGAAAATGTACCGTGATTTGGTACGAAACTAACTCGTCTTTGTTCCTTGCGGGGCAGTTAAAGCTTAAACTCATAAGATATCATATTTAGCGTGTTAATGGATGTATGTATAAGTGGTGGAAAACACAATCAAAATAGTAGCAAGTTGCTAGCCGCATCAATTATTGATACTCCATAGATTTAAATTCCTCTACTACGCACAGCGCTGGAAGAAAAGCAGAGTAAACTTCACATTTTTTTGGCTTCTCCCAAACCAGTTCGGAATGTCGTTTTCATCTATCATTAAAAAGGTGGTATGTGGTTTGTTTGTTTGTTTTTCGTATGTGTAAGTGGCCAACACTGGTGTCAGATTTTTCAAGCTGCCTTAAGGCATCTGACATAGCTTAACGACTGCCATCAACGATGACAGCCGGGACCAACGGCTTAACTTGCCTTCCGAAGCACGGAGGAGCTCGAGATATTTTTATGCCACTTGCGGTCACCCATCCAAGTAGGGACTGCACCAGGGGTTGCTTAACATACGTAAGCGCTCATAGAGCTCACACCCACTAGACCATCGGGCTCCTCCTCGACCTCGGTATGTGGTGGAAGCTTTAAATTTGAATCGTCGTCGACAAACAAAACTTAATTGTCGTAATTATTGTATTATCGGTCACGTAATAGCAGTTATAATGCAATGGCATGTCAAAGCGCTGTACTGGACATGAAGGACGGTTTACACCAGACGATTATTATTCTTATATATTAACTATCTCAATAAATGTACTTTTTAATGAGATAGTTAATGCTGTGCATATCTGTAAAAGATGTAAACATTAGAATAAGTTTTACAAATGTTAAAATGTTATGTCTATGTTTATGTTGTTGATGTGCCTAATAAATAAAATAAAATAAAAAATAAAATTCTTTATTTACGTTAGGTACTAATATTGACGGTATTAAGGAACTTAATTTTGATTTTAGCTATAAGCGACCGTTAAAGTAATAAAGCTACGTAGGTATGTAGTATGTCTTGAGTAAGTTGGAAGAGTAAGTCAGATGAAGGTTATTTTTGAAATGTTTGTTTTGTTGTTATACACGTAAACACAGTTTTTTATAGTTTCGGACTACTAAAGCAGATTTTCTGGCCATAGTTCTTAGATATCCTATCCTAACTAATAAAGTGCGCGAGTGAATTTGTTTGTTTGTTTGTAACGCTTTCACGCCGTATTTACTGAACCGATCATCATGAAATTTGGCATACACATAGGTTAGGGTACTGAAAAGGACATAGGCTATAAATCACGTGGGCGGAGCCGCGGGTAACAGCTGTTCCTAATCCTAACTTCCTAACTATCCTATCCTAACTAATATTATAAATGCGAAAGTGAGTTTGTTTATTTGTTTGTTTGTTACGATTTCACGCCGTATTAACTGAACCGATCATCATGAAATTTGGTATACACATAGGTTAGGGTACCGAGATGGACAAAGGCTATATATCATGCGGGTGAAGCCGCGGGTAACAGCTAGTTTTATCATAAATGGTCCAGCCATTGACAAGACAAAGCGATTAAGGTATCGGGGGAAGCTAATTTTTATTTAAATGGCTTTTTTATATGCATTATCTGTTTTATAGTTTTGGTATCGGGGGCAGGTACAATACAAACTTTAATTTAACTTATTTTTTTATAATTTTTATGCACAATCTCTTTCAGCGTAGAATCGTGTAGTGTAAATGCGCTAATTCGAGCTGTTAAACTTTACAGCCTCGTGAAAATAAACGCTAGAGCTCACGAGACGAACCAATTCCAGATATAATTGCGAACGGAAAAAGCTGAAAAATCATTGATGCTGTTTGTTTTTATGACCGGATTAATATGGCGGATGCACGCTATCATCATGTCGAATTTATTTTTTTCCGATGCAAAGTACTTTACTGTTACTAGAGACCCAGTTTTTTAGGGTTCCGTAGTTCCGTAGTTGTGAACCGTTATAGTTTCGCCATGTCTGTCTGTCTGTCTGTCGGTGTAATTTGGTATGGGTATGTATATTAATTATGGCAAAAAAGGGGTAGAAAAAATTTTTGAAAAACAAAATTTTGAAAAACAAAATTTTTTTTGGGTATCTCCCATACAAGTAAAGTGGGGGAGTAATTTTTTTTCTCTTTTATCCATCGTGTGGGGTATCGTTAAATAGGTCTTTAAAAAATATTGTGAGGTTGAGGATACAATTTTTCGATTTAGTGCTCCGTTTCCGAAATATTTGGTTTCAAAGTGCAAAATTTTGAGATGTGTACCCCCCCCCCCCCGCGTTCACCCCCCGTCCCCCCTCTATCTGCTAAACGGTTATATATGGATACGTGAAAAAAATTACAGCAGTAGTATATAGGTATACTAAAGTTGAAAGGAAAACTATCAGAGCTGAGTACTAAGTGCAAACTAAAAAGTTATAGGCAACCAACTTATAAAAATGTACTGGAAAATGTAAAATTTCATACAATTTTCATTGTTAGATGTTTTTGGTCTTTAAACTGTGAGGTGCGAGTGTGAACTCAAAGTTGTCATTCACAACTACGGAACCCTACACTGCGCGTGGCCCGACACCATTTATTAAAATAAATATTTATAATTGTAACCATTTATTAAAATAAATACTTATAATTGTCCGTAACTACTTTTTCACAATGACACGATCATCAGTCTTAATCCTTATTAAATTTCAAGATAAGTCGAATTCTAGAATATTTTTCTTTCGAAATCGTGAAATTTGACTAGGACAAATTTCCTGATATTCTTTCTCATATCTGGTTTTAATCTATGCTTGCTAAGTACAACTGACATTATTAAAATACGTAACAACGGGTTACTCACGTAAATAGTCAGCTACTGGCCGACATGTTTCAACCTCATCTGGAGGTCTTCCTCAGGGCGAATGTGAATTGAGACCCGCGCACGGTGTCGTCCCAATCCGCACTGCGGATAATGTCTTTATCTCACGTTAGTTTTAATCAAAAAAGTACAACGGAACTCTCCATGGGCAAGACCGACTCGCAATTGTCCTGTTTCATGCTTATATTCGTGCTTCGGAAGGCACGTTAAGCCGTTGGTTCCTGACACTAGTGTTGGCCACTTACACACACGAAAAACTAACAAACATTCTAATAAAAAATATTTTTTCAATAATTCTTGAGTAATGCAGGAATAAATTACACTACATATTATATGTAAATTTTAAAGTAAATGGTTAGTTAGATAGTTTTTATAACTAAGTTCCTCTTCTTCCCGGAGCAGACGCGCTACCTGCGGGTGACAGTTTCGTTCCAAGTTTTCTTTGTTGCCTGTTAAAGTTGCCTCGTTAGTTGCTAGACGGAGAGCTTGTAATCTTATAGAGTACTGATTTAGGACATAAATATAGATATATATGTACAGTACTAATATAGCTGTTATCTCCATAGATTTGGTTTTAACTAATATGAAGCAGCCTTGTTGATA
This sequence comes from Rhodophaea formosa, assembly GCA_963082605.1. NCBI lineage: Eukaryota > Metazoa > Arthropoda > Insecta > Lepidoptera > Pyralidae > Rhodophaea > Rhodophaea formosa. Next base: position 17,665,897 of record OY720220.1, read on the forward strand.
TTTCAAATAAAAAAATATAAAAAAGTATACGTGAATTTTCGGGGTCTAGTGTTGCTTCAATTTGAAATTGTTCATTAGTAAGAAAACGGAGACATTCGATATAAATTTTGTAAGGCCTTAAATAACATTTCGCACAATTTCATGAACTGTCAACGTAAAAATTTACTCAGGTTTTCGTCGAGGCCAGGCCGTTTTGACCCAAAAACTAAAAAAATCTTCAGATAAAATAGTTGAATTTAGGCCACGCAGAAGAAACTTTTCATTATATCTTTGACTTAAAAAAAAATTCCATTGTTACAGAAACAAGTCCATTCAGTATTTATGAATACCATTAAGAATATTCACACATCCCATTTGGCAAATAAATGATTTACATTAAAAAATAACAATCTATTTAGATTGAGCTTTGAAGAAAAACTTCAAAAACTATCTCTATATAATATAAGCTCTTTGTTTTCGAGACATAGGCGTGCCGATGTTCCCGCCTCGTTTTATCAATTTGTTGTTTTTCCAAAGGATTTACAAAGGTGCCGTTACTCCTAGTTCTCACATTAAGTTTGCGTAAAATTTAAATTTTCCTGCTTATGGGTTGCTTATCGGCTGTGTGGTTCCCGGCAGAGTAGAATAGGACCACTCCAAGTCTTCCTGTGGATGTCGTAGAAGGCGACTTAGGAAACACAAGCTAAACAAATCTAAAAAAGAGACCTCTTCAATCCGTCTGGCCAGAGTGAAGAGTGTAGGCCAAATCCTCTGACTGCTCTAGCAAATATATGTTTCTGGTAGTACAGAGAGGGTCGTGTTCTTGCAATGGAGACTAACAAAGACCTGATGATGATGATGATGATAGGTTAGACAGAGTCTCAGATTTTATAGCAATATTGTGTTAACTCTTGCAAAATTCAGTTAGAAAATTTTTGCGCTTGTGCTGAAACCTCTCCAACCCCGTGCAGAGTGTAGCCCAAATCCTCTGTCTAGCCTAGCTAATATATGGCTCTGGTTGTGCAGAGAGGGTCATGTTCACGTAGTGGATATTAAAAGGACCTGATAATGATGATAATATCATCATCATCATCAGGTCTTTCTGGTCTCCACTGCAGGAGCACGAACCTCTCTGTACTACCAAAGCCATATACTAGCGTGAGCAGTCAGAAGATTTGGCCTACACTCTCCACGCTGGCCAGACGGGTTGGAGAGGTCTCTTTGATGTTAATAAGCTTTGTTTAGCTTGTGTTTCCTTAGTCGCCTTTTACGACATCCACGGGATGACTTGGAGTGATCCTATTCTACTCTGCCGGAAACCACACGGCCATTGGATGATAATATGCTGATACTGAATATACAAAAGTTTGATCAATATTACAAAGTTCAAGTACGTTTAAATGGCAGGGTCCCGGGTTCATCTCCCGGCCAGGTCATGATGAAAAACAATATTTTTCACTGGCCTGGGTCTCGGATGTTTATCTAAGTATCTATTATAACTCTCAAATAAGAATTAGTATTCCACGATACAAGTTCACGACTTACTATGGGGCTAGCACATCATTGTAATTTATTCCTAAATATTTATTTACTCGTTTTCGCTCGGGGCTCCACTTGCGATAGTGTCGATCCCTCGGGAACAGTGCTTTTATCCGAAATTAAAGGTAGTATATGTTTTTCTCTGTACTCCAGACACCGTGATCGCAAAATTTCATGATGATTGATTCCGTAGATAGAACGTGAAAGTGTAAGAAACAAACAAACTCACTTTTGCATTTGTAATGACGATTCATCCTTTAAGGTTTTAAGGTTAGGGTTAGTTTTTTGTCTCTTTCGGCTTCTAACGGCTTTCTTAAACCAGTGTTTTTGTCAAAATATCACTGCCTCACAATTTCACTGCATCGGTCTAGTGAAATTATAATGGTACTGAAACTAGCCCGTTAAATTGTAAGTAATACAAACGATTGACAATAATCTGTGTAATTATTATGTCACTAGTGAAATTATAATATCACGACTTTAATAATATCCCTGCAACATGTATCTTATTAACTCCACTCAAAGTCAGCTAATCCAGTCAGTACTACATCAGTACCGACTCGGACCATTATATTAACTTGAAGTAAATTCAAGGTTTTCATTAAAAAATGATATATTACCTCAGTATAATCGGTTTAAAACCGCTTAACGTTCTCAAAAACAGTTTCACCCGAATTTTTAATCCTGGCAACACATTCGCTCGTAAACAAAATGTGGTAAGAAGCGGGGAGTTTGCCGAAAATCCTTTGTTTGTCTGTTTGTATGAAAATCGAAAAAATCGCGAGTTCATTAACGCACGGTGTAGGTTACACGGGAGGCACCTGCGGGATTATTCTGGAATCACTCGTAATATATTATTATACAGGTGTTTTTATGCATTTAAAAAAGAAAGAAAGAAAGAAAAATAATTTATTTGACTTCAAGTATTTGCAATGCTATTCTGATATATTTTTGTTAAAATAATTAAAAAATAAGATATTGAAAAAAAATGCTGCCCGTTGGAATTTTTCCCACATTTTATTTCTTAATTTAATGATAGCACTCATAATATGAGAGACGAATTTTTTTTTTAAATCGTTGCATAATATATTTTTGCTGCCTATTATCGATTGAAATAATTAATGGGGCTTTGTTACAAAATACAGTCAGTAATACTAGGGATTCGGCGCGTACTTTAATGGATCATAGCAAATTGATTTCATATGCTTGGAAATAAAAGAAGAAAAACAAAACAGTTAGCATATGACGGCTAACGTCGAAGGCTAATGTCACGCCTTTAAAATATGAAATTAATCTATTATGAACCTGAAGCTCAGACCTGAAGACTAAGAGCTCTTATCGGAGGGGTCTAATCGGTGTCATAGTGTAAAAAAAAAACGCACACCACTATTTTTGGCAGAAATAATGAAGTGGTTTTCTTATTTTTTACACTGATAAAAAAAAATTACTGGTGAGCTGGTTACCTCACGATATATTCAATAAAAATTAAAAACATAAAGATAATATAGAGGCATATTTTATCCTTTGTTATATAATTCTACAACTTCATTCCAAAGACCGTTACTTTCTGACTGTATGATGTGAGTTCGGAATAGGACCCTAAGCATTTTTAATTTGTACTTGAAGTAAAAACCTGGGGGCACATGAGATGGTTTGGAGAGAAAAAAGATATTTTGTTTTGGAGAGGGTTGTGATTGAAAGAGAAAAACATCTGACTGTCTAGATTTCAAATAATACCCAAGCTTGCAAACGGATGCGTTTTGTAAAAGGGGTATTACATTTGCCTCAATAACGAATCTGATATTCAGTCACTTCTGAATTTAGAGAAGTCTAATCGCTTTTCTAATGTTTTCGCGATTATTAGACATTTAAACTAAAATTAATTTAATACGGTTTTTATCGCGTTTATAACATTATTTATACACCTAACTTTTCGAACACTTTTCAGTGTTATTCTACCTGCGACCACGAACTCTGAAAAAAGTTCGGAACGTTAGGTGTATAGATAATGTAATAAACGCGATAAAAACCGTAATAATTAATTATTTAAAAGTATAATCACAGGCGCAATATATTGTATTTACGATTCGCCTGTCTCTTGTCGCTGATTCAGGGCTCTGAATCAGTGGTTGTGTAATCAGGAACTCAGGCGACTGAATTTTTTGCCCTAAATCTGTCTCTGAATAACGGATGTTATTCAGGAAGTTGTAATACCCCTAAAAAGTGAAATTTAAATAGTATGTGTTTTCATTTATGGTTCAGTGGTCCAGTGCCTTTGAGTCGCATCAGAAAACGATAGTTTTCCATCATGACCTGGGCGGGGATCCCGGTACGCTTCAAGTCACAGGCCTGGCGTGTTAACCACTGTGCCACGGAGGCCGTCTTAATTATTAAGTACTGTAGCAGGGAGGTTGGTCTAAGATATTTGAAACGTTTTTGATGCGTTAAAAAAGAAAATATTGTTTGTAGTTGTTTATGAAGAAACGGTTGCTTGACACAATTGTCTTTAGTAGCTTGCGGGCTATTTTCCTAAAAAAATATAATTAGTCCGTTTTATGATTATCAAAAAAAATTGACAAGTGTTTTTTGTTTTGTCAATCAAACAAAATATGACAAAGATATAGCCCGTTAAAATTGTGTGTGACGTCACTAGCTAGTATACTTTTTAGTGGCCTGTGATGTTACAAGCCCCCACTCATAAACTTTGACACGCTTTATCTTTGACATTTATTGTTTAATTACGAAAGAAAAAATACGTATCGAATATTTTTTTAATGTCTAACTGACGGTCTAATTTTATTATTAATATTTGGACCCAGGAAAATAGGCTACTTGTATTATCTACTTGAAAGGAAATAAATATAGTTACAAATAGAAGCAGTGTTATTCTTTTCAGCTTCCCAAATATCTACATGCACATCCGTTACAGTACTGTAAAGTTTATTTTTTATATGACAACTAATGACAATAATATATTTATATATAAGAAAACACACATGCTTTACAAGCTCTTTAATTACAAACCAATTTACCCCCCGGGATTAGAGAGCGGGAAATAAGCGTGGCCTTCCAAGGATATCATAGACCTTGGCCTTCATCGCGATCTAACATGCATTTGCGGAGTCATAGCTTTATTACGTAGATGTGGAATGCAGAAGGTCTATTTACATTAGCTTTTCTACTTAATCTTGTCTATAAATAAATATTTATAGACAAATTACAAATGTCTAATTTAGGTCAATATTTCTACCCTTAGATTAGGTAAAGGTACATAATCTAAGTTTCTGTCAAATTTGTCTATGAATTTATAGACAAATTACCAAAGACAAAATACTTTTTGCATTCCACATCTACGTAATAGGTAAGCTATGACGAGGCTATGACTGTGTGTGTATGCAAATGCAAGTTTACATTTCTACCTAATTTGTCTATGAATATTCATTCTTCGTCTTTCACAGAGACGAAATATTTTTTTAATCTATGGTCTTTCACATCTCTTAAAGTTACTTTTTGTTCACCACCTCTTATCACATTTATGAACCACGTCAGAGGTCGAGAGGCGGTTCCGAAGAACTCTGACACCAGGGTGTCCATGGTCGACTGACCGTGTCACCTACACGAAATGATGATGATCACATTTTAAAGTCATGCTGGCGCAGTATCATCATGCATGTATATTATCACGTTTTTATCTCTCGCGGGGTAGACAGAGCCCAATGTTATAAAACCCAAATGCCACGTTTAGCGTGAGATGAAAATCACCAAAATAAAAAAGAAGATTTTTCATTAAAACGGCCTTGGAGGCATTTCTTCGCATCAAATCACATTTAAAATTATCTTATTATTATGTAGGTATTTTATTATTTTGATTCTCAAGGTCATGAGACCGAAAGGCCATGTTAATGCGTGTTGGCATTCATAAGTTAATATTTTTAGAAATAGCATAACAAAACAAGTGCCCTATCTTCTCTTACACGTTAATCTTTGAAATGTGGCGTGGGTGGCTTTATGCTGAACATACAGACCTTGTACCTTCTAATGCAAGGACCCGTCCAATGTCAATTGCTGAACAAGCGATGCATGACGCCTGTGACGTCATTGACGTCCTTTGTTACTTCTGATATTATTAGGAAGTGGCTTTGTGTAAGAAATGTATATAAGTATATATACTTAAACATACAGAACGTAGATACCTTGTACTTTCTAATGCAAGGACCCGTTCAATGTCAATTGCTGAACAACCGATGTATGACGCCTGTGACGTCATGGACGTCCTTTTCTACTACCGATATATATGGTCCAGTGGGTGTGAGCTCTATGAGCGCTTACATATGTTAAGCAACCCCTGGTGCAGTCCCTACTTGGATGGGTGACCGCAAAGTGGCATAAAAATATCTCGAGCTCCTCCGTGCTTCGGAAGGCACGTTAAGCCGTTGGTCCCGGCTGTCATCGTTGATGGCAGTCGTTAAGCTATGTCAGATGCCTTAAGGCAGCTTGAAAAATCTGACACCAGTGTTGGCCACTTACACATACGAAAAAACAAAACCGATATATTAGAAAGTGGTGTAAGGAAATACATACTACAAATATATACGATACATAGACGTACCTATATATCATCATCATCAGGTCTTTGTTAGTCTCCACTGCAGGAGCACGACCTTCTCTGCACTGACATACATATAATACACTAGCAGCCGTCCCCGGCTACGCCCGGGAATTTATTATACCTATAACCCTTCCTAAAGAGTTGCTCTATCTATTGGTGAAAACCACATCAAAATCCGTGCAGTAGTTTTTGAGTTTATCGCGAACAGACAGACAGACGCGGTTAAGGACTTTGTTTTATAAAATGTATATTTGTTTCATAAAATGTATTTTGATAGTGTTACAGTTTTATCCCTTGCGAGTTAGAAACCCAAAGGTCATGTTAACAAGTGATGGTAACATGCAATAACAATATTATTTATTTTATTCATTGGAACCCTTGTGATTGGAACTGTTGTTACTATTTTTGTTAGCTGATGTTTTTTTGTAGCTATTGGTCTTCCTTTGAAAATAAAATAAAAGGTAAATAAAATAAAATAATAACCAAAAGCGGTGTATGCCGCTTGTGACGTCATCAACGTCTTTTGTTGCTTCTGATTAAGTGATTTGTTTTTTTATTATTATTATGATATAGGACGGCAAACGAGCAAGCGGGTCACCTGATGGTAAGTGATCTCCGTTGCCCATAGACAACAGCAACACCAGGGGATAAGAGCGTCGCCGGCCTTTCAAGAAAACATAGACTCGTTTTTTGAAGGTTCCTATGTCGTATCGATCTGGGAATAGCGCCGCAGGAAGTTGATTCCACGGTTTGTGTAATAAATACATAGATATACGTATGATTAAGCAATTATAAGCCTTGATAGAGATAGAGATTAGTCTACCTCGAAAAGGATTTCGGAGTAGACTAATCTCTATCTCAATATACAATCTAAATTCTATATGTTCTCAAGTAAATGCTGACTGTACCGAGGAGAGTCGAGAGTCAATTTCCTGTTCTTGCTTATTTATTTAAGACTAGGTACGTTAGGACTTACAGTGTACTCGGCTTTTATTTATTAAAAAGGGAACCATCACACAAAATCACTGTTGAATTTTATTCAACCATAACATATAATTTTTCCGAAATGTTAACGGTATCCAGACTCAGTAGAATTTATCAGCTTTTATTAGCTTTTATTTATTTAATAGGGGTCTTAAGTAGTTTCGCACCACGAGCGATTCGAACCGCGGTGCGAATCGCCCAAGAACCCTTTTGGAATGGGTCGATTTGGACCACCGGGACAAAACGATCCAATACTACATATTAAAAATTAAAGTATTCGAATTATTTATTTGTACAGATAAGAAGAAAAATGGACAGTGAAATAAAAATAAAAAAACTCGCGAGATAGTATTTTATGATTCTATTTCAAAAAAGTATTTTTAAACATGGCAAAATCACAGATTGAATCAATATTAAATTGGCTCATTCATAAATATTTGGCCATTCGCACCGCGGTGTGAAATAACCCATTCAAAAAGAGCTATTGGGTTATTTGCACCGCGGTGCGAAAGATCCCGTTTAAAAAAGGGCTCTTGGGCCATTCGCACCGCGGTTTGAATCGCTTGTGGTGCGAAACGACTAAAGACCCGTAATGAGCCTCACACTTAAACATAATTGAAAAGTTTTGTTCAGCACAGAAGATAATATTTTCCCGAATTATTTGTTAAAAATTGAGCAGAGGCTCAATTTCCTGCGATACACTCTGCTCTTATTTATGTAGGAGTGAGTGTAACAAACACTAAAACACAGTCGAATAGTTTTGTTCAGCATAAAAAATAACATTTCAGACTGTGGCGGAGAGCAAAGGTCGAGAGTTATTTTCCTACGATTCACTCATCTCTTATTTATGTACTTGTATTTAGGAGTGAGTCTCAAAATTAAACACAGTTGAATAATTTTGTTCAGCATAAAAATATCTTTTGTCCGAAATGTTAAAAGTATCCAGACAGTGGTTGGGACTCAATTTCATGCGGTAAACATAGTTTTTATTAAAGAGTGCATGTTATAATAAAACACAGTTGAATAGTTCTGTTCAGTACAAAATAATTTCATTTTTCCGAAATGAAACAGTATCCAAACAGTGGTGGAGACTATTTATTTTTTTATCTATAACGGGTTTGCTTTTGACCATCATCTAGCCCAGAGGCAAAGATATGGCCTAAGATGAAGTGAGCTTACCCAGAACAAGCCTATTCACTCTATTTTTAAAAAGATTCAGGTTATGTGCACTCGGAAATACAGACGCAGGCAATGCGTTCCAATCCCTAGCTGTGCGCATAATAAATGATGAGGAGAAGCGCTTAGTACGAATACTAGGAATTTCAACCACGTAAGGATGGCACCCAGCGGTGCGTCTCAACGTCCGATAGAAGAAAGGGGAAGGCGGTATGAGCTCATGCAGCTCTTGAGCACATTCTTCGAAAAATATCCTGTAAAAGACACACAGGCTGGCGACTTTGCGTCTGTGACTAAGACTCTGTAGTTTATCTTTTACAAGATTTTTGACACTAATTAGCTTCCTGGCTCTGCGATGCCGAAACAGTTTCCTAAGGCAGTCCAGTATAGATCCTAAAGTATCCTCAAAAAACAGGCTTTCACTTTGGAAAAAAAGTACCCACCCACTCCGTTCGATATTCCACCTGCTGAAAAGCTCCCACCTGGTGCAGACCTCCCCTGGGCAACCTGGAAATCCCTAAGCCAGCTCCGAGCCGGCGTTGGGAGATGTCGAGAAAACAGGGTCAGGTGGGGTTTCTCTATAAACAATTTGTGTGACTGCGGTGCCGATCAGACCATGTCTCACGTTCTGTCGTGCCCAAACTGCCCCATTACTTGCACCGTACAGGACCTTAATGAGGCCAACGACAGGGCTATCAGCGTGACCAAATACTGGTCGAAAGATATTTAATAGAATGAAACCATTTCGACTCGATAAGAAGAAGAAGACCGATTCCAGTGCGGCAAGTTGATATTTGGCTGAGCCATCCCAAAGGTGGCTGTAATACTCCATGCATGACCGGACCTGCGCCGTATAAAGTGTGAGGAGCTGTCCTGGAGTAAAGTATCGCTTACCTTGTTTTTATTTTCTGCGGTACATAAGCTCTAATTTATTTAGGAGTCATCATCATTTCGTGTAGGTGACACGGTCAGTCGACCATGCACACCCTGGTGTCAGAGTTCTTCGGAACCGCCTCTCGGCCTCTGACGTGGATCCTTTAACGACTACCAGATGGCAGCCGGGACCACCGGCTTAACGTGCCTTCCGAAGCACGGAATCATCTTTCTTATCAGACAATCAGGTGATTAATGCCTGCTATGTCTTAGCTAAACTGGAAACAACTTAATAAAGTATGCTTCCCGTGGGAATCGAACCCACGACCCCCGGGTCAACAAGGCAAACGCCTTAACCACTGGACCACGGAGGCAGTTGCAGAGCAGTGAGTCTTATTGAATACATTTATTTGGAACAAAAGATAACAAAATATTTATTTAGGCGTGATTGTCACACCGAAACACAGTTACACAGTTTCGTTCAGCACTAAAAACACAATTTACCAAAATTTTTAGGGTTCCGTACCCAAAAGGTATCCTATTCACGACACTTCGATATCTGTCTGTCAGTCTCATAAATCGTGATAGCTAGAAATTTTCACACATATTAAGATATTATATACAAACTAATATATGTAGTTTTAAAGTTATAACTATTGGTACAATATTGATTTACTAAATTCATAATTTAGTCAATCAATATTAGTACTAAGTTTTTGTAAGTTTAACTATAATTATACGCGGTGTAACATGCATATATTTGCAGTGTAATACTGAGAACCAAGGACTTGTTAGGTCAGGTGCCTACGTTTAGATACATCTGTTGTTTAACATTCCTGTGTCCCGGTGTCGATTACCAAAGGCCATTTAGACGACGTGTCAAGTTGGTCAGTTTGTGTGTAATATTGTTACCTGAGGGCGACCTGTACAAAGGGCGTCAGTATTGTCACAAACAGCCAACTACATTAGCTAGTCAATATTGATGCTTTTGCATTTATTGCCAACGTGTGTTTTTAGTAGTTGCAAAATTCTCAAAGATTTTCCGATAAGGTAAAAATACCAATCAGAAAAATAGGATACTAAGTGTAACTATTGTATGCTTGTATATTTTATGTGTACCACCTACACGCCCACCAACATGCTAAACGTGGCCTTTAGGTTTTACAGACCTGGGCTCTGCCTACCCCGCAAGGGATAAAGACGTGATAATATGTATGTATGTATATTTTTTCCGCATATCTCAAAGACGATAAGTTGGGTGACACTAAAGTCTTTTTTTAGTAAAACTTGGCAGTAAAACCTACATTTATAAATCTGTGTGATGTGATGCGCTGAAATAGATGGTACCAGAAGATCATTTACAGGATTTAGAAATCAATGAATAGTAATTCCTAACCTTGTGCTTTCCACTGTAATTGAAGAATTAAGTAATTTGAAAATAATTACCACTATTACCCTCAATATCATGAGAATTTAGGAAATTGCAGCGATTTTACAGCGACAAGTAATTTGGCAAGACACGTGGCCTAAAAGTAGTCTTAATTAACCGAAAACAAATCTTTGGGGCTATAAAGTTGATTCATTAAACAATTTTAATTTGCAGTAATTCATCGCTGCCGGTCGCTACCCCCCGCGGTTGGGGTGTGGTCTAAGTTATAAACTACAGCGATATCGAAACCAATTGTAATCTGGTTGATTGCTGTCTCTCTGGAGACACCACCAACTGGAGAAGGGAGGCGCGTAATCGTGTCAAGTGGAGAAAAACTGTGGAAGAGGCCAAGACCCACAAAGGGTTGTAGCGCCGCTGGAAGTAAGAAGTAAGTGATTGCTGTCTCTCTCCTTTGGTTACGATGAATTTTAGGTTAATGATAGTTAAATACAACTTACGTTATGTGATAAATAATAGAAAATAGTTCATTCACTGCAAATGGTCCTCGTTAACTGGAACTATTAGTTCCAGTTGACGAAGACCAGTTGCAGTGAACTTAGGCTTCACTAAAGAAGTAGACTCCGTCACACTTCGTTTGAATACCGTGGACGTGGATTCATTGTCTTTGATCCTATTTTTTGTATAATTATGCCTATCAGCTCTTTTGAAAGAAAGAAAGAAAAGAAAAATATTTGGAGCCACACACAAAACACACTTTTGACAATACCTACTTTCCTATATTTACAAGTGTCTCTTCTTGTTGTTTTTCTATTATCCCTATTTCTGCGAATGGAACAGCACTGACGACCAAGTTTCAGATATGTCGTTAAGATAAAGACAAATTTGTTCGATTCCAACTTTAGAATGCCTTCGATAAATGAAATATAAATCAAAAATAACTCAGGTATTCATAAGTACTGTGAACATACCCAATTGGCGCAAACGCTTATAACCCGCTGAATCTTCTCCCCTGGGCATCCCCTAAATAGAGCTTTGAGTTACATCATAGGAATATTAATTTTTGCCCTGGGAAGCGTTCTGTGATGAATTTTATTATCAGAAAGGTCCCTGTTGAATCCAAATTGGGCCATTAGTTCCAAATTGATAACACACTTGAAGGGAACGGCCGTTTCGTTCGGTCATACTATTTTTTATGATTTACCATTGGCGCGTTTTCATTAAAAACCGTGAATTATGGCGCGAATGCTCGTATTTCTTTTTTTTTGTAGTTTGCAATCGCGACCTGAATAGTTTATTGGTGTTTAGTTTGAAACATTTGAACGAATTGATAGCATTTATTAATTTATGTTGATGATGTAATGATATTGAATTCGCTTAGATTAAATAACTTTCATGTGCTCGACAGCATGGTTATCTTTCTTTGACGGTGACAAAAAATTACAAACGTTATATAGCGTCTAAATTGACCCTTTAAGGGGTGACTCAGCCGTCAATGTAATCAACGTTTCATGTGGAATCAATGGTGGGAACTCAAAAAAAACTATCGACATTTTGATACATAAGTTTTCAGCCACACGGAAAGAATGGGAAAGTAAAAAAGAAGGTCCCAGCATTGGTGCCATAAGGAAAGTTTTTGATTTCCTCCGTGGTTTCAAGGGCCCGTTAAACCATTAGCTTCGGTGTTCATTATTACCTAGATTTGGGCAAAATTATTATGAAAATGTTACTGAAATATGTAACACATCTTAGTTCTCACCTCGCGCAAATTCACTCGAACACAGCCAGTTCGAGTGAATTTGCGCGAGGTTTTGCTTAGCTCAGCTCTGGTAAAAACATTCTAGTGGAAAACGAGTTTTTTTTTTTATAATTTTACGGCCCTGGATACGAGGCCTTAAGAGCGTATACTAGCAGTATTTTTTTAATATGGTTTCCATACAAATGTATTTCTCTATTTTCTCGCTGAAAACTGATTCTAGAGCCACAATTCTTTTTTCATAAAATCTAGTACTAAAATAGGAATGCCCCTATTTTTTATTTATTCCAAAAAACCTGTTTTTGTACAATTTTTTTTCTTTTAAACAGGTTTTTAGAAAAAAATAAAACATAGGGACATACCTATTTTAGTAATAGATTGTATGTAAAAAGAATTGTGCCTCTAGAAGCAGTTTTCAGCGAGAAAATAGAGAAATACATTTGTATGGAAAACGCACTGCTAGTATACCCTCTTAAGGGCTTTTCTTCATTTACTTCGCCTGTTGGCAAGTTGTTATTTTTTTATGGTGTGATTAATATCGTTGGTTTGACGAAACCCCTGGTGGCAATTCTTGGCAAATTCACTTGTTTCATCATAAACGATGCAGCTAGGCGGACAGGCATTAGCCCGCTAAGTAAATTTTGCTAAAGTTGTATCATGCATACTATTTTAGTTATCTACACATTGTTCATAAAAATAGGCATTTCAGTTCATAAAAATACCAAATTACCTACATCTATTCTACATTATAAAGTCCACTTAAAATTAATTAGAAAAACAATCTTAAACTGTACGGTCTAGCCCGCTTAAATTCCCGCCAAAAGCTCTGGGAACTGATTTTATACTTGGCATTTAACTACGGTTCTTCTGCAAAAATCAAAATCAAACCGTTTATTCAGAAAACAGGCCTTTGCAGGCACTTTTTCACGTCATGTCATATTTAAAATTATCTTATTAGATAATATGTATTTAATTGTTCAAAAGCTACAGACTACTAGCTTCTTATGCTTTTATGGCTTTCACTGAAGTTTCGGAGATTCTGACAACATCTAGTTTGATGAGATACAAAATACTTTAACTATTTCACATATGTATAACACCAAACTACACCAATCATATATTATACTAGCTGTTACCCGCGGCTTCACCCGCGTGATATATAGCCTATGTCCTTCTCAGTACCCTAACCTATGTGTATGCAAAATTACATGACGATCGGCGTAAAAGCGTGACAAACAAACATACACACACACACAGATTGAAACAAACTTTCGCATTTACAATATTAGTTAGGATAGTCCATTTGAACCTACCTAGACCTAGTCCGTAAATTACAACATTACAATCCAAGTTTCGTCCAATGTCATAACAACCTTCTCCTTTGAAGGAGTTTGACTGCCTCTGTACTACCCGAGCAGTCAGACTAAGGATTTGGCCTACACTCTCTACGGTCGCTGGTCAGATGGGTTGGAGCACTTGGAGCTGTCCTTAGCTTGTGTTTCCTAAGTCGCCTTCTACGACATCGACAAGAAGACTTGAAGTGGTCCTCCGCCGGGTACCACACGGACCGTATTAAGAGCAAATGTAGTGAAAAACTAATTTGTTAAATTTACATACTCCAAGCGTTTTAAAGTTTAGCTTCTCGCATTAGAACTTCTACTAAAGATATGCTGAGATTACGCGGTACGGCGTTAGTTATAGCGTCGTTATGTTCACCAGTAACGTCCGTCCAGCGACTCCAGCGTCAAAATATGGCGAATATATGTAAATGTACAGGCGAGAGCAGAAGTCTTTCTTAAAATATTATCTAGTTTACTATAAAGAAAAAACATTTGTGTATGTATGTGTTTTTAAATAAAATTCTTTCACTAATAGAAAGCGATTGTCCGATTTTAAAAAGCATTATAGGTGTCGTGAGAATATACCAGGAATACGCTTATATGTCAAATCATCAATGGTTTTCGCAGTGCTCGCCCAATAATTACGTTAATAGGCAAATTTAACATGTCATACCTTGAAATAAAATTATTTTAATACGGTTTTTATTGCATTACTTATACACCTAACGTTGACACTTGTCTAGACAAATGTCAACTTAGTCTACCTGCGACCACGAACATTGTAAAGTGCTCGAAACGTTAGGTGAATAAATAATGTAATAAACACCATAAAAACCGTATTAAAATAATTTTATTTAAATGTGTAACAATCGCGAAAACATAAGAAAACATTATGTCATACCTTGAGTTATACATATATATATAAACACACACTTCTACTTAAGATATGCTGAGATTACGCTGTACCTACGGCGTTAGTTATAGCGTCGTTATGTTCACCAGTAACGTCCGTCCAGCGACTCCGGCGTCAAAATATGGTGAATATATGTAAATGTACAGGCGAAAACAGAAATCTTTGTGAAAATATTAGTTAGCTAATATAAAGAAGTAATATTTGTGTGTGTTAGTTTGTATGTTTGCAAAACAAAAACTTCTGGATAAATTGAACTCTTTCGCCAATAGAAAGCTGCATTATCAGCTAGTAACATCGGCTATTTTTGATTTTTAAAAATACTTTAGATCTATTCGAAAATTGTATAAATAAACAAGTGATTCTAAAAAACTTGATTTGACTCGAATTGTGTAAAAAAAATCTAGACTTCAAATAAAGTACGGTATTATATTTATCTTTAGAATAATGTATTTATTTAAAAACAACACGTACCTAATGTTTTTATAAAACACTTTTGTTTATAACTGTACCAAAATATATCAGTAGATAGTGTGCAAAGGAATAAAAATGTTAGAGCTAGGTGCTAACAGTAGCTAAATCATGCTCAGACCATTTATGGAAGAGCTAGCCGCCATTTTGATATTCACTGGATAAGCTGGATTGCTGTTCTCTCGTTTAAACATGCTGACTGTTGAAACATCAGCTGTGATGCGCTCCGGTTCCAAATTCAAACATTTTCTTTCCCAATACATACATAAATATTATCACGTCTTTATTGATTGCGGGGTAGACAGAGTTCAAGGTACAAAAACGTCTTCTTTTGGCAAAAACGCAAAGTCAAGCTTCTAGTTCACACTTTAAACTGTAGACAGCTTCGAGTAAACAGTAGTTCATAATATAGTTTGAAGGGTTATCAAGGGCTTTGTAGAAAAAATAAATAAATGATTTCTTCGGTTTTTTTATTTTTTTTTAAATCTCTGGGCCTCGTTAAACTCATGTTTGCCATAATTAGATTTTAATAGATTTAAGTACTTTTTATAAATTAAAATATATCTTTCACCTACTTAGACCAGCCAACTATAGCGCCACCCCTAATTTTTTTTATTCCTAAACTAATTAAGATCAAATTGAAAAACTACGTAAACACTCCGGTAGTAATTGACTTTCATCAAGCATTTTTACCTTATATGTTGCCCCGGCCTAATAGCTTTATAGTAAAAAAAAGTTTCATTCGAATCCGTCCAATATTTCCGGAGATAGACGCGATCATACATACAGACAGACAGACAGACAGACAGACAGACAAACAGACAAACAGACAGACAAACAGACAAACAGACAGACAGACAGACAAGAAATTAAAAAGAAAAATTTTTTTGCTTTCAATTATTCTTTTAAAGTGTCCCTCTATCCATTTCAGTAAAAAATACTAAATGTACAGACAAAATATTTTTACTGTTTTATTATATGTATAGATAAAGTACGGGCAGTTAAACAGTATAAGCCTACAATCACAGGGATTTCGGTAATCGAATGCAAAACTAATTTCCGAAACTAAAATTGAATAGGACGCAAATTGTCCCATAATCCTTTACACCCCTATAAAATTGTAAAACAGCTTTGATCGTACCCCACCTGAGCCCTGAGGGTCAGTTGGACCTATTGCACTTAAAGCGAGCCCTTAATGGCCAATTGATTTATGAAGCTTAAGGGTGGATTTATATTAAAATAGGTATGGCGGTTGTATGTTTTTAAACTCTTTAAACAAACGAAACAGAATTATTTAACAATTTAAGATATTTTTCACATAAAACAAAACTGACTTAAACCCTATCAATTTGTTTGAATAAGCATAACAATAAAATGGAAATAAGTGTAAACCAAACGGCATCCTTGTAAAGATTTTTTTGGATTTTGTGTATTTTTTCAAAATGCTCGCGACATATTTCGATAAAAATTTAATGGGACCGTTTGTAAAGTATTATCTATCGAACAAAAAAAAAATTCTTAAATCAGCCCAGGCGTATTCGAGAAATCGGGGAACATACATAAAAAAAAGATTACTACAAATTGAAGTCGGTCAAAATATAAAAAAAAACCTTTTTTGACAGTTTTTGTCTACAATATTGTTTTTGCTGACGCCACATAGCCTATGATACTCCGGAAGAATACAAAACTAATGACACCTAACTTCAAAATTGGTCCAGCCGTTTTGGCTACTGGAAGAAACAAAGCTAAAAAGCATGTAAACATCGTTCTAAAACGTGTATTTTAGCATGGTCGGTTCCGAAACGCTAGTCGTCTGTCCTTTTGAAAACTAATTATTAAATAAATCATATTTCTAAGTAAATTAAAATTATAAAATGACGTGAAAAAGTGCCTGAAAAGGCCTATTTTCTGAACAAAATCTTTGAATCTTTGTATTGATAAATACCAACAGTGGGACCGTGGGGCCTCTTGACGGGTCCGAAATTGGTTTCAAAATATGTTTCAGACTGTCCAAAGTTTGATCGGTCACACGGGTTTCCACCTGAGGCCTCCCTGGAGGGTTCAGGACATGTTCCATTTCTATTAACGGGCTGTGGCACTTAAAACGAACCCTTATTGGTCAATTGATTTATGGATGTTCGGGGTTGACGCATACAGAAAACTGAAAAAGAATGTATAATTATTTATTTCAACAGGACTTAGTGAGAACCTTATATTATAAAATAAATATGCCCTGTTTATATAAATAATTATGTGTTCAAAGCGGGAAAGTTTGAAAAAGAACATGAATTAGAATGTGTTCTTTAATTACTTTTGACGTAGTCTTTCCATTATTTTGTCACTTATATTACCCACTAGCTTTTGCCCGCGGCTTCGCTCGCGTTAAGAGGTATAGTTTTGGGGGTAGAATTGATCAAAATCCTTTCTTAGCGGATGCCTACGTCGTAACATCTACCTGCATGCCAAATTTCAGCCCGATCCGTCCAGTGGTTTGGGCTGTGCGTTGATAGATCACTATGTCAGTCAGTCAGTCACCTTTGAGTTATATATATTTAGATTACGAAACAGATACATTCCTAAAACGCTTTGTGAGCCTTTAAAAATTAAGACGCATTTAAAATTCTACGAAATAGTGAACTGTATCTAGTTGGCTGTTACTTCCAGCTCCAGAACTGATCTTCATTTTTAAATAAATCTCAAGCGGAAGATTGCAAGACCTTTAGATACCTTGATCTAAGACTACGTACGTTATCTTGAACGTTATCAATAAATATTATAAGAGATAGTTAATGTTTTCTTATGTTTTCGCGATTGTTACACATTTAAATAAAATTATTTGAATACGGTTTTTATCGCGTTTATTACATTATTTATACACCTAACGTTTCGAGCACTTTACAGTGTTCGTGGTCGCAGGTAGACTAAATTGACATTTGTCTAGTATTTTATATGAACTGCAAAATCTACCGCCTAATATTTTATACCGTATTAAAATAATTTTATTTAAATAAGAGATAGTTTTGCATAGTGTCTATACTTAAGTAGTCACTGTAAAGGTTACAGCCTTTACAGTGAATAAATAAGTAGACATTTGTCTAATATGATACAAGAACGTATTAGGAACATCAGCTGTAAAAATTATGTAAATAAATGCGGTGGGCTGTGTTATTGTGACTATGGGACTTACCGCGAATATTGTTGAGAATTGTCTGATATTTCGACAACATAATAAATAAAATAAATAAATATATAGGGACATATCACACAAATTGAGCCAGCCCCACAGTAAGTTGTGAACTTGTGTCGCAGGATACTAACTCAACGATACTATATTTTATAATATATACTTATATAGATAAATATCCAAGACCCAGGTCAATATGAAAAAGATCTTTTTCCATCTTGACCTGACCGGGGATCGAACCCGGGACCCCCGTGTCGCAGGCTAGCGTGTTGACCGCAACGCCACGGAGCTCAGCTGACCTTTAAATAGACGAATTGAAGAGCTGTGGTGGATGTTGGAACTATCAAGGGAAACCGTATCTGTCTTCCCTCTTTCTAATTCTTTTATTGCACAAGATTTTACACACAACTGATAAGATGTACTAACACAATTATTTTATTTAATAAATATCGATCTGAATTAATAAACCGTCTCTCTTAATATTGGTACGGACTTTTTTTCTAGTATGTGCTGGCCCTTAAGTGCCTGATTTTAATCTACAGGGGTAAACACACGGGCCCACAAGATTTATTGAGACTGAACTATTAAAAATAAGTAATGAGTTTAATAACCAGCACTCGTATAGCTATGAAAATATTAATTTATCATGTTTTCTCTAACAAGCTGTGTGCGCGATCTAAATGAAATAAATCCGTTTGTTTATGGTTGTCTTTTTAGTGAAAAAACATTTAACTTTCATATTTCATTTTATTTTTATTTTAAAACTGCCCGACTAAAGTGGAACTGGGCGGGACATGTTTGTCGGATGCGGTCTGAAAGGTGGGCTAAGTTGGCAACCTTTTGGGTACCTGAGGGCCTTCGAGGTAGAGGAAGACCAAGAAGGAGATGGAGAGATGATTTCGACAAGTTTTTGCATGGTTGGGCAGAAATTGCAATAGACAGAAGTGAATAGAAAAGTAAGGGGGAGGCCTTTGCCCAGCAGTGGGACATAACATCGATAGGCAAGGTAAAACAATTTCATTTTATAAAAGGGGTCAAGATTCAATCGTTTATTTAATATAGGTTTCTTTGAACACTTATTAATTGTCATATTTGTGTTTACAATTTTTACAACAATAAATGTTTGTTGACGTCAATAATTACTTATGGCTAAGTTTAGGCCGCTTCCAAAGCGGAGTGCAGAAGAAGCGGCAACAAACTGCACAGCGCATTTTCTCCAAGCGACGTCAACTCACTTCTCTTCCTCGTATACCCCAAATAGGGAAAGCAGGAATCCTTTCCCCATTTGGGGTCGGCTCTGTATGTCAACTCTTTTAAAAGTTTTCTATTCCCAACCATACCGGCACTAGCTCCCCGTTCCTTCAAATCATTCCTATCCTCACACATTCCCTCCACGACTTGCTCGGCCTTCCCTTACCTTTATGTCCCGACGCATTTAAGTGTAGCATCCTTTTAACCAGGTGATCGGTATCTTTCCTCTCGATATGGCCATACCAGGTCAAATGATGGGTCTTTTGTTTTTAAAGGGGGTATTTATCCAAAAGCCCACCGCGGTTCAGCGCGTGTTGGTGCGTCCAAAATCAATCAGCTATCTGACTGGGTGAACTCTGGGTTCATTTTCTTCGAATGGGTAGCTTGGGGCACTTATTCTTCTTAGCGTATTGATTCGGGCGCATTATATTTGTGTAGACCAGAACTTTGCCACTGACACAGTTAAGGTCCTCGCGTGTGCAGGTGGTAGGACATGCAGAGCAAGACCAAATGTGTGCCATTCTCATGTCGACTTGTAATGGCTGGGCGACATTACCACTACTTAAGTCCGTGGGTCTACAACAGGTTTAACAGAGTTCTTGCAATTTATCCACTAAAACGCCAGGAATGCAAACGCAAACTGTTTGCCTGGTTGGTAGATCTCACCTATGAAGAGACTGAAATTCTTATTGAGTAATATACGAGCACATAGCTTTTGTTTTTCTTCTTCTTGGCCCACCCTCCCAAAAATCCTTATCCTTATCCCTATCCTCCCCTTTTACTTGTGTGATGGAATTAAATTTTTTCATTCTTTTAGTTTGCTACGTAACCTTGTGTAATATTTGTTTTGCTCAAAACTGTGTATTTTTTGACTTATTTATTTTGGTTTGTATACCTTTTCAAAATTGATGCTCTATTTTGCTAGATTTTATTTGTTATAAATTAAATCCCATAAGCTTAGTTTCCGGAAATGAGCGCAAACAACTGCAACACAGTTTAATACTATCGCGGTTGTTTACGATCCAAATAGTTGATGTATAACATGTTATTTTGTTGCAAAATAAACTCTTTAAAATCTTTAAACTATGGTCTGAGGAGTATCACCACACAGGCAGGAGATTTACAAGCTGTAACCCCACCTGTTTATGTTCTCCTTACTTCGTTCGACTTGGGTCCGGAGTCCGAAATAAACACATTGGCACACTGAAATAAGCTAAAAAGAATTTGGTGAAGTACTTAATAGGTGACGCAAGCCCTAATGCGTTTTAGAGAAATGAGATTTAGTGGAGAAATTTGACGTTGGGATCGAACACGGTAGAGAAATTGGTAAGGTGTAGTCGTTTAAAGACTAAGATGCAGGTTTAATTCCTGCCCGCGTCGATTTTTTTCACATATTATTTGATAAAAAAAAGTTAAATAAATGAGA
This sequence comes from Rhodophaea formosa, assembly GCA_963082605.1. Lineage (NCBI taxonomy): Eukaryota > Metazoa > Arthropoda > Insecta > Lepidoptera > Pyralidae > Rhodophaea > Rhodophaea formosa. Next base: position 17,686,782 of record OY720220.1, read on the forward strand.
CTTCACTAAGTTTGCCTTTATTAACTTAATTTTTCGTACCATATGTTAGCATATGTAGCTTAACATTAATGTGATTAAGTGTTTGTAAATATTAAAGCAAGAAAGTAATCTGATTAAGTTTCCATCAAAAGTGATTAAAATGATTGAATCAGCCCATAGTGGTAGGTACTTAGCGTTGCTGCGATGTGCCTCTGTGAAGCGGAGAGATTCGAATGAATAATTTAACTGGAATTGCGGAGTCACGTACTGTGGAGGTAATTTCAACTAAACCCTCAGTTCAGGTCTATATAGAGCTGATAAAACCGTACATTACTACTGTATTTTGGAGGCTATAGGCTTTTCAAACTCATTTTACACAGACGGCACCCGGTAAGAGCTGTTTCAGTTTAATTTTCTTTTGAGATGTGAGAGATTGTAGTAAATAATTTAATTGGAACAGAACTGGAACTACAGAAAGTTACTCTTATTGTGTAACTTTCTGTAGTTCTTATAGTGTAACTACAGAAAGTTACACTATAAGAGTAACTTTCTGTAGAATTAACTTGTATTCAATTCAGTTGAATACCTCATTGGTTACATCGTTAAAGGTATAGAAACGACGAATATAGTCTTTTACTTTTGACGTTAAATAACCTAAATGCAGTCCCGAAATTTTCGAGACAATTTCTAGAATGCCAGATTAAAAGTGTTTTCTCAAACATGCTCGGAAATGTAGGCATTACTGTAGTAAAAAGAAGACCGGAAGTTTGTAATTCTTGGCTCATTCATCGCATTGCCGGCCTAGGCCAGGAAATAAGTATGAAAATTACTTCCCGGCCGCTGCTCAAAACTTTTTAATTAATCTATGTAACGTAAATTATGTCACTTGTCATACAGCCAGTTTACTACCACTGCATTTTTAAAAAATGCATATAATACGTGAATATAACTACAATTTCATTAAAATATCGATATGTGATCATACGAAAATATGCTTAATTTTCGTTGCGAGAGAAGAAAACAATAATCTATGATCTATTAAATTTTTTGTGAAAAATATGACTGGGCTCTATGGGCATTGTTTCCTTTGCTGGAATTGACAACTGAAAATAAAAAAATTAAAAACTCGGGAATTCTGTTATTTTCACTATATACCCGTAGTGATTAACGCCACTGCCGAAAAACTGCCTTTACGGATTTTAGGGCATAGAACACACGTCAATTGACTTTGAATTTATGGCCCCCCATAGAAACTCAAAAGGAATTGTATGGCATTTTTTTCATTTTCACCCTCACTCCATTATTTGTCTATGATCCTTATTGCCTAGAGAAAACATATGGCAGTCGGTCGTCTGATACTAGTAATAGTATCTTCTTCGTAGTTTGTGATTAACGCTTTGCAGTAATTGATTGACATTGATTGTTTTCGGTAAATATGTGCAAAGTTGGTTATTTATTCGAAATGAAACGGTTCAAAATGAGTTTTAGTGATGAAAGCAACACTGCAATGGATTTTAAGTACCTACTTCGCCTAATTTGAAACTTGAAAGTGGAAAAATTACTACCGGCAAATACCTAGTAAGGGGAAATATTTAAGGCATGTAAGTTTATGTGTAACTTTAAGTTAAATTTCCTCACATTTATTGAGAAAATCTCTATACTTTCCTCGGCGGGAAAGGGATTGCCGGACTCGTAACTATTGTCAAGGCCTCGCTGACGCTCGGCCTTGAAAACTATACTCGTCCGGCAATCCCTTACTTCCCGGCCTCTGCAGTAATGTACTAATACGTCCTCTCAATCAGAGATGATTACACACTGACATACGTAAATTTATTAACATCGTCATCATCTGAAACCGGAGGAGCCCGATGGTCCAGTGGGTGTGAGCTCTATGAGCGCTTACATATGTTAAGCAACCCCTGGTGCAGTCCCTACTTGGATGTGTGACCGCAAAGTGGCATAAAAATATCTCGAGCTCCTCCGTGCTTCGGAAGGCACGTTAAGCCGTTGGTCCCGGCTGTCATCGTTGATGGCAGTCGTTAAGCTATGTCAGATGCCTTAAAGCAGCTTGAAAAATCTGACACCAGTGTTGGCCACTTACACATACGAAAAACAAAAAAACAAACATCTGAAACTATTTTTTGAACGACGGAAGGTAGGAGTTTGTTGGACTGGGGGAACCATAGATATCAGAATATTTACTAGGTGGGGGAACGGAATAAAAGTATTTGGGATTCTACTCGTTCGGATGGATAAAGGATGAGAAAGTAGTAACTCAAAGCCAGGCGGCCATACCCGTAACTTTACGTCGTTTGTTACCTCTTCAAGCTTTATCTACTGAACCATCATCATCATCATCAGGTCTTTCTAGTCTCCACTGCAGGAGCACGACCCTCTCTGTATTACCAGAGCCATATATTAGCTTGAGTAGTCAGAGTCAGAGTTGTTGGCCACTTACACACACGAAAAAAAAAAAGTAGTCAGAGGATTTGGCCTATACTCTCCACGCTGGCCAGACGGGTTGGAGAGGTCTCTTTGATGTTTAGAAGCTGTGTTTAGCTTGTTTTTCCTTAGTCGCTTTTTACGACATCCACGGGATAACATGGAGTGGTCCTATTCTACTCTGCCGGGAACCACACAGCGCTGAACCAATCTTCTTGAAATTTAGCACACACATAGACAAGGAACTGAAAAGGACATAAGGTACCTTTCATTCCGGAACGATACTGTTCCCGTGGGATTTGCGATAAGCGACTCGGCAAATTTATACAGCAAAATTATACGCGAGCAAAGCCAGTGTGCCAAAGTTAGTGTAGGTATAAAAACAGCATTTACCACGAACCTTCTATTTATTACTTTCCGCTGACGTTTCGACGGAGTATCATTCATCATGGTCGTAGCCAGGGTGTTACTCTATTGAAACACCAGTCTTCATCATCATCATTTCAGCCGCAGAAAGTCCACTGCTCGACATAAGCCTCTCCTAAGGATTTCCAAAATGACCGTTGGAAGCGACCTGCATCCAGCGTTTCCCTGCGACCTTGGTCAGGTAGTAAGGCCACCTCTTCGGTGGGTGTCCAACGCTGCGCTTGTTGGTACGTGGTCGCCATTCAAGAACCTTTCTGCCCCATCGATCATCGGTTCTTTGCGCTATGTGCTAAAAAAATGTGCTTCGCCCACTGTCATTTCAAAAAGCTAATCTGCTGGGCTATGTCGGTGACCTGCTTTGTTCTTCAACGGATCTGCTCGTTTCTGATTCGTACCGCACGAGCTCGAGGAACACCGAGCAAAGCCCTCTCCTTAACTCTTTGACCGACTGTAGGTATTAACAGCTCTATGTTAAATAAGAGGAAATATGAAAGTGTTCGCAAACGAAACTTTGAAGCCCGCGATGTTTCAAGACTATTTCGTTTCTATTCGTGTTCTGTTGTTGGTAACATGCTGAAGGTTGTTAACGTCATCTTCATATAAAATTAAATATTCTTCCTTTTGAAACTTTCTTTTTTAAACATATAATTATGTAGAAAAACAGGACTTACGTAGACAAAGTCGTGGGAAAATTGCTAGCATTAAATAAAATACAATATAACACTAAGCACCCTGAATAAACCCCGATATCTTATCCTTTATTTCGTAAACGGCAACACCGATTTCAATCAAATACCTGCAGCTAAAAAAACTTGACTGAAATCCCCTTAAAACAAACTGCATAGGTTCAGCTATTGCCACACACACACATCCAGCTTATTATTATATCTCCATCATACTTATATCACATACTTGGAGAAAGGTAACAAATCCGAGTCTGGTAGGTACTAATATTGGCACAAACACGCATCTAAAACAAAAAAAACCGGCCAAGTGCGTGTTGGGCCACGCGCAGTGTAGGGTTCCGTAGTTACGAATGACAACAATGAGTTCACACTGATCACACTCGCACCTTACAGTTTACCGACCAAAAACATCAAACAATCAAAATTGTATGAAATTTTACATTTTCAAGTACATTTTATAAGTTGGTGGTTGCCTATAACTTTTGAGTTTGTACTTAGTACTCAGCTTTGATAGCTTTCCTTTAAACTTTAGTATATACACTACTGCTGTTATTTTTTTCACGTATCCATATATAACCGTTTAGTAGTTAGTACCTCTACCAAAATTTTGCAGTTTAAAACCAAATATTTCGGAAACGGATCCCTAAATCGAAAAATGGTGTTCTCAACCTCACAATATTTTTAAAGACCTATCTTACAATGCCCAACACGATGTATTTGTATAGAAAAAAAATATTATTTCCTGTTTACTTGTATGGGAGCTACCCAAAAAAAAATTTCTTTTCAAGATTTTCTTCTACCACTTTTTTGATATGAATAATATACATACCCACACCAAATTTCAGCTTTCTAGTACTTACAGTCTCTGAGTAATACCGCGGACGGACAGACAGACAGACAGACATGGCGAAACTATAAGGGTTCTTAGTTTACTACGGAACCCTAAAAACCGGCCAAGTGCGAGTCGGACCCGAGCACCAAGGGTTCTGTACAAGAAAAAACGGTGAAAAATACTTTTGCTGTATGGAAACCCCTTAAATAATATTTTTATTTTATTTTCAGTATTTGTTATTATTGTGGCAATAACAATACAATATCTGTGAAAATTTCAACTGTCTAGCTTTTACGGTTCTTGAGATACAGCCTGGTGACAGACGGACGGACGAACATGGAAGTCTCATGAATAGGGTCCCGTTTTACCCTTTGGGTACGGAACCCTAAAAACTTGATAATATATTGTGTATTTATTGAATGTCTCTTTTTGGGAACAGTGACGCGAGTTTAATGATTTTATCCCATCTCAAAAATGCCCAACACGCTGAAAGAAAAATTTCCAAAAACCGAAATCTGTTACTAGTAAGGTAGGCATAGTGAAAAACACAATCAAATACCAAGTATCATTAACAGACCCTGTAGTACCAACATAAGTATAAAATGTCCGACACATAAATTCAGGCCGGTCCCGATCGCTCGTGGGTTCCGTGCGGCACGCCCCCTGAGCTATGGAACATGGCTCTTAATTGGAGACCGTTGTTCAGCAGGTTCGATGCTCGGCCATGACTATTGATTCTGCGTACAGTGGGCCGCATAGAACAGTATACCACCAAAAATACTCGTATATAGTAAACTTTTTTATGTGGCCCACAGTTTGGGTTGCCAACATTTTTTTGTCTAAATACCTGTAGTATTTTGTGAAAAAAGCTGTAAAAAATACAGTACGCTTCAAAAAAATATAGTATTTAAGTGGGAAAAAATAAAAAATGGACTTATGTTGTATCGTTATATATTTTCTTTTAAAAAAACAGCTATAAAGAATTTAGTACTCTCCAAAAATACAGTATTTGTATTTTTCAGGGGAAAAATTTAAAAAAAAAAGACTTATTTATAGTTAAATACTTTGTTGTCAATAAAATTGGCATAAGCTTTATCGCAGACAATATACCAATTTATAAAAATCAATTCTTATGATTTTAACGGGAATTATGACAGGAACGCGTTCAGTAACACTCACACGCACATTACGTCTGTCCAACGGAAGGTGGTTTAAAAATAGTGGGACCTTTTCTTTATTAGTGTTTTACAAAATATGTCCATGGATCTATAAGTGAAGTACGTGAAAATATTATATCTCATATATATATATGAGATATAATATTTTCACGTACTATATATTTCTTCAAAAGTATATAGAACGAAGTTCCAAAATATAGTACAATACTATATATTATAGTACGGTTGGCAACCCTACCCATAGTACCTACTATATGGTATTAATCGTATAGTTAGGTATGAGTACTCCGATGTTTGTAGTATAACGCCTGTTCAAATTAAACAGCAATGCAGCATTACTACAAAATATAGCTATCACAAAATATGCAAACACGTTAGACACCGTCATGACTTTATTTTCATGATTAAAAAACAGCCAACTTTTTCAGTGCTTGAGTGCGTGATAAATTTATGTTATCACACGCTACCTGTCAATTTATGCCCTCATAATCCGTCAAAGTGGTAGCTGTGTATGTGCGCGATCAACTATTAGTTGGGTACTATTTGTTTCTACGCTTTTAGGCTAATAGAGTCTATCTAGGCTTTACATAATGTAAGTATACATTGTAAGGTTCCTCTCTTTGGGTTCAAAAGATAAACTATTAACGCATATGGTTTGTAAGGCTACTAATAACAATATTTTAAGATTCCTATTCCTTTGGCAATCTATGGTACGGAGTTTACGGATAATAGTTACCTACCTCTACTAAGAAAGATGACCTCTCCAACCCGTCTGGCCAGCGTGGAGAGTGTAGGCCAAATCCTCTGACTGCTCAGGCTTATACTTATATATGGCTCTGATAGTACAGTGAGGGTCGTGCTCCTGCAGTGGAGACTATAAAAGACCCGATGATGATGATGATGATGACTAAGAAAGATATGCTATCGTAAATAGTTAGGTATCTTTGACTTTACTCTCGTAATTATACGCTCTCCACGCCATACAAACTGTTTATCACTACATATTATAAAATAAAGTCCTCTGCTGCGTCTGCCTGTCTGTCTATTTGCAATAAACTCAACAACTACTGCACGGATTTGATGTCGTTTTCACCGATAGATATAATGATTCATGAGAAAGGTTTATAAATATAATTCATGCACGGGCGTTGTAGGGAAGAGCTGCTAGTTGGTAATAATTAAAAATGCTACAACGCAGAAGTGGCGATTATACCTACCTAGTAAGTTTTCAATTTTGAGCAAATTCCGTGTTGCGTCCTTAGCGGTAAATCTTCAGAGCCTGGGTGCCGCTACATATCAAAGATGATTTTTCGCCTTCTACGACATCCACGGGAAGACTTGGAGTGGTTTTATTTAACTCTGTCGGTAAACTGAACAACGGAAATACAAAATAAACTCATCATATTATTATCTTATAGTGGAGAGTGCAGGCCAAATCTTCTGATTGCTCTGGTGATCAGAGAGGGTCGTGCTCCTGCAGTAGGAGAATTAAAAAGACCTAAATTAAATTAAATAAATAAATTAAATTAAATATATACGGAAAAATCACACAGATTGAGCTAGCCCCAAAGTAAGTTCGAGACTTGTGTTATGGGATACTAACTCAACGATACTATATTTTTTAACAAATACATATATAGATAAACATCCAAGACCCAGGTCAATCTGAAAAAGATCATTTTCCATCTTGACCTGACCGGGGATCGAACCCGGGACCATCCGTGCCGCAGGCAGGCGCCACGGAGATGATGCCTGATGATGATGATGATGATAACAGTCTTGAAAAGCCGCGACTTTCCCATATACCTACCTTGTTCGTAAAACTAGTGGGTAAATACCTATTTAGAATTATTTCTTCCCTCAAAGAACCACGTAGCTGCTCGAAAAGTAGCCGCCGCCGTAGTATCAGCAGATGCGATTAAATTGGAAAACATTCACTCAATTTCCTGCCGAAACGTATCCTTTGGAGTACGGTCTGCAAACAAATGCATACGTTTTAAAACATTTTGTTGGGTAGCATTTTTTAAATATAAAGTTTGTTTAACGTAGTAATTCTAACTGTTGGCTTCCGAAGTAGGGTTCAAGTCGACTTATAGATTTTTTATTTATTTATTTTTATAAATTGGTATTATTGACAAGCATGTTTCTGAGACCTGATGTACAAAATGTACAATTTTGTTTAAGAAATATTTAACGAAGCGCGAATAGGACTCGCCCATGGAGAGTTCTGTAGTAGCATAGATTAGCCAAAATACTACTATATTTTTTATTTGCCAGGATTAATAACATTGTTTTTCAATAGTGTTTGAATGAACAACAAAGTTATATTTACAGTTTTTCGGCACTTCACATACCGTCATACAAATTTAAAAATATCTATTCCATCCATGTTCATTATTTAGTTCAACCAGCATAGTAGTTTTAGTATGCAGTAAAAACAAACAAGCAGATAAACAGCTTTTGGTTTTGAATAAATCAAATTTAAGAAGTCTTCTAGAAAAAACGAAAAACGGAGGAGCTTTTAAAGTCTACGCGTTTATTTTTATATATATGACCACGCAATGCTTTTTATAGAATGGTCCATTTTTTGTCATTTCAATTTTTATTGGAAAGAGTATAAAAAAAAATCAATCCTAGTGACATAAAAACAGGGGATGATTGATCTTTGTTGAAAAGTTTTTATGTATTAAACCAAAGAAAATGTCATCATCATCATCATCATCTTTGTTAGTCTCCACTGTAGGAGCATGACCCTCTCTGTACTGCCAAAGCCATTATATTGGTCAGAGCAGGCAGAGGATTTGGCCTACACTCTCCACGCTGGCCAGACGGGTTGGAGAGGTTTCTTTGATGTTTAGAGGCTTTGTGTAGCTTGTGTTTCCTAAGTCGCCTTCTACGACATCCACGGGAAGACTTGGAGTGGTCCTATTCTACTCTGCCGGTAACCACAAGGCGGAAAGAAAATGTATTCAGTGACATTTTTGCTAACGCTCCCCACAGACTACATCCTGACAAATCCCCGGCGGTGAGTGGCCGCGAGACGTATACGATTTGCAATCTCAACCACCTCTTTGTTAACCGTAGATTTTATTTCAGATATCACAAGTGAAAATGCACAGGTGAAAATGTGTAAGTGTTTGAATAGAATTTATACTTAAGAGTCGCCTGGACGCGCATGTCTCCATACAAACGGAAAAAGGGAATTGTGGCAATATTTGATAATTTTGGAGTAAAATTAAGCATTTAACCAATTAATCTCATTATAATCTACGTACGTTCCTATACAGCTTGGTTAAAATACCAATGGTTTGAGAATTACAAGCCTTTTCAAATTTGTATGGGAATCTTGAGAGGCGTATAATTCTCAAACTATTGATAATTAAACCAATCTGTATAGGAACGTACGTAGATTATAATGAGATTAATTGAATAAATGCTTAATTTTACTCCAAAATTATCAAATATTGCCGCAATTCCCTTTTTCCGTTTGTATGGAGACATGCGCGTCCAGGCGACGCTAAACAGCACCATTTACAGAGAGTCAAGCTTATAATCTTCAGATCAAACGTGAAGTCTATTTTGTTATATGAGTGAGAAAGGGGGAAGGTTAGCAAATAGATCTAACAGCCCATTCAGGTTTTAATCAACCCGTGCCTGCGGAAAATACTTGGCATTTTCTGGCCTGAGAAGATCTCCAATTTCCGTGGATGTCGTAGAAGGCGACTTAGGAAACACAAGCGAAACAAAGCTTATAAACGTCTGCCCCCTTATTTACTAACTCGGATGACAGGTGTCGATGCCTATCAATCTAGAATTTACAGTTACAATGCGGGTTTTGCTTGCTCGAACTTTAATCCTAGATTAATAGGCATCGACACCTGTCATCCGAGTTAGTAAATAGGGGGGGCTGCGGGCCTATTTGCTAACTTTCGACAGCTACGGTGTACATCATTTTCATGGTAACTTCAATATTCATTACGGCTTCGGTATGAATGACTATTTTTATCTAAGATATGAAAACCGTAATGGATGTTAAAGTGACAATCAAATTGTTGTGCACCGAGTTAGCAAATCGGCCTGCTGGTCAGCGTATAGAGTGTAGGACAAATCTTCTGACTGCAATATATGGCTCCAGTCAAAAAAAGAGACCTTAAGATGATGTTATATGTGCAGCAGTCAGAAAAAATTACGAATGAGAGGATCACATGACTCTAGGTACCTAGGAGAAGAGATCTTCTCTTTCATTTGCGCCTGTTACCAGTTATATCCTCATCCATGATGCTTCGAAACTTAGCTATCAACTCCGCGGTTTCCAGCCTTCATTATTTATTAAATGCAAAAGACCAAAGTGGTTATAGACATAGCTAATATACAAACAAAACATTGAAATAAACCACTCAAAACAAACTTGGTCGTTTGTTTTTTCAGCCAATTTATAAGTTTGCTCACCGCTGTGAGGTTACAACAATTGTGGGGACTTTAATATTTAGTGGTGGGACTGTCACGCTATGTATGTTTTTAATTATTCCGGGTAGGGTGTGAATATTTTCTTATTAAAGCCTTGAAAGTGCAAAAGCCATTTAAATTTTCTGAGATCAGTGCTCATCATCATCATCAAGGCTTTTTTAGTCTCCACTGCAGGAGCACAATCCTCTCTGTACAGACCCATATAATTAGCCAGAGCAGTCAGAGGATTTGGCCTACCACTACACGATGGCCCGACGAGTCTATAAATAAATAAATAAATATATACGGACAAATCACACAGATTGTGTGACAGACCTAATAAAGGTCGCAGGAAGACGCTGGATGCAGGCCGCTTCCAACCGGTCATATTGGAAATCCTTGGGGGAGGCCTATGTCCAGCAGTGGACTTCTTGCGGCTGAAATGATGATGATGATGACACAGATTGAGCTAGCCCCAAAGTAAGTTCTTAAGCAAGACTTGTGTTATGGGATACTAACTCAACGATACTATATTTTATAACAAATACATATATAGATAAACATCCAAGACCCAGGTCAATCTGAAAAAGATCATCCGTGTCGCAGGCAGGCGTGTTGACCGCTGCGCCACGGAGCTCGTCGGAGTCTCTTTGATGTTTAAAAGCTTTGTTTAGCTTGTGTTTCCAAAGTCGCCTTCTACGTCATCCACGGTACAACTTGGAGTAGACCTATTCTACTCTGCCAGGAATGCCTATTCTACTTTGCCCGATGGTCCAGTGGGTGTGAGCTCTATGAGCGCTTACGTATGTTAAGCAACCTCTGGTGCAGTCCCTACTTGGATGGGTGACCGCAAGTGGCATAAAAATCGTCGAGCTCCTCCGTGCTTCGGAAGGCACGTTAAGCCGTTGGTCCCGGCTGTCATCGTTGATGGCAGTCGTTAAGCTATGTCGGATGCCTTAAGGCAGCTTGAAAAATCTGACACCAGTGTTGGCCACTTACACATACGAAAAACAAAAAACAAACAAACTCTGCCAGGAACCACACTGCATCAAGCTAGGAATAAAAAAAAAACATGCGGGGCAGTCTTTGGGGACTGCCGATAGAATTGAAAACTAAGTACCTAACTTGTTGTTCACCCGAAAATACAAAGCGTTTGGTGATGATGACGCGAGTTCCATTATTTTTGTTCACCCAAAAAGTGCTCATGGCAATAACAAAAAAACAAATATCGTCATATTATAGAGCTTTGTATACTAAAAAAAACTATTAAATCAAAAATAAAGGGCTTTTTCTACCCCAAATAGCCCACCATACACGGAATCCATAAACCGCGGGCAAATAAATTAAATATTCGGACATGTCATGCTGTCCACGCCTCGTCCGGGCATTACATTAATTATACGCACCGTCATTATACATTTAACGAATATTTTTCAACGCTCCATACAAGCGGCGCAATATTTATGCCTAGAAATAACACAAACAAAACTTTATGTATGTATATCCGTGCCTTGCGTCAATCAGGTGTTGACGTCATTTTCGAAATGTACACCCGACTACCTCCTATACTTTGGTTCCAGTAACAAGCAAACCCAAGCGATTTGCTTGTGTTTTTTGTAGTAGTACAAATGATACAAGGTTGTATCATTTGTACTACCAGTTGTACTTTTCGGTAGTACTTCTGACACGGAGCGTGTGGTTCGACAATCAGGGTCGGCACCTCAGAATGAATATAATAGTAGGTACCTACTAACGATGCTATTATTTTTTCGAGTATATCTTTCCATTCCGAAAGATTTGTAATATGTATGAATGTTGTGTAGGTATGGACCTGTGGCATTACATTAATTATACGCAGAGTGCGTATAATTAATGTAATGCCACAGGGTACCATTATACATTTAACTAATATTTTTCAACCTCTAACCGAATAAACTTCCATGCTGGTCTGGGAGAACGGTAAAACATAGAAAGTACCAGCTGCTTCTGTTCCCTCGCAGATCGTTCTCATCAGGCGTCAGGAATCACGTCAATAGGCGATGTGGCTAGCAACCCATCACTAATTTGATTCCGTTCTCAAGTACAAGCTCACCAACATAATACTAAAAGTGGCCTTAAGGTTTTACAGACCTGGGCTCTGTCTACCGCGCAAGGGAGAAAGATGTGATAGTATGTACGTATGTCTAGCTGAATTCATTAGGCTGTCCCACAGAGCAGGTGACAGCAGAGCAGAATGTGAATGTAGCCGGTGCGCTTCTAGAGACGTGTAACATTTCATACGAAACAAGCGTATCGGGGCAGTACCGTTTATTGAGGATTTGGGTTTCAAGGTGCCTAATTGTTGAAATGCAAAAATCTATTTTCTACTTACTTGTTTTTTTTTCGCGTTAAGTAAACAACACTGGTTTTTCAAGCTGCCTAGAGGCAATTTACGACTGCCATCAATGATAATAGCAGGGACCATACGTGCCTTCTGAAGCACGGAGGAGCTCAAGATGTTTTTATGCCACTTGCGGTTACCCAAAGTGGGGACTGCACCTGATGTTACTCAACATGTGTTTGAATTTAAAAAAGAACACTTTTTTATATTCATTCAAAAATTTTCTTAAAAATTGACATGTCAAAAGCCATTAATAGCATTTTTGCCAATATTGATATTAATTTATTTTCAAATAATCTAAAATTAAAGGTTTTGATACTATAATTTGATGTATAATATAATAAACGGTCCGTCAATTTTTTTATTTCTACATTACGCTAAAAAGTAAAAACCGGCCAAGTGCGTGTCGGGCCACGCGCAGTGTAGGGTTCCGTAGTTGCGAATAACAACTTTGAGTTCACACTGTTCACACTCGCACATCACAGTTTAACGACCAAAAACATGTAACAATGAAAATGTATGAAATTTAACATTTTCGAGTACATTTTATAAGTTGGTTGCCTATAACTTTTTAGTTTGTACTTAGTACTCAGCTCTGATAGTTTTCCTTTCAATTTCAGTATATATACTACTGCTGTAATTTTTTTCACGTATCCATATACATGGCAAAATTTGATCGTTCTGGATCCTTAAAGGGGCGATTCAGCCCGTCGATATGAACCATTTTTCCTATGGGACCAATGCTAGAAACTCAAATTTTATTTCGACATTTTCATACAAAAGTGTTCAGCCGCCCGGGCAATTTGTATAGGAATGTCGAAATTTTTTTCGAGTTTACAGCATTTGTCCCATAGGTAAAGTTGTTTATATGGTGGGTTGGACACACTTACCTCTAACAAAAATTTTTTTTTTCGTTTGAGGTAAGTTTTTTTTTCAAGATTTTCTTCTACCACTTTTTTGACATGATTAATATACATACCCATACCAAATTACAGCTTTCTAGTACTTATAGTCTCTGAGTAAAACCGCGGACGGACAGACAGACAGACATGGCGGAACTATAAGGGTTCCTAGTTTACTACGGAACCCTAAAAAGGTATTGTACTAGTGAACTATTAGCTTCACAAATTAAAATAAATTCATTGGTAATTTATGAAGCAGTAGTACAGTCACACACATAATTTGTTTAGCTTGCGGGAACAGCACCGTGCTTGGCTAATCTGAAAAATGAACTGCAAATAGGTTAAGATAAAATTGCATAATTTTATTGGGTTCCGTACAATATATATTATGTATTTCGAGGCATGGTATAGTATAATTATTTTTAAGACTCGTACAGCAAATAATTTAATATTATTAAATGAATAATTTGAAATTATAATATTTTGTTCTTAAATCATATGGAAATGTTGTAAACAATAAGTCATATTGTTATTGTTAATCTGCAATCAAATTAAATTTTGTCAATTATCTATGTCTCATTTGTTTTATAATGTATCTTTATTAATAATTATAATTTTCTGTAACCTAAATCTATTAGTATTAAATTGTATCTGTTTATATTTTTAATCAACATTTCATATGTTATTTACTTGGGAGGTGGGCGTTGATGTCTGCGACACAGTTTTTTAACTTCTGCAGATATCATCGTTGCCTTAGTTTTGTGCAAATATGTTTGATGTTCCAATAAATAAAATTATTATTATTATATTATTATTATTAAACACTGTCTCCTAACTGTATGGCTTTTTAGTGTTTATTTTTGTTGCTCAATAAGTACCTACTAGAAGTTTACTTATTTTTGTATAATATTTTCAAACAGAAGTTGTTTATATTGATGGGTTTATTGACTGCTTTTTGACTTGATATACGCTGTTGATGACTTCAATGTTGGGTCTATTGATTATTTTACAACATTTATCCATTTGGGTCTGATTTATAAGGCACAAAATCGTATTTTTTTTTTCACTTTGTTAACAAACGACAAGTTTTTGAGGATTCGAAATTTTTTATTTAATATTTATTCAAACTTATTATTAATTTCAATTGTCCCCTTTTCGCTTTATAATTATATTGCGATTATACTTAGTTTATTAATCCAAGGAACCCTAAGCGACTAAAAAGTATAAAGCCGGCACTAAAATCAATCAGGTCGCGTGCCACACGTGCGGTTGTCGCTGTCGCAGTTTTTTTACTCACTTTCTGCTCACTGCACGGCTTTTTAGTGTTTATTATTTGTTGCTAAAGGGGCTAGCAAAATATTTGCCTTTAAAGGCTAATTATAGAGAAAAAATGTTTATATTGATGAGTTTATTGACCGCAATTTATCTTGTACATCCTGTTGATGACTTACAGAGGTAATATTGGGTCTACTGGTTCTTTTCTCGCATTTATCTTTTTGAGTCCAATTGTCTGCGCAATTCTTCTTCTTCTTCTTCCTCACCTTATGCCAATTTATGCGGGGTCGAGACAGCATGTAAGCTTCTTCCATTTTGCTCAATCTCGAGCCATTTTCTTCGTTACCTTCTTTTTCCCCATATCCTCCTTCACACACTCCATCCATATTTTCTTTAGCCCGCCTTTATTTTGGTTTCCAATAAATTTCATATTCAGTACCTTTTTAGTAATTATGGTAATAGTATTTTCTGCGTGATTATACTTAGTTAACTTGGCCAAGGAACCCTAAGCGACTAAAAAGTAGTAAAAAGTATAAAGCCGGCACTAAAATCAATCAGGTCGCGTGCCACACGTGCGGTTGTCGCTGTCGCAGTTTTTTTACCCACTTTCTGCTCATTGCACGGCTTTTTAGTGTTTATTATTTGTTGGTAAAGGGGCTAGCAAAATATTTGCATTTAAAGGCTAATTATAAAGAAAAAATGTTTATATTGATAAGTTGATGTTTTCCAGAAGCAATGTGGGGTCGTCTGGTTCTTTTATCGCATTTATTTATTTGGGTCCAATTCATAAGGAATAATTGGTATATTTCTTGTAGATCACTTTTTAATAAATATAACTTTCGATGCGGCCGAACTTTTTTCATTTCAATGGTCACCTTTTACATTTATCTATTTGGGTCCAATTCATAAGGAATAATTGGTATATTTCTTGTATATCACTTTTTAATAAATATAACTTTCGATGCGGCCGAACTTTTTTCATTTCAATGGTCACCTTTTACATTTATCTATTTGGGTCCAATTCATAAGGAATAATTGGTATATTTCTTGTAGATCACTTTTTAATAAATATAACTTTCGATGCGGCCGAACTTTTTTCATTTCAATGGTCCCCTTTTACATTTATGTATAGCAATAATTCTTTCTTTATTTTTCCAAGGAACCCCAAGCGACTAAAAAGTATAAAGCCAGCACTAAAATCAATTTATTAATCCAAGGAACCCTAAGCGACTAAAAAGTATAAAGCCGGCACTAAAATCAATCAGGTCGCGTGCCACACGTGCGGTTGTCGCTGTCGCAGTTTTTTTACCCACTTTCTGCTCACTTTTTATTGCACGGCTTTTTAGTGTTTATTTTTTGTTGCTAAAGCGTAAGCATTAGTAGTTGACTCATTTTTAAATACTACAAGATATTTTTACAAAGCTGTACTTGTCTTTTTTTTCTTTCTCGCCTTTGGCTGTTGTTTGCTCTGAATATATCGGTTCAAAGTTTTCTATTCCCAACTATATAGGCACTAGCTTCCCGTTCCTTTATTTAAGTAAAATAAATAGATAGTTATAGGGACAAATCACACAGATTGAGCTACCCCCACAGCACCTAAGTTATGAACTTGTGTCGTATGATACAAAATCAACGATACTTTATTTTTTAAACAATGATTCTGGTTAAAACTATTGTTATTGTATTCGTAAGCGCTTTAGGCTGATTAAATACTACATACATACTATCACGTCTTTAAGTATCCCTTGCGGGGTAGACAGAGCCCAAGGCCATAAAACCTACAGGCCACGTCTAGCATCATAGTGGGCGTAAAGGTGGAAAGCGGAATCAAAATAGTGATGGGTTGCTAGCCGCATCGCCTATCAATGTGATTCCTTAGATTTTCGACCAATCCCTTGACCGGCTTTTACGGTCTGCGCAGGAAGAAAAGCAGCTGGTATATTCTATGCTTTTTCTTTTCTTCCAAACCAGCATTAAAGTTTAGTAGAAAAGTCTATTCTCCATTCGCGTTTAGAAAAAATACGAAAGTTTTTCTCGGAAATCTGGACAAAGTCCACAAATACCTTATACGGAGTATTTTCTAACATATAGACTTTAAAGTTTAACAATGTTAGATTTACGAAGAAGATTTGAAAGTAAGCAGCGGTTACGTAAAAACTACTTTTAGAAATATTTCGGGTTATAAAATTTAGAAGTAGATTTTTAGGGTTCCGTACAAAAGTTGAAAAACGGAACCCTTATAGGATCACTCGAGCGTCTGTCTGTCCGTCCGTCCGTCTGTCACAGCCGATTTTCTCCGAATCTACTGAACCAAATTAGATGAAATTTGGTAAGATAGTGTAATCCTATGACCCAAACACGAATGTGCAAAGTAAATAAAGATTTTTTTGAAATAAGGGTCATTTGAGGGGCCCAATTACAAAATTAAAAAAAAAAGTTTTGCAAACCTTACTGTGTCATATATCAAATGAAAGGGCTCATTATGAGGATCTCTTAAATATTTTTTTTTGTTCGGGTAAAATCAATACTTTTGATTTTATTCACGAAAGAAGGCAAAAATTGACCATTCCCCCCCCCTGATCTCCGAAACTACTGAGCCGAAAATTTTGAAAAAATTACTAAATTTAGTTCATTCCTTGAAGATTACAGGAAAAATAATAAGAATTCTATCACTTGAAAATTAAGTGTTAAACTCACAATAATAAGTTCATCTAGGGAAATAGTTCACTAAAACACCACTAGATGGCGCTAGTCAATTGAATAAAACATTTTTTGCACATTGTGTGTGTGTGTTCACGAAGCATATTGTACGGAACCCTCATTGCGTGAGTATGACTCACACTTGGCCGGTTTTTTTTTTATAAATCTTCTATTTTGTTATTTGAATAACATAAATAAATATATAGAGACAAAAATCACACAGATTGAGCTAGCTCCTCTTTAAGCTGTGTATTTTTTGATTTTATATTAAATACGTACCCGTTTATGTAGATATTTTATTTATTTATTTAAACTTTATTGCACAAATTAAAACAAAAGTGTACAAATGGTGGACTTAAGAGTCGCCTGGAAGCGCATGTCTCCATACAAACGGAAAAAGGGAATTGTGGCAATATTTGACAATGTTAGGTCAAAATTAAGCATCCAATCAATTAATCTCATTATAATCTACGTACGTTCCTATACAGTTTGGTTAAATTATCAAATGTTTGAGAATTATACGCCTCTCAAGATTTCCATACAAATTTGAAAAGGCTTGTAATTCTCAAACCATTGGTATTTTAACCAAGCTGTATAGGAACGTACGTAGATTATAATGAGATTAATTGATTAAATGCTTAATTTTACTTCAAAATTATCAAATATTGCCACAATTCCCTTTTTCCTTTTGTATGGAGACATGCGCTTCCAGGCGACTCTTAATGCCATATGGCATTCTCTGCCAGTCGACCATAGGACCGTACAGAAAAATTTAGTATGGGCGATAGAGCGAAATTGATTAAAAATAACTATATACTATAAACAGTAAACATGATATAAATATAATTGAATATATAAGTATACACATGCATAAATACATACATACATAGATACATACATACACATAAGGATGACTTTTCTCTTATTTTAAATAGAAATTCAGTGAGAAGAGGAGACTTCCTGAAGAAATAATGTGCGGACCGCACGCTTAAAAGCACCTCGACTTGGAGCTCTTCTTACAGACTCAGGGAGCGAATTCCAGAGCTGAATGGCTTGAACTTGAAAAGATTTTGCCATGAAATCTGTACGATGACGAGGAGTGGCTAAAACTAAACTGTTTGAAGAACGAAGAAACATCCAAAACAATAAAAAAAAGTCCATTATCTATCCTTACCTGACCAGGGATTGAATTCGGGACCCTGCGATTCTAAGGCACTTGCTATACCACTTGGCTACAGAGATCAATTTGTGCAGTATGCGAAAAAGAAAGAATGTGTGGGCCTTTTCTACCTCCTCGGTCGAGGTGACGGAGCCTAAACTAAAACTGAGATTTCTTTTAAAATCATCATCATCACGTCTATTTTTGTCCTAACTGCAGCAGCACAACCAGTGCCATATATTAGCTAGAGCAGTCAGAGGATTTGGTCTACACTCTCCATGCTGGCCAGGAGTTAGAGAGGTCTCTTTGTTGTTTGTAAGCTTTCTTTAGCTTGTGTTTCCTAAGTTGCCTTCTACAACATCCACGGGAAGATTTGAAGTCCTATTCTACTCTGCAGTCTGCAGGGAACCACGCAGACTGAAAAAAATAACATGCTTCCCATTGAGTGTGAACAGACCATTAGTAAGCCACGTGCAGGATTACTCATAACACGATGACGATACGTACGACGAAGTTTTTTTTTATTTTCATCATTTGTATGTCTTTTAATAGATTTTATGTTATGAAGAAATGACGCTAGCAGTTGTAACAGGCGAATGAAAGATAAAATGTGACATTTGGATTTTGAGTTTGAATGTTTTATTTCATTGTGCCAGTACGGATTTGAATGTTACTTAGATCAAGGTTACGAGTATGAATTCTAATGCCTCTATGGTCCAGTGGATAAGGCCCATTTGCTTAATATAAATATAATTATATACGAAGAAATCACACAGATTGAGCTAGCCCCAAAGTAAGTTCGAGACTTGTGTTATGGAATACTAACTCAACGATACTATATTTTGTAATAGATACTTATATAGGTAAACATCCAAGACCCAGGGCAATCTGTAAAAGATCATTTTCCTGACCGGGTATCGAACCCGGGACCATCCGTGTCGCCGGCAGGCGTGTTGACCGCTGCACCACGGAGCTCATCTCGGAGGCCTCGAGTTCAAATCTCACAGGAAGCTTTCTTTGTGCAAGTTGTCACTATTGTGTTTAGTTTTGGTAGGTCTATACACAGCAACACGGAAAATTATGTAGTCAAGATGCCTTTGGAAGACTAGGTATCTCTCATTCGTCAATAGGCAATGCGATAAAACCTTGTTTGTGTGCAAACTGCGTGACCGAATCATCAAATGAATCATGGTCATCTTAACTCCAATCGTAATATTCGAAATACCTTTTTGGCCTTTTTTTGGGGCTTTTAATAATTGGTTTCGGGACTTAAAAATTACGTTAAAGGTAGTGATACATGCATACTTTTTATTTGGGTGATTTTAATGTTTTTACGGTATATTTAATTTTTAGGTACTTTAATAAATTAAATTATCAACCAACATAGGTGAATTTGTCAAAGGTAAATGTTGTTAAGAGAGCAAGGATTCATAACACAAGAATTATTTTCTTACTACTCAGAATTGTATGATTTTTCTGGATAATGAATAAACTTACTTTCAACACAAACTTATTTATACAAGCACACTTACTTATATTAACAAAAATAATACAACTTTTCTCTAATACTGAGAACTCAAAATCATACCAATTGCCGGGTCTACCACTTTTGTAATAAAAATTACGTTTTTCAAGTTCCCAACATTGGTCCTACTTAAATGAAAAGTCGTTCGTTTGACTAACTGGTTTGAAGGTTTAAGAGACCATAGTGTTTAACATATCATACTGAATTACATTATATTTAGTTATTTCCTTTATTATTTTGTTATCTTGAAAATTATTTATCATAAAAGTATCTAAGCCATTCCACATTATTAAAAAGTTATTTTATTTCCATCGAATTTAATAACTGTTTTTTTCTTTTTCTACCAGATGTAGCCTTCTCTTTAGAATCAAAAGCAGGAAAATTCAAAGGCGCGTTTTGTTACTGATTCGTTTCTAAGAAAACGTCGGTTCATTTCATGGCTAGTTGAATCGGATAAACACATCGCAGTTTGGATTCAAAATTATATTAGCTTAGCCTCAAATTAAGTAAATTGTAAAAGAATCACGCGTAAAATATGTTCCCTTCGGGGGCGTCTCCGCGAGCGAGAATTGCGACGAGTCGGCGCTTCTATTTGATATTGTTACACAAGATCTTAAGGTAAACACCGTTGGGGTTAGGATCAGAAGGACAAGATATCTGAATGGCCAAGTAACACAAACTAAACATCTTAAAAAGACTTTGTATTCAGATCGTCTGTATATCATAATCACTAAGTAGCATAATGACACAGCATTTTTGGATATAAGTTGTTCATTTTTGACGAGGTAATTCGATGGTCAGAGGAATAACGGTGTTTTGTCTGTAGGCATAGATTTAAAAAAAAAAAAATTCTGTAGGCGAAACGAATGACATTCGCTCGCACTCTGCCACTCGTCGGTTAGCTGCGAAAGTGTTTAGAGAAACGTATTATGGCGATAAAATTGCCGCGATTCTCTCGCTCATGGAATAAGTAAAAAACCGGCCAAGTGTGAGTCAAACTCGTGCAATGAGGGTTCCGTACAATATGCTTCGTGAACACACACACAATGTGCAAAAAATGTTTTGTTCAATTGACTAGCGCCATCTAGTGGTGTTTTAGTGAACTATTTCCCTAGATGAACTTATTATTGTGAGTTTACCACTTAAATTATCAAGTGATAGAATTCTTATTATTTTTCCTGTAATCTTCAAGGAATGAACTATATTTTTGTTGTTTACACGGATGTGCAAAGTAAAAATCTTTATTTACTTTGCACATCCGTGTTTGGGTCATAGGATTACACTATCTTACCAAATTTCATCTAATTTGGTTCGGTAGATTCGGAGAAAAGCGGCTGTGACAGACGGACGGACGGACAGACAGACGCTCGAGTGATCCTATAAGGGTTCCGTTTTTCAACTTTTGTACGGAACCCTAAAAACGGAAATGTGTGTTAAGAATATTTGTTTTGATGTGAACATTATTTTATGCCTAATCTATTCGTAGATATTATAACTGATGAGCAATAAATTGTATCAAGTGTCCATTCTGGTTTATCTTTATTTTGTAAAGTTACGAAGGGTATCATTTAATTAATTTACGTGAAAAAATGGTGCCTTCATTCGCATTTTAAATAAGTGTATTGTTAAAAATAATCGTTCTGACGGGTTAATGATAAATTGTGATATTATCAAAAAATAAAGCAAGTTAGATTTTTTGTAAAATATATAAAACTGGTTTTGGTCCGCGGCTCTGCTCGAGTGAATGTCGAGCCCTCGGGAATAGTACTTTTCTCCTGAATGAAGGGTAGCTTTCCGTACTTCAGATGACATATATGCAAAATTTCATGATAATCGTTTCAGTAGACAGGGCGCGAAAGCGAAACAAAAAAGACTCTTTTTCGCATTTATAATATTAGTAGAGATTTGGTTTTATTCTTCCAATACACACTGAGTGGTGTATCTACACATATATTGGTTCAAATTAAAACTTTTACTTTGTAAAGGCATACAAAAAGTCTTTTACCAAAAAAAAATAGTAGATAAAAGTTAATTCTACTTAAAATGCATTGACTGCCGCGTAATTGCTTAAATTTATATTCACGCACGTAATATTAACGAAGACAGTTTCATACAGTTATCTAACTTATTTCTAAATTGTCAGCTATATGTATTTAACATTTCATGAATCAAATGGAACTGTTAATTGCTTAATAACCGAAACAGAACTGCGAATCATCGCAAACACAAAACTAAACATTTGGTAATCGGCCATTACGTTTTGCTGATCAAACGTTTATTGCGGTTGGTTCAAGTGAGGAGCTTTTTAACTTACGCAAAAATGTATATTATATGCAAAGTACAAGAGGCGGAGTTGGGGGCGCGTACCCCCGCAAAATAAAAATTAAAACAGAGATATTTGATACTCTAAAAAGTATATTGAATATGAAATTCAAGCTAAGAGAGGGGAGTTGCATTTACAGATTCAGATCCCGCAATAGAAAATAATTGAATACGAACTTCAACTGAAAAGAAGGGAGGAAAAACAGCAGGTTCAGGTCCCGCAATAGAAAATAAACTAGAGGAATAGTAATATGAATACAATGCAAAGCCCGTTTAAGCAGCTTTGAGAGCCCAGCCACAGATCAAGATCAAACCAGAGACGCTGAATAAAAATTATAACTACTTCATAAATGGGGGTATGCATCTAAGAGCATCAGGATGGACCCCTTAGAAACGTAAGGCGCAAATACCAAGGCGAACAGAACAGAACTGCAAATCATTCTCTAATCGGCCATAACGTTCTGCTGATCAAATGTTTATTGTGATTGGTGCAAGTTAAGTGTGAAACCCTCGCTCTTACCCAATAGTGATTCGTGTAATTCAGAAAAAAATGTATATATGCAAAGCACAACAAGATAAAATGAAGGAGTTTGGGGGTGCGGACTTCCCGCAAAATAAAAAATTAAACCAGAATACTCACAAAAAGTATTTTGAATATGAAACTCAAGCTATGAACGAAGGAAGAGGATTTTGCGAGGTCAGATCCTCGCAATACAAATATATATACTCCAAGTACTAATACAATACTCGGTTCAAACAGCTTTGAGGAAAAAAAAATATTACTACTTCATAATTGGGGGTATGCATACATCTAAGAATAATAAGGATATGCCCCTTGGAGACGTGAGGCGCAAACATCAAGGTGAACAGAACAGAATAAACACAATCATAGTAAACACAAAACTAAACATTTGCTAATCGCCCATTACGTTCTGCTGATAAAACGTTTATTGTGACTGGTTCAAGTTAGGAGTGACACCCTCTCTTTTGCCCAAAAATGATTCCTGTTACATCTTCAGCTTTGAAATTTTAGCAAAAATAAATATTATATGCAAAGTCTAATGAAAAAGGGGGCGCAGACCCCCGAAAAAAAATCGTACCAGAGAAATTAAAACTCATAAAAAGCCCAATAGAGATCCCTGTTGCATCTTCGGCTTTGAAATTTTAGCAAAAATGTATATTATATGCAAAGCACAAGATAAAATGGAGGAGATTGGGGGCGCGGATCCCCGCAAAATAAAAAAATAATAAGAATTGTCAGGATAGCAATGAATACATAAAAACACCTATAAAAATGTGTATAATAATGTAAACTATAAAAGTATTAAAAAATACTAATTTAAAAGAAATCGCTTTATCTTATGCCTTTGAGCAACCACCCAAAGCCGATGAGTCAGAAACGGCTGCTATCAAAAACCTGAGTTGGACAAAATGGCGCGCATCGCTGCACAAAGCGGCCCAATATTGGCACAGGTGACAAGTGCATGTATGACGTTGTACGATGAGGATGCATGAGGTGCGATTTCTGATACGAGTTCGTGTCCGCATGAAATCGTGTAGCTTCTACCTCTATACTTATTTCTTTTTGTGCGTTTTAGTTGCTGACTGAACTGACTGACTGACAGCCTCCTGTGGTCCAGTGGTTAAGGCGTTAGCTTTACTGACCTGGGGGTCGTTCGATTCCCACGGGAAGCATACTTAATTAAGTTGTTTCCAGTTTGGTTAGGACATTGCAGGCATGAATCTCCTGATTGTCTGACAAGAAAGATGATTCCGTGCTTCGGAAGGCACGTTAAGCCGTTGGTCCCGGCTGCCATCTGGTAGTCGTTAAAGGAACCACGTCTGAGGCCGAGAGGCGGTTCCGCAGAACTCTGATACCAGGGTGTGCATGGTCGACTGACCGTGTCACCTACTCGAAATGATGATGATGATGATGAGTTGCTGACTTAATTATTGTAAAGAAACCTTTTTCCTTACTAGTTCTTTAAGTACTTCCACAAATTTAAAAAATATTGGTTAGCTATTACATAAATAATTGCATATTTATACCCCGCGCATCTATATTTACGGAGGATTCACAAAAAATAAGCTAGCTTGTGCAATATAGCAATCACAATATAGTACTAACGTCGTCGTGGGATATTAACTCAACGATATACCTAACGTATACTTTATAAGAAATAGATATTATAAATAAATAATGTCAAAATCTTATATATTTTTTTATTTAAGTATGAGCTTTTATGCTCAGAAATTAATACAAGACTTTAATGTTCTACTATTTTAAGTATCCAAGGACTGCAGTCGGTTAGGCATCCATTTTTTTATTGCTAATAACTAGAAAAACGGGCTTTAAATATGTATGAAATACTTACTGCTGGTACTATTGAGGCTACCTGAAGTAAAATTTAAATTCTATCCATCCATCCAAACAGGTTTTTTTTTAGTCTCCACTGCAGGTGCACGACCCTCTCTGTACTACCACAGCAATATATTAGCCAGAGTAGTCAGAGGATTTGGCCTACACTCTCCACGTTGGAAAGGTCTTTTTGATGTTTGTAAGCTTTGTTTAGCTTGTGTTTCCTAAGTCGCCTTTACGACGGCGAGACTTGGAGTGGTCCTATTCTACTCTGCCGGGAACCACACGGCGCATTTAAATTCTAGGCCATTAAATAATATTTAGTTCTTGCCCATTCGTATTGCTATTTAAACTTTAGCAAAGAGCTTCTTCAAAACTACCCTGAACTCACTAAAATAAAAGTTGAATAAATGCGAAAATTTCCACCAGAAATTTTCAATTTATTCAGATAGAATCTAAGATCTATGCTACAGTTTCAAGAGGAATATTTTAAACAAAATTCAAGACATTGTCCCTATAAGTTTGTCGAGCAGACTTAGGCGGACTGAAATTTATTCCTGAAACAGATTTATAAAGGGGTATCCACTTTGGCTGAGCTATGATGGGAATATTGAATCAATTTATGTGTGCAGGCATTAAGTACTACGTAGAAAGGCTTTTGAAAAGAAAATATGTAGCTTATAAGCAAATCTGAAAGCTTTTGCACTTATATGAGTGAATTTTTAACTTCAATGGAAAATATGCCATAAATAATACATGGTATTAAAAATTCTGGAGTGCCTCCATACTTTCATGGTAGTTGTTATATCAATGATATAACAACTACCATGAAAGTATGGAGGAGCCCGATGGTCCAGTGGGTGTGAGCTCTATGAGCGCTTACGTATGTTAAGCAACCCCTGGTGTAGTCCCTACTTGGATGGGTGACCGCAAGTGGCAAAAAATTATCTCGAGCTCCGCCGTGCTTCGGAAGGCACGTTAAGCCGTTGGTCTCGGCTGTCATCGTTGATGGCAGTCGTTAAGCTATGTCAGATGCCTTAAGGCAGCTTGAAAAATCTGACACCAGTGTTGGCCACTTACACATACGAAAAACAAACAAACAAAGTATGGAGGCACTTCCAAGCAGGTTTGGGAGAAAAAACATAAAATATACCAACTGTTTTTCTTCCCACGCGACCGTAAAAGCCGGTCAGGGGATAGGGCAAAAATCTAAGGTATATCTCAAAACGCGATGCGGCTAGCAACCCGTCACTGTTTTAGTTCCGCTTTCCACCTTTACGTCCACTATGATGCTAAATATGGTCGGGTCTTATGACCTTCGGCTCTGTCTATCCCGTTACGGATAACGACATGATCTTATCTTATCTTCATTGGGGCCGATTGTAAATCGGAAGCATGTCTAACCTTTGGGTTATTTTGTACTTACCCCTTGCCTTACTCACTCACACAGTGATTCCTGAAGAAGGACTGCATGAGCTTCAGGATATCACCTGGTTCTTAGTGCCTGTAGTCCTCTAGATCAGGATACACCGATCCGAAAAGGTCCAAACGCTTACCAGCCAAAGAGTCGCAGTAGCACAAGATGTGTCTCATTGTCTCCTCTGATTCCTCACATGCCCTACATAGAGGGCTTTCGACAATTTTCAATTTGAAAAGATGACATGATAATATGCATGCATGTATATAGAATTATCTTACCTCTATGCGTCATACTGTGGTATCTTAAGGATGCGCTAGTCGGGAACTCGAACTCGTCAGCGCACGTGGCTAAAATGCGTGCTATTTCGCTGAGAAAGGGATAGATTCGGTTTTGAACAGTGCGGAACTATTTACACTGATGTATAAGCACATCGGAACAACAGTCTAGTGTGTTCAAACACAAATATTGTTGAAAATCTAAATCTTCGTCGTCTAAAAATTCGCGAGTATGCGTTTGGGAGAAGTGTTCTTGTGATAAAACATTTTTATTAAAAGTAAAATAAGTTATATTTTTTAATAACCAAACTATGCTTGTATGAATTTTGTTTTAGAGATTTTATACTCCATGCGGTATTTAATTGTGCCCAAAGTTGCGTTAAAATTACGTGTTAAAACTGAATGTTTTGAGACCCATAACTTTTAAAGTACTTACAATTTTACAATTATGATTCCATACAAGCATAGATAACGACAAAACAAATAGATAGAATTAAAAACTTTAAACAGACGATACCGAACAACGGAGTCATCACCCTACAGAATTTGTATGGCGAAACACCTGACTAGCGCACCCTTAAGACAGCTTGAAAAATCTTGTACCAGACTCGACCACTTACAAACATAAATTATAAACAAACTATTTACTGACACAAAAATAAATATTTTGTTAAACCCATCTACTTTTTTCCCCAATAAAAACATTGGGCTTTTTTCGCAAAAAGTAATTCATCGTTTAAACATCATATTTAATAAATAACGTCGAGCAACCAAAATATTTTTCCACTTGTGTAAACTAATAACGCAAAAATAAGGTCTTTATGGCGAAAAAGTAATTTAATTTGGTGAAAAAATATGTTTCTTTGTTACTTGCGTTACTCAAAGCCCCAGCTTTGATGTTCGGAGAATATTATTCAATATCGGGTCTATTCAAAATCACTGTTATGTGAATATCTCTGATAGGTTTTCAGATTCTTTGTGAATATTCATATTTTTGCTACACGTTTTTGTAACTAGAAATATGTTTTTATAAGATTTTATGATGAAAATGCAACTTAATAGAATATGTCGAATAAAACCGATTTAACTAAAGAAGGTAGTCAACGATATTAAAAAAAGGATTAATCTGAAGGTAATCCTTCTAAATTAAAGACGAATCTATCAATACGGAACATTTAATAAAATCCTCATTCTTGAAGTCGGATGATTATTTTATTATTACAAGCCATTAAAGAATGTCCCAATGTTGGGCAAAGGCCTCTTTCTCTCGCTTCCATTTGTGTCTGTCAGTTGCTATAATTGACCAATTGTTGTTGTAGCTTTTAACCTCGTCACTCCACCTAGTTCTGGGTCGGCCGCGTCCCCGTTTGCCATTGGGTCTCCATTCGGTAGTTATCTTAGCCCAGCGATCATCGGGCATTCGTATGACGTGTCCTGCCCAGTCCCACTTCAGGCCTGCTGCCCTCGTAGCTACGTCAAGTATTCGAGTCTGGGAACGCAGTGTGGTGTTCCGTACACCGTTAAGTCGGATGATAATTATTTAAATTTTTATCTCATATGGGTACACACTAATTGCTTATTTATTACTTCATGGGTAATAGTGCCGGGTCATGAGACCTAAATACTATGTTAGGTGAAAAAATAAATTTAAGTAGTGATAGATTACTAGCTGCATCGCTTAATAAGCTAAAAGGTGATGGAGAAGGAAAGTGAAGCAGGTGGTACAGTTATTTTTTTTTCAATGAGATTAGGTGGCAAACGAGCAAACGGGTCTCATGATTGTAAATTGTCCGCTGGCCATGGACAACTGCATCACAAGGAGTTTGAGTTGAGCTCCGTGGCGCAGCGGTCAACACGCTAGCCTGCGACACGGGGGTTCCGGGTTCGATCCCCGGTAAGGTCAAGATGGAAAAAGATCTTTTTCATATTGACCTGGGTCTTGGATGTTTATCTATATAAGTATTATAATATAAAATATAGTATCGTTGAGTTAGTATCCTGCGACACAAGTTCACAATTTACAGTGGGGCTAGCTCAATTTGTGTGATATGTCCCTATATATTTATTTGACAAGAGCGTTGCTGGCCTTTGAAGAAGGCAAACTTTTTTACATTTTTTCCTCCATAACAGTATATAAGATTTTCATCATATCTTAAAGTCAATAGAAAGATTTCATTGTAACATAAATATTAAGTACTTACTGAAAGTATATAACCTATTTATACCTAATATTACAAAGGAACAATATTTTAATTTAAAAAATTAATTGTGTTTGCAATGGATAAACTATTTACATACTTTTGAGCCCGAATCGGCTAATCAGTCAATTTGTATGGGAGAAGGTAGTCAACGATATTACGGCTAATCAGTCAATTTGTATGGGAGAAGGAAATTTTCAAAACTGAACTGATTTAACAAGTCACAAAAAAAAATCAAAGAATTAGTTGAATAATGTAAGCTCGAGTATTTTGGAATTGGCTCGTTATCTCTCAAATAAACACTGAGATTACAAATATTATGCATGTAGATATGACGCCCTAAACCAAGTGCGCTGTAGCAATGCTCCGTCTAGGTACGGTGTGAAAATAAAGCTCACATATTTTCACTTACTGCCCCTTCAAATATGTTTAAATGATGAGTAATATGAACAACTTTTCCTAAGACGAGTGGGATGTCAAAAAAATTCAGTCATTGCGTTCAGTCGACACGAAGTTGTATGGAAAAAATTAAACCCTCTAAAAACCCTTGTATAATCGTATCGTAGCCGAGGAAATTACAGGCCTTTTTGAAAAAATAATGTTGCTACTATGGAAAAAAAATTATAAAAGCACTATTTAGATTTGCAATAACGACACTAAATATCATCATCATCAGATTTCTTTAAGTTAATTTTTAAGTTGTATTTAAATGATTTTTTGACGGCCTCCGTGGCACAGTGGTTAACACGCTAGCCTGTAATACACCCAGGTTTGATCTCCGGCCAGGTCATGAGTGAAATCGATCTTTGTCAGTTGCTCGGATCTTAGATGTATTTTGTTTCGTAGGATACTAACTAAATGATAATCATCTATTTTTAAATAAAACATATTATCGAATCGTTCAAAACTTACAATTTGAGTGATTTGTTATTAAGAGGCCTATCACATTTTGACCGCGATTTTGGCATTCAAATTCTAAGAAACTGAAAGACTTTGACAACTTAAATCTATTTAACAATGGAGAATAGTTATTAGTAAAGTTCATAGCGGCTTCACTTTTTACATTTTTATCTAATCATTTAAAATAAAGCCAAAATTCCGAAGCATGTTTTACACAAAAAGAGGGCGAGGCCCTTGTTCGTGCTCAAAACTGAACAACTGTACAGACGGAATTAAAACGAAAAAAATATAATAATATCTCTTTAATAGTGCTAAAGTTCATAGCGGAATCGGAATTTTAAAATATGTATGGAATATTTAGTAAAAAATATCCATTCAAAACCGTAAAACCACGAAATTTCTAAAACATCAACTGCAAATTTCTCCTTACTACAGTAATATTATTACATGAAATATGTACTAGAATAAACGTAAGTTCATAAGGAATTTAAATTTTGTACTTTAAAATAATAATAATTAAAGATATGACTATAAAAAACGTAATTGCAACCTCCAAATTACTATATATTTCGATGCGTCGACCGCTCAAACTCAGTACTGCGCGAGAGCTTGTCGACGGCGGACCTATGCCGAATTTTTCTTCGTCAAACGATTGAGTGCAAAGCGTATAGTGCGACTAACTAAGCCAGATACATGCCACTGAGGCACATAGTATTCCAATTTATTTTTATTAAGTAAAATTGTAATTAATGATTATGACGACGAGCTCCGTGGCGCAGCGGTCAACACCACACGGCCTGTGACACGGATGGTCCCGGGTTCGCTCCGCGGTCACTCTGGTCAGGTCATGATGAAAAATTATCTTTTTCAGATTGACCTAGGACTTGGATGTTTGTCTATATACATATGTAATTATGTATGTGTTATAAAATCTAGCTCAATCTGTGTGATTTGTCCGTATATATTTATATTTAATTATTTAGGTCAGCCAAAAAACCAATTCCTGCTAGTCAAATAATAAATATCATGTTTGTAAAAATGTCTTATTTGTTTTATTGAATTAATTTGGTCAAATACTTTCCAACTTATTTGTTATATAAATCGTCAACAGACATATGTATACGATTACGATATATTTGTTGTAAATATCTAATAAAAAAATATATCGTATCGTTAAGTACATTACTGCAACGGCCGGCAAAAGAGGTATTGATGGACGAACGTGTGAATGTGGGCCGAGGCTGAGCCGAGGCACACATACGTGAGTCCATCAATGCCTGATTGCGGCCAAGGTTTGTGTAGTACTTTTATCAAATATGGCAGGGAAATTAAAAAAAATAGTATATAGACAAACAAATATACATATATTATCACGTGTTTACCCTTACAGGTGAGACGGACCTCAAAAGCCATGTTTAGGGTATTAGTGGATTTTAATGTAGAAAATGCAATTAAAATAGTGATGGGTTGCTAGTCGCATCACCTATTGACATATTCTTCTGCATAGGTTTTCGCCCTCTCCTTTGGCCTGCTTTTACAGACTGTACGGGAAGAGAAGCACCTGGTATATTCTATGATTTTTCTATTATCCTAGACCATCATGAAATATTGATGTAAATATGTCAATTAATATTCATAAAATGTTCATAAACAACAATATGCAGAAAATATCGCGCCAAAATCTTAAGTTTTTTAATTTCTTTTTTCTTACTAGCCTGGTAAAATTTTAAATTCGAATTTGTAATCTCCATACTTGAATTATTTCGCAGCAAACGCGTCGTTCCATTTTTAAATAACGTGACAGATATGAATTTTCATTTACTTTAAAACACGACAGATATGGATTTTCTTGGGATTTTCATACATACTTTGCTGCCGTGTATTGGCCAGTACAGCAATATTGATTTATCCCAAAGAAGGTTGTCAAAATAATGTAAACATTTCCAAGCATGTTTGAGAAAAATATTATACACGTCATACTCTCTTGATCTCTCATCTTCGGGTTACAGACTTATATAAGTATCGAATTTCAACTTAATCAGTTCAGTAGTTTCGTAGCAAATAGTTATGACAGGGTGACACCAACGTTACGTTTCGTTTTTACGTTTTTAGGTACTAAACCCTAAAAAAATATTTCAACATTACACGCAGGTTGTAAATAAAATGTTGGCAAAAACTTAAAGACCTTAAGGCGCTTAGACCAGTGAACTAGCGCTATCCCTCATTTTATTTCTTTTACTGCTGCCTCCGTGGTCCAGTGGTTAAGGCGTTCGCCTTGTTGACCCGGGGGTCGTGGTTCGATTCCTACGGGAAGCACAATTTGTTAAGTTGTTTCCAGTTTGGTTAGGACATTGCAGGCATGAATCACCTGATTGTCTGATAAGAAAGATGATTCCATACTTCGGAAGGCACGTTAAGCCGGTGATCCCGGCTGCCATCTGGTAGTCCTTAAAGAAACCACGTCAGAGACAGAGAGGCGGTTCCGAAGAACTCTGACACCAGGGTGTGCATGGTCGACTGACCGTGTCACCTACACGAAATGATGATATGACTGCTAAATAGGAGCAAATTGTAAAAAGTAGTCTTCGTCAGTAAATGACTTGTAGTATTTTTGGTATAACTTTTTATTATTTTTCATTCAGTAAATATAAGATAGTAAATGTAAATACTAGAACTACTAATTACCGCCAAAAGCGGCCACTTTTAGCGGTAATGAGTAGATCTCTCAATCTCAAATGATGATTTTGATGAAAATTTATACTAAAAATACTAAATGTACTTTACTAGTGAATACTTACATAGACTTTTTCAATGTGTTCTTATTTCAGAGTACAAGAATTTAATAACGGGTATCGCTAGTTTCGCTGATATAAGTATCTTTAGCCAACAAAAATGAACGTATGTGGGAATTTCTTGTCATGATTAACAATATTACAAAATAAAAAAATCCAATATCAAAAAATTAAAGAATATGAAAAGTATCAAAATCGTGCAGTTGTAGCAACAGCATAGCGTCGTGAACGCGTGACCCCAACCGTGTGGTCGCCGTGCGTAAAAGCCTAATCTTTCAGAGCACTATTTTGTGATAAGCCTCTTAATGATTATTTATACATACATACTATCACGTCTTTATCCCTTGCGGGGTAGACAGAGCCCAAGGTCGTAAAACCTACAGGCCACGTTTAGCATCGTAGTGGGCGTAAAGGTGGAGAGCGAAGTCAAAATAGTGATGGGTTGCTAGCCGCATCGCCTATCAATGTGATTCCTTAGATTTTCGCCCAAACCCTTGACCGGCTTTTACGGTCTGTGTGGGAAGAAAAGCAGCTGGTATATTCTATGTTTCTTACTGAAGTGTTGCTTCTGTAAGTGCCTTTTTTGTTCCGAGATGGTCTTATTAACACGTGCAACTGTGTTCAAAATAGACACAGTTTAACTGAGTCACACACAGCTCGGTCAGATGTTGACTCACTGCGTTTATTCGCGACTTGAGTGATTTGACACGGATGATTGATGTACTTAACGTGAATTGGAGAGCTTTTTGTGTTTTTTTCTTGTAAAACTAAAACAAATATTGATTAAAATTAGCCGTAAGAAGTCTAGTGATGGACATAGGCCTGTCGGGTCCTACTCACCCAGCTAGTTAGAGTAGGCCGAACATGAATATGAAGGAAGGTATGTTAAATGCTCAGCGAAGAGAGAGAGGGAGAGAGTTCAAAAACACAACACAACACAGATAATGGATTTTAATAAGTTTCACACATGCGTTACATGGTTAGTAGTTTAGAATACAATTAGTAAAATAATATTGTAGGCCTGTAAGCTAGGGTCGAGAGATCACGACCAAACTTAGGAAAGGAATTGAACACTGCCGAAAAACTGCCTTTACAGATTTTAGGGCATAGAATACACGTCAATTGAGTTTGAATTTCTGGCCCCCGATAGAAACTCAAACGTAATTGTATGGCATTTTTTTCATTTTCACCCTCACTCCCTTATTTGTCTATGATTTTTATTGCCTAGAGAAAACATAAGGCAGTGGGTCGTCTGATACTAGTAATAGTATCTTCTTCGTAGTTTGTGGAATTGAATGGAATGATTGAGTGATGAGGAAGGACTGCGAAGAAGATTTGAATATGGAATTTGTAATTTAAAATGAATTATGTTTCGAAATATAAGTGGACAGGATGATGATGATTGGGAAATGAGGTGAAAAGCAAGATGCAGCATGAAGGTTATCCATGCGCATCGTTACTGGCCTCTTCTAAGGATTTTCAAAATGACCAGTTAGAAGCGGACTGCATTAAGCGTTTCCCTGCGACCCTAGGCTCTTGAGAATTAATATCTTATTTTCATGACGTAGGAAAAAATTGAAAATGACAAATGACTTGAATATATTAAATAATATTTGTATACTTTTAATTGGCGAACATGTGAAACTAAACGGGTGAGCTTTAGAAAAGCTTAGCACGAATTTAGATACGCGAAATTGGAATCGATAGTACTCACTATTTTTGCATTAAGATACATTTTTCAAGTGCGAAGACGCGCCGTTTATAAATTATAAGCTCTTTAACTCTCATACTTCGGCAATACAAAATGACAATTATTGTTTTCTAATTGTATTTTCCGGAAGATAAGAAGAAAAAATGATAGGCGACCAGGCATCCTACCTAGGGGGTTCGGGCGAACCTCCCGCCATTTCAAATTTTCAAAAATTAGGTTATGTTTTCTTGTGTCCATAACAGAGCGAGCGGACGAAGTGATCGAGCACTCCTTAGAGCGAAACCTAAACTTTCAGTCCCTTTTTTTAAAATTATGCTAATTAATAGCTATTTTGTATACAAATTTAAAAATCATCATCATCAGGTCTTTCTAGTCTCCACTGCAGGAGCTCGACCCTCTCTGTACTACCAGAGCCATATACTAGCCTGAGTAGTCAGAGGATTTGGCCTACACCCTCCTCGCTGGCCAGACGGGTTGGAGAGGTCTATTTGATGTTAATAAGCTTTGTTTAGCTTGGGTTTCCTTAGTCGCCTTTTACGACATCCACGGGATGATTTGGAGTGGTCCTATTCTACTCTGCCGGGAACCACACGGCAATTTAAAAATATCTCCCCGCTTTAAAAACCCTGCATTATACTTTTAGAAAAGCAAAGCCACTATTAGATCCAATCCTCAAAAATTGTTAAATTTAAGCTTTTACAAAACTCATCCCTCAGAGCTACTAATTTCGAAACGAAATAAGGAAGAAGTGAATATATTTCACGTGACACGTGGTGTTGAAGAAGTGATGATGTTTTGTGTATTTTGAAGTGTATGAAATGACAATGTATGAGTAAGCCGTAGAAATTATCCGAAAGACCTTGGTTAGCAGCTATATGCGGAAATTTAATATTGTGACTCAAGCTTGGTGTTCTTTAATGGCACAAAATGAAGACGTTTTTATTTCTTTTTATCAGTATACGATGAATTTAAGAGATTTTTAAATAAATAAATAAATACATAGGGACAAATTACACAGATACAGTTAGCCCCAAAGTAAGTTCAAGACTTGTGTTATGGGATATAACTTAACGATATTATATTTTATTACAAATACATTTAGGTATGCCTGTTCAGGTGGTCTTATTCCCGAGACTAACCAAAGTAATTTGTTATAGTATACCCGTTTAAAAGGTATCGACTCAAAAAACTGCAAAAGATAAAACGAAAAACAAAACGCAACACAAGACAGTTAATTTGATTTGGAGAAACAAGTGTTATTTATAAATATGAACTCAAAAAATCAATAGCATTAAATATAAAATAATGAAAGTACTCGGCAACAAATTAAGAAGACAAAAAAAATATTATTGTTGCTTATAGAAGCTTAGTTAAGGCGAAGTGGGTTCAGGCGATACGACATACTAGCGCCACCCAGCAATTAATTCTATAAGTCCTAAATCATAGGTATCAAATTTAAAAAATATAATAACTGAATGCCCAAGTAAATTACTTGTTGTATTATTGTTAAAAGTTTTCAGTATTTTTAATTTGATGAATCAGATTATAATATCTATGAAAAGTAATAAAAAGTACTACAAGTAATTTACTAGGGCAATCAGCTATTATATTTTTTAAATTTGATACCTATGTTAGGACTTATAGAATTAATTGCTGGGTGGCGCTAGTATGTCGTATCGTCTGAACCCACTTCGCCTTAAAGAGTCCGATTTTGACATTACCATTATGAAAATTATTATGATACATTATGAACGAAATAATCCCTATAAGGGGTCAAATAAAGGTAGACAGTTGGTATAGAAACTTTAATTATTATATTATTATATTATCCATATCCATACTTCCATACTCCATACTATACTATACTTACTATACTATATACTATATACTATATACTATATATACTATATACTATATATACTATATATACTATAATATTTATATTATAAATGCGAAAGTAACTCTGTCTGTCTGTCTGTCTGTCTGTCTGTCTCGCTTTCACGCTAAAACGGCTGAACCGATTAAAACGAAATTTGGCACACAGATAGGCTATAGCCCGAGAAAGGACATAGGCTACTTTTGATTTCGATAACGTAGGTTAAGCAACTCTAACCATGGTTCTAATTAGGATGGTTGGCCAAAACTAAAACGGCTGAACAGATAAAAACGAAATTTGGCACACAGATAAGCTATAGCCTAAGAATGGACGTGGGCTACTTTTAATTACGATAACGCAGGTTAAGCAATTCTAACCATGGTTCTAATTAGGATGGGTGGCCAAAACTAAAACGGCTGAACCGAATAAAACGAAATTTGGCACACAGATAGGCTATAGCCCGAGAAAGAGCATTGGCTACTTTTGATTTCGATAACGTAGGTTAAGCAACTCTAACCATGGTTCTAATAAGGATGGGTGGCCAAAACTAAAACGGCTGAACAGATAAAAACGAAATTTGGCACACAGATAGGCTATAGTCTAAGAAAGGACGTGGGCTACTTAAAATTACGATAACGCAAGTTAAGCAACTCTAACCATGGTTCTAATTAGGATGGATGGCCAAAACTAAAACGGCTGAACCGATTAAAACGAAATTTGGCACACAGATAGGCTATAGCCTAAGAAAGGACGTGGGCTACTTTTAGTTACGATAATGCAGGTTAAGCAACTCTAACCATGGTTCTAATTAGGATGAGTGGCCAAAACTAAAACGGCTGAACAGATAAAAACGAAATTTGCCACACAGAGAGGCTATAGCCTAAGAAAGGACAAAGGCTACTTTTGGTTACGATAATGCAGGTTAAGCAACTCTTACCATGGTTCTAATTAGGATGGGTGGCCAAAACTAAAACGGCAGAACAGATTAAAACGAAATTGGGCACACAGATAGGCTATAGCCTAAGAAAGGAGGTGAGCTACTTATAATTACGATAACGCAGGTTAAGCAACTCTAACCATGGTTCTAATAAGGATGGGTGGCCAAAACTAAAACGGCTGAACAGATAAAAACGAAATTTGGCACACAGATAGGCTATAGTCTAAGAAAGGACGTGGGCTACTTTTAATTACGATAACGCAGGTTAAGCAACTCTAACCATGGTTCTAATTAGGATGGGTGGCCAAAACTAAAACGGCAGAACAGATTAAAACGAAATTGGGCACACAGATAGGCTATAGCCTAAGAAAGGAGGTGAGCTACTTATAATTACGATAACGCAGGTTAAGCAACTCTAACCATGGTTCTAATAAGGATGGGTGGCCAAAACTAAAACGGCTGAACAGATAAAAACGAAATTTGGCACACAGATAGGCTATAGTCTAAGAAAGGACGTGGGCTACTTTTAATTACGATAACGCAGGTTAAGCAACTCTAACCATGGTTCTAATTAGGATGGGTGGCCAAAACTAAAACGGCTGAACAGATTAAAACGAAATTTGCCACACAGAGAGGCTATAGCCTAAGAAAGGACGTGGGCTACTTTTAATTACGATAACGCAAGTTAAGCAACTCTAACCATGGTTCTTATTAGGATGGATGGCCAAAACTAAAACGGCTGAACCGATTAAAATGAAATTTGGCACACAGATAGGCTATAGCCCGAGAAAGGACAAAGGCTACTTTTGATTTCGATAACGTAGGTTAAGCAACTCTAACCATGGTTCTAATTAGGATGGGTGGCCAAAACTAAAACGGCTGAACAGATAAAAACGAAATTTGGCACACAGATAGGCTATAGCCTAAGAAAGGACGTGGGCTACTTTTAATTACGATAACGCAGGTTAAGCAACTCTAACCATGGTTCTAATTAGGATGGGTGGCCAAAACTAAAACGGCTGAACCGATTAAAACGAAATTTGGCACACAGAGAGGCTATAGCCTAAGAAAGGACGTAGGCTACTTTTAGTTACGATAATGCAGGTTAAGCAACTATAACCATGGTTCTAATTAGGATGGGTGGCCAAAACTAAAACGGCTGAACAGATTAAAACGAAATTTGGCACACAGATAGGCTATAGCCTAAGAAAGGACGTGGGCTACTTTTAATTACGATAATGCAGGTTAAGCAACTCTAACCATGGTTTTAATTAGGATGGGTGGCCAAAACTAAAACGGCTGAACCGAATAAAACGAAATTTGGCACACAGAGAGGCTATAGCCTAAGAAAGGACGTAGGCTACTTTTAGTTACGATAATGCAGGTTAAGCAACTCTTACCATGGTTTTAATTAGGATGGGTGGCCAAAACTAAAACGGCTGAACAGATTAAAACGAAATTTGGCACACAGAGAGGCTATAGCCTGAGGAAGGACATAGGCTACTTTTGATTTCAATAGCGCAGGTAAGGAGCGGCCGCATATTATCAGAAATTTCTGTTA
This sequence comes from Rhodophaea formosa, assembly GCA_963082605.1. NCBI lineage: Eukaryota > Metazoa > Arthropoda > Insecta > Lepidoptera > Pyralidae > Rhodophaea > Rhodophaea formosa. The sequence goes on from OY720220.1 coordinate 17,725,063, forward strand.
GAAAAATTCTGATGCCCGCCGGATGGCACTTCAGCCGGACGTCAGAATTTTTTCTGATAGAAATTGCGGAAGGCGTGTTTTCCATACATTTTGTACTAGGCCCCCCCGCACACTATCAGAAATTCGCGTCAGATTACCGTCCGCCGCCGTATGCTGCACACGTGTTTGTTGTATTTTAGGAACCTACGTTCTTGACGAAAATGAGTTAAATCAAGATTTAATTGCCGATGTGGAAAAATATCTATTTTTGTGGAACGCGATGTTAAAAATAACCAGAATAAAATACACAGACACTTAGCTAGGAAGCGAATATGCCAAATATTAATTGAGAATTGAAATCCATATTTCAATATCAAGGTTTTTAGGGTTCCATGTCCAAAGCGTAAAAACGGGATCCTATTTACGAGATTTCAATGTCCGTGTGTCACCATAATACATAAACCGTTGTTTGTTTGGTTATTCGTATGTGTAAGTAGCCAACACTGGTGTCAGCGATATTTCAAGCTGCCTTAAGGCATCTGACATAGCTAAACGACTGACATCAATGATGACAGCCGCTACCAACGGCTTAACGTGCCTTCCGAAGCACGGAGGAGCTCGAGATATTTTTATGCCACTTGCGGTCACCCATCCAAGTAGGGACTGCACCAGGGATTGCTTAACATACGTAAGCGCTCATAGAGCTCACACCCACTGGACCATCGGGCTCCTCAAATACCTCTCCTCATAAACCGTGACTACTATACAGTTAAAATTTTCATAGATGATGAACTTATTTGCTTTTGCCGTAAACACTAGAATCAGAATAAAATCCTAATATGTACAATATTATACGAGTAAATGCGAAAGTGAGTTTGTTTGTTTGTTTCTTTGTTACGCTTTCACGCCCTACGAGTATCTACTTAACCGATCATCATGAAATTTTGCATACACATAGGTTAGAGTACTGAGAAGGACATAGGCTATAATTCACGCGGGCGAAGCCGCGGGTAACAGCTAGTATTAAATAATAAAGTTTCCATACCAACTGTCGAGTCAAAGTCAAGATACGAGAATGACATAAGGTAAGTATATTATCTCTAAAAAACTGTTTTTTGGAATGTTCAAGAACGTAAGCGAAGCCGCGGGAAATTGCTAGTATAGCATAGAGGTGCGTGCATGAGATTATTTCATATTATGTATATAAGAACATACTCTCATTCTGTGTGTCTAGTAAGTACAAGGATAAAATCACGTAGAAAATAACGCTGCTTAGCTTTGAAAAATAACTATAACTAAAAGGTTCTAACTCAAAAAACGCAAAAGATACACCGAAAAACAAAACGCAACACAATTTATGTTTCAATGAAGCCATTTGTTATTCTGATTTGGAGAAACGCGTAACAAGTGGTATTTAAATGTCTGAACTCGCGAAATCACTCGAGAACGCATAAATATGAAATAATGAGACGTTTTAGCAATTTGTTTTTGCACGGAATAATTATGTGATTTTTGATACCGGAAAATTTTTGATAGCGCAAGGTCAGGCGTTAAGCATGACGGTGTGCTCGAAAAGACGTTTAGTTAATTAGGTCTATTATGGCATAGACAGAACCAAAGACAATATATTCGGTCGGGGAGAAAGTAATTTCGTATTTTGTATGAAGATTTTATCCGTCCATACAAAAGAGGTGTAACTTTGACATTGTGCTATTCTTACTGGGACTGCGGTATGTTCATAAATACCAAAATTCACTTTCTGCGTATTTTGCATAATTTCCTTATTTTTTATTAACTTTTTCAAATGTAATTTTTTTTTGCGTTTGTCTGATATATTTTGAATAAACAAAGAAACGGTTAAAAAATTTAGAGAAAACATTTCTAAATAATTCTTGAAAATTGTACCTTTCAGATGGTATCTAATTTAGCCAGATACATACACTATTCCCAAAGATATTTGATTACAACTTCATACATAAAAATACGAAATTACTTTTTTCCCGACCTAATAATACCATCGTATATACTGTCGAATATTACACCAAATTAGTTTTTGGTGGGAAGTCAAGGGGTTCAGTTGTCGTTTGCCTTATACAATTTTGCAAATTGATTTAAGTGGACTTTATAATATGAAATTGGTGTAGTTTGGTGTTATAAATGCTCGAGAACAATTTGTGAAATAGTTAAAGTAGACTGTTAAATGGACTCGTATAGATTTGTCGCCAAAATCTCCCACGAGGCTGCCAAAGAACATACGCCATCTTTGATGCCACATCGACATACAACACCGATACTTAGTATCTCATTATACTGGACATTGGCAGAATCACTGAAATCTCGGTGGAAGCCATAATGAAAAAGAAGAAGAAGGCTTGCTACAAGGTAGGCGGCCATATTTAGACGACGGTGTAGCAGAGTTGTTTTCCATTCGTCACTAGATGTCGGTAGCCTAAACTTGCTCAAACTGAGATATTTAGAAATATTATTTTTGAATAAAATATACTTATTTTGAATAATGCTTTCCGAAACTCTGCAGGTTCATTATGTGATTGCCACGTTGCAACGTCTGTTATATTCTAAAGCCGTGTTGCTCGAAGGTTATCATAGATACATACATGAAGATCACGTCTATCCTCACGTAGAACATAGACTTATAAGACTCAAATTTATAGAAAAGACTAGCTGTTACCCGCGGCTTCGCCCGCGTAATATAAAGCCTTTGTCCTTCTCGGTATCCTAACCTATGAGTATGCAAAATTTAATGTCGATCGGTTCAGTAGATACGGCGTGAAAGCGTAACAAACAAACAAACTCACTTTCCCATTTATAATATTAGTTGCGATTGGGATAACAAAAAACTGTCATGCTCAAAATATGATACCTACTAAAATTACTTTAAGCAAATGAAGTGTTACGTCTTTTTCCCTAGCGGATCAGGCAGGGCTTTTAGTCACGAGACCCAGCCGCGTTTCGCAAGTTCACTTCATCATCACCATAAACATCGTCCCAGCCACAAGAAGTCTACTTTTGGACATAGGGCTTTCCCCAAGGACTTCCATCATGCAGGGGTTTTGCCATACTCACCATTCTTGGCAGGCGTGTTGGTGAGCGTGGTTTATTTGTCTTAACTCGGCTCCGACACTGCTGCCCGTAGAACCATTGTTTTGTGACGGAGGTTGAATAGGAGTGTGATTGTAAGCTGATAGGTGGTTATTCGCCTATGTTCTCTTTCCTTAATTGGCTTTTAGGAAACAAACTTTTACGAAACAGCTTATATTTTCTTTTATTAGTTGCTAGGCCAGCGTGGAAAGCTTAATTTAGTTAATTTGTCTTTAAATACAAAATATGTAGATAGGTACGTTTGTTTCAAAAACTTCATTAACACAAAGGGCGCTTTACACTGGTACACTACAGGATTAAAGTTGCATGAAAAGAATTAGGCCGGCTTACACGCGCGGAATGGAAATGTATGCACGTGTTTTATGTTAAATGAGAATGCATCTAGCTTTTTAAAATTAAGTCTTGTTCGTGCTTAATATTGTTAGTCTCCATTGCAAGAACATAAATGAGATTATTTATTCTGTGTGAAAAGTAAAGAAAAATTAAAATATGGCAATGAACGTAATGATGGAAAACTTTATTCACACATTTGTTCCGAAACTTGATGCCTTACTGTGAAAGCTCAAGGTCACTCGAAAGGCTATGGAGAGGGCTATGCACGGAGTTTTTCTCCGAGACCGAATCAGAATCGATGAGATCTGTAGAAGAATAAAAGTCACTGAGTACCTTTTTAGGGTTCCGTAGTAAACAAGGAACCCTTATAGTTTCGCCATGTCTGTCTGTCTGTCTGTCTGTCCGTCCGCGGTTTTACGCAGAGACTATAAGTACTAGAAAGCAGTAATTTGGTATGGGTATGTATATTATTCATGGCAAAAAAGTGGTAGAATAAAAACTTGAAAAAAAAATTTTTTTAGGGTAGCTCCCATACAAGTAAAGTGGGGGAGTAATTTTTTTTTTCTCGATTTATCCATCGTGTGGGGTATCGTTAAAAAGGTCTTTGAAAAATATTGTGAGGTTGAAAACACCATTTTTTGATTTAGGGATCCGTTTCCGAAATATTTGGTTTTAAAGTGCAAATTTTTGTTAGAGGTACGTGTCCCCCCCCTGTATCTGCTAAACGGTTATATATGGATACGTGAAAAAAATTACAGCAGTAGTATATATACTGAAGTTGAAAGGAAAACTATCAGAGCTGGGTACTAAGTGCAAACTAAAAAGTTATAGGTAACCAACTTATAAAATGTACTGGAAAATGTAAAATTTCATACAATCATTATTGTTAGATGTTTTTGGTCGTTAAACTGTGAGGTGCGAGTGTAAACAATGTGAACTCAAAGTTGTCATTCGCAACTACGGAACCCTATACTGCGCGTGGCCCGACACGCACTTGGCCGGTTTTTTCTCTTACAATTCAGTATTTTGTTAGGCATACATAAAGTGGCCCATTTTGACAAAAATCCTAAGGAAAACTTCACGTTCACGCTTTAAGTTATTTACAATAGTTATCAAAAGATATTTCCGTTTTCTTTTCAATTATTTATTTTAAATGGAGGTATCACTGGCTCCCTTTTGAAAGTCATGTGTTTTAAGGGAGCCACCCTTAAAACACATGACTTTCAAAAGTCAAATCCGAGATATACTCTAAGAAATAAGTTAACCACACCTTACTTCCCAAATGTGTTAACCCTTTATGCACATTTTGAAACTCCATTTCATCGAGATCTCCGTTTCGCACTAATGAGAATATATGTAGTGCGGACAGGCTAAACCAGTTTTATTATATTTAGTAAATACGCCTCTGATATGTTTCGTGCTGATGAGTTTTGAGTATTCGTTATAAAATTATTACACATTATTTAGATTTTCTGTTTTACAGGCTGTAATTGCACTCAAAAATTATTTGAAAGGAATTTTTTTAAGTGGTATCTTCATTTTCTTTCATATGACTTATTTCAAAAAGGGGCAGAACTGGACCCCGTAAAACACATGTGAAAGTAACTTTCAAAGTCGATACAATCCCAAGGTATTCTCTAAGAAATATGTTGAACACACCTAACTTTCCAAATTCATGTGTAAACCCTATATGCGTATTTTGAAACTCCATTTCATCGAGATCTCCGTTTCGCACTAATGAGAATATATGGAGTGCGGACAGGCTAAACAGCGCATTGTTTTGTTGCCAGTTTTGTCATGTATTTATATGTTTCGTGCTAATGAGTTTCGAGTATTCGTTATACAATAATCATGTACCTTTTAGACTTCCAATTAACAGGGTGTAATAGCACTCAAAATTTATTTGAAAGATTACCTTGAGGGTACCACACACTCTACAGACTCCACACATACCCTTCTAATAGTTTTTCTGAGAAGCCTGATGGCCCAGTGTGCTGGCGCATTATCATTTACTTATGTCAAGCAACCTCGGGCGTAGTCCCCACCTGGACGGGTTAAGCAAGTATCTATTTATTATTTTATTCAACTAGCTGCAGTTATCGCTTTAGACCCTTAAACGGGTGATTCAGCTCGTCGACATGAACAACTTTTTCTGAGACCAAAGCAGTCAAAGTTTTTTTTTTTACTGGAAATACCAATTTCCTTTTGAGACACCAGAATTGATCCCATTGGTCTATTCTTCATCTGTTCACATTCTTCATCTTCTTTTCGAGTCGTAATTTCTTCATTTGCTTCCTCTAGATCCCTTTGTGTGCAGTTGCATTGACGGACCGAGTCACCCCTTTACTAAAACGATCCAAAACTTTCACCATGTATATACATGATCGTGCTCCTGCAGTGGAGACTAAAAAAGATGATGATGATGTATATAGGCATACAAGCTGATTTTGAACCTATGAACTATATTAAAATCTCGAAATCAAAATCCCTAATGGAGTACAGAATCGAAAGATTAAAAGATTGTTGAAAATTGAAAAATAAAATCAGCCTTCAGCGACATCGTAGTTGTTGGTCGGAGTTGGAAGATCTAAAAAAAATTACGTTTTATTCTTTACTAGCTTTTATCCGCGGCTTCACCCACGTGATATATAGCCTATGTCCTTTTGAGTACCCTCAACTATGAGTATGCAAAATTTAATGATGATTGGTTCAGTAGGTGCGGCGTGAAAGCGGCGTAACTCACTTTCGCATTTATAATATTAATTAGGAAGTTAGGATTAGGATTAGTTAGGATTAGGATTAGGATAGTTGGGATTGGGATGTTTCTTACAATTCTGTATTCTATTAAGGATTCTGATCCCGAATATAGGTTCATAGGTTCAAAATCAGCATGTATACATTTATATCTACCCCAGCATTTACCTACCCCTTTAATTTATCCCAATCCAATTGGTCCTGATTGAAGTAGTCGCGACTGATCAGCACAACTTAAGCCATCTCACGTAAGGGTACTTAAGCTCCGTGCCTTATCGCTTTCAAATCGAAAGCTTTTGTACTGAATTCAAAACTTTCAAGTCTTTATTGATAAAGGGTAAAGTCTGAGCGATGCGAATTCTGATTAAATGATTACGGCACATAACAAGAAGGGTTGGTTTTCGACAGAAAGAAGTATGATAAATATATTATGTAAAACCTTCATTACAGCTGCAATAAATGTACTACAAGTCCGTGGGACTAAAACCCCCGTTTTCGTCATACTCACCACGCTTGGCAGATGGATTGGTGAGCGCTGATTGTTGAGCTTATCTTGGTTCCAACGCTGCTGCCCATCAAAACCGTTTTTAAGCGAGGGAAGCTTAGGGCATCTGACATAAAACAACATCATCATCAGGTGTTTTTAGTTTCCACTGAAAGAGCAAAACCCTCTTAGAACTACCAGAGCCATATATTAGCCTGAACAGTCAGAGGATTTGGCCTACACTCTCCACGCTGGCCAGAGTTGGTTAGGGTTGGAGACGTCTCTTTGATGTTTATAAGCTTTGTTTTGCTTGTATATTCTAAGTCACTTTCTACGACATCCAAGCGAAGTCTTGGAGTGGCCTGTAACGATGCGCATGATAACCTTCATGCTGCATCTTGCTTTTCACCTCATTTCCCAATCATCATCCTGTCCATTTTGATTTCGAAATTCATTTTAAATTCCAAATTAAATTCCAAATTCCATTTTCAAATCTTCTTCGCAGTCCTTCCTCATCAGTCATTCATTCCAATCACGACCAAACTTAGTTTGGTCGTGATCTCTCGACCCTTGCTTACAGGTACTCGCGTACAATATTATTTTATTATTAGTATTTTTAACAAGTAACAGTGTAAAACTATGTGCAAAGCATAATATAATATCATAAACTGTGTTGTGTTTGTAATCTATCGCCCTGAGCTCTCTCTTTCCGCTGAGCATCTGATACACCCACACCTATACTATATTCATGTTGGGCCTACTCTAACGAGCTGGGTGAGTAGGACCCGACAGCCCTATTCCTATAGCTTAAAACCACATAGCTTAACAACTGCCATCAATCATCCATCCAAGTGGGGACGGCGCTCAAGGTTGCTTAACATGCGTAAGCGCTACTAATGCTTATACCCACTGGGCTTTTGGACTCCTCATTGATATTAAGAACCGTGTTGTTAAAAGTGAATGCTTTATTTAGCCAAATGGTATTTTTGCAAAACAAAAGCTGGCTCTGAGTGCATCCAGCAATGATTTAGTTTTTTCGCGTAACTGAGGAAAAAACTTAACATCGCTGAGTCTCTTTCAACGCTTGATTACTAAAGTATAGCTCAGCGGTTCTCAATGTTTGCTAATTGTATTAAAACCTGGAAAAATGTTACACGAATTGAAAGAAAACAACTGAGCATTGTTCTTAATTCTAACGAAGTATACTGTGTGTAGTCTGAGGAAAAATTAAATGATAAATAATATTGAAATCCTTTATTTTCTCTTGAAAGGCATGAAATTAAGATATACAAGTAATTCGGTACCTATCTGTTTCGGTCTTTTTTTCTTTAGGCTTGAACCGCTGAACTGATTTAGATGAAATTTAGTATGGAGATAGTTTAAGGCCGGTTTAGAGAATTGCGGATCTTTGATCCTGAAAAAGAAAACTATTATTCCCGAGGTATCTATTCAAACTCGTTCGGGTTGGTGGCGTTTAGGACCTGTGAGTTTGATATTGGTCAATAATAAGATTAAAACAAAATTAATTGTAACAGACAGCAACAACCCGGCGAATCCAAAGAAAATAAAACGGGGGTAAAGTCGGGTTTTAATAACGAACCTCAATATTGCTTAGGTCTTTTGTGCATATTTCCGTCATTTCGAAATGAGCTCTAAAGATGAAAACAGCCAGACAGACATACCAAGAACGTTTTGCCCATCGGTCGAAAAGGCAATCATTAAGACTAGTAATTACGACACGACGACTTAGCCAAAAATATAATAGAAGGGAAAAGTAGAAAGAAAAACCGGCCAAGTGCGTGTTGGGCCACGCGCAGTGTAGGGTTCCGTAGTTGCGAATGACAACTTTGAGTTCACACTATTCACACTCGCACCTTACAGTTTAACGACCAAAAACGTCTAACAATGAAAATAGTATGAAATTTTACAGTTTATAAGTTGGTTGCGTTGCCTATAACTTTTTAGTTTGTACCTAGTACTCAATTCTGATAGTTTTCCTTTCAATTTCAGTATATATACTACTGCTGTAATTTTTTTCACGTATCTATATATAACCGTTTAGCAGATAGAGGGGGGGGGGGGGGGGGCACTTACCTCTAACAAAAATTCGCACTTAATAAAAAATATTTCAAAAACGGATCCCTAAATCGAAAAATAGTGTTATCAACCTCATAACATTTTTAAAAGACCTATTTAACGATACCTCACACGATGGGTAAATAAAGAAAAAATAAATACTCCCCCACTTTACTTGCATGGGAGCTACCCTAAAAAAATTTTTTTTCAAGATTTTATTCTACCACTTTTTTGCCATGATTAATATACATACCCATGCCAAATTACAGTTTTATAGTACTTATAGTCTCTGCGTAAAATTGCGGACAGACAGACAGACATACATGGCGAAACTATAAGGGTTCCTTGTTTACTACGGAACCCTAAAAAGGGGACCAGAAAGACCGACACTTTCATGATCCAAATAAAGTAAATAATTAGCGTTGCTACTGCTTACAGAGAAGTGAAAAAACTGGCGGAAGAAAGAGAGGAATGGAGGGCTTCATAGATACATACTATCACGTCTTTTTCTCATACGGGGTAGACAGAGCTGATAAATTAGCTTTCCACAGGTCAATTAATTTTGCAAATTGGTCCAGTAGATATGGAGCCTATTCAATGAGAGAAGAATCCGTTCAAATCCAAGCTGAAATGGAGACACCCTTGTCTTGTTTCCCAATCGCTCAGTCATTCAACCCACATTGACAACCACTGGCGACACCTATTAACTGTGCACCAACAAGACACAGATGTTGGCGCATCGTTCAGTCTGCACTATTCTATCCATTTCAATTCTTTCATTAAGCACTATAAAGATTCTACAATCAATTTCCAACCAAGTTTCGCTTTTACCACTCAAACTTTTCACTTCACTTCACCTTTATTACTATTTCTATAGAGTTTAATTTAAAAATTTTAATCGTGTTACCAACTTGGTTTTCGATATCACATCTTTGCGGTTAAAATAACCTCTATAATCTTGAAAATAGAGTTGAAAATGTAAAACCTACGTGGAATATAAAGGTTGTGGTAGTCGGAGCCTGTCCATTCATTGTGGCGAGCATAGATTGATGGGCGTGGTGCAGTGAGGTGGTTTCCCGCAAGTTAAAGAGTTTTAAGGCTGAAGACTGAAAGATCGTGACTAGAGTGGGCTAACAGATTTTTCAAAATGGATGCATTAAAAAGCTTTTGGCATAATAAGCACTTTGGGTGGACAGACTTTTGGTGGTTTGTTGAGGAGCCCGATGGTCCAGTGGGTGTGAGCTCTATGAGCGCTTACGTATGTTAAGCAACCCCTGGTGCAGTCCCTACTTGGATGGGTGACCGCAAGTGGCATAAAAATATCTCGAGCTCCTCCGTGCTTCGGAAGGCACGTTAAGCCGTTGGTCCCGGCTGTCATCGTTGATGGCAGTCGTTAAGCTATGTCAGATGCCTTATAAAGCAGCTTGAAAAATCTGACACTAGTGTTGGCCACTTACACATACGAAAAACAAAACAAACAGCACTTTGGGTCAACTTTTTCTTCATTTATTTAGAAATATATTGCTACTAGTTTCTGCTGTTTCCATGTAGATCGTAAATGTCGGTCGAGAGGATGAGGGTGTTCTAATAAGCGGCACCGGGTCCAGTAAGCTGTGATTGGGCCACCACCTGCCGTGTGGTTCCCAGCAGAGTACCAGCCCGTCTGGTTAGCGTGGAAAGTGTAAGCCGAATGCTCTAGCTTCTCTGGCTGAATATATGGCTTTAGTAGTTCAGAGAGGGTCGTGCTCCTGCAGTGGAGACTAACGTAGACCTGATGATGATGAAATATTCTCCAATGACAGCGGCTTATCGAGGTTGATTCAGTGCTGCCACCAAGTGTTAAGCATTTTATTTACTAAGATTTAAGAATACCCTTTTTGGTGAAAATCTTAGGCAGCATGATAAAAGGCAATGCAGCTAGCAAACCAGCAACAAATTGCTTCGTTATCCACCTATTCGGCGACTAACACGCTTAACGTGGCCCTAAAAGCTGTGTCTAACCCGTAAGGGAAACGGGGGTTTCATTGTCTCTAGACATGACTTCTCAACAAAATTTGTGCCGACACAAAAATCCAAACTTCTTTTGGACTCTATATAACGTTAATAAATTTTATATATGATTTTAAGCTTTCGCGGCTGCCATTTTCACAGACTAACTGAAGAGACTTCAGTTAGTCTGTGAAAATGGCAGCTGCAATGTTGTCGAAATATCAGACAGAACTCAAAAATAATCGCGGTAAGTCCCGTAGTGAACATAATAGTTAATAAATTTTGTTTGAGTGTTAAAATCATCAAAGAACCATAATTTACTCATGACATTTCATGAACTGTATTTCTAGTTCCTTTATAAAGTGGACCATGTGAAAGCTTATGGATACCTGATAAGCTGTGTATCCTAGTTTATAAAGGAGAAATGTGTAAAAGTTACAATTATTATATGTCTGGAATTATATCGAGTCCATTCCGCTTTCCTGACACAAACAGACTAACAAACGAGTACAACGGTGTGGCTAGTGCATAGCTGTTTTAAATTGCCTTTGGATTGTAAATTTGGTCTGATGGTGGGTGCCGAATAGAAGAGTAAAAAATAGAACAGACTAAAATATTGCAATATGAGTTCGTTCATGCAGTAAGTAAAGACCTTTGTGACCCGCTAGCTCGCTTGCTTTTTATGTGATTGGACGGCAAACGAGCAAGTGGGTCACTTGATGGTAAGTGATCACTGCTGCCCATGGACAACTGTAACACCAGGGTTGTGACAATAGCGTTGCCGGCCTTTTAGATATTTTTTCCTCCCAGAGGGGAGAGGGGATGGGCCACAGAACACAGTTTCTGTGTTCTGTGGGATGGGCTTCCGGCTCTCTCACTCACCGAACGAAGCATAGCAGCGATAAGCTACTACTTATACGTCGATTTTCTGTGAGAGTGTGGTACTTCCCCGACGAGCCCATTAATGCTACTAGCAAAAGTGAATTTTGCTGGTAGCGTGGCTCTACCACAACTAAAAAACTTTGTTAAAGTAAAGCCCATACCTAAACATGTGATAGTTTCTTTGTGTACCACAAAAGTGCCTAGATTGTGGGATAGTGTTAGGCTCGCTTCGCTCCCACTCATTAAACATAGGTACAGATACACTTGAAAAATACAAAGGTAGAAAGTGGAAATTGAACACTGAAATATTGGCTGGTGAATTGTCGAAAATTGGCACTTGTCTGTTTTGCGGGCTCCGGTGAGCATTCGAAAGTTTCGCTCAAACGAAATCGTATACGATAGGTACTCATACTTGAGCGATTTTACGATTGCTGTGTATAGTAATATTATTTTTGGGAATAATTCTAATGCATAATTTTTGAGCCATAACTTTTTTCGAGTATTGATTTTGGGATGAATTTTATGCGTCCCATACGCCTATGTTGTTTATTTGCTTTTCGTATGTGTAAGTGGCCAACACTGGTGTAAGAGTTTTCAAGCTGCTTAAAGGTATCAGAAGGTTTAACAACTACTATGATGTTTCATTCGGCTTGAGTCGGCAGTAGGTTGCGCTTTTCTGCTCCATCGAACAATGCCGATGTAACTTATTAAAGTGGTGTACGGATAAACTTGAAAAACATAAAGGAGAAAGTGGAAACCGTACACTGAAATATTGGCTGGAGAATTGTCGAAAATTGGCACTTGTCTGTTTTGCGGGCTCCAGTGAGCTTTCGACAGTTTCGCTCGAACCAAAGCGTATACGATAGGTACTCATACTAGAGCAATTTTGTATAGACACATTCTTGCTGCTTATAATTTTAAGTGCATCTTTTTCAAGCCATAATTGTTTTCGCATAATGATTTCGGCATACATTTTATGCGTAAGGGAATGTTGTTTGTTTGTTTTTCATATGTGTAAGTGGCCAACACTGTTTTTAGATTTTTTAAGCTACCCAAAGACATCTCACATAGCATAACCACTGCCATCAATGATGATAGACGGGACCAACGGCTTATTGCGCCTTCCGAAGAACGGAGGAGCTCAAAATATTTTTATGCTACTCGCAGTCACCCATTAAAGTAGGGACTGCGCCCGGGTTGCTTATTATGCGTAAGCACTAATAATTTCCAGGCTTAAGGGTAATTATGGACTGAGACTATAGAAATGTGATGAATAAAAATTTTCACAGATGTAGGGAGGACAGCATTAAAAAAGTACATAGGTAAATAAATAAATAATTAATAATTAAATATATACAGACAAATCACACAGATTGAGCTAGCCTCAAAGTAAGTTCGAGACTTGTATTATGGGATACTAACTCAACGATACTATATTTTATAATAGATACTTGTATAGATAAACATCCAAGATCCAGGTCAATCTGAAAAAGATCATTTTCCATTTTGACCTGACCAGGGATCGAACCCGGGACCATCCGTGTCGCAGGCAGGCGTGTTGACCGCTGCGCCACGGAGCTCGTCAATGGGGTAAATACCCTTTGTAGAGCCATATTTTTAAATATTTTGAAACGCAAAAGTTCAAAACTCCTTTTACATTACCGCAAAATAAGTTTGGGCATGACCAGCCAACTAAACAATTCAAATTGACCATTGGCATTGCCTCTTTCCGGAAACCAACTTATATTTTCACTTGTAAACCTCCCTCTTCAAGCTTAACTCAATCTTATTGAAATAGTAATAAGGATTATGCTGGATTTTCTTGATGTTAAATGTTATAGTATTATATGCAAAAGTGGACAGTGTTAATAGTGAATGTTCTTCGTCCAATTGTTATTATGGTTTTTGTTGTGGAGCCAAATTGTGTGAGAGCTGTTAGTATAAAGTTCTTTGTTAGGTATTTACGGTATTGATGAAGTAAAATTTTATTGTAATTTGGTAAAAATGGCTGCCTTAGCCCTTGACAGTTCTTTATCTGAGGTAAAAATCAGCCCTCCTGTTATCTGTAGCCTCAACAAGTTTAAGAGCCAAAAATTAAAAAAACTTTTTTGTTCTTGGACCCCATGGATCAAAAGTTTCATCGCCTAGCGGAACCAATATGTAGTCACTATAAAGTAAGGCGTTGGATAAGCTTTTTAGGGTTCCGTAGTAAACAAGGAACCCTTATAGTTTCGCCATGTCTGTCTGTCTGTCTGTCTGTCTGTCTGTCCGTCCGCGGTTTTACGCAGAGACTATAAGTACTAGAAAGCTGTAATTTGGTACGGGTATGTATATTAATCATGGCAAAAAAGTGGTAGAATAAAAACTTGAAAAAAATTTTTTTTTAGGGTAGCTCCCATACAAGTAAATTGGGGGAGTAATTTTTTTCTCTCTATTTACCCATCGTGTGGGGTATCGTTAAATAGGTCTTTCAAAAATATTATGAGGTTGAGAACACCATTTTCCGATTTAGGGATCCGTTTCCGAAATATTTGGTTTTAAAGTGCGAATTTTTGTTAGAGGTAAGTGTCCCCCCCCCCTCTATCTGCTAAACGGTTATATATAGATACGTGAAAAAAATTACAGCAGTAGTATATATACTGAAGTTTAAAGGAAAACTATCAGAGCTGAGTACTAAGTACAAACTAAAAAGTTATAGGCAACCAACTTATAAACTGTAAAATTTCATACTATTTTCATTGTTAGATGTTTTTGGTCGCTAAACTGTAAGGTGCGAGTGTGAATAGTGTGAACTCAAAGTTGTCATTCGCAACTACGGAACCCTACACTGCGCGTGGCCCGACACGCACTTGGCCGGTTTTTTTTAAATATATTTGATCTAAAATATAAATATAACAGTAACCAAGCTAGCCACACAGTAAGTTGTTAACTTGAGTGGTAGGATACTAACTCTATGATACTATATTTTATAATATAGTATCATAGAGTTATTATTATATTATAAAATATTTGTTTGACAATGTCTTAAGAGTTAGAGTTAGTCATGCTCACTAAAAATGTTCAACCTGGTGGCGGCGTTGTGTGTCGGGTCGTTGAGTTCCCTCTAATATGGTTGAGCTCAGCGATGGCTGATCCACACGTCAACTCGTGAACGGGTGCTGTCAGGGGGGACTGGTCTGCTCGGCCTCTTTGAGACTACTTTAAGTATCATATGTTGTTTATTATCTTTGCACACTCGATCGTTAACATAAACATGTTCCAAAAATAATAAATCTATGTATATTGAAATTGTAAGATGAAAACATAAAAAAGAAAGAAAAAAGAAAAGAAAGAAAAAGACAATAAGGAATAAATATTCGTAATCATATAAAGCCCTTCAGGCGAGTAGGCGACCAAAACTGTTGATAAGAGTTTCTTTCGGCGTTTCTTCTCTGCAGTGGTCGGTTCCAAAACGCTAGTAGTATGTAGCTTTTGAACAATTAATAAATACATATTATCTAATGAGATAATTTGAAGTATGATATGACGTGAAAAAGTGCTTGCAAAGGCCTATTTTCTGAATAAACGTTTTGATTTTTGATTTTGATTTGATTTTAATAGACTAGCTGTTACCCGCGGCTTCGCCCGCGTGATATATAGCCTATGTCCTTCTCAGTACCCTTACCTATATGTATGCAAAATTTCATGATGATCGGTTCAGTAGATGGGGCGTGAAAGCGTAACAAACAAACTCACTTTCACATTTATAATATTAGTTAGGATACTATAGACATACTATAGATAAACATCCAATACCTGGCAAAGCTGAAAGATATCATTTTCCATCATGACCTGGCCGGGGATCGAACCTGAGACCACTCGTGTCGCAGGCTGGCGTATATTATAAAGTTGCATAAGTCTGTGTTGAAACTGGAATGATTATATGCAACCAGTAAACTCAGACGAGATATCATTGTTATTATAATTTGATCATCAATTTTCGGTGACACCATAAAACACCTGAAGCGACAAATTACCTCATAAAGTACCCTACGTACAGTCTTGATAAAAATTATCATTCAACGCCACCCGTGTACACTCAGCTGTGTAATAAAGGAAAATATAAGCGGGTTTAAAAGATGTTATCGGTGCGTACTTAATCTTCTCTTTTTATTCAAAGAGGTTACAAAATGAGTTCTGTACTAGAATTTAATTCACAAAATCATAAACATACGTATGTATCCCTAGCGGGGTAGACAGAGCCGAAGGTCATAAGACTCGGCAACATTAAATAAAAATAAATAAATATATAGGGACATATCACACAAATTGAGCTAGCCCCACAGTAAGTTGTGAACTTGTGTCGCAGGATACTAACTCAACGAAACTATATTTTATAATATATACTTATATAGATAAACATCCAAGACCCAGGTCAATATGAAAAAGATCTTTTTCCATCCTGACCTGACCGGGGATCGAACCCGGGACCCCCGTGTCGTAGGCTAGCGTGTTGACCGCTGCGCCACGGAGCTCGTCGACATTTATTTAGCATCATAGTGGACGTAAGGTGGAAAACGAAATCAAAATAGTGTTGGGTTGCTAGCAGCATCGCCTATTGATGATTAGATTTTTGCCCAATCCCTTGACTAGCTTTAACGGTCTGCGCGGGAAGAAAAGCAACATTCTATGTTTTTTTCCTTTCTCCTTACTATTAGTGTGTGTGATTTCAAATAATCATTAATCCAACAATCTATTGTCCTCGAGGGATATACACAATCGCGAGCGGAGCCACAAGCCATAACTAGTATTTGATATTTCCAGAACATATTTGGTTAAAAAAATAACGACACTCAAAAATAAACCCAAAATTAGATTCCCAAAAGTACAGTCTAGACGAATAAAAACTGCACAACGCCCAGCCAGCCGGATATAATACGTACTCTCTTATCTTTATGGCTTAAACTTCCTTGTAACACAATACTTCACACGAGATAGCGTTAGCGTATAAATTCGGCGGTCGACACTGACCGCTTCCTGCGAGAACCCTTTTTAAATTTATTTTGGCGACTGTACGCTTGAGTGAAATTTAAAACCGGTTTGCGCTTAAAACCGGATCTAATGGCCGGATAATGTTCATATTTAGCAAATTAGCTGGGCGTGATTACGTATCTTCGTTTTTGTAGGGAGTCAGGGATATTAAAATGTAAATATGATTAAAAAAAATATATATGACCAGCTTTTATTCATCATCATCATCATTATTGTCAAAAATATTTTTGGTTTATTTTTATATTTTATATACTAGTTGTTATGTGGTTTACAGAATACATCTATCTACCAAGTTTAAACTGTGTAGTTTTTATAGTTTTGGAATAAAGTGGCTGTGACACACGGTCAGGCAGACAGACCGACATGACGAATCTATAGGGGTTCCGTTTTTTCCATTCAGCTACGGAACCCTAATAAAGTACCCCACTGCGTCTCTTTGTCTGTCTGTTCGCGATATCTCAAATTACTGCATGGATTTTCATCTGGTTTTTACCAATGGTTGGAGTGATGCCGTGTGGTTCCTAACAGAGTAGAATAGGATCACTCTAAGTCTTTATGTGGGTGTCGTAGAAGGCAACTTAAGAAACACAAGCTAAATAAAGCATATAAACATCAAAAGACCTCTCCAACTCGTCTGGTTAGCATGGAGAGTGTAGGCCAAATCCTCTGTCTTCTCTAGCTAATATATGGCTCTGGGCTGCCAGAGCTCTCTGTTAGTACAGAGCAGAGAGCAGAGCTTGACCCTCTCTGTACTAACAGAGATGGTCGTGCTCCTGTAGTGGACACTAAACAATAAAACAACGGATTGCACTCCGGGAGTGCCGGCAGAAGAATACTATCACTTATAATTTAATACCTTTCCTAACAGCATTCACCATCCATGGATGTGCGTAGCACGCTGTAACACACACCCACATTTGCTCAAGCGCTCTACGCCGTCTTACAATTAATCTGACGGTCACGTGACCTGTCGTGAGTTTGCCATTTTTTCCCCATCACAACAAGTGCACAGCGCCGCTAAGGAAGTTTTCACTTCAAAAAGCCTCCGTGGTCCAGTGGTTAAGGCGTTTGCCTTGTTGACCCGGGGGTCGTGGGTTCGATTCCCACGGGAAGCATACTCTGTTAAGTTGTTTCCAGTTTGGTTAGGACATTGCAGGCATGTATCACCCGATTGTCTGATAAGAACGATGATTCCGTGCTTTGGAAGTCACGTTAAGCCGATGGTCCCGGCTGCCATCTAGTAGTCGATAAAGGAACCACGTCAGAGGCCGAGAGGCGGTTCCGAAGAACTCTGTCACCAGGGTATGCATGGTTAATTGACCGTGTCACCTACACGAAATGATGATGATGACTTAAAAAAGACCTGATGTTGATGACGATAATGCTAGAGTGATTCATGAGGAAGGGATATAGTATATACATGTCCGGGCGCAGCCGGGGACGGCTACTTGTTAATATTTTAAACTGTTGAACTAAATTTTGTATGCCACACTAATGGGGTGGGTTTATCGTACCTCCGGGACGAATAGACACGGTAGCTTGGCTTAATGTCAATTGTATACCACAATATATACCATCCGCAAACACATTATGCATTTAACTTAGATAGGTACTGCAAATTTTTTACTAGGTGTTAAGGCGTTATGAACACTCTTAACCTTCAAACGATCAAACCAGAATGAAATAAGAAAAAAAAAATAACAAGGTTTCCTACGGGACGCACCCTGGAAATTCGAAAAAAAAACTGACGTTTTCATTCGAACATTTTCGGCCGCCCCGCCAATTTGTTTTTTTTTTTATTTTCCAGTATTAGTACGAAAGGAAAAGTTGTTCATTTCAACGGGCTCATGGTTTGAAGAACAACCCTCTCACCCAGTATTAGTCAGAGTAGTCAGAGGATTTGGCCTACACTCTCCACGCTGACCAAAGCTTGTGTTTTCTAAAGGTACGCACATTATGACGGACGGGCCGCATTGCAAAAATCCGCGTGTGATTTTTCATTCAAGATACACACGAGCGATGTAAGCGGATTTATGCGCTGCGCATTTTTGCGATGCGGTCCGTCATAATGTGCGCGTACCTTAAGACTTGTGAGTGATCCTATTCTACTCTGTCTGGAGCCATACGGCCTCCATCCATATCCTAATTCATTAATTAAAATATCTGGTAGTCGTTAAAGGAACCACGTCAGAGGCCGAGAGGCGGTTCCGAAGAACTCTGACACCAAGGTGTGCATGGTCGACTGACCGTGTCACCTACACGAAATGATGATGAATAATTAAAATTTCTGAAATAAATATTACATTTCTTTCTTTTAAATACTTAGGAACTCTACTCCAAAACAAATCAGCAATGTCCAAAATAACATTTTGATTAAATGACACATTTCACGTGAAAGGCATGAACGTTAATTTGTATGGAAGCCGTACAAATTCCCGCTCCTAACGGGGCCGAATCAATTATGTTTACCCCGAAATACTAATTGATGTTTCAGCGTATAATTTAATAAGCGCGGGGTTATTGAAAGACAGATGTAAGGCGACGGCTTGATTTAGAGCGTATTAGTAAGTTATTAAATACATAAATTTTTACCATCATCTGGTCTTTTTTAGTCACTGCGTGAGAACGATCCTTTCTATACTACCAGAGTCATATATTTGCCAGAGTAGTCAGAAGATTTGACCTACACTCTCCACGATCTCCACGCTATATTTTGCCTGAAAAACTAATTGATGTTTCAGCGAATAATTTAATAAGCGCGGGGTTATTGAAAGATAGATAGATAGTAAGGCTCCAGCTTGATTTAGAGCGTATTAGTAATGTTTGCTTGTGATATCTTAATTATTCTTAATTTGAGAAAATAAACAAAAGATACATGTGCGAAAAATAAATATACAATACCGGACTTATCCCAAGAGATAGGATCTCTTCCAGTCAACCAGCATTAAACTAATAAAGCTATTAATATAATATTATCATGACTTAATCTTCGAAAAACAATGCTTCTCATCAAAATAATTAATCCATTCCGTTGTCAACTCCAGTTAGTAATTTTCACTAATTGATTTACATACGAGAACGTTATAACATCGAAATTTAAGTGGTTCTTATCAATGGCTATAATTAAATTCGCGTTTGACTACGTAACTAAGTGCCCTCTATCCTGTGGGAACTATAACTATCTTAATCGAGGCAAAACTTTGGTAAATAAATTCACAAACTTGTCCTATGTTTAGTGGAGTATGCTGTTAACGACATTTTTAGGGGCCAAACCATCATATCTTTGAATTCTTAATCAGATCTAATTAAAAAATATTAATGAGGAGCCCGATGGCCTAGTGGGCGTGAGCGTTATAAGCGCTTCCGCATGTTAAGCAACCCCGGGCGCAGTCCCCACTTGGATGAGTGACCGCAAGTGGCATAAAAATATCTCGAGCTCCTCCGTACTTCGGAAGGCACGTTAAGCCGTTGGTCCCGGCTGTCATCATTGATGGCAGTCGTTAAGCTATGTCAGATGCCTTTAGGCAGCTTGAAAAATCTGACTCCAGTGTTGGCCACTTACACACATGAAAAACAAAGCAAACATTAAAAAATATATCAGAGTTGATGGGAAGTCAAGGGGTACGGTTGTCGTTTGCCTTCGACGATTTTGCAAATTGATTTAAGTGGACTTTATAATATGAAGTTGATGTAGTTTGGTGTTATAAATGCTCGTGCTCGAGAACAATTTGTGAAATAGTTAAAGTAGACTGTTAAATGGACTCGTATAGATTTGTCATCAGAAGCTCCCACGAGGCTGCCAAAGAACTTACGCCATCTTTGATGCCACATACCGCACAACACCGATACTTAGTATCTCATTATACTGGACATTGGAGAATAACTGAAATCTCGGTGGAAGCCATAATTTAAAATATGTAAGAAAGAAAAAAATATATATATCTTTTGTCACATATAAATTATTTGTAGTATTTTTTCTTAAGCCACTGTCCAAATCATTTGGACATTTTATTTCCACAAAAATTTTAGTATTAAAATAGATTTTCACGTTGTCTAGCCAAGCTAGTCTGGGAGAAATAAAAACGTAGAATACACTAGCTACTCTCTTGCCGCGCAGATCGTAAAATCCGATCTACAAAAAGGGCGAATATTTAAGGAATCATCAATCATCATTTCGTGTAGGAGCCCGATGGTCCAGTGGGTGTGAGCTCTATGAGCGCTTACGTATGTTAAGCAACCCCTGGTGCAGTCCCTACTTGGATGGGTGACCGCAAGTGGCATAAAAATATCTCGAGCTCCTCCGTGCTTCGAAAGGCACGTTAAGCCGTTGGTCCCGGCTGTCATCGTTGATGGCAGTCGTTAAGCTATGTCAGATGCCTTAAGGCAGCTTGAAAAATCTGACACCAGTGTTGGCCACTTACACATACGAAAAACAAACAAACAATTTCGTGTAGGTGACACGGTCAGTCGACCATGCACACTCTGGTGTCAGAGTTCTTCGGAACCGCCTCTCGGCCTCTAAAAATCATCGGAATCATCTATTAAAAACCGGCCAAGTGCGTGTCGGGCCACGCGCAGTGTAGGGTTCCGTAGTTGCGAATGACAACTTTGAGTTCACACTATTCACACTCGCACCTTACAGTTTAACGACCAAAAACATCTAACAATGAAAATAGTATGAAATTTTACAGTTTATAAGTTGGTTGCCTATAACTTTTTAGTTTGTACTTACTACTCATCTCTGATAGTTTTCCTTTCAACTTCAGTATATATACTACTGCTGTAATTTTTTTCACGTATCTATATATAACCGTTTAGCAGATAGAGGGGGGGGACACTTACCTCTAACAAAAATTCGCACTTTAAAACCAAATATTTCGGAAACGGAGCCCTTAATCAAAAAATGGTGTTCTCAACCTCACAATATTTTTGAAAGACCTATTTAACGATACCCCACACAATAGGTAAATAGAGAAAAAAAAATTACTCCCTCACTTTACTTGTATGGGAGCTACCCTAAAAAAATTTTTTTTTCAAGATTTTATTCTATCACTTTTTTGCCATGATTAATATACATACCCATACCAAATTACAGCTTTCTAGTACTTATAGTCTCTGAGTAAAACCGCGGACGGACAGACAGACAGACAGACAGACAGACATGGCGAAACTATAAGGGTTCCTAGTTTACTACGGAACCCTAAAAACCGGCCAAGTACGTGTCGGGCCACGCGCAGTGTAGGGTTCCGTAGTTGCGAATGACAACTTTGAGTTCACACTGTTCACCAAAAACATCTAACAATGAAAAGGGTTCCTTGTTTACTACGGAACCCTAAAAAGTACTAGCCTGGGCAGTGTGACAACTGCCTAAGAAGCCAAACGTCAACTATGGTTAAAGTCAAAGTTAAAGCTAGTTATTAATATGAGTAAGACCCGCAACCCATTCCAAGTAAATTAGCCTAGTTTAGGATTAGAACATCAATTAGAAAGTCTGTCGCTTAAAGAACAAATTACAGAATTAAAGATGCGACACCTTGTTATCAGCAGTTTATTCAATTTTACTTTATTAAAATACGTAACATCGGGTTACTCACGTAAATAGTCAACTACTGGCCGACATGTTTCAACCTCATCCGGAGGTCTTCCTCAGGGCGAATGTGAATTGAGACCCGCGCACGGTGTCGTCCCAATCCGCACTGATGTTAGCCATCGGATGCGTGGGCGGCGCGCGGGCGGCGCGCGCTGCCGCCCGCTGCGCTCGCTGAGTCGGTGCGGAGGTTGGTAGGGGTTACTGATTGGCTGCATCAATGATTCCCATCTTTTTCAAATTGACCTGGGTCTTGGATGTTTAATTGTTTATCTATATATGTATTTGTTACAAAATATAGGATCGTTGAGTTAGTATCCCATAACCAAGTCTTACGTAAGAACTTACTTTGGGGCTAGCTCAATCTGGGTGATTTGTCCGTATATATATTTATTTATTTATTTATGTAATTAAATTACGTTATCCTTCTGTGAATTCTATAAAGGGCAAGTAACTGGCCCATTAGTTTTACATTAGCAGTAGCCTTGGAGTATTGATGGAATAACTTGTAAAGCCCGTTATTTTACGTACGTATAATTTTATCTAGTAGGTAGTAATAGTTTTACTTTTATTAAGATAGATAATATCAATAGTTTTATAGCATAAAATTGTTTTTTAAATACATTAAGGTTTGTATTGCTTGAAAGGAGATAAAAACAAAAAATGTGTACTTCTGTAAATATAAATATATACGGACAAATCACACGGATTGTGCTAGCCCCAAAGTAAGTTCGAAACTTGTGTTATGGGATACAAACTCAACGATACTATATTTTATTACAAATACATATATAGATAAACATTCAAGACCCAGGTCAATCCGAAAAAGATCATTTTCCATCTTGACCTGACCGGGGATCGAACCCGGGACCATCCGTGTCGCAGACTGGCGTGTTGACCGCTGCGCCACGGAGCTCGTCAGCTACTAACTCGTATTTAGAAGTACACATTTAAAAATACGTTTTTTTTTGTAGGTTAACAAACTTTTTGAGGTAAAAACTCACGTTAATTAGAAATGTTCTTCAAAATCTACACATCTTCCGTTAGTTCGCCTGTATCTGCAGTATTAACTTATTGCACGAAGCTTCGCGGAAGCTGAAAGAGCTTAATTCAAAGCTCACGTTTAGCTGAAAAGCTGGAATAGAATTGGCTTGATTCTCACAGTTTAATTCTCCCGTGGTGTTTGCTAGTTATTAGATTTAAGAATGAGCTTATTTGAAAAAATGGATGAACTGATCATTCGTTTTATACTAAACTTTTACTTTGAATTTGACTACTTTGTGTTTCAGGGGTGTCATCCTCACCTATGACGAGCTCCGTGGCGCAGCGGTCAACCAACACGCCGGCTAAGATCGGTCCAGATGAAAAATTTTCTTTTTCAGATTGACCTGGGTCTTGGATGTTTATCTATATATTTGTTATAAAATATAGTATCGTTGAGTTAGTATCCCATAACACAAGACTTACTTAAAAACTTACTTTGGGGCTAGCTCAATCTGTATGATTCGTCCGTATATATAGGTATATGTCGCAGTCATCTGGTTGAATTTTGCTATTTGATTGAATGACTAGCGCGTTCATTGAATGACCACGTTTAATTGAATGACTAGGCCGAACGTTGATTGAACAAGCGTCGCTCAACGTCCAACTAGTTAGCGGATTGTAACATAGCCCTTTGAACAGAGCGGACATAAAATCAGTCGAGTGATTCAATTTAGTTCATTTTTTTCCCACTGCGGCGCTAGTAGTCACCAAAACAAATATGGCGTCAAACATTTCGCACAGATGGCACGGTGTTGATATTATTTTTGATTAATTTACTCAAAAGTGCGTTATTTGTAATAAAATAGTATGATATCATGGCTATACCAATTATTACGCCGCCGCCGGCTACTTTAAAAACTGAAAAAATTGCAAAATATGACTTAAATAAAGCTTTGGAAATCATGCTACTACAAAATATTACAAAGTCGGCTAAGATTCAACGACTTTACTAAATGACGTTCATTCAGTCAACATGCTGAACGTTACATTCAACGACTTGACGAGTTGTCCTTTAGTCATTCAATCAAACGTGGGCATTCAATGAACGCGCTAGTCATTCAATCAAATAGCAGATTCAACCAGATGACTGCGACATATATATTTATACCTGCCTGTCCCGTATCTACAGGTATGGCGTCGGGTACGCGTGCCCGACCTCCCAAGCTGCCATTTTCTCATCCCCACCCCAATCTATCCGATGATCGATTTGCCAACATCTAAGAGTGGTCAAATAATAGTGTTAGAGTTGTCACATACTGAGAAAACCATCGATGACTATGATGATGCTAATGTCCATACAAATTTAATGAGATAAGACGAGCTGGTTTATTTTCAGGCAAAAATACCACATGATACCGTGAGAATAGTTATGTAGTATTGAGACAGAACCTAGTATTATAAGCGTCATATTAAGCAACTCTGGGTGTGGTTTACACTAGAAAAGGTCACCACAAGGGGCATAAAAAATTACCGACTTTTAAAAAACTAGTAAATTCCGTATTGATTCAAAAGAAAAACCTTCGCAACAATTTACGCTGATATGTGCAGCGTAAACTTCTTTGCACTAAGCTTCGTAGAAGCTGAAGAGCTTAATTTGAAGCTCGCGTTAGCTATAATTAAGTTTGCTTGATTTCTCTTAGTTATTTTTTACGCTGTATTTGGCTGTTATTAGATTTTGATTTGTAACTAGTTATCTTCATCACGAAATACTCTATCAGACCTTTTTTGTTAATAAACCATTTAGTTTTCAGCTGATATTGGTTCATCATCATCATCAGGTTTTTCTAAGCCTCCGTATGAAATAATTTATTTCAAAGGTAGATATAGCACTGCACCCCCGTAAAATTCATATATCTTCATTAAAAAAACCGGCCAAGTGCGTGTCGGGCCACGCGCAGTGTAGGGTTCCGTAGTTGCGAATGACAACTTTGAGTTCACACTGTTCACACTCGCACATCAAAGTTTAACGACCAAAAACATGTAACAATGAAAATGTATGAAATTTTACATTTTCGAGTACATTTTATTAGTTGGTTGCCTATAACTTTTTAGTTTGTACTTAGTACTCAGCTCTGATAGTATTTTTCCTTTCAACTTCAGTGTATATACTACTGCTGTAATTTTTTTCACGTATCCATGTATAACTTACCTCTAACAAAAATTAGCACTTTAAAACAAAATATTTCGGAAACGGATCACTTAATTAAAAAATGGTGTTCTCAACATCACAAAATTTTTAAAGACCTATCTAACAATACCCAACACGATGGGTTTGTACAGAAAAATAGTAGATTGTTGCACTGAGCAGAAAGTAAGTTATTGCTGCACGAGTGTTTATTTGGAGCCCGAGCGCTAGCGAGGGCTCTAAAAGCACGAGTGCAATTTAACTTACTTAATGCGAGGTGCATAATCTGCTTTTCTTTCAACTACTGCAATAAAAGTAGTTGAAAAATAAAACTGAAGACAAATTACAATAGTTAAAAATTTGTTGTTCACATTCCCGCTTTTTTTCTTTATGGCCAGTATTTTTTTTTAGGCAAGGCAATACACTCGTTGTGTAACTCCATACGGCCGTTAGGTTGGCCAACCTTCTTTATGACAGGTGACAACTATTGTCCACGATTTAAAAAAACTAAACAGTGCAGTAAAGGATTTCCATACATTTTTGCTGTACTAGAGCAGCAAAAATGTATGGAAATCCTTTACTGCACTGTTTAGTTTTTTTTTTTACTTCTAGTGCAGCAAAGTTCAACTTTGTGCTGGATATATAGTGCAGTTATGATAGAATTGCAGCGTAGTTGGAAGAAAAAAATATTACTCCCTCTTTACTTGTACGGGAACTACCCTAAAAAATTTTTTTTTTTGAAGATTTTCTTTTACCATTTTTTTGACATGATTAATACATACCCATAACAAATTTCAGCTTTCTAGTACTTATAGTCTCTGAGCAAAACCGCGGACGGACAGACAGACAGACATGACGAAACTATAAGGGTTCCTAGTTTACTACGGACCCTAAAACTAACATTTACAGAGATTTTAGACTTTTTTTTGAGCAGTTTCAAAGTAAAAATGATCAAAACTTGAAACAAATATTTGAATACGGTATTCATTAAACTCACAGGAACTCACGTAAAAGTTAGTTGAACTTTCCTGTAGAATAATATCTGTGGTTGAACTTAATTGAAACAAGATTCGATTAATTTGTAAGGCTGTATCAGCTTTGTGCGAAATCTAATAATGGTTTACTATTGGGAAAGGTTGGGCACTTTACCTGTGTTATTGGGGACCATAATGGGTTTGAAGTTAGGGGAAAACTTTATTGTATGGAATTATACTAACAATTTTGTTAATGTTGGCACTTTGAATTAATCAACCTATATTTTCATAGCTAATGTGTGAAGTATGTAAAACGAAACAAAAAAGGATTATTTATTAATTGGAACATAAAACACATTTTTACAAACTAAGGCAACGATGATAATATCTGCAGTAATTAAAATGGGAAACATTAATTTTGGAGTACCAGTGATGCCATTATAAAGCATTTGAAGAAAAAAAAACCGGCCAAGTGCGTGTCGGGCCACGCGCAGTGTAGGGTTCCGTAGTTGCGAATGACAACTTTGAGTTCACACTATTCACACTCGCACCTTACAGTTTAACGACCAAAAACATCTAACAATGAAAATAGTATGAAATTTTACAGTTTATAAGTTGGTTGCCTATAACTTTTTAGTTTGTACTTACTACTCATCTCTGATAGTTTTCCTTTCAACTTCAGTATATATACTACTGCTGTAATTTTTTTCACGTATCTATATATAACCGTTTAGCAGATAGAGGGGGGGGACACTTACCTCTAACAAAAATTCGCACTTTAAAACCAAATATTTCGGAAACGGAGCCCTTAATCAAAAAATGGTGTTCTCAACCTCACAATATTTTTGAAAGACCTATTTAACGATACCCCACACAATAGGTAAATAGAGAAAAAAAAATTACTCCCTCACTTTACTTGCATGGGAGCTACCCTAAAAAAAATTTTTTTTCAAGATTTTATTCTACTTTTTTTTGCCATGATTAATATACATACCCATACCAAATTACAGCTTTCTAGTACTTATATTCTCTGCGTAAAACCGCGGACGGACAGACAGACAGACAGACAGACAGACATGGCAAAACTATAAGGGTTCCTTGTTTACTACGGAACCCTAAAAAACAGTGACAAGATTAAAAATTTTATTCTACAAGGCATGTTTTATTAAATAATACTGTTGAAAGTCGTCAAATTTTGACATAACTGCTAAGAAAAGCTTCACCTTCTCAATTAAACTTTAAATTTTATGCCATTTTTAGGGTTCCGTAGTAAACTATCCTAGTTTACTACGGAACCCTTATAGTTTCGCCATGTTTGTCTGTCTGTCCGTCCGCGGTTTTACTCAGAGACTATAAGTAATAGAAAGCTGTAATTTGGTATGTATTTTAATCATGCCAAAAAAAGTGGTAGAAAAAAATCTTAATTTTTTTTAAGGTAGCTCGCATACATGTAAAGAGGAAGTAATATTTTTTAATTCTATACAAACCCATCGTGTTGGGTATTGTTAAATAGGTGTTTAAAAATATTGTGAGGTTGAGAACACCATTTTTAGATTTAGGGCTTTTTTGTTAGAGGTAAGGGAGGGGGGGGACCACTCTATCTGCTAAACGGTTATAATTAGATACATGAAAAAAATTACAGTAGTAGTATATAATACTGAAGTTGAACGAAAAACTATCAGAGCTGAGTATTAAGTACAAACTAAAAAGTTATAGGTAACCAACTTTTAAAATGTACTGCAAAATGTAAAATTTCATACAATTTTCATTGTTAGATGTTTTTGGTCGTTAAACTGTGAGGTACGAGTGTAAACAGTGTGAACTCAAAGTTGTCATTCGCAACTACGGAACCCTATACTGCGCGTGGCCCAACACGCACTTGGCCGGTTTTTATTTCTTGTTTTTCTTATACAAACAAATTTCATCAATCCTATCTCATATTATAAATGCAAAAGTGAGTTTGTTTGTTACGCTTTCACGCCGTATCTGCTGAACCGATCATCATGAAATTTTGCATACACATAGGTTAGGGTATTCAAAAGGATATGGGCTATATATCAGGCGGGCGGAGTCGCGGGTAACAGCTTGTATTATATACACTAATAAAATATAAAACTTAAATTTGTTCTTGTAGACATTTGGTCCGTATTCGCCGGATATTTGATGAAAGCTAGCGCCAAAGTGGACTTTGCAGCGCCGGTTCAGACTGGATATACTCGGCGCCAGTTCAAAGCTAATTAAAAGCAAACAATCACTACGTGTTTCAGTGTTTCTTTTGGAACGAAGTTCTTTACAGAAGATTGCTATAACTACTTACTAGTGTTTTGTGTGAGTGTGGAAGGAATAAAGATGTGCAACACTTTATATTTGAGTGTGTTAGAAACGAAAACGAAAGAAAAAACATTTTATGTATGTATAAGGAAAGATATTCCAGAGATGTCACAGTGTTTAATAGCTGTTTGTTGCTGTTGTTTTTCCTACATAAACAAACTCGATCAATGATTTATAAATTTATAAATTAGAAACCCTAATGTCGTTCCTTACTTCTGGAAAGTGTTCGCCGGATGTTTGATGAAAGCCAGCTCCAAAGTGGACTTTGCAGCGCTGGTTCAGACTGGATATATTCGGCGCGCGCCAGTGCAAAGCTAATTAAAATCAAACAATCGCTACGTGTTTCAGTGTTTCTTTTGGGACGGAGTTCTTAATGGAAGATTGCTAGTACTACTACTAGTCGTAGCACTTGTTAGCTTTATACGACAATGAAATGACTATGCCTTATAGTAAGATCATTTTAATCGCCAATGAGAACAGGTTAGTAACACAGGTTTTATGGAACCAATTTTTCAGTCTCCATAATACTTATATGGCCAATTTTCGAATGAGCTGTTTTTTTATGTAATAGGACGGCAAACAAGCAAGCGGGTCACCTGATGGTAAGTGATCACCCATGGACTAATGTAACACAAGAGCGTTGCCGGCCTTTTATTTTTCCCTCCCCAGAGGATGGGCCTCCGGCGCTCTCACTCACCGAACGAAGCATAGAAGCTGTAAATCTACTACTCAAACGTCGATTTTCTATGAGAGTGTGGTACTTCCCCGGACGAGCCGGCCCATTCATGCTACCAGCCAAAGTGATTTTCGCCAAAATGAACGAAACGAAATTGGAATTAATTTAGTAGAAAAAATAAACCTGACTTCTTTCCTGAAACGACGACAAACTGCATTAATATTTCTGTGTTTCTTTTGATGTGCCATAAAGGGTTTCTATTCTATTCTATTGATAAAATAGAACCTTCAATTTTGTTCCTTACTTGTTGAGAGTTCTTGGTCGGTGGTCGCCGGATATTTGATGAAAGCCAGCATCAAAGCTGACTTTACAGCGCCGGTTAAGACTGAATATACTCGGCGCGCGCCAGTGCAAAGCTAATTAAAACCAAACAATCGCCACGTGTTTCAGTGTTTCTTTTGGAACCAAGTTCTTTACGGAAGATTGCTATTACCGTTTGTTTTTCCTTTGCTCGCTAGTAGTCTGTAGCTTTTGAACAATTAATAAATACATATTATCTAATAAGATAATTTTAAATATGATATGACGTGAAAAAGTGCCTGCAAAGGCCTATTTTCTGAATAAACGTTTTGATTTTGATTTTGATTTTGATTTTTGTGTTTTGTGTGAGTGTGGAAAAATTAAAGATGTGCAACACGTTATATTTGAGAGTGTTAGAAACGAAAACGAAAG
Source organism: Rhodophaea formosa (assembly GCA_963082605.1). Lineage (NCBI taxonomy): Eukaryota > Metazoa > Arthropoda > Insecta > Lepidoptera > Pyralidae > Rhodophaea > Rhodophaea formosa. The sequence continues at coordinate 17,755,180 of OY720220.1, forward strand.
AAAAAATTATGTATGTATAAGGAAAGATATTCCACTGATGTGATAGTATTTAATAGCTGTTTGTTGCTGTTGTTTTTCCTATATAAACAAACTCGATCAATGCTTTATAAACTGATAAATTAGAAACCTGAATGTCGTTCCTTACTTCTGGAAAGTGTTCGCCGGATGTTTGATGAAAGCCAGCTCCAAAGTGGACTTTGCAGCGCCGGTTCAGACTGGATATATTCGGCGCGCGCCAGTGCAAAGCTAATTAAAATCAAACAATCGCTACGTGTTTCAGTGTTTCTTTTGGAACGAAGTTCTTTACAGAAGATTGCTATTACTATTTTTGGTTTTCCTTTGTGTTTTGTGAGAGTGTGGAAAATTAAAGATGTGCAACACATTATAATATTTGAGTGTGTTAGAAACAAAAACGAAAGAAAAAACTTTTTATGTACGTATAAGGAAAGATATTCCGGAGATGTCCCAGTGTTTAATAGCTGTTTGTTGCTGTTGTTTTTCCTACATAAACTCGATCAATGCTTTATAAATTGATAAATTAGAAACCTTAATGTCGTTCCTTACTTCTGGAAAGTGTTCGCCGGATGTTTGATGAAAGCCAGCTCCAAAGTGGACTTTGCAGCGCTGGTTCAGACTGGATATATTCGGCGCGCGCCAGTGCAAAGCTAATTAAAATCAAACAATCGCTACGTGTTTCAGTGTTTCTTTTGGAACGAAGTTCTTTACAGAAGATTGCTATTACTATTTTTGGTTTTCCTTTGTGTTTTGTGTGAGTGTGGAAGAAATAAAGATGTGCAACACGTTATATTTGAGTGTGTTAGAGACGAAAACGAAAGAAAAAACTTTTTATGTATGTATAAGGAAAGATATTCCAGAGATGTCCCAGTGTTTAATAGCTGTTTGTTGCTGTTGTTTTTCCTACATAAACAAACTCGATCAATGCTTTTTAAATTGATAAATTAGAAACCTTAATGTCGTTTCTTACTTCTGGAAAGTGTTCGCCGGATGTTTGATGAAAGCCAGCTCCAAAGTGGACTTTGCAGCGCCGGTTAAGACTGGATATACTCGGCGCGCCAGTGCAAAGCTAATTAAAACCAAACAATCGCTACGTGTTTCAGAGTTTTTTGTAGACTTTGTTTTAGCTTTAGAAAATGGATGTGAAATTTCGCATACGGTTAGTTGATTTGGGTCTTCTTTTCTTCGAGTCACATGTTAATACTGTTCATTAGCCTCCTCAACATTTTTTTGTTTTGGATGAGGAGGTTGCTAGTCGCTGGTAACGTAAACGGCGATTGAAATTTTGCATAAGTGTTATCAACTTCATTTTTCATCAGATTTACTTTTTTCTTTAAAGATAAATAGTATATCAAGGAGGCGTTTTGTAAGCGGCATGTCGTAATTGGCACAATTTTGTTACCTAAAGCCAATAAGGATTTTTTTTGTGTGTAAGTTGGCCGTGTGGTTCCCGGCAGAGTAAAATAGGATCACTCCAAGTCTTCCCGTGGATGCCTTAAAAGGCGACCTAAGAAAAACAGTATTCGTGAAGGCATTTGAACTAGCTTTACGATTCCAATGATGACTTAAGGGAACCAAAGACTTTAGGGCCTTCCAAAAATATGTAATACATATTTTCATGCCACTTGTGCTTTATGGCCACCCGTCCCCATGATATGTAAGCCCAGGGTTGCTTAACATGTGTAAGCACTTATAAAGCTTATACTCACTGAGCCATCAACCATCTCACGTAGGAACGTTACTACTCTTCCCATAGGCAAAGAACGCTTTACTGTAACTTCAATAGCAACTTACTAGCTGTATAGCCTTGACTAGTGCAATAAATTCTCTCGTAACTCTGTTATACGAGTTTCTCACTTTTCAAAGTACTGTTCTGTATTATTTCTAGCGCCAAGTTAATTTGATTTGAGTTATATCCAAACCACTGTCTGAGCGACGCATACAACATTAACTGCTGAAACTACTCTCATAGCGTTTTGAGCCAAGATCACCGATATACGGAGGTGTTTCCATGTGGCATGTATAATACATACATATTACCATGTCTTTATCTTTTTTTTTTTTTTTTTTTTTTTTTTTTAAGTCATAGGACGGCAAACGAGCAAGCGGGTCACCTGATGGTAAGTGATCACCGCTGCCCATGGACTAATGTAACACCAGGGGTATGACAAAAGCGTTGCCGGCCTTTTATTTTACCCTCCCCAGAGGGGAGGGGGGATGGGCCTCCGGCGCTCTCACTCACCGAACGAAGCATAGAAGCTGTAAAACTACTACTCAAACGTCGATTTTCTGTGGGAGTGTGGTACTTCCCCGGACGAGCCGGCCCATTCATGCTACCAGCAAAAGTGATTTTCGCCGGTAGCGTGGCTCTACCACAACTGAAATTCTATTGCGTGGTAGACAGTGTCCAAGGTCATAAAATCAATAATTGAGATAAGATCACAGATAAAGGGAGTTCTTTTAATGAGATGTGTGTAATAGGTCTTTCAAATATTGATGAACACTATGCTGTTACGCAACGAAAGCTATGTAATTAAATTACCTAGTTATAGCGATTTAAATTTATTATAGAAACCCGGCTTTACTCTCGTTTTATTTCATCGGATTCTTTGATTAATTTTGGTCTGTTACGAAGACTATCATCAAGGCGAGTGATAAGTCAGCGCATCCGTCGAAATAAAACGTGTGTAAAGCCATGTCTCCACAGTGAAAGCTATTAAGGTGTATTATGTGCAAGTTGTTAAACAGCTGCTGCTTGTAAATTGACCTTCGACATTTAGGTACTTAAAAGGGTGACTCAGACCGGCAATATGAACAACCTGTGATGGATTAACCCTTAATCAAATTGAGCAATTGCCTAGGGCATCACGTCTAAGGGGGCAACAGAAGAAGCACAAAAAAATCCGCCCTTAGAACACCACATCTCACTCTCACGTCATTAAAAAATCACACCAAAAATATTTTTTTGGTCAAATTTGAAAATTCGCGTGTTTTAAGTTGACAGATAGGTTAAAACACCGATTGTAGTTGACATACGGATAGGGGGCCCACAGGCATGGATTGCTTAGAGCATCAAGTAGTCTTAATTCGTCACTGTAAACAACTTTCCAACTTAAGTTGGGCAGGGCTAAAAAGCAGCCGTTACTGACTGATTTGTCAACACAAAGCTCAAACCACTTAACTGATTGCACTAAATTTTTACGCAGATAGTGACATAAGCAATCGCTACGAAATGATTTTTAAAAAATCACTCCCTAAGGAGATAATTGCCGTGTGGTTTCCGGCAGAGTAGAATAGGACCACTCCAAGTCCTCCCGTAGTCGTAGAAGGTAACTTAGGAATCACAAGCTAAAAGCTTATAACCATCACAGATACCTTTTCAACCCGTCTGCCCAACGTGTAGACTGTAAGCCAATTCCTTTGGCTAATATATGGCTTTGGTAGTACAGAGAGGTTATTTTCCTGTATTTGAGACTCAAAGAGACCTAATGATGATGAAGGAAATAAAACAGGCGTCCAAAGTTTGTATTAAACGCGACTGAAACCGCGGGCATAAGCTAGTTAATAATATTCTCAAAACCTATTGTTTTAAAAAACTTTTAGGCGTGTGCACTTGCAGGAATATTCTGACAATGGCTGGCTATATTCCAGCCCTTTGTGCCAGTAAGTTTTGTAATAAGAAAACTAAGAACCTATTTTTGGCAAGAAATTTACTATCGCGTCCACGCTGGTCTGGGAGAAAAGAAAAAACGTAGAATGTACCAGCTGCTTCTCTTCCCTAACAGATCGCAAAAGCCGATCGAGGGAATGGACGTGAGAAATCATGTTAATAAGCGATGCGGCTAGTAATTAATCACTATTTGATTCCAACTCCACCTATTAGCCCACCAACATCCTAAACGTGGCCTTTAGGTTCATTAACCTGGACTTTATCTGCCCCGCAAGGGAAAAAGTGATAGGATCTATGTATGTCTTTATTATACTCGCGTTGAAAATTTTTGTATTTATAATTCATGATCTTATACCTACCTACATCTTCAGCATTATCTTTCTTTTTGATTTCTGTTACTAAATATATTCGTCTAATTTTATTTAATAAAACAGGGATGGAAGAAAGAAAACTGCATGTAACAGAGATGCGAATGTTGAGATGGATGTGTGGAGTGACACGAATGGATAAAATATGGAATGAGTATATAAGAGGAAGTATGAAAGTCGCGCCAGTAATAGAGAAGCTCCATAGTCATAGACTGAGTTGGTATGGGCATGTGATGAGGAGAGAAGAAAGTCATATCACAAGAAAGGCATTAGACTTGAAAGTAGATGGAACGCGGAACAGAGGTAGACCTAAGAAACGATGGATCGATTGTGTCAAAGAGAGTATGAACAGGAAGGGAGTGACAAAGGCTATGGTGGATGACAGATCAAGGTGGAAAGAACTGACATACTGTGCCAACCCTACATAAAAAACTGGGATAAGGTAAAGGAAGAAGAATTTTTATTAAAATGAAATTCATTAAACAAAAAAAATTATTATCACCTCTTTACATTTCTCTAATCACTGTCCTAGGTAAAACTGTGATATAGTTTACGATTCGGTTAGCATACGGTTAAACGCCCGCCGTAAACTGAACTTGGGCAGTTAAATTTTAACCATCAGCGGTGTAAGCTCGTAAAATAAGGTGAGACCTAAGCTTTGCGTAGCACAAGCGATCTGTCCCAACTTGCACTATTGAAGTAATTTCAATAACTTTTGCCTGTGGCTTTGATGGGGACTGTTATATTGCTTATCATCATCATCATCAGGTCTTTTTAGTCTCCACTGCAGGCGCACGACTCTCTCTGTACTACCAGAGCCATATATAATTAGCCAAGTAGTCAGAAGGTTTGGCCTATACTCTCTACGCTGGCCAGACGGATTGGAATGGTCTTTTTGATGTTTATAAGCTTTGTTTGGCTTGTGTTTCCTAAGTCGCCTTCTACAACATCCACGGGAAAAATTGGAGTAGTCCTATTTTACTCTGCCAGGCAATAATATCATGGATTTATATAGCCTCAGATAATTTAATATTTAGATATTTTCATACAAAAGTCTTCAGCCGACTGGACATGTATGGGAAAATAAAAAAACGAGTTTTACAGAATTCGTCCCAATGGAAAAGGGTAAGGTATAAGGATCAAAAATCAATTTACTCGCTGTATACTTATGAAAGAAAGGAGTAGGGCAGGCAGTTGGTCATTGAATATCACAAATCAATTTAGCTAGAAAATTAACTAGAAATATTAAAATACACTGCCTTTACAGTGGATCCCAGGCTAACCTCGAGTTTTTAGTACAATAGCGGTCTATCTTTAAATCGATCTTTCAATTTAACAATATTACATAGATACAATAATACTAATAATAATAGATTGCTGTATTTTGCTCGGTCAAGCAAACAAATATTAAGTTAACTACATAACTATTTATAAAAATATACACTACAAATTATAAAAAAGTCATGCAATGTTTTTCACTGTTATTGGAAAGAAAAATCGGTAGTGAATTTGCGTACTTGTAGATTTTTCACTATTGTGTCAAGCAATAGTCCAAATAATCTGTTTTTTCTACTGAAAGTAATAATTGTCAACATATTATTCTTTTGACACAATAAATAATAAATAAATAAATAATAAATATATACGGACAAATCACACAGATTGAGCTGGCCCCAAAGTAAGTTCGAGACTTGTGTTATGGGATACTAACTCAATGATACTATAGTTTATAATAGATACTTATATAGATAAACATCCAAGACCCAGGTCAATCTGAAAAAGATCATTTTCCATCTTGACCTGACCGGGGATCGAACCCGGGACCATCCGTGTCGCAGGCAGGCGTGTTGACCGCTGCGCCACGGAGCTCGTCACAATAATTTAGACAAAAACTTTATAAACGAAACAGTTAGTGCTAATTTTTAGAAGATTTTTTGTGTTTATCCGATTATTACAACGGAGAGTATCTAGATTACTTTATATAATGAGCAAATCTGCTAATATTTTAAGATACTTTGCGGGAGACTAGCAGGATTTATCCGTCGGCAGTTAGCGGCGATTATCGAGGCGTTACGACAGATTTATCTGACAATAAAAGTAAACACCGCTCAGCCGCGACCATTAGTGGAAGGGATTGTTTGGAGGGAGGTAAGTGAAAGAAGGTGGCGATTTAAACTTTGGGTTGAAAGAGTCATTTAGAATTTCTTAGAATGGCTTTTGGCATTAATGAAAAAATACATGGGATTTACTTAGCAGTTAGTAGTGCTGATCGAAGCGTTACGACAGATTTATCTAACAATAAAAGTAAACACCGCTCAGCCGCGACCATTAGTGGAAGGGATTGTTTGGAGGGAGGTAAGTGAAAAAAGGTGGCGACTTAAAGTTTCGTTTGAAAGAGGTCATTATGAATTCTTTACAATGCCTTTTGGCATCAATGAAAATCAATAAAAACAATACATATTATTTACTTAGCAGTTAGCAGCGATTATTAAGGCGTTACGACACATTTATCTGACAATAAAACGACCATTAGTTAACGGGATTGTTTGGAGGGAGGTAAATGAAAAAAGGTGGAAAGTTTTCGTTGAAAGAGGACATTATGAATTTTTTTAAATGACTTTTGGTATCTAAGAAAAAATACATGTTATTTTCTTAGCAATTAGCGGTGATTAAGTCGGCAAACACCACTCAGCCTGGCGGTAGCCCCTAGTGGAAGGGGTTGTTTTGAGGGAGATAAGTGAAATAAGGCTACATACACTTTCGGTTGAAAGGGGACATTATGAGTTTTGTAGAATGTCTTTTGGTTATGGGTTGGGTGGGTCAATCGGGTTAAAATACTTAACAATTTTATTGCATTAAGTGAATTAAAGTACAATTTTATTTCGTTAAAGGTGATTCCTGGCACAGGCACAACAGAAAGAAAAATTGTAATTACACTTCTTAAGAGTTTTATGTGAGTTTTTATATTACAATCGCCATCTTCCATCACTTGTGATCCAATACGTATTAGTAGATGGCAGGGTCAGAGGTTTGGGAAAACGTTTGCAACTTACGTCCTAAGAGCCCGACCGTTTTGATTGTCAGTACTGAGGGACTAAAAACAAGATGTCGGACGAATTATTTGGAGCTGTGGACTGCAGAAGAACTAAATGCAGAGGTAAAGTTGCATTTTTTAATAGTACTGCAACCAAGCAAGTAGGTCCTACCTACCTGATGGTAAGTGATTACCGCAACGATAGGTATTTTTTACGAGATGCTTCGATGGCAGGCATTGTTTGCGGTTTTGAAATCGCTATGTTCTACACCAACAATAACTATCTAATACATATTTCATCCAGAAAGTTACAGTACATCTGCACATGTTAATTAAATTATCTATCGAGGATATTAAATTACACTTTCAGCCTCAAAATTGATTTTGATTGGAGTTGAACATGAGTATTATTCTTTTAAACCGTATTAAAATAATTTTATTTAAATGTGTAACAATCGCGAAAACATAAGAAAACATTAGTATTATTCTTTTTTCAGGCAAATTAGAATTGTGAGTCAATTTCAAATCAAGAGTAGCTACGGGGATCTTTATGATTAATTCAAGCTGGTTGGATGGTCATTTCAAATTGTGTCTGCAAAATCAAAACTTTATAAGGTAGTGAACAAAAAATTATTTTTAAAGAAAAAACAAAATGTTGATTGACGCTTTTCTGATATAAGTGACGGCAGCACAAGGACGACAGGTCCGGTAAGCTATTATTGGGCAACGTGTTAGTTGTGGATGCTTGTCTTATATTTACTAATAGCAGCGGCTAATCGGTTTAGTCATGAGCCAATTCAGTGCTGCCATCTGTTAAACATTTCAAAAAACCTACATTGACACGTTTTATAGGATAACTAAATGTCAAACAAGGTCGATCGTATAGAGTTTGGCTTCTACATACGTTTTACTCTGTGTCCGAATAGTGAAACCCTAGGGCCCGAAGGGTTGGAAATGTTTAGATAAAAGTGAAAATAAAGATAGTGTGGATATTACAGACAAAAAGTACCTACGATTGCTTCAAAGTTTATCTTCGAATTTCCTACATGGACTAAATATATCTTTACTTTACGAAAAATTTGTATAGATAAACACATACTAGAATAAGTATTAGTTTAATATTTAAATACTAGAAGTTCGTCACGAACTTTTTTAAATAGCTCATAAACTTCTGAACCGATGTTGATGCCCAATGAACTTGAAGCTTGTACTAGTTCTATCTACTTAAGTTTAATAAGGTACAGATCAGGAACACAAAGGAACTATATTTAAGTTTACAGGATTCTGCTGATAAAACTGTTCATTCTGATCTGTTCGGGCTGTTATCCCCGAAACTAAGATGATGATAAATGATAACAATTGATATTTGTCCAAAAACTGTATTAGAGAGTCAAGAAACTTATTATTTAAGATGATTAATAGAAATATATAGGGACATATCACACAAATTGAGCTAGCCCCACAGTAAGTTTTGAACTTGTGTCGCAGGATACTAATCAATTTTATAATATATACTTATATAGATAAACATCCAAGACCCAGGTCAATATGAAAAAGATCTTTTTCCATCTTGACCTGACCGGGGATCGAACCCGGGACCCCCGTGTCGCAGGCTAGCGTGTTGACCGCTGCGCCACGGAGCTCGATTGTCTGATGAGTACGCGCGGCGCTCTTGTCGACCTATTGCGGACTGAATATAATGCAAATGGGAAGCGACGTGTTAGGTAAAAATGCTGACAATGTACGTTGATAGCTCGTACATGATCTAAAATAACCATATAAATATATTAACTTAATAGCTCTCCTTTTGGCCCAAAAAGTGGGCCAAAAGAGTAACTGATTGGATTCCAAACGGCAAGCGACTGCCTGGTCGGCTCCGGACCCGCTGGTGCGACGAATTAAACACATTTAATAAGAACTGGCGCGCACTAGCACAATCTAGAGAATCTTGGAGGAGTGAAAGAGATGCCTTTGCCCAATATTGGGACAACCACGGCTATTAAAAAAAAAATAGCTCTCCTGGATGTCCAGGAACAGATATCTTCTGTGGCGCAGTGGTCAACACATGAAGAGCCCGGGTTCGATCCCTGGACAGATCTTGTTGAAAAATAATCTTTTTCAGTTTGGCCTGAGACTTGGATGTTTATCTATATAAGTATCTATTATAAAATTAGTATCGTTGTTAGTATCTAACGACACAAGGTGACAAGCTCCGTGGAGCAGCGGTCAACACGCCTGCCTGCGACACGGATGATCCCGTGTTCGATCCCCGGTTAAGTCAAGATGGAAAATGATCTTTTTCAGATTGACCTGGGTCTTGGATGTTTATCTATATAAGTATCTTCCGCTCGAGCTAAGAAGCAAGATTACAGCCAAAAACATCAAAGTCAAACTTAAAGAATATTTCTTAGTGAATATCATCAGGTCTTTCTAGTCTCCACTGCAGGAGCACGACTCTCTCTGTACTACCAGAGCCATATACTAGCCTGAGTAGTCAGAGGATTTGGCCTACACTCTCCACGCTGGCCAGACGGGTTGGAGAGGTCCCTTTGATGTTAATAAGCTTTGTTTAGCTTGTGTTTCCTTAGTCGCCTTTTACGACATCCACGGGATGACTTGGAGTGGTCCTATTCTACTCTGCCGGGAACCACACGGCGGTGTGAATATCGAAAGTATTAACTTTAGTCAATAGACTAAAGCGTGGCTGCCCAGTATTTATATAAGTATTCTTTTGTGTAGGTAGGTGTATTCGTGCTATTTTATTTTATTTTTGTGTTTGCCTTCTTTTTCGTATTAAGTATATTCACATGTTTTCAAATTGGATTATATGTTTGTAGATAAATAATAAGATGATATGATACCTTATGTGGAATCTTGCATTAGTACCTAACAAACCTCCGTGGTTTTCTTTTGTAATGCATAATATGTTTATTTGTATATGTTTCTTTAAAAATGGTAATAAAGTATTATAATAATTATAATAATCTATTATAAAATATAGTTTCTTTGAGTAAGTATCCCATAATACAAGTCTCGAACATACTTTAGGACTAGCTCAATCTGGGTAATTTATAAAAAAAAATTAGTTCATAATTTACTGTGGGGCTAGTTCAATCTGTGTCAGTTGACACTATACACTGTGCAAATTGTCCGTCGACATTCTCTTATAGGGGTGACTCAGATCGTCAATCTGAACACCTTTACTTAAAGGATTAATGCTAGAAACTCATATTTTTCCATGCCAATTACTTGGGCGGCTCAATACCTACTTTTGTGTGAAAATGTCGAATATTTTTCCAATAAGAAAAGTTGTTCGGGCTGAGCAACCTCTTTGAGGGTGTGTTAATGTACACATCATCATCATCATCAGGTCTTTTTTAGACTCCACTCCTGGAGCATGACCCTCTCTGTACTACCAGAGGCATATAATATTAGCCAAAGTAGTCAGAGGATTTGGCCTACACTCTCCACGCTGGCCAGACGGGTTGGAGAGGTCTCTTTGATGTTTAAAGCTTTATGTTGCTTGTGTTTCCTAAGTCGCCTTCTACGACATCCACGGGAATACTTGGAGTGGTCCTATTCTACTCTGCCGGGAACCACACGGTTCAATCAATCGGTCAATGTACGTGACACGCTGTTTATTTATTTATCTATTTTATAATGATTTATCGAAGTCTTTTTTTGCATATATTTTTAACTCCATGAAATCACAGCTTTTAAATTTTCGATACCGAACAGTATGTATCGAATGACTTTCATCAAAATAATTACGAACGTTCCCGGAATGAATCCGGATATCCGGCTGCCGGTAATTAAATTTGATATTGCATTTGTATGATATAAAATATTTAAAAGAGGAGCAATAAAATGCGACGTATTGATGGCTAGATTGGTTTTTAATAGGCTTAATTTTTAAACATTTGCTTGCTTAAGTTTGTAGGTATACATTATACAAGTAATGTCAATGTGAACAAATCTATATTAATTAAAAAAAATATTGATTTATGAAAAACACACATTCAGCCTTACGGTATATTATGCTACAAATCATGTAAATTTTTCGAAACTTAATTTTTTATCTCTGCTGCTTGACGTAGATGAGTTTTTTTAAGGAGGCTTTTACGCGTAACTTATTTAGCCATATCAATTGTTAAAGTTGAAGTTTCCGGCGCTTTTTCAAGCTATTCTTGATTACAAACATAATTGTGTAATTATTTTCATTAATTCATTCGACTTAGCACCTGACAAGACTTTTTCACGGATCTACTGGTTCGATCAAGACGTAGACGACGCAGCAAGGCGGACAACCACCAGCCCGCTATGTAAATCTTATTACAACCGCACCATGATAGTCTATTATAGTTATTCCACCCACTGTCGAGCTCCGTGGCGCAGCGGTCAACACGCCTGCCTGCGACACGGAGGTCCCGGGTTCGATCCCCGGTCAGGTCAAGATGGAAAATGATCTTTTTCAGATTGACCTGGGCCTTGGATGTTTATCTATATATGTATTTGTTATAAAATATAGTATCGTTGAGTTAGTATCCCATAATACAAGTCTTACTAAGAACTTACTTTGGGGCTAGCTCAATCTGTGTGATTTGTCCGTATATATTTATTATTTTATTTTATTATTTATATATTTATTACTGTTCATAAACATGGGCATTCTTAACACCAAATTACACTGATTTAACATCATAAAAACTAATAAAATCAATTTACATAACAATCCAAAACAAACACCGCGTAGTCCGTTAAAATTCCCACCAAGAACTCCGACGAAGCTAAGTTTTAATTTAAACATTAACTGATATAATATAAAGTTAATCTTTATTTTAACTCGCAGAAGTATTAACTAACTTTTGCAATAAATAAGTTTTAAAACTAAATTCAAATTACAACCACAATATTTGATGGATTTAAATTTTGTGAAGTACCTAACACAACAGATTTCGTCTGAGCTAAAACTTATTCTACTGTTTCTATTGTATAATTTTATTCAGTGAAAACAAGAAAATATTTATACTAATAACTAAACGTATATAAATATTATTACGTCTCTATCCTTCGCGGAGTAGACTAAGCCCAAGGTATAAAACACAAAATCTACGTTTAGCGTGTCATTGGGCGACGGGCGTGGCGTGGTATATTAAGGTGGTAAGCGAAATCGAAAGATAGTGAATAGTTGCTAGCCGCATCGTTTATTGACGTGGTTCCTTAGATCGCCTAATCTCAAGACCGGTGTAGAGGAGGACTATGTAACCTATTTATAAGAACATACTATCCAATAAAATTCAGTATTAACTCATCATTCGTTTAACGACCTGTACGGGAATAAAAGTATAAATTTTACAAACTGAATTGGCAAAACTTCATACCTTACAAAATCCAGATTAATCAAACATTAGAATAATTGGTAAAACTTGCAAGATATAAATTCATCTACTTTAACAAACATATACAATATGTCAATAAAAACCTATCCTATCCTTAAAGGGGCGACTCACCCCTTTAATATGACCAACTTTTCCTATGGGAATAAAGCTGGTTATTCGAAAAAAAAATTCAACTTTTTTTTAACTTCCCTGGCAGGCTAAAACATAATTTTTTCAAATTCCCAGCATAAGACCCCTTATAAAACTTGTTTATATTGATGGGCTGAGTCACCCCTTTAGGTTTTATTACCATACTAGCTGTTACCCGCAGCTTTACTCGTGCCTATGTCCTACTCGGTACATTAACCTGTGTATGCAATTTCAACCTCTCCAACCCGTCTGGCCAGCGTGAAGAGTGTAGGCCAAATCCTCTGGCTGCTCTGGTAGTTCAGAGAGGGTTATACTCCTGCAGTGGAGACTAAAAAGGACCTGATGATGATGATGCAATTTCGTGATGATAGGTTCAGTAGATAGGGCGTGAAAGCGTAACAAACAAATAAACCAATAACAAACTCACTTTTATTAGTTAGGATAGGACTAGGATTGTAGATATCGGAACAGTCAGAGTTGAGCAAGATCAATCAATCAATCATCTTTATTGTGGATTATAGGTTAGGTTACAGAAGCTGGAGTTACACGTTTAAAATAAGTTACACTATGTCCTACCGCTAGAGTTTACAATAGTTAATTTGAAATAATTACAATTGAATCTAAGATTAAATTTGTATCAATTAAAATCCCTACGGTATGAGCAAGTAAAACCTTATTCTCGTCAATAAAAGTCAAAGTCAAAGATTTTTATTCTAAATGACGTTCAAAATTGTATCTCTTTTTGAACGTAATTTTTTTTCATTCTCATTATTTTTATTTTTAATATGCAAAATTGAAAAACTACTAGCGTTTTGTAATGGCCACTGGTGAGAAAAATACGCCGAAAGAAACTCAATCCAGACTTGGTCCCTACGTGCCTGAAGGGCTTCGATTACAATGTATTACAATTTTTATATATTTCTAATGTCATTTATATTTATTACAATAAAGCTTTTAATAACTTCGAAATTTACAAACCACACCAGATTTTAGTAGCTCGATGTTAGACATTAGCAATAGCTATAACCTGTAGCCCTGTAGTCTGTCAGCATTTAGACTAGGTTTATATTGTTCTAGTTGTGTGCGAGTTTAATAGGCAAGTGTTTTTTTCAGCAGAGCTCAATGTAGTTCAGTGTGTATGTTATTCAGGTATGTATATGATAGAGCCTAACTTGATAGTTTATTATAAGCAATAACTATAACCTGTTGCCCTGTAGTCTGTCAGCATTTAGACTAGGTTTATATTGTGCTAGTTGTGTGCGAGTTTAAGAGGCAAGTGATTTTTCAGAGCTCAATGTATTTCAGTGTGTATGTTATTTAGGTATGTACATGATAGAGCCTAACTTGATTGTTTATTATAGGCAATAGCTATAACCTTGTTGCCCTGTAGTCTGTCAGCATTTAGACTAGGTTTATATTGTGCGAGTAGCGTGCGAGTTTAAGAGGCAAGTGTTTTTTTCAGCAGAGCTCAATGTAGTTCAGTGTGTATGTTATTCAGGTATGTACATGATAGAGCCTAACTTGATAGTTTATTATTAGCAATAGCTATAACCTGTTGCCCTGTAGTCTGTCAGCATTTAGACTAGGTTTATATTGTGCTAGTTGTGTGTGAGTTTAAGAGGCAAGTGTTTTTTTCAGCAGAGCTTAATGTAGTTGAGTGTGTATGTTATTCAGGTATGTACATGACAGAGCCTAACTTGATAGTTTATTATAAGCAATAGCTAGCTGTAGTAGTCTCTCAGCATTTAGACAAGGTTCATATTGTGCAAGTTGCGTGCAAGTTTAGGAGGCGAGTCTTTTTTTCTACAATCATCATCATCATCATCAGGTCCTTCTAGTCTCCACTGCAGGAGCACGACCCTCTCTGCACTACCAGAGCCATATACTAGCCTGAGTAGTCAGAGGATTTGGCCTACACTCTCCACGCTGGCCAGACGGGTTGGAGAGGTCTCTTTGATGTTAATAAGCTTTGTTTAGCTTGTGTTTCCTTAGTCGCCTTTTACGACATCCACGGGATGACTTGGAGTGGTCCTATTCTACTCTGCCGGGAACCACACAGCCATTTTCTACAATACTCAATCCGAATCAAAGTATGTGTGAGTGATATTGGGCTGATATGACTTGATATTTGGGCATAAGCGATAGTTAATAACCAGTAGCACTAGAATTTAGATGGTGCGTTTTGCGTGCGATTTAAGAGGAAGTCTGTTTTTCACAGAGTTTAATGCAGTTTATTGTTGTTCTCCAGATATGTGCGTAACAGTTAAGCGTGATTTAACTTGATATTTTAGCAATACGTTTTACTTGTGGCCCTGTAGTCTATCAGAATTTAGATAAAGCTTTTTTTGGGTAAATTACCTTTGAGCCTAACAGGCAATTAGATTTTTTTCATCTCACCAACCCTAAAACAATGTCATTGAATGCGAGCAAAGTGGGCTGGATGGTCGCTATTACGACCACGGGCTATAAGTTTTCTTACAAATTACATTAATCCCGAGAGCGTGTAAATATTTTTTTTTTATTTAATGGGCCACTCTACCACGCACGAGTGTGAAATCTTCTACATCAAAAAAGTTTTCAAGTTGAATATTCAAATTTAGAATTACCTAAAGACACTATTTAATATGTAGAAAATATAATAATTAGGAATATATAGGAACCTAAGGTGGAACCTAGTGATTACACTACTCTACACTACTCCATCAATTGATTGCGCTGGGGTTGCACGTCCCTATCAATGGCACCGTATTTATCAAAGCATCAGAAAATAGGGATTGCCTTAAGCATTGGGTTCCTTGGGTTAATACATAAACACTTGCTATCTTACTCGACCAATGTGTACTAGTTTAGCATCGATGCACTAGGTATACGTGAGTGGTTCGTCGCGGTGACTGACCCGTGATATGCAATAATGTTGAGCATCGCAATAGTGAAAAATGAACGCTTCATTATTTATGAGATCCTGGTAGCTCGTATGCTAAAGATATTAGTGTCGTTGGTCGACTAATGACATTTAGCTAAAGGTTTTTAACGATTTTGTTTATAACTAGTAGTGTTTTAATATAAATCGTAAAAGACGGCAAATTATCTATCGAATAAAAGTGCCAAGCTTGTGTTCCCTAAGTCGCCTTCTACGACATCCACGTGCAGACTTGAAGCGGTCCTGTTCTACTCTGCCGGGAGCCACACGGCTAACTCTTTCCCAATCCATGAAGCCAAGTCTATTAGGCCCACAAAACAATTCTAAACACGCGCGCATTATCCATATCATCATCAGGTCTTTCTTAGTCTCCATTGCAGAAACTCGACCTTATCTGTACTACCTAAGCCATATATTTGCCAGAGCAGTCAGAAGATTTGGCCTACACGTTGGCCAGATGGTTGATCTCTTTGATGTTTATAAGCTTGCTTAGCTTGTGTTCTCTAAGACGCCTTCTACAACAACCACGGGCAGAAATGGAGTGGTCCTATTCTATAATAATATATTCTGCCAAGAATCATACACAAAATCTTGGAGTGATCTTATTCTACTCTGCCGGGAATTAAACAGCAACTCTTTCCCGATCCATGAAACCAATTTTATACGGATCACAAAATAAATCTAAATACGCGCGCGTTATTATCATCACCAGGTCTTTCTTAGTTTCCACTTCAGGAGCACAACCCTCTCTGTACTTCCAAAACCATATATTAGCACCCATATATTCGCCAGAGCAGTCAGAGGATTTGGCCTACACTTTGGCCAGGTTTCTTATATGTTTATAAGCTTTGTTTAGCTTGTGTTCCCTAAGTCGCCTTCTACGACATCCACTGACAGACTGGGAGTAGTCCTATTCTACTCTGCCGGGAACCACACATCAAACTCTATCCCGATCCATGAAAATAAGTTTATTCACCCCACAAAATAATATTTATTACGCGCGCATTATCCACATCATCAAGTCTTTTGTAGTCTCCACTGCAGGAGCAGTTAGCCAGAGCAGTCAGAGGATTTGGCCTACACTCTCCACGCTGACCAGACGGGTTGGTCTCTTTGATGTTTATAAGCTTTATTTAGCTTGTGTTTCCTAAGTCGCCTTTTACGACATCCACGGGAAGGCTTGGAGTGGTCCTATTCAACTCTGCCGGGAACCACACGGTAAACTCTTTGCCGATCCATGAAACCAAGTTTATACGGCACACAAATATTCTAAACACGCGCACATTATCCACATACTCAACTTTTAATGACTCGTAAACGGAGCCCGTAAACTCGTTCTAAGACATCCATCCGAAACAAAAGGTATATAATATATGCTACCTTCTTACTAATGTGAATATGATCTGTGTCTGTACATTGATTTAATTAAATTAAGAGCGTATACTAGCAGTATTTTTTCAATATGGTTTCCATACAAATGTATTTCTCCATTTTCTCACTGAAAACTGATTCTAGAGCCACAATTCCTTTTTCATAAAATCTAGTACTAAAATAGGATTGCCCCTATTTTTTCCAAAAAAACTGTTTTTGTAATTTTTTTTTCTTTTAAACAGGTTTTTAGAAAAAAATAAAACATAGGAACATACCTATTTTAGTAATAGATTGTATGTAAAAAGAATTGTGCCTCTAGAAGCAGTTTTCAGCGAGAAAATTGAGAAATACATTTGTATGGAAAATGCACTGCTAGTATACCCTCTTAAAGAAGAATCTCTTGCAAATTTGTTTGTTCTGTCTGTGTAAGTCGCCAACACTAGTGCTAGATTTATACACAAGCGCCACCCAGCAATTCATTATTTTAATCCTAAATTATATCGAATTTTAAAACAACAAGTACATAACTAGAAAATTAGTTGTAGCATTTTCACTAATATTCGTTTGATAAATTAAGAGAAAAATAGGTTAACTGATTTTTCTCTTTAAATATGACACTAGTAAATTACTTGTAATAAACAAAAAATACTACAAGTAATTCACTAGTTTCGTACTTGCTAGATTTTTAAAATTCGATATAGGTATTTTAGGATTTAATGAATTTAATTGCTGGGTGGCGCTAGTGTTACTATAAGAACGCCTTAAGTGGCTTAGTTCAGTGAAACTAGCACCATCCATCATTTTATTTTTGAACTGATGATCTGTGTCTTGCATTGATTTCCATCCATCCATCCATCAGGTCTTTTTTTAGTCTCCACTGCAGGAGCACGACCCTCTCTGTTCTACCACAGCAATATATTAGCCAGAGTAGTCAGAAGATTTGGCCTACACTCTCCACGCTGGCCAGACGGGTTGGAGAGGTCTTTTTGATGTTTGTAAGCTTTATTTAGCTTGTGTTTCCTAAGTCGCCTTTTACGACATCCACGGGAAGACTTGGAGAGGTCCTATTCTACTCTGCCGGGAACCACACGGCATTGATTTAATCTACCCATACTAAAAATATATATATTTTTTAGTAAGTAAGAGGAGAGGGAAGAGAGTTAGTATAAGTCGCGAGAAAACAGCTCTTAATACATAAATATAAAGGGATTAATTTACACACAAACTGGTCTAGCCCCATAGTTAGTTGTAAACTTGTGTCGTGAGATACTGGAACTCAATGAAACTATATTTTACAATAGATACTTACATAGGTAGATGAACATCCAATACCCAGGTTACTCTGATAAAGATCATTTCCTATTATGAACTGGCCAGGAATCGAATCCGGGACGACTTATGTCGCAGGCCGGCGTGATAACAATGAAAGTGAGTTTGTATATTTGTTTGTTCGTTACCTCTTAAGAGTCGCCTGGAAGCGCATGTCTCCATACAAACGGAAAAAGGGAATTGTGGCAATATTTGATAATTTTAGGGTAAAATTAAGCATCCAATCAATTAATCTCATTATAATCTACGTACGCTCCTATACAGTTTGTTTAAATTATCAAATGTTGGAGAATTATACGCGTTTCAAGATTTCCATACAAATTTGAAAAGGCTTGTAATTCTCAAACCATTGGTATTTTAACCAAGCTGTATAGGAACGTACGTAGATTATAATGAGATTAATTGATTTAATCCCTTCGTCCATTTTGGTAACTAAAGTTACAAGAGAAGATTGATCTTTCGCTGTTTGCTTAATTTTACTCCAAAATTATCAAATATTGCAACAATTCCCTTTTTCCATTTGTATGGAGACATGCGCTTCCAGGCGACTCTTAACGCTTTATTTTGAAATTTGGCATACGTATAAATTAAGATATTGAGATGGACATAGGGTGCGTTTCTGAAAGGTACCCCATGAAAAGTCCTTCCATCCCGGAAAAAATAGCTAATATGCTATAAAAATCAGCCAACTGTAAGAAAATTATTGACGACAACAATGGGCATGTTGACTAAATTTTTTTTCATGTTGCTATGTAAAGACCTGCCAAAAATAAACACAATAGTGACAGAAATACATTTCTAAACAAAAAACTCTTTCAGTTATAAAAGTTTTAAAGACACGTGTTTTTAGACGTGAAAACGCGCGGCTGAAATGCCTACATATTTGTGACGTCACAAGCTTGTATTTTGTATGGGTGGCGCGAGAACTTTGTTTGGTAGCTATACGAAATATTTCGTTTATGGTAATGGTTTCATAATAAAAGTTGCTATAAATTTTGCAGACTGAAATACAGTATAATTGTAATTAAAGATTTTCATACTTTAAAAAATGGTCCTATTCACCCAACTTTAAAGAAGCTTTAAGATCACTTAACGAATCGATATCAAATTAAAAGTGTTCTTTATAGTGTTTTTAGACAGAAATGAGTCTCATTAGAAACAAATTTTATATAATCTTAACATTAGGCAACTACCGTATAATGAACTAATGTGCTCACCATATGATATTAAAATATCCTAGATAAATAAAACTTCTTGACTTTGATTTTGAAATCATAAGTGTTCTAAGAAACCAATATTTAATAAAGAATTTGATTTGAGTGCTTGTTTTAATATTATAAGATCATATGCAGTTGTAGTTGGCACAAAAGGAGTCGCCAACATAAACCAGTATGTCATATAATGATCCCAGGCCATAAACTGCGACATCAAATATTTTGCACCTCTAAACGAGGGTGAGCCTATAAAAAAGTTAGCATATGGTCGTAACTTTTATTTTAACGTCCAACTCTGCTTTACAAGGAGTTTGGGAGTCAATGGTGGGTGGATAGCAGCAATGGTTGATGTGTCATTAGTGTATGCAAGGGGATGGTTTAGTGCGGTTTTATAGTTCCGTTGTTGGCCGCTGGTAGGCGCTAGTTGAGGGTTTTGAGGAATTAATGTTGGGCCAGGAAATTGGATGGCGATGACGCAAAACATCATTGTTGAAAAATTTTAACATCACAAAGGAAGTCGTTATTTTGATGATTTTACTAATGAAAGTGGCTGACTACTGCTTAGTTGGAATTATCTCCTTGATACATGCATACATACATATTATCACGTCTTTATCCCTTGCGGGGTAGACAGAGCCCATCTCCTTGATCAACTTTCATTAACATTTTGAGGAGCCCGATGGTCCAGTGGGTGTGAGCTCTATGAGCGCTTACGTATGTTAAGCAATCCCTGGTGCAGTCCCTACTTGGATGGGTGACCGCAAGTTGCATAAAAATATCTCGAGCTCCTCCGTGCTTCGGAAGGCACGTTAAGCCGTTGGTCCCGGCTGTCATCGTTGATGGCAGTCGTTAAGCTATGTCAGATGCCTTTAGGCAGCTTGAAAAATCTGACACCAGTGTTGGCCACTTACACATACGAAAAACAAACAACACAAACATTAACATTTTAAATACATCACAACACGCCTCATCGCGGCAGCGAGCGACCCTCGTGCTGACAGCCATTTAGAATGCTGCCAGTGTTCTTGGAACGTTGCCTCGATTTGGTGGGTTGGAAGAAGTATTCCATTTGTAATCGTTTTATTAATATTTTTGTATTGTTTTGAAATAAACTTTTTCACCCTAATAACATTTACTTTTACTTTATTCACAACCACACCTGGGCTGCTGACGTCGTATTTTAAAGTGGGTTGATAGTTTTCCTCAAAGCATAGATATTATAATTATACAGGGCAATGTGATATTAAACGTTGCGTGTATTACATACTTATTTCGAATACTCCTTTCTTAACGTCAATAAATATTTGCAGTCCCAGAGGAACCTGGTGCAACTGTCCAAAATTGTTTTCGAGGCTCAACCGTGCCTACCGTAATTCCACTTTTAACGATCGCCCGTGAATTTTGGCCGTTTTCATTTATCGGCACGCACAAAACGCGTCCTTTATACGGACGATTCGCTATAACATATATCTTATCATCATCATCAGGTCTTTGTTAATCTCCACTGCAACAGCTATGGCTCTCTCTGTACTACTAGAGCCATATAAGATAGATCAGATAGAGGATGCGGCCTATACTTTCCACGCTGGCCAGACGGGTTAGAGAAGTTTCTTTGATGTTTATAAGCTTTAATTAGCTTGTGTTTCCTGAGTCGCCTTCTGATATCCACGGGAAGACTTGGAGTGATCCTACTCTGTTCTGCCGGGAACCACACGGTGTAGATGATACCCCTGACCGAAATAAGAAGTCTAGTACAGCGGTCCATGGCGTTCGGCCACGAAAGTAATTTTAAACCCAACCGTGCCGACCCTAATCCCACTTTTTACGATCGCCCGCGAATTCCCGCCGTTTTCATTTATCGACGCGGGCGATACGCGTCCTTTATATGAACGATTTGCTATGTCATAATATGTCATCATTATCAGGTCTTTGTTAATCTCCACTACCGGAACATGACCCTCTCTGTACTACCAGAGCCATATAAGACAGATCAGATAGAGGATTTGGCCTACACTCTCCAGGAAAGATTAGAGAGGTCTCTTTGATGTTTATAAGCTTTATTTAGCTTGAGTTTCCTAAGTTAACTTCTACGACATCCACGGGAAGATTTGGAGTGACCCTATTCTACTCTGCCGGGAACACACGGTGTGGATGACACCCCTGACCAAAATAAGAAACCTAGTGCAGCGGTCCAAAAGTACCTCGTGGCGTTGGGCCACGAAGGTAATTTTGGGCCGCTACCAAAAAACTTTCGTGGCCCAACCGTGCCGACCCTAATCCCACTTTTTACGATCGCCCGCGAATTCCTGCCGTTTTCATTTATCGACGCGCACAATACGCGTCCTTTATACGGACGATTTGCGATGTCATATATCTGCTACTATCTATATAAATGTATGAGCCCCGGAATCTATGAACAGTGTTTACCGAGCGATATTGACTTGAAAGATTTTCGCGTCAGGTTTTATATCTCTAAAGAGGTAGCTGACTTTAAGGTTATTTATTTACTACTTACTTATTTAGAGGTAATTAAACTAAAGTTAATAAAGAAAAGATGTGGATTTTGAAGCAGCTTAGCACGAATGGTCTGCTCGGCCTCTTTAAGACTACTTTAAGTATCATATGTTGTTTATTATCTTTGCACACTCGATCGTTAACATAAACATGTTCCAAAAATAATAAATCTATGTATATTGAAATTTTAACATGAAAACAGAAAAAAGAAAGAAAAAAGAAAAGAAAGAAAAAGACAATAAGGAATAAATATTCGTAATCATATAAAGCCCTTCAGGCGAGTAGGCGACCAAAACTGTTGATAAGAGTTTCTTTCGGCGTTTCTTCTCTGCAGTGGTCGGTTCCGAAACGCTAGTAGTCTGTAGCTTTTGAACAATTAATAAATACATATTATCTAATAAGATAATTTTAAATATGATATGACGTGAAAAAGTGCCTGCAAATGCCTGCAAAAAAAAAATCAAATAAACATTTTGATTTTGATTTTTGAATTTATGACAGTTGTTCAAATTATTTTTGTCTTGACTTCCCAAGTAATAATTTTAAATTTCATGATGGTTTAATGTAATATCGCGACACTCTGACAGAGTACATGCGCATGACATTTCATCGGTGCTTTGTATCTTCTTTGTATATTGAATAACATCATCATCATCATCTTCAGCCTATACCTGTCCACTGCTGGACATAGGCCTTCCCAATTGTATGACATGTTTGCTATTAATAAATGAATATGAATGTCGGATTGGATACGCTCAGAACTCGCTTTACTCTTCATTAAGAATCATCTGTAAAGCGCAGAATCACTTTTTAAATAATTGTAAGGTCTTTAACTTTCATACTATGGCTGTCAAAAATGTCAATTATTGTTGTTTAATGGAAGGAAGGCAAGAGGACAGAAACAACGGTTTGTATTATATTTCACATAGGTAATTTTATATAACCATAACCAAGAAAAAGGTCTTGTATATCTTTCGTATCAGGTTGTGTAATATAAACATTAACGTTGATGAAATTTATTCTCAAGTTTCTAATAGAAGACTTTTACATGGTACTCGATGGTGGTGGTTCTCGATTGTCGAATGTAAATTAGAAATTTACACTCGACGATCGAGAAAATTGTGCTGTACCATTAGTTGAGCATACCATCCTAATATTTTTTCATCTTTCCGTCACACCTGTATATTATTGTATAAGTGATTTTCAACTGAGATATCTATGAATATAATATAGTTGTATGTATTCAAAGCACCTATAGTAACTGTATTGTTGTTACAAAGACATAGCTAAATAATAACATAACTTAAGGCTCATCTATAAAGAAGACCCAAAAAAGTAGCAGTCATTAAGCATAAAGTCTGTTTGTAAGATTTCGTATTTTAATATATAGTAAAAGATTCAGTACAATTTATCAAAATTAAAGAGATTTTCTTAGCGACAAAGTAGTTGGTAACAGCCCTACGTTGTTCAATTTTAATCCTTCTTTATTTCCCGCGCAAGTGTTGCGTATTTGTCTTCTGTTTAACGATTCTATCTGGTTCCAACAAGATATTGTTTCTTAGAGCTTGCTATAAAACGTAAAAGAAATTCAAGCGATATTTTTTTTAGTATAGAGTGTTTTAAAGGAGCCTGTGTTTACCTCTATGAAAATTACAAAAGAGTCAAACAATGAAATTTGTTCCAGAAATAGTGACAAGTTGTATGTTTTCAAACCACTTATAGTAACTCTTATGTTAATACCTTAGAATAAAGGCGATAAATTAGTTGTACGCAGCCCTGAGTTGTTCAGTTTTAATCCTTCTTTATTTCCCGCGCAAGTGTTGCGTATTTGTCTTCTGTTTAACGATTCTATCTGGTTCCAACAAGATATTGTTTCTCAGAGCTCGCTACAACATGTAAGTGATTTTAAAACCTTCCGGTTAAAATTGCTTTCCAATGCGAAACTCTAGTTTGTTTTATTTGTTTGTAAGAGCTCAGTAATCTTTCGAGCTTTTCTAAAACATTTTACTTGCATTCAGTAGAGAGCTATTAGGAACAGACTTTAATTTAATGGACGTAAGTAACAAAAAAAAACATGTCTCGTTCTGATCATTCGTAACATGGTTCACCAACAACACCACCAACAAGTGGGCCTTAAAATGAACATGGACAAGACGAAAATTATGTCGAATGTCCATGTTGCGCCTTCACCAGTGATTGTTAAGCTATGTCAGATGCCTCAAGGCAGCTTGAAAAATCTGACACCAGTGTTGGCCACTTACACATACGAAAAACAAAAAAACAAACCAGTGATTGTTGGAAACTTCAGCCTTGAACCTGTAGAGCAGTACATTTACTTGGGTCAATTGATCCAGGTCGGCAGCTCCAGTTTCAAGGACGAGGTCTTTCGTCGAATCCGACTCGGCTGGGCAGCGTTCGGGAAGCTCCGCAACGTCTTCTCGTCCAAAATACCTCAGTGCCTAAAGTCGAAAGTCTTTGACCAATGTGTGTTACCAGTGATGATTTACGGGTCCGAAACGTGGTCCCTTACTATGGGCCTCATAAGAAAGCTCAAGGTCGCTCAAAGAGCTATGGAGAAGGCTATGCTCGGTGTTTCTCTGCGAGATCGAATCAGAAACGAGGAGATCCGTAGAAGAACCAAGGTCACTGACATAGCCCAGCGGATTAGCTCTTTGAAGTGGCAGTGGGCGGGGCACATATCGCGAAGAACCGATGGCCGATGGGGCAGAAAGGTTCTTGAATGGCGACCACGTACCGGCAAGCGCAGCGTTGGACACCCACCGACCAGGTGGTCGGACGACCTGATAAAGGTCGCAGGAAGGCGCTGGATGCAGGCCGCTTCCAACCGGTCATATTGGAAATCCTTGGGGGAGGCTTATGTCTAGCAGTGGACTTCTTGCGGCTGAATTGATGATGATGATGATGAACATGGTTTACTTACTACCGTGGTATCTATAAACGAATCCACATTCTTTTGATAATGCAAAAGTAAATAAGTGTGTCAACTGAACAACTTTACTTATGGGATCGATGCAAATAAAAATAAAATCAGCAAAGTGCGAGTCGCGACTCGCGCACGAAGAGCTCCCTACCATTATCTATAGTTACAACATTATAATGATAATGATGATTACAATGCTGTAATAATAGAGTAAGATATTGATTAATAAATAAATAAATAAATATATTGAACAGACAGCGGAACCTAATTCATTTTATATTATACAAGGATGACTATATAATTTTTTTCGACACTTTATTTCATTTTCTGCATTTAAAATCTGTAATAAAATGTTATCAAAAAGAAATAGACATGTTTTTCCATATAAAAGTTGTGGAGAAGAAGTGTACAATCTTTGCTTCAATCACTTGGCTGTCTTCATTATAAAAGTAATGTTAGAGAAATTGCGCCTGCATACCAGTTGGACTTCAATTTTATAGTTACACCAGGCTTTTTCCTTGATTTATTCCGACTTTTGTGCGAACACACTCCTATAGATATAAGTATATCTCTCTGTATTGATTGACTAAAATAATCAATAGAGGAGGAGTTAATTGAGAAGACTTTTTTAATGATTCCATTGGTTATTGATTCATATTATATAATATGTTTGGTATTGAACTAAAAATAATTTGAATTCACGTTCCCAACATGAAAACGAACAACTTTTTACTGTGACTAAGCCTGAAATTGAGATAAATTAAGAAGCTTTTCCATAGTGCGTTAAATAGCTACTCATCATCATCATTTCGTGTAGGTGACACGGTCAATCGACCTTGCACACCCTGGTGTCAGAGTTCTTCGGAACCGCCTTTCGGCCTCTGACGTGGTTCCTTTAACGACTACCAGATGGCAGCCGGGACCACCCCGGCTTAACGTGCCTTCCGAAGCACGGAATCATCTTTCTTATCAGACAATCAGGTGATTCATGCCTGCAATGTCCTAACCGAACTGGAAACAACTTAACAAAGTATGCTTCCCGTGGGAATCGAACCCACGACCCCCGGGTCAACAAAGCGAACGCCTTAACCACTGGACCACGGAGTAGCAGACGTTTTTACAACCTTTTAGCACACCTTTCAAAGCACACTAGTGACTCTAACGGAAAATTCCCACGCAATATTTATTGCAGTTATATCTTCTTGCATCTGAAGTGATTATGATGAAGGTGAGTCAGTTAACAACGAAATATAATACTTTCTCGTATGACACATCTCATACATAGGTATACCGCATAAAGCCCTTTGTGCGATATAATTTACATTGTTACCTTCATAAATTAGAGCGCCTGGGGACAAAGCATCGAAAGTGCGAGTATTGTGACTCATCTTTGTTAATTACGTATTGTACCGCAGACAGACAGGCGGATTAGGGATCCTTCTGTGTAAATATGATTTGTAATGCTCAAATATTGTTCAGTAATCATTTGGTTTTCGGTTTTGCGAAATTTGTTTTCTTGTCGTGGTCTGCAGGCAGCTTCCAACTGGCCATATTGGAAATTCTAGGCGGAGACCTATGTCCAGCAGTGGACTTCTTGAGGATGAGATAATAATTTCGTGGTCTTCCTCAGCAGTCAGTTGTGTTTTATTTTTCTTACGGCAGCATGAATTGGTAATTTGGTGTAAAAATGAATTTTAATTCATGTAATTAAATCGAAATATCTGAATGTGCAATAATTATGGTAAATTTTATACAGATTTCAGGCATCCAACTTGATAGTTTGTCTCAAATAATTCACCATATAATAGCATGCAATGTTTTAAAATAAAATAATCTGAGCTGACAAGTTAATCTACTCGTATAAGTTTAGTAATCAAATCTAGCGATACAATCTTCTGACTGCTCTGGATAATATATAGCTCTAGTACCTAGTACAGAGAGGGTCATGCTCCTGCAGTGGAGACTACGAAAGACCTGATGATGATGATGATGAGTTGTGGGCCTAAGTTAGTCATAGTCATCAAAGTACTCAGCAAGATTTTGATGTTTCGATTAACTTACTTGACGATGGCTTTTTGGGGGAACGTAATTATAATTAAAACGCTAGTAGTTTTTCTATATTGCATATAAAAAAACAACATTATTTATTAAAATATGACTTTCAAAAAGAGATACATGTATCTAATTTTGAATAAAAATCTTTGACTTTGGACTAAAGGGTAAATGTTACCTACGGAACCAAATTATTGTTTAAAAAATATAAATTTCATGTCCTGGTTTCATTTTATAATGCACTCATTTCTTTGCGTTTGACAAGTGCGTATTAGTAATAAGTGATTCACATGTCTGCAAGATTTTTAATGTGTCGATTGACGACAGGCCAGATCTTCTTCAGTCTCCACTGCAGGAGCAAGACCCTCTGTATTACCAGAGCCATTTATTAGCCAGAGCAGTCAGAGGATTTGGCTTTTACTTTCCACACTGGCCAAACGGGTTGGAAAGGTCTGTTTGATGTTTATAATAAATAAATATATACGGACAAATCACACAGATTGAGCTAGCCCCAAAGTAAGTTCTTATGAAAGACTTGTGTTATGGGATACTAACTCAACGATACTATATTTTATAACAAATACATATATAGATAAACATCCAAGACACAGGTCAATCTGAAAAAGATCATTTTCCATCTTGACCTGACCGGGGATCGAACCCGGGACCATCCGTGTCGCCGGCAGGCGTGATGACCGCTGCGCCACGGAGCTTGCACGGAGCACGGAGTTGTTTAGCTTGTATTTCCTAAGTCGCCTTCTACGACATCCACGAGAAGACTTGGACGGGGTCCCTTTCTATTCTGCCGGGAACCACACGTCATAATTTGTGGGAACATAATTATAATTAAAGGGAAAATGCTACCTACGGAACCAAAATATTATTATAATAAATTCAGATCATAACATATCCTGGTTCCATTAAAACAGCGTAATTTCTTTGCGTTTGACAAGTGCGTATTAGTTGTGATTCATATGTCTGCAATTTTTTTGTGTGTTGATTGACGATACCTTTTTGGGGGAATTTTATTATGATATACAGGAAGTTCTTTGAGGTAAAGTTGGCATACGTCTGTTTACACAAATACGAGTACCTGGCGAGACGAGACATGATGAGATGTATGTACGTCATTGGTTAAATGATTTTGAATTGACGAAAAAACGGGAGGTATTCCTCGAAGCGCACCTAATGAAGCGCCTCCTTATTATTCTTCGGAGCGCACCATTTAGGTGCGCTTACATTTAATATTTAAGCGATGGCAATTAAAAATATTAAAATTTTATTCCTTGAAGCGCAGCTGTTTAAGTTAAAAATAAAATGGGTAAAATTGCTACTTTTATTTCCATCACTAATTAAAATTAAGAACAATGAATTCCAATTGCAAAATAATAAAAAAATATAAGTACCAAAAATAAAACAAGTAATTTACTTCTGAATTACTGACGAAGATTTCATCAATTTGATTTGATGTAGCAATACAAAGCCGTTAGCCAAGCCGTGTAGTTCCCGGTAGAGTAGAATAGGACCACTCCAAGTCTCCCTGTGGATGTCGTAGAAGTCGACTAAGGAAAGAAAAGCTAAACAAAGCTACAAACATCAAAGAGACCTCTCCAACCCGTCTGGCCAGCGTGGAGAGTTAATACGAAATTTCTTCGCCATTACTAACTGCAGCTGCGAAAATATATTTAATGCCGTACAAGCACTGAAATATTAATAATTAAAGAATAAAGGAACTGAATATATTTTCACTTCACATGCATTAGTTTTTCTTTGTTCTATGACCTCGTTTCGTTGAGTCACAATCCCTTCATGAAAGTACTTATAGTTACAGTTGAGTCATACAAATATCAACATATAATTATCTTTAGCTAATATTTGTCCATGTTGCAGGATTGAGTGATTTATGAAAGGTGTTTATTGTTAAAATATTTGCGAACTTATAATGTATATAAATTAAGTCGCTAAATACGGGTTCATCGCGTTTATTAAATTACTAGCAGCCTTGCTCATGAATCACTATATCTATTGCTAAAAGCTTAATTTAAGGCCCCACACTAGGCACACTAGCGACGCCAATAATTTTATTCCTAATACTTTACAAATAGAAAGAAATTCAAGAATGTAAATCATATAAGCCTTAGTAAATAACCTGAAGTATTTTTGGAATCATGTTTTAATATTATGAGGTGGTGGGGCCTTAATTCCGTTAATTAGTTCAAATGTCTAAGCGAATAGACAGCGGAAGCATGTAGTCCCTATGATTTGTTCTCAGGGACTCGCATAGATGGCGCCACTCGTTACTACACAACATTGTATTATGCCTACTATGTAAGGCACATAGCGCGAAGAACCGATGGCCGATGGGGCAGAAAGGTTCTTGAATGGTGACCACGTACCGGCAAGCGCAGCGTTGGACACCCACCGACCCGGTGGTCGGACGACCTGATAAAGATCGCAGGAAGGCGCTGGATGCAGGCCGCTTCCAACCGGTCTTATTGGAAATCCTTGGGGAAGGCCTATGTCCAACAGCGGACATTGCGGCTGAAATGACGATAATGTAAGTTGAAGGTGTCTATTATCTATGTTAAATGAACCATGCAATGTCTATGCCTATAATTTTTTAAATTTCAATTTGATAGCTTTCCGGATATAGGTACATAGTTCACGTTATCTGTATGCCTTGCAGTCTTCTGTTGAGCGTGAGATTTTAATGAATTGATGGTATGAGTTAAGATATTCAAAACTAAGTAAGCTCCCAAATTAGGAGTACGTTTTTAGGGTTCCGTAGTAAACTAGGAACCCTTATAGTTTCGCCATGTCTGTCTGTCTGTCTGTCTGTCTGTCTGTCTGTCTGTCCGTCCGCGGTTTTACTCAGAGACTATAAGTACTAGAAAGCTGTAATTTGGTATGAGTGTGTATATTAATCATGGCAAAAAAGTCGTAGAAAAAAACCTTGAAAAAATATTTTTTTTTGGGTAGCTCCCATACAAGTAAAGTGGGGGAGTAATTTTTTTTTCTCTATTTACCCATCGTGTGGGGTATCGTTAAAAAGGTCTTTCAAAAATATTGTGAGGTTAAGAACACCATTTTTCGATTTAGGGATCCGTTTCCGAAATATTTGGTTTTAAAGTGCAAAATTTTGTTAGAGGTACGTGTCCCCCCCTCTATCTGCTAAACGGTTATATATGGATACGTGAAAAAAATTACAGCAATAGTATATATACTGAAGTTGAAAGGAAAACTATCAGAGCTGGGTACTAAGTGCAAACTAAAAAGTTATAGGCAACCAACTTATAAAATGTACTGGAAAATGTAAAATTTCATACAATCTTCATTGTTAGATGTTTTTGGTCGTTAGACTGTGAGGTGTGAGTGTAAACAGTGTGAACTCAAAGTTGTCATTCGCAACTACGGAACCCTACACTGCGCGTGGCCCGACACGCACTTGGCCGGTTTTAATATCAATAGTCGTCACAGATGGACAAAATGCTATGCTAGAGAGCTTCAATCACGAGGTTCACGCACCTGCAGTGGTGACTAAAAAGACCTGATGATGATGAAGAGCTTCAATCAAGGCCTATTACTTTTACGCGACTACGCTTAGTTGGTAAGGCACTGGTCTTACGAAGACCAGGTAATCTGTTTGGAACCTCACTTGGATTTTTTGAATCTCATTTCTTTTTGTGAATAAAATTAATTTATTACGGTTTTATCGCGTTTATCACATTATTTATACACCTAAAGTTTTGAACACTTTAGTGTTCGTGGTCGCAAGTAGACTAAGTTGACATTTTTTACTTAAAATAGTATAGACTGCGACTCGACAAGAAGAACATTTGTTATTATCATCATAACTTCAAAATGTCTTTTAGTAAGGCAGTGTTGGTTTTACTATTATTTAAAAGATCTTATTGGTAGGTTCATTAAACTTTAAAAAATAAGGTTCTCAATTATTCGGAATCCTTAAGTTTCTAATGTATTTTCCCTAATTAGTCGAATACGTAATTCTATTTAATTAATACAAAAATAATCCTATTTAACTTAAAATGGTCAAACAAATTTCCTGTCGGATTTATTTCAATTTTATTAAAATCTGTTTTAGTCTTTGATTGAAATAGATTTCAACTTAAAAGATTATCAATTAGGTAAACTAAATCATGTACCATCATGTGACCTACATGTTCATTTGCCGTCCTATTTCATAAAAAAGTAACAAAGCCACATTTCGCAA
Organism: Rhodophaea formosa; assembly: GCA_963082605.1. NCBI lineage: Eukaryota > Metazoa > Arthropoda > Insecta > Lepidoptera > Pyralidae > Rhodophaea > Rhodophaea formosa. Next base: position 17,786,367 of record OY720220.1, read on the forward strand.
TACGTTAATATGACTTATCATTCCAAACCGCGTATTCGCATAAACATCATAAAAAGTTCAAATGATATTCTAGACATCCAGAATCAATGAATAAATATGAAAAGAAAATACGCGTATTTCTGTGACAGACGATTTTGGTACGCGGAACGAGTATTAAATATCGCATATCGAGTATCTGTTTTGTTTGTTTCTTTATTTAGATATTTTTGCCATGTAAAACATATCATTTATTATCTTTTGCCCGTAGCGTTTGTTGGGATTGAACATGTGTTTGTATGTCAGTCTTTGTAGATATCTGGGTGTGATTATTTTAATGCTCGCAAAACTTTTTGTTTGAAATGTAATTTAATAACAGTATTCTTCATCATCATCATCATCATCATCAGGTCTTTTTATTAGTCTCCACTGCTGGAGCACGACCCTCTCTGTATTCTTAGTTTAACTTAATTGAAATAGGCTCAGCTATTTACATAAAAAATTTACTATAAAAATTATATAATGCTGCTTTGTTTACCAACTTGAATAAAAAAAATATTTTTGTTATTGGCGTAAGCTGGGATAGGAAAAAAAGGCATTTTAAAATTATTGAAATAGAAGAGGGAGATTGTAAGATACCTAATTCGAAACGACGACTTGATCAAGTACATCATAGAAGAAAAGATGGAAGAAAAACGGGGACCGGGAAGGTAGAGACGCACTTTTATGAAACAAATAAAAGGAAAAATAAAGGTTACTATTTATAAAGAATAGAAGGATATGGTTAAAGAAAGAGAGGAATGGAAATAGCTTCACCGACAAGAACCCAGCTCTTTAATTTGATATTGATTCCGTGTTTTATTTAACATCATCATCATCAGGTCTTTTTAATCTCCACTGCAGGAGCACGATCCTCTTTGTACTATCAGAGCCATAAATTATGATTTAACAACGGCCCCCTAAAAATATTACCCGATACCGTTTACAAAATTAACACCAAGAAGTGTTGACGAGTTATTGAGACCGAATATCGGGTATCAAGATGTCACAACTCAAAGCGAAACCAACTTTCAAGAAGTTGCGAATTCATTTGTCTGTCTGGAGTTTTGGTAGGTACCCAGCTGCGAGACATACTGCCACAAACGATGTCGAACATAAGGAAATTATTTATTTTTCATGGATTCAGGTTTTTATTTTGTTTGACTGTCTGGATGGTCACCGTGATTGGTAAAGATGATCACGCGTGCCTATCACGCATTTTTCAAATTCAATCACGCATGCTATTATATATTTTTTTAATCTGAATTAATATTTTTTGTCCATTTGCGACACCTACGTTGCAAGTGTCGAATACAAAATTAACAGAGCTTACAAGGGCTGTTTTATAAACTAAATGTTCGCCATTTTGCCTGACAGAGTGTCTCTCAGATGGGTAGTGACCCGGCAGGGCGTATTTGACACTAGCCATTCACCGCGGAAATCAAAACTGATTTTAGTAAACTGTGCTCGTCGACACAGCCTCTAAATTTATCTGTGTAGTCTGCTCACAAGATCGGATTTAACAACAAAATGTTCTCTATGTTATTCACCAGAGTGTTTGTCAGACAGTTACCTGACGGGGTCTATAATTCTTCACTAACTATTCACTACGGCGTCCAAAAGCTAATCTTAAATGTACATTAGTAAGTATATTATTTTAGGCGTTATTTGGTTTTCTACGTGTAATTGACCGAAAGACCGTTACTTCGGTTCTCATTCGTCCTTTTCGTAATTTGTTGGCGTTGCGACCTCGAGTCCAAACAACACCGAGGGTCGTAACGCATAGGTACTATGTAGTTTGCTCACAATGTTCGCCGTTTTGTGCGACAGAGTGTCTCTCAGACGGGTAGTGACCCGGCGGGGCCTATTCTACACTAGCCATTCACCCCGGCGGCGTCCAGACGACCTGTTACACAGCTCAGTTGGCACACTTGATGTTTATGAATGTTTATACAAGCTGTTGTGTTGTGATTAATAGTAATTTGCACTTAAATTCGTGTTTGGGATCGTCTCATGCTATACAGCATTGTGTAATTTAATGTTTAACAGAAACGAACTGGGGTTATTTCATTTTCCTATAACAAAGAAACTAGCAGATTAACTTTAGTCAGTATTTTTGACATTTTAGCGACCATCCATAAATTATGTCACATCAATTTCGTGATTTTTAAACCCTACCCTAGTCCTTGTCACATTTTGTGTTTTGGCACCACTTTGGAGAGTGAGAGTAACGTCACGTAATTGTAAGGAACTATCAAAACTAGTACATACTTTTGTTAGTAATGCTATTTCAGTTGTTATTATGGTTTTGTGTATGTGTGACGTCACAAAACTTGATTTCCTTGTCACACTTCTTCGATCCACTCCCTAATCTTCATGGTCTTTGAGAGGTTTTGATCAGTAAAACTTTTTTACCTCAATATCAGATACAATTTAAAAAAATCTATATTTGCATGTAAATTACATGTACGTAGTTTCATGAAATTTTCTCATCTGGTAGCGGGTCTGACAATTCCTCCATAATTCATCTGGGTCATTTCAAATAAAACACAAAATAATTTGGGCATGTTTAAAAAAGCTACGAGAGAAAAGTACATTAAGTGTCTTTGGCTATTAGGTCTTTATGGAAGTGGTTTTTAGGTCTTATAGACATGATTTTGTCTACCCCACACATATTAGAATGGTCTACCCCGTAAGGGAAACGACGTGATAGTATGAATATACGATTGTATATAGAAAATCTCTGTCCGATCCTGGGTGACTCAGCCTGTCATTTTGAACAACTTTTCAGGACTAAACATGGAAATTTGAAAAAAATCCCCAACAAAAGTGTGCTGTCAGCCGGGCATGTTATGTTTATGAAAATGTTGATTTGTTTTAGATTTTCCAGCATTAGTCCCATAGAAAAAGTTGCAGCGACTCGACGTGGAGCGACTCGACGTCAAGGCAACAAATCTCATATTGACGTGAGTCGCCCCTGTAGAATCAGACAGGGTTTTACTAACGTATTGTACTATATGCTATAACGTAAAGTACCTATCGTGAAAATGAACACGGAAGACAGAAGATCCAGCGCATCTCTGGCCTTGGGCGTCAAATCAGGAACTGCGCGCCACTCGTAAAATTAAATTATGTTGGAGCAGTGTTTACTGGATGCGACACGCTTTTACTACATTGTGTGATGAAAAACAGCGTGTTATGTTATTTTATTACACATTCGTTCTTCAGTTTGTTATTTGGAAAAACGTATTTTTATTAAGTCATGTATTTTGGTATTACGTAGAGGGTCATATAGGTCTGCTCAGCCTAATATATGGCACAAGTAGTACATAAAGGGTCGTGCTCCTGCAGTGGAGACTAAAAAAGACCTGATAAAGAAGATAGAGGGTCATGCTCCTGCAGTGGAAACAAAAAAAGACCTGATGATGATGCTGATGATATATTGAGCCGAGAACAGAAGGGTGTGGGACTTACCCACTTCCATCTGGTTGTAGTTAGATGCAAATCAATACCTTAAAAATCTCTCGCCATCAGTAGATGTAGCAGGGTTGTGCATGGTCGGCTGACCGTGTCACCTACACAAAAAGAAGAAGAAGTAGATGTAGCGGGAGTAAGGTGCTCTACTGCCACAAAGGAAGGAGTTCACTGAAGCAGGCCATCTAAAAGTAAGTGATTATCGCTACCCATGGATAACTGTAACAGCAGTGTGACAACAACTCTGTCCGTTTTTTGAAGGTTATAATACCTTGTTGGCGTAGTCACTATTAAAAAAAAAGCAGCAAGTTTCTGGTTTTTGCCACTAAATAAGCGTTCTAGAATCACATCTAGTATAACTACTTCGAGGGATTAAAATATTTCCATTTCACGTCACACATAGAACGCAGTTGATTGTTTTTTCTTTTAGAGAGAGAATCAGTGAGAGAATCACATCTAGAGTAAGTAATTCCGTGGTTATAATTATTCCATTTCGCATCACACATAAAGCTATTACTGCAATGCGCGCAACATACTGCGTTTATTTTTACGACCGTTTTATGTGCCACAAACATATGTTTACACTCTAGTGGAGTCATTTTGATGATGTCTAATTTAGATTTTACATGATTATATCATAGAATCGTATCGAGTTATGTCATTTAATATTAAGACAAGTACTTACAGACATTTTTTCGTTGTGCTATGAAATGTGCTTTAAAAATATTAGTGAAGAAATTACCTTTCTCACTCTTCAACTCTTAAAGGTTACAAAGTCAAAAATTTATCTCTGATCGTCAACTTCGCTACCAATTAAAATAGCAGACAATTGACGTCACTTTTTTATAATTTTGAGTAGGTGATGTGAGAAGTTCGGCAGCTATGTCAAATATTGCGTTTGATGAAATGTCTTTGTAACAAAAGTTGCTACAAAGAAAATAAATAAATATATACGGACAAATCACACAGATTGAGCTAGCCCCAAAGTAAGTTAGAGACTTGTGTTATGGTATACTAAATCAACGATACTATATTTTATAATAGATACTTATATAGATAAACATCCAAGACCCAGGTCAATCTGAAAAAGATCATTTTCCATCTTGACCTGACCGGGGATCGAACCCGGAACCATCCGTGTCGCAGGCAGGTGTGTTGACCGCTGCGCCACGGAAAGCCAAGCCAAGCTATATTATGGTCATCATCATCATCATCATCATTTCGTGTAGGTGACACGGTCAGTCTACCATGCACACCCTGGTGTCAGAGTTCTTCGGAACCGCCTTATATTATGGTAATCATCATCTTTTCAAAGTTCAAGAGCGAGTTCCTAATATTGTGATCTGATAAAAAAAGAAAGTTAAAGTTGCTTGAAAATGTGTTATGGAACTGAAATAGAGTCGGGCAGGACACCTGACAAGGCGAGGTGATGACAGTTGTAGCATAATTCTAACAGAATGGTTGCCATAGATTGCAAGGGATGCGAAGGATGAAGGTGAAGTTTGGCCTGCAGATAGTTATTATGATCCTAAATCATTAAAGAATTCTTAGCGAATGCTTAGCAATTTTTTGAATTTCACCCCATAAGGTGATCCATAAATTGTTTTTAACGCTAATGAAGCTGCAGGCAAACTTCAAACCCAACCTTTAAATAGGCATGCCTTGATACGCTTTTTCGCCAATACGATACCGATTACCTTAAAACAATATCGGTAATGCCGAAACTGATATGAATATACCGATATTGAATTATAAAATAATCATGGAAAAAAAAAACAAATACATCAGGTTGTTTTCTTATTAATATTAAAAAAGATACGTCGATAGTTTCAGTTGATAAATTAATATTAACAAAATTTGAGAAGGGAGTTTCTGAAAGTATAGTTTATGCCCCGTTTGCAACAAAATAGACGAGACAACACGCACATTTACATTACATTTTCAAAACGCAAAACTTAGAAAGTTTTTCGATATTGTTATGGCCGCTATGGCCATAAAAATATCACCGATGCAGAAACATCGGCAAACCTGAACTATTGCCGATATATCGATATCGATAACCGATGCATCACTACGGTTAAATCTCAGGCGTATCTAGGTATAATCGATAATCATAACTTACTATCCTCATAGTGAATCACGCAGCAAACATAATATAACCATCTATGCATCCAATGCAAAGTATTGCATACGTAATTGTTTTACTCATAATAAAATTAGGATCTCATTTCACACGCCAGTACTCTAAACGAGTTACTAGCACCTATTTGCTCGCATCAAATAATTTTCAACTTTATTTTTAAGTATTAAAGTCCAATTTCAATTTCCTCGAATATTTGTAAATACGCGACACGTCATTTTTGCAATTTTGCACTTTAAAGCTATTAAGTTAAAGTTTAATTTTGATCGTCAATTATACAAGGGCTTTTTACAAAGGGACAGACATGTGAAACTGATTTGTAATTTGAACGTACGTAATTTATTGACTGTTACGAGTTCAATGACCCCTTCATTTGAAGCCTCAATGTTTCCCAATTTAATTTCTATAAACGTTTGAATGAAAATTCTGAAAATGCATGTTTGGTCTTTGATGTTACCATACTTCTGAAGTGTTTTCTTATGTTTTCGTGATTGTTGTTAATTTCAATAACAGAACTCTTTTCATAATATAAGTACGATTTTATTGCGTTCATCACTACATATTATAAAACAAAGTCCTCCGCCGCGTCTGTCTGTCTGTCTGTCTGTTCGCGATAAACTCAAAAACTACTTCACGGATTTTCATACGGTTTTCACCAATAGATAGAGTGATTCACGAGGAAGGTTTTAAGGTATAATACATGCCCGGGCGCAGCCGGGTATGGCTGCTAGTTACATAAAATAGATAAATAATGTTTTGAACACTTTACATTGTTCATGCTCACACGTTGCTCACACGTACACTAAGTTGACATTGGTCTTGTCCTATATTTCTGAAGCTTATAATATACATGGCGAAATTTTGATCGTTCTGGACCCTTAAAGGGGTGATTCAGCCCGTCGATATGAACCATTTTTCCTATGGGACCAATGCTGGAAACTCAAATTTTATTTCGAGATTTTCATACAAAAGTGTTCAGCCGCCCGGGCAATTTGTATAGGAATGTCGAATTTTTTTTTCAAGTTAACAGCATTTGTCCCATAGGAAAAGTTGTTTATATTGACAGGCTGGATCACCCCTTTAATGGTTCGGAACGATCAAAATTTCGCCATGTATAGTGTTCCGCAATAGAAGAAAAACATTTGACGAGCATGCTTGTACTAGTACTAGTATGTGAACTGTAGACCTCACGAATCTGTCTTTGGACATCATCATCAGGTTTCTTAGTCTCCACTGCAGGAAAACGACCCTCTATACTACCAGAGCCATATAATTAGGTCGGGGAGAAAGTAACTTCTTATTTTGTATGAAGATTTTATCCGTCCATACAAAAGAGGTGTAACTTTGACATCAAAATTCTCAAATACAAAACGCTTAAACCAACTTTGTGCTATTCTTACTGGGACTGCGGTATGTTCATAAATACCAAAATTCACTTTATGCGTATTTTACTTTGTAAAATGTTATTTTTTTTCTGCTGCTTCTCTTTCCGTGCAGATCGTAAAAGTCGATCGTGGTAATGGGCGAAAATTTAAGGAATCATAGTAACAGGCGATACGGTTAGCAACCCATTACTTTTTTGATTCCGTTTTCCATCTCCACGCCCACCACCATGCTAAACGTGGCTTTAGATCTTATAGACTTAGACACTCTTATAGAAAAAGACCTGATAGTATGTATGTATGCATGTTAGGAATACCTTATATGAAATCTATCTCAGACATGTCAGATACTTATTGATTAGGTAATAAAAGAAACCTCAAGATAAACTTGGTTGAAAAAAAGAAAACTAAAAATAAATCCACAAAAATTATAAGGCATTCGCTTATATTCGAACTCAAGACTTCCAAAAACGCTCTCATAATATTAGCGGTCTGTTATCACCTCAAACCTTCGAGCAACACGGCCTCCGTACCGGACGGAGGGAGTGGGCAAAGCGACAATTTACTATGACAATTTTTCTGGCGTTTTTTGCGGGGGGAAATGTGCACACAAGTTTAGCTCCGCACACCTACATACAAAACTTAAACTGTCACTTGATAGTAATTATGACATTGTCACAAAAAATGACATAAAAAGAAAAAATAATTTGTGTACAGATGAGTCACACACAACTAACACATAGACATGCATATGCCTAATTTTGGCTTGTACCTTGACAGAGGGGAATGCAGCGTATGGCTACTCCCTTCCGTGTTGCTGGAAGCCTCAAACAGAGTAAAATAATACTACTTACCTCTTTTGTCTTAAAAAGACCGGGAGCTATGGTAACGAGCGTTAACGAGCTCCGTGGCGCAGCGGTCAACACGCCTGCCTGCCGATCCCCGGTCAGGTCAAGATGGAAAATGATCTTTTTCAGATTGACCTGGGTCTTGGGTGTTTAACTTTATAATATGTATCTATTATAAAATATGGTATCGTTGAGTTAGTATCCCATAACACAAGTCTTACTTATGAACTTATTTTGGGGCTGGCTTAATCTGTGTGATGTGTCCGTATATATTTATATATAAATAAATATATACGGACAAATCACACAGATTGAGCTAGCCCAAAAGTAAGTTCTTAAGAAAGACTTGTATTATGGGATACTAACGCAACGATACAATATTTTATAACAAATACATATATAGATAAACATCCAAGATTCTGATATCTATGTCCAAGACCCAGGTCAATCTGAAAATGATCATTTTCCATCTTGACCTGACCGGGGATCGAACCCGGGACCATCCGTGTCACAGGCCGGCGTGGTGACCGCTGCGCCACGGAGCTCGTCTAAATATATATGGTCATAAGGTGCTCTAACCTAGGTGGCTCTTTCTCATTCGAAATTGATATTTCCGAAAAAGTTAATGAAATATTATGTAAATATTGAAATTGCATTACTTTGTACAGACATACTTACTATATACATTTTACTCAGGCTGACACAGAGACGTTTCGGACTCGCTCGGTTTACAAGGAACGATTCGGAAATCGAACTCTAAACCTTTCAGTTAAATGGTGGTGCTCCTTAACCGCTTAGCCATCAGACTACATTTTTTTAACGAATGGCAAGTTTAAGGCAACTTAAAACATCTTAGATTACACAAAGTCTTGATAGACTCTATTAGTAAGTAGCCTAATAACACAGAAAAACAAATGTGTTAAATCTTATAGATTATTTTATTTATTTATTTTTATTTTTATTTAAAAAGCTTTATTGTGCCTTAGAAGCTACAATAGGTGGACTTAATGCTAAAAGCATTCTCTCCCAGTCAACCTTTGGGAAATAAAAAACAGATAAAATAAAGAGGTGCCAAACAATAAATAGATATCATAGGTAAGAGCAAAGCTCAATAAAATATATGTATTAAATAACCTAAAATATATAAATAAATATCAACATATACACTTTCTACAATACATAAGAACAAATATATATATAATATGGTCATCATGTTGAAAAAAAATGGTGAATCGAATGCTAGCCAGTTATTTCAGAGAGAAAAGCATGGACTTTTTTCTTAAAATTAAATCGATTTGAGACTTGCTTGATGATGCAAACACATAGCTACCAATTTTATAGCATAAATAGACATGACACATAGCCTTGCAATAGCACTCACGCTCACAAACAAAAAAATATTTAGATATTGTATTAACATAGTTATAGGTTTCCTTTGTTACTAACACTTTATGTGTTGTAAAGCCTGAAATAAAAAAAATCTATTTTATATATTTAATTAATGATTGAAATAGAGGCATAGCGGATTCTAGAATGTTTTCGAAGCCTAACATTTCACATTTGCTCTCAACTATCTCCCATCAGGCGTTGGTGAATCAAACACTAATAGAAATACATGATGATATTGAGTATCTCGCTACATGATGGATACTCCTAACACTTGTATGGGGTCTAGTTAGCATAGGTCATGGAGCTAAGGCTTTGATAACATGACTAAGCAGATGTTAAACGAACGTATTGTAAGAAGATTGCACATGCTTACTTTTACAGAATATTATTTATATATTTTATTTGAAACAAAATATGATATAAAATTATTTTTTTTATTTCAGTGATTTATGAAAATTTTGTTTAAAAAAAATACAGCCGTGTAAATGACTTCATTACCACTGCTGCTTTTTATTACATTAAAATAAGGCAGAAAAACAATATTCATAACTTAAAGTCATGTTACTTTGTTTTTATTGGAAAAGAATATTTTTCGATTAAAAAATCTACTGAAATAGGGTTGCATGTAGGTTATCTCAAAAGCATCTTCAAATGACGTCACGAAACACCAAATTTGTTTATTAAGTACTAGCTTTTGCCCGCGGATACAGTGACGATACCTCGAGAACAGTACTTTTCTCCCGAATGACAGACAACGTGTATGAAAAAATTTATAATGATCGGTTCAGTAGATAGGGCGTGAAAGCTAACAAACAAACAAACTCATTTTTTCTATTATAATATTAGTTTAGATGGGATTGGGATGTGATATCGCTGATCCTTCGTTATAATATTGGTAATATCGAAAATATTGTCACTTGAGCGTATACCTCGAAATAGTTTTCGATTCAGGCTGTCAACGGAAAAGTTTACTTGGCGAATTCGTAGGGCGTGGGCAGATGTTTTACGTTTTACATGGAATATACTGTATGCTGTATGTAAATGTTAATAAGTTCTTACTTATTACATTCATTTCATTTCAAACACAAAAGAATTCAGCTATTTAATAGTTACAGACACATAATCATTAGCTTATTATAATCATAGCTATTTATCTATCAAATTTCATTGAACTACAGAAATTTTATTTATAATCTACAGCCTAATGGCTCAGTAGGCGTGAGTACTATTAGCGCTTACGTATGTTAAGCAACCCTGGGCGCAGGCCCCAGAAGTGGCATATGCCACTTGCGGTCACCCATTTATATATCTCGAAGTCATACGTGCTTCGGATGACACGTTAAGCCGTTGGTCTCAGCTGTCATCATTATTGGCAGTTGTTGAGCTGAAGGTATCTCCTTTAAGAAGCTTAAAATGTCTGCCACCAGTATTGGCTACTAACACATACAAAGAAAAAGCCCAATTTTATATACTTATTTCATTTAAGATTGGTTTATTAAACATCAAACTTAATGTAGTACCTATCTTCTTTTCAGGCCTATCTTATACTACCTACCTCTTTTAAATTTTGTTTAACAGAAAATGCTACTAAAATGCAATGATCGTTGTAGGCTTTGGCTGTATGTAGGCTATTATTATTATTAAAAACGGTTGCACTCACGTTATATTTAGTCGGTATTGCCGACCGGGTTTCGGCCAATTCAGATGGCCATCTTCAGGGCGAGTATCAAGGTCGTCGCGACGCGGCCGTTCCTTGAGCACTGACGGGATCCGCGCGCGCCGCCCGCCTCTCCGCGCGACGCGCTCGTGCCGATGCGTTGGTTGGGGGGTCAGGTCGGCAATACCGACTAAATATAACGTGAGTGCAACCGTTTTTAATAATAATAATTATGTCTCGCGTAACATTTAATAATTTAATTGTATGTAGGCTCTTGATTTAGTTTTTATTCGGTCGTATAATATTTATCTATTGGACTCACGCCAATCCTAATAGAACCTGTTTCGTGTGTTTGCTTTTCAATTTTAAAATCAAACGATACTTTTATACATACATACATACATACATATTATCACGCCTCTTTCCCGGTAACGATACTTTTATAACGTTCCTGTTTCGTTTGTTGAAGTGTTAGTCGGCAAAACTAGTGTCTGTTTTTCTGCATTAAACGTGTCAAACATAGCCTAATAATAACCATGCTACGATGGCTGCCCGATCAAGGAAATTATGATTTCTTGTGGAATTCAGAGGACCTCAAGATTATGTCACTAATTGAACTTAAACAAATCTATGATATACGGAAATATGGGTTGCATTTGCATACACAACAATACATGCTGATCTCCTGTTTTAAAAAAGGCAGATGACTTTTAATTTAACTGTTTGCCACTGTAGTCATCCAATGATGGCAAGGAAGTTATATGTCTTGTGGAAACACAGAGAAGCTGGAATATGATAAAACACTTTCACTACTACCAAAACGCTCATTGCCGTAATATGCGTAAACGCCAATACATGCTAGGTTCTCTTTAAAATGTGACCAATTATAGTTGAGCCAATAGAAAATGCCTCTGAAATACAACCGTTGCCGTAGGCTCTCAATTTAGTTTAACCGGTTGCCTAACATTTATCTGTTGGACTAAGGCCAATCCTAATAAAAGACTCGTTTTTTTGTTTGTTTTTAAATTTTAAAATCAATCGATACTTTTATTCTTTTCATTCTTTTAAGATTTTTTGTCTGCTAAGGCTGTCTTAGTGAAAGTCATCTAATGATGGCAACCAAATCAAAGATGTATGTATTTTAGAAACACACAGGAGCTTAAATTATGATATGGCACTTTCACTTTGACCAACACTCTTGGAGTTGCTTATGTATATGTGTTAATACAAACAAATGCTAGGCTTTCCTATGAAAATTCTTATTTTTGCGTCATCATCGTTATCAGTTTTTTTTTTAGTCTCTAATGCAGGAGCATGACCCTCTCTGTACTACGCGAGCCATAATGAGCCAGAGCAGTCAGAGTATTTGGCCTACAATCTCCACGCTGGGCAGACGGGTTGGAGAGGTCTCTTTGACGTTTATAACCTTTGTTTAGCTTGTGTTTCCTAAGTCACCTTTTACGATATCCACGACTTGGAGTGATCTTATGCTACCCTGCCGGGAGACAAACTGCGGTTTTTACTTCTTCTTTCTTTCTTCTTTTTAATTATGGCTTCCACCGAGATTTCAGTGATTCTGCCAATGTCCAGTATATTGAGATATTAAGTATTGGTGTTGTACGGTATGTGGCATCAAAGATATGTTCTTTGGCAGCCTCGTGGGAGCTTTTGGCGACAAATCTATACGAGTCCATTTAACAGTCTACTTTAACTATTTTACAAATTGTTCTCGAGCACGAGTATTTACCACCAAACTACACCAATTTCATATTATAAAGTCCACTTAAATCAATTTGCAAAATTGTATAAGGCAAACGATAACTGAACCCATTGACTTCCCACCTAAAACCTCCCCGGTTTTTACTTATAAATAGTGATTCTTTTAAAGATTCAACCGAAAATACCTCTGAAATACATCCATTGCCGTAGGCTCTCAATTTAGTTTTCACCGGCCGTATAATGTTTATCTGTTGGACTAAGGCCAATTCTAATAGAACCTGGCAAAAATTGAAAAGCAAATAAATAATAGTTGCTCTTAAAAGTTTGAAATCGACTGTTGGCCAATATTTTATTACGTGTTTATTGTATTTTTTAGAATTCCGTTGCCAATAGAGCCCTGTTAGGCTTCTGCCGTTCGTTTGTCAGTTTGTCTGTAACCAGGGCTGTAACATTTTCATAAAATAAGTTGATATTTCAAAAAAAAAAATTAACATTTTAAACTTTTTTCATTTACTTAATTATACTGTGATACAGATTATTTTTTATGTGTATCCGACTCGCACTTAATGGTTGTAATGGTAGTTAAATGATTTGAGTTAAAATTGAGTAGCCAAATAAGAACTACTTTGTAAAGTTTGACTGAGCTAAAAAAAATTATAATAATGTAAGTTGTGTCGTATTTGCATCGAAATTAAGCTTGAATAATATCTCACATACTTTATACTTACATAATAGTACAGAAACGCGAGAAACAATACACTCTTTTCCTGGCAGTGTGTAGGCTCAATTTTTTATTCCACCCATATAATGTTTGTCTGTTGGACTTAGGCCAATCCTAAATTCCTAATAGAACTAACCTGTACTAGTCTATTTTCCTTTCAATTCGTAATCAAACGATATTTTGTTGAGCTCCGGGCTCCTGCGACACGGGGGTCCCGGGTTCGATCCCGGTCAGGTCATGATGGAAAACAATCTTTTTCAGATTAAACTGGGTCTTGGATGTTTATATATATAAGTATATATTACAAAATATAGTATCGTTGAGTTAGTATCCTGCGACACAAGTTCACAATTTACTGTAGGGCTGGCTCAATTATTATTAGTATATGTCCTTATTTATTATTTATTTGTTTCAGATAACCTGCACTTTATAGGATAGTCCACTATTGCTTGAAATTGAGAAGTCATTGGAAAACCACACCACTATTTCAAAAGTCAAAGATTTTTATTCAAAATTGGATAAATGTATCTCTTTTTGAACTTATTATTTTTAATTTTTAATATGCACTGATGAGAAGAAAGAAAGAAAGACCAGGTGATGATGATGATGATGATGATGAGAAGAATACGCCGAAAAAAACTCAATCCAGACTTGGTCCCAACGTGCTTGAAAGGCTTTCCTGCCAGAAATGTTTAGTTTGTGAGTTTTATTTTCTACAAAAGCGTTCTTAAATATCAGAAACAGGTGATACATTATAAATAAATAAATAATAAATATATAAATATATAGGGACTTATCACACAAATTGAGCTAGCCCCACAGTAAGTTGTGAACTTGTGTCGTGGGATACTAACTCAACGATACTATATTTTGTAACATATACTTATATAGATAAACATCCAAGACCTAGGCCAATTTGAAAAAGATCGTTTTCCATCTTGACCTGGCCGGGGATCGAACCCGGAACCTCCGTGTCGCAGGCTGGCGTGTTGACCACTGCGCCACGGAGCCAAATAGTTCATCGCCATCTTAGTGTATCTTTCGTCCACTGCTGGGCATAAGCCTCTCTTCTTTTCTGCTAGGTATCCATGTCATCCTGAGCTGATGTCATCCAGAGATTGATTCTTTAAGAAAATCTCGATTCATCAACATCAATTTACAAGCTGTATACGGTGCTACCTAACTTCTTCATCAGGTCTTTAGTAGTCTCCACTGCCGGAGTACGACGAAGATGGTTTACACTCTCCACGCTGGCCAGACGGGTTGGGGAGATCTCTTTGATGTTTATAAGCTTTGTTTAGCTTTTGTTTCCTAAGTCGCCTTCTACGATATCCACAGAAAGACTTAGAGTGGTCCTATTCTACTCTGCCGGGAACCACACGGCATAATACTACCTAACTAAAAGAGGAAAAATTGATACCATCAAAGGTTCTTACCCTCCTCATTACAATATTTTATCGTCATAAAATCTCAATAACAAGATAAACATAAAAATGGTAAACAATGTGCAGTGCATAGGCCCCAGAGTCAGCGGCCGGGCGTTAACTCTGGCATAATTTTTGAAGACAATGCCCTTAGCGTCTACACTCCGGGATGCGTAAATATTTTGAGATTTTGATTCTGAGAAAATTATACTGTGGCGTGATTTTAATCTGAACACCTGCGATGCTGTCGTACAGGTCCCGAGTTCGATCCCTTGTCAGCTTAAATCTAACCGTTTAATAAGAAAATAGTAATAGTATTGTTGAGTTTGTATGCCATAACCAAAATCTCGAGCTTACTTTGGGGCTAGTTTAATCCGTGTGATTTAAAAAAAATATTTATTAATTATCTGGAAAAATTTTTTATCCTATTATTTATCTAATTTTACAATTATAAATAAATAAATAAATATATAGGGACATATCACAAAAATTGAGCTAGCCCCACAGTAAGTTGTGAACTTGTGTCGTGGGATACTAACTCAACGATACTATATTTTATAACATATACTTATATAGATAAACTCCCAAGACCCAGGCCAATCTGAAATAGATCGTTTTCCACCGTTTTTGGCCTGGCCTGGGATCGAACCCGGGACCTCCGTGTCGCAGGCTGGCGTAAAATTCCATAAAAATAAAATTCAAATTCAAATAAAGAACAAAAATAAATAGAAAATAGAATGCTACAAACTAAGCTATACATTGCATTTCACTTTACTTAAAATTATTCTGTCTCATCTTAACTCCAAGTCTTTAGCAGTGCAGCCAGGGAGGTTTTACAAGCATACTTGTTGAGAGTTTTGTTGTTGTGATTTGTCCGAACATATTTATAACAAAATAGTTACAAAAGTATGTTTATTTATTATTTACTAGCCGTTAAATAATAGTCTTTGACACCCACTGGTAATTATTAACCTTTCGATAGCATTTGGGTTTATGATTAATCTGTTACCTCTCCCTTATTAAACCTCTGAATCAATTTAGATGAAATAAAAGGTATATTAAGGTCCGTGAAAAGACATTGTGTACTTTTCATCCCAGAAAAAGGCAAGTTACCAAAGATCTATATTTACACGAGCGAAGCCGCGGGCGTAACTTACATTACATAATTATGTGTAAAATAATGCGTAGTAACATAATTAGGTCAACAAACGCGTTCTATTTTCGTATCATTGTTCTATAACACATGCATTCATATTAATTTCAAATCAATCGCATACAAAACAAATCAAGGATGCATCCCTGAACTACTGCACTTTGTATGATTATTAATTTAATCAGAATTGGTATTCGAACTTTGATTATACGTTTCTAGATAATTTAAATATTGATATGAGAATTTATGAAATTGTTCGTATAATTATTTTGACGGCCACCGTGTTGCAGTGGTTAACACGCCAGTCTGCGACGTGTGGGATACCGGGTTCGATCCTCAGCCAGGTTATGATGGAAAACAATCATTTTCAGATTGGCCTAGGTTTTGATGTTATTTATGTAAGTATCTATAATATAATACTGGTGTGGGGCTAGCTTAATCTGTGTGATTTATTCTTATATATATATATTTATTTATATACTACTGGACTTAATGTCAGTTTTGAGCTTCAGTCAGTCAGTGAAAATGGCAGCGGCAATGTTGCCCAAATATTAAACGCAAATCAAAATAATTATTTTGTTATTCAGTACATCGATATCAATGATATTATACTTATAACGGCTATTCGTTACGGGGTAGGCAGTGCCTAGAGTTACAAGAGTAAAATGCCACTATTAGCGTGTTAGTGGTCATGTAAAACAAAAAACAAAATAGTGATGTAGTGGAGCATTTCCTATTGAAGCCATTCCTTAGTTTTAGATTATTATTCATAAAACAGCTGACACGTTCTCGATACGTCATATCTTCCAAAATAAAATGGCAGCGAACAGTATAGAGGGAACTCAAGTATAAAAATCCTGATATTTGGCCAGGAAAATATGTACATAATTTTGTAACACCTTATTTTCCTGGGATCATTTTTCTTGTCCGTTCGTCTGTTCCTCGTCGCGCCTGACCTTAATGATGTTTCCTAATTGGCAATGCTTTAAAGAGATAAATAAATAACTTTGAGGAAAATAATGAGTGTCACTCAC
This sequence comes from Rhodophaea formosa, assembly GCA_963082605.1. NCBI lineage: Eukaryota > Metazoa > Arthropoda > Insecta > Lepidoptera > Pyralidae > Rhodophaea > Rhodophaea formosa. The sequence continues at coordinate 17,803,323 of OY720220.1, forward strand.
TTGTGTCTGAGATCAAGGAGGTGGGAAGCAAATCGAGGAAAATTTTAATATAAATCTTTCTTCGTTTGTAATGAATGAACTCGGAAACATATTCAACGATTTAAAATGTATCGTCTACAGAGGAACTAACAGCAAATTATTATTAACTGTAATAGATGCGGACAAAGTCATGGGAATACGCTAGTAATACTTAGTTTATATTAGGTCTTAAGATGCTTTTAGTATATAGTTTTATTTTTCTAGGTTGATTATACTATTAAAACTTGTCTAGAAACCGGCATATGGGGCAAAAAGAAGTCTTGCGATAAAAAGAGCAGAGCCATTTACTTTTTAAAAGTGTGAATACATTATATATACACTACATACCTTTTTTCTTTAAAACAAACAAAACAATATATTTTCCCTTCAAAACTCGGTTGCTGATAGTTAAAAATCTATCTTTATCAGGCATTGGGGTTTACCATTAACATGGTGTGCATGGTCTACTGACCGTGTCATCTACACGAAATGATGATGATGACCATTAACATACACCAATACAGACTAGTAGATTACTTCATAGCGGTAACAAATTACCAACATAGAATTCCTATTTCTCATAAGTTTACCAGAGAAAAAAGTGCAATCTCCATTTAGTACTCAGCTCCATGTTCGAGATATTTTGGCTGAAGTGTAATTTTTAACGTTACTACACACCATTTGATAACTTCATTTATGTGACTTTTCGGCCATTACCCTGAATTATTGTTTTGTAAATAAATTGTAACATTTTTAACAAAATTGTGCGAACGTTGCACTATGCTAAACAAGCGGCTTTCTTAAAAATATCGGCCAAGTTCGAGGCGGACTCACGCACGTAGGGTTCATAAAATAATCAACATTAGACTATCAAACAAAAACTACAAAAAAAACATGTTTGTTGTATGGCAGCTCCCCTTAAATATTTATTTCATTCTGTTTTTAGTATTTGTTGTTATAGCAGCAACAGAAATACACTATCTGTGAAAATTTCAAAAGTCTAGCAATCACGGTTTATGACATACAATTTGGTGACAGACGGACACGTAGACAGACAGACATTAAAATCTCAATAATAGGGTCCCGTTTACCCTTTGGGTACGGAATCATAAAAACGAGGACTTATTTATTATGATTTTTTTGGGGTTCAGTACTGCCAAAATGAGATAATTAATAAACCAAAAATTAATAAACAAATTAAAAAAATGTTGAAATAAACAAGTTGAAAGGAACCGGAGATATCATTCAAAATACAGTCCTGCGAGGGCCCTTCAGCCCTTCAAAGTAGCTTTGTTAAGCTTTTTCGCTAAAAGTGGCCCTTTTAAGGGTTCCGTAGTAAACAAGGAACCCTTATAGATTCGCCATGTCTGTCTGTCTATCCGTCTGTCCGTCCGCGATTTTACACAGAGACTATAAGTACTAGAAAGCTGTAATTTAATTTGGGTATGTATATTAATCATTTCAAAAAAGTGGTACCAAAAAATCTTGAAAAAACATTTTTTTTAGGGTAGCTCCCATACAAGTAATGTGGGGGAGTAATTTTTTTTCTATACAAACCCATCGTGTTGGGTATTGTTAAATAAATCTTTAAAAAATATTGCAAGGTTGAGAACACCATTTTTCGATTTAGGTATCCGTTTCCGAAATATTTGGTTTTAAAGTGCAAATTTTTGTTAGAGGTAAGTGTCCCCCCCCCCCCTCTATCTGCTAAACTGTTATATATGGATACGTAAAAAAAATTACAGCAATAGTATATATAATAAAGTTGAAAGGAAAACTATCAGAGCTGAGTAAAAAGTACAAACTAAAAAGTTATAGGCAACCAACCTATAAAATGTACTCGAAAATGTAAAATTTCATACAATTTTCATTGTTAGATGTATTTGGTAATTGAACTGTTAGGTGCGAGTGTGAACAATGTGAACTCAAAGGTGTCATTCGCAACTACGGAACCCTACACTGCGCGTGGCCCAACACGCCTTGGCCGGTTTTCGACAAAAACGCATAAAAAGCACCCAAGGCATTTATCCGCCGTCAAAACTTTTCTTACTCGCCAACACATGAATGTAGTCACAATAGCGGACCCCGGACTCTGATGCATCACAGCTTAGGATGCAACCGGGAAAATAGTTAGGTAAGAATGGGTAACAATTATTTTTCATATAAACTTCTCCATGCTGGTTTGGGAGAGAAGGAAAAACATAGAATAATGCTTATCTTCCCGCGTAGACCGTAAAAGTTGGTCAAGGGATTGGGCAAACATCTAAGGAATCACGTCGTCAATAGGCGATGCGGCTAGCAACCCATAACTAATTTGATTCCGACGCCCACTAACATGTTACCACGCTTTGCATATTAGTGGGAGTTAAAGGCCTTTGGGTTTTTGACCTTGGCCTTTGTCTACCCCGCAAGAAATAAAAACTTGATAATATGTGTATGTATATACGTATTAAACTTACACATATTACAAAAACTATATTTTCCAGTTGACCTTTTAAAAGTTTATCAAAATTGACTTAGTGCAAGCAAGATTTATGTAGCAGAAAATGTCGGAAGCTGGACGGTTTACAATGTAAGCGATATTCCCATCGTAAATCATCTGTTAGTTTTGCTCTACTTATATCAGAACCGTTGCCCTTTGACATAGAAAAGGAAAAATTATAACTTACGTTACTTTCTTTATAAAGCACTGGCAGCCTTACTCGGCAGCGCCCTGACATATCATCATCATCATCAGGTCTTTTGTAGTCCCCACTGCAGGAGCCTCTCTGTACTACCAGAGCCATATATTAGCAAGAGCAGTCAAAAAATTTGGCCTACACTCTCCACGCTGGCCAGACGGGTTGGAGAGGTCGCTTTGATGTTTATGAGTTTTGTTTAGCTTGTGTTTCCTAAGTCTTCTTCTACGACATCCACGGGAACTCTGAGAGTGGTCCTATTCTATTCTGCCGGGAACCCAAACACATGTATTATACTTAAAAACTTCCTCATGATTCACTTTATTAATTGGTGATAGAACTTCTACACAGAATTACAATTTAGAAGTTTTTGCTTTATTGAGAACAACACAGAAAGACGTGGTGGAAGACATTGTTTTATAATATTAGTAACATCAATGATCGGTATAATATATAAATAAATAAATAATAAATCACAAAAATCACACATATTGAGCTAGCCCCAAAGTATGTTCTAGACTTGTGATAAGATACTAACTCAACGACACTATATTTTATAATAGATACTTATATAGATAAACATCCAAGACCCAGGTCAATCTGAAAAAGATCGTTTTCCATCTTGACCTGAACGGGGATCGAACCCGGGACCATCCGTGTCGCAGACAGGGTGATGATCGCTGCGCCACGGAGCTCGGAAATTGAAAATATGTGTTGAAAAAATTCGACTCAGATAGGAATCTTTACTCTCAAGCACTGAACTGCCATAGCCGCAAATCGTACTTGTGATCGTGCTATTAATATAATAATATAATAATAATAATTCTTTTATTTCAGACAACTTATAGGTCCATAAAAAGTGTGTTAGTAATAATGAAACTTATATAACTAGGTTAGCAAGACAATTACACAAAAATAAATAATTTTTAAACATAGCGGCTGACACCCAGCGATGCCATGGCGACAGTTATTTGACTGCATGCAGTGTCAGTCAGCCAGCGGGCCAGCATCGGCGAGTCCCAGCGCTCCACCAGCGCGCGCAGGATGCCGTTGGGACTGTCGCGCATGCGCTTGAGGAGGGAGGCGCAGCGCTTGCGAATGATGGCTGCAAACCCATCTATGTGCGCCTCCGCAAACATGGTTGAAGCACTACAGAAGCGCGGCAGTCGCATCAACGCCCTGCACACGTTATTATTGAACGCGAAGATCGCTGTATGATCTCTGCGTAAAATTGACCCACAGACTGCATGTATAAAAAGACTGACAAAATGCTTTAAAAAGCGTGACTTTGACTTCGTCAGTACATTTAGCAAATCTGCGAGCCAGCATATTACAGCGAACAGACAGCGACCTCATTCAGCGAAGTGGGTTTATATGATACGATACACTAGCGCAATTAATTCCATAAGTATTCAATCATATCAAATTTAAAAAAATCTAATATCTGTATGCCCTAGTAAATTACTTGTTGTAATTGGTACAAGTTAGCACTATAAGATTTTAAACTTTCGCGTTGCATTATAACTATAAATGTAATAACCGGGACTAAACGCGATAGGCATTTCGTAGTATTACTACCACTTACTTCCTTGACGTTTCGACCGAGTTGCATCGGCCGTGGTCACAAGGCGACTGACGGGCGGCGGCATCGTCTGTTCGGGCGTCGTGAAGTATTTTCTTCCACCCGCAAGTTGTCACTTATTGAATCACTAGTGATGTGGCCACGACAAACTACACTCACGGTATCCGGTTTCGGTTTTAACGGTTTCACTCGCGGTATGCACCCATTAATTACAGGATTCCACGCTGGAGACAACTTAAATCCGTCCTCCCGATTGAAATTTTTGTACTTCTTAATTTCAATCGCTTCACGTACCATCCTGGTGTGGTAATGCCGATCAGTGGAGAGAATTTTAGGGTTATGTAGCTCCATCCAGTGGTTGACTCCCGTATCCAATAAGTGTTCTGCTACCGCGGATTTACTCGTCTGTCGATTTTTCACTGCGGCAATGTGTTCCTTGACGCGTTCGGCTATAGTCCGTTTTGTCTGGCCAATATACGAACTGCCGCAGCTACAGTCGATTTTATATACTCCCGGAGTTTGTAACGGCAAGGTGTCCTTTGGTGATCGTAGTGACTGCGACACTTTACGTAAAGGCGTATAAATAGTCTTTATTGAGAATTTTCTCAACACCGTCCCAATTTTATCCGTTACGCCTTTAACATATGGTAAAAATGCTGCCTGACGATTCACTTCTGGACATCCTTGTCTTTTCTTCTGCTTTCTCCACTCTCTAGACACCCTGTACCCGTTATCTTATCTTATCTTAATTGGGGCCGATTATAAATCGGAAGCACGTCTAACCTTTGGGTTATTTTGTACTTACCCCATACCTTACTCACCCACACGGTGATTCCTGAAGAAGGACTGCATGAGCTTCAGAATATCACCTGGTGCGTAGTGCCTGTAGTCCTCCAGATCAGGATAAGCTGATCCAAAGAGGTCCAACCGCTTACCAGCCAACGAGTCACAGCGACACAAAATGTGTCTCATTGTTTCCTCCGATTCCTCACATACCCTACATAGTGGGCTTTCGACGATTTTCATTTTGAATAGATGACTGTTGTTCTCAAAATGACCGGTCAGGGCTCCCATACCCCCATTCTTGTCTGAGGCTGATTGTCTTAGACAAGATGTAGCTGTGATTTTAAGAAAATCCAAGCTACCGAAAAGTAACGTCACTACAGAAGAGCGTCTAGCACTGAAACAGCTGCGGAGTAATGAAAACATTTTAGTGCTAAAGGCCGATAAGGGAAACGCCACTGTAGTAATGAATACTGAACAATATGTCGAAAAGGTTAAGGATTTGTTGGCAGACAAGAAAGTTTACAAACCTGTGTCGTTCAATCCCACAGCCAGGGTTACACGTCGCGTTCGAGCCTTGATTCATGACCACGAGGAGATTTTCACGGAGGACGAGTACACTCATTTACATAAGCCCAAAGCTCTGCAACCCCCTAAACTTTATGGTCTGCCGAAAGTGCACAAAAGCAGTATCCCATTGAGACCGATCGTAAGTCAAATTGACTCTCCGACCTACGACTTGGCGAAACATATTGCTGGAGTGCTGCAACCATTAGTTGGGAAAACACCGTCTTATGTGAAAGATTCTCTTCATTTTAGGGACATAGTGAGGAGCATAAAGTTGGAACCTGGAGACATCATGGTGAGCTTCGATGTTGAGTCACTCTTCACAAATGTTCCTTTAAAGGAATGCCTTGAGGTCATTAAGAGAAAACTGTTCGATCATGAGTTACCTAATGAGTATATTGCTCTCATTGAGCAGTGTTTAGACGGCAACTACTTCCTCTTCAGAGACCAGTTCTACCTCCAGATCGATGGAGTTGCAATGGGTAGTCCACTCGCACCGGTGATTGCAAATATCTGGATGGAGCACTTCGAAGACAGAGCACTAGCCACTGGTCCTGGGCACGTGAAGCTCTGGAGGAGGTACGTTGACGATGTCTTCTGCATTGTCAATGGAGGCCATCAAGAAGTGGAGCAATATATCAAACATCTCAACTCCATACATCCAAAGATGACATTCACTTATGAAATGGAGAAGGACAGATCTCTTGCGTTCCTGGACATGATGATTAAGGTCAAACCGGATGGTAATTTATCTCACACGGTATACAGAAAACCTACACACACGGACAGATACCTGCATGCATCCTCTCATCACCATCCCCGGCATCTTCAATCCGTTATGTCTGCATTAACGAACAGAGCGCATAACCTATGTGACCCTGACCATCTCCAAACGGAGCTTTTACATGTTCAGGAGGTACTGAAACGTAACGGGTACAGGGTGTCTAGAGAGTGGAGAAAGCAGAAGAAAAGACAAGGATGTCCAGAAGTGAATCGTCAGGCAGCATTTTTACCATATGTTAAAGGCGTAACGGATAAAATTGGGACGGTGTTGAGAAAATTCTCAATAAAGACTATTTATACGCCTTTACGTAAAGTGTCGCAGTCACTACGATCACCAAAGGACACCTTGCCGTTACAAACTCCGGGAGTATATAAAATCGACTGTAGCTGCGGCAGTTCGTATATTGGCCAGACAAAACGGACTATAGCCGAACGCGTCAAGGAACACATTGCCGCAGTGAAAAATCGACAGACGAGTAAATCCGCGGTAGCAGAACACTTATTGGATACGGGAGTCAACCACTGGATGGAGCTACATAACCCTAAAATTCTCTCCACTGATCGGCATTACCACACCAGGATGGTACGTGAAGCGATTGAAATTAAGAAGTACAAAAATTTCAATCGGGAGGACGGATTTAAGTTGTCTCCAGCGTGGAATCCTGTAATTAATGGGTGCATACCGCGAGTGAAACCGTTAAAACCGAAACCGGATACCGTGAGTGTAGTTTGTCGTGGCCACATCACTAGTGATTCAATAAGTGACAACTTGCGGGTGGAAGAAAATACTTCACGACGCCCGAACAGACGATGCCGCCGCCCGTCAGTCGCCTTGTGACCACGGCCGATGCAACTCGGTCGAAACGTCAAGGAAGTAAGTGGTAGTAATACTACGAAATGCCTATCGCGTTTAGTCCCGGTTATTACATTTAAAGTTAGCACTATTTTTAATTAAATGAATTATATTATAGAGAACGAATTATTACCGCCAAAAGTGGCCACTTTTGGCGGTAATAATTCGTTCTCTTAAACTTAGGTTATAATACATACATACTAGTACGTCTTTATCCTTTGCGGGGTAGACAGAGCCCAAGATAAAAAAAAACCTACAGGCCACTTTTAGCATCGTAGTGGGCGTAAAGGTGGAAAGCGGAATCAAAATTGTGATGGGTTGCTAGCCGCATCGCCTATCAATGTGATTCCTTAGATTTTCGCCCAATCCCTTGACCGGCTTTTACGGTCTGCGCGGGAAGAAAAGCAGCTGGTATATTCTATGTTTTTTCTTTACTCCCAAACCAGCATGGAAGATTATAATATCTATGAAAATTAATAAAAAGAATACTACACGTAATTTACTAGAGCAATCAGCTATTCGATTTTTTAAATTTCCACAGCGCGTCTGATACCACAGCGCCTTAAGTAATAAACGCATTTAAGCTACTCCTGTCTTTTTCTACCGAATCTATTACTTACATAAAGCTTAAGAGCGTATACTAGCAGTATTTTTTCAATATGGTTTCCATACAAATGTATTTCTCTATTTTCTCGCTGAAAACGGATTCTAGAGCCACATTTTTTTTTTCATAAAATCTAGTACTAAAATAGAAATGCCCCTATTTTTTATTTTTTCCAAAAAAACTGTTTTTGTACAATTTTTTTTTCTTTTATACAGGTTTTCAGAAAAAAATAAAACATAGGGACATACCTATTTTAGTAATAGAATTTATGTAAAAAGAATTGTGCCTTTAAAAGCAGTTTTCAGCGAGAAAATAGAGAAATACATTTGTATGGAAAACGCACTGCTAGTATACCCTCTTAAAGTAAAAGTGAATAAAGACAGGAAAATATCCTTTACGCACCTTGATTTCAGCAAGATTTTGTAACGGGAAATTTATGAGTCAAACAAAAGTACAACGATACTTCACGATAAATCATCTGTTAGTTTCGCTCCACTTACATCAAAACCGTCCTTACAGTTTGCCTTTGTTTGAGATGCATTTTTCCGCGAATAAAGTGACAAAGTCAGAAGAAACCGGCAAGCCTAATTAACTATGAAAATTCACGGGTAATTTCTTTGAGGGCGAAAACGCGACGATTTATCACAATACGTGTAGTACTCCAAATGACATAATTACAATATCTTTGTTTGGTATCTATGTGTGCTATTGCTTCTCAACTTCTGATTGGTTGACTGGGAGAGAATGTCTTATTCTACTAAATCTAAAAGTCAAAGAGAATAAAGACAGGAAAATGTCCTTTACGCACCTTGATTTCAGCAAGATTTTTAACGGGAAATTTATGAGTCAAACAAGAGTAGATACTTCACAAAGTCAGAAGAAACGGGCAAGCCTAATTAACTATTAAAATTTACGGGTAATTTCTTTGTGGGCAAAAATGCACCGATTTGTGATATTACGAGAAGTACTTCAAATTATACACAATTACAATTACTATATCATCTTATTTCCCAAAAGCTGACTGTGAGAGAATGATTTTAGCATAAAGTCCTTTAATTTTAGCTTCTGAGGTAAATTATTTCAAATAAATGAAATATTTTTTTAAGTTTATACATATTTTATAGATCCTAAAGATAATTAGATCATTGGTAAATTCGTTATCCTGCTAAACTTGATTCATAACTTGGGACAGACACTCATCACAGATATTTTGGATAGAAATTCACGTCATTTCCCTTCAATATTGCCGTTGAATATTTTTGAAATATGACCGGTGACTATCTTATAATATGTTAAAAGTTTATTGTTTAAATAATGGTTACAAATATAATAATCGAATTCCGAGAGTTACAACTTAGTATGATCTAGGTTGTACCCAATTGTACATTTGTGGAAAATGCAACGTTCAGCTGTACGTCACTAATATAAGGCCATGTTTAAAAAACGTTCCTTATATGAAAATACAGCCTATAAAATACATGACTGGGCAGGAAAATCAAGAAAAGAAAGCATTTATACACAAAACTCCTCGTGTACGTTAGAAATATACTGTTGTGTGTTTTCAAAAGATGTTCCAAATATGACAATGCATTTTCGAGAACCCACAACTGGGTTGTAAAATCGACGACTGTGATGTTTATTGTTTGGAAATTATACCCCGTAGCGTTTTCGAGATATTTTAGTACCAAATGGCATTTGGTTTCTTTTGTTAAGTACTTTTCAGTGTAACTTCATTATTGTTACGTTATATGAAAAAAGTGTTTTTAAGTCGTTTTAATCTTTAGGCAAACCTTAACAAAAGATGTCATGGTACTATAGTCAAAGTAACTCCTAATATAAGGTTACGGGTTCAAATCCAGTGGGTGAAAGACAACCCCAGAGCGACATAGAATTAGAGCATCTTCATATCATAAACGGTAATTTTCATCAGTTATTATCTGCTGCTGGTGAAGAAAATTAAAAAAATAATGTTTGTTAATTAGGCAAGTCAATAGTTTATGTAAAATGATTGATTCTCTCCTCATCATTTGGCAACGGCTGAATATCGCGCTCTTTTTTAAATATGGGTTGGTTTTACTCTGATAATGATCTAGCTTAGAAGCGAAGACAGCTTAAGGTGGAACGAGCTTCACCAAAAGAAGACTATTCACTGTTTTAAAAAAAATAGGTTATATGCCTTCCGTAATAGACGCAGGTAACGCATCCTAATCCTTAGTATTGCGAATAATAAAAGATGAGGAAAAGCGCTTTGCGTTTTATACCAAGAAAGCTGAGCTTAGTCACTTTTTGTCAACTATCTGGTCATTTAAGATACAAAATTGTGGTTCCCGGCAGAGTAGAATAGGACCACTCCAAATCATTCCGTGGATGTCGTAAAAGGCGACTAAGGAAACAAGCTAAACAAAGCTTATTAACATCAAAGAGACCTCTCCAACCCGTCTGGCCAGCGTGGAGAGTGTAGGCCAAGTCCTCTGACTGCTCGGGCTGGTATGTGGCTCTGGTAGTACAGAGAGGGTCGAGCTCCTGCAGTGGAGATTAGAAGGACCTGATGATGATGATAGGGTTTTTTTAACATAGTTTAGTTGTAATATCAAATATTTATCAAGGTTTTTGTTCTTTGCTTGGAGCGTAATAAAAAGTTTTCTTTCTTAATTTATTTAATATTTTTATCATCTTCTTGTCACGTACCACATCTGTAAGAAAAGACGGAAGGTCTTATTCCAGACATACTTTAGACTACAAGGGATATTTAAGAATTAATCTCTAAAATTAAAGGACATTTTACTAACCACGACATCAGCAGCTATCTCAACAATAAAACATTGTTAAAGTTAACTTTTAACGACATCATTACAGTTTTGATTTACTGTTTTATCATGCCGTCTAGTTGATAATACTCAGGACCATTTCATTTATGATCACCCTTTTGTTATTAATTGTACTATAACCGAATTAACTCTAACGAAAGTTTAATAATTTATTCAGATGTATGTTTAAATCGCCGTATGGTTCTCGGCCGAGTAGAATAGGGCCATTCCAAGTCTTCTCGTAGATGTCGTAGAAGGGGACTTAGGAAACACAAGCTAAACAAAGCTTATAAACATCAAAGAGACCTCTCCAACTTGTCTGGCCACCGTGGAGAGTGTATGCCAAATTCTCAGCCTGCTCTGGCTAATATATGGCTCTGGTAGTACATAAAGGGTCGTGCTCCTGCAGCGAAGCTTCTGTGGTCCAGTGGTTAAGGCGTTTGCTGACCCGGGGTTCGTGGTTTCGATTCCCACGGGAAGCATACTTTGTTAAGTTGTTTCCAGTTTGGTTAGGACATTGCAGGTATGAATCACCTGATTGTCTGATAAGAAAGATGATTCCGTGCTTCGGAAGGCACGTTAGCCGTTGGTCCCGCCTGCCATCTGGTAGTCGTTAAAGGAACTGCGTCAGAGGCCGAGAGGCGGTTCCGAAGAACTCTGACACCAGGGTGTGCATGGTCGACTGACCGTGTCACCTACTCGAAATGATGATGATGATGAGTGGAGACTAAAAAAGACCTGATGATGATGTTAAGAACGATGTTCCTTATGATCGTCCATGTAGCTTCAATCTTACCGTAGATGAATGCAGGTATGCATACGAATATCCGATCTCATTAGTTTAGAAAGCAAAAATCAATATAATTAAGAAATAAAATAATTAAATTCTTTTGTTTTTACATGCGTAAGTTTGGGTAATGACTAGTGCTTTTATTAGCTCTACAACAATCATCAACATCAATCATCAACAGGTCTTTCTTAATCTCCACTGCAGGAGCACGACCCTCTCTGTACTACCGGAGCCATAATGTTAGCCAGGGCAGTCAGAGGATTTGGCCTACACTCTCCACGCTGGCCAGACGGATTGGAGAGGTCTCTTAGATGTTTATATAATAGCTTTGTTTAGCTTGTGTTTCCTTAGTCGTCTTTCACGACATCCACGGGATGACTTGGAGTGGTCCTATTCTACTCTGCCGGGAACCACACAGCGGCTACGAGCTACAACAATATTTACATGTTAATGTAATGTGCGACTCTCATAAAATCATCGTTTCCAACGTATCCGAGTTTCAGTAAATCAACAAAATAGAACACAATACCTACTTTTTTTTAGCAGTTGGGTCATCATCAGGTCTTATTTCGTCTCCACTACAAGAGCACGACCCTCTCTGTACTATCAGAGCCATAATTAGCCACAGCAGTCAGAGGATTTGGCCTACACTCTCCACGCTGGCCAGACGGGTTGGAGAGGGTTTTTTGATGTTTATAAGCTTTGTTTAGCTTGTGTTTCCTAAGTCGCCTTCTACGACATCCACGGAAAGACTTGGAGTGGTCCTATTCTACTCTGCCGGGAACTACACGGCGGACGACGGAACGAGCAGTTGGGTAATTAGTTAAAATCTACATGAAAAAGAAATCAAAATGCATGGAACGAACGAAATTAGCGTATCCGAAAGCGTGTATTTATCGCTCATAGCGTATGCAGACATAAAAAAAAACTGCAAACCAAACATTTCCACTGGAAACAGCCGGTAATTTCGACCACGTGACAAAATAAAGTGAAATACAGATGCGACATCTATACATATAATAAAACAGTAAAAATATTTTGTCTGTACATTTAGTATTTTTGACTGAAATGGATAGAGGGACACTTAAAAAGAATAATAGAAAGCAAAAAAAATTTTTTAGAATTTCTTGTCTGTCTGTCTGTCTGTCTGTCTGTCTGTATGTATGATCACGTTTATCTCCGGAAATATTGGACGGATTTGAATGAAACTTTTTTGTTATATAGCTATTAAGCCGAAGCAACATATAAGGTACAAATGATTTCGAAAAATTGAACACCTGATGCAGCATCATAATGATCCAGCTGAACTATAAGAAATATATTAGCAAAATTTGTTAAGCTTGATGAGCATTTTTGTTGAGGTATAAAAAATCAGAGATTTGGAACACCTCATGCAGAACCATAAGGGTCCAGGTAAACTATAAGAAATATTTAAATGACGCCTTAGCAAAAGTTATTCGACCTGATGAGCATTTTTTGTTGAGGTGTTTAATTTGAAGATTTGGAATACCTGACACAGAACCATAATGGTCCAGGTAAACTATAGGAAATATAAAAATGACGCTGTAGCAAAAGTTGTTCAGCCTGATTAGTATTTTTTGTTGAGGTGAAAAAATCAAAGATTTAGAACATCTGATACTCTAAGTAGGTACCATGTTAAATTTTATATCGACAATTTTACAGAGTCACACCCTCCTCTGGGATAGAGTGCGTAGAGTACGATAAGCTCATATTACTGGTGACCGCCCAGTGGTCCCCGTTTTGGCAACGTAGTTTTCAGCCCATACGGCAAAACATGAGAGTTTGCTGTCTCTCCAAGCCTTGAACACACAGGCAAAACCTTAAGCCGAGTTCCGTCCCTCCCGAAAGCCCTTTGGAGATGTGCGATAGGTTGAAGGCACTCTGCTCATACCTCAAAGTTTGGTGAAGTAGCGCAAGCTCACTTAGAGCTAGCTATATAGTCTTCTTCTTATTGTGTCGGTGGCTCGAAAAGTCTAAAAGAATCCTATATTTTATCCCTCCAGTATTTAGCAGCCATTGCATTGGCTGCTGTTAAATACTGGAGGGATACACACAATACACGCCGTACAATTTTATAACACTGCTACAAGTACTTTCTTATATATGTTTAGTTTGTATTAAGGTACATTAATACGCCGGAGTCATATAGTCCACGCGAACGAAGTTGCGGGCATCATCATCATCATCATCATCATCAGGTCCTTATTAGTCTCCACTGCAGGAGCACGACCCTCTCTGTACTGCCAGAGCAGTCAGAGGATTTGGCCTACACTCTCCACGCTGGCCAGACGGGTTGGAGAGGTCTTTTTGATGTTTATAAGCTTTGTTTAGCTTGAGTTTCCTAAGTCGCCTTTTACGACAACCACGGGAGGATTTGGAGTGGTCCTATTCTTCTCTGCCGGGAACCACACGGCTATATATATGCGGGCATCAGCTAGTATCTAATAAAAAAAGAAGGCTCATTATTTTAGTCAATACTAAAATAATACTGAGGATACAATAGGTGGTAATCTACCAGCTGTATCCTCAGTTGTAGTGCTTTGGAGCCAGGGATCCACTATAAAGACAGTATTCTCGCTGCAATCTGTTTTTTTTTTGCGGTCGTTTGCTTACAAATGGAGTAATAAGGAGTTGCCCTTAGGCTCACGACCTTAGGGAAGGAAGCGAGGAGATTTTCCTCTCATTGTGCATACGCAGTCGTACCTAACGTTGAGTGGCTGGAACTAGTACGACGACGACACGGGTCTTTATTTTGTCGCAGTTTTACATCGCTTAGTATATAAAGGAAACTCCTCTATAATCATCATCAACATCATCAGCCTATTGCAGTCCACTGCTGGACAAAAGCCTCCCCAAGGGCAGGTATAATGAACTATAATGAACATCGTATACTCCATGCGCCTGCCCGAAGCTAAATCTACTTGGACGGCTCCAGAGCTTTGGGAGTTTCCAGATTTACATTTTAGTCACACAAGAAAAGTTTCTTGTAGATTCATTCTGAGATGCCTCTTTACATGTGAGTCCGTATACTAAAAAATCTTTTGAAACTCAGATATCGAGTTACGGGTGACACTTCTCTCCCCTCTCCTAATTCCGCCCACTCGCGTGACGAGTCTGCTTCAATAATAAATTAGTGACACAACGGTCGATACAGAGCCCTTTTTCTATGCAAACGCGAGCGAAACTTTAAAGGTGACAAATGCACCGTAAAAGTCCTCATAAATTGCTGTTTAGAGTTTTTATTTATTTCGTTCACATTTTTATACTGAACATTCAGGCGAGGCGAGGTTGTATTGCACTTCGTGTATACAGTTTGGGCTTGATATTTTTTAATCCATAGCCAGTTCGTTTTTAGTATGCGTTATATATACCCGCCGTGTGGTTCCCGGCAGAGTAGAATAGGACCACTCCAAGTCATACCGTGGATGTCGTAAAAGGCGACTAAGGAAACACAAGCTAAACAAAGCTTATTAACATCAAAGAGACCTCTCCAACCCGTCTGGCCAGCGTGGAGAGTGTAGGCCAAATCCTCTGACTGCTCAGGCTAATATATGACTCTTGTAGTACAGAGAGGGTCGTGCTCCTGCAGTGGAGACTAGAAAGACCTGATGATGATGATGCGTAGTCAAACTCTAAATTTTTTTCATTCATTCATTATATATTTGAATGCAATGTTATGTTGTTTGTGAATAAAATAAAATGAATTTAATTGAATTACAAAAGCCTAAACCTAATTTTAAAGTCGCCTTTAAGACACCATTACGAGCTATTTAAAACGTTTACGCAGCAGCTTCAATAAATCTTAGTAATGCTTTTTCAAATATCATTTTGTGCTAAGCTGGGAACACATACATAGGTAGTTCTTTTATTTAACGTGACTAACACAGAAAATACACTTTGAAATACCTGTCGCATTTGCAGAATTCAAAATGTGTTTTGAACATGTTTCGTATAAAAATTACTAATGGTACAGAAAACACACTATCAATCAATTACTATAGTCTTTCAGATTATTTTAAAGACTGATTGAAATTTAACTTAAATTTATATTATTGTGAATTTTACTTCAATTTACACAGTGCAGTATGCACATATTCTGAGATTTGAATAAAGCTCAAAAATTAAAAAGAACGCTGTATACAGCATGTTAATTGACCCTCAATATACCCTTACGGCCCCACACTAAGCACACTAGCGACGCCATTAATTTTATTCCTAAAATCTTACAAATAGAAAGAAATTCAGAAATGTAAATCATATAAGCCTTAGTAAATAACCTGAAGTATTTTTGGAATCATGTTTTAAATTTAAGAGAATCAGTTATTAGGAGAATATATGTTTACCACCAAAAACGGCCGTTTTAGGTGGTAATCATATATTCTCATAATGACTGCCTCTCATAATATTAAAACATGATTCCAAAAATACTTCAGGTTACTTACAAAGGCTTATATGATTTACATTCTTGAATTTCTTTCTATTTGTAAACTATTAGGAATAAAATTATTGGCGTCGCTACTGTGCCTAGTGTGAGGCCTTAAGCCTTTTGGCTTTACGCCGTGTGGCAGAGCAGAATAGGGCCACTCCAAGTCTTCCCGTGGATGTTGTAGAAGGCGACTTAGGAAACAAGCTAAACATAGCTGACACATCAAAGAGACCTCTAAAACCCGTCTGGCCAGCGGAGAGAGTATAGGCCAAATCCTCTGATTGCTTTGGCTAATATATGGCTCTAGTAGTACAGAGAGGGTCGTGCTCCTGCAGTGGAGACTACCAAACACCTGATGATACCCTTTAAGGGGTAACTCAATTCGCAAATTTTTGTTAGAGGTAAGTGAAAGTTGAAAGGAAAACTAAAAAGTTATGGGCAACCAACTTATAAAATGTACTCGAAAATTTAAAATTTCATACAATTTTCATTGTTAGATGTTTTTGGTCGTTAAACTGTAGGGTGCGAGTGTGAGCAGTGTGAACTTAAAGTTGTCATTTGCAACTACGGAACCCTACACTGCACGTGGCCCGACACTCACTTGGCCGGTCTATTTTTGTGGGTTTAATTATGTTAGGAATTTGAATTCCGAGGTGATTGATGTTTTAAAAATAACCCTGTGTATAGTTGCTTGGTTACTTCTGTGTACACACTTGTCAATACACAGATAACTGTTATAATGTTTATAAGTATGAAACGCTGGTATTTAAAATTCTAAAATAAGATATTGTCATTATCATCGGCTGCCACAGGACAGGCATGTATGCCTAGTGTGGGGCCACTTGCTCATAGTTCCACATTATAATAATCTATAAGTATATATAGTTAAAAATTTTGTGACCTAGATTAAGTTCCTTATTCAAATAAACTATTTCGATTATTTTTTATTTTTTATTTTGATTTTGTTGTTAGAAGATGAGATAAGAGCGAGTCACCCAAGCATACGGCTTTTCTATAAAATGTCTCTCTGCTTTGTGTACTATACTCAAGAAAACCACAAACAGTTATAATTCAATAGCACTGACAATCTTACTAAATCTCTCTTGGCAATCGCCGGCCCAGCGCCAACATATGAAAAATCAAAAACAGTCCACCCATGATATATCGACGCTTATTATTTTTACCCATTAAAATTATGAATGGCCATATTTTTTGTACACGGTGAAGAATTTTGGCAGCCAGCCGAATTTGGGCGGGTTATACGCTTTTATTTCTCCGCACCGTAAATCAATTTTTGCATTAAGTAATTGAATTATGAGCTGTTTATTGCGTTCGGATATTGTTGTTAAATGGCTATTATTTTATTTTGATTTAAGCGGAGTTCGGATTCATTGACTATGAATTCGGGATTCTAGATTGGGATTGAATGTCTGTCTTCTTCTTTGTCGTTTCGCTCTTGACAGAGCGGTCGTGGTCACATTGAGGCGTCCACGTCGGTGGTAGAGGCGGACACAGCTTTCCGCACGATTTCCCGCCACCTCTCCCTATTGGCAGACTGTCTGGCGCAAACAGAAACACAATTTCCTACTGCAGATTTTACTTGGTCAGTCCAGCGCATAGGCGATCTGCCGCGCGGTCTGGTTCCCTCTACTTTTCCCTGTACAGCCAGTCGCTCTATGGAGTCGTTACCCCGCCTAGAGACGTGTCCAAAGTATTGTAGTATGCGTGACTGTACTACGGACGATAGACGCTGCGTGATGCCGAGCTCCTGGAGTATGGACAGGTTGGTGCGGAATTCTGTCCTAGATATTCCGAGCATTCTCCTCCAGCACCACATTTCCAGAGCATCTATTTTCCCCTTTTCCAACTCGCGCACTGTCCACGTCTCCGCCGCGTAAAGAAAAATGGGGAATATAAGTGTTCGCACGAGCCTGAATGTCTGTAGCGATGTAATAATAAAATTTAATGAAATTGTTTATTTCAGACTGCATGGTTAAAAACAATACAAGTCCATATTTAATAATAGTTTTAAAGTCCGTACATCAGTAAAATATCAAAAACTTCCCAACGGCAACTACCTTTAAGCAGCTGAGTAATCTGAAAGCAGTAGCAGCAAAATAATGATAATTGAAAATCTACACAAAGAACATCAATTTTTGCATTGAGCAAGTAATTGAATTATGAGCTGCTTATTGTGTTGAGATATGTGGTTAAATTTATAGCTATTATTTAATTGTGATTTACGCGGAGTTTGGTTACATTGACGATGAATACGGCAAAATCAACTGTGATTTAAAAAAATTTACGACAAAATAAATTTCACTAATGTACTGCAATATATTTGACTGCAAGAGTATGTGAAAAAATCCTAACAATCCTAACTAATATTATAAATGCGAAAGTGAGTTTGTTTGTTTGTTTGTTACGCTTTCACGCCCAGCCTACTGAACCGATCGTCATGAAATTTTGCATACACATAGGTTAGGGTACTGAAAAGGACAAAGGCTATATATTACGCGGGCGAAGCCGCGGGCAACAGCTAGTGTATAGATATATCTAAAAAAAATATGCTTCTCGTTGTCTAGACCTACATCAAATTTTGGATATTATTGTTAAATGACTATTGCATTACTTTGGTTTACTTTGGAAAACTTTTGTTAAAAATAATCTGATTTCTTATGTTCTAACAAAAATATATTTCTGAGACTACCCCAGTAACTCATAATAGTGCAAGCACAAGGGCGAACATAAAAATGCATAAATATTGAGCGGCGGAGCTCGCGTGTCTTTTGCAATAAAAGTGAGTGTCGGCCCCATAGAACTGAATATTAGGCTAGATGCTCTACCTCAGTCGTGCATAGATAAGGTCGCTGAGTTTTTAGCCCAATCTGGCTCAAGTATGGTCATTTTTATCGACTACTACCTGATTTTGTTAAAGGAAAACATTATGAAGTGCACATCTATTCGTGTCGTTAATAGTTAGCATCGACAGCGGCACCGACAGTCTAGTTCTTAAATTTGGGGCGAGATTATTTTCACGCATGCACCTTCAAGTTTTGTTTCCGAAGATGTCAATAAAGTACCTAACAAGTTGAATAAAATTAAGTCTTTTTAGCGAAACGAAAATTCCTCTATTTTATTAACGGCTGAACCGATTTTAATAACTAAGAACCATCACCTCCTTTCTAATGTCAAATATCTACTACTATAATCCTCTCAAATAAATAAATTGGTGTACACATTTATAGTTACGGCGCCACACATAGACACACCCTTTGACTATAGACTCTCTAGACAACGTCATGCCTTTATTTCAATAATTAAAACACTGGAAAATTTTTCAATTCTTGTGTGCGTGAAAGCTTTGTGTTATTACACGCGTCCTGTCAATTTATGCCCTCAAAATCCATCAAATTGATAGCTGTGTGTGTGCGCGACCGACTATAGGCTAGTAGAGTCTATCTAGGCTTTAAATAATCTAAGGACACACCCTCATAAAGAGCGGTCAAATTAAAGACAATCTATTTGCGTCGGGGGTTAATTAAGCAGGATCATTTAAAGTGATTTAAAGCGAGAGAAAGACTCAACCTCGAAGCGCGTTTCACAGACAACATGCACTATCTAGCTGTTATTTTAATCTGTGGTCGCATCGTGTTAAGCATGCAGTAGCATAGCATTTTTGTGCAAAAAGGTGAAACTGTCGTCTTTATTGTAAGGAAACAAATATCTTCTTTTGCTTCTGCTTTAGTAAGTATCGGTTGATGTAACTGAAAATGTGACAAAATGATGTTTACGTGAAATAAATAGTCAAAACTTTGGAGATTATTGCTTGGACTTGACGAGAGTTTTTACCTGCTTGACACCAACCATCCTTGGATAGTCTTAAAACTGCAGTCAAATGCCTTTGAAAATTAAGTACATAATTTGTTCGCAGTGGGAATCGAATCTGGTGTCCTTCGCAAGTCAGGCGTATGAACCACTGAACCACGAAGCATCTTCTACTTCGAAGCAAGACATTTGTAGTAAAAAAATCCTAATTTACTAAAACTAATCTTTAAGAACATTGAACTCAAATAAGTTAACAATATCACAAATTTAACTCATTACAAAAATAATAACGATATTTTCCAAGCAGAACATTAAATAACAATGAAAAAACATATGAAAAGTTTGGTCATAAACGCTAAAACTCAAGGACATTAGACTAATGTAATAAATAAGAGAAATATAAACATCGTAAAGACTTGCAGTTACGAGCTTGAATGCATGAGGTTTATGACATCGCAGGCTGACGACATATAGAATTTATGATTTAACAATCTAAAAGAGTCTAAGTAAAGGCTCTTTAATGTAGAATGTGTTGTGTGGTTCCAGAGTAGAATAGGTCTACTACAAGTCTTCCTGTAGATATACATAGCGACATAGAAAATACAAGCTTAACAAAGCTTATAAACATCAAAAAGATCTCTCCAACCCGTCTGGCCAGCGAGGAGAGTGTAGGCTGAATTGTTAGGGTTTCTAACATTAATTTATATAGCAACACTACCTATTTTTATCTATGGTAAATTAGTGTAAAAAGGAAGTGTATTTGCTTTGTATTGGCAGTATTCTGTCCTTTCCGCTCTCTGTTTTGATGTCGATTATTGAGTGCAATAAACGTGTCGCCTTGAATCTCGTGGTTTCCCTGAAGAACCGCTTTCCACCCACAGTCCGCTATTTTCACACGAATCGTCTGACTGCTCTGGCCAAATATATTGCTCTAGTAGTACATAGAGAGTCGTTCTCCTGCAGTGGAGACTAAAAGAAACCTAATGATGAAACTTCGTAAAGACCTGCATTTACGAGGTTGAATGAATGAGGTTTATGACATCGCAGTCTGACGCTCTAATTTTTGCTTTGACGATCTAAAAGAGCGCTTTAAGCATTTAAGTTAAGGCTCTTTAATGTAGAACATGCTGTGTAGTTCCTGGCAGAGTAGAATAAGACCACTCCAAGTCTTCCCGTGGATGTCGTAGAAGGCTGAGGAAACACAAGCTAAACAAAGCTTATTAACATCAAAAGGTCTCTCCAATCAGTCGGGCCAGCGTGGAGAGTGTAGGCCAAATCGTCTGACTGCTCTGGCTAGTGTATGGCTCTAGTAGTGCGGTGCGGAGAGGGTCCGGTCGTGCTCCTACGCTTAAGGGGTTTATGACAGCGCAGGCTGATGACTTGGACGTGAAATTTATGCTCTAAAAATCTAAAAAGGGGCAGCCAGGGTCGCAATGTGATTTTAGATTTATGCAATTTTCATAAATTTTTCCATGCTTCTAAAACTCTTTAACCGATAAAGTAGTACTTATGCAGCACACATGGAACGCAAAAAGTTGGCATCAATTGTGACGTTTCCGTCCCCGGTCCATATTCCCAAGCCCATGATTTCACTATGAATACTGTTCGATGGAAGCAGAAACTTATTACTAATAGAACAGGTTCTAGTTAATAATATATTGTCTCTATACAAATGATAACAGCAGAAAACAATTTTCCACGTTAGCACGTCTGTAAACCCAGAGGATCTGTGTCTAAGATCAGTTTTCTTTTAATTAGCTCTGTAGTCATGTATTTCCTGTGTTTAGCCTAGCGTGAGAATGTAAGGAACTTTCTATTTTCACGATTGCAAGCTGCATTTTCACGAAAAAATAGTAGTAAGCATAAAATTAAAGCTCACGTGCAAACAGTTTTACATCTAAAGTTTTATGCAATAAATGCTTAAATAAATAACTATATCTACCCCCAAACCGTCCAAATAAATTATAGCCCATGTCACCCGCAAATAAATTAGTTTTCTGAAGGTGAAAGAATTGTTAAAATCGGTCCATTCATTTCAACGCCTATTCAATTCAAATATTATATGAGCAATTAAAAAAGAAGACGGGGAGCAAGCATCCTATATTTAATTTTACTGCTTACTTATTTATATTTGAACGACCATAATAAAAAATATAAATTTTGTTAATACAATTAAGTCTAATGTTTTCTTATGTTCTCGCGATTGTAACACATTTAAATAAAATTATTTTAATACGGTTTTTATTGCGTTTATTACATTATTTATACACCTAACGTTTCGAGCACTTTACAGTGTTCGTGGTCGCAGGTAGACAGTCTACCTGCGACCACGAACATTATAAGTTACTTTATAAGTCTCCCTTATAAAGTCATTTAAAATAATATTATTTTGAAACACCGAAACATTGTAAGAAAGCGAAGAAATCCCGCGGGCGCTACAAAAATCAGACGGGTCCCTTATTTCCTGAATCAAATGACGTGGCAACTCCGAGTGCGGACGTCAAACAATAGAACTTTATATAGGGCAATTAAAGTAAATGGGGAGGAAATTAAGACGATATCACTGGAGCGGGGAGTTTTTACACTTTTAACCCCGTTCGCTGGGAATGTGTAGGGTTGGCAGGATTATAATCACGCATTTTATATGAAACTAGAAAATTTTTGCGCAGTAACAATTTTGCGAATTAAAGCCTACTAGTTGTTATCCGCGGCTTCACCCGCGTGATATATAGCCTATGTCCTTCTCAGTACCCTAATCTATATATATGCAAAATTTCGTGATGATCGGTTCAGCAGATATGGCGTGAAAGCGTAACAAACAAATAAACAAACAAACTCACTTTCGCATTTATAATATTAGTTAAGAAGTTAGGATAGGGTGTTATTCGCAGATAAATTATATTTCCATAGGGTGAAATAATTTTGAAAATCGGCTGAATAGTTTCGAAGCCTATTCAACGCAAACAAGCAATCAAATCGAACCTTTGCCCTAAAAACAACGAAACATATTAGTATAGATAACTGTTGTCGCTGTCATTTAATAAAAAACCGGCCAAGTGCGTGTTGGGCCACGCGCAGTGTAGGGTTCCGTAGTTGCGAATGACAACTTTGAGTTCACACTGTTCACACTCTCACCTCACAGTTTAACGACCAAAAACATTTGACAATGAAAATTGTATGAAATTTTATATTTTCCAGTACATTTTATAAGTTTGTTGCCTATACCTTTTTAGTTTGCACTTAGTACTCAGCTCTGATAGTTTTCCTTTCAACTTCAGTATTTATACTACTACTGTAATTTTTTCCACGTATCCATATATAACCGTTTAGCAGATAGAGGAGGGGGACATTTACCTCTAATAAAAATTTTCACTTAAAAACCAAATATTTCGGAAATGGATCCCTAAATCGGAAAGTGGTGTTCTCAACCTCACAATATTTTTCAAAGACCTATTTAACGATACCCCACACAATGGGTAAATAGAGAAAGAAAATTACTCCCCCCACTTTACTTGTATGGGAGCTACCCTAAAAAAATTTTTTTTTCAAGATTTTTTTCTATTACTTTTTTGGCATGATTAATATACATACCCATACCAAATTACAGCTTTCTAGTACTTATAGTCTCTGCGTAAAACCGCGGACGGAAATATGGACAGACAGACAGACAGACAGACAGACGGACAGACAGACAGACAGACGGACAGACAGACAGACATGGCGAAACTATAAGGGTTCCTTGTTTATTACGGAACCCTAAAAATGCGTGACTCTAGCCGCTTTCGCTGAACTTTAAAGTCAACCTTTACAGCCCTTTTATAGTAAGTACGCGAGTTTGGTCCATATAGAGGGATATGTCATCATTGAATATACAATCCCAACTTATCCCAACTAATGTTATATATGGAAAGGATTATTTGTTTGTGACGTTTTTACGCCCTTGAACTGTTCATCATAAACAATGGGCATGTTGACTAAATTTTTTTTCATGTTGCTATTTAAAGACCTGCCAAAAATAAACACAACAGTGACAGAAATACATTTCTAAACAAAAAACTCTTTCAGTTATAAAAGTTTTAAAGACACATGTTTTTAGACGTGAAAACGCGCCGCTGAAATGCCTACATATTTGTGACGCAGCTTGTATTTTGTATGGGTGGCGTGAGAACTTTGTTTGGTAGCCATACGAAATATTTCGTTTAAGGTAATGGTTTCATAATAAAAGTTGCTATAAATTTTGCAGACTAAAATACAGTATAATTGTGATTAAAGATTTTCATACTTTAAAAAATGGTCCTATTCACCCAACTTTAAAGAAGCTTTAAGATCACTTAACGAATCGATATTGTTCTTTATAGTGTTTTTAGATAGAAATTAGTCTCATTAGAAACAAAGTTTATAATCTTAACATTAGGCAACTACCGTTTTGCATACACGTGGTCTAGAGTACAGAAAAGGGTATAGGCTACTTTTCATCCCAGAGAAAAGTACTGTTCTTGGGATGAGATCAAAGCTAAAAATTCGATAAAAAATCTACGATGCTCACCAACCCTTTCACCAAGCGTGGTGAGTATGGTTATATCCTCTAATGATGGAAATCCTTGGGTTAACCTGTGTCCAGCATTGTTTTGTTTTGTTTTTCGTATGTGTAAGTGGCCAACACTAGTGTCAGATTTTTCAAGCTGCCTCAAGGCATCTGACATAGCTTAACGACTGCCATCAACGATGACAGCCGGGACCAATGGCTTAACGTGCCTTCCAAAGCACGGAGGAGCTCGAGATATTTTTATGCCACTTGCGGTCACCCATCCAAGTAGGGACTGCACCAGGGGTTGCTTAACATTCGTAAGCGCTCATAGAGCTCACACCCACTGGACCATCGGGCTTATTACGGCAGGGATGATGATGACGCTGCTGCCTATCGGAACAGTCTATACAGAGTGTAACGTGACTGTCGACATACCCTTAAAGGGGTGAGCCAGCTCTTCAATATGGACAACTTTTGCTATGTGATTAAAGCTGGGAACTCAAAAAAAAAATAGTCAATTTCATACAAAAAAAATTTGCCCTCCGGGTGAAATGTATGGGAAAGCAAAAATTTTTTTCGAATGCCCAGCGTTGACCCCATAGGAGAAGTTGTTCATATTGACGGTGTCACACACCCCTTTAAGGATATTTCGATGGTCATGTTACACCTGTATATAAAGAAAAACATTTCGACTTTACAGGAAGATCTTGGAAGTTTATCAATTTTCATCAAAGTCACACAAAAAATGGAATCAAGAGAGCAATTTTCTTGTAACGTCCACAATCTGGAATATTCAGGTTCCAGCCAGTCCACTGCTGGACACAGGCCTCCCCCAAGGATTTCCATGATTAGGGAGTTTATCCAATACTCACCATTCTTTGATAACGGGTAGGTGAGTGTAGTTTGTTTGGCTTATATCGGTTCCGACGCTGCTGCCCATCGGAAAAAATATATATAAAGGAAACCATTTCTACTCAACAAGCAGATCTTTATAATTATGTCAACATTTCCCATCTAAGTCACAGCAAAAATGGAATCAGGAGAACCATTTTACCGTAATGTTCACAATCAGGAATATTCAGGTGCCAGCCCTAGAATCATGTTTTTAAATAGCCCATTTTGTTCTTAGCCCTTCAGTGGGAGATTGGATTTTTTGAGTGGATAGTTGAAAGTTAAGGGGCTTGTGCTAATGATTCGGGGGGGAAATAAGCGAACGGTGTTTATTTCCTTTGCTCATTTTACAGGAATGCTGATTTGACAAACAAAGTTAAATGTGTGTTGTGATATTTGCATTTAGAAGAATATTAATAGTGCAGTTTTTAAGACACAGGTAAATAAAATAAATAAATAAAATATATATGGATAAATCACACAGATTGAGCTAACCCCAAAGTAAGCTCGAGACTTGTGTTATGGGATACTAACTCAACGATACTTTATTTTATAATAGATACTAATATAGATAAACATCCAAGACCCAGGTCAATCTGAAAAAAATCATTTTCCACTTTGACCACATGGTCCCTGGCTCGATCCCCGGTCAGGAACCGGGGATCGAGCCCGGGACCATCCGTGTCGCAGGCACGCGTGTTGACCGCTGCACCATGGAGTTTTTCTACGTCGCGAACGGTTTTATCTTTGGCGTGTTCGCCATTGCGCTATGGCCTCGGTATCGCAATGGTGAACACACCAGTCTGGGACACAAGGGACACTGGATTTAATTCCTGACGCGGGATAATACTTGTAGTTTATTTTCACAGGTGCTTGTGTGCGATCCCGGAGCTACGTTGGCGGCGGGCAGCTGGCTGTAAAATGTTTTGCCAAATATATAACACCATGAATGCTGTCATAATAGCAGTACCCACCCAATCTGTTCGATATTCCTACTGTTGAGAAACTCCCACCCGGTGCAGACCTCCCCTGGGCAACCTGGAAATCCCTGAACCGGCTCCGAGCTGGAGTTGGGAGATGTCGAGAAAACAGGGTCAGGTGGGGTTTCTCTACAAACAATTTGTGTGACTGCGGTGCCGATCAAACCATGTCTCACCTTTTGTCGTGCCCAAATGCGTGTCGTGTCGTGTCGGATCCGATGCAACTGCCCGTTGGATTGGGTTTTTAAGCGATTGAAGGGAGGAGTGTTAGACTTAAGGAACGGGACAAACGTATTTGGGATGTAACTTGTTAAGATGGATTGGGGATGAGAATAGCAGATTGGGAGGTTTGCGCGCGTACCCGATGCTTACTTGCAACCACCAGACAGGCAGTTGACGATTACATCCCTGATCATGTCGATATCTGTATATTCAAAAGTAGAATTAATGGGTATTTCTCTTTGATAGGAATATTACATCCTCGTCTTCACGTACAATCAGTGGGAGACAAAAGCCTAATAAAAAAAAACCGGCCAAGTGTGAGTCAAACTCGCGCAATGAGGGTTCCGTACAATATGCTTCGTGAACACGCACACAATGTGCAAAAATGTATTGACTAGCGCTATCTAGTGGTGTTTTAGTGAACTATTTCCTTTGGTGAACTTATTATAGTGAGTTTACCACTTTATTTTCAACTGATAGAATTCTTATTATTTTTCCTGTAATCTTCAAGCAATAAACTATATTTTGTAATTTTTTCGAAAGGGGTTTGGGTAATTTTGTATGAGCCTTGGCATGATTTTTTTTTCAGCGACCACTAATATAACTAGTAGGCCTAGTAGTTTCGGAGATCAGGGGGGGGAATGGTCAAATTTTGCCTTCTTTCATGAATAAAATCAAAAGTATTGATATTTCCCTAACAAAAAAAAAATACTTTTGAGATCCCCATAACAAGACCTTTTATTTGATATACAACACGGTAAGGTTTGCAAAACTTTTTTTTAACATTTTCTATTTGGACCCCGTAAACTGACCCTTATTTAAAAAAATATATTTTTACTTTGCACATCCGTGTTTGAGTCATAGGTTTACACCATCTTACCAAATTTCATTTAATTTGGTTCAGTACAGACAGTCGGACAGACAGACGCTCGCCTATAAGGGTTCCGTTTTTCATTTTTTGTACGGAACCCTAAAAAAATACCTATGGGTTTAAATAAAATTATTTTAATACGGTTTTTATCGCGTTTATTACATTATTTAGACACCTAACGTTTCGAGCACTTTACAGTGTTCGTGGTCGCAGGTAGTCTACCTGCGACTACGAACACTGTACCTGCTTGAAACGTTAGGTGTATAAATAATGTAATAAACGCGATAAAAACCGTATTAAAATAATTTTATTTAAATGTGTAATAATCGCGAAAACATAAGAAAACATTACCTATGGGTTGTTTAAAATACTCATATTAGCTGTTTTCTTATTTACGTATGAGTAAGGCTTTCAACACATTACTTTCAAGGATGTGTTATCGCTCAATTAGCATTACTATCACAAGTGCAAGGCTTCAAGGTCTGGCCTTGTGGATTTGCGTGGTGGAAGTCATTGCCAATACTGTTTCATACAGTACATGCTGCATATATAATTTGTTACTTAAGGTACGGATGCACATGCTACTTGGTAGCATGCTTCCGTGCTAGTTTTAAGCACGTGCAGCACGTGCAGTAGCAAATATTGGGTCCTTACCTATGAAATTGGCGTTCTTTTCCCGCTTGCCATTTTGTTCCTAATGAGAATAATTTTCCGGTAAACACTTTTTTTTATTTAAATTCGGAAGTAGCCTATATTATTAACATTTTGCATGCATTTACACCGACCGTGGTCACTGGATGACTCGTTTTCGGATGTTTTTCGTGGTCATCCAGTGACCACGGTCGGTGTAACCCGGCCGAAACGTCTGGAGAAAAACGGTATGTTTTCGCGTTAATTCCCGACATTGCATTTAATAAATTTTGCGACTGTTCTGGCTAATATAGTATATGGCTCTGGTGGTACAAAGAGGCTCCTGCAGTGGAGACTAAAAAAGACTTGATGGTGATGATGACTAGTATAAGTAAATTTGAGAATATGACAGTACCTTGTAATTATACACAGTATAAATCCAGTCGAATATCCTTCAAAGACACTAAATAGAAAGTTAAAATGGCCAATAACGAAAACGGAACGTCAATACGCAATGACGATTCATTTTGGTTATTGACTCAGCCGCCAGCGACGGCGGATAAAACCTAAGGCAGTGGCCTTAGCCCAGTCAGGGCCACGCAGTGTGTTGCACTCGGTTTGGTCCGAAACATAAGCGAAGCGTTTTTAATATGAAATGCAATACGAGAGTTTTGGGTAAGCGAAAAAGTAATGTGAAGTTAAAAAGGGTTAATAGAGAGTATGCACGTATTTTTTTTTATTTGCGTAGTATAATCCCTGATAACCACAGTAAAAAAATATGAAAGAACTTTTAAAATATCTTAATTTGCGACGAAGATGTGATACTTTAAAGTTTAAATAAGAAGAGAAGTCCGATTCTGTTTTTACTTTCAGTACTTTACTATTGAATATTTTTGGATAAACTGGTAAAATAACACATATTTTTTTCATGCATATTCCCTATTATTGATCTTTATGGTGAGGTATAACGTAATGCCGAATCAATCTGTTTTTCGTTCACAGAAGCCACGACAGTAGAAGTCAGTGTCGCAGATATAGCAAAAAAATATAAAAAGTATAGAACTATTATTTTAACTGACGGTAATTAATGTTTGTAATAAACAAATCCTGAGATCAAAATAAACCTAACGTGTTAACCTAGTATACATACATAGCAAAGCAAGTTTGTTTTTTGATTATTCAAAACAGCGACATTATTTGCAATGGTTTAATTGGCTTGCACTAGAAAAAACTTAAAACCACAAAATAAGAACAGAATAGCTAGTTTTTTTTTTGTGAGCGCTATATTTCAGTAATGCCGTTTAGATTATTGCACTAAATAATATATTCTATAAAACATGCCAATAATTAAAATTATTTTTTTTAATCATCAGGTTCCTTATTTTTTTATGCAATGGACAAAATTGCTACCATTTTATTATGAGTAAGTAATCGTATTCAGAAGAAACAATTTTATATTGAGTAGTGATTTAATTTTCCAACAAGTAATATGCAGTTAAATAATGACGCAGCCTAAAGCAATGGCATTAGCCGAGTCAGGGCCATGTAGTATGTTGCACCCACTATGGCCCAAGTCATTAGCTGAAGCGTTTTGTTACTTAAATATATTTTTATTGTCAGTTTATATTACACGGTCATATTTTCCGTAAAAGTATATAGTGGAAGGTGAATGTAATTTTTGTAAATGTATATGACAAAAATACATAAAAATTAAGCAGAAATATTTTGATCGATGCTTGATTATTTCATAGAAGCTTATACTTATAATGATATTATTTTAATTAATATTTAATAATAATTATATTATTTTATTTTAATTATTAAGATTTTTTTTAGTTCTATCCTACTTCCTTAATTGGCAAACAAGCAAATCAAGAAATAACATTCTATTTCAACTTTTGCGTCTTTTTAAATCAAATAATTTGTTTTCGCACATTAAAACATTAGTAAGCATACCAATAAAAAATCGCGTTCTCTTAGCACTTGGACCAGACTCTGAAACATTGTAATTTTAGACTTCAAGTGAAGGTAAAAGTGTTTTATTTGTAAATATCTCATTTTCAATTCAGTGGCTGTTAAAGAAACTCGTTTGCCAAACTTTAAGAAAAATAAAACTAATATTTCGCCTGGCAACACTATCGGTTTTAGTAAAAAAAACGCAAGTCACTTTTTCACTACACAAGTTAACTTCGTAGAGTCTCGTTCGTTGTCGTGTCGGTGCAATAAGCACACCTTTTTTCGTTTGTATTGTTCTCGTAATTTCATATCGCGTTGTTCTCGATATACTATAAATTCATCACATTGCGTAACCTGAACATCTTGAGGCCGACTGATTGAGAGGAGCACCGTTTGCCGCATATCGGTATAGTACTGGAAGGTAACCAGGTGTGGGGTGAGTTTGAATGAGCCGTTACATCTTGGAAGCCGTCCCCAGGTGCTATAGACCGACTTCTGCACGATCACCAGCAGTCCAGCAAAGGTAAGCTTCTTTCAATTTGATCTGCCTCTACTACGTATAAAACCCTTTTTCGTAAAAATCAGTCCACTGCTCTAAATATAAACATTTTTTGGTCATTCGAGCCCGATATAGTTGTAAGGCGATCGGGATTTATCATATTTCGCAATTTACGTTTGATTGTGCGTATATTTCGTTGTAATTTCACATACAATTTTCGTTATTAAAAATATTGGGGGTAATGTGAAACTAACTTTGGCTTGGGTTTGTTTTCCTTGGTAGGTTAATATCTATGGTACGAAAACGTTCCGTTTCAACCTTTTAATTTCGAGAATAGCACCCATAAAGTATTAGTATATGGGAATAGCACCCCTTGAACTGTCACTCGCTTGATCTTTCAGTGTCAATTCTGTCAGTCGTTCCTATTTGGTTTCTATTTGTCTGATTTTGTTTGTTGTGAGACAGACAACTTATTCTTTGGTTAAATCACGATGGAAAACAGTAATGTTTTTTCAGATACGCCAGATAAACACCGCATAGGCCGGGATTACGCGTTTGCACGTATAGAATTCATGCACTCGTCGGATTTAAGCGGGTATAGCTTAAATGATGTTAATCGTATAGAGAGTGAGTTTCATAGTTTCCAAATTGAATTATTGTCAACACTTCCCCATGGTGATAGATCAAGTGAGCTGAAGATTTCGTCACAGTTCGAAAGTAAGGTTAAATCAATTAAATGTCGTTTACAAGAATGTACGGAACAAAAACCTAATGTGTCGTTTAATGGTGCCAGTTCAAACGTTAAACTGCCAAGAATAAACATAACACCTTTCGATGGCAAAATAGAAAATTGGATTTCATTTATTCAGCTTTTTGATTCACTGATTCACAAGAAGGATATCCCGGCAGTAGAAAAACTTCATTACTTGTTGTCAAGTGTACAAGGTCAAGCTTTAAATTTAATAAAGAATTATCCGATATCTGATGATAATTACTTGACGGCATACAATACTTTAAAGCATCATTATGACAAGAAAAGAGTTATTGCTACCTTATTTTATGAGAAGCTCTTGTATTGTGAATCAGTGAAAACAAAAGTTAATGGTGAATTGAACAGAATTTGTAGAGTGTTCAAAGAAAATTTAGAAATTTTGTCAAAGTATCAGTTGCCAGATGAAAATTTCATGCTATTTTATTTATTGTGGTCTAAATTAGATGCTGTTACTAAAGAAGCCTTTGAGTTACAGCTTGATTCAATAAATGACATACCTAGCTATGAGGATTTAATTTATTTCATTGAGAAGCGCAGCCAGGCGTTAGAAAACTCTGCAGTTAGATCAATTGTCGGCTGTAGTAAACTAGTTGTTAAATCAAAACCATCGCTTATCGTTTCGTCTGTTAACAACTGTACTGTGTGTTCATCGTCCAGCCACAAATTCGAAAATTGTTCTGAATTCTTAAAGTTGTCCCCACAAGAGAGGTTCAATCTAGTTAAAGAGAGAAGACTTTGTATCCTCTGTATCCATCCATCTCATACAGTGAAAAACTGCAAATCATCTGTGACTTGTAAGAATTGTAATTTCAAACATCATACACTTCTGCATTTTGGTACAAGCAGGGATACTAAGCCTTCCCCTCAACCATCTCACGTGACTTTGGCTGTGCAAAATTCGAACACACATGTTCTATTTTCAACTGCAGTAGTTTTAATTAAAAATAAATTCAATAAATTGGTACCAATTAGAATTCTATTGGATAGCGCTAGTGCTTGTAATTTTATAACTTTGGAATGTGCTCAAAGGCTTGGACTTAACATAAATGAAATTGGTCACTCGGTTAATGGCATCGGTCAAACATCTGCTGATACTCTTGGTTCTGTCAATTGTGAAATAGTCCCCTCGAAGGGTGACTCCTCATGTAAATTTTCATTAGAAGCTTTAGTTTTGTCGAGGATCTGCTCTGATATGCCATCAGAAAAAATTCATGCTTCATTTTTGAGGCATATAAATGATTTAGATCTTGCTGATCCAAACTTCCAAACACCTGGACCTATTGACATGTTGGTTAGTGTCAACATTCTCGCTTCTGCGCTCAAACCTGGTCTCGTCAAGGGTGATGCAGGTCAGCCTGTTGCTATCCGCACTGTTTTCGGCTGGATAGTTATGGGTGAGTGTACCGTTGATGCTATCTCTTATCGTTCTCGTTCTCGCTCTTGTAATTGTCATGGTTCCAGTGTTGAAACCAAGGACTGCCTTCTCGTGTCGACACTCTCATTAGAGAACAATATCAGGCGGTTCTGGGAGTTGGAGAATGTGGATCCTCCTAAACCTGTCGTTTTGTCAAAGTTAGAAATGTCGTGTGAAAACCAAATGGAAACTTTATATCGTCGTAATCCTGATGGTCGAATGGTTGTACCATTAACTTTCGTTGATCCTCAGGACAAGCCTAGGTTTTCTAATTCTCGCGAGATTGCTCTCAAGCGTCTCTTAAATTTAGAGAGGAAATTCAAATTGAATCCTCTATTTCGGACAGCTTATGTCAATTTTATGGAAGAGTACCTCAACTGTGGTCACATGATTGAAGTTGATCCCCCTATGTCGTTCGAAGGTCACTTCTATTATATACCCCATCATGGAATTCTACGCCCGGACTCCATCACTACTCCCTTGCGTACAGTTTTCGATGCAAGTGCCAAGGATGCTAATGGAATATCCTTGAATGATATATTGTTGCCAGGTCCTAAGCTGCAAAATAATATTTTCGATTTGCTTCTTAGATTTCGTTGGCATGCAGTTGTCTTCACAGGAGATATTAAAAAGATGTACCGTCAGTTCCTCGTTCACCCACAAGACTGTGATTTTCAGCGCATATTGTGGCGTTCGTCTCCGAGTGAACCCGTGAGAGATTATCGTTTGCTCACCGTGACATATGGTGTGTCGTGTGCTCCATATCAGGCCCTCTGGTGTATCTCCAAGTTGGCGAAGGAGTTTTCTTCTCGTGCTCCGTCTGGTGCTGCAGTATTAGCTAGGGATGTGTACGTTGATGATGTCGCGTCAGGTTCAGGATCGGCTGCTAGTGCTGCCTTATTGTGTAAGGAATTGGTGGAAATATTGTCGTCAGCCCACCTACACTTGCGTAAATGGGCCTCTAACAGCCCTGAGCTCTTAAAAAATGTGTCCAGTTCGGATCTCTATTCGGAGCAACTTCATAACTTTGAAGATGTTCATGATTTGTCGTTGAAAATTTTGGGCCTTTCGTGGTTTCCAAAAGAGGATAGTTTTACATTCAAAACTACTAACATTGATTCTCGTTGTACGAAAAGGTCGATCCTTTCAGACATTGCTCGTATTTTCGACCCTTTGGGTTTATTGTCGCCAGTTGTATTTTTTGCAAAGTATTTAATACAACTTTTATGGTTGTCTGGTATCGATTGGGATGCTGACGTTCCTATTAGTATCGCCCAAGAGTGGAGTAAGTTCAAATCACAATTGTCGGATTTGAGCTCATTGTCTATACCTCGTAGAATGATTGTAACTTTCGTTTCGTTGCAAATTCACGCGTTCTGTGATGCTTCCGAAAAGGGCTACTGTGCTGTCATTTATTGTCGTGTCGTTTCAAATGACGGCTCTGTTGTCGTGTGTCTTTGTTGCGCAAAGTCGAAGGTGGCTCCTCTTCGTAAACGTTCGGTCCCGCGGTTGGAGTTATTGGCGGCTGTTTTATTATCTGATTTGGTTGTATCGTTCACTGAAGCTTTAAAGGATTTTTATATTTTCGAGCACATCTATGCTTGGTCGGACTCTAGTGTCGCTCTGACTTGGATTCGTTCGTGTCCATCAAAGTGGAAAACCTTTGTGGCAAATAGGGTTGCGGACATACAGGAAAAGGTTTCCCCTCAGAATTGGCATCACGTTTCTGGCTCAGAAAATCCAGCGGATTGCGGTTCACGCGGTTTGTTGCCCGCTGATTTAATTCAGAATGCGTTATGGTGGGCGGGGCCTACCTGGCTTTCCAATCCTCAAGAGTCCTGGCCGCAGACGGAGGTGTTCACAGATCTAGCTGCTTCCG
This sequence comes from Rhodophaea formosa, assembly GCA_963082605.1. Classification (NCBI taxonomy): domain Eukaryota; kingdom Metazoa; phylum Arthropoda; class Insecta; order Lepidoptera; family Pyralidae; genus Rhodophaea; species Rhodophaea formosa. The sequence goes on from OY720220.1 coordinate 17,837,705, forward strand.
GTGAACAGAAAATTTACAGCCTTTTCACCGCTTCCAATATGTCGTTCATTGATGAGATTTTAAATAAAAACTCATCTTTACAACGTATATTAAATATTTTGGCATTTTGCTTTCGGTACATGCATAATTTAAAAAATCCTCTATCGAAAAATTTAAATCGTAACTTGTCGTGTGAAGAAATAAATTTCGTTCTTCATTTTCTCGTTAAGCATGTCCAGGAACGTGTATTCGCTACAGAGCTTCGTTGTTTGAATGAGAAGTCGATTTCCTCTCTACCTAAATCTTTGCGTAAATTGTCGCCATTTTTGGATAAGCAGGGGTGTTTGAGGGTGGGCGGTCGCCTCTCAAAAGGAAATTTGTCGTTTAATGTTAAACATCCGCTCTTATTGCCTCGAGATCATAGGTTGACAACGCTGATCATTGAGGATTATCACAATCGGTTCATGCATCCTGGTCTGCAAACTTTACAAAATTTACTAGCCCAAGAATTTTGGATTTTGTCGTCGAAGAGGGCTATAAATTCAATAGTTACGTCTTGCATCAAATGTTTTCGTGCTCGTCCTAAGTTGGCTGCACCTCCTGTTATGGGCGATTTGCCAGCCTATCGTATAAATCAAATCAAAACCTTTTCATCAGTGGCCGTGGACTACGCAGGCCCTTTCGATACTTGTCTGGGTCGTGGGCGCTCTTTGCGCACATTTAAGTCGTATATTTGTGTATTCGTGTGTACTGCCACGAAGGCAGTGCACTTTGAGCTCGTTTCCGAGCTTACCACGGAAGCTTATTTAGCAGCTCTTCGCCGTTTTATCGCTCGACGTGGTCGTTGTTCGAGAATTGTCTCCGATCAGGGTAGGAATTTTATCGGTGCCTACAATATGTTACATGACTTAATGGCTAAGGCTTCACGCGCTGAACGTATTGATTTTGTTTTCAACCCGCCGGGTGGTCCTCATTTTTCTGGTTTAGCTGAGGCTGGTGTTAAATCTGTTAAAACTCATCTATCGCGTGTCGTAGGTTCGCAGCGTCTTACTTTCGAGGAGTTTTACACAGTTTTGACTCAGATTGAAGCCATGTTGAACTCGAGGCCTCTCTCTCCCATTAGTTCAGACCCGAATGATTTTTCGGTATTAACACCAGGCCATTTTCTTACAATGGAACCGCTCACTATTTTACCAGAAAGTAATTTAGTTGATGCAAAGTTAGGCCCTCTTCAGAGGTGGAAGTTGTTGCAAAAGATTCATCAAGATTTTTGGCGTAAGTGGCACGTAGAATACTTACACACTTTGCAACAGCGCCACAAGTGGTTTGACAAGTCCAAGGAAATAGTTGTCGGGACTCTCGTTCTCATTGTTAATGAACAATGTAGTAGTCCAATGAAATGGAAAATTGGTCGAGTAGTAAAGCTTCATCCTGGGACTGACGGGGTTTGTCGCGTTGTTACAGTTCGTACCGAATCTGGTGAACTTAAACGGCCAGTTGTAAAATTATGTCCACTTCCTTTACAAAATTAAAGTTTCTCGACGTACCTAATAGTAATTTAATTTTAGATATATTATCGTATATACAATAGGTTTTCGTTTCGTATTGTTTCGTGTAATTTACTTTCGTTTCGTATTGTTTCGTGTAATTTATTATCGTTTCGTATAACTTCGTATCGATTCTTATGGGAAATAAATCATAGCCATTGATAGTTTTGCTTCGTTTCGCTCAAAACTTCAATTTTAATTTCTAAACTTGTTAAAATACATTGTATTTTGGTGGGCGGAAATGTTAAAGAAACTCGTTTGCCAAACTTTAAGAAAAATAAAACTAATATTTCGCCTGGCAACACTATCGGTTTTAGTAAAAAAAACGCAAGTCACTTTTTCACTACACAAGTTAACTTCGTAGAGTCTCGTTCGTTGTCGTGTCGGTGCAATAAGCACACCTTTTTTCGTTTGTATTGTTCTCGTAATTTCATATCGCGTTGTTCTCGATATACTATAAATTCATCACATTGCGTAACCTGAACATCTTGAGGCCGACTGATTGAGAGGAGCACCGTTTGCCGCATATCGGTATAGTACTGGAAGGTAACCAGGTGTGGGGTGAGTTTGAATGAGCCGTTACATCTTGGAAGCCGTCCCCAGGTGCTATAGACCGACTTCTGCACGATCACCAGCAGTCCAGCAAAGGTAAGCTTCTTTCAATTTGATCTGCCTCTACTACGTATAAAACCCTTTTTCGTAAAAATCAGTCCACTGCTCTAAATATAAACAGTGGCGTTTCCTGCTCAGTGCTCTTCTTGTTATATAAAATCGCGTGTCAGTTTGTATGTCAAGAACGTTAAATTAGTACATGAATTTGAGGTCACTACAATACGTGTACAAGGCTCACTAATTACGTTTAACACGATCAAAAATGTAATAAATCTTGCAGTTTTCCGTGTGTATAAAAATGTTTGATACAAATACCTAATGAAAAAATAAGACCAAAAACGCGATCGTGCGATGAATTAGAAAAAAAAGAATATCAAGGAATGAAAAGAGATGACACAAGACCGGATTGAATGAAAGAAGTGGAGGGAGGCCTTTGCCCAGCAGTGGAGCAATAGCGGCTTGAGTCGTTTAAGTACACGATTACATATTTGTGTATTTTATTTCACAAATATCTATTCGTACAAATCTACAATTAACGAAGTCGTTAATTGTATAAGTGCTGCATATTTTATCATGACATGCAAAATAATCAGCTGTATAAATTTAATCGCTTGAAATAGCTAAAGAATATGGTGTTACCTGACCACGTTACATTCTTGTATTGATTTTAGATTTAAGCAATCCTTAGAGTGTTAAGTAGTTGGAGAATTATTTGCTAGGACGTATTTTGTCGCTGAATTGATTTAGCTTTCAACAGCACCTTATTCTTACGTGAAATATTTCTACATAAAATTCATCTACTGAATGTCACTTAGAACGCAACAAAAGTTTAAATTAAATTTACAGGTTAGCACCTATTGTACACGATGTTATAAAGGAGAAAAAACAAACAAAGACGCGGGTAGTTTCTGGGTGTTCTTCGTGTCGTAGAATGGCTATACGTAGCCGTTGGTGAGAAGATTCACCAATCAGCGTTACCGGCTGACTCTGTCCTCCTCCTACAGACTCCTACAGATTGTTGCCCAGGGTGTGCCAAACGCAAGTATAGGCTGATGATGATGATGTACACGATGTCTTTCTTGGGTACTAAACTGACTAAATGGATTGTCGGCCTCGGTTGCTATCTATCATATTTTGCTACTTTCAATCCTTTGACTATTTAGCTTTTTTTATTTATTTAATAAATAATAAGGTTAAACCTCTAAGGTTAAATTTATATAATTTTTTTTTAATTTAACCTTAGAGGTAGGAATGAAAGCGGCAAAGCAGATATTTATTTCGGAAACTCGTTATTGTAGTCTCAGCCGCAAGAAGTCTACAGCTAGATATGGGCCTCCCCCAAGAATTTTCATCATAAGGAGATTTCCAGTTCTCTTGGCAAACAGGTCGATTAGCGCATTTAGTTTGGCTAATAACAGTTCCAACGCTGCTGCCCATGGAAACCATTTCAAAGTGAGGAAGGGAAGGAATTTATTAAACTGGGCATGAGATATAGGTATTTGAGAGTTTGGGAGTTCCAATACCTTTATCCCATCCCCCAGTTTCATAAATTCCTACCCTTTCCTCACTTAAAAAAATGGGACGCTACTTGAATGAATTAGGGATAAAAAGTAGCAGTTCAGGAGGCCAGGCGCGTGTACTCGATGCTATACTTGCAACCACTGGACAGTTAATTAAGGATGACACCCCTTTTTTTAACGTGGACTTCTTTCTTTCTTCTTTTTAATTATGGCTTCCACCGAGATTTCAGTGATTCTGTCAATGTCCAGTATAATGAGATACCAAGTATCGGTGTTGTACGGTATGTGGCATCAAAGATGGCGTATGTTCTTTGGCAGCCTTGCGGGAGATTTTGGCGACAAATCTATACGAGTCCATTTAACAGTCTACTTTAACTATTTCACAAATTGTTCTCGAGCACGAGCATTTATAACACCAAACTACACCAATTTCATATTATAAAGTCCACTTAAATCAATTTGCAAAATTGTATAAGGCAAACGACAACTGAACCCCTTGACTTCCCACCAAACGTATCGTGTAACGTAACGTGGACAATATCTTCCGATACCGCACGGGCTACGAAGGATGACACCTCTGACCCAAGTATACCGTTAGTTCAAATCACTTACTTTTTATTTTGGGCTGATATGTATAAAAACGTTGTGACCTTGGAATTGAAACTCGCTTCCGCTACCTCTTCTGACTCAGTCTCAGCACGAGACGTGATTATTTTGGACAACACCGAAGGTCGGAGTGTCGTATTTATAAACACTGCAGTCGCGTAGGTTTTGTTGCCGCTTCCTGTTTTTAGATCTTTTTATTGCATGTGCATTTTGAAATTATGCGTGTTAATGTTGGACTTTCTTGAACTTCTTAGTCATATTTACCGGTTAGGTATTATCTATTAGTGGTATCTTACTACTACTACGTACTAAGGAGAAAGGAAGTGTGGGAGACCTTTGCCCTGAAATGGGACAGTAAAGGCTGAAAATAGAAATAAAATAGAATAGAAGGGGAAAAGCAACTGTTAAGTGTGGCATTGATTACTAGATCTAAAACAAACTGATCAAGCTACTAGATCGTGTTCCAAACACCCTAAATTTTCACCTTTTTTTAATTAATTATTTAATTAGGCATTGTCTCCCTTCTCAACTGATGGTAAGAACGACGATGAAGATGATGATGTAAAATGCTTGGATAGGCATATTGCAGATGCCTTAGAAGGCAGATAGGTACCCATTTATTCTACTATATCTATACAAAGGTGAGGAGGTATCGAAGTGACGCTCATCAACCAAATCTAAGTGGTAGCAGGTATGAAGCAAGGAACTGAGTTATGGCCTATAACTGGAGAAAGAAGCGTCGGACGTCGTCCTATATAAATAAATAAATAAAATAATAAAATGATTTTTATTCAGATAACTTAGATCTATTATTTGTTAGTAACAATTTAACTTAAAAACTATGTTAGTATCATTTACGTAAACCAATTACAATGCCACTCCAGAACGAGAGGAGTGTGCTGTCAGCTTTAGCACATAATGCCTGCAGAATATTGTTGTTGCTGCCTCGTAATCTGTTTAGTAATGAAGCGACTCGTTTGCGTCTAATGGCATAGAAGTCATCAGTAAGGGCTTCAGCAAACATCGCAGAGGCGCTACAGAAGCGAGGCAGCCGCAACAGTATCCTGAACATATTATTATATTGCACGCGCAAGGCACTGTGTGTCTTTTGCTTATAACTAACCCACAAGCTGCTCGTGTAGAACGTCTGGCAAAAAGACTTAAACAAGGTTATTTTGACATCCGTCGAACAACGAGCAAACCTGCGGGCCAGCATATTACCACGTACAGCCAGCGCTCTGCGTATGATGGGTTGACGACATAGTCAAAGTCCTGGGCAGCTACTCGTTGAGAGTTTAGGACTGAGATGGATGGCAGAAACAAAGAGAGGCCTATGATTAGCATTAGGCGGAAGATAGGCTGAGTTGATGATAATATATAACAGTCACAGAATCATGATTATCCACATATCATGTGAGCGAGCGCGAAGAGCGCGCGAAGCATTTCTGTTTCAGCTTGGGCAAAATTTTCTTGGTATATCTCCACTGACTGCTCTGGCTAATCTATATGACACTGGTAGTACAGAGGGGGTCGTGCTTCTACTGTGGAGACAAAAAATAACTGATGATGAAGATGATGTTTCTCGGCCTGGCATTTCTCAAATCATCCTCGTTAAATTTCGTGAACAGATTCACTAATAACACAAAAAATTATTTTTAATCAATTTTTTTGGATATTTATGAACATGGTCAATTTAGCATAACTGCTATATAGATCCGATAGTACCAAATATATTTTAAACTTTGCTTTAAAGTGCATGGTGAACATTTATTCAGTTTTAATATTCCCAAGACAGACTCACGAAGTCTACAGCTCGAAGAGCTACTAGTTTTATTTATCTTATAAAGAAAGAAAGAAAGAAAAATAATTTATTTGATACTTCAAACATTACAATCTTTTAAGTACAAAATTAAAACTATATAATCAAAGTATCAAAATGGTGCCACTCAGCATAAGGTAGTGATAACACCACCGCTGGTCTTCCGTGGAACCAGATATAAAAAGGTTGCGCCACCAGATGTTTAGGGTAAAAAGGATAATTTTTCCAGCATGCCCATGAATTTATAACAAAAAATGTAATAATACTTATAATAATAATACTTATAATAGATGATGGTTGTAGAACACGCAGTGGTTTCCAATAGTTTCCCATTTTTAAACCTTTTTATAACTTAATTTTGACGTTGCAAATGTACCTAATATTGCCTAAGTTTACGCAAATTTATGTAAGTAAACTTAATAGACAAAATTACTTTGTGTAGGTATCAATAAATAGACATTTCTCTTGTATTTTATTATTTACTATGACTGCTATAAAGCCTTCGAGTTTATCTCTTCATAGATACTTCACTTTCACTTGTTACTTCTGTAAAGGTATGTTATTTTGTTAAGGTTTGAAGGGTTTAAATAGACAGTGAAAGTACTGCTTATTATATATTTAGTTATTAGTTTACTTAACAGATTACAATGTTGTGTATACATAATATTTAAAGATTTTAAATTGTTTTTGATCTAGAAAGTAATCCTAACATAAGCATGCCTAAAAGCTAAGCAATGTAAAGTAGTAACGAAACATGTATGGCTAAAATAACTAATTCATTTGAAATTAACAGAATACCTCATTATTAAACACATAAAAAAGGAAATAAAACATTAAACACTATTGCAAATTGTTAACGAAGGTTTAGATTAGACGTCACTTACCGCCGGAACTTATGAAGTGTATAGTGATAAATATCAATATCATAACTTTACTGGTTAGGCAATGTATTGACACTACTCGTCCTAATCTGTCTAGTGGGCGTGAGCATTATTAGCGCTTCCGCATGTTAAGCAACCCCGGGCACAGCCCCCTCTTGGATGGGTGACCGCAAGTGGCATAAAAATATCTCGAGTTACTCCGTGCTTCGAAAGGCATGTTAGGTAATTGGTCAAGTAAGGTAAAGGTAAAGTCATTAGGTATAGCAGTCGTTAAGATTTGTCAGGTGCCTTTAGGCAGCTTTTAAAATTTGACACCAGTGTTGGCCTCAGCATCGCTCGCGTGAAGGTACATCCCTCGGGAACAGTATTTTTTTAAGTAGTTACTACTGTAATAAAATGAAAATTGAAATCGAATCAGTGGTTAAAGTGTGAAGAATTAATAGACAGTTCTTTTTAGGGTTCCGTAGTAAACAAGGAACCCTTATAGTTTCGCCATGTCTGTCCGTCTGTCTGCGGTTTTACTCAGAGACTATAAGTACTAGAAAGCTATAATTTGGTATGGGTATGTATAATAGTTATGCCAAAAAAGTGGTATAAAAAATCATGAAAAAAATTTTTTTTTAGGGTAGCTCCCATACATGTAAAGTGGGAGTAATTTTTTTTTCTCTATTAACCCATCGTCTGGGGTATCGTTAAATAGGTCTTTAAAAAACATTGTGAGGTTGAGAATATCATTTCGATTTAGGGATCCGTTTCAGAAATATTTGGTTTCAAAGTACAAAGTTTTGTTAGAGGTAAGTGTCGCCCCTCTATCTGCTAAACGGTTATAAATGGATAAGTGAAAAAATTACAGCAGTAGTATATATACTGAAGTTGAAAGGAAAACTATCAGAGCTGAGTACTAAGTACAAACTAAAAAGTTATAGGCAACCAACTTATAAATAGTACTCAAAAATGTAAAATTTCATACAATTTTCATTGTTTGATGTTTTTGGCCGGTAAACTGTGAGGTGCGAGTGTAAACAGTGTGAACTTAAAGTTGTCTTTAGATACTTCGAAACCCTACACTGCGCGTGGCCCGACACGCACTTGGCCGGTTTTTAGGGTTCCGTAGTAAACTAGGAACCCTTATAGTTTCGCCATGTCTGTCTGTCTGTCTGTCTGTCCGTCCGCGGTTTTACTCAGAGACTATAAGTACTAGAAAGCTGTAATTTTGTATGAGTATGTATATTAATCATGGCAAAAAAGTCGTAGAAAAAAATCTTGAAAAAAAATTTTTTTTTGGGTAGCTCCCATACAAGTAAAGTGGGGGAGTAATTTTTTTTTCTCTACTTACCCATCGTGTGGGGTATTGTTAAAAAGGTTTTTGAAAAATATTGTGAGGTTGAGAACACCATTTTTCGATTTAGGGATCCGTTTCCGAAATATTTGGTTTTAAAGTGAAAATTTTTGTTAGAGGTACGTGTCCCCCCCCCCTCTATCTGCTAAACGGTTATATATGGATACGTGAAAAAAATTACAGCAGTAGTATATATACTGAAGTTGAAAGGAAAACTATCAGAGCTGGGTACTAAGTGCAAACTAAAAAGTTATAGGCAACCAACTTATAAAATGTACTGGAAAATGTAAAATTTTATACAATCTTTATTGTTAGATGTTTTTGGTCGTTAAACTGTGAGGTGCGAGTGTAAACAGTGTGAACTCAAAGTTGTCATTCGCAACTACGGAACCCTATACTGCGCGTGGCCCGACACGCACTTGGCCGGTTTTTGATTTATGATATTAGTATCGATAGGGCTTACAAAATCATAGCGAATAAACTAGATGTTAAAACCACAACAGCCCCATAAAAATCGCTCTAGAATTGTCATCCTCTTTTGTTTCGATATTGGTAAAAAACAGCTTTTTTTTGTTTAAAGTTAACATGTCATAGAATATTCCACAATACCCTTTGAAGTATTCACAGATTTTATAATTGGCGTGCTCGTATGGCCGTGTATCAAAATCGCTTGGGGCTGAATTTTTGCGACTAAAATTGACAAAGCGTTTACTCGGCGGGAGAGACCGCTCTAAAAATATGGCGATATAGGAATTATGTCGCTTTAGGGATTATAGTCGGAGTCAACGTGCGGGTGAATCTTATATCCCAACTAATATTATAAATGCGAAAGTGAGTTTGTTTGTTTGTTACGCTTTAACGCCGAATCTTCTAAACCGATTATCATAAAATTTTGCATACACATAGGTTAGGAAACCGAGAAGAACATAGGCTATATATTACGCGGGCGAAGCCGCGGGTAACAGCTAGTATTTAATATTTTAATGATCTTCCCTTTTTTTTGTATCTACTGGAATTGGATGGGGTTCATAATATAATTTGAAAGGCGAGTACATAGGACACATAATTGCCTATGAACACAACGTTCTGATCTTAGATTATGCAAAGTCTATATAGACTCTATTTGCCTAACAGCGTAAAAAAAATGTATAACACTCATAGACTATGATGTAAAGACGTAATTACCTTGTATGTAGACATAGATTATATTTGTGACTACTATCACAAATATCCCAACTAATATTATTAATCTGAAAGTGAGTTTGTTTGTTTGTTACGCTTTCCCGCCGTATCTACTAAACCAATCATCATGAAATTATGCATACACATAGGTAAGGGTACCGAGAAAGACATATGCTATATATTACGCGGGCGAAGCCGCGGGTAACAGCTAGTAATCTATAAACTTGAAAGAATTTCCTATAAATAATTCTTGAGTAAGGTACAAAATCTTTGTTGACAAAAATTCCCTCGTCAATTTGCTTTGGCTATAACATATCTGTCAGCTGCGTCCAGTTTATGTGCCATCAAACGCGCGATAATAGACGAGTGTGGACGTCGTAAAAACGTTTTGAATTTCAGGCCCCGGGCTATGGCAGCCAATCTGTGTGGATGGATTGCAGTGCACAGAGCAGGGAGTATAACTGGCCACTATGCTTCTATGCTTAGCGTTTTTATATTGGTTTTTGATAGAATGGCAAAGGAGAAAGCGGGTTGCCTGATGGCAAGTAATAGCTGCCGCCCATGGACAACTGCAACACTGCTTTTGCCGGTAGCGTGGCTCTACCACAACTAAGTGGTAGTAGTGAGTAGCTATATTACCGGCGTAATTGTAAACTATTAGCAAGCCTTTGATTTGATGAAACAGTATATTTGTTTTTCGTATGTGTAAGTGGCCAATACTGGTGTCAGATTTTTCAAGCTGCCAGGCATCTGACATAGCTTAACGACTGCCATCAACGATGACAGCCGGGACCAACGGCTTAACGTGCCTTCCGAAGCACGGAGGAGCTCGAGCTATTTTTATGCCACTTGCGGTCACCCATCCAAGTAGGGACTGCACGAGAGGTTGCTTTACATACGTAAGCGCTCATAAAGCTCACACCTACTGCACCATCGGGCTCCTCCACAGTATATAATATGTAGACAGGACAGTATATAATTATGTAGTGACAAAAGACTCGGACAGTATATAATATGTAGACAGGACAGTATATAATATGTAGCGACAAAAGGCTAGTCCTTAATCATAGAGGAAAAAATGTGACTATCGCTTGCGCGTGTTAGATTATGTAAATGTAAGACTTCTCATATTGGTTATTTATAATGAAACTACTTGAGTTTTGTTAAGTTAACTACAAATTTATGAAAATATGATTCTAATTACTAAAATAAAGATAGTATCAGAAGAATAAAGAAACAACTTTAAACACATCACAGCTATTTATTATTAAGAACTTCAGAACTGCGAAATTATTTACACTATAATATTTAACAATATTTTATTAACTTTATAAAAACACAATTGAAATCAACTTAATCATAGCACCATTAATTATTGTTTAAAATTATACAATAATACTTATCTGAACGTCTGTCTTGTTCGAGTCACACCGAGAAAGTGAGCCATACATTTGCCACTCGCCCTACCTTCGTCTGTTACGTCATAACGGAAAATATCTCATGACAACCACTATATGGATTTCAAGTTTATAATACTTCTAAGAGTATAAATGTAAATTATCAATTAATGTTTGATGTAATTATCTTAATGCTTTAAGTAACATATTTGTGTACAATTAGAAATAATACATTTAGTAGTATTAAACATGAAAATGTAATTAATATAGTCAGCAAGTGACTTATTCTTATTGAACAACGTATTTATATTTTATAAACTAGGTATAATCAACATCTTTTATATATATTCCCTAACACGGCCAATCTGACACGTACTTCGTTCTCGAAGTACGTCAAAAGAAATATAAAAATAACCAATACAATAGTTACATCAAATGACCAAACTTTGTTCTGACCATTGTAAACAAGTTCAAAGCAACAAAAGTACAGACTGCTTTAACTAATCTTAAATATTTATATTAAAATTCATCCTATTAATAAAAGTACTAAGTTCATTTAAAAGCTATAGTTACACCAAATGTTATTGATTATATATTAATATTTGCGACATATTATAAGATTTTGTAATTGTAGGCCGCCAAATAAAATAAAACAAGTTCAACGCAACAAAAGTACACAGTGTATCGATAGGATTACACAAGAAAAACAGTATCTAAGTATTTGGCTGCTTTCAAGTAATCTTACCAATTTATCTTAACAAAATTCATCCTGTTAAATGACAAAAGTACAAAGTTAATTTGAAAGCAATAGTTACACTAAATGCTAAAGATTTTATATTATTAATCGCAACATATAGGATTTTGTACCACAAATATTCTAGGCCACCATTTAAAAAAAACAAAAAAAACATTGTTAAGTTCACCATAGTTGTACATATATGAAATGTGTTAACTTAAAACAAATCAAACTCCAAATTGTTTAAAACTAGTTATAACTTTCCAAGTAGGTACAGCAAAAGAAATTCGCAAATATTGCTTCTTCCTTCAATGAAAACTACTATGTTTTACCATTTGCACTATGGCAAAAAGAATATCTAATACGTTACCAAAAGACATAAAATATATATTATTTTTAAATTTCTAAAAAATATCCAGACAGTCATCCATACAAAGTTTTTAAACGTACATTGTTTCATCGGTTGCTCAAAAAATGTTACTATATTGTCAAAGAACATTTAGATATACATTGACTAGTATTAATTTAAAAAAACTTACTTTTATGTATATTCTCATTATTTTTTTATTTGTATGTCAGAAATGACTAATGTATGAAACTACTATTGCACCACTATTGTTTGAACCACATTTAACGCAATAATTATCATTTCATTTCACTTAATATTATTTCATTTCACTTAATTTCATTTCAATTAATTTCATTTTAATTCATTCTATTTTTATTTCGTTTCATTTCATTTCAATTTGGATAAAAAAACTATCATTTTATCCAGCAACAACAAAAGCAAGTATAGTCTGCTTTATTTTATTTAACAACAACAATAATTACTATATTCGCAGTAGTATTAAACAACAACAAAAGTATTTGGCATTGCCGACCACAACAACGATAAGTATACCTTCTGCTTTATAGAACAACGCTCGATACTCTGTTTAATCGACAATAACAACAACAATGCAATTTTAGTCTTTGCATTGGTCTTCAAATTTCGACTCCAAATCTTCATGTTAAATATTTTATTTTCATGTACTGGGTACAAAAATGTTTATAAATATTTAAATAACCGTCTTTTTTATTGCAAAAAAAATTCTTTCTTTTTGGCATTCAACCAATTTCTTAAGTCTGTAGCACACGGATTGCTACAAAAATGCGAGGCCCAGCTTTTATCCTGGTGTTTTATGTTTTCATTAAAATAGCAAGACTAAGCTTTTTTTTTTCGTATGTGATATGGAACACTTTTGCTTACTAAATATCACATCACCACTAATGTAAGAAAAGTCGGGATCGTTTACATATTCTTGAGACATTTTCTATAAAATATAATTATTTTTTCACTTTTAACACCTTTATCACTTAGTAATGCAGATAACTTTAACTAAACATAATACTTTTAAAACATTCGATGCCAACTAAGTAAAAGCAATTTTGTAAATAAATATGACTATTGGATTAAATACATTCCGTACATAATATTTTTAAAGATGATATTTACTTCATTTTTTTTAAGGTTTACCAATTAAATTTAAATATATTTTTCATTTGACATAATTAGGACAATGTATTCTCAGTCAACATATCAAGTTTTTAAGGTTATAATTGTAAGTAGATGTCGATTGGAGACAATGCGCTGTGCAGTTTGTTAACGCTTCTTCTGCACTCCGCTTTGGAAGCGGCGTTAAACTAAGCCATAAGTAAATTACTAACGTCAATAAGTTTTCTGTTGTAAATAATATATTTATAGCAAATTATAAGTGTCCTGAGCAACCTATATTAAATAAACATTTGAATCTTGAATTTTATCAAGTTCAGGGAGGGTAAGATCATTAAATTCGGAATATCGCAAAAATTTAAACGAATAAATCTCGTTTACTTGTAAATTTTTTTATTTAGCATGGGTAGTTAATTAGAAATTTGTTAAAAATTATTTCATTTCGGATACTTTATGTTGTAGACTAGTAATTTGGCAATAATCAATACAAATATTTACTCATTGCTATAAGTATAATAGTCTAATACTTGTAATTAAATGTTTTGAAATTTTTGGCCAAATTTTGGTCTAATATAATATAAGATTTATAAATATAGCCTTTTTGACTCGAAAAGAAAGAAATGTTTTGAAAATACATTTCGTTTAAAAAATGAAATAGTTTGTTACTCAAATACTTATTCCAGCAACTATTGTTTCTACGTCACCTAGGTGGAAGTATTTATATAAATAATCAAAGCAGTACAGAATAACATAAAACAAATTGGTACTCTGTAGGTACTCAGCAAAAGAAAGTCAAAATTTGTGGGAAAAATAAAATTGCTCTAGGTAGTCACTGTACCCATTCGATGATATAAAATAGCGATAATTTTTTTTTTTTATAACTTATGTATTAAAATATATGTAATTTATTGTTTTCTATTTATTTATTTCAAATAAATATTTTAATGTAAAATTAAAGAGTTAACTATTGAACATAGCTACTTGTAGCTATCAGTATGATAGGTGTTTAGTAGCTCAAAAAAAGTAACTACGCTTCGCTAGAAAATCGATTCATTTATTCACCAAATTTTGGTGGAAAATATTGTTTCTGGATTTTTAAGCAATATTATATATTCATGTAAAAGAGACATGTTCTTTGTTATATACAGCATTAGAGATTTATAATAAATCCCAAGGGTTTTAATTATATTAGAGCCACAAAAATTGGTCGGACACCAAAATTACATACAACTCATGACTTATAAATTGATGTATAGTATTTTAAATGCGAAAATTTACTAATATTTTGTATAACTATTTAGTATTGTATTAGTTTCAATTGATATTTCAAATCCACATGACAAGTTTGTAAAAAAATATCTTTCATATCAACAAAATTAAATTTCACATTATTCTAGTTTTGACTACTTAACAATGAATCAAACAATCACTAGCTGGAAATAATAATATCAGCTTCATATTAAATGAATTGAATCATTAGCTTACTTTATTTTTAAAAACTATAAACCTTACATTAAAATACTAAAATTCTGAGAATAACCAACTTAAGTGCTACTTAGCAATTTTGATGATTAGTAGAACACCACTAAAGCCACCAAAAGTAGAATCACGTCAAAAAACATTTGTTTATTGTATACTATTAGGAACCAGCTCTTCATGACTATATGTATAATTAAAGAAACATAACTTACATGTGTATTATTTAAATATATCACAACACATACTTAGTCAGATACGTCTTGAAACAGTGAAACCAAAATTGCAAAATTTATGTCCGTTGTTTACGGAAATATGTACTTGCATTTTTTTTTCGCGGAAAACCTGAACGTTGTGACTCATTTCTTTCACTGCTGCTCGCAAGCAACCAACTAAAAGAATTAAACGATAGCAGTATGGTTCGTTGAGATTCATTTCTATAGGAGTAACTAAATGTTATTAGGATACCACCAAAATATTACCATTTGGGCGGACAGACCTTTTCAAATTTCTCCGTGATAAAATATGACACTAAATATAAGAATCAAATTGTCATCAAATAGAAAAAATACTGCTTAGTATAAATAGTACTAGTTATTTCTCTTAAAATTGTAAATTTTCGTTTGTGAAATGGCCAAAACCAGAAAAACAGACTGTGGACACGCCACCAAACTTGAAAAAAATTAGGTAATTTTTATTTTATTTAAAAAAACTACTATAGTTTGTTTTACTGTAATATTAACTGCTTCGTAAAAAACATATGCATATTTTCGTGAAAAAAAAAATCATTGATGTAATTGTGCTTCAAGGTATAATTATCAGTGCCGCCGCCAAAAAAATGCATTTGAGAAAATCACTTACATTATCCGTAACCAAGTTAATCCAATCAAACCTGTATACAAGGTAAATTACCCTAGTATGACCCTTTATATCTAGTCGATATTTGTACATTAATATTAATAGATAACTGGTCATTCCATAAACCGTTCGGCCAATCTGACATATTACAATTTAATCCTGACACATTTATATATCGTTCAATTAATTTGAGCATAATCATAATTTGAAACGGTTTTAAAACTTTGTTGTTTTGAATAAGTTCGTAAAAAACTTAAAACTTATCTAAATAGGTGTCGGATGTTTCACTGATCGACCGTTATATGATTTTTAGACATATAAGTAAGATTACTTTTTTAACCAAAATTTATTTTTCAATATTGAACTTTTCTCAAGTATATTCTCAGTAAGAATCACAATAATCTGCAGAATACAAGACGGCCTAGTTAGTTCCTTAGAGATTTTTTTTTCTTGTGTGGGTGGGTAGTGGTAGCTTCACCGATAAGAAATTTGATGATAGCGGGTGGGTACAACGCAAAATTATAGTTCTTAAAATTGTTGGCTCCCAATTCTTAAATCACGATAAAGCTGAGCCCTGATGGGCCTTACCGGCTTTAGCTGCTCTAGTTGAATCTTGCTCCATCCAAGCTCGATGCGGAGGACCTCGATGTTTGTGCACCACGCCTCTGCGCCGTTATCATTTTTGTCAGGATCGAAAACCAGCAGCACACGTCGGTACGAAATCGGTTGGACAAGGTGACTGCGCGTCTTAACTGATCTGAGAAGGAGAAAAAAAAAATTAGTTAAGTCAGGTTGGAATCCCACTTCTGATGTTAGATTATGTAAATGTAAGACTTCTCATATTGGTTATTTATAATGAAACTACTTGAGTTTTGTTAAGTTAACTACAAATTTATGAAAATATGATTCTAATTACTAAAATAAAGATAGTATCAGAAGAATAAAGAAACAACTTTAAACACATCACAGCTATTTATTATTAAGAACTTCAGAACTGCGAAATTATTTACACTATAATATTTAACAATATTTTATTAACTTTATAAAAACACAATTGAAATCAACTTAATCATAGCACCATTAATTATTGTTTAAAATTATACAATAATACTTATCTGAACGTCTGTCTTGTTCGAGTCACACCGAGAAAGTGAGCCATACATTTGCCACTCGCCCTACCTTCGTCTGTTACGTCATAACGGAAAATATCTCATGACAACCACTATATGGATTTCAAGTTTATAATACTTCTAAGAGTATAAATGTAAATTATCAATTAATGTTTGATGTAATTATCTTAATGCTTTAAGTAACATATTTGTGTACAATTAGAAATAATACATTTAGTAGTATTAAACATGAAAATGTAATTAATATAGTCAGCAAGTGACTTATTCTTATTGAACAACGTATTTATATTTTATAAACTAGGTATAATCAACATCTTTTATATATATTCCCTAACACGCGCTACTTGACACGCCTTTTCAACGCATTTTATATAAAACAGGTGTGTCAGGGGGCGGTATCATTTCTTATTTTTTGTATATACCTAAGTTGGCAAACAGGCATACAGCCCACCTGATGGAAAGCGGTTACCGTAGCTTTTAATACTAGGGGTGTCACTCGTGCGTTGCCGATCCTCAAAAGAAATTTCCACGCCCCATTTTGAACAACTTCACCATCATTATCATCAAGTCTTTTAGTCTCAACTGTAGGAGCACGACCCTCTCTGTGCTACTAGAGCCATTTAATATTAGACAGAGCAGTCAGAGGATTTTGAACAACACCATGCTGCAGCCTTTCGGAAAAACCATAGCCATTTCAAGGAAATTGCAGAATGCAAAAATGTGATATAGATTACATCAGGATTTTGTTTGTCAACCGTTTTACTATAGTTATGATAACATATCACAGCACATTGGGGCATTTTTACGTTTCTTTAAGCACGAACTGACAAGCCAAGTATGCGACTTTCACCGACAAGCCGGGCGCCAGTTGCACGCGGTATTATTATTTGATAGATATCTATAATAGTCAAAGATAGATATATATTGATAGATGGTGACGAGCTCCGTGGCGCAGTGGTCAACACGCCAGCCTGCGACACGGGGTTCTCGGGTTCGATCCCCGGCCAGGTCAAGATGGAAAATTATCTTTTTCAGATTGGCCTGGGTCTTGGATGTTTATCTTTATAAGTATCTATTATAAAATATAGGATCGTTGAGTTAGTATCCCATAACACAAGTCTCGAACTTACTTTGGGCCTAGCTCAATCTGTGTGATTTGTCCATATATATTTATTTATTTATTTATTGTGACATTCGTCTCTAGTAAGGTGCAAGCGACATTTCGTGCTCTGTGAGACTGTGAAACAAAATTGGACCACAGAAATATCTCCAAACTGTTTTCTGTTAAGTTGGTTAGTTCTAGGGATAACTTGACCAATATTTAACGGCACTTGAAGAACTTAGCTTCTGAGTTTTACAAACACGAATAAAATTTCAAAATATACCTAGGAACGTGGGCAAACACCAGTAAAAATGATGTGAAAGTCTTTGTCGCTGTGGGAATCGAACTCAGAATCTTTTGACTAGAAGAGTAGCATGTTGATCACTAAGGTCACTGATACTTTTATTGT
Source organism: Rhodophaea formosa (assembly GCA_963082605.1). Taxonomy (NCBI): domain Eukaryota; kingdom Metazoa; phylum Arthropoda; class Insecta; order Lepidoptera; family Pyralidae; genus Rhodophaea; species Rhodophaea formosa. The sequence continues at coordinate 17,855,790 of OY720220.1, forward strand.
TAGCTTAAGTTTATTGTAGAAATGCTATAGTGATCTTGTTAAGTGAATGGATTGCGGATAGTGAATCAAAATTTCATAAAACAAATGTATTAAAAAATTTAAACACTATATGTATTTTATTATCTTATACATATATTAGGTCGTGCTCCTGCAGTGGAGATTAGAAAGACCTGGTGATGATGATGATGATGATGATACATATAAAAACTTTTAAAAGATTGCAGCTTATTTATGTTTATATTGTATTTATTAAGATTGCTTTTTACTCGAATGATCAAACAAAAACAATAAAGATGTCAAACTAATCTTTGAATTTCTTAATGAAGTATTGTATGATATGTGTAATGTGAAATAGAACCCAACTACTAGAGTACTCAGCAAAGTTGTTCCTTAGACGGACAAGTAGCAGACAGATACACCGCAAGTTTGTAGTCTAATGGAGTTCTCTTAATTAGCGGCCAAACTTCACACTGCATGTGCTAAATTCAACACTTCTCTAGCTATATTCATATTAAATATATTAGTGGCTAAACTTGTGCGCAATTTTTAAACACATTGACACCGAAAAGACCCAGTTTTTTAATATGTTACAGATTGTTAACAAGCTTGTTCAAATACGTTTGTATAGTAGAAAAATATCATGACGTGGCGCAGTGGATAACACTCTAGTCTGCGACGCTAGGGGCCCGGGTTTGATCTCCGGCCAGGTTATGATGTAAAATGATCCTTTTCAAATTGGCTTGGATTTGGAACATCTTGGATTTATATACGTATCTAATATAAAATATCGTATTTCACCACAAGTAAGTTCACCACTTACTGTGTTGCTAGTTTTATGTGTATGATTTGTCTCTGTATTATTTACGTGATGAAAGTGGACCACAGAATCCACCACATCATGAAGATTCAATCGAGAGGACAATTGTAAGAAGTTAATAAAATCACTTCTATGCTGGTCTGGAAGAAAAGAAAAAACGTAGAATGTACCAGCTGCTTCTCTTCCCGCGCAGATCGTAAAAACCGATCGAGGGAATGAGCTTCAGGAATCATGTCAATAGGCGATACGGCTAGCAACCCATCACTATTTTGATTCCGTTCTCACCTACAAGCCCACCAACATGCTAAACGTGGCCTTTAGGTTTACAGACCTGGGCTCTGTCTACCCCGTAAGGGAAAAAGACGTGATAGTATGTATGTATGTATGTATGTAATAAAACCGCATTCTGAAGCTAGTCGGAATATAACTACTGAGGTACTTATCCAACTTATTCCTTGGACTGACAAGTAGCAGACAGACACCCGAAGTTTGCAGTCCAATGGAGTTCTCTTAACTAGCGGCCAAACTTCACACTATATATGCTTCATTCAATGCTCTTCTACCTGTTTTCATATTTTAATGTATTAGTGGCCAACTTGTGTTCGTTACTTTCCACACATTGACACCAAAAGAAGCCCAGCTTTTAACAGACAGCGGCCAAGTTTGTTTAAATGTAACCACATTTGCAACATTTTTCTTAAATGTTAGAGGGGCCCTGGCTCGATCCTCTGTCAGGTCATGATGTTAAACGATCCTTTTTAGATTGGCCTGAGTCTTGGATGTTTATCTACATAGCTCTTGGGTACTCAGCTAACTTGTTCCTTGGACGGACAAGTAGCGGACAGACACACTGCTGCTGCTGCACTAATTAGCGGCTAAACTTCACACTACATGTGTTTAATTCAACGCTTCTATGGTTGTCCTAATAGTTAATGTATACGTGAGTAAACTGTTGCGCGCAAAACATATTAACGTTAACGTAAACCCAGAGATTAAAAGAGCCCAGCTCTTATAGTGCAGACAGTTGTCAAACTTATTAAAATGCAGTTCATGAAGCATCGGTGAAGGAAAATATCATAGCGAAACTTGCACATTAGTTGACCATATCATTAGTGAGCCAAGTGTATTGCAAAGTACATTCGGCCGTTGCATTGGTCCCAGCTGGAATCACTACAAGGTAGTTGTTAACGTACATAAGATGGTATAAGGTTGGAAAATTTGACACCAATTAGTCACAAACGCAAACGATAAAGGTGAACCACGGGCTACATAGAACCACATCTGAAGATTCATCGTAAGAAGAAGAAACCGTTATCTGAAGCTAGCCAGGACTTAACTTACAACACTCAGATACTCAGCTAACTTATTCCTTTGACGGACAAGTAGCAGACAGACACACTACAAGTTTACAGCCTAATGCAGTTCTCTTAATTAGCATCAAAACTTCACACTCTTATGCTTGATTCAACGCTCTTCTAGCTGTGTTTGTATTTAATGTGTTAGTGGCTAAACTAGTGCACAAATCTTCAAAAACATTGACACCAACGAGCTTCAATATCCTACAAATTGTTAACAAATTTATTCAAATACGGTTGTGCTTGAAGCATTAAGAAAAATATTATACAATAATAATAGTTGACTGTATCATTAGTGAGCGAACGTGCTTTGCAAAACGCGCAAGGCCTTAGGTCTCAGCTGCAAGTGCAACTACTCGAAGAAAGTTGTTAACATATAAAAGATGGCATAAGGTTGTAACAGCCGTGTGGTTCCCGGCAGAGTAGAATAGGACCACTCCGAGTCCTCCCGTGGATGTCGTAGAAGGCGACTTAGGAAACACAAGCTAAACAAAGCTTATAAATATCAAAGAGACCTCTCCAACCCGTCTGGCCAGCGTGGAGAGTGTAGGCTAAGTCCTCTGACTGCTCTAGCTTATATATGGCTCTAGTAGTGCAAAGAGGGTCGTGCTCCAGCAGTGGAGACTAATAAAGACCTGATGATGATAATGATCAAGGTTGTAAAATTGATACAAATTAGTTACTATAGCACACAGGATAAAGGTAGACTATGGGTTCCATAGAACCACATTTGATTATCTAACCAAGTGGAAACTTGAAAGAGGAAGTGAACAAAACCATATTCTGTCTGAAGCTATTCAAGAATCCCAATCCCAATCCCAACTATCCCAACTAATATTATAAATGCGAAAGTGAGTTTGTTTGTTTATTTGTTTGTTTGTTACGCTTTCACGCCGTATCTACTGAACCGATCATCATGAAATTTTGCATACACATAAGTTAGGGTACCGAGAAGGACATAGGCTATATATTACGCGGGCGAAGCCGCGGATAACAGCTAGTAATATTATAAATGCGAAAGTGAGTTTTTTTGTTTGTTTGTTTGTTACGCTTTCACGCCGTATCTACTGAACCGATCATCATGAAATTTTGCATACACATAGATTAGGGTACCGAGAAGGACATAGGCTATAAATTACGCGGGCGAAGCTGCGGGTAACAGCTAGTTAAACTATATACTTGGGTACTCAGCCAACTTGTTCCTTAGACGGACTAAAGCAGACAGACATACTGGAAGTTTACAGTCCAATGGAGTTCTCTTAAGAGGGTATACTAGCAGTGCGTTTTCCGTACAAATGTATTTCTCTATTTTCTCGCTGAAAACTGCTTCTAGAGGCACAATTCTTTTTACATACAATCTATTACTAAAACAGGAATGTCCCTATGTTTTATATTTTTCTAAAAAACTGTTTAAAAGAAAAAAAAATGTACAAAAACAGTTTTTTTGGAAAAAATAAAAAATAGGGGCATTCCTATTTTAGTACTAAATTTTATGAAAAAAGAATTGTGGCTCTAGAATCAGTTTTCAGCGAGAAAATAGAGAAATACATTTGTATGGAAACCATATTGAAAAAATACTGCTAGTATACGCTCTAGCGGCCAAACTCCACACTACATGTGCTAAATTCTACACTCCTATAACTGTCTTCAATTGAATGTTTTAGCACAGAATTAAGATATACATACATACAAATTGACAGCTAAGTTTGTGAGTGTAAAAGACACTCACAAAAGAAATACACGACACAAGGATAGGTTGGCTTTACCGGTGTCTACGTTAGGCATGTATAGTCGCGGACCTTATGTAAGTGCAATTAAAATATTTAATAAACTGCCACAAGAAATGCGTTTGGAAGAAAATGATAAAATATTCATAAAAAAATTAAAAATATTGTTGTTATCGAAGGGTTATTATTCAATCAAGGCAAATTATAATTTTTTATTTTATTATTATTATTTAATTTGACATTGTAATTTTTTTTCCTACAAATTAATTTAATATTACCTAATAATTCTTTTAAAAGTAACGTAATTATTGACTTTTTAATATTGTATAAATTTAATTTGACTTTTATAACTAACATATCATTCATGTATAATTTGATTACCTACCTAACTACTTAATTGTTTTTACTCAGCAATAAGACATCGCAACACCCTGCCAGGGTTCATACATGGTACATGTAACACTCTCTAACACACTCACTAACATATATTATTTCACCACCTGTTATAATGTTCATGTACATGTAGCGAGAAATAAAGAAAATAAAGCTTAAAGCGCAATATGGCATCCCTGTACCTCTCCCTCGTCCTTGGGTGTGTTTGTTTAGTTTTGAAAAACAGTGTTAGTTTCTACTGTTGCTAGTTCGCACGTTACGCGCCACTTCTTATACGTACGTTAGTACTCGAATCCTCTCTGCGGTGGCGACCATTACTGTTGACTCACACGTTGATGGATGGAAAATTTTATTTGGAGTAGTATTAAGTATGAATATTACTCCGCGTATGAAGCGCCATACATTTGACTCCGCCGTACTTGTAGTTTTAGTGTCCAAACTGGAGTTCAATTTTTCAAGCAGCTCTTAAGTTATAAAGCCTACTGGTTACTTAAAGTTATTCCTAATTTTAAATGTAATAATTTTATGTCCCTCATTTTTTACTTAAAATAATATTACCAAATTCATGTTATTTTTTGCCAGTTATGTAATTACCTACATCATTGGAATGAAGTGTTTCAAAATCCCGAGCAAACGATGCTAAAATAAAGACTCGTTAAAATAAAAACACTATTATTAAGCCCCTCGTATAACTGGAACAAAAGAAAGAAATCTCTTACTCATTAGTCATTATCATTGAGTTTAATTTCCCATTGCAAATAACTCGTCATTGTATTCGCACCTAACAATATTATGAACCCATACGGTACTTCATGCAGGAGAACATAAAAACCTTCGAGTAGTGATGCACTGAGACCACAGTCGACAAAAAAATTATGAGTTTCATAATTAAAAAAATCGACACATTTTACTTAATTCGACATCGCAAACAAATGAATGTCTGGACCTATATTTTTCTATACTTAATTAAGAAAAAAAAACTTCCACGCTGGGAATAAAGAAAATAACAAAGAATGTACCAGCTGCTTCTCTTCCCGCGCAGATAGTAAAAGCCGGTCAAGGGCTTTAGACAAAAATCTAAGGAATCACGTTAAGAGGCTATGCGGCTAGCAACTTAGCACTTTTTTTAATTATGCCCTTTTGTAATTTCAGATTCAAGGTTCAATTGTCTTTTCATCATAATCCTCGATAATTATGATCGTCTATTTGATATACGTTTTTTTAAACACTGACAAAAAAAATTCGTCAATAATTTACATATGGCTAAGTTTAGGCTAAGTTTTGCTTCCAAAGCGCACTAAAACATAAAATAACATGTTACAGTTTCTTTTCTTTCTTTTAGCATGTTTTCGATTGCAATTCCAACTTTCGGACTCCAGGATTCGCTTTCCCTAGATGTGTCTCAATACTTATTCATACTCGACTCTCGACTTTGCCAAAGTAACATGGGGCAATAAAAAGACATGGGGCAATAAAAAGGGTCATAAAGTCGCACCTCGGAGTTAATGAAAAATGATAAAAACTGACTTAATTTTACTGCCTGGTTATGCTCTGCGGTTTCGATAACATGTTTTATATCCTATTTGCATATTGCAGCGTGTATAATGTTATTTATAGCTAGGTATATATTTTTTGTAATAAGCAATCTCTGCGGTTAAGTGAAAACCAAGGAATGTAATTACTCTCGGTGGAAACGCAAGTGCCTTTAAATTGCAGGGTCCTGGGTTCGATTCATGTTCACTTTTGATTGACCAACTTAGTAAATAATGTGGGTATTGACCATACAGATGACCAAAATTAGATAGAAAAATGCCAGAGACCTTTGCATCGTGCCGTGTGGTTCCTGGCAGAGTAGAATAGGACCACCTCAAGTCTTCCCAGCGTGCCAGCCAGCGTGAAGAGTGTAGGCCAAATCCTCTGGCTGCTCTAGCAGTACAGTCGTGCTCCTGCAGTTGAGACTAAAAAAGACCTGATGATGATGAATTTATTGAGGATCTTCTAATCTTATGACTTGTCTTCTGGCTCTATGTCAGCCGAACGTACAAATTTAACGTCATCATTTTTGTCTGTCTCTTCAGTCTCAATACCACTTTCATGATGACTTTGTGTTGGCACACAGTAATATTTAATGTCATCGATTTATATCTTACACCGCAATAAAAAGACGTATCGAAATGTATTTTTAACTAACATGTACGCATACATATTTCCCTACAACTTCATGTAGAACCGACATAAAATATGAACCTTAAAACCGTATTAAGAGCTCAAGAACCGTGTCAAATAAACACTTAAACCCTAAATGGAGTTTTAAATTTATTTCTTCTGAAGAGGGGGTCGCCATAAAAACTTTAATTAGACGTGAACATAAAAATCGCGCGTCAGCGTGCACCAATCAGTGTATGCATTTGCATTTCTTAGATATGCGTAGAGATTACGCCCGATTTTCGGTTGTACTGTTGCATGCAATGGTGTTGTTCTTTTTCGTTTTGGAAAAATCGCAATTTTCGCAATTGTAATCTATAGTAATATCAATACTCTATAATAATATATATAAAGCTTAATGAAATGAAACCTATACGTTTGGGATGCCTATAGATAGGCCTTCAAAAATTACATTTACCTTCCTAAAAGCATTTTTTTTTTCAAAGTCAATAGTTTGAAACATTGGCGCTTCCCACATGGTGAAATCTTTATTTAAATCAGTTAAATTATTGTCGTCGTGTACGTTGCACCAAAAATTCGCTGGAGCGCGCGAATTTTTGTAAAGCTTCAGTACTCAATCAATCAAATATTTATTTATTTTCTCCACAAACATAAGTTTAAATAAATGACAAAATATTATATTACCTAAATTCAAAATTATATAAAATATATACATTATTTCAAAGCTGTGAAAACCTAAGTACTGAATTAAAACAGGCTGAGTATGCGACTTTCACCTACCGGCCAGGCGCGGGATGAGACGCGGTATTATTAATTCATAGCGACATTCTGTGGGTAGGTCACAGACCTAAATAATTAAAGCATTTTGTATACAAGTGTACGTTGCATCAAAAATTCACGCAGCTCTCCGTTATGCGCGTTAACCAGGCGCTGGAGCGCGCGAATTTTTGCAGCGCTTCAGTGCTGAATTCATTGCGGTCTGTGTAATTAAAAAAGGTTTTAATGCATTTTTGATACGGTATAATGCAAGTATTTATTTTTATGTGTATTCATCATTGACGAAAAACTGGCATTATGAACACCCAAACTACGAATAAGATTCTATTACTGCAAATATGTGCTTGTCGAGCTCCGTAGCGCAGTGGTCAACACGCCAGCCTGCGACACGGAGGTCCCGGGTTCGATCCCCGGCCAAGTCAAGATGGAAAACGATCTTTTTCAGATTGGCCTGGGTCTTGGGTGTTTATCTATATAAGTATATGTTATAAAATATAGTATCGTTGAGTTAGTATCCCACGACACAAGTTCACAACTTACTGTGGGGCTAGCTCAATTTGTGTGATATGTCCCTATATATTTATATTTATTTATTTATGTGCTATTTTTTACTTACTTAATTGTGTCTAAAAAAATAGTCGCTTCTTTGCGATCATCCGATACTCACCCATATAGATGGGTTCCGTAGTAAACTAGGAACCCTTATAGTTTCGCCATGTCTGTCTGTCTGTCTGTCTGTCTGACCGTCCACGGTTTTACTCAGAGACTATAAGTACTAGAAAGCTATAATTTGGTATGAGTGTGTATATTAATCATGGCAAAAAAGTCGTAGAAAAAAATCTCGAGGAAAAATTTTTTTTTGGGTAGCTCCCATACAAGTAAAGTGGGGGAGTAATTTCTTTTTCTCTATTTACCCATCATGTGGGGTATCGTTAAAAAGGTCTTTAAAAAATATTGTGAGGTTGAGAACACCATTTTTCGATTTAGGGATCCGTTTTCGAAATATTTGGTTTTAAAGTGCAAAATTTTGTTAGAGGTACGTGTCCCCCCCCTCTATCTGCTAAACGGTTATATATGGATACGTGAAAAAAAATACAGCAGTAGTATATATACTGAAATTGAAAGGAAAACTATCAGATCTGGGTACTAAGTGCAAACTAAAAAGTTATAGGCAACCAACTTATAAAATGTACTAGAAAATGTAAAATTTCATACAATCTTCATTGTTAGATGTTTTTGGTCGTTAAACTGTGAGGTGCGAGTGTAAACAGTGTGAACTCAAAGTTGTCATTCGCAACTACGGAACCCTACACTGCGCGTGGCCCGACACGCACTTGGCCGGTTTTTACAGTAATTATGAAACCATATCACGGCACATTGGTATATTTACGTTGTTTTGAGCACTTACTGACAGGACTAGTAAGCGATTTTCTCCTTCTAGCCGGGCGCGGGTTATAGCGCTGTTATTAATATTACTTTCCACTCTCATAGAGCGCAAGCAATATTATGTGAGTAGGCCAAATACCAAAATAATTAAATCATTTTGTACACAAGTGTACATCGCACCAAAAATTCACGCAGCTCTCCGTTATGCGCGTTAGCCACGCACTGGAGCGCGCGAATTTTTGCGGCGCTTCAGTGCTGAATTCATTGCGGTCTGTGCAATTAAAAAAGGTTTTAGTGCAGTTTTATTATAATACGAGTATTTATTCTGACGCGTATTTACGAGACTACCTACACATCTCAAATATCTTTCACGGAGTTTGTGAGAAAAGAAAAAACGTAGAATGTATCAGCTGCTTCTCTTACCGCACAGTTCGTAAAAGCCGATCGAGGGGATGGGCGTCAGGAAATGGCAACCCATCACTATTTTGATTCAGTTCTCACCTACCCAAATGCTAACGAGGCCTTAAAGTTTTACAGACCTGAGTTCTGTCTACCCCGCAAGGGAAAATGACGTGATAGTATGTGCTAACAATTTACATTATTTGAAAAAAAAAACATCATCACACCTACCCTTTAACAGTGTCATTAAAGGTCAGCAAAGTTGAAGGTCATTGTTAAGAGCGCTGCCTATAAAATTCCATACAAATTCCATTCAGCCTGAGGGCGTAAATTTACCAAAATCTAATTTTGTGTTTAATTTCATCCAAATATAGTTTGATAGTGTAACAAACAAAGACACATTTACAACATTGTTTAATTGTTTTTAATGTGTAAGTGGCCAACACAGGTGTCAGATTTTTCAAGCTGCCTAAAGGCATCTGACATAGCTTAATGACTGCCATCAATGTTGACAGGCGGAAACAAAGGCTTTACTTTTCTTCTGAAGGCACGGAGGATATTTTACACAACTTGCGGTCACCCATCCAAGAGGAGTCTGCATAGGGTTGCTTAACATTTAGCGCTAATAAAGCTTATGCCCACTTGACCATCAGGCTCCGCATCTATTACATTATTTACAATATTAAGACCGTATCCTAGCAATATTTTTTCAGTATGGTTTCCATACAAATGTATTTCTCTATTTTCTCGCTGTAAACTGATTCTAGAGGCACAATGCTTTTTTCATGAAATCTTTTACTAAAATAGGTATGCTCCTAGGTTTTTTATTTTTTCCTAAAAAACTGTTTTTGTAAAAAATATATTATAACAGTTTTTTAGAAAAAAATAAAACTTATGGACTGATCTATTTCAGTAGTAGATTTTATGAAAAAAGAATTGTGTCTCTAGAAGCAGTTTTCAGCGAGAAAATAGAGAAATACATTTGTATGGAAAACATACTGCTAGGATACCCTCTTAATGTGATTGATTATAAGAAAACTTATTATAAATTCTGCTAGCAAGCAATGGGGTCCCCGTCGACCGCAGACTTCCCTTATCGCTCATTGTGTCTGTCTGGTGCCAATATATCTGCGGTTGTGTACCGATGTGAGGATATTGATTGGTTAGTTGCTGATTTCCTGTGCTTTTGTCCGCGTAAAATATAGCTTATATTCACCTTTAATAACAAAGCTTGCTGCGGCACGACGCGTTTATAAAATCAATCATGGAAGGCAAAATAGAAGGTGGAAGGGGTAGAGGAAGAGGTAAGTAGGCACTTGGCTGCTTTTTCTATGAAAAACAACTATCATCATCATCTATATATATATATATAATGCAGAGAGGGTCATGCTCCTGCAGTGGAGACTTACAAGGACCTGATGATGATGATGATATGTATATATATATCAGGTCTTTTTAGTCTCGCATCTGGTTTTTTCTGTCTCTACTCATCATCATCATCATCAGGTCTTTCTAGTCTCCACTGCAGGAGCACGACCCTCTCTGTACCACCAGAGCCATATACTAGCCTGAGTAGTCAGAGGATTTGGCCTACACTCTCCACGCTGGCCAGACGGGTTGGAGAGGTCTCTTTGATGTTAATAAGCTTTGTTTAGCTTGTGTTTTCTTAGTCGCCTTTTACGACATCCACGGAATGACTTGGAGTGGTCCTATTCTACTCTGCCGGGAACCACACGGCGTACTGTGGTTCTGTCTCTACTAAAGGAGCAAAACCATATCTGTTCTATCATCACCACATAGCCATACTATAGTATTGCTGTGTGGTTCCCGGCAGAGTAGAATAGGACGACTCCAAGTCTTTCCGTGGATGTTGTAGAAGGCGACTTAGGAAACACAAGCCAAACAAAAAAAAGACCTCTCCAACCCGTCTAGCCAGCGAGGGAGATTGTGGGCCAAATCTTCTGACTGCTCGCACAGGCTATAATATATTCGAAGACCGCAGACTTCCCGTATCGCCTATTCTGTCGAGTCTGGAGACTATATATCTGCGGTGTTATACCGATGTAAGGATATTGATTATTATTTGCTGATTTTCTGTGATTTTGTCTGCATTAATTATGATCTACCTATATTTTCTTTTAATAATAAAGCATGCTGCGACACGACGCGTTTATAAAAACAATCATGGAAGGCAAAATAGAAGGTGGAAGGGGTAGGGGAAGACCCAAGCAGAGTTATTTTAAACAAATAAATAAATATATATACGGACAAATCACACAGATTGAGCTAGCCCCAAAGTAAGTTCGAGACTTGTATTATGGGATACTAACTCAACGATACTATATTTTACAATAGATACATATATAGATAAACATCCAAGACCCCGGTGTATCTGAAAAAGAGCATTTTCCATGTTGACCTGACCGGGGTTGAACCCGGGACCATTCGCGTCGTAGGCAGGCGTGTTGACCACTGCTGTCACCACTGCGCCACGGAGCTCGTCAACAAATAAAAGAAAAAACTAAAGATGGTGTCATAACAAGATGTCAAAAAGCTGGTGGAGGAAGGAGAAAGATGGAGAGAGCTACACCGACAAGAGCGTCGCTCTTAAATGGCTATGGCAGCATCTCATACATTATTTTAGGTAATTATCAAACTTAGTGTCTATGAATGATAATACCTTTTAAAGAACATATACTGCTGATTCTAAAGGTAAAAAAAATTATAATAATAGAACTCTAGGTTATTTTGTTATGATGCTTAGAAATTTTATTGGTTATATCAGTATTACGAGTAACCATTATTATGTATTTAATATGTATGCAAAAATATTTTTTTATTACTCAAAATACAGAAATGGAGAAGTCTTTATCCGCCAACACCTACTACTGTACCACCTGCAGAGAAACTACCACCGGGTGGCCAACTTCCCTGGTTAGTCTGGAAGTCATTAAATAGACTAAGGGCTGGTGTTGGAAGATGCTGAGATAACCGGGTTAGGTGGGGTTTCTTTAGCAACGATCTATGCAACTGCGGCGCTGTTCAGACGATGACCCATCTCATAAATTGCCCCATCTGTCCTACTTCTTGCACCGTAGGGTATTTGTTGGAGGCTAACAATCGCGCCGTCCAGGTGGCCAAATTCTGGTCTAATATAATATAAGATTTATAAATATAGCCTTTTTGACTCGAAAAGAAGAAGAAGAAGATTACTTTATGAAACTAAAAATGTAAATAATAAAACTAAAAAGCGTATAAAAATATTATATGTATATTAATTGCAATGAGTTTTTAAGACGCTTTTGGTGCCCCGAACTCAAAATCTGCCATAGCTCTTTGATGATGCGTGCACTTGGCTGGTTTTTCTACATATAATATTTTTTTTGATGTTTCTTTTTATGCATTAACAATGTCATTTTGATAATTAAATTTAGAAATAAGATTTTTACCCATGTCTTTTCTTATTTGCATTGTCAGCAAAGACAATATAATTATTGTCTTTGATTGTCAGCTAAAAAAGAAAGCACTAGGTACTAGTTTTCTTTTCAGCATTCAAGTGTATATTAATCAAGTGTACATTGTATTGATAAAATACCATAATTAAACAAAAAAAATATCGGAGTAACAAAGATCTTCAAAGAGGATTTTAAAATAAGTAAAAACAATGGACTTAATTGAATTTCAAATTTTTAGCCAAAAAAAGAAAGCACTTCTAGTTTTCTTTTCAGCGTTCAAGTGTATATATAGGTACATTTTATAATTAAAAACATAGCTAAACAGTTTTTTTTCGTATCGTAGAAAAAGTTAGAGAACGACAAAGTTCTTCAAACAGGGTTTTAAAATAAGGAAAGACAATGTACTTAATCAAGGAGCAAGAGCGGGCAAAATACGTTAAATCATATTGATAAAAAAATATTCTTAGAATGGAGCCAAGACCTTGTGCAAAACAATAGGCGATATGGGAAGCCTGCGGTTGTCAGGACAGCTGTTTTAAAGGCAAGTCACGTAAATCAGGAGTCAGTTGGCGATTACTTGTATCATGGAGAAGCCATGCTTACACGCAATCCTGTTATTTATCAACAATAAAATACTATACAAAACTTTTTATTGCACAAAAAAATAATCATAAAAGTAAATATAAATTTTATTTAGATTTTCTGGGGGCTTCCATACAATTAACATGACTTTTTTGCCGTTTTTACTTATAGTCTAATGTTGAATAGATAATGGTACGGAACCCTTCATTTGTCAATCTGACTCGCACTTGGCGCATTTTTACTCATACATTGATGTGTGCGTAGTCCGTCCGGTACGAGGCCGTGTTGCTCGAAGGTGCGTAGATGTAATGTTTCATTTGTATTATATTATGCATAAAACTTCACTCTCCTTGGATGAAGCGCCACACCTGTGCTAAAAGGGTGTTATTTCAGACTTGATTTATTTATTTTACATCTGTAGCCCATTCAGAAATGGAATAACTTTCTTTCATTTCTTGTAATCATCAGTAAGATCAACGTTTGCGTCAGCGTTGACTGCCCTCTGACGTGAAAACAATTGTCATAAACTGTATAGCTGATCGTGAATTTAGCTCTTTATTAACAATATTTCGCTGTGATCGTTAAACCGATCGTTTTTGAACGCGTGTTTACGCCGTGCACGCCAGAAATGTAGAGTAGATATATACAAAGTAATTCCTTTTTTTGTGAAGTGTGTACTGGGTGGTGTGTACTGACTAAATAAAAACTATAATTGCGTAGCGAATTTATTAATATTATTAGTGAAATACATCCATCGCCACAAGATTGCAATGCCAGGACTCCATTCTGGCTGCGACCACGATGGATCTAACTCCATTGAAACGTCTCCATTGAATTATTTAAAAGGTTTCGTGCTAAGCTTGTATACATAATTATACTCTCAATTAGCAGATTCATCATCATCATCATCATCATCATCATCTGAGCATATTTTCAGTGGCATACTACTAATATATAATGCTTTAGACCCAACAGACATTTTATTGTTTTTCGCTAAAGAAAACACTAAGATGACGGTGAGTGTAATTGTATTATGCTTAGTATCCGCACGTTGGTACTCTGTGGCATCAAGCCAGAGTGCTTCATTTTAAAAATAAATGTAATAAATGTTACTAAAATTGATAATTTATTGCCTGCATTGTCGTTTCGTCTTATTGAACGGTCGATCTGTGTAATGTGCTTTTCATTTTCAGCCGACTTCAAAAAGGAAGGTTTGTATATTGAAGATGTTGATGAAAGTTCGTGCGCGATTTTGGAGGTTATGAGGCGCAAACGAACTGCTTTAGGCGAATCTTACATATTTGTGCTTTACGCATGTTTTTAGGGTTCCGTACAAAAGTTGAAAAACGGAACCCTTATAGGATCACTCGAGCGTCTGTCTGTCCGTCCGTCCGTCTGTCACAGCCGATTTTCTCCGAATCTACTGAACCAAATTAGATGAAATTTGGTAAGATAGTGTAATCCTATGACCCAAACACGGATGTGCAAAGTAAATAAAGTTTTTTTTTTAAATAAGGGTCATTTTGAGGGGCCGAATTACAAAATTTTAAAAGAAAGTTTTGCAAACTTTACTGTGTCATATATCAAATGAAAGATATTTTTTTATCTTTAATCAAAAATATTTTTTTTTGTTCGGGTAAAATCAATACTTTTGATTTTATTCTCGAAAGAAGGCAAAAATTGACCATTCCCCCCCCCCTGATCTCCGAAACTACTAGGCCGAAAATTTTGAAAAAATTACAAAATATAGTTCATTTCTTGAAGATTACAGGAAAAATAATAAGAATTCTATCACTTGAAAATAAAGTGGTAAACTCACAATAATAAGTTCATCTAGGGAAATAGTTCACTAAAACACCACTAGATGGCGCTAGTCAATTGAATAAAACATTTTTTGCACATTGTGTGTGTGTTCACGAAGCATATTGTACGGAACCCTCAATGCGCGAGTTTGACTCACACTTGGCCGGTTTTTTTTTTTTCAGCCGACTTCGAAAGGGAAGGTTATATGTTGAGGATATGTTAATAAAAGTTCATGCGTGATTTTGGAGCTTATTAATAGGTTTAAATACTCTTCCATTCTGATCTAGAAGAAAAGGAAAACACAAAATAAACCAGCTGCTTTTGTTTCAAGGGATTAGATGAAAATCTAAAGAATCACGTTAAGGCGATATAGCTAGCAACCCATCACTATTTTGATTCCGCTTACTACCTTAAAACCCACTCTATTGGGTTTTATGACCTAGGGCTCTAAACTCCGTGGTCCAGTGGTTAAGGCGTTCGCTTTGTTGACCCGGGGGTCGTGGTTCGATTCCCACGGGAAGCATACTTTGTTAAGTTGTTTCCAGTTTGGTTAGGACATTGCAGGCATGAATCACCTGATTGTCTGATAAGTAAGATAATTCCGTGCTTCGGAAGGCACGTTAAGCCGGTGGTCCCGGCTGCCATCTGGTAGTTGTTAAAGGAACCACGTCAGAGGCCGAGAGGCGGTTCCGAAGAACTCTGACACCAGGGTGTGCAAGGTCGATTGACCGTGTCACCTACACGAAAATGATGATGAATGATGATCTACACCGCAAGGGATAAAGACGTGATGTATGTATATATGCTGCTTTAAGCGAATCTTACATATTTAAGCCTTTTGCCTAGGAGAACTTAAAGCCTTGTGGTTTGTGGTGCGGAGACCAGTCAGGTCTTCAAAGAGATCTCCGCAGCCGGATCGACGTATTTTTTATGTTTTTGTTATATTTATACTGGAGATTTTATTTGGTTTATTATTTGAGGAAAGTGTTTGTAATTTTGAGGACGCGATGGAGTGACGGTTTCGCAAATTTGACCAGCGACCAGAGAGAATGTTGAATAAAGACGCGTTTAATATTACTAGCAGTCCGCCCTAGCTTCGCTCGTGGTATATACCTAGCCTATAGCACTTAGGGATATGTACCTATGCAACGGTGAATATTCGAAGTCGGTTCAGTAGTTCCTAAAATTAGCGCGGTCAGACATTTTTTTTTTTAAAGAACTATTTAGCTTGTTCCAAATGAGCTTTGCTACTTCACCGGACTTTTTGAAGTGAGAGCAGAGTGCTCACAACCTATAAGGCGAACATCACCTAACGGCCTCCAGAGAGGGACATACCTCGGCGTTGCTTGTGTGCGCAGGGCTTGGAGAGGCAGCAAACTCTCATATGCCTGATGGGCCGCAATTCGCATGCATAGCCTGAAGGGCCGAACTGAGAAACAATGGCAAAGCCTTTAGAGAGCAGCAACTCTTATGTTTTGCCGTATGGGAAATCTACGGTGGCAGAAGGACCTATCCTGGGTGCAAGTCACCCGGGACCGCCGGGCGGTCACCAGTAATTGGAGCTAGTCCTAACGGTCAAACAAACAAACACTCAGCTTTATATATTAGTATAGATATATGGGCGGTAGAAAGCCGGTCATTGTTGACCACTACCGGATAGCTCCTGACCCTGTTTTCTCGATATCTCCCAACCCCAGCTCGGAGTCGGTTCAGGGATTTCCAGGTTGCCCAGGGGAGGTCTGCACCTGGTGGGAGTTTCTCAACAGGTGGAATAATTAACGAACGGATTGGTTGGGTACTTGTTTTTCCAAAGAGTAAGCCTGGTTTTGGAGGATTGTGATGTATTGTGATGGTTTCACAAGTCAGATCCTTAAAAGGGCGACTCAGCTCGTCAATATGAACTTTTCCTGTGAGAATGTGAAGAAAAAAAAAGAGTGTGCTGGAAATTCGAGACAAATAAGTTTTATAAATCTAAAACTGTTCAGCTAGCCGGGTGATTTGTATGAAAATGATGATTTTTCTCGAATTACATTAGCTAACTAGCAACAGGGAAAGATTTAAAAGTATGATTTAGAAAAATCACAAATTCTTTGTTTACGCGCGTATACTTATCAGTTTTTATTATACAGTTTAGTTATTTTAAATACAAGTAGGTTAGGCAAAAAAGGTTGTTAAAAGTCAATCTGTATGATTTTATCAGTTTTTCTGTTGTACATTAGAGTTTAATCGATAATATCTAGATATAACTCGAGTTCCCTAACGTGTCTGTCGCAACACAAAGTAACATTGTCAGGCTTCGGATGTATCTCCTGAACCTTTGACAAGAATATCAAGCCAATCGTCAAACTGACGCTCTGCCGTCCTTTGAAAGCTAACTGCAGAGAAACATCAATATCTGGGGCATGAGTCTTACAAGCAATGGGTTTTTCATCACCTCTTGATCTGAGCAATCTTAGTTCTATAATCATCATCAGCTCTGTTTTATTTATACTAGAGAGCAGTCTCAACTGCAGGAGCACGACCCTCTCTGTTCTACCAGAGCCATATATCAAGCTGGAGCAGTTAGAAGATTTGGCACAGTCTCTCCACGCTGGCCAGACGGGTTGAAGGGGTCTCTTTGATGTAAGCTTTGTTTAGCTTGAGTGTCCTAAGTCGCCTTCTGCAACATCCACGGGAAGACTGAGAGTGGTTCTATTCTACTTTGCCGGGAACCACACGGCAACCGTATAAACTACAAGGCATGATATTATAAATCAGAGTTGAATAGAAAATATCTAGATATAACTCGAGTTCCCTAACGTGTCTGTCGCAACACAAAGTCACATTGCCAGGCTTCGAGTGTATGTCCGAAACCTTTGACACAAAATATCAAGCCAATCGTCAAACCGACGCTCTGACGGCCTATGAAAC
The DNA here is from genome assembly GCA_963082605.1 of Rhodophaea formosa. Lineage (NCBI taxonomy): Eukaryota > Metazoa > Arthropoda > Insecta > Lepidoptera > Pyralidae > Rhodophaea > Rhodophaea formosa. The sequence continues at coordinate 17,873,560 of OY720220.1, forward strand.
CTAACTGCAGAGAAACATCAATATCTGAGAATGAGTCTTAAAAGCATTAGATTTTACTTAAATTACCTATTGATTTATGTAGGTATATTATTATCACATGTAACATTAGATTAAATATTTATGAATTCTGCGCTACCTATTTTTTTAGTGTTTTTTTCTTTTTAAACGGTTGCTTTGAATGATAACACCGCTGCTTCACCAAATTCTAGTAAATATTGTATATATGTAACGGTGTACGGGCCGGAAACAGCCAACAAAATACGTCGGTTGGAATGTCTCAAGAACAAACGCGCACGGCTTCTCACTTCAATCAACTTCCTCAAGAGATGCCGAGACCACAACATCATCCCAGTATGTGTACGTATAACACCTAAGAAGAACATACGAGGGAGCGCAGACATCCTCCGACAAGCAAGTAAGGACCTGCTAATACGTTGCATTCGCCAAAATAGATTCGACGCAGTAAATATATTAAAATCCCATCATCATCCATGTCAGTTGGCTACCGTTGGTAAATCTTTGTTTCAGAGAGCACATGGCATCTGTGACACCCACCACCTCAAGGAGGAGCTTCAACGAGTAAAATCGGTTTTAAGAAGCAACAACCTCAACCTCCCAAAAACACATCACAGAAGCCGCCCAAAGCCTCACACAGTTGATCGCTGTCCTGCCATCTTACCATATGTAAAGGGAGTTACAGACAAAATTGGTAATATACTTAAGCGTGCTTCAATCAAGACCTATTACAAGCCGCACAAGAAAATAAACCAACTTTTAAGACCTGTCAAATCTAATATCCCGTTACAAGATGCTGGAGTTTATAAAATTGACTGTGAGTGTGGTTTATCATACATTGGGCAAACAAAGAGAAGCATCGGTACCCGTATAAAAGAACATATTGCTGACATGAAGCATAGGCGCTCAACGAAGTCTGCAGTCTGTGAACATGCCCTAGACAAACCCAACCACTATATGCGTTTTGATAATTCTCAAGTCCTTGCAAAAGAAAACAGATACATTCCAAGAATGCTTCGTGAGGCTATTGAAATTAAAAAACATCCTAATTTCAATAGAGAGGATGGTTGGCAGTTACCACCAGCTTGGGATCCAGTCATCAATTTAATCAAATCTCAAGCTAAGCAGAAGACTGCAAGACCTTCAGACACCGTGAGCCAATACTGCGTACATCCGGAACGTTATCAATAAATATTTTAGGCAGTAGATTTTGCAGTTCTTATAAAATACTAGACAAATGTCAACTTAGTCTACCTGCGACCACGAACACTGTAAAGTGCTCGAAACGTTAGGTGTATAAATAATGTAATAAACGCGATAAAAACCGTATTAAAATAATTTTATTTAAATATTGTATTTTGTCATCAACAGCATCAGGTTCTTGTTAGTCTCCGCTGCAGGAACACGACCCTCTTTGTACTACAAGGGCTATATTAGCCTTATTCAGAAGATTTGGCCTTCTCTCTCCACGCTGGCCAGACGGGTTGGAGAGGTCTCTTTGAGTTAATGAGCTTTGTTAAGCTTGTGTATCCTAAGTTACCTACTACGATATCCACGGGAAGACTTGGAGTGGTCCTATTCGACTCTGCCGGGAACCACACGGCTACATATTATATTTGTATAATTATTTGCCTGCCAGACTGGAAAAAATTCAGAGGAGATTTGCAAGATGGCTCTACAAACGAAAATATGGGTATTATCCATATCTTTTTCCGTCAATGTTTGTTTTGGGTATGGTAGAGCTCAATACATTGATATTTCGTAGAAAACTGCATCTTTTAATCCATTACTACCTTTTAATAAATAACAAAGTATGTAATGAATCCGCACTTGGACAATGGGCATGTTGACTAAATTTTTTTTCATGTTGCTATGTAAAGACCTGCCAAAAATAAACACAATAGTGACAGAAATACATTTCTAAACAAAAAACTCTTTCAGTTATAAAAGTTTTAAGGACACATGTTTTTAGATGTAATTTTTTAGACGTGAACACGCGCCGCTGAAATGCCTACATATTTGTGACGTCACAAGCTTGTATTTTGTATGGGTGGCGTGAGAACTTTGTTTGGTAGCTATACTAAATATTTCGTTTATGGTAATGGTTTCGTAATAAAAGTTGCTATAAATTTTGCAGACTAAAATACAGTATAATAGTAATTAAAGATTTTCATACTTTAAAAAATGGTCCTATTCACCTAACTTTAAAGAAGCTTTAAGATCACTTAACGAATCGATATCAAATTTAAAGTGTTCTTTATAGTGTTTTGAGATAGAAATTAGTCTCTATAGAAACAAATTTTATATAATCTTAACATTAGGCAACTACCGTATTAGGGCTCCATGTCCCCAAACGATGGCTACAAAAAGGTGGCGCAGTAGAAGAGCCACGAAGACGATCACGCCTTTTTACTCCTGGTATTGTTCGCACGGAGTATGCAAGGAATGCTCCAACGCCCAGAGCACTACAGCTGCTCGGTAACATGCTCGTTCAGCGCAATGACTCGGATGTGTTCTATGATTCACTCTATGTTTTTAATTCAAAATGTTCAAGATTATTTGAATTCCATTAATTATATTATTTAATCTGTATATTCTTATTTATAACTTATTTTATATTCAATGACATAAATTAAATTAAAATTACTTTTTTTATTGCATTATATAAAATTTACTTCATTATGTCTGTGAAATTGTATATTTTTTTAATTTTTAACATTATTTTATTTATTTTTGTGACTATTTTGATTAGCATGCAGATGTTTTGGTGTTGTTAACTGTAAGTCTGTGTGTAGTAAAAATAAATAAATAAAATAAGAGTGTAAGACCGAAGAACTTGTTAAGCAGACTTGAGGCTAGATTGTCTGTGCCAATAGTATCCAACTAATTATGAAGATATCACCGCCGACCGCTGTTAAGGTAATGTGGATATGCTTTTGTTGATGTACGGATAATAATCCACGCTAATATTAGAAACGAGAAAGTAACTCTGTCTATCTGTCTCGCTTTTACGCTATAACTAGTGAACCGATTTCAATGAAATTTGGTACACAGATAGTCTAAAGCCTAAGAAAGGACAAAAATGACTTTTTAATTCGAAAATACAAATCATAAATATTTGCGGAAAATAGCTATTAATGTCATAATGTTATAATCCCATCTCATTTTGCATGCTAGTTTGAAAGAGTGAGGGAAGATCACCGTGTTTTTTATCATTCCTTTTTTACCAGTAGGATTCCTCGTTTAATAATAAAACGTGAAATCGATGAATAAAGTGAAAAAATTAAACCCAAAAATATTAAAACAAAATTGAAAAACGAGATTTGGGCAACACTAAGCTTATAAGTGGATCTTTAAAGGAGTTTGTTTGGCAATAAGTTAAAAAGGTACCTATACTGAATTATTTGAGTATAGTTTATGAGGTTTCGAGGTATTCTTAAATTAATCATATTATTGATGTATTTTGTATACCTAGAAAATAATTTAAAAACATTCTTTACATTATAATTCTGTCATTATGGCAACATTTTTCTTTGGGGAATGAACCTATATATCCTGTGTCTTTTTATGTAAAGCAACAAATAGTTTACTTAGTTTGGTTTAGACTCAAGAAAAAACAGTAACTTACCAACCATTTGCTTATAAATATATAAAAACAGAGTACTTATACTTCGATGATGTTCATATTTCAATAAAAGTTTATTTTAGACAAATAATAATAATAATATTTTCAAATAAAAATTTAAATAAAACTGCAATATAGTCTTACATATTTTTAATTCCCTGTACATATTTAATTAACTTCTCCAGTAAGTAATTAGATAGACTTATCCACGAAGTTGGAGTATCATGGCTACACTTCGCGCCGTGTCGGCAAGCCCCAAGACGACGGAGTGTAACAAAGCGCGCTCATTAACTCCACGACTGTCGTGCTGCCGCTATGAGACACAGAGTAAAATATGGTACAGAAAGTCTGTTAGTTTGATGCCTTATCCCTTAACAAGGCAAAGAAGTATTTAAAAGCGCTCACTAACTTCCACGACTGTTGAACTGCCGCTATGTACACAAAGTATGATATTTTACAAAAAAAAATCAGTTAGTTTCATGCCTAATTACTAAGGAAGCCCCTTTGACTATATACTGCAAGCCCCAAGACGACGGAGTGTTACAAAGTGCGCTCATTATATTAACTCCACGACTGTTAAGCTGCCGCTATGAGGCATAGTGTATGATATGGTACAGAAAGTCTGTTAATTTGATGCCTTATCCCTTAACAAGGCAAAGAAGTATTTAAAAGCGCTAACTAACTTCCACGACTGTCGAGCTGCCGCTATGTACACAAAGTATGATATTTTACAAAAAAAAAATCAGTTAGTTTGATGCCTAATCTCTAAGCAAGGCCCAAGAAAAAGGTGTATTTAAAAGCGGCTATTAACTCCCACGACTATTGAGCTATCGCTATGAGGCATAGAGTATGATATGGTACAGAAAGTCTGTTAATTTGATGCCTTATCCCTTAACAAGGCAAAGACGTATTTAAAAGCGCTCACCAACTTCCACGACTGTCGAGCTGCCGCTATGTACACAAAGTATGATATTTTACAAAAAAATCAGTTAGTTTGATGCCTAATCTCTAAGCAAGGCCCAAGAAAAAGGTGTATTTAAAAGCGGCAATTAACTCCCACGACTATTGAGCTGTCGCTATGAGGCATAGAGTATGATATGGTACAGAAAGTCTGTTAATTTGATGCCTTATCCCTTAACAAGGCAAAGAAGTATTTATAAGCGCTCACTAACTTTCACGACTGTCGAGCTGCCGCTATGTACACAAAGTATGATATTTTACAAAAATATCAGTTAGTTTGATGCCTAATCTCTAAGCAAGGCCCAAGAAAAAGGTGTATTTAAAAGCGGCAATTAACTCCCGCGACTATTGAGCTGTCGCTATGAGACAAAAAATTTGATATTTCACAGAAAGTCTGTTAGTTTGATGCCTAATTACTAAAGAAGCCCCTTTGACTATATACTGCAAGCCCCAAGAAGACGGAGTGTTACAAAGCGCGCTCATTAACTCCACGACTGTTAAGCTGCCGCTATGAGGCATAGAATATGACATTGTTCAGAAAGTCAGTTTGATGCCTAGTCAGTTAGTTTGATGCCTAATCTCTAAGCAAGGCCCGAGACGACGGAGTGTTACAAAGCGGTCTCATTAAATCCCACGACTGTCGAGCTGCCGCTATGAGGCGCAGAGTATGTTGTACAGAAAATCAGTTAGTTTGATGCTTAATCTCTAAGCAAGACCCGAGACGACGAAAAAGCGCTTTATAAGACTTCAACGACTACCAACACAACTCTGACACTAGTTTTCCATATAACATAGTTAGTAGCCCTTTCTGTACCGATATTCCTTCTTTAGTCTATGAGCACGTTTGAGCAGAACCGGGGAGATGGAAAATTTTAATAAAATATGTTTCCCGCGTAAACTGCCATCCCGCACGTCACGTCCCTTACAGATCCTTTAAACACTTACCACCGTCTAAAACTTCACTGCACCCTTCGCCCCCAAACAATAAAGACTAAATTCTCTTGGCAAATCGGCAAAAATAAGTTTGTTACATTAAACTATAGCGCGCTATAAGGAAGAGATGTGATGCGATTATGAAATAGGTATTAAAGTATTTTCTAGTTGTGAGTGAATATATTAACTGTGTTTGGGTTGTTTTCCACGTGTTTTGGCTTATTGGAGGTTGTTTTAATAATAAATTTGTAGGGACATATCACACGAATTGAGCTAGCCTCAAAGTAAGTTGTGAACTTTCGTCGTGGGATACGAATTCAACGATATGATATTCCAACTACTTACTTAATCATCAGCATCACCATCAGGTCTATTTTAGTCTCAACTGCAGGAACACGACCCACTCTGTACTAGTATAGCCATGTATTAGCAGTCACAGGATTCGGCCTACAATCTCCACGCTGGCCAGACGAGTTGGAGAGGTATCCTTGATGAGTATGCTTTGTTAAGCTAGTGTTTCCTTAGTCACCTTCTACGACATTCATAGGAAGACTTGGAGTGGCCTATTCTACTCTGCCGCGAACCACACGAATGCGTAATCCCAATCCCAACTAATATTATAAATGCGAAAGTGAATTTGTTTGTTTGTTTGTTTGTTACGCTTTCACGCCGTATCTAATGAACCGATCATCATGAAATTTTGCATACACATAGGTTAGGGTACCGAGAAGGACATCTATATATTACGCGGGCGAAGCCGCGGGTAACAGCTAGTATTATAAATAAGAAAGTGAGTTTGTTTGTTTGTTTATTTGTTTGTTTGTTACGCTTTCACGCCGTATCTAATGAACCGATCATCATGACATTTTGCATACACATAGGTTAGGGTACCGAGAAGGACATAGGCTATATATTACGCGGGCGAAGCGTAGCTAGTAGAAAATAATTACAAGTCAGCTAACGCAATGTTACAATGAGGATTTCCACTTAGCTAATTTTCTATACACCTACCCACTGGTCCGAGAGATCGGATACGAATTCTTACGAGATAATTTTGCGAGCCACTCGGTTATAAAATACGAGTTACTGAGCAGTTAATAAGATAACAAGGTTTTTACTAGAAATAATTTGTTTCGAGAGTAATGTTGTTTTAATTATGTGGGAGGAAATTCTAAATTCTCTCGTAATTATACTTGCAACTATTGTTGCAGCATACAAAATATAAATAATCTATATCTATATCTATATATCTATATCTATATATATATATATAAAACAAAGACGGGTTTGTTACAACACTTATAACTCGAGATCTGCTGAACCAATTTTCATAGTTATTGATTCGTTGGATTTGTCTCCGCCCCGAATAGCAGAATACATCTTAAAAACAATGAAAACTCGATATGTGTAATGCATACTTAATCATTGACTGTTAGGCGGTCCAATCCTAAATCCATTTCCTCCAATAAATTACAGTTCTGTAGAAAATATACAAAAATAACAATATAAAAGAGAAATAAAACAATAAAACGGGTAGAAACGGAGGACTGGTGCCCATGCTAGGTTTCCGAGGAACCTGTAGTTACGGGTCACTAGGACTCGCTTACTCCTAATTTTTCCTGATTAACTTTATTAACAAAATCTCAAAATATAATTTAAACTATTAAAATTTAAGGAGCCCGATGGTCCAGTGGGTGTGAGCTCTATGAGCGCTTACGTATGTTAAGCAACCCCTGGTGCAGTCCCTACTTGGATGGGTGACCGCAAGTGGCATACAAATATCTCGAGCTCCTCCGTGCTTCGGAAGGCACGTTAAGCCGTTGGTCCCGGCTGTCATCGTTGATGGCAGTCGTTAAGCTATGTCAAATGCCTTAAGGCAACTTGAAAAATCTGACACCAGTGTTGGCCACTTACACATACGAAAAACAAACAAACATTTAAACAAAAAATAATGTATTTAAGTACTTAACTAAATTAATAAATTAAATTCTTAACAAGGACATAAAACGAATAAAAATATTAACAATTGATTTCTACTACTGCTTTCTTTTAATGTTTGTCGAGCTCCGTGGCGCAGTGGTCAACACGCCAGCCTGCGACACGGAGGCCCCGGGTTCGATCCCCGGCCAGGTCAAGATGAAAAACGATCTTTTTCAGATTGGCCTGGGTCTTGGATGTTTATCTATATAAGTATATATTATAAAATATAGTATCGTTGAGTTAGTATCCCACGACACAAGTTCGCAACTTACTGTGGGGCTAGCTCAATTTGTGTGATATGTCCCTATATATTTCATCATCAGGTCTTTCTAGTCTCCACTGCAGGAGCACGACCCTCTCTGTACTACCAGAGCCATATACTAGCCAGAGTAGTCAGAGGATTTGGCCTACACTCTCCACGCTAGCCATACGGGTTGGAGAGGATATTATTATATTTATATTTATATTAATGTAGTATCATGCACAGAAGGCACGGCGTGTTACATTGTACAAAGGGCTCTGGTAGTACAGAGGGGTCGTACTCCTGCAGTGGAGACTAGAAAGACCTGATGATGAAATATATAGGGACATATCACACAAATTGAGCTAGCCCCACAGTAAGTTGCGAACTTGTGTCGTGGGATACTAACTCAACGATACTATATTTTATAATATATACTTATATAGATAAACATCCAAGACCCAGGCCAATCTGAAAAAGGCCGGGGATCGAACCCGGGGCTCTGGCTAGTATATGGCTCTGGTAGTACAAAATGGGTCGTACTCCTGCAGCGGAGACTGAAATAAACTGATGATGGATCTGATAGGATTTTGAATGCTGACCAGGTGGTCAGACCAAGGTCTTAGCGGACACGCAGGCGCTGGACACCCACCAAACATGGTGATGATAGCTAAAGCGATTTAAATTAACTTGAAAATTGTGCTAGTTTTACAATACTAGCTGTTACCCGCGGCTTTGCCTGCGTAATTTAAAGCCTATGTCCTTTTCGGTACCCTAACCTATGTGTATGCAAAATTTCATGATGAAATGCAAAGTTTCAGTAGATACGGCGTGAAAGCGTAACAAACAAACAAACTCACTTTCGCATTTATAATATTAGTTGGGATGTTAATTAAAACCCTGTCTCATCCTTATATTAAATTCAATCGTTTTCATACCAATTGGCGGCTTTAACACTTTTGTATGAAAATGTTTATTTTTTTATTTCGAATTTCCCGCAGTAATCTCATATGAAAAGTTGTTCATATGGAAGGGTTGAGCCACCCTTTCAGGATCGGACAGGGTTTTATTAACATACTATCTGTTACCCGCTGCTTTTTTTTTAAGGTACTATTTTTGAATGCGTGCCACTCGTCTTCGTACAATTTTTCCATACAAAAATCGTTCGAAGACGAGTGGCACGCGTTTAAAAATGTCACTCCAGGTCCCGTGGGATTTGCAATAAACGACTCGGCAAATTTATACGGCAAAATATTACGCGAGCGAAGCCGCGGGTAAAAGCTAGTAGTAGATAAAGGACGTAATATTTAGAATACTCCTTTACAAAGCAGGATTTCACGTTGCAGCTTTGAAGCCATAAACCTTGTCCTCCAGCCAAGGTTTGAACCTCGCTACATCCCAATTGCACTATAAATACTATTTTACTGTTCTAGTCCCTTGTTTAGTATATCGCTTTTGTTGAATGTATTAGGAATTAAATGTGTCAAGGATATGACGATAGTGTGGCGAAAATCTTGGACAAATTTTATTATCTATATACTATTATCACTACATATTATAAAACAAACTCCTCCGCCGCGTCCGTCTGTCTGTTCGCCATAAACTCAAAAACTACTGCATGGATTTACATGTGGTTTTCCCCAATAGATAGAGTGATTCACGAGGAAGGTTTTTAGGTATAATAAGTACATGCCCGAGCGTAGCCGGGTAGGGCTGCTAGTAATAAATAAAGCTTAAGAATTTGATTGTTTGGTTGAACGTAGTAATCTCAGGAGCTTCTAGACCGATTTCAAAAATTCTTGTACTGTTTGATAATTACGTGTGCCATAGGCTAGGTTTGTACCAAGGGCAAAGCCGGGTGGGCTACTAATAGTAGATAAAGGACGTAAAAGAATACTCCTTAACAAAGCAGGATTTCACGTTGCAGCTTCGAAGCCATAAACCTTGTCCTCCAGCCAAGGTTTTAACCTCGCTACATCCCAATTGCACTATAAATACTATTTTACTGTTCTAATCCCTTGTTCAGTATATCGCGTGAATGTGTCAAAGATACTCGTATGACGATAGTTTGGTGAATATCTACTAGTATAACTTTTATTACATACTTATTTTATTTTATTTTCTTTTCTTTAATAAGGTACTTTGTCGTGGTATTAAAAAGGTAGGTAGAATTATTTACCTTCCAGCCAAAGCCACAGACCAAGCTTGTTTGTTTTTCGTATGTGTAAGTGACCAACACTGGTGTCCGATTTTTCAAGCTGCCTTAAGGCATCTGACAAAGCTTAACGACTGCCATCAATGATGACAGCCGGGACTAACGCCTTAACGTGCCTTTCAACGAACGGAGGAACTCGAGATATTTTTATGCCACTTGCGGCCACCCATCCAAGTGAGGATTGCACCCAGGGTTGCTTAGCATACGTAAGAGCTCATAAAGCTCACGCCCACTGGACCAACAGCTTACGTATCGCCAATCAAAATACTTCTTATGGTAACATACGAAAACATTGGTGGTAACTAACGACTCAGTAACTTATTAGCTTTGAAATTAGTAATCTGTAGTGCCATACAGTATAAGATGGATAGTGATTTTTCTTTCATCATTAATATATTGCCAGGTTATTCAGAATTAACCAGTATAAGAAAATGCCTAAAAAAATTATGCTTGCTCGGTCAATTAAAAAACTGCTGACAAATAATGTAAACCTTTACAGGAAATAAACCGGACAGACAGCGGGACCGACGGACATACGAAAGAAGACAGACACACTAAACGGAGACGCTTCAATCAAGCTTCGTGCTTGCTGGGTCAATTATTAATGCTTCTTACCTCATCATCATCCTCATCATTTGGTCTTTTTTAGTCTTCACTGCAGAAGTATGACCCTCTCTGTACTACCAGAGCCATATGACCAGAACAGTCACAGGATTTGGTCTACCCTCTCAACGCTGCCCAGACGGGTGGGGAGGTCTCTTTAATGTTTATGAGCTTAGTTTAGCTTATGTTTCGTAAGTCGCCTTCTACGTCATCAACGGATAGACTTCATCATCATCATCATCAGGTCTTTCCAGTCTCCACTGCAGGAGCACGACTCTCTCTGTACTACCAGAGCCATATATTAGCTTGAGCAGCCAGAGGACTCGGCCCACACTCTCCACGCTGGCCAGACGGGTGGGAGAGGTCTCTTTAATGTTTATGAGCTTAGTTTAGCTTATATTTTGTTTCGTAAGTCGCCTTCTACGTCATCAACGGATAGACTTGGAGTGGTCTATTCTACTCTGCTGGGAACCACACGGCAACCGGGAACTACACGGCATGATGGCATAACCTAACTACCTATAGGCTATTTACATAAATGCATGCATTTTAAATACTTACCACCGTAAGTAGTTTGCATCCATTTTGCGTCATTATTTTTCAGAGCATGTAAGCGGCTTAGTTTGTTCAGTGAGGTAACAGGTAGCAAGAGGATTATCATAGCGTTGACACAAACTATAAATGATAGCAGATGGATAACGCAGTCGGTATTTGCAAAAGGTACCTAGTAAGTAGCGACAATGGTGGAGGCATATTCCATGCTGGTGTGAAAAAGATGCAAAAACCAATATACTAGCTGCTTTTCTTCCCGCTTCTTCTTATTCTTTGAGTGCCTCTCCTTAACTGATAGATGATAGATAGATAGATAAAAGATTTATTTTGTTCTTTGTAACACACATACAATACATATTAAAATTAAAAACAAACAAAAACTTTCCTAAAAACTAAACATGACTTATGTGTGCCACAATAGCACAAAAAGGCTATAGCTCAGCGAGATGTTGCTCAGGGGAGCAACCACTGATTTTCAGCTGTCACCTTACTTGAGATGACGCGCTATTACAATTTTTAAACAAAATATTTTGTCTCACGCGGTGTAAAATTAATGTGTGGCAAGCAAAATACATAATTGATATATTTATTATTTGATAGTGCAAAGTGCAACAATATAATACTACTTATTGATAATTATACCTATAAAATAAATAAATAAATTTAGGGAGAACTCAATTTAAGTTTCAGCTATGCGGCAAGCAAAGGATAACTGAAGGTCGTCAGCTTCCAAACTCCTCTCTATCCATCGCCAGACGAAACAGTTGCTCAGCTCTGGCGATTTTTTTTCCGCGCAGACCGTAAATTCGAGCCTAATATCTTATTTTTGTGGCATGTTCTGATAGTAAGGCAAGGAGTATATCATCATCATCATCATTCCAGCTTTTCGAAGTCCACTGCTGGACATGGTCTCATCTTAGGATTTTCAAAATACCGGTCGAAAGCTTCCAGAATCCTTAGTTTTCCTGTGAAGTCAGGCCATCCGACCGTGGATATCCAACGCTGTGCTTGCCATCGGCTCTGCGCGCTATGTGCCCGGCCCACTGCCACTTTAAGGAGCTAATCTTCTAAACTATGTTGGTGGCTTTTATTCTCCTACGGATTTCCTCATTTCTGATTGCTGTGTGTCTTCAAACAAATTATTCATTCGGTCTCGTAGATAAACAGCGAGCATAGCCCTATCTCTATGTCTGAGTTTTTGTATTCATTCTTATTTTTTCTAGCATGGAAGAAAAAACTTGGTAAGTTTTCGAGTTAATCATTATATCGCGCGGTAGAGTATATCACAGGTTCAAATATAAAGTAAATTCATGAGATATCCATCTCTACTCTAATTATTTGTAGATTTCAGTGTACCTCGTCGTAAATATGGAAGCATAAACGTGCCTTATTATACTAGAATTGAGTTTGCAACATCAGTTAATCTCTATTGCACTACTACTTTAGTGTTGTTTTCTCTGTTAATTTAAAACAACTTCTAATAGGTATGATCAAGAAATAACAAGGGTGTTGTGCTTAGAACCGCTATTTAGTTCCAAGCGTTGTATGTACCTATATGTAGATAGTAGAACAAGCCTTATAACTACGAGCATGTTAAAAATTAAGCCAGTTCGCAATAAACGTAGATCAAGAAAGACGTACTATTTTATTCAAAAAACCCCAGGAGCAAGACCGGGCCAATCTCAACCTTATGGCCCGAACAAAGGCTTATGTGTAATTATCAAAGGCCTATCAGGCCTATCCCCTCTGCCCTCTGCATACGCAAACTGCTAGTTAGCCGTGTGGTTCCCGGCAGAGTAGAATAGGACTACTCCAAATCTTCCCGTGGATGTCGTACAAGGCGACTTAGGAATCACAAGCTAAACAAAGCTTATAAACATAAAGAGACCTCTCCAACCCGTCTGGCCAGCGTGGAGAGTTAGGCCAAATTCTCTGACTGCTCTCGCTAATATATGGCTTTGATATTAGGTACAGAGAGGGTCGTGCTCCTGTAGTGGAGATTAAAAAAAAAAAAAGACCTGATGATGATGATGATGATGACCCGCTTGCTCGTTTGCTGTTCTATGATATAAAAAGGAACATTTTCAAAAAAAGTATATATCTCTGTTTTCTTTTAAATAATTTTTTTCAATTGGTTGCAGCACTTAACCCCTAAAATTAATATATCCTTTTAATGTAAAGTGATTTATTTCGCGACAACAAGTAGACATATAACGGAGGCTTCCGCGTCTATTTTGTTAACGTTTTTGAACAGTCATCGATACGAATTTTCGCACATAGGTATAATGGAGATTTGGGTTGGTGTGGTACAAGTGATACGCAGGAAGACTTTACTTTGTTACATATTAAAATAATTTTATTTAGTCGTAATACTGTATAATGATGTCCTAAAATATGTGCAATTGCAACCAATGGAGCGATAAAAGATGAATGGTAACAAATTATGGTAATTGTTAAGTTTTTGTTTGTTTTTCGTATGTGTGCGTGTTTCGTATGTGGCCAACACTGGTGTCAGATTTTTCAAGCTGCCTTATGGCATCTGACATAGCTTTACGACTGCCATCAACGATGACAGCCGGGACCAACGGCTTAACGTGCCTTCCGAAGCACGGAGGAGCTCGAGATATTTTTATGCCACTTGCGGTCACCCATCCAAGTAGGGACTGCACCAGGGGTTGCTTAACATACGTAAGCGCTCATAGAGCTCACACCTTCTGGACCATCGGGCTCCTCCATTGTTAAGTTAGACTCCATTAAACCTATTTATTTTTTATAATTATCTTACACGCTAGTCTAGGAGAAAAGGAAAACCGTAGATTGTGCCAGCTGCTTCTCTTTTCAAACAGATCGTAAAAGCCGATCGAGGAAATGGATGTGAGGAATCAGTGAATAGGCGATGCGACTAGCAACCCATCACAATTTTGATTCAGTTCTCCACCTACAAGCCCACCAACATGCTTAAGAGCGTATACTAGCAGTATTTTTTCAATATGGTTTCCATACAAATGTATTTCTCTATTTTCTCGCAGAAAACTGATTCTAGAGCCACAATTATTTTTTCTTAAAATATAGTACTAAAAATGCCCCTATTTTTTCAAAAAAAAAACTGTTTTTGTACAATTTTTTTTTTCTTTTAAACAGGTTTTTAGAAAAAAATAAAACATAGGGACATACCTATTTTAGTAATAGATTGTATGTAAAAAGAATTGTGCCTCTAGAAGCAGTTTTCAGCGAGAAAATAGAGAAATACATTTGTATGGAAAACGCACTGCTAGTATACCCTCTTAAAGTGGCTTTTGGATTTTATAGACCTGGGCTCTGTCCACCCCGCAAGGGAAAAAAGACGTGATAGTATGTATGTATGTAAGAAATATATCACGCTGAAACAAGATTTTAAAAAGTCGTTAATCATACAATTTGCGGGCCGGCCGAATAGTTCTGCATGAAAATGTCGATATTTTTGGTCCCCGAAAAAGGTTTTCATATCGTCAGGCTGAAAAAACGATCAATATTTCACAGTATTTATATGTATCATTCATCATCATAATTTCATCCGCAAGAAGTCCACTGCTGGACGTAGGCCTCCCCCAAGGATTTCGAATATGACCGGTTGGAAGCGGCCTGCATCCAGCGCCTTCCTACGACCCTTAATCAGGTCGTCCGACACCTGGTCGGTGGGTGTCCAACGCTGCGCTTGCCAGTACATTGTCGCCATTCAAGAAGCTTTCTGCCGCATCGGCCATCGGTTCTTCGCGCTATGCGCCCCGCTTACTGCCACTTCAAAGAGCTAATCCGCTGGGCTATGTCGGTTATATGTATATATATATGCCAAATTACGTACAGCTTTGTAGTACTTACAGTCTTTGTGCGGAAGCATGGACGTAGATAAAACCATAAAATGGTATTAAATCAAAATAGTTATGGATTGATAGCCGCGTCTCATATTCGACATAATTCCTCAATTTTTCTCCGGAAAAAACAAAATTGAATTCTTTTGACTTGGACCACGGGCCAACTTCGTTACATACGCAAATATATTTAGCCGGGCGGTGTTTAGGAAGTAATATCAATTACGAGCCTTTGTAATCAATTTGAATTCACCCGGTGATTGATTCAGTTCCATTTGGATGAGATCTTATTGGAGGAAACTGTTTTCAATCGACGAAAAAAGACGCGTATAAATATATTTTTTTACTTATTATGACTACCTACTAATGGACACCGGCGGCGGCGACCTGGAAGACCCCGACGGAGATGGCGCGACGACCTAGATTTGTACTCCAAAGACTGGCCAAACAAAGCCCAAAGCAGAGAAGAATAGAAAGCAGAGAAGGAGGCCTTTGCCCAGCAGTGGGACTTAACAGGCTAGCAAAATAAAATAAAAATATTATGACTACGCATTATTTATGATCAATGATCAGTCATCAGGATCACGCATAACTTTTTACAAAGTGGTGTGATTTTGATAATTCTTTTTGTATTGCAAAGGAAATTTTGCCCATGTAGATTTGGAAAAAAATTGAACTCAACAAAACAAAAATTGGAGTAAGGAATAACGGTGGAAAATCAGAGTACGATTGATTTTTTCACTTTTCAGCGTTCGAAATGCGTTAAAAAAAATTATTACCTAGCTGCTCAAAAAAAGAAGTGTTCTGTATGCCGGGTTCATGTGTGTCTATGATGTAAATATTTAATTTTACAACTAGCTGTTTTCTAGCGACTCCATTCGCGAAAATTAAAGCCTATGTTACATTTAAATGTATGCAGGCAGAACATGAACACTGTAAAGGGATTAAAACATTAGTTGTATATAATGTAATAAATGTGATATGTAATTTCTTCCATGGTGGTTTGGGAAAGAAGAAACATAGAATATACCAGTTGCTTTTTTCCCGCGTAAACCGTAAAAGCCGGTCAAGGGATAGGACGAACATCTAAGGAATCACGTTATAGGCGATGCAGCTAGCAACCCATCACTATTTTGATTCCGTATTCCATCTCTAACATAACATGCTAAACGTAGCCCTTGGGTTTTATGACCTAAGGTTCTGTCTACCCCTTAAGGAATAAAGACGTGATACCATGTATGTAATTTATTTAAATTCGATGGTAAACATTGTATCAATTCAAAAAACGCGGAAGTCATTACATTATAGCTACTTACTGTCAAGGAAAGAGCCCTAGTGAGTTATACGAATACTTTAAACTTGTTTTTCATCTCACCTACCCTTAAACAGTGTCATTAAATGCAAGCAAAGTGGGCTGGATGGTCGTTATTACGACCACGGGCTATAAGATTTCATACAAATTCCATAAAGCCCGAGAGCGCATAAAGTATTTTTTTAAATTTAATAGGGCACTATACCATGCACAAGCGTCAAATCTTCTACATCCAAAAAGTTTTCTAGTCAAATATTCAAATTTGGAATTGCCAGTGAACCCGATGAAAAAAACATTTGAACTATTCTGCGAGATTTTTGTCCTTGATTCAAATTTGGAATTGTAAATGGCCGTGCGTGGCTGGCTGTTTGTATTCATCGATCTTTGACTTCCACTTTTTGGATAAAACATTTTCGTTATCTGTGTAATCCTCGGATGCATTTTCTGTTCACTGTTTGCCGCTATTTATTTTTAGGCATAATATTTATAAGTAATCGTTATTTTCATTAATTTGCATGAAATACATTCCCTATGATAAATGAATACATGGTCAATAATGTTGATATAGATAATATAATCAGCCAGCTTGCAGACGCATAAATATTAATTTTCAAGGTAAACTATATAGAATATTCATACTATACAATTTCAACCAATATAATATGAAAAATATTTTTGTTTACTCTACTATTTACTCGGTGAGATGAAAAACATTGTGTGTATCACGGCCGGTATTAGACATTACAAACTCGGACTACTAAAAGCACTCGGCTTCGCCTCGTGCTTGTTAGTAGTCGCTCGTTTGACGTAATGTCTTCTATCCCGCCCTTGCTACACAATGTACTATTACATAACAATTTGCCCAATGAACGTTTTGTATGCTAATGCTTCGTTATCAGTAGTAGGTCGTAGTTTGTCATTGTGGTTTTATGTACCTACTTTGTTTCAGTACCTGGTTGTTGTTTAGTTTTTAGGGTTTCGTAACTGAATGGCAAAAACGAAATTTGTCATATCTGTCTGTACATCATCATCATCATCATCATCAGGTCTTTGTTAGTCTCCACTGCAGGAGCACGACCCTCTCTGTACTATCTGAGCCATATATTAGCCAGAGCATTCAGAGGCTTTGGTCTACACTCTTCACGCTGGCCAGATGGGTTGGAGAGGTCTCTTTGATGTCTATAAGCTGTGTTTAGCTTGCGTTTTTTAATTTAGCATCAACGATATCCACGGGAAGACAAAGTGGTGCAATTCTACTCTGCACTCCACACGGCAAAATCCACTTTATTCCGAAACTATTCAGACTACACTGTTAAAACTTGGTATGTATGTCACAGTCATCTGGTTGAATCTGCTATTTGATTAAATGACTAGCGATTTCATTGAATGACCACGTTTAATTGAATGACTAAAAGACAACTCGTCAAGTCATTGAATGTAACGTTCAACGTCTTGAATTAATGAATGTCATTTAGCGAAGTCGTTGAATCTTAGCCGACTTTGCAATATTTGGTGATAGCATGATTTCCAGAGCTTCATTTAATCTCATATTTTGCAAATTTTTCTTAGTTTTTAAAGTTACCGGCGGCGGCGTAATAATAGGTAAATCCATAATGTCATACTATTTTATTAAAAATAACGCACTTCCTGTAAATTTAATCGAAAAAAATATCAACACCGTGCCATCTCTTCGAGCTGTTTGACGCCAATTTGTTTTGGTGACTATTAGCGCCGCAGTGGTAAAAAAATGAACTAAATTTGAATCACCTGACTGATTTTATGTCCGCTCTGTTCAAAGGGCTATGTTACAATCCGCTAACTAGTTGGACGTTGAGCGTCGCTTGTTCAATCAACGTTCGGCCTAGTCATTCAATTAAACATGGTCTTTAATGAACGCGCTAGTCATTCAATCAAATTGCAGATTCAACCAGATGACTGCGACATGTACATGAATTCTGTAAAACATTTAAATTATTTAGTTTAGATTTTATACTATTCTATATAGATTACATAGATTACCTCCTAAGTTGTAACATGGAGTGTACACATACATGTTACAACTTTTGTTTTTGACAAAAAATGTACAAGCATTTTTTTGACTTTATTTGATTTTATATATAAATATAAATAAATATATAAATATATAGGGACATATCACACAAATTAAGCTAGCCCCACAGTAAGTTGTGAACTTGTGTCGCAGGATACTAACTCAACGATACTTTATTTTATGTTTGTGTGAAAGCTGCTGTTTAGGAATACATGGTAAAAATGTAACTACCAATTAAGTCAAGACTCAAGAAGTTATTTAACATGACTACATATTCATTTGTTAAGTCTGTAAAAATTTGCCCTTTGGCTGAAAGCGACCTCTTCCTAGAATGCCAACTTACTAAAACCACAACCTCCAAAAATGACTACTTTGTCATTTATACTCTATGAAAACAAAGTAACTAATTCATAGTAACAACACAAACGTCCAGTCAAATATAATAGGTTCCTTTATTTGGAAGTACGAGTACCTAAGTAAGTTGGCCGTGTGGTTCCCGGCAGAGTAGAATAGGACCACTCCAAGTCATCCCGTGTATGTCGTAAAAGGCAACTAAGGAAACAAGCTAAACAAAGCTTATTAACATCAAAGAGACCTCTCCAACCCGTCTGGCCAGCGTGGAGAGTGTAGGCCAAATTCTCTGACTACTCAGGCTAGTATATGGCTCTGGTAGTACAGAGAGGGTCGTGCTCCTGCAGTGGAGACTAGAAAGACCTGATGATGACGATGATTTGGAAGTAAATAAAAAGACATATTAATAATTTGCAATATCTATAATGAAAGCACTAGAAACTATAGTGCACTTTGAGAGATCTGACCAAAATTGTAATTTTAACTTTACACCTTTATAGGCATTCGTATAAACCAATTTAATTTACATTCTAGTTATACCACAAACAAAAATTCCATTGAATCACAATGAAACAGCCATCGGCGGCGGGATCAAAGGGCGGCGCGCACAAAGTCATCGGAATCCACTAATTAGTTAGCCAGCTGCTGTCAACTCTGAATTATTGTGCTTATTCATTGATTTAGTTTTGATCAATATCATAGATATCAGAATATTTACTAGGTACGAGTATCAATATCAAAATATTGAATACAAGCTTAGGCACGCGGCTCCGCGCGCGTTAGTAGTTTATTCATTTAATATAATTCATTTTTGCACTGACGGTATGTATTGATTTTTATTCATGTCATTTATAATTATTTTGACATATACTACGCTTAGAAATTAGTTTTGCATCCTGAAAAATTCTATTTAAATTGACAATGCATTGTAATTGAAGGTTATTATTAATATGATTAAAATAACTTTGACACATGTAACGCACATAAATAATTTTACTTTTGCATGCCGGAAACGGCTAAGTGTGCGAACTAACATTAATGTATTTCACCCACTGTACCACACTTAGGCAAAATAAATTTCATTTCATTTCATTTCATTTATCCCTCAAGAATAGTACTTTTCTCCAGAATTAATGGTAGCCTATGTCTTTCTCCGTACAACAACATGAATGCAAAATTTCATGATGATCGGTTCAGCTGATAAGGCGTGAAGGTGTAACAAACAAAAGAAACATCATCAACAGGTCTTTATCAGTCTCCACTGCACGACCCTCTCTGTACTACCAGAGCCATGTATTAGCCAGGGCAGTCAGAGGATTTGGCCTACACTCTCCACGCTGGCCAGACGGGTTGGAAAGGTCTCTTTGATGTTTATAGCTTTGTTTAACTTTTGTTTCCTTAGTCGATTTCTACGACATCCACGGTAAGACTTGGAGTGGTCCTCTCTCTGCCGGGAACAACACGGCTTAACAAAAGAAACAAACAAACAAAAAGTTAGGATTAGGATAGTCTGGATTGGATTTTAGTATCTACTACTTACTGGGAGTATATATAGGGAGTATACATCAGTCATAATATGGCTATTGCTATTAAAAATAAGCCAGGATAGTATAATGAGCACGACACAGAATCAGGCTTATTTTTACTTTATCTGGCAGTGACTACAATCAACAAAATTATTGATACTTACATATTATGAATAACAGATAGCATTAAAAATGACAGTAAGCAAATATTTCCCGTTTTTTACATTCATAAGTAGTAAATTTACTTTTACTGTATAACTATACTAGGTTTTTTAGTCAGTAACTAAGAAATAAATGAGAAATTACACTCAAAAATATCTCTGGCCGCAATCCTCTTTGCAGACACAGTATTCGTTTAGCATTTATGTTTACGCAAACATTTCCTTACGTTTCTCCAACATATGACGCGGGAGAGCTGAACGCATGAGCAAAGATTTTGTATGAGGTCGCGCCTTTAAACCTCACTTCGGTACAAAAGGCAAAATATTAAAGTTGGTGCTATCCAAAAGTTTTTCTATTTTTTCTCAGTACGGGCAAAAATCTTTCATATACAGGCGTCGCTGTCTCCTCTACAGGTCGCATTTTTTAACCAATTCTCGTGAAAGGTGAGCAGGTTTGATAGTGATTATATAGATACTTTTTAACGATTCAGATTATGTAAATTTTGAAAGTGAGGTAGTAACTATGATAAGACGTATAAGACTTGCAAGGTTAACCTCATAGAACGACTTAAAAAGCACTACTGCTGTGTGGTTACCGGCAGAGTAGTATAGGACCATTTCAAGTCTCCCATCTTTCTAACCCATCTGGCCAGCGTGGATAGTGTGAGCCAAATTCTCTGACTGCTCTGGCCAATATATGACTCTGGTAGTACAGAGAGGATCGCACTCTTGCTGTGAAGACTTGATGATGATAGATTTTTTACAAACGTTAAGTCTATGACACTCTGGAGACTATTGAGAGTATATGAATCCAATGTCATTTCACATTTTAAAATATGTCAGGCCGATTAGGTTACAGGAGGCAACAATGGAACAGACACACTTTCATGTTTCATATACTACGTATGCGCTGTAGGATTTGTAGTGGTCTTAGGTAGCAGTGGACTTACATACATAGTTACATACATATTTACATGAATACGTGGAAAAACGTTAGTCTCCTTCTTGGTAGGTTCTTCGGGTAAAAAGACATTGATTGCAACAATTCTTTGTATAGTGTATCTCTGTGCAGTATGTTAGCTCAGTGGCAGCCACCACAAATCCTACAGCGCATACATAGTATATGAAACATGTAAATCTACTTCCACGCTAATATGCCGTAATAAGGGTAGGTAGCAGTGGAATTACTTAGAATGCTTATTTATTTACTATAGCTACCGCCCGCAACTTTGCTCGTGTTATTTTTGGATTGAGTAGCGATTGTAAAATGTATTAGATTAGTTCACACACTGAAAAGTATAGATTTAAGTAGTTTTAAAGTTGTCTACTTTAAAACTACTATATATTATATATTATCACCTATTCAAAGAGCTAATGATCCGTTGGTCGTCCAACCACCTGACCTGTGGGTTTCATTTATTTCATTCAGTACATTGCATTACACTTGTTATGATAAAACATACAAATATGGTCGTTCTATTAAATATTGTTTTAGAGTTGCATAGAACTGTTTGTTATTTTTCATATTTTTAATATTTTTTTGGTAATTTATTAAATACTTTTACAGACATAGGATATGGCCCGGAACTGTGAAGTTGCAGTTTTGACGTTATTTGTATAATGTTATTTGGCCCTCGTGATTGGTACCGGCGGGGAACATCTTTTTTTGCGAGATATAGGCTCGGATTTGTTTTAATAAATGTAATAAATTTACAACGTTTGAAAACGTAAAGACTAGGTAGGGTTAATATTTTTAGTTGAGTGAAGTGTTCCCTACAGCTCTCGCGCTGTATAAGGTTCATTATAATGCGGATGCATTTTTTCTGCTTTTCAGTTCTTAAAGCTGAGTTTGCCGGTACGTGGTGCAATTTGATAACTTTTTTCCCCATCAGCCATCCTTCTGCTTGCTACGTGGCCAGCTCACTGACACTTCAAAAAGCCATCTGCTGAGCTATGTCGGTGAATTTGTTTGTCTACGAATCTCCTCGTTTCTGATTCGATCTTGCAGAGAAAAACCTAGCTCTCTCTATAGCCCTTTGAGCTACCTTGAGCTTACTCATAGAGCTCATAGTATGGGACCACGTTTCAGACACATAAGTCATCACTGTTAACACATATTGAATATTAGTCTTTCGTCTTTAGGCACTAAGGTATTTCAGACGAGAAAACACTGCGGAGCTTCCTGAACGAATAATAAGAATAATAATAAGCTAGTAGTCTGTAGCTTTTGAACAATTAATAAATACATATTGATCTAATAAGATAATTTTAAATATGATATGACGTGAAAAAGTGCCTGCAAAGGCCTATTTTCTGAATAAACGTTTTGATTTTTTTTTTATGGATCGACTACCTGTTATTTTCATACAAAAAGCGATAACTCTTCCATCCCCCTAAACCTTTACGAAATGAGGAAATTTTGGTGTCATTCGATTAAGCCACCTTAATCTAGGGCGAACCGTTTTTTGTTCGATTTAGATTAATTTAATAAATTAAAAAGCCCGGGCATTTTTATGTAAAAAATATGGATATTTACTTAGATGCTCAGAACTTTTGTTGTAAACAATATATCTTAAATATCAAAACGTACAGCCCTACTTCTCTAATTTATCAATAACATTTAAAAAAAATATCGGAATTGGACTATGTTTAAGGGGTGGGAAGCGTTATCGCTTTTTGTATGAAAATTTACAGGTAGTCTATCTTCTTAAACAGACTACTTTTCATATAACGGTTGCTATTCAAACAGTGACGCACTAAAATCACTTATGCGAAATATTTTTTATCGGAAATATGCGAATTTACCGTAAGGTCCTTGCATTGTCTTGCAGCGCATAAATAGCCCTCGACACGCATTGACGATGCATTTATACCATAGATATCAGAAAATTCCTTGATTTATACGAATACCTACATTAATTCAGCTTTGTGATTCAAGTTTTCTTCTATTTATTCAGATATTGATATGTTGATTGATGCAGTCTTGTTTTGGGATTCATTATACGAAAATAGATTTCGCTTTGCGAATCCTTCGTTACAACATTTAAAGATTTAATCCAGCCATACCTAACCAGGGAAATATTAATCGTTTTGGGTGGTTTTATGGAGTAATTCAACCCGTTGATTTGAACAACTTTTTTTTTCAATACATTTGCTAATAATACGGTTCTTAGGACATCGAAATCTATGTTGTAATAATGTATTTACGGCACTAGTGCTTTTTACTTTACACCAATCACAACCGCTTAATGGCCCAATGCCACAGATGCAAAATTTTAACTTTTTTATAGAATCCGAGCAAAGAGTTTCAAGTTCAGCATGAAAACTTTTATCTGATTCGTGAGATGGGATTTTTCAACCAACTTCGAAATGGAGAAGGTTATCAATGTACTTTTTTGGAGAAAATAAACCTGAGTTAATGTACCTGATTATTAATAATGAACTATTATAGGACCAATTCAATGCCGGGACCTCGAATTTTTTTTTTACTTTTACATACTTATCAGGCTCAGGCGGCTGAATGAATGTTGTAATGAAAACGACCAATTTTTTTTTTTTGAGTGAGCAGCTTAGATCCCATAGGGAACATTTCTTATATTGATGGGCAAGTTAAGAGAGAGTCCTTAAGACAGTCTTTAATTATTTCACAAATAGTTCATGAGTACACCAATTTCATATTATATAGTCGACTAAAATCAATGTGCGAATTGGAGAAGAAAAGAGGAAAAAAAATGCGAAATGATATGATATCTATTTAAGTATCTATTATAAAATATAGTATCATTGAGTTACAACTTTCTGTGAGCCTGTGTCTCAATTTGTGTGATTTGTTCATATATTTAAGTACATTAATTTATGTTGGACTCCCATACAATAAACATGATTTTTTACCGTTCTTTGCTCGATATAAATAATAGCAACAGGTAGACTCTTAAAATATTCACAGAAAATTGTATTTATCTTAGGTATCTTAGGCAAAACTCAACTGATCCTCTTGATTTCCCACCAAAAGCTTCTCCAAACTTCTAAGTTTACCTCGATCTCCCATAAACTGACATAACACACAGTTATTTCTATTTTTTTCAAAATCAAAACGTTTGTTCAGAAAATAGGCCTTTGCATGCCTTTAAAATTATCTCATTAGATAATATGTATTTATTAATTGTTCAAAAGCTACAGACTACTAGCGTTTCGGAACTGACCACTGCAGAGAAGAAACGCCGAAAGAAACTCTTATCAACAGTTTTGGTCGCCTACTCGCCTGAAGGGCTTTATATGATTACGAATATTTATTCCTTATTGTCTTTTTCCTTCTTTTCTTTTTTCTTTCTTTTTTCTGTTTTCATGTTACAATTTCAATATACATAGATTTATTATTTTTGGAACATGTTTATGTTAGCGATCGAGTGTGCAAAGATAATAAATGACAAATGATACTTAAAGTAGTCTCAAAGAGGCCGAGCAGACCAGTCAGTTTCGTTGTGTATTCACAGGTGGGCTGGACCACCACAGTCTCTTATTAAACCAATAAATTAAAAAAATAATTAGTTATTCTATTAAGTTGGACTGTTTTTAGTCCAGAGCGGTATATATCACAAGAAGTTAAGTGATAGTAAAATATGCATAAAAATAGTAGGTAATGATATAAAATTATATACGAATATATCACTGAACATTTAAGAACCATCAATTTAATAGAAACATACATATATCCCATCACGTCTTTTTCCCTTGCGTGGCAGACAGAACCTAAGGTCATATAACATAAAGGCTACGTTTAGCGTGTTAGTGGGCGTTATGGTGGAAAGCGGAATCAAAATAGGGATGGATTGCTAGCCGCATCGCCTAATGACGTGATTCTTTAACCCAATCTCTTGACCGACATTTACGGTCTGCGCGGGAAAAAAAGCAGCTGGTATATTCTATGAGTTTCCTTGTCCAAACCAGCATAGAAGAATTTAATAAACTGCGAATCCCGGGCTCTGAAGCTTCTCGGCTAGCGCTCACCTATTACTGTTAGTTCTCTCAAGCTTCCACCAATAAAAATTGATACATGCAGCCTGGAGAGTGTTGGCCAAATCCTTTAACGACTACCAGATGGCAGCTGCGACCACCGGCTTAACGTGCCTTCCGAAGCACGGAATCATCTTTCTTATCAAACAATCAGGTGATTCATGCCTGCAATGTCCTAACCAAACTGGAAACAACTTAACAAAGTATGCTTCCCGTGGCAATCGAACCCACGACCCCCGGTCAACAAGGCAAACGCCTTAACCACTGGACCACGGAGGCAGGCCCATTATTCGAGGGGTTTTGCCATACTCACCACGCTTGGCAAACCGGATTGATGAGTGCAGTTTACTTAGCTATCTGTTCCGATATTAATGCCAATGCTAAATAAAAAAATGAGAAATGGGTAGGAGTTTGTTGGACTAGGGAGAATGGGATAAAGGGATTTTTTTCACCCTTAAAGTTTTTGAATATTCTGTCAAAGAATCGGTTGAAATGTAAAAAGAACTAGTCAGCACATCAGTCTCCATTTAGATAATTATCCAAAATAGATTTAGCACGATGTCTGAAGCAGGAAAGTGTAATTTTATTAAAGCATTCACGGTTGTCCGAAGTAATAAAATTATCTGATGCGACGAATATCTGCCGGTAGTTTTTGTCTGTCTGGCTATTTTTAGCTTAGATAGGGTTGGCACTTGTAACTTAATTTTAGGGAAATTCCGTACGAAATACAAAAATTTAGTAATACAAAACAAGATAAGTATTCCGATCTTTCAAAAATATAACTTAAGAACTAAATAATTTTTAACTAAATTAAATGTAGCTAGAAGTCTTAAAAGAGGTTGTCCGTGTGGCACGGTGCCAAAAACGCTGGCTGCGTTTTCTCGCTGAATCTCGATACGAACTTTATTTTTGATTGCTATATTAATTTAATCATTAGTGGTTTAATGTTATGCCTTCACGACTCAACTGATATGTCAGGAACACAAAAGAAGTAGACTACTGTTTAGTATAGCAAGGACCGACACATATCTCTGCATTCTTTAATCTAAATAATCAAACAAGAGTAATAATCAAATTATAGTTTTAAAGAAATGTTTAAAAATCTAGGTTGAAAATATTTCTTTAAAAAGTTATCCAAATATTAAAAAGCATATTTTTTTTTCTTTTATGGTCAACTAGCTGTTACTCGCAACTGAGCCCGCGTGATATATAGCCTATATCCTTCTCAGTACCCTAACCTATATGTATGCAAAATTTCATAATGATCGGTTCAGTAGATACTGCGTGAAAGCGTAACAAACAAACTACTGAAAAAACTCACTTTCGCATTTATAATATTAGTTAGGATATAACGAACTCAAACAACTTACCCAGTGGCAGTTAGGTCTTTTGTGCCAAAATTCAGGATTTAAATTTAAAAAAAAGAACGATATTGACAATATATCTTTGCAATTAACAAACCTGCTCACATAATACATGAAAATCAATTGAAGATAACGACCATGCGTCGTACCTACAAATTGTTTTTTGCTTAAGTTGAAACGACAACGCTTCGCTGGCTCGGTCAAAAGGTTTATCTAAGTTTCTTCTTCTTTCTTTCTTCTTTTTAATTATGGCTTCCACCGAGATTTCAATGATTCTGCCAATGTCCAGTATAATGAGATACTAAGTTTCGGTGTTGTGCGGTATGTGGCATCAAAGATGGCGTATGTTCTTTGGCAGCCTCGTGGGAGATTTTGGCGACAAATCTATACGAGTCCATTTAAGAGTCTACTTTAACTATTTCACAAATTGTTCTTGCACGAGCATTTATAACACCAAACTACACCAATTTCATATTATAAAGTCCACTTAAATCAATTTGCAAAATTGTATAAGGCAAACGACAACTGAACCCCTTGACTTCCCAAAAAAAAAACAACTTATCTAAGTTTAACAAAATTAATATGGTAGCAGGTGACAGCCCTATGACAAATTCCTATAATTGTCTATGCCCGTAGACGGTCCACATGCCACGATGTTTTTACAATCTTGTTGCTAGCCACTAGTGATCTATACCGCTCTAGGCACTATAAATTGTTAAACAGAACAGTAATAGAATTTCTCATTAATTTTCAGACGGAATATTTTTAATTATAAAGACCACCACTGTATCACGGCTACTATTGAGACCGCCATTGCCTATTTTATTTTAAAATTTATACTATATACTAGACTAATACTGGAAACTCGAAAAAAAAAGAATTCTTTGTGTTAAAATAACGAAAAATTTATTCTGAACGACTTTTGCCTGATGCCATTGATCAATCCAATATTTCCCTGAGCCATAAATTGAAATTACTTTTCATACGAGTATAGTCAAAGCTTTTCTGTAGAAAAAAATAAAAATATTTTTTTTCAGCATAAATTGTTACACATGCAGTAGGAGCTTTCAAAATTATATAAAAAGGAAAACAGTATTTGGCGACACCTGGTCTTGCCAGAATTTACATTGCAGCACAGAGTAGTAGTCAAGTAATTAAAAGAAAGTAGCTACAAGTGGTAGGATATATTATATTATATACATTATCAACTATTTTATACCATCTGTCTATCTTTATCTATTTATTAATTTATTTCATCATCGTCATCAGGTCTATTTTAGTTTCCACTCAGTACTAGCAGAGCCATTTATGCCTGAGCAGTCAGAGGATTTGGCCTACACTCTCCACACTGGCCAGACGAGTTGGGAGATTTCGTTGATGTTGATAAGCTTTGTTTAGCTTGTGTTTCCTAAGTCACCTTCTTACGTCTTCCACGGTAAATCTTGGAGTTGTCATATTCTACTCTGCCGGGAACCACACGGCGGGAACCTTAACGCCCACTAACATGCTAAACGTAGCCTTTGGGTGTTATCACGTGATATGTATGTTAGTATTACATTTCTACCCATTAAGGTTCCTGGGCAAATACTATAATAGCACTTCTCCAGAAACAACGTTCGGCAAACAGAGAAATAATATCTTTGAGATTCTGGAACAACACTAATAGAGACTCCTTAACTCGTGTAAGCGGTGGTGGAATCAATTATATTTTATCCTTAAGTTTTGTTATATTTGTAATTATGTGTAAAATTTGTTTTATGTTATTATTTATTTACTATATTTACAATTACCAATTACAGATAAATTAGAACTTTGCTCAACATTACCCAATCAGGGCCTCATTTCTGCCACATGGTGCCGGAGACATCTGGCCATTTGACGTCAAAGAAACATGTGTCCGTCTGTCATCTTTTATTTTGTTTCTATAATAATAAACTATTCATGCCCTTATGATGTAATGGCTCATAAAAAGTCTAGTGATTATAAATCGTAGTTTCATAATTAGTGAACGGGTTTGAGATTTGCGTGCTCTTTTTTTAGGGTTCCGTGTCTGGAGAGTAAAAACGGGACCACATTACTGAGACTTCGATGTCCGTCCATCTGACTGTCACCATGCCGTATATAGCTAGACAAGTTTTATATAGCTAGACAGTTAAAATTTGCAGATGAATTATTTATTGATTTCGCTATAATATAGTGATACTACAAACAGCATAAACCAATTATAACTATATAACAAAGGGTCACTCACGTGCTATTTTCAATTATATAAGCATAAATAGACGTGATGTTTTTTTACCAATTTTTGCTCAATATTAATAACGGCAACAGATAGACGTTTGAAATATTTTCGAAATATGTAGTTGTATATTCACTTTTATAAAAGTTATTAATTCAAAATTAAATTAAATTTTAAATTGGTCTAAAATATTTATTTAATTCTGTTTATAGCATTATTTGTTATAGTGGCAATAGAAATATATTATCTGTGAAAATGTCGACTGTCTGGCTATCACGGTTAATGAGATAAAGCCTGGTGACAGACGGATAATCAGACATACGGACGGATAGTGAAGTCTTAGTAATAAAGTAGGGATTTGTATTCATCCTTCGAGGTACGAAACCCTAAAAATAATTTACCTAGCTAATAAAGCTTAAAGATAACTATAAATTAAAAATAAAAAAGCCATATAGCTCAATTTAAAATACCAGCCAGTGCCTTATCGAGCAAGCTTCAGACTTCAGAGTGAATAACCTAAGCTTCCTTTTAAACTATAAAATTTATTTAGCGATAAATTTAAATCAGTTAACAATACAAATGAAAATTCCTAGGATCGCGTTTCGGCGTACTTGAAGCGCTAAATAAAGTATGTACTAGAAGGAGCACTCATTTGAATTTGAGTATTGTAACTGAAAAACCATCTAACTGGGACAAACTGGATAAGTCTGTGAGACAATATATTATTTGTATATGTAATAATATAAAGAAGAAAGATTTGTTTTTGTTTTTATTTATTTGCATTGAGAACGCTCCGAAACTACTGGACCGATTTTCAGAATTGTTTCAGCATTAGAAAGCTAATTTATCTGCAAGTGATATAAGTACGCAGTTAAAGTCGCGGAAAAATTGCTAGCCTCAAATATTTTTCTAATAATAGTAATATCAACACTAACCGCAGTGAGCCGCTGACGGTTTGAGTTTTGTCTGACATTGCAGTTGTCTTGTTCACCCACTGGCTTTTTTTTAAACAATGCTACCTTTTCTACAATAATGTTGTACTTAGTTATAATTTGAATAACTTGTTGATTGTGATGAACTCTCATATCGTTACTAATATTTTACCTATTGACGCCACTACAAGCCATGTTCCTTATTCATTCAAGCCAACATTTTGTCCCGAAATTAGTAGATTCACTACAGAGATTGTTCCTTATATTTTTTTAAGTATAAATAGATGAAGCTCTTATCATGCACCAATATTAAATAATTTTAAAACAAGAAAACCAATGAGATGTTAATATGCAAAGTTGTCCGAAAGTCACATCTGTTTCTAATTTTAAATTGCGCTCAATGCGCGGCAGCCATTTTGATTTGAATTCCCGCCTTTCACTCATTTTACACAGCACAGGTATGTACAGTCAGCTAAATTTATTATTTCTGATTTGTGCCTTGCTAAATATTCTGCAATAAAAAGGACCACGAAATAGGAAATTTTTGGCTTGCTTAATAAATAATAAATTTTGTACATCGGCATTCAAAAGTAATCCATTTGCAATATCTCCAAATTTCTGCGAAACAACGCTAAAAACTATGAATTTGTATTTTTTTATAAGCCAATTAATGAAATTGTTGACTGTGTGGAGTAAGTTTGATGGATCGTTTGAGAAATGCTGTAGTTAGGGAACGGTGTGGAGTAAAAGACGATATAGTGACTAAAACTGAGAAAGGAATGTTGAGATGGTGGACATATTGAGAAGATGGATGAAAGGAGACTTACGAAAGGTATAAATATACAGCAAATATGGTTGGGATAGTTGGTCAGCCTCGTCGAACTTATCGCGATCAAATTGCGAACATTTTCGCAAAAGGAAATTTAAGGAGTACCCGAAACCGGCGAGCATGCATGAAAAGAGTAATGCATGTGGATGAAGCGAAAGTGGTTTGTAAGGATCGTAGCAGGTGGAAATCCATAGTCTGTGCCTACTCCTATGGTAAAGAGGTGTGATAATATGTATGTATGTAATTAATGAACTTAGAGTTTCAGTTTAACTTTCTATACGATATGAAGTGACATCAGTGGGATTACGAATTCATCGAATATGAACTTTAAAGACAGAGTCAAAGACAATTAATTTCAACATCATTCAACTCCTTTGCTGGGCTGAGAGCTGCTTTTCTTTCCCTGCAGACCGTAAAAGCAAGTTGAGGGAATGGTTGAAAATCTAAGTAATCATGGCAGAAGGCGATGAAGGTAGCAATCATCACTATTTGTTTTCCGATTCTCACCTACACACCCAACCAACACGCAAAATGTGGCTTTGGCCTTGTGGTCTAAGGCTCTGTCTAACCCGTAAGGGAAAAAGACGTGATACTATGTAATGTGTGTTTAAAAAATAAAGCTAGCTTTGTAACGCAAAAAAACCTGGTTCCACTTTTCTACACTTAGAATTGGACTTTTTACCTCAAATTTTTATGGGACCAATTTTTGGACTTTACTGTTTCCGATAAAAAAAGGATTATCAAAATCGGACTACTCTGAAAAAAGACATGCATGGTTATCAATTTTAACATTAGGTTGTTAGTCTCCACTGCAGGAGCACAACCCTGTCTTTACTACCGGAGCCATATATTAGACAGAGCAGCTAGAGGATTTGGCCTGCACTCTCCATGCTAGCCGGACGGGTTGGAGCGGTCTCTTTGATGTTTACAGGTAAGCTTCGATTTGCTCGTGTTTCCTAAGTCGCCTCTTATGACATCCACAGGAAGACTTGGAGTGGTTCTATTCTATTTTGCTGGGAACCACACTGCTGGCACTTTATATAAGAAGGCTTTTAAATTTATATGAGATCAATTTTGACTAACCATTCCGTTGAATTATCATAAAAAAAATATCAAAATCGGACTATTCCGTAAAAATGTGGTCATAGATAAAAATATATACGCGTCCTCCTCCATTATTTCGTCGGTTGAACAGAAATACGTGTCGAACTGTACAGATTCGCGGTATGTTCAAAATGAACAGTTGATCGGTTTTCGTATTTAATTAAAGAGCCGTTAACTATCGTCGCCAAACAAAGGATTTATTAACATCGGACGAGCGTTTTAAAAATAAAAAGCACCTTTATTTCCTTTCAAGTGTGAAACTAGTGGCTGAAACTAGTATTATATGATGCATGTTTTACCCTCGCCAATCCCTTAAGAGCGTATACTAGCAGTATTTTTTCAATATGGTTTCTATACAAATGTATTTCTCTATTTTCTCGCTGAAAACTGATTCTAGAGCCACAATTCTTTTTTCATAAAATCTAGTACTAAAATAGGAATGCCCCTATTTTTTATTTTGCCAAAAAAAAACTGTTTTTGTACAATTTTTTTTTATTTTGAACAGGTTTTAAGGAAAAAATAGAACAAAGGGACATACCTATTTTAGTAATAGATTTTATGTAAAAAGAATTGTGCCTCTAGAAGCAGTTTTCAGCGAGAAAATAGAGAAATACATTTGTATGGAAAACGCACAGATAGTATACCCTCTTAAAGGAATGAATCGGCCCGTCTGTTTGATCAACTTTCATTAAGGAACTAACGGTGGGAACTCAAATAAATTGTCGTTATTTTCATACAAAAATGGTCAGCCACCCGGGCAATTTGTACCAACATACATACATACATAATTATCAAAGTCAAAGTCAAAGATTTTTATTAATAACTAGCTGTTACCCGCGGCTTCGCCCGCGTGATATATGTCCTTCTCAGTACCCTAACCTATGTGTATGCCAAATTTCATGATGATCGGTTCAGTAGATAGAACGTGAAAGCGTAACAAACAAACAAATAAACAAACAAACTCACTTTCGCATGTATAATATTAGTTGGGATTGGATAATTGTACCTCTTTTTGAACATCATATTTTTCTTTTTTATTATTTTTAATTTTAAATATGCAATTTCGAAAAACTACTAGTGTTTCGTAATGACCACTGGTCTCAGGTGAAAAGAATACGCCAAAAGAAACTCAATCCAGATTATCACGTCTTTATCCCTAGTGGGGTAGACAGAGTCTAAAGATATAAGACCTGGCCATACTAGCATCATAGTGGGCGTAAAGGTGGAATACGGAATCAAAATAGTGATGAGTGGCATTGCCTATAAATGTGATTCCTTTGATTTCTGCCCAAAGTCATATATAGCCCATGTCCTTTTCAGTACCCTAACCTATGTGTATGCAAAATTGCATGATGATCGGTTCAGTAGATACGGCGTGAAAGCGTAACAAACAAACTCACTAGTCAGGATTAGGATTAATTTCGAAAGTCATTTTATATTGGTCCCGTACGAAAAGTTGTTCCTGATGATGGTCTGAGTCACATAAGTAAGGGAATGATTTATATGCTGTATTTAAGAGGCGCTCGATGGCCTAGTGTATGTAAACATTATAAGCGCTTCCGCATGTAAAGCAACCCTGGGCGTATTCCCCACTTGGATGGGTGACCGAAAGTGGTATAAAAATTTCTCAAGCTCCTTCGTGCTTCGGAAGGCCTGTTAAGCCGTTGGCCGCCAGTCAGCCGGGACTGTCATCGTTGATGGCGGGCGTTAAGCTATGTCAGATACCTTTAGGCAGCCTGAAAAATCTGACACCAGTGTTGGCCACTTACACACACGAAAAACAAACAAACAAAGAGTCTAAGATCAGGAAAACAACTTTCATTCTTCGTGGGGTGGCGTGTAAATATTAAACAAAATACTTAGTTGTTTATATCACAAAGTTGTTCAAAGTCACTGTAGCATCATAAATAGTAAATAGTTGGTAAAATTGGCTTCAAACCACTTTCAAAGTCCAACTAAATCTATAATTTCCAACTTGTAGGCCATGTCAGTAGCTAGTTACGTCTAGAATTATGCGAAAACCATTGATATGATATTCTTTAGACAGAAGATACATACTATCACGTCTTTATTTATTGTGGGGCAAGTAGAGCCTGAAGTTATTAGACTCAAAGGTCACTATTAGGGTATTGTTGGGCGTGGAAGTGGATAATAGAAACTTGATAGTGAAGGCTTGCTAGCCACATTGCTTTTTGAAAAGATTCCTTAAAATTTTCCCCCATTCACTTATAATACAGAAGATATTGGAATAGTACCGGCTTGTTCTTATAGGTTAAGTTTCATCATCAGGTCTTTTTCGTATCCAAAGCACGCAAAGGCACGACTCTCCCTGTACTTCTAGAGTCATATAATATATTAGCCAGAGCAGTCAGAGGATTGGCTTATATTCTCCACGCTGGATGAGCTGGGTTGGACATATCTCTGTGACGCCTTCTACGACATCCACGGGAAGACTTGGAGTGGTCCTATTCTACTCTGCCGGGAACCACTCGGCAAATAAAATAAAACATGGTATGAGATATAAAATAAAAAAAAAACGCATTAGTTCTACTGTCTATTCACGAACACGTCAGCGGCGCATGCTAAACCTAGCCCGGGGGACGCCCAGACAGACTGAAGATTTAACTGTCCAACTTTGCTGAGCTTTATTGCAAATGGGAGAGGAGTTATGACGTGTATTGTTGAATTTGTTTTCTGCAAAGCTATGAATTCTAATGGCTGCTCCGAATTGTAAATTCTCACTTTATTAAAGTTTTTACATGTCTTATTCAGGTGTTTTTTGTAGGTATCTGTATATTTTCTTATTTTTTAGGTACTTTTATGCATTCACAATGCTATTTTGATATTGTTGTTGTGGTCATCATCATTTCGTGTTGGTGACACGGTCAGTCGACTATGCACACCCTGGTGTCAGAGTTCTTCGGAACCGCCTCTCGGCCTCTGACGTGGTTCTTTTAACGACTATCAGATGGCAGCTGGGACCAATGGCTTAACGTGCCTTCCGAAGCACAAAATCATCTTTATTATCAGACAATCAGGTGATTCATGCCTGCAATGTCCTAACAAAATTGGAAACAACTTTACAAAGTATGCTTCCCGTGGAAATCGAACCCACGACCTCCTGGTCAACAAAGCAAATAAATGCCTTAACCACTGGACCACGGAGGCTGCTGTGTTGTTAGTTGTGGTAGAGCCACGCTACCGGTGAAAATCACTTTTGCTTGTAGCTATGCTTAGTTCAGTGAGTGAGAGAGCCGAAGGCCCATCCCCCCCCCCCTCCCTCCTCTTCGAGAAGGGAAAAATAAAAGCCCGGCAATGCTCTTGTCACACCCCTTATGATACATAAGTCCATGGGTAACGGTGATCACTTACCATCAAACGACTCGCTTGCTTGTTTGCCGTGCTAAGTCATAAAAAAAGCTCTCATTAAGACTTTAGACTTAATAAGGACCAGTCTATGAGTTGGACATGCTTTTAGGCTAATAGAGTCTATCTAGTTATTGAATAATTGACGAGCTCTGTGGCGCAGCGGTCAACACGCCTGCCTGCGACACGGATGGTCCTAGGTTCGATCCCCGGTCAGGTCAAGATGGAAAATGATCTTTTTCAGATTGCCCTGGGTCTTGGATGTTTATCTATATAAGTATCTATTATAAAATATAGTATCGTTGAGTTAGTATCCCATAACACAAGTCTCGAACTTACTTTGGGGCTAACTCAATCTGTGTGATTTGTCTATAGGTATAAAATAAAACTAAGGTACTGGATACAAATAAGGCCTACTTAATTTCAAACCACTTTATATTATTATTGCTTGAAAAAAGCAATATTTTGAGATCAGTTTGTAATGCTTCCTGTAAATTTAAACATGCTTATAAATAAAATACATGAGTTCATTCGTCATAATAATTACTACAAATTAAACAAAAATCACGTACATGGTAGTCTATAAGGCCCGGGTACTTTATTAAAGCCCTATCCATTTTCGTGTTTTCGAAAAAGTGTTATTTTTTTGTGCCATTAGAAATGATTTACTAATTGTATTTAAACTAAAAGCTTTCATCGTTGTTTACTTAAGTTACATATTATTATTTATGTATGAACAACATTTTCAGCAAAATCGGGTTCTGTTAATGGAATAGGCTTTATTGCGCGTCGCACATAGGCCTTATTAACCGCATTTTTTTTCCTTTTTCACATAAATATATAATTTTTATATATGAGTAGGTAGTGAAGTGGTGTCAGCTTTTCATTATCATTTTGTATGTTCTTTTTATTAACCAAGACGTTAACACTGTTGCAAGTCCATTATTTTTCAGGCAGGCTTTATTACTTTTCAGACCTTATTCGTATCCAGTACCTTATTATTATATTATTTAAAACACTGAAAGTGAGTTCCACTCAGCATACATTGCTGACTGTCAGACAACAGTCATCAACACTGGTCTTCCGTAGAAATACAATAAAATAGAAATATACGAAAGTTACATTATCCTACGAATGTATATGAGTGCCACAGACAGATATAAAATTAGCTCTCTACGACTCGAACGAAGAAGATAGGCTAGGTAGGTATGCACCCCGGGCGAAGTCAGGGTAGACTGCTAGTACTATATAATATATAGTACAATATATAATATATAGTCCAATATATAGTAGTATAATATATAGTACTGGTGGTATATATACCACCAGCCATGATTAAAAAGAAACCTTTAAGGGCCCACACTAGCGACGCCCATACTTTTATTCCTAATACTTTACAAATATAATGAAATTCAAGAATGTAAATCATATGACCATTAGTAAATAACCTGAAGTATTTTTGGAATCATGTTTTGATCTTATGAGAATCAGTCATTTAGAGAACTACTGATTACCGCCTAAAACGGCCGTTTTATTCTAATAATATTAAAACATGATTCCAAAAATACTTCAGGTTATTTACTTATGCTCATATGATTTACATTCTTGAATTTCATTCTATTGGTAAAGTATTAGGAATAAAATGATTGGCGTCGCTAGTGTGCCTAGTGTGGGCCTTTAAGTGACTCTCGTTAATCATCTGTTACTTGAAATTCGCCACGAAACCTTTTTTCTACACCGCTTAACGTTTCAGCATATTTTAACGGCGGAATAGTTGTGCTATAAACTCGTTTGATTTATTTTATGAGCTTAGTGTGGTCGCTTTGATAGCGGGTTCTGCAAAAAGTAAGACGTTATTTTTATAGGTGTTTTTATGCATTTTTAAAACGATTATGATATTCTCCTAATAGAGAGATAAATCATTTAAAAGAGAGGTATGGAAAAAATCGTGCTTGCATAGAATTTTTTCCATATCTTATTCCTGCCTTGTTTTAATTTGTGTGCCTAATATCACAGTACCTATGGCTAACATTTGTAGCAGATTTTTTATGCTGCCTTTAACAGTAAAAATTAAGGTTATTGAACATCTTTTAGAGTTATTTCTACACACTAGTGAACAACACTAGAGAGAAGAACTTGAGATTAATTAATTGAAAATTAAATAATGAGCTTATAAAGCCTTTGATTGTGGAAGGAAGGCCTGTTCTTTCCTTACAACTCTTGAACCAAGGGCTTTTGTCAAAAGCGTGTTTAGGCTTTTGCCCTGCAATGGAACAGTACAGGCTGAACATAGAATAAAATAGAAGATTTACAAAATAATGATCCTCAAATGTCTTTCTCTTCTGATTGTGTTGCATCTTCAGCTCAGATGCTTTAGAGCCAGAGGGAATGTATATGGTCAAAGGTATTAAATTATTACAAATTACGCTCTAACACATACCACGCCTCGGAACTAAGCATGAACTCAGATTAATGGCTGTACCCCGAAAAAAGCACTCAATTTATACATTTGTATCAAAAAAGATTAAGAGACATTTGTATCTGTACAGATAGGCGCAAAAATATTACCTCCTTCTTCACGCTATCCCTAGATCCTCACCTCGATACTAAGCATGAACTGTACTCCGAAGAAAGCATTCAAATAAGAAATGAGTATCAACAAAAGCAACAAGTGTATCTATATAGATACGCAAAAAATATATTACCTTCTAGCAAACAGGTAACGCTCCTACTTGCACCACACCTCGGAACTAAGCATGAACTCAGATTAATAGCTGTACCTCGAAGAAAGTATTCAAATAAGATGTAGAATCAAGAAGCATGTTTATCCATATAGATACCAGCAAAAAAATAACACTTTTTTTCAAGCAAGTAACGCTCTCACTGGCACCACGCCTCGGAACTAAGCATGAACTCAGATTAATGGCTGTACCCCGAAGAAAGCACTCAAATTAGATAATCAAGCGCGCGCATTCATGTCGACCGCCTGTTATACGAGCAGTTCTTTGAACTTTATGAGCTTTTTTGCTGATTTATGTCCTTAGAGCGAATCAGCGACTCGGTTTGGGAGCGATGATTGTGTTTACGTAGAAAAGCTACATTACAGATACATTTTGAGGCGCTTGGTTTCTCCGTGCATGCATGAACTCTTCATCATCCCAGCCGCAATTTCCCAAGGATTTCCATTATGGGGGTTTTTGTCATACTTACTACTCTAGGCAAACAGATAGCTGGTGCCCATCAAAACCGTTTCTTAAGAGCGTATACTAGCAGTATTTTTTCAATATGGTTTCTACACAAAAGTATTTCTCTATTTTCTCGCTGAAAACTGATTCCAGAGCCACAATTCTTTTTTCATAAAATCTAGTACTAAAGTAGGAATGCCCCTATTTTTTTATTTTTTCCAAAAAAACTGTTTTTGTACATTTTTTTTTCTTGTAAACAGGTTTTTAGAATAAAATAAAACATAGGGACATACCTATTTTAGTAATAGATTGTATGTAAAAAGAATTGTGCCTCTAGAAGCAGTTTTCAGCGAGAAAATAGAGAAATACATTTGTATGGAAATCGCACTGCTAGTATACCCTCTTAAGCAAGGGAAAGCTAGAAATTTGTTTCCTGGGGAACAGAATAGGAGTATTTTGGATACTAGTTGCTCGAAATTCGGAAGGATTGAGAATGAGAAAGTAGCCGGAAGTAGAATGGGAGATCGTGCGCACGTACTCATACCTGCAACCACCGGACAGATATTTGAGGATAACACCCCTGACCCTACCCAATACCTAGCATTTACCCTGACCATTACCAATAACTCATTCACCCTTACGCATAAGCAACCCTGCATGGTATAGCCGATGCTCGGAATCCTTTTCTTTACAGTTTCATATAAATGGCTAGACTAGCCGAACACTTCCGGATGAAAATGTCAATTTTTTAAGTTCACCACATTGGTCTCAAAAATTGTTCATTCATTTTGGCTGAGAAAATTCTTGGATGGGAAATGTTGAAGGTCAATTAATACACTTCATTAAATACTATAATTAGGTAAGTACTAAAACCTATACATTCTAGTTTTGAATTGAGGCACCAACGCCAAACAATGGTTGGTTTGTATATCAAAATACATTTCAATATACACGATTGATTAAAATTAAAAATTGAAATACTCATATGTATAGTAGAATCCTCAATCTATATTCTATCTATATCACCGTACATGGATACATCATCCCAAGTTTTTATTCGCCTGTTGATCTAACTACCGCATTATGGCCCATTATGAGGAATACCATTTAAACAGTGCCAACTGAGGACATTAAATCAGTTACGCGGAATTTTTATTGAGCTCTATAATGGATGGGAGGATGCAGCGCGTTATAGCCTTTTAGTATTGCATTGTTTTGTAAAATATTATGAAGAATGATAATTGGGGACTTGAAAAATAAGCTTGTGCCAGGAGACTCCGCTTTTCATTCGCATTTCAAAATTAGAATGTAGACGTTTACGTAAGCACGTTTATATTCAGGTCTAAGCTATGTCAGCCACCGACACGCACTCAAGACTAAACAAGCTGACAAGTACTTGTAGAAGAGTATATATACTTATAATAGATAGAAAAAAGTATGGAGTCTTACCAGCTACAACTAGCTGCGGTTACGTAGACTTAATTGAATGAAATGTAAACTTTGAAAAAAATGATTTTTAAGTGAATTATGTGTGAATTATACAAATGTTTATTTTCCGCTCCTCAAATTAAGGGGGCATTCTAGGCACAGTAGCTACGCCAATCATTTTATTCCTAATACTTTACAAATAGAAAGAAATTGAATGTAAATCATATAAGCTCTAGTAAATAACCTGAAGTATTTTTGGAATCATGTTTAATATTATTAAAATACGTAACAACGGGTTACTCACGTAAATAGTCAGCTACTGGCTGACATGTTTCAACCTCATCCGGAATATTATCAGAATCAGTGAGAATTATGAGAACCAGTTATCGCCAAAAACGGCCGTTTTTGGCGGTAAACTTAAAAGGTTATTTACTAGTGCTTATATGATTTACATTCTTCAATTTCTTTCTATTTGTAAAGTATTAGGAATAAAATGATTGGCGTCGCTACTGTGCCTAGTGTGCGGCCTTAAGGACTCTATCCAATACTTAAATTATATGCATAAAAATATCTATTCATGTTAAATAACATCTAATCTACTACTTTACCTGTCAATATAAAAACTTATCATTTGAGACTAATGAAGCAAATTAAAAAAAAAACCATTTGATACAAGTCGCCTGTAGAACACTTTTGTATGGGAATAACATTTTTATTTTCGTATTTCCCGCGTTACCCATAGGAAAAATCGAACTGAATCGCTTTATATGTACCGGACAGTTTATCATTAACATTTTGTATATAAAATTGTAAAGATCATATAAATCTTATGACTTTCTAATGACTTCTTATTAAAGCTGTGCTGTCCCACTGGGCAAATGCTCCCATTGCTAGTACTTAAAATTAGAATTTTAAATAATAACTTTCAACGCAGTACAGTCGGAGGCAGATAAACCTGGCGTTTTTACAATTTAAAATCTGTTCGTAGAGGGGTTAGGTTTATGTGTCCCGGACTGTACATATCTTCGTCTATGAATGTAAAATAAAAGTTGTAATTTTTAATATCCCTATAGATCCAAATACTACCAATCTTACCTAAGAATCTTGTATAACAGTAAGAATACTTCAATTAAAGAAAAAACAATTAAAGACAAGTGATACTTATCTCCACCTCAAGACAGATTAATTACAAGACAAATCTATCGGATACATAAATAAATTACAATCCAATATGGTCAAAACGACCATCTACAGACCGCATGGCGACCATGAAATGATCTCATATGGACCAGGAAAGCAAACCGTGGGAACGACATCTATGTATGTATATAGCTTCTACTGTCCTAACTAATAATAAAGATGAGTGTATTAGTTTATTCGTTGTGCTTTCGAGCTTCATTCATTTCGTGTAGGTGACAAGGTCAGTCGAGCATGCACACCCTGGTGTCAGAGTTCTTCGTAATCGCCTCTCGGCCTCTGACGTGGCCGGGACTACCGGCTTAACGTGCCTTCCGAAGCACGGAATTATTTTTCTTGCCAGGCAATCAGGAGATTCATGCCTGCAATGTCCTAACCAAATTGGAAACAACTTAACAAAGTATGCTTCCCGTGGGAATCGAACCCACGACCCCCGGGTCAACAAGCCAACGCCTTAATCACTGGACCACGGAGGCAGTTTTGTACGGAGGCAGCTGTAATTGATGATAAAATTTTACCAAAGACTTAGTATTGAAAATAAGATTATAGTACTCCGCATTGACGTAGGCGAAGTAGTGGTCAAAAGCCAGTATGTAATGTATATAAGATACGAGTTGAATAAGTATATTATGTATGACGCATGTTGCATTTTTTCTCGACTATGCAGGAACTCGGTATAATTGACAATAAAAATAGTTTGAAGCTGTTAAGGAGACGACGGGTTGTTGCAAAAAATGATATGGATCTTGCTTGAGTGATTAATGTCTAATAATTGTTAATCGTAGTATATTTCTTTGATGGTTGTTCTAATGACATCTGAGCATAAAGTGAAAAGAATTTTTTTTCTTTATTGACTTCTGAATCCAAAGGGTGTTTTCAGGTTTCCATACCGAAAGGGTAAAAACGGGACCCTTTCTCAAGTCTTTGCTGTATGTCCGTCTGTCGTCACGGGGCTATATCTTTTAATCCATAGTTATAATTAGGAAGACACTTTAATTTTCACTGAATATGTATACGTATTTATTAATGCTAAAACAAAATATAATAATAATAACAA
This sequence comes from Rhodophaea formosa, assembly GCA_963082605.1. Taxonomy (NCBI): domain Eukaryota; kingdom Metazoa; phylum Arthropoda; class Insecta; order Lepidoptera; family Pyralidae; genus Rhodophaea; species Rhodophaea formosa. The sequence goes on from OY720220.1 coordinate 17,915,646, forward strand.
ATAATTAAAACATTCCAACCCTGGCAGCACAGTGCACCTCTTAAAATCTGCATAGCGATCTACTGCTAATAAAAAAAAATCACAATATTTTTTTTCCAAATTGTGATTATAGAAAAATATGTGGTAATAACATATTCGGTAGTTTTATTACCCGACTGACTCACCCAGGAGGAAGTAAATATTTTTCACGAATATATGTACTTATTGTAGCGTTACGACCCGCGGTGCCGATTGGACCCGAAGTCGCAACGCCAACAAATTACAATAAATGGGAAATATGCAAAATTGTAGCGTTACGACCCTCAGTGCCGATTGGACCCGAAGTCGCAACGCTAACAAATTACAAAAAGGGGAAAATTGGGAACTACAGGCAAATAAAATAACGCCAAAAATAAGTAGGCGACTAATGGCTCTCAGGCGGGGAATCGAACCCCGGACTGTGAGAACAGGCAAACCAAATAATACCTACCAAAAATGAGTGACTAATGGCTCTCCAGCGGGGAGTCGAACCCCGGACTGTGACTACAGGCAAACCAAACAAGACCAAAAATAGGTGGGCGACTAAGGCTTTTTTGAATTTTGAAAATAAACTATAACCAAAGATGGCCGTCTCTATGACAAAATTATTTGTCACGGAGACGGCTGGAAATCAAAATACAAAAACGGAAAATTTTAATACAAACGGAAAAGAGTACAAAAGAAAAATAACAAAACACACTAAAATACAAATAAAAAAAAAAGATTATCGCGGAGTGCGGCGGCGGAGCGGCGCACAACGTCAGCAGCCGCGCTTCTCTTCGACGAGCGCGGCGACGTCCAGCTGATGGGATAGCGCACAACGTCAGCAGAACCTCCCGCTGACGAGCGTGGCGACGCCCATGACGGGACCACGACGACGCGCGGCAGCGGCGGACTCTCTCTGTCGAGAAGCGCAGACACTAACGTCTGTTGTGGCCGGGACGACACACGGCGACAGTGGGGTTCCTAACCCCAGCCACGACGTGATCCAGCACACCCCCACGGCCCGGTCACAGGCCCGGACAACTGCTTCCGATGGTGGCACACGTAACCGAAAAAAACCAGTCTGTGTGTTACGGCACAAAATAAAACACGGGAAAAACCGACACACTTTTACTTTAATTATACTTCACATAAAGAAAAAAACTCCAATGCACTATACATGCAAACACCTCAAAGAACCAAAACCGAATGCCTCGAAAAAATAGCCGAAATCTTTACATGTCAAATCAAATTTTGAATTTTGAAATTTATATTTTTCTTAACATATTCACATCAACCAGTAAAAAAATATTAAGGTAACAATTAAAAAAAAGGTTATATTTAAAAAAAATGTGGCTAGCATCGCCACAATATCCCCTTTCTTGAAAAAAAATTAAAGTAGAGGAACAAAAAGTAAAAGATAATGGAACTGAACGAACTACTCTACAAGAAATGAACCCAAGTAAATTTAAAAAAACTGCCGCTAATCCAAAAGCCCTTGAGCGCAAATCCCTAGAAGATGAGGATGAGTGAGATGTATACATTAAACAAAGGAACAAAAGGATGTGCATGTGCTCTAAGAAACAACAAACAAAACAAAATTAAAATTTGACAATGTCCTTGACATGAAAATTACCACGTTTTCCGGTAGTCACATCTTCCAGGACAAAAACATTGCTACCTAGAGGCTGGACTACCTTTGACTTAACAAACCTAGGGGCTAATTTCGAGCTGAATAAATTGTCAGCCACAGACCTGGCGAAGTTCCTCCGCCAAACCATGTCACCGACCTGTAATGTAATGTCCCGTCTATTAACGTTGTGGTACCTTGCATTTCTTTCAAATGCCAAGGCAAGACTGTCAGACACTTTGGTGAAGACATCAACTAGCGAAAACAAATTGTGTGCCAGATCCTCTCTAGGTGCAACGCCTCCGGGGGAAATGTTTGAGAGTCTGTGTTCGCTTGGGTCAATCACCAGCTCACGACCGAACATAAGGAAATTAGGAGAATACCCTGTTGCCAAATTGCAAGAAGAATTTAGGTATAACTGAATCTGAGGTAACACTGTAGGCCAAGCAGTCTGTTCGTCGCGTACCAAAATTGATAGGCACGTGACTACTGTCTGATTATAGCGTTCTACAGTGTTAACTTGTGGGGTGTAAAAAGGTGTGAAATGTGTCTTTGGGACAGCGTAAGATCTCAAAAAGTCACGAAAATGGTTACTGCGAAAAATAGTAGCATTGTCGCATAGTATAACTAAAGGTATACCAAATTTCAAAAAAATATCTTTTTCTAAAAACCTAGTAATTGTTTGAGCACGGGGATTACCTAAAGGAAACAACCAGCAATATTTGGTAAAAACGTCTACAACACTAAGTATATGCTTATATCCGTATGAAGCTCTTGGAAATGGGCCTATTAAATCTAAAGAAAGCATCTGCATGGGAGCATTCACAGGTTTTGGGGTAGAAATAGTACCCGCGGGTTGAAGATTAGACCATTTATAGGCTTTACAAGTCTCACAATTTTCTAATTGTGATACGATATCCCTATACATATTGGGCCAAAAATAATGAACCCTCAACTTTGCATAAGTTTTAGCGACGCCAGGGTGAATTGAACCAAATGAATCATGTGCTTCAGAAATAGCTGAAGTGCGTTTTTCCAAAGGTAAAACTATTTTCCAAGAAGAAGTCTCCGATAATAAATCACAAGATGGAATGTGTCTCATTAGGACATTTTCCCTAAGAATATAACCAGGGAATAAGCGAGGATTATCTAAGATACCACTAAAAACACGTCTATACCAGGAGTCATTAGTTTGTTGCAAACCAGCATTGTAAGATATTAAACCAATTTCCATACGAGATAAGGCATCGGGTACAACATTAAGCTGTCCCTTGCGATGAATAATATCAAAAGTGTATTGCGATATTAAAGTTGCCCATCTGGCCAATCTTCCAGAGGGATTATCCAAAGTTAAAAGCCATTTCAGGCTTATATGATCAGTAATGATAGAAAACTTCATACCATCAATATAGCCTCTAAAATGTTTGATTGAATCTAATACTGCTAACAATTCGCGCTCAGTAGTACTATAGTTTCTCTCAACGCGAGATAGAAGGCGGGAATAGTATGCAATTGGGTGTTCGACATCATCTATAATTTGGGTCAACACAGAACCTATCCCGACTGACGAAGCATCACATTGAAGGACAAAGGGTTTTGAAAAATCAGGGCAAGACATAATAGGCGTTGAAGTTAATGCCTGTTTAAGGGAATTGAATGCCTTACCGGCATCACACGACCATTCAATGGGATCAGAGCCTTTCTTTTTACCAATTAAAGCTGTCAGTGGTGCTATTATAGAGGAAAAATCCTTAACAAATCTCCGGTAATAAGATGCCAAACCAATAAAGCCTCGTAGCTTTTTGGCAGTGTCAGGAACCGGAAAGTTCCTAATGCTTTCAACCTTTTCAGGGTCAGCATGGAGTCCTTGCGAATCAACGATATAGCCCAAGTATCTTAAGCTATCTTTACAAAATTGACACTTCTTTATATTAAGTGTCAGACCAGCATCTTTTAGCCTTTCAAATACTTTATTTAGTAAATCAATATGATGTTCAAAATTAGGGGAAACGATCACAAGGTCATCAATGTACCCAAACACGTGATCATCAAATTGATGATTTATTAGTAAATCCGTAAGGCGCTGCATCTCAGATGCCGCGTTAGTTATCCCAAAAGGCATGCGCCGGAATTCGAAAAGCCCTCTACCAGGCACAACAAACGCAGTTTTTTGACAACTGCTGTCATCAGCTAACTCAATCTGCCAAAAAGCACTACTAAAATCTAACGTTGTCAGATATTTAGCACCTTTGAGGTTGTCTAAAATGGTTTGTATGCGAGGTAGCGGATAACTATCTCGAACAGTAACACTATTCAGCTTCCTAGAATCTACACAGAAGCGACAGGAGCCATCCTTCTTGGTTACCATAACCACTGGGCTAGACCACGGAGAATGCGAGGGTCTGATAACTCCTTTCTCAAGCATACTATCAACTTCCTTATTCAGAACCTCCATTTTAGCTGGTGACAAAGGATAATACCGTTGCTTGATTGGAGGACCTGTGGTGACTATCTGATGCTTAAGAAGGTTAGTTTTTCCTAACCCAACCTTGTCCGAAGAAATCTCTTCAAACCGGTTGATAACCTTTTGAAGTTGGGACTCTTGCTCGGGGGTTAAAGTGTTACGAGGCCGAATATAATTCACCTGAGCAATTGCGTCAGACGAATGCGAAATAGATGGGGAAGGGTCTCGAATTGGCGAAGGAATGTCCGTATGCAAAAACTCCAAAAAAGGACTCAGAAGACCAAATTTACTCCAAAAATCTATACCTAAAACGACTTGAGAAGAAAAAGAAGGTACAACAATAAAGTTTAAATAATGCTGAAGACCTTTAAAATAAACAGGTAATAAAATGTTCCCCAAAACAGAAATAGGCGTGCCATCGATAGTGGTGACACAAGAAGAGGATGTAGGAGGAGACAGAGAATAATGGTCCAAAAAAGAGCCGTAAGTACTACCTCCAAGTAAAGACACTTGTGCACCTGAATCCAGTAAACAAGTCATTTGGCGTCCACCTATGGACACAGTAATGAAAGGTCTAGCATCTGTTGATTTCGAAGGTATGACCGTAGAAAGTTGCGGCCAGGAAGACTGATTGGGACTAAGATCCTTCGGGGTTTTTTTATTACAATTCGGGCAAAAGGCCGTTAACGTGTCAGGGGTTTGACAACGAAAACATATCCTCCCGGGTACCTTAGGGCAATTTTTATAAGAGTGCCCCGAAGCATGACACTTTAAACATAACGGGGGTTGAGATTCTATTGCAGAAATATTTTTTGATGGTGATCTAGATGTCCGAGAAAATGATTCAAAATTCTTTGCAACGCTAATCAGAGTTTGCAAATCAAAAATTGGTGTAGCAGCTAAACATGGGATGTAGTCTGGATGCATATTGTGCTTTATGATATGGACCAGAGAGTCTTCGGGTATCGGACGAGCTAACTTAGAATTCAAAGCATCAATAGAAATAATAAATTCGGACACAGACTGATTAGCGGTCTGCTTCTTGTTTCGAAGCAGACGCTCGGTCTCAAACTCGAAGTTAGGGGTGTCAAAATGATTGAAAAAATATTCTTTAAGGCCGTCCCAAGAAGAGATCTTATTTCTTAAGGAACGGAAAAGGTCTAAAGGAGTTCCAGAAAGGATCTCGTGCAGTCGAGATAAGACTAGGTCCTGAGATTTATTTCTTGCCACCATATACTCCTCTAAGCGGAGGAAAAAATCTCTAACGCAAGTTTTGCCATCATAGCGGATATTCCATGATGAGAGGTTAAAGTCTTTACTACATTGAGTAAAAACTTGTATTGGAGGGAGCGTGTGATGGGGAGAAAGAGAGCAAGGAGGTTGCAACCTAGATGAGGATGATGCCACAGACAGTGTGACGAAATCATCATTGCTACGGGACCCACTTGACCCTAGCCGAGTCAAATTTGGGACAGAACGGGACATTATTCCAGACTACGGAACCCACCGCGTTTTGGAAAGAAAAAAAAAAAAAAAAAAAAAAAAAAAAAAAAAAAAGAAGAAAAGCAGGGTTAATTTTGTTCGGGCGCCAAAAATTGTAGCGTTACGACCCGCGGTGCCGATTGGACCCGAAGTCGCAACGCCAACAAATTACAATAAATGGGAAATATGCAAAATTGTAGCGTTACGACCCTCAGTGCCGATTGGACCCGAAGTCGCAACGCTAACAAATTACAAAAAGGGGAAAATTGGGAACTACAGGCAAATAAAATAACGCCAAAAATAAGTAGGCGACTAATGGCTCTCAGGCGGGGAATCGAACCCCGGACTGTGAGAACAGGCAAACCAAATAATACCTACCAAAAATGAGTGACTAATGGCTCTCCAGCGGGGAGTCGAACCCCGGACTGTGACTACAGGCAAACCAAACAAGACCAAAAATAGGTGGGCGACTAAGGCTTTTTTGAATTTTGAAAATAAACTATAACCAAAGATGGCCGTCTCTATGACAAAATTATTTGTCACGGAGACGGCTGGAAATCAAAATACAAAAACGGAAAATTTTAATACAAACGGAAAAGAGTACAAAAGAAAAATAACAAAACACACTAAAATACAAATAAAAAAAAAAGATTATCGCGGAGTGCGGCGGCGGAGCGGCGCACAACGTCAGCAGCCGCGCTTCTCTTCGACGAGCGCGGCGACGTCCAGCTGATGGGATAGCGCACAACGTCAGCAGAACCTCCCGCTGACGAGCGTGGCGACGCCCATGACGGGACCACGACGACGCGCGGCAGCGGCGGACTCTCTCTGTCGAGAAGCGCAGACACTAACGTCTGTTGTGGCCGGGACGACACACGGCGACAGTGGGGTTCCTAACCCCAGCCACGACGTGATCCAGCACACCCCCACGGCCCGGTCACAGGCCCGGACAACTGCTTCCGATGGTGGCACACGTAACCGAAAAAAACCAGTCTGTGTGTTACGGCACAAAATAAAACACGGGAAAAACCGACACACTTTTACTTTAATTATACTTCACATAAAGAAAAAAACTCCAATGCACTATACATGCAAACACCTCAAAGAACCAAAACCGAATGCCTCGAAAAAATAGCCGAAATCTTTACATGTCAAATCAAATTTTGAATTTTGAAATTTATATTTTTCTTAACATATTCACATCAACCAGTAAAAAAATATTAAGGTAACAATTAAAAAAAAGGTTATATTTAAAAAAAATGTGGCTAGCATCGCCACATTATGTAGTATGTCTGTTCCTTTGTTGCATACTGTTGCCTATACGGCTTGAAATAGAAAAAAACATCTTGTCATTTCACAAATGTATACTCCCCTTACATAATCGCCGATGATCAGCCATCGCGACGATTCACTGTACATTACTGATTTGTATAGAAAACTCTCACGGAATTTTGTGAGTTGAGACGAGCTCCGTGGCGCAGCGGTCAACAGGCCTGCCTGCGACACGGATGGTCCCGGGTTCGATTCCCGGTCAGGTCAAGATGAAAAATGATCTTTTTCAGATTGACCTGGGTCTTGGATGTTTATCTATATAAGTATCTATTATAAAATATAGTATCGTTGAGTTAGTATCCCATAACACAAGTCTCGAACTTACTTTGGGGCTAGCTCAATCTGTGTGATTTGTCCGTATATATTTATTATTATTAGTTAAACAGCAGTGTCAAGTTTATCGTCGCAATAAATGATCGTCGGCACATGTTTAGTGTCGAGGTATATATTACTAACGAAGCCGGTCACAAACGGCTAGTTCTAGTCACAGAGCAAGAAACTGGAACAAAAAATATTCACTATAAAGCTATGTTTCCACTAGAGATGTGTTGAGAGGACGTGGGTTTAGGGGCTGATCTTCTCCTACATACATACATAATCTCACGTCTTTATCACTTGTGGGGTAGACAGCGTTGGAGAGGTCTCTTTGATGTTTATGAAATTTGTTTAGTGTGCATTTCATAGGTCACCTTCTACGACATCCACGGAAAGATTTGGAGCGACCCTGAAATGAAATGAAATGAAATTTATTTTACCTAAGTGTGGTACAGAGGGTGAAATACATTAATGTTAGTTCGCACACTTAGCCGTTTCCGGCATGCAAAAGTATTCTAGTCCCTATTCTACTCTGCTGGGAACCACACGGATAGTCTAACCGTTCTTGTATCATAATGTATTATTCCCGTTCGCCGACTCACTTCTTCACACAACTCTAGTGGAAACTCCTCCTTACTCGTGCCTGGACATAGGTTATCAGTATGATATAACGCATTAATAATTGTTTACGACAATTGTTGCAATTAGATGGTACATTTACAACTATTGACCTGAGCAGCTGTGTGTTTGTCGGTGCCGACAGAGGGTGTGTTATTTTATAAATGTTTATTCACACTCTCCTTTTGTCATTGCCGTCATCGAGTAGAAACATGTTAAATTAAAGACATGCATTATCTTTAAGATACATATGAGAATGGAGAACTTGCACACATGTTTTTCTTAATGCTATGAAAAGAGCTCTCAAAAATAAGAATATAAAAAAAAATGATACATTTAAATTTAAACTCTCGTCTGTGTCGATAGGGATTGTGTGGCACTCTCTTTTTTGCTTCGCTGTGGTTAAAAATAATAAATATATTTATTTTAGTTATTCTCTTTTCGGTATACATTTTTATTTTATTTTTGCATGCAGACAAGCATACAAAACACCTGAGAGTAACTGTTATCTTCGTCCATGGACATCTGCAACATTAAAGTTATTAACAGAAGCTCTGTTGGTCTTTTCAATAAGAATATTTATGTAAGGAATACAAAGTTTAATGAAGATATCATACTAAACTAAGCAATGAAATATAACCATTATGCTATGCAAGCATGTACTTGAACTTAAGAGGGTATACTAGCAGTGCATTTTCCATACAAATATATTTCTCTATTTTCTCGCTGAAAACTGCTTCTAGAGGCACAATTCTTTTTACATACAATCTATTACTAAAATAGGTATGCCTCTATGTTTTATTTTTTTCTAAAAACCTATTCGAAAAGAAAAAAATTTTTTGCAAAAACAGTTTTTTTGGAAAAAATAAAAAATAGGGGCATTCCTATTTTAGTACTAGATTTTATGAAAAAAGAATTGTGGCTCTAGGATTAGTTTTCAGCGAGAATATAGAAAAAAACATTTGTTTGGAAACCATATTGAAACAATACTGCTAGTATACGCTCTTAAGTTACTTATAAATAAAGCGCCTATAATTTTATATAAAAATGTCAAATTACCGACAACTGGTTGTACTTTTTACTAGCAGCTATTTCAAGCATTTTTTTTCTCAGTAAATTTTATATGAAAAAACTGTATATTTAATAATATTGTGTTAATTTATACTTTTAGTGGTCAAAAAAAAACTTTAGCTAATAATATTCATTTCACTTAGCAGTCGTTTTAAAAGCCTTTTCGAAAATAAATATAAATAATAATAAGTTCAAAAAGAGATACTAATTTTGAATTTTGATTTTGACTAATAGTGGGGTTCCCAATAACCATGAATAAAGATATTCCCGGTCGTATCATACATACACGTTTTACACTTCTTTGGACCTTAAAATTTTCATAATTCTATTTTTTTTCTAAAATGGTTCATTGTTGGAAGCGTGAGGATGACAACGTGTCCTATTCACGCTTCAAATAATTTTATTTCTTGGATGGGTGACCGCAAGAGGCATAAAAATATATCGAGCTCCTCTGTGCTTCAGAAAGCACGTTAGGCCGTTGGTCCTGGTTGCCATCATTGATGGCAGTCGTTAAGCTATGTCTGATGCTTTTAGGCAGCTTGAAAGCTCTGGCAAAAGTGTTAGCCTACACAAATAAAAAAAAGCACTTTCACAATTGATTGTATAATTATTGTGGTAAGGACTTCGTATTTATTTAAATTCCCAAATAAAATTTTAGCATTTAAATGTAAATATTAATACGATCTCATTAATGCCAAATTATGCATTAATTAATATACAAAGCCAAGCTATTAACGGTTTAATCCGAAGCTCATTTTCATACCAATTACTGTAAATGCACACCCTATATTATATGAGTGTTCATGTTTACGACGTTATGTAATTATGAGAAATTGTTATATTAAAACTAAGGTACCATCAACATCATCAGGTCTTTTTAGTCTCCATTCCAGGAGCACGATCCTCTTGATACTACCAGAGCCATATATAAGTATTAGCCAGATCAGTCAGAGATTGGGGTCTCTTTGATGTTTATAAACTTTGTGTAGCTGTGTTTCCTAAGTCGCCTTCTGCGATATCCACAGGAAGACTTGGAGTGACCCTATTCTACTCTGCCGGGAACCACATAGATTCTAGGGATATTTATTAACGAAACACATCAACACAAACAGTCGGCACCATAATGCTGCCATCTGATGGTGAGTATTTTAGAAAAACCCTCATTTCCAAAGTAAATTCATACTTCAGCAATTTAATATTCATGGGATGTTATCTCAAATACAATAATCCTTATTTATGCCAAAGTATATATTGATTTATTTATCGCCTCTATTAATCCAATAAACGAGCTCCGTGGCGCAGCGGTCAACACGCCTGCCTGTGACACGGAGGTCCCGAGTTCGATCCCCGGTCAGGTCAAGATGGAAAATGATCTTTTTCAGATTGATCTGGGTCTTGGATGTTTATCTATATATGTATCTATTATAAAATATACTATCGTTGAGATGGTATCCCATAACACAAGTCTCGAACTTACTTTGGGGCTAGCTCAATCTGTGTGATTTGTCCGTATATATTTATTAATAAAATATACAAAGCACACGCTATTAATACTTTAATCCGAAAGTTATTCCATACCAATTGCTGTTAATGCACATATATATTTATGTTGACGACGTTATGTATAATTATGAACCAAATTGTGAGCTAAAAATTATATGTAGGTTACGTATCATTTGGTAACCATACCCGAAACTAACAGAAGTATACTACTAAGGCTATCTGTGTGTCTATCCCGTTGATTATAATAAGATTCTATATTATTATCTGACCTGGCTCATCTAGTAAGATAGTAATTTTTCCACATCTAGGCCAATTGTTTGGGTAAATGATGATTCTTTCACATTTTTTGTGAGGGAGACTTTATTTATCTTCGGTCTTCTTATATGAGTAAACTTCGTTCTCTTTTTAATGTGGTGTAGCAGGAGTGGTGTGCTTGACCACCACACACAGAAAATCTTCCCGCTGGGCTAGATGTGCGCCCAGGGAACCGTATACGGTTTCGACTGAATTCTGTCGGAGGTTCTATTTAAGTGCTGGAATTGAAAAACTCTGCTTGCGCGTTTCAGAATTGTTCAGCGCTATCTTGTTAGACGTCTTGCATATATTTCTTATGTTGCCACCTTGATATGTTTTCGTATTAATACTTGAGGTGAATGTAGAGGTCGCCACAGTGGATAAATAGTAATTTCCCAATCCAGCTCGTTGAAGAAACTCAGCACGAACAGACATCGAGAATATATCTAAAATGGTTGATGTCAAGCGTCCAACCGTTCGTATGCCAAAGCATTTTACAGTAAAGGCCTATTTTAGTAATTAAAAGAACCGCCCTGTATTATAATAGCCGTAATGTATGTCACCCCTAACGACATTATGTGTTTACGAACAAAATCGCGCAGTTATAATTAATTAGTTTAAATAGTAATTAAATTTGAACCGTGATAAACGTGCGTGCGCGGCTGACCGCGCGGCAGCGGGTGTGCGAGAAGGAACCAAGTTTTTATTTTAATTAACCTTTTACGTTCCACTGCTGGAAATAGGTCTCTCCCATTTCCTTCTTCTTTTTCTATATTTTGCTGTAGCTTTTAGTCAATTTTTAAGGTATTTTAGTATCACGTCAACCTTTTGTTTTTGAAATGGCCAGTCCTTCTAATAAATAAATTATTTCTACAATATATGTGCGTTAAGATTGAATTATCTTGTGCACTTCTTACTCGTAACTACCCGAAGAACTTTGACCAAATAGACACACACATTTTTAAATTCTTATACACAATATAAACAGAGAATTATAGAAATGTAACGAATCCAAATTAAATTGAATATAAAATTAAAAAATGATCATCTTAAAATTATTCTCTTTTTTATTGCAACAGCTATTTTATGGTGAGAAGATCAGCCAATTTGCATAAACGACTAGACTATCTTTGCGTGTAGTTGGTAAGGGTGAGTCGAACGTATTGAAGGTGCCAAGGAGCCTCTTTTATTGCACCTCATCTAAACCCATAAAATAGGTATTACAAGGTTTTTAAAAGGAAAATTAAGTTTTATAAAAAAACGTAGTGAAGTTAAAAGCCATTAACATTAAACAAAGATTTTTTTTAAAACATAAAAACTCAAAACAGGGTATATTTATTATGAGTATGCTTACATCAAAGCATTAATTTGTTATGAGTATGCTTTTACCATATTGCATACCGCCGTCTCTGTTATCTGTCAGCACTGGGAGCTCCGACGATAATAAATAATAAAATGCGACGCAGTTTGTACGATAAGCCAGACTTAACCTACTTAGTAAATCGATACATAGTAAGTTGTAAGTATGTACATAGGACTACAAAGTTTTTATTTATATACACATTTTTTATAATATATTTACAGAATACTGAATATAGCCTAATCTTATCTCTTATATATAAAACAAAGACGGGTTTTATATATAAGAGATAGATAGACTTATAACTCGAGATCTGCTGAACCAATTTTCATGGTTATTGATTCGTTGGATTTGTCTCCGCCTCGAATAGCAGAATACATCTTAAAAACAATGAAAACTCAATATGTGTAATGAATACTTTATCATTGATTGTTAGACGGTACGAAGTTCGCCGGGTCTGCTAATTATAAATAAAAAAGAGATTCCAGCCCCTCGCCGCGAGGAAGGGTGCCCAGTAGGCTGGCGACATTACCCCTCTGCACAGCGATGGCAAATTCGCTGTGCAAAGTAACTACCAGCCCTTGGGTCCCCAGTGACTTCGCGGAGGCGCGCTGAAATCTCTGTCATTAAAGCATTTGCTTCTGGGCCCCACGGCCCCATAGTCTCCACTGCAAAGGGCACAAAAAGATAATTCGCCTCTAAATTCTTATTACATACACTTAATATTTACAGACAAATCACACAGATTGAGCTAGCCCCAAAGTAAGTTCGAGAATTGTGGTTATGGGATACTAACTCAACGATACCATATTTTATAACAAATACATTTAAAGATAAACATCCAAGACCCAGGTCAATCTGAAAAAGATAATCTCTGAAATAGATGTCTTTCCGATTGAAATCGGGATGCTTCTTAATTTAAATCGCTTCCCTAACTAGCTGGCGTAGCGACTAAAATTTATATTTTACTTTTATTTTATATTTACTTTACTAGACCGCCGGTCCAGCAATTTGTATGTTAAATTAAAAAAAATGAGCTCTCATCATTGGGTCCATAGAAAAATTGGTTTATTTTAATTAGAGTCCGACCAAATCTAGTTTTCCGGCCGAAACCGAATATTCGGCCGGGGCTTCAGTTTCAACCGAAAGCGAAACCAAAACTCCAGGGAGTCAATTTTTGAACTAATAGAATCAATCCACCACTCGTTGTGACGTCAGCACTCGGTTCGCATTCACACCGTACCGTACAGTATATTAGGTACAGTGTCTTTAATTCTAGAGGAATTTGATTGTCTTTAGGCAATTGTTTTTTGTAATCTTCTTTTGTAGAAAAACCAGTTAAATATGAATAAGATATACTATATTATGTATACTATAGACGAAGTCTTCTCAGTAAATGGCGTAATAAAAATAAAATTGCGAATTGTACAAAAACCTTCATATTTCTTAATTATGTTTTCTGATTTTCTTAATACAGTGACTAAGGCATATCTAGGGGGGTTTTTATTGCAATTTTTTTTAAATAAATAAATAAATATATACGGACAAATCACACAGATTGAGCTAGCCCCAAAGTAAGTTCTTAAGAAAGACTTGTGTTATGGGATACTAACTCAACGATACTATATGTTATAACAAATACATATATAGATAAACATCCAAGACCCAGGTCAATCTGAAAAAGATCGTTTTCCATCATGACCTGACCGGGGATCGAACCCGGGACTCCCGTGTCGCAGGCTGACGTGGTAACCGCTGCGCCACGGAGCTCGTCAATTTTTTGAATTTCTTTTAAAATCTTAATTTTTTTTCATGTATTTTATAAGGCAACGCTGCAATCGGATCGGAAGCAAATCGGACGTATATTCCCACTTTTTGTAGACAGTTGTGGCAAAAACGCTAGGTTCTATGGACGAGAATTTAAGAAAAAAATAAAATTTAGGTCAAAGTCAAATTTGACATTTTGCACGCGTAGTCCCACAGAACTATAACTTTATTAATCTGAGCGTAGTCCGTTCCGAGTGGTCTGCGACGACCATTCGGAAAACCCATTCGAATAATGATTCAAAAATAGAGCCAATTAATATTCACCATGCGGAAACTTGACAACGAGTGGCGGATCGATTCTCTTGGTTGAAAAATTGACTCCCAGGGCCGCCAGCGTCCATCAAAGTGTTGCCGCGAGAAACGAAGTAAGACGAGCGTGCACGACAACTTCCGAAATCAGTTTCGGCAAAAGTTTTAGCCAATATTGGTCGAAACCTAATCTGCTGCCGAAATTTGATTTTTGGCTGAAACTAGACCGAAACCGAAACCCAACTTTCGGTCAGACACTAGTTTTCATAGGCTGAGTCACCGTTTTAAGAGAAATCTTGGAAAAAGTATCTTTGTCTCATACCTTGGTATTTAACACATTCCAGGAAGGCCCGGCCACAGCCGTAATTTTAGTTCTAGTAATATGACATCACGCCTGTTGCCGATCAACTTTTATTCGTTGTCCATCAACCATCCCGTCTGTAGCCGCTCCGATTCCCATAGCAATATTAGAAGTCCCTTAAAGTGTCACAACGCGCTTGTTCTTTTAATGATTAGTGTCATATCATAAGTTTTAGGTAACATTTTTGTCAAATGCGTGTTTAGCCTTAATCACGTTACATACGACGACCCGCCTGTGAACGTGAGCGATATTGATTCTAGCGTCTGTGGCCGTTATTGTCGCAACAACATCGAAAAATAACTTTGGTTATGGCAATACTCCCTGCGATGGTGCAAATAAATTTATGGATTTTTTAAGTGTCATTATAAATTTCGGAAAGGGTCTTTTGTCCGTGAATGTGTTTATAATAACTCAGATGCTTATTACTACTGCCCTTGTAATACATTTTATTTCACCTTTCATGTTAAAGATCACGAGCATTGTTTCAGACTTTAATAGGTTTAAAATATTCTCTTTTATGCTTTTAAAATCTTCTTAGCTTTCTATGGCGGCTAAACTAAGGTCAAACGTCTTTTACATTAATATATTAATGCGTACTTTTACTAGCTTAGCTATATTTTCTTAAAAACATCAAAGCAAGTGAATTAGATAATGGAGACTTGAGAAAACGCAAAAAAATATTTTACATGATTAATATTTAATTTATAGCCGGAGTTAATAGACGATGGGTGTGTACTAGCATTTTTCCGTGGCTTCGCTTGCATTTGAAAATATTACTTGGGAACTTTTAGGGTTCCGTAGTAAACAAGGAACCCTTATAGTTCACCATGTCTGTCTGTCTGTCCGTCCGCGGTTTTACTCAGAGACTATAATTACTAGAAAGCTGTAATTTGGTATGGGTATGTATATTAATTGTGCCAAAAAGTGGAAGGAAAAAATCTAAAAAAAAAAAATTTTTTTAGGGTGGCTCCCGTAGAAGTAAAGTGGGAGAGTATTTTTTTTTTCTCTACTTACCCATCGTGTGGGGGATCGTAAAATAGGTCTTTAAAAAATATTGTGAGGTTGGCAACACCACTTTTCGATTGAGGGGTCTGTTTCCGAAATATTTGGTTTTAAAGTGCAAATTTTTGTTAGAGCGGTTTTTGGCTTATCTAAGCTTGCTTCTACGGAACCCTTCATGGGCGAGCCTGACTTGCACTTGGCCATTTTTTTCGGAATAAATTTACTTGACTACAATATTGATTTCTTAGGCGTTAATTAATACAGAAACAGCAGCGACGAGGTGATAACTTATTCTATTATATATAGGATTTTAAGCGCTGCGGACCCACGACACCCATGGTGGTACCTCTGGTGGTATCGTGGGTCTTTTTCAGCCTTATCTTTACGGTCATAAAGATCAGTATCGCGGTAAAAAATTGTCGCCTTCTCTGGCCGCTCGTGGCATCTTACGCGGTAGTCAATGACTTGAAAAATTATACAATTTTCGTACCAATTATACCCCTTTTTCACCGTTAAAAATTTTTGAGCACATCCATTGAACTGCATTTTAATATTTACCCATGGAAATAAATAATAAATAAAGAAATATAAATACATAAATATAAATAAATAAATATATAGTGACATTTCACACAAATTGAGCTAGCCCCACAGTAATTTGTGAACATGTGTCGTGGGACTAACTATATATTATGTACTTCTTTTTATTCTATTCTTTTTCTTTATTTTGTAGTATTCACTGAAGTTTCGGTGATTCTGCCAATTCACTAACATACATTACATAATATTAAAATGTATTAACACAAAACAATGAACCATTTTACCGTATATTACAATTTAAAGTCCGGAAATTGCCTCTAAAACATCAAACTCTAGTAATTGCCAAACTCCGTGACAAATGTCTACTAAAAGTAAGTTATCTAAGTCATAACATCATAATACGGCATAATGTACGATTTACACTAACCGGGTTGGGTTGGAGCACCTCGGGGTGCATGACATCGTACTTTGGAAATAATAAATAAATAATAAATATATAGGGACATATCACACAAATTGAGCTAGCCCCACAGTAAGTTGTGAACTTGTGTCGCAGGATACTAACTCAACTATACTATATTTTATAATATATACTTATATAGACAAACATTCAAGACCCAGGTCAATATGAAAAAGATCTTTTCCATCTTGACCTGACCGGGGATTGAACCCGGGACCCCCGTGTCGCAGGCTGGCATGTTGACCGCTGCGCCACGGAGCTCGACAGGAAATGACCAGACCATGTATCGCTTCCTTTCTATATTTTTGGCATTATCATCATCATTTCAGCCGTAAGAAGTCCACTGTTAGAGAAAGACCTCCCATCAGGAGCTTTGCCATACTCACCACGCTTGGCAGACGAGTTGGTGAATGCAGTTTGTTCTTACATTGGTTTCAACGCCACTTTGCTGTTTATTAAAACCGATTTTTAAGCGAGGCAATGATATGAATTTCTTGGATTGGGGAAAGGGATTTGGCATGCTACTTGCTCGGATGGATTGGAGATGAGAAAGTAGCAGCTCAGGCGGCCGGGCGCGGGTATCCGATGCCATACTTACAATACAACTACCGGACAACTTGGACAAGCAATTTAGGATCTTCTTTCTCTATGAATACCGGTTGTCGGGACGAAATTCCTTTTAGCAATAAAACCGCCCATTGTACAAAAGTCTTAGTTAAGTTCATTAATTATTTTTATGTTTTGGTGTACAATTCATTATTACTTACTTACTACCAACAACTTGTGTGACTGCGGTGCAGATCAGACCACGCCACACCTTCTGTCGTGCCCAAACTGCCCCATTACTTGCACCGTACAGGACCTTAATAAGGCCAACGACAGGGCAATCACCGTGGCCAAATTCAGGTCAATAGATATCGAAGACTTACTTATGAACAAAGAAGAAAGTTAAGGATCACACCCCTGACCCTCTGGCTCGATCCGTCGCATACAATGTAAATCGTACATTATACGGCGTAATCCAAAAACAAGAGCCCAGACGAAGCCGGGTAACCCACAAATCATAAATTTCGCCTAACCCGTCGTTAAGAGCCACAAAGATGCTTATCGCAGGTTTCACGGGCCTGTATCGCGATAATTTCTTTAACATTAGGCCCTGCGTAAAATGTGCCAAGTACGAAATTTATTTTTACAATCACGATAATCTTGAGCGGTTAGACTGTAAATTTTAACACGTGC
Organism: Rhodophaea formosa; assembly: GCA_963082605.1. NCBI lineage: Eukaryota > Metazoa > Arthropoda > Insecta > Lepidoptera > Pyralidae > Rhodophaea > Rhodophaea formosa. The sequence continues at coordinate 17,933,393 of OY720220.1, forward strand.
GGTAATAATATTAAGCAGTTCAAATCGGGCGAGTTTGCAAGGCGGCAAAAATTACTATACTTTTGCTGTGTAAGCGTAAAATAGTCTGCAAAATGTTACAGTAGATATGTGTGCCATGCCTTTTGTTTTTATCAGACCAACCTAATATGAATAATAGGATCAGTTTGTCTCTTAATTTTATGCTGTAAATAAAAATTATTCACGTTTACTTAACTTAATAGTACCTTCAAATTTTTATGTAGCCATGACATAAATACAATTAAACTAAAATTAAGAAGCAGTAGTCTTATGGTATACGAGCGGCACAAAAGCGCGCTGCGTGTCACGGAGATGAATATGTTGCGCTGGATGTGCGGAGTCTCTCGAAGTGATCGAGTGAGAAACTCCCGCATCCGCGGCAGCCTTCATGTCCGTGACATAGCAGACAAGTTACAAGAGAGCCGCCTACGCTGGTACGGTCACGTTTTGCAAAAACCGGCAAATTACGTAGGGAACATATGTCTGGCCATGCCACCTCCCCCGGGCCCTGGCAGAAGCGGGAAACCCAAGAAATGTTGGCTTGATGTCGTTACGGATGATATGCGTGCCAATGGTCTCACAAGCAAAGATGCTAAAGACCGTGCGAAGTGGAGAAGCAAAAGCCGGAAAGCGGACCCCGGGCTCCGAAGCACCCCAGCTGAGTATGCAACTGGGACAATGCTCAGATGAGAGAGAGTGTCTTATGGTCTATAAGTACAAATAATACCAAATTGTGCAATAATTTTACACAAGTTTTACACAGTAAACCCAACCAGTCTCATGAACTATCATTTTCATCGGCCATTACTTGCTTGCAAAGAAAATAACATTGTTAATAAAAACTTGTGCACTAGTGAATTGTCCAATGTCTATAAAATTTAATAGACAACTTTATAACGTATAAATTATAAAGATTTAAATACTTGTTATTTTTTTGTATTAAATTGGCTCCGAAACTACTGAACTGATTTTCAAAATTCATTCACCTATAGATAGATAGCTAATTTATCTCCGTGGCGCAGCGGTCAACACGCTAGCCTGCGACACGGGGTTCCTGGGTTCGATCCCCGGCCAGGTCAAGATGGAAAAAGATCTTTTTCATATTGACCTGGGTCTTGGATGTTTATCTATATAAGTATATATTATAAAATATAGTATCGTTGAGTTAGTATCCTGCGACACAAATTCACAACTTACTGTGGGGCTAGCTCAATTTGTGTGATATGTCCCTATATATTTATTTATTTTAATTGGTTATACCAGATAAAGAGGAAAAATATATCAAAAATCTTGAACTTTGAAGTGGGGAACATTACTCTCCTTAGTTACTCGTCCAATTGAAAACCTGAATTACACTTTCATACCCGTAAATCGCGAATATGAGAACGAAGTCTGTAATTAAGAAACGTGGCTTAGAACTTATTAACGTTTAGCTTACAAGTGCATAGAATAGTTTATGTAACCTGCTTACGAATATTTCAGTTGTAGTTTTATTTTATTATTCTTTAGCTCCGTTTCTGCCGCTTCGTTTGTATATTCACTATCTATAAAACATGTTTATTTATAGACTTTTTAACAAGATTTTGTGCTCCATACCAAATCTATGTACCTACATATTACACGGTAAATAATTTATTGTTTTGTATGATTTTAACAACTTTTTCTATGAGGCTTATACTGAGAAGTCAAAAAAAAATCGAGATTGCTCATTGAGATATTAAGTACTACGTATTAGAGGCGCTACGTAAAATATATTCAGTGTTCCATTTTTCGTAATTTAAAATTTCAGCACTACAGCGCTAAACCAATAACGAAGCGTCCAATTCAATACTTCAGCGCTATATTTGCTACAATCACGCGTTTCCATAGCAACATGTCAACATAATTCAAAATGGCGGGAGGTAATAATATTGATTTTCTTATTGGAAAAATTAAATTAGTTTAAGTACTTGGTGATGAAAATTTATTCCTTTGCACTGTGCAGTGCTAGATAAGTTATTACTGTCATAACTCAATACACACCAAGGCATTTTTATGATTTTCACCATATTTTTGTTTATTAATTGTGGGAAGTACTACGAACGAAAGAGATAGCAAGCGACTAAGTCAGCTGTGGCGCGGCGGAGACAGTCGAACGGGACAAAGTGAGTGGTTGCGGTGGCTTCTCTAGTACGTAGTACTTTATATCTCAATGAGATAGCTACACAAAAATCTTCAGCAGCCTGTTCAATTTGTATGAATAAACAAACAAACAAACTCACTTGTAATATTAATTAGGAAGTTAGAATAGTATTGTTGAGTTAGTATCCTACTACACAAGTTCACAACTTACTGTGGGGCTAGCCCAATTATCCTATATATTTATTCTTTTATTTGTTATCAAAGGCTAACTCGTAAACACGATTATTACCCACGCATCGCAAAATATTGCCACTAAATAACTTTTATTCGAACACTAAATCAAATTACATATTTCAATATTTCCATTGTGATTTGCCTTGCTACCAATGTTGAGTGAATAAAAACCTGTTTGTTACCGAATACCGATATTTCAGGTTTAATTAAATTTTAACAGCTTTGCAAAGTATTTTACGATGTGAAAACTACGGATACAATGTGAAAATTCTGCCGGAGTATACCTGCACTACCGAAATTGAAACTTGTATTTGATATAATAAATTTTGGGGTTACGTACTACAAAAAGTAAAAAAGAAAAAACTGACTGCTATTTTGGATCCACCGTATAGGCTGATTTTGAACCTATGAACTATATTAAAATCTCGGAATAAGAATCCTTAAGGTGGCCCTTCCCCGACCGACTATCGTCAACGCGACCATGGTCGAAAAGCTTGTTCCGTTCAGCGCAATGTCTGATAAAGAGGCAAAGCGAAAATAACCATTTGCCCCCGTCTCCCGCACACCTCTTACTGCCACATGGAAATAAGCTAGTGAGTACACAAAGATATTGAACAAAAAATAGTGTGCGGAAATTTCATTAAACTTGGTTCAAGAAATACGTGTTTATTGGTAAGCCTTACAAGTTTATGAACAAAACCTTGTACATCCAAGGCCAGTATTTTAATCATTGAAATGAAGGCATACATACATACTATCACGTCTTTCTCCGTCTTTCTCCTTGCCTTGGTAGACAAAGCCCAGGTTTGTAAAATCTACGCTTAGCATGTTGGTGGGCTTGTAGTGTAGGTGAGAATAATCAAAATAGTGATGGATAGTTAGCTGCTTCGCCTATTGACGTGTTTAAAGAGGTATAAAGTCAAATGTAACACATATTATGAACTCCGATTATAAATTTTAGAGTTATCATGGGATAGGGTAAAGTATATTTTAGCTAGTAGGTAAATTTTTCATAAGTTAATTATTTTTGTTTACAATACACACAACACAGAAATTCTATATTTACGAAAAAAATGCATTTACAAAACCATTGATTGGTTTTACAAATGCAATTTTCGTAAATAACATATTTTGAAAAGCAATAAAAAACTGAAACCGAAAATAGCTGTAAATATATTTTTTTAGTGCAGCGAAGCGTATAAATAAAAAGCTTTTTTTATCTATGTACAAAATTAAATGCGTTAGCAGCGTTGCAGCTGCGATACTGCGTATAAGGGTCGTGATCCACTGACTTTTGAGAACTATTCGAGCTATACTGGATATTTATTTATTTTGTTTATTTAAACCGGGTCTTAGGGTAAACACTGCTGTCACTCAAATCATCAAACCAGACTGTCGAAATGAACAAATTTTCGTAATTGACCTATGCTGGGGCTGGGAATCCAAAAAAACGACATTTCAATACAATAGTTTTCGACCGGCGAAATTTTTTCAGTTCTCATTGTTATTCCCATAGGACAAGTTGTTCATTTTGATGGGCTGATATGATGGTTTAAGGGACAACGGTGTTTACCCTAACAACCTGGGGTGCAATTCTCGGGCGTAAATGTCATAAAATCAGCGCTGAAAACAGCGCTGATTTTATGTCATTTTTCAATTTGGTATTCTCGTGAAATTCTGTCAAACGTCAAAAGATCAATCCAGTCAATCAAACACTGCACGAGAATTCCGATTGAAAATTGACAAATGCCAAAACTACGATACCATAGATTTTATAACATTTAAGGGTTGATGCATAGAATCCGTATGTATTCAGTCTCAGATTCCTTGATGTATAGTCATCTCTGTTATTTTGTTTTTATTGAAATTCATCTAATAAGCTATAAACATTAGTATGGGATGAGAAAACGTTGTTCAATGTATTAAATTTTCATTTTAAACATTCGAATCGATAAAAATCGCCAAATATTTTGTCAGTCCCTAGTTTGATGTTTAAATTTTAAGGTCACGCTCGGCGTGAAGGGAAGACGTGTCGAAGGGACAAGCGTACTTCTGTCAAAATCGTGTGCTTCCCGAGAATTGCACTGCGGTATACGGTATCACCAGTATCACGTTTTATCTCTCTTGCGGCACAGGCATGGACCTTCATAGCAGAGTGATATTTATGTCTACTACTATAGAAACTTCAGTGTACATGTTAGTATGTGAGTTAACAATTATAGGGTTAACAACAACAAATTATAGGGTCACCGATGCAAAAACGTCGCGTAACGTATGAAATGACATGTCACGCCGCGGCCTGTGTCGGTGTCATTTTATATAAATGCACAACACTTGCCACTGCCAACAATCTGCAAAGTCAACCTTAAGACATAAAAAAAATTGTAAATTCACATTTTTTTATTTAAATAAAAACTTCTTTAGCGTCGCTGTGCTTTTTTTGTGATGAGAATTTTTTTCAAACTCGCTACAGGTCACGTGACCAACGGATACGTCAGATAGAAGAAGATTCGTAAGACGATAGATTTTACTGATCTGATCGATAAAAATAACGTTAATATTCAAATTTTCATTTCTGCCGGCACTCCCGGAGTGCAACACGTTTTTTTTTTACTTTTGCTGTATCAGATGGGCCACAACCTTTAGATAATATTGGAAAAAGTGTTTATTAACGAATATTTTCCCCGTAAATACCACGGCTATGAACATTCGACCAATCCGAAAACAGAGCGGGAAAAAACGAGAACTATTTGGACGAGAGAATTCTGAATATTCTTCGCCGAATTCAACTGTTATGTGAAATATTACAAGCTATTAAAATATTTTTGATTGGTAGAACTAAAGTAATGGTATTTCAAAGAACAAGCTTGCTATTTATGTACAGGATTATTGGTGAATTGAAATACATTTGTTGAAAATTACTAGTTTAAATCGAAATAAACATATATATATTTACAATATGAACCCATTCCGTCTTTTTATAAAACTAGGTTTTGTCTTAGTAGCAGGATTACATTTTTATCAGTCAAAAACAATTGATCGAACCTCAACACTAGTATTGACTGATTTTGTTCGATAATAGTTTGAACCAGAAATATAAAATTAAATTAGTCTTCGACTAATGACACGCGTTTTATTTGATTACATTTATCTTGAAATAACAAACTAATCAATTTTTATTTGCTTTTATCAAAGACTTGTCACAAATATTAAATACTAACTATTTCCCGCGCTTTCGCCCGCCTTTTATATAGCATATGTCTTTCTCAGTACCTTAACCTATGTGTATGCAAAATTTCATGATGATCGGCTCAGTAGATAGAGCGTGAAAACTAACAAACAAACGCACTTTGGCATTTATAATATAAGTTGGGATTTGAATAAAAAAATACCAGAAAACGTGCGTTTAATTTAAAATTTTGTAGGTTTTAAGACGTATTAAGGATATAATAGGTGGAAGGTTAGTGCACAAGTTTCCGGGGTGAATGCAGTTGCCGTAATGTATTAAGTTTGAACGCGCTGATACGTGCTAGTGATGGGATTTTTTTACTAAATATCGATCAAAATGCAGTTCAGACATAAGTTTTGCAATTGAACGGTCACTTCAAGGTTTTCAGGTCTCTTTTTCCTTAAATTAGCCAAGTGATGTATTCTTGTACCTCATATTTATCGCTACTCATTCATTGCACTTTAATTTCCGTGGATGTTGTAGAAGGCGACTTACGAAACACAAGCTAAACAAAGCTTGTAAACATCTAAGAGACCTCTCCAACTCGTCTGGTCAGCGTGGAGAGTGTAGGTCAAATCCTCTGGCTGCTCTAGATATTATTTAATGGCTCTGGTGCCAACAGCCTCTGTGGTCCAGTGGTTAAGGCGTTTGCTTTACTGACCCATAGGTCGTGGGTTCGATTCCCACGGGAAGCATACTTTGTTAAGTTGTTTCCAGTTTAGTTGGGACAATGCAGGCTTGAATCACCTGATTGTCTGATAAGAAAGATGATTTCGTGCTTCAGAAGGCTCGTTAAGCCGTTGGTCCCGGCTGCCAATTGGTAGTCGTTAAAGGAACCACGTCAGAAGCCGAGAGGCGGTTCCGAAGAACTCTGACACCAGGGTGAGCATGGTCGACTGACCGTGTCACCTACTCGAAATGATGATGGCTCTGGTAGTACAGAGAGGGTCGTTTTTCTGCAATGGAGAATAAAAGAGACCTGATGATGATTCATGGCACAGTCAATTACAAATTGATAAAAATAAGACGTTGTCTAAGTTTTTCCCATCATCCCTTGTAAATGACATCAACATACTAAGTTTTAGATTACTTTAATATTTATTTTGATACTAGCTGTTACCCGCGGCTTCACCCGCGTAATATATAGCCTATGTCCTTCTCGGTACCCTTATTAATGTGTATGCAAAATTTCATGATAATCGGTTCAGTAGATTCGGCGTGAAAGCGTAACAAACAAACAAATAAACAAACAAACAAACAAACTCACTTTCGCATTTATAATATTAGTTGGGAAGTTGGGATTGGGATTGCAACGATATCATTTTGATATGAATGAGAAAAAATTATTATTACATAAATATTACCTAGCATCAACCCATCAATTAATATAACATTTCTGTTTAACTTAGACCCAGCTTTTAGTCTAAGACCTAACAAAGCTAGATAATATTTCTCTATGTACATATTCTAAGCCCAGATTAAATCTTCTGAGCTAAGGTTGAACGAGCATGATAATAATTTTATTGTAAGTGGTATCTACGCGCACGCCTACTTGATCTTCTAACAAATGTTCAAAGGAGATTACTTTGATAATGTTAAGACGTTTTGAGGTCATTGTTATGTTTGATGGGATTAAGTTGTATCGTACTTTTACTTATGCTCTTTTTATTTAATTTGAATAATCACAAATCATAAAGAGATTTATAATTCAAAAATAGAATAATTTAAAATTCTGTCTCAAACATTAATATCATGGACTTAATCAATTTTGATTTATGACTTATATATCTTCATTTTCTTAAAATTTGAATTTCACCTTATTCAACCCATATACCTATATAAAATAAAATATTTATTGATTATTATTATATTTGACAGCCTCAATAGCGGAGTAGTTAACATGCCAGCCTGCTTCATAAAGGGTTCAGGATTTGATCCCCAGCGCAAGTCATGATGGAAAATGATCTTTTTCAGATTGGCCTTGGTTGTTTATCTATCTGTTATAAAATATTGTATCGATGCGTTAGAATCTTACGACACAAGTTGACACCTTATTGTAGGGCTAGCTCAATCTGTGTAATTTGTTCCTATTATTACAATAATTTTTTTTTTCGATAAGTAAAAATATTTATCGATATTAACAAAAAGTTTTTACCGACACGTTCCATCACTAGTAGTTAATAGTAACTCGTCGTCGACGTCTTCGCTCTCTTAAGACAATTTCTGAGACGCGCCGTTGCTTCAGTTTTAAGTCGGAAACCCGATTCAGTTTATTCCGAAACTGTCTTACCAAGAAATAATTTTGTTTTTTGGGCTCCTTAATAATCAAGAAACCCTTTCAAGCACAAATCACGAACATTGAGTTAGCCCCTCAGGAAGTTGTGGACTTGCGTCGCAAGATACTAAATCAACAGTACTATATTTTAAATTAGATTTATATTGTATTATTACTTTAAAAAAAAATCATTATCATGCAAACTGCCCGAAAAATTAGTACGAGAAAGTAAAAACAAACAACAGCCTCCGTGGTCCAATGGTTAAGGCGTTTGTCCTGTTGACTCGGGGTACAAAGCATGGGTTCGATTCCCACGGGAATATTAAGTTGTTTCCAGGTTGGTTAGAATAATGCAGGCATGAATCACCTGATTGTCTGATAAAAAAGATGATTCCGTGCTTCGGAAGGCACGTTAAGCCGTTGGTCCCAGCTTCCATTTGGTAGTCGTTAAAGGAACCACGTCAGAGGCCGAGAGGCGATTCCGAAGAACTTTGACACCAGAGTGTGCATGATCGACTGACCGTGTCACACGAAATGATGAGTTAAAAAAAATCATGTTCCCAGCATTGATGCCATAAGAAAAGTTGTTCATATTGACGGTTTGAATCACCTTTTTAAGGGAATATCGAGAGTCAAGTTAAACTTTGTATGGATAAACATCCAAGACCCAGACTAATCTGAAAAAGATCGATTTCTATCGGACCTGACCTGTGATCGAAACCAGGGCGTGTCGTCTCGCAAGCTGGCATGATAACTATTGCGCCAACGAATCTGTCAAAAAAAATCTAGAACAACAGTGCACTGAAAAAAATATACAAAAGCATTGTAAAACAACACAAAAGGTAAGTGTCGTGTCAGGAAACTGTATTGTCTGAAACGAGGCTCGTATCAAAAAATATGGGGAGAGAAAATATGATTCTACGAGTCTGTCGGTTAGGGACATTCATTTTTATTAGAATCTAACTACATTAAATCAATTATTTTTGGTATTTACAAGACTTTTCATACAAACTATAGCGCCATCAGTGGCGCAGTGGTTAAGTTGCCAGTCTACGACACGAGTGGACCTAGGTTCGATCTCCGGACAGGTAATGAATGAAAATAACCTTTTTCCGATTTGATGACGATACTGATTTCCACGAAGCTGTAACCTGGGTTCTTTAAAAAGATGGGCGAAATTCCTGTTTAGGTCGGCAGTTTTAGATGACTACGGGCGACAATGACATTTACCATCAGATGTTACGTATGCTTGTCTGCCTACACAAAAAGTCTTTTACGAAACCTAACAAGAGTGCACAAAAAACAACACAAAAAGTAAGTGTCGCGTCAGGAAACTATATTGTCTGAAACGGGACTCGTTTAAAAAAAATATGGGGAGAGAAAGTATGCTTATCGATGGTTATAGGTAGGCTATATGCATAAGATGTCTGATTATAAAGAGAAGGTGTCATGTGTCCTGAAATTATTTAAACTCTGTCTTTTAACTACTGTTGTTGTTTTTTCACGAAGCACCTGAGTTCCTTCAAAGGCGGGTAAATTCCTAGTTAAGGCCGACAGACCTCTGTTAACACTTTGATGTTTGAGATGTCCATGGGCAAAAATGACACTTACCGTTGGGTGTTATGTGTGCTCGTCTGCCTTCACAAAAGAAAGTCTTTTACAAAACATAACAAGAGTGCACAAAAAAACAACACAAAAGAGAAGTGTCGTTTCAAGAACCTGTAATGTCTGTAACGGCGCCCGTATCAAGAAAATATGGGGAAAATATGATTCTACGACGCCGCCGCTTAGGAACATTCATTTTTATTAGAAATACAAGAAAATGGCGGGCTTTGTGAGTTAACGCTGCATTTGCAGCCTTCAACCTAAAGGCATGAGTTGCTTGTGTTTTGAAAAAAGAATGATAAAACGACTTTTTTCTTTAAAAAACAAACCGAATTCACTATCACAAAATATCACTAAATGTTATACAAGTAGAGATTTAAAAAAATTAATTAGGCATTTATCTTAGTGACACTTGACTCTCCGTCGCAAAAACTACAGAACCGATTTTAATAAATATTGCACTAATCCCTAAGTTGGACTATACCTAGTACAACAAAAAAAAATTTGGCAATGTGACTTACAATTTCTGAGATTTGCGAGGACAAGCATACAGTAAACTTGCATACAATTATGAAATTTGAGACACATGATTAGAAGCTGATAAAAATGGACATATACAAAACTCATATAATTCTTGTAATATTACATACGACACGATCTTATAACCTTTTTTTAGAAATCGGTTGAAAAACAACACAAAAGGGAAGTGTCGTTTCAAAAACCTGTAATGTCTGTAACGGCGCCCGTATCAAGAAAATATGTGGAAAATATGATTTTACAACACCGCCGCTCAGGAACATTAATTTTTATTAGAAATACAAGAAAATGGCGGGCTTTGTGAGTTAACGCTGCATTTCCAGCCTTCAACCCGAAGAATGAATCGGATTATTATGACTGGTGACTGACAAGTTACTCAAACACACCTAGCTCTCCATCTCAAATACAATACTACAGAACCGCTTTTGATGAAACTTGCACTGCTTCTCAATCGTAGCAAAAAAAAAAGAATTTTAACAATTTAATTTATAGTTTTTGATGCGTGCGTATAAATATACAGAAATACACTTATGAAATTTGACACACATGTAGAGGCTGATTAGTACTACCAAACATCAAACTCATGTGATTCAGACCATTTTACATATATACGGGTCGAAATAATACCTTCTTTTTTTGGCGGTTGAAAAACAACACAAAAGAGAAGTGTCGTTTCAAAAACCTGTAATGCCTGTAACGGGCGCCCGTATCAAGAAAATATGGGGAAAATATGATTCTACGACGCCGCCGCTTAAGAACATTCATTTTTATTAGAAATACAAGAAAATGGCGGGCTTTGAGAGTTAACGCTGCATTTCCAGCCTTCAACCCGAAGACATGTTGCCTACGTGTCTTGGTATTTGATTATTGAGACTAGCAAAAAGAATTTCCTTAAGGAAAATGGGAAAGAAGAAGAAATCGCTATCACAAAATATTCTTCCTTACATCCTAATGCTTATCTTTCCTAATCATCATCAGGTCTTTTTTAGTCTTCACTGCAAGAGCATGACCTTCTATGTACAACCAGAGCCATATTGGCCATAGTAGTCAGAGGATTTGGCCTTCTCCACGCTAGTAAGACGAGTTGGGGGGTCTCTATGATGTTTATAAGCTTTGCTTAGCTTGTGTATCCTAAGTCGTCTTCTACAATATCCACAGAACGACTTGGAAGGTCCTATTCTACTCTACTGGGAACCACACGGCACTTATCCATCATGTCCTACATCCTAATCCTTCCCCTAACACTTATCCTTAGTATAAAATGAAGTCGTTTCCTCTGTCTATTCACTTAGATCTTTTATATTTCTCGACGGATTTTAATGCAGTTTTCAGCAATAGATAGATTGATTAAGAGGGCCCTGACTGCACATGACTCCATACAAACTGACAAAGGGTATTGTGGTATTATTTGAAAATTTTGGTGTTAAATTATCATCATCATCATTGTCAGCTTTTCGCGGTCCACTGCTGGACAAAAGCCTCCCTTTATCTACACCATTCCGTTCTGTCCCTTGCTATCGCGAGCCAGTTATTTCCAGTAATGGTCTTAATGTCGTCGACCCACTTAGCCGCCGGATGGCCCCCACTTCGTTTGCCATTTCTAGGAGGTATCCTAGAAACTAGAGGGTGGTAACTCAGTGACAGCCTTACTCCACCTATCATCGCTCCTTCTAGCCACCTGGCTAGAAGGAACAATGATAGGTGGAGCCTACGATACCTGCCCAATTCCATTTTAGATTCGAAACCCTCGAGATCACGTCATGAACTTTCGTTCGAAGTCGGATTAAATTAAAGCATTCATTAAATTAAGCTCATTATAATCTACGTATGTCTCTATTCAGTTTAGTTAAAATATCAATGGTTTGAGAATTATAAGCCATTCCAAATTTGTATAGAAATGTCAAGAGGCTTATGATTCTCAAACTATTGATAATTTTACCAAGGTGTATCGGTTAATGTTAGGTTTATGAGTGTAATACATTCCCGGGTGCAAACGTGGAGAGCTGCTAGTTAGTTAGTTGCAGTGGTCGATTCCAAAACGCTAGTAGTCTGTAGTTTATGAACAATTAATAAATACATATTATCTAATAAGATAATTTTAAATATGATATGACGTGAAAAAGTGCCTGCAAAGGCCTATTTTCTGAGTAAACGTTTTGATTTTGGTTATAGTAGTATATAGTATATAAGTGGACCCGGGCTCCAAAACATTCCTGCTGAGTATGCAACCTGGAAACACGCTCAGATGAGAGAGAGAAATATCCCATTCTATCGTAAGCCCAACTTTCAAGGGCATTTATTAATTAAAAGGCCGTAATTTCAAAACATTAATCTAATCCGTACTTCCATAAAATTAATCAACAACGCCCCAACACCTCGAGCTTACAAATAAACTGTGCAATTGTGAGCTTTATTGCTTTACAATAAAGGCTACGGTTTTGCAGGATTAGCTATAAATCAATACAAAGCTAGGTCATGAACGTTTGCACGCAAATTATCTATCTAATGTACTTGCTGTATCAGATTTGTGTGCGAAATTAGTATGATTTGGATTCTGATGTTTATAGTAAAAGATATTGATGGAGGTAGTAGCAAAAAGGGGGGTTTTGTGAGTGCTCGCGAAGTTTCCTATCTAGTAATTATTATAATGACATAACGAGTATTTCGTCAACTGGAGCGTGTGAAACTCACGACTTATATACGATATTTAATACTTAAATTATTTCAGCTAAAGATGCAACCTGAAACTAGACACCAGTGTTGGCCACTTACTTACCCGAAAAACAAACAAACAATACTAATATTATAATGCGGGAAAATTTGATTGTTAGTTACTTCGATCACATATTATAATGCAACGTAAGTTTGCATTGAAAATGCTGCGAAACCAATGTAATGGGCTGATTTGCAAAATTATTTTACCTGAGAAAGCCTAAGGAGTTTTTGGTGGGAAGTTAAGGGGTTCAGTTGTCGTTTGCCTATACAATTTTGCAAATTGATTTAAGTGGACTTTGTAATATGAAATTGGTGTAGTTTGGTGTTATAAATTCTCGTGCTTGAGAACAATTTGTGAAATAGTTAAAGTAGACTGTTAAATGGACTCGTATAGATTTGTCGCCAAAATCTCCCACGAGGCTGCCAAAGAACATACGCCATCTTTGATGCCACATACCGTACAATACCGATACTTAGTATCGCATTATACTGGACATTGGCAGAATCACTGAAATCTCGGTGGAAGCCATAATTAAAAAGAAAGAAAGAGAAAGCTTTTTTATCTGCGGTTTACAAAGTCTATAACTTACGCGGATGAAGTCGCAAAAAAATTACTATAATTACACAAAAATTCTAATTAATAGACTCTGAACTTTCATGCTGGGGACAAAAAGGTAGAATGAATATACCAGCGGTTTTTCTTTCCGCCCAGACCATAAAAAACCTGTCAAGGGATTGGCCGAGAGTCTAAGGAAATCATCTCTGCCACAAGAAGTCCACAGCTGGACATAGGCCTCCCCTAAGGATTTCCAATACGACCGGTTGGAAGCGGCCTGCATCCAGCGCCTTCCTGCGATCTTTATCAGGTCGTCTAACCACCAGCAGGCCGATTTACTAACTCGGTGTACAACGATTTGATTGTCACTTTAGCATCCATTACAGTTTTCATATCCCAAATAAAAAAAAGTAATTCATACCGAAGCCGTAATGAATATAGAAGTTACCATGAAACTAATGTACACCGTAGCTGTCAAAAGTTTGCAAATAGGCCTGCTGGTCGGTGGGTGTCCAACGCTGCGCTTGCCGGTACGTGGTCGCCATTCAAGAACCTTTCTGCCCTATCGGCCATCGGTTCATCGCGCTATGTGTCCCTCCCGCCCACTGCCACTTAGGAATTACTAATTATTCTAAGGAATTACGTCTAGGCTATTCACTAGTAACTAAATTCAATTGTGATTCCGCTTTCCACCTCCACACTCACTAATACACTAAATGTTGTACTTAAGTTTATGATTGGTGGCATAAAAGTACCTCTAGCTCCTCCGTGCTTCGGAACGTACGTCTAGTCGTTGGTTCCGGCTGTCATTATTGCTGGCAGTAAGCTATGCTAGATGCCTTTAGGCAGCTTGAAAAGTCTGATACTAGTGTTGTCCACTTACACACATGGAAAACAAAGTAACAAACTAACCCTTTCGTTACAGGGTACAGCTCCTTTTGGTAGAGTTAGTCGTTAGCTCGGCCTAAGGTATATTTACCCTTTACCACGTGTACATTTAACCCTTATAACTTGGAAGGGGTGACTCATTCCTACAATATTATCAACACACAAAAAGTTTACATTCCCCTACAAAACTGTTTTGCAAGCTGGTTGAATTTTTTTTTATTTCTCTGCTATGTTTCCATAGGCAAAGTTGTTCGTATCGACGGTTTGATCACTTTTGGCATCTTCCGTGCCCGGTCCATATTATTTCAATGTTTGTACTTCATCATCATCATTATCAGGTCCTTCCAGTCTCGACTGCAGGAGCACAACCCTCTCTGCACTACCAGAGCCATATATTCGCCTGAGTAGTTAGAGGATTTGGCCTACACTCTCCACGCTGGCCAGACGGGCTGGAGAGGTCTCTTTGATGTTTATAAGCTTTGTTTAGCTCGTGTTTCCTTGATCGCCTTTAACGACATCAACGTCTTGGAGTGGTCCTATTCTACTCTGCCGGGAACCACACGGCACATTGGTTTGTACTTAAGTGACAGCTTTAGTACAACTACATACTGCTTATATAAAATGCCATATCCAAACTATAATGCTGATAGACGCATAAATAAAAGTAGAAACAGACTTTCTACTTAAAACACATTCTTTTGTGTCGGATGAAAAGAAAAAGTTAAGTATCACCTATTTCACGGCGGCCAAGGAGGGTAAACTAAATAACTTATTCACATGTATCTGCGAGTCACAAAACATGGAATATTTTCAAGAAACTCTTGGCAGATGCATTTCTGTAAATCAAGGAAACGGCCTCGCGCTCTCACAAGATAAAGTTGTGGTGTGGCTGTAAGCGATTGGCAAAGCGTTTAAAAAATTATTAAAGTTACTAGCTGTTACCCGCAGCTTTGCTCGCGTGATATATAGCCTATGTCCTTCTCAGTACCCTAACCTGTGTGTTGGTTGGGCGTGAAAGCCTAACAAACAAACAAACTCACTTTCGCATTTATAATATTAGTTGGGAAGTTGGGATTGGAATGAGGTAACATAAATTGTCCACATTATTTTCATAACTAAGAGTAGTTCCTTGATAGATCCGCCGTGTGGTTCCCGACAGAGTAGAATAGGACCACTCCAAGTCTTCCCAGTGTAGGCCAAATCATATACTGCTCTGGTAGTACAGAGAGGGTCGTTCTCCTGCAGTGGAGACTAAAAAAAGACCTGATGATGATGTGATGTGATGACTTGATAGATGTAACAAAATTTTGTCTTTGTAACATACACCTTAATAAAACTTTGCCTGATCCTTGAAGGGACATTTAGTCCATCAAGACGAACAACTTTTTCTTTACGATCAATGCTAGGACCACACCCTAATAAAACATCATTATAATACCTTCAAATTTTCCAATAATTAAGAAAGGATGCACTAATTGTGAGAAAATCTATTGTGTGATATCACTTTGGGTTGACAATTGGATAAAAGAGCATGTAAAATTTGTGAATAAGTGATATTAGGTACAATAGAATTGACAAATAGTGACAAATAAAGCAGACTTGTTGCTGAATTGGTAAATACAAAATTGCTGCAGAGGCATTAAATAAATTTTGCTTGTAATCAGCTGATTTTTTTTCTAACGAGACGCGTAAATTGAGTCAACCCCCCAGAACATCTCTTTAGCACCTTTACATTGTCCAATTCAGCTACGAGATGCACTAATTGTAAGTCAAATTTATTGTGATGGCGGCCAATTCTCTTGTTAAGGTATTGCTCAATTTATTTTAACTATTATATTATTATATCAAAATTATTATAATAATTGATACATTTGGTGTAGAAACAACAGTATTTACAAGATTTAATTAGTGCGTTGTGCAACTGGATAAGAAAATTCTAAAGTGCTCCAAGAATACTTTTGTGAAATCAAGCAAGTCATTTATCGATTTTCCTGTTGTCCACTCAAATTGTTTCTCACGAGAAGCTAAAATTGATTCTTACTAGACACTTAAATTGAGACCACACGCCAAAACATCTCTGTAGCACCTTTAAATTTTCCAATTCAGCTACGGGATGCACTAACTGTAAGTCAAATCTATTGTGATGGCGGCCAATTCTCTTGTTCAAATAAAGGTGTTGTTCATTTTATTTTAACGTGCTTTGGTCCGCGAAATTGCATTTTGTTCAACGAGGATTATAGGAAAAAACCTGTCTTTGTTTTGTTTAGCTAAGTTATTTTGTTAGTTAAAGTAAAACACTTTACTTAATACACTAATTATCTGTCTGTAAAACAGCTAGACAATCAATTTTGCCTCGATTATGAATCTTCTTTGAAAAACTCAAATTTTGTTCTGATTTATTTTTATTTTTCGTTTTTAAGGCTAAGAGTTTTATCAGTTGAAGTACTTTACTTAGTATTTGTGTCTGTGTGTAAAGCACTAAGAGAATCTTTTTTGCCTTGATTATGATTATACAAGAAAATGTGTTGTTCATTTTATTTATAAGTCGCTTTGGAACTTACGCGAAATTGCGTTTTGTTCAACGAAGTTTACTATAGGAAAAATATTATCTTTGTTTTTGTCTGGCTTAGTAGTTTTGTCAAATGGAGGAATGTAACTTATTTAATATTTGTGTCTGTTTGTGAAACAGCTAGAAAATCAATCTGTTTTTACCCTTTATGTTTATTCAAATAGATGTGTTGTTCATTTTATTTTAACGTGCTTTGGTCTGCGAAATTGCATTTTGTTCAACGAGGATTATAGGAAAAAAATGTGTCTTTGTTTTGTTTAGCTTAGTAGTTTTATCAGTTGAAGTAAAGTTTATATAATCTGTGTCTCTTACTGTCAAGCAACTAGAGAATCTATCTGTTTTTGTCTTGATTACGAATATTTAAATAATTTTTTTGCTTATTTTATTGTTTTATGCCCTTTGATACGCGAAACTGTGTATTGTTCAACGAAGTTTACTAAAGGAAATTGTTTTCGTTTTCCTGGCTCATTATTTTTTTTAAGTTGAAGTAAAACATCTTACTTAAAGTGTGTCGGTCTGTAAAGCAACTTGAGAATATATCTTGTTTTTTTCTCCTAGGAACTCGATTTTCTTGTTCGGGTAAACGTACCACATTTTATTTAATGCTTATAGTCACAAATTATTGCGTTTTGATCTACAAGATTTAATTTACAAAATATGCTTTTCATTTAAAGTTAGCCTGTTGTCAGTAAATAGTTTGGCTACTCCAGTAATACAATTTTCTTTCTTCTCTGATAAGGAAGTCATCGAGTAAATAAACTTAGCCTAACATTTAAACGTACTCATGCTTTTAAAGTTGTTTTTTCTCATTAGGACTTAAAAGTGCGCTAGCTTCGTAAAATTAACATAGAAATCGATTCAGACTTGCTCCGGCCCGCTTAATGCAAATATATTTAAAAACGTCGAAAGGAAAGCCCACAAGACTGTTATAGGATTTTATGTGTATGGTTTTTAATTTCTACTGAAACATCAGTTGAAGCCATACTATAAAGTAAAAGAAGAAGAAGATATACTTATAAGCAAAAATAAAGTCTGTCTGTCTGTCATTAGTAAAACCCGTATTTAAACCAGCATTCATCCGACGTCATGATTTACGAACGCTATTTGTTTGCCCGAATAGAACAGATTTTCTATACACCAAAACTATTGGCTTATTGATTTCCCTTTGAAAAATGAAGTGGTAAAAATGACAGGCGTATTGTTGAGCTCTTACAACGACTTTTATACATAGACGTGTCAATATCTAATATTTTTCTTTTACTGATGAATTATTTATTTAAGTAATATGTGTCCTATTGATTATTATAAATTATAATACAATAAATTATAAGAATACAATTTAAGCATAGTATATACATCATGTTTGGAAAATAAGGCTTATGGCCAATGGCAATTTACTCTTTTTGTCAAAGCATTAGATCACCCAGCCTTTCGTATATTTTAAACTTCGGTATCTCTATTAAACGTGTATTGACAGCTAAGCAATAAAATGCGAGTCGCTTATTTGAGTGTCGGTATTCTACTATAATTTTTAAATGCCCCAAAAGATTTGGACGAATTCGGTATCGTTTACGTTTTAAAACCTTTATGTTTTTACTTCAAATTTTCAGTTTTCCTGTGATTTTATCTGTGCAAATTATAACCCATATCACTTGCAGGTAAATTAGCTTTCTATTGGTGAAAGAATTTTAAAAATAGGTTTAGTAGTATCGGAGCCTATTCAATGCATACAAACAAACAATCACATATTTCTTCTATAGAAAATATCTTTTAATTTATTGAAAACTTTTAAGAACTTTATTTTTAGCTAGAAAACTACATGCTGTTGTAACTGACAATTGCTTACTGATTTATAATAACTTGCACTACTAATCCATTTTGTTCCACAAAAACGTGTAGTCTTTTACAAACATCATATAACATAATGTTTTCTTATGTTTTCGCGATTGTTACACATTTAAATAAAATTATTTTAATACGTTTTTTACCGCGTTTAATACATTATTTATACACCTAACGTTTCGAGCACTTTACAGTGTTCGTGGTCGCAGGTATACTAAGTTGACATTTGTCTAGTATTTTATAAGAACTGCAAAATCTACCGCCATTTAACATGTCTAGTTTTCTCTGACCATAGAAGTCAATGGGCCATATGACGGGCGCATTGTATGGAAGGAATAAAAGGTGTTAGATTGCGACTAAACGATTTTTGGTCGGAAAGATGTGCCAGTCTGTATATAATTTATTTTCCTTGAGCTTTGTATATAAATTGCTTAGAAAATAATTTTCTTAAAGTCGCAAATCTCTCAATAAATGTGACCTTTGCCTAGGCGTTTTGAATTCATAAGGGATTTTGTAAAGAAATAAAGACGGATATAGAAAGATTTTGGTGTTTATAATGAACTAGATGTTACCCGCGGCTTCGCGCGTAATATATAGCCTATGTCCTTATCGGTACCCTAATCTATGTGTATGCAAAATTTCATGCTGATCGGTTCAGAAGATATGGCATGAAAGCGTAACAAACAAACAAATAAACAAACTCATTTTCGCATTTTTAATAGTTGGGATGAATTCCAAAACTACTAGATAAATTAAAAAAAAAAAATATGTTAATAAATAATCTTGCCATATTCTAGAACGTAACTTTAATGATCATATCAGTATGATCAGTAGCCCGGTGATGATGAGGAGCCCGGTGGTCCAGTGGGTGTGAGCTCTGTGAGCGCTTACGTATGTTAAGCAACCCCTGGTGCAGTCCCTACTTGGATGGGTGACCGCAAGTGGCATAAAAATATCTCGAGCTCCTCCGTGCTTCGGAAGGCACGTTAAGCCGTTGGACCCGGCTATCATCGTCGATGGCAGTCGTTAAGCTATGTCAGATGCCTTAAGGCAGCTTGAAAAATCTGACACCAGTGTTGGCCACTTACACATACGAAAAACAAACAGTGGAGTTACGTTCAAAAATATGGCAAGGAATACAGTATTAGGTTTCCCAAGGAACATGGCTCAAAATATGGACCTTATACGGAACCATAGAATAAGTTATAGTACTATTAGAACTGCTAGACGAGCTCCGTGGCGCAGCGGTCAACACGCCGGTCTGTGACACGGATGGTCCCGGGTTCGATCCCCGGTCAGGTCAAGATGAAAAATGATCTTTTTCAGATTGACCTGGGTCTTGGATGTTTATCTATATATGTATTTGTTATAAAATATAGTATCGTTGAGTTAGTATCCCATAACACAAGTCTTACTAAGAACTTACTTTGGGGCTAGCTCAATCTGTGTGATTAAAAAAAAAAAAAAAAAAAAAAAAAAAAATCAGCTGATTGATTAAGTTTGAGCTCCAGTTTTTCATATTTTGATCTATGTTCCTTGGGTAAAAATATTTAATATGATTAGTGTAGGTACTAACTCAATGATACTATATTTTGCAATATATAATTACTTATAAAATCTTCTTCGCTGTTCTGGGAGAAAAGAAAAAACGTAAAATGTGCTAGCTGCCTCTCTTCCCGCGCAGATCGTATAAACCGATCGAGGGAGTGTGCGTGAGGAATCATGTCAATAGACGATGCGGCTAGCAACCATCACTATTTTGATTTCGTTCTCCACCGACAAGCTTACCAACATGCTATACGTGGCCAAGGTTTTAGATTCAAAGATTCAAAACGTTTATTCAAAATATGCCCTTGCAGGCACTTTTTCACGTCAAATCACATTTAAAATTATCTTATTAAGTATTATGCATTTACTAATTATTGTTCTAAAGCTACAGACTACTAGCATTTCGGAACCGACCACTGCAGAGAAGAAATACCGAAAGAAACTCTTTTCAACAGTATAGGTCGTTTATAGACTTGGACTTTGTCTACACTGCTAGGGAAAAAGACGTGATTGTATGTATTATGTACACTTAAAAAATAATAATACCCAATTTTAGCTGGCCAGGCTGAAAAAGATCGAGTTCCATCATTACCTGACTGGGGGTCGAACCTGGGTTCACCCGTGTCGCGTAGCGTGTTAACCACTGTGCCACAAAGGCCGTCAAATTTCTAACTTGACAATGGTTTTGGAATATACCAGCTGTTTTTCTTTTTGCACACACCGTAGAAGTTGATCAAGTGAATGGAAAAATATCTGCGAATCCTTTTAATATGCTAGCGCACTATTTGAATTCTGGTTTCCACTTCCAAATTTCATTACTGCGATGTCCAAAAGGGTTATACTTATTAATTATTACTTCATTGCAGTATCAGCCTCTGTGGTCCAGTGGTTAAAGCGTTTGCTTTACTGACTCGGGGGTCGTGGGTTCGATTCCCACGGGAAGTATACTTTGTTAAGTTGTTTCCAGTTTGGTTAGGACATTGCAGGCATGAATCACCTGATTGTCTGATAAGAATGATGATTCTGTGCTTAAGAAGGCACGTTAAGCCGTTGGTCCCAGCTGTCATTTGGTAGTCGTTAAAAGAGCCACGTCAGAGACCGAGAGGCGGTTCCGAAGAACTCTTACACCAGGGTGTGCATGGTGGACTGACCATGTCACCTACTCGAAATGATGATGATGACTTCATTGCAGTGAAATTGTGAGAACTGATGTAATGTGCACTGCAATAAACAAATGGAGAATGATGAATGGAGAAAATAGAATTTGATTGATCTATCCCTGTCGCCTTCCCAAAAATAAAATTGTTGTACCTGATTGACGGTCCACTGTACCCTAAAACCCAACTGCAATAGACAGTATCTCCAAAACCAATTTCCGTCCATTTTCAATGAATGCCTCGCAATAAAACAGTCGCAGTGGAACAGAGCTCACACGTAAACAGAGTGACCATTCCCGAACCAAATACTGGGGAAAACCGAGGTTTTAGGGTTCCTTTGAATTGCGAATAGAACCAACATGTTATATTATAGACACTCCAGATATTTTTACGTACTTATGGGAAGAATGAAGGTGAATCAAATACTTCTAAAGATGATTTGAAAGACATTACACAAGGGAGGAAATAAAAGAGTTTTGAAGGGTGAAGAGTTCGAAATTCTTTTATTTCCACCAAGTCTTCCAGCTTGGGCGAGCCCAATAAAGGCAATTTAATACACGTATATAATACATTGTCTAATTCAGTTGAGCTATACGCAGCCCATCTGCAGCAGACAGTCAGTATCTTCAGAACCAATTTCCGTCCATTTTCAATAAATGCCTCGCAATAAAACAGTCGCAGTGGAACAGAGCTCACACGTAAACAGAGTGACCATTCCCTAACCAAATGCTTGGGAAAACCGAGGTTTTAGGGTTCCTTTGAATTGCGAATAGAACCAACATGTTATATTATAGAAACTCCAGATATTTTTACGTACTTATGGGAAGAATGAAGATGAATCAAATACTTCCAAAGATGATTTGAAAGACATTACACAAGGGAGGAAATAAAAGAGTTTTTAAGGGTGAAGAGTTCGAAACTCTTTTATTTCCACCAGCTCTTCTAGCTTGGGCGAGCCCAATAAAGGCAATTTAATACACGTAAACAATACATTGTCTAATTCAGTCGAGCTATACACAGCCCATATGCAGCAGACAGTCAGTATCTTCAGAACCAATTTCCGTCCATTTTCAATGAATGAATCGCAATAAAACAGTCGCAGTGGAACAGAGCTCACACGTAAACAAAGTGACCATTCCCGATCCAAATGCTGGGGAAAACCGAGGTTTTAGGGTTCCTTTGAGATACAATTAGAACCTTAAAATGTTATAACAATTTCCAACAGCGCTCACCGACCCGTCTGCCAAGCGAAGCAAGTGAGGTAGGACCCCCCCCCAATTTTAAGAGAGGTCTATGTGAAGATGATCATGAAAAGCTGATAAGTGAGCTACGAGTATACGATGTACTTAGGCTTCGTGTCGCCGAAATGAATGTGCGAGCTAAGCTACGACCGTATAATACAGGATACGGTATTATGACAACATGTTTTTAATGGCACAGAACCCTCCCTCTTTTACACGACTCGCACTTTCAAGTTCTTTTTTTTTTCAGTGGCCACCGATGCCAGGCGTCTCTGAAATAATTCCAGAGCTCATTTGTATGTAAATTCGTCCGACCGTTTATATCTGTGTTTGCCTTTTGCGTATTTAAATTTTTTATAGTCCGTTTTAAATGGCGCTGATATTAAAAGTTTGGAGAATTGCTCCCCATGCAGACTTCTGCTTTGTTGGTAAAAATGAGGATAGGTTATGAAGAATTCGTCCATCTTTACTCCCATGTAATAATTATGCATTTTATTTTTACTCAGTTTGTTCGTTACTTTTATAAGCATATGACAAAGAATATCATGTGATAATGACAGTGGAACCAACGGCTTAACGTGTTTTGCAAATCCTTGAACGGTTTTGATGTCGTTAAGAGTCGCCTGGACGCGCTGTCTCCATACAAACGGAAAAAGGGAATTTTGGCAATATTTGATAATTTTAGGGCAAAATTAAGCATCCAACAATTAATCTCATTATAATCTACGTACGTTCCTATATAGTTTGGTTAAATTATCAAATGTTTGAGTATTATACGCCTCTCAAAATTTCCATACAAATTCGTAAAGGCTTGTAATTCTCAAACCATTGGTATTTTAACCCAGCTGTATAAAAACGTACGTAGATTATAATGAGATTAATTGATTAAATGCTTAATTTTACTCCAAAATTATCAAATATTGCCACAATTCCCTTTTTCCGTTTGTTTGAAGACATGCGCTTCCAGGTGACTCTTAAGTGCTGTGATTTTATAGATCCATGACAAAACAGACGTATAAATAAGTTTAACAGACCTGGGCTATGTTTACCTCGCAAGGGAAAAAGACGCGATAGAATGTATAATATGACAGAATAGAACCAAAAAATCACGACTTTGTCCCTTACGGGGTAGTCAGAGCCCAAGGCCACGTTTAGCATGTTAGTAGACGTAAAGGTAGAAAGTAAAATCAAAATAGTGAAGAGTTGCTAGTCACATCGCCAATTGATGTGAATTTCTTACATTTTTAGGGTTCCGTAGTAAACTAGGAACCCTTATAGTTTCGCCATGTCTGTCTGTCTGTCTGTCTGTCTGTCTGTCTGTCTGTCCGTCCGCGGTTTTACTCAGAGACCATAAGTACTAGAAAGCTGTAATTTGGTATGAGTATGTATATTAATCATGGCAAAAAAGTCGTAGAAAAAAATCTTGAAAAAAAATTTTTTTTTTGGGTAGCTCCCATACAAGTAAAGTGGGGGAGTCATTTTTTTTTCTCTAATTACTCATCTTGTGGGGTATCGTTAAAAAGGTCTTTGAAAAATATTGTGAGATTGAGAACACCATTTTTCGATTTAGGGATCCGTTTCCGAAATATTTGGTTTTAAAGTGCAAATTTTTGTTAGAGGTACGTGTCCCCCCCTCTATCTCCTAAACGGTTATATATAGATACGTGAAAAAAATTACAGCAGTAGTATATATACTGAAGTTGAAAGAAAAACTATCAGAGCTAAGTACTAAGTACAAACTAAAAAGTTATAGGCAACCAACTTATAAAAAGTACTGGAAAATGTAAAATTTCATACAATCTTTTTTGTTAGATGTTTTTGGTCGTTAAACTGTGAGGTGCGAGTGTAAACAGTGTGTACTCAAAGTTGTCATTCGCAACTACGGAACCCTATACTGCGCGTGGCCCGACACGCACTTGGCCGGTTTTTTTATTTTTTATAATTACCAATATAAGCTACATTTTCAGTGAGTAATATATGCTATACTTCATTACGAACATTGCAGAAATGTAACATAAGGTACCAATCACCGCGCTTTAGAAGGCACGTTAAGCTAATGGTCCCAGCTGGATTTGGCACGACACTTAGACCAAAGCCTTGACCAGCGTTTACGGTCTACACTGCAATAAAATTGTTTTCCCTTTTCTTCCAAACAAGTATAGAAGAGCGAAATAACCTCGATATTCATCACAATATTACTGGTATGTCAAACATACCATCCATCGCCAAAGATGCATCAAACAATGCAAATACGTTCGATCTCTATTAGGTGCAACGCTGCATCTTCATTTGGTGCATTATGTGATGCATTAGCTGGCAGAATGCATTTCCTGTGTATCACGGGTACTGGTGCAGTTACCTTTTACCTCAAAGTTACTAAAATATTAATTTTTAGGACAATATATACATTTGTTCCACACTGGTCTGGAAGAAAAGAAAAAAAAATAGAATGTACCAGCAGTTTCTTCTCCCGCGCAGCTCGTAAAAGCCGGTCGAGGGAATGGGGAATGAATTTGACTAGCTCCATGGCGCAGTAGTCAACACGATGCCTGCGATACGGATGATCCCGGGTTCGATCCCCGGTCAGGTCTAGATGAAAATTTTCACAATGACCTGGGTCTTGGCTGTTTATCTATATATGTATTTGTAATAAAATATAGTATCGTTGAGTTAGTATCTATAACTTACTTTGGGGCTAGTTTACTATGTGATTTGTTCGTATATGGGCGTCAGGTATCATGTCAAAAGGCAATGTGGCTAGCAACCCATCACTAGATATACTATTTTGATTTCGTTCTCAACCTCAATGATCTAGGCTTTGTCTACCGCGCAAGGGAAAAAGATGTGATAGTATGTATTAAGTCTTAACGTCGATCAAAAATTCATCAAAACACCGTCATATCTGAAATTTACATTTATAATGTTGAATGGCTCAATCCAGAGATAATTTTTCATTAAAATTTCATTTGCAGATGACATGAAACGTGATCCCGAGTTTATGTCGTTACTTTTACAATATAATTCGTGGTGATGGCCGAGTGGTTTGCGCGTTGGCATTAAATGTGGGAAGCGGGTTCAAATTTCGCTCAACATGATATACTCATAACATGATATACGAGTAGATAAACAATATGATAACAAAATCCTGTCTCACTCTTGAAGGTAAAAAAAGAATTCGAAAAAAATAAAAATGTTTAGCTGGCAATAGGACATATTACTGAAAGCTGTGCCGCCAGAGTGCACCACTAGCACATACAATAAAAGAGGTTTGACACTTAAAAGTATGTACTTGAAATGTCAAAGTCGCAATTAATTTGTAAAATTATACATTATTCCTTTATTAATTTGATTTTTAAATACTCCTATGAGTATTTACATATAAAAATGTATTTGTGCTGCGTATTTGTATGTAAAATAAAGGCAATTTATTGCTACTTTGACAGACTTGTCAATGTCAAACATTTGTTTACTGCACAGAACTATAACTTATTAATCTGAGGTTCACTGTCTCTGCTAATGCTGCCCTCTGGCGGGAGAACATTGCAGTATTATCTCTTAATTGTGTGAAACTGTTGATTTTTTTTTTAATTTCCATCATTGGTCGCATAGGAATAGTTGTTCATCATATTGACGGCTTGAGTAAGCCCTTTAAGGATTGGACTGGAATTTATAAACATACTAGCTGTTACCCGCGGCTTCGCCCGCGTGATATATAGCCTATGTCCTTCTCAGTACCCTAACCTATGTGTTTTTAAAATTTCATGATGATCGGTTCAGTAGATAGGGCGTGAAAGCGTAACAAACAAACAAATAAACAAACACTCACTTTCGCATTTATAAAATTAGTTAGGATAGGATTAGGATAGAAAGGATTTTAGATAAGTAAGCCAATGAAATGAAAAGGTTAAAGGCTATAATCTCAAAATCTGACTTGAACTAAAATTTCAAGGTTTTTTGTTCGTTGAAAGCCAGGGCGAAAAAATCCTACATTTTCAAAATCGTTTGTCTTCTGGTTAGTTAGATAACAACACTTCAATAAAATAATTATTGTGCCGTAAGGCTTTAGGTAAAATATATGGATGTCGTAAAAGGCGACTAAGGAAACTCAAGCTAAACAAAGCTAAAGTTAACATCAAAGAGACCTCTCCAACCCGTCTGGTCAGCGTGGAGAGTGTAGGCCAAATCCTTTGACTACTCAGGCTAGTATATGGCTCTGGTAGTACAAAGAGGGTCGTGTTTCTGCAGTGGAGACTAGAAAGACCTGATGATGATGATGATGAAGGCTTTAGGTGTACAACAAAACAAACTACATAGTCATTGTCAAACACTAATTTCAGTTTAAATGCAACTAAATGTTTATGTTCAGTCTGTTTAAAGCAAATTTTGTTGTCCACTTCCACACAAAAAACAACAATCATTAAATTTTCATTTAGGGATTGTATGAAACGTGTCCCCGTGTTGTTTTATGTCGTTATTTTTTACGATATAATTATAAACCTGTGAAATTTTGTACTGGACGCGGTACATAGGAATGCTTTTGGCGCGAAAAAGATTTTGGACCGATGGGGTTTCATTTCTATGCATGCTAATGGGGTACTCAAAGTGAGATTTTACTGGGACTAATCATCATCATTACGTAGGTGACACGACCAGTCGACCATGCACACACTGATGTCAGAGTTCTTTGGAACCGCCTCTCGGCCTCTGACGTGGTTCCTTTAACGACTACCACATGGCAGCCGGGACCAACTGCTTAAGGGTGCGCTAGTCAGGTGTTTCGCCATACAAATTCTGTAGGGTGATGACTCCGTTGTTCGATATCGTCTGTTTAAAGTTTTTAATTCTATCGATTTGTTTTGTCATTATCTATGCTTGTATGGAATCATAATTGTAAAATTATAAGTACTTTAAAAGTTATGAGTCTCAAAACATTCCGTTTTAACACGTTATTTTAACGCAACTTTGGGCACAATTAAATACCGGAAGGAGTATAAAATCTCTAAAACAAAATCCATACAAGCATAGTTTGGTTATTAAAAAATATTAATAATTTTACTGATAATAAAAACATTCAGCTGTTTTATCACAAGAACACTTCTCCCAAACGCACACTCGCGAATTTTTAGACGACGACGATTTAGATTTTCAACAATATTTGTGTTTGCACACACTAGACTGTTGTTCCGATGTGCTTATACATCAGTGTAAATAGTTCCGCACTATTCAAAACCGAGTCTATCCCTTTCTCAGCGAAATAGCACGCATTTTAGCCACGTGCGCTGACGAGTTCGAGTTCCCGACTAGCGCATCCTTAACGTGCCTTCCGAAGCACGGAATCATCTTTCTTATCAGACAATCAGGTGATTCATGCCTGCAATGTCCTAACCAAACTGGAAACAACTTAACAAAGTATGCTTCCCGTGGGAATCGAACCCACGACCTCTGGGTCAGTAAGGCAAACGCCTTAACCACTGGACCACAGAGGCAGTTGACTAATGGGCCCTATACATGAAGATATGTGTACTATACGAAGTCTTTTATGACATTTGACTTGTATCAATGCCAACTAGTGAGTAAATTTGTGATTAATGTTTTCGAGCTCCGTGGCGCAGCGGTCAACACGCCAGTCTGCAACAGGGAAAGTCCCGGGTTCGAATCCCGCTCAGGTCAAAATAAAAAATGATCTTTTTCAGCTTGATCTGGGTCTTGGATGTTTATCTATATGTGTGTTTGTAATAAAATATAGTATTGTTGAGTTAGTATCCTCTAACACAAGTCTCGAACTTACTTTGGGGATAGTTCAATCTGTGTGTTTTGTCCGTTTATATTTATTTTATTTATGTTACTTTGAAAACCCCATTAATGTTAAAATGTATATTAAATTTTCTAGTCTCTTCTTTGCTTGATTACAAACCATTCGCCCCCAATATTTATCTAAGACCTTTAAGCAAAACCCAAAAAAGCATAACCATTAATTTACGAGGTCGGCTAAAATCGCTGACCGTGTACAGTGGACCGTAATAAAATATGCATCCCACCATAATTACAGGGGTTCGCTAATTTTTAGTACCTTAAGCCAAATTTGTATGAGCCAGGATTTCCGGTGCCCGGCCCACCTGCGATGCACCTCTTTGTTTCTTTGTTTTTATGTTTTTTGGCGTGAAGTGTACGATAATGCCTACTTTTCAAAATGGCAGAGTTTACTCTCAAAAGACGGGTGTAACTTGCGTCATAAAAATATGTTAAACAATGAGTATTTTGGATAAAATAAAACGATTTTAATTTTTCATAGCCCCCAAACATACTTAACTCTCTATCTCAAAAATTATCGAACCAATTTTCTTATACCTTATTCATCATCATCATCATCATCATCTCAGCCACAAGAAGTCCACTGCTGGACATACCTTATCCAATAAAAAAAATATTTTGACAATCTCAATTATAAATAAATAAATAAATATAGTTTCTAAAATATGCGCGGACAAACATACAAATATACAAACATAAAATATATGAAATTTGGCAAACATGCTTAGAAGCTGATAAAAACTAACATACATAAACCTCACGTACATAAATCTGCCAATATTACATACATATAGGTCAAATTGATAACTTCCTTTTTTGTAGCGGCAGATAGGGCTAACTCCAGTTTTTATTTTATTTTTATTGGGGTATCGCAGAAATAAAAATGATTTCTGTTTTCTCTCAAATTAACCCCGTAAAGATAGCAACAGAGTGGCTACCTACAGATGGTCGCCGTCACAGAGGTAGGCCAAGAAAACGTTGGAGAGACGAATTAGATGTTTTTAGAAAGGATTGGTTGAAGTCAACACGAGAAAGAGATAAATGGAAAGAGATGAGAGAGACCTTTGCCCAGCAGTGGGACAATATAGGTTAAATAAAAAAAAAACCCCGTAAAAATTAATGTATCTCCAAGAATTATTATCAAAATTATTGTAGTACTTAATACCAAAAGTAACATTACTTGAGCAAAGCTATGTATAAAATTTTGCATGCTTATTTTTAGTATCTCTTAAGGGGGCACACTAGGCACAGTAGCGACGCCAATCATTGTATTCCTAATAACAAATAAATAAATAATAATAAATGTATAGAGATATTACACAAATTGAGCTAGCCCCCAGTAAGTTGTGAACTTGTGTCGCGGGATACTAACTCAACGATACTATATTTTATAATATATACTTATATAGATATACATCCAAGACCCAGGTCAATATGAAAAAGATCTTTTTCCATAGTGACCAGCCCCCGTAGCATGGCACGCGCGACAACGTTTATCGACTATCGCCATCTTGTTTTTCGCAATACTGAAGAGCGAGAAGTAAATAGTTTATCGCGCGATATAAACGGCGTCGCGGGAGCCATGCTACGGGGGCTGACCGGGGATCGAACCCGGGACCTCCGTGTCGCAGGCTAGCGTGTTGACCGCTGCGCCACGGAGCTCGCCTAATACATTACAAATAGAAAAAAATTCAAGAATGTAAATCATATAAGCACTAGTAAATAGCTTGAAGTATTTTTGGAATCATGTTTTAATATTATGAGAATCAGTAATTAAGAGAAAACGTGATTACCGCCAAAAACGGCCGTTTTTGGCGGTAATCTGATTCTCATAATTCTCACTGATTCTGATAATATTAAACATGATTCCAAAAATACTTCGGGTTATTTACTAGTGCTTATATGATTTACATTCTTGAAATTATTTCTATTTGTAAAGTATTAGGAATAAAATTATTGGCGTCGCTACTGTGCCTAGCGTGCCCCCTTAATCATTACAAACGAACAAAAATTTATTTCACATCATAACATTAAATTTAATCCACTTAGGCGTTAAAATTTCTAATTAATTCACATAAAGTTAAGCTTAGCTCTTTGATCATTATCCCTTCATATTTTTTAATACTTTCACCTAAAAGAAGGAAATTTAATTAATTGCTCATTATAACCTTAAGGGTGGTTGCTATGGTTACGGGGATTAACCCTTGAAAGGGTTAAAAATTGGTTAAGTGTGATATCAACTAGTTGAGTCAAAGTTCCGTACTTTTTAAAGTTTGTTTTGTTATTTTTTTTATTCGTGTTGGTGGCTAAACCTAATGTCAGATTTTTCAAGCTGCCTAAAGGCACCTGACCAGGCTTGACGACTCCCATTAAAAGTGACAGCCGGTACCAATAGCTTTACGTTCCTTCGGAAGCACGAAAGAGCTTGAGGTATGAAAACTTGTATGTTTTTAATTTATTAATTGGCAATTTTATTGCAATCTAGATCATCATCATTATTATCATCATCATCATCAGGTCTTTATTAGTCTCCACTGCAGGAGCACGACCCTCTCTCTTTTGCCAGAGCAGTCAGAGGATCAACAATCAATCTAGATCAACACTCTTGTAAATAACCTAACCTAACAAGTTTAAAAGTTTATCAGAAATAAAAAGGTATTCTTTATCTTGAGTGACAATATTGGCTTACATTAAACAATATGGAAGAAAAATAAAAAAGCATAAAGCAAATTTTGGTTATAGAACAAGTTTGAACATACCCAGTTACCCAGTAAAATTTTCGCATTTATTCTATATTTATTTGCACCCGAAATTTAAGAAGTAAGTTATGGCAATATCTATGTCTCTATTCGAAGCGAAGATTTCATTGTACCTAATGGCGACACATTAAGAAGATAGACTACCTGTACATTTTCATACAAAAAGCGATATCGCTCCCCACCCCTTAAACATAGTCCAATTTCAATATTTTTTATACACATGATAAATTGAAGAAGTAGGGCTGTACCTTTTGATATTTAAGATATATAGCTTACAACAAAAGTTATGAGCATCTAGGTAAATTACATTTACATAAAAATACCCGGGGCATTTTAATTTAAATTTATCTAAGCCCAATCAATAAAAGGTTAGCCCTAGATTAAAGTGTGCTACATCGAATGACACCAAAATTTCCTCATTTCATAGAGGTTAAGGGGGGTGGAACATTAAGACCAAGACATTAAAGTATGATAAGTTTGTAGACTAACTTTGTATGGGAGTAAAAGAAAAAGATAAAACGTACCAGCTGCTTCTTTTCCTGCGACAATCGTAAAATCTATTGAGGGAATGGGCGAGAATTTATGGACTCATGGTAATATGCGATGCAGCTAGCCCATCACTATTTTGATTCCGTTTTCATCTCTACGCCCACCATCATGCCAAACGTGGCTTTTAGTCTTAAAGACCAGCAGGCCGATTTGCTAACTCGGTGTATAACGATTTGATATTCACTTTAGCATCCATTACGGTTTTCATTTCTTAAATAAAAATAGTCATACATACCGAAGCCGTAATGAGTATTGAAGTTACCATGAAAATGATGTACACAAAAGTTAGCAAATAGGCCTGCTGAACTCTGTTTACCCCGCAAGGGAAAAAGACGTGATTATATGTTTGTGTTTTAGAGTACACAAATAAGCTAACTGTGTTGTAGTTGCGATTGCGAGATCTTAATACCAACTTAACTTCTAATTCATCATCATCATCATCAGGTGTTTTTTAGTCTCCACTGCAGGAGCACGACCCTATCTGTACTACCAGAGCCATATATTAGCCAGAGCAGTCAGAGGATTTGGCCTAGACTCTCCTCGCTGGCTAGACGAGATAGGTCTCTTTGATGTTTATAAGCTTTGTTTAGCTTGTGTTTCTTAAGTCGCCTTCTACGACATCCACGGGAAGACTTGGAGTCTGAAACTTCTAAATGCCTCTTTCTTTCTTTCTTCTTTTAGATTATGGCTTCCACCGAGATTTCACTGATTATGCCAATGTCTAGTAAAATGAGAAAGATGGCGTATATTCTTTGGTAGCATCGTGGGAGCTTCTGTGACAAATCTATACGAGTCAATATAACAGTCTACTTAACTATTTCACAAATTGTTCCCGAGCACGAGCATTTATAACACCAAACTACATCATCATCATCATCATCAGGTCTTTCTAGTATCCACTGCAGGAGCACGACCCTCTCTGTACTACCAGAGCCATATACTAGCCTGAGTAGTCAGAGGATTTGGCCCACACTCTCCACGCTGGCCAGACGGGTTGGAGAGGTCTCTTTGATGTTAATAAGCTTTGTTTAGCTTGTGTTACCTTAGTTGCCTTTTACGACATCCACGGGATGTCCTATTCTACTCTGCCGGGAACCACACGGCATAAAAAACATAAACTACACTTATTGGACATTATAAAGTCCAATAAAATCAATTTGCAAAATCATCTGGCAAACGAAAACTGTACCCCTCGACTTCCCATCAAAAACTCCCCTAAATGCCTCAACTGATTTAACGTATCCTCCTTCCGACCAACCTTTCTGAATTAATCTAGTCGGTAATTTAAAAACAAAAAACAATGGTATTTTTACAATATCTATTCAGTCGCTGAACCCTAAACTGCCTGGTGATGTTGATTGGAATAATCTTTAGACGTTTAATATTGCTAGGCTAAGAATATTTTCTCATT
Source organism: Rhodophaea formosa (assembly GCA_963082605.1). Lineage (NCBI taxonomy): Eukaryota > Metazoa > Arthropoda > Insecta > Lepidoptera > Pyralidae > Rhodophaea > Rhodophaea formosa. The sequence goes on from OY720220.1 coordinate 17,966,458, forward strand.
ATCAGAAAATCTTTGATAGAAACTCAATACAGAATTTCCAGGAAAATTTAAATTAGTTAAATCAGAAATCAAATTCAGAAATTGGTACGACCTAAACTTTCAAAAGCTTATTTATAGACTTGGCTTACACGAGTTAAGGAGTCTCTATTAGTGTTGTTCCAGAATCTCAAAGATATTAATTTCTCTGTTTGCCGAACGTTGTTTCTGGAGAAGTGCTGTTATAGTATTTGCCCAGGAACCTTAATGGGTAGAAATGTAATACTAACATACATATCACGTGATAACACCCAAAGGCTACGTTTAGCATGTTAGTGGGCGTTAAGGTTCCCGCCGTGTGGTTCCCGGCAGAGTAGAATAGGACCACTCCAAGTCTCCTCGTGGATGTCGTAGAAGTCGACTAAGGAAACAAAAGCTAAACAAAGCTATAAACATCAAAGAGACCTCTCCAACCCGTCTGGCCAGCGTGGAGAGTGTAGGCCAAATCCTCTGACTGCCCTGGCTAATACATGGCTCTGGTAGTACAGAGAGGGCTGTGCTCCTGCAGTGGAGACTAACAAAGACCTGTTGATGATGATGATGATGATGATGGGCGTTAAGGAGGGAAGTGAAATCAAAATAGTAATTGGTTGCTGGCCACATTGCCTATTACGTGATTACTAAGATTTTCACCCAATCCTTAATTAATTGTGTTTATTTTATTCTAAATTACTTGGAATTATACACTCTATCGTCAAAATGTACAAGATTCTATAGTCATAATGTTCTTGCAACCCTTCGATTATAATATTTGCAACATCAATGTGCCTACGGCAGCAATCGACAATGCTAGGAGTTTGTGGTGGGAAGTCAAGGGGTGTAGTTGGGGTTTGTCTTAGACGATTTTGCAAATTGATTTTAGTGGACTTTATAATATGAAATTGGTGTAGTTTGGTGTTATAAATGCTCGTGCTCATGAACAATTTGTGAAATAGTTAAAGTAGACTGTTAAATGGACTCGTATAGAATTGTCATCAGAAGCTCCCACACAGCATCAAAGAAAATACTCCATCTTTGATGCTACTTGTTAAAACTGAACCGCACAACACCGATACTTAGTATCTCAATTTACTGGACATTGGCAGAATCACTGAAATCTCGGTGGAAGCCATATTATAAAACAGATGAAAAAGAAGACAATGCCAAATTTGCAATCGACCTAACAATTAATGGCCATATTGCCTTACGGCCTTAAAATCTTAATACAGGTTACGCTATTGTCAAAACCTGGTAACTCAGACATGTCAGGGAGACAAGTCCTTTTAAGTGATATATACATATAAACATACTCATCACGTCTTAATCCCATACGGGGTAGACAGAGCCCAAGGTAACCCCATAAAACTCAAAGGCCACGTTTAGTGTGTTAGTGCGTTAAGGTGGAAATCGGAATTAAAATAGTAATGAGTTGCTAGCACTATCGCCAATTAACTCCATTTTGGAAGCAGCCTAAACTTAGCCATAAGTAATTATTGACGTCAACAAAATTTTTTTGTTGTAATAATAGTAAACACAAATATGACAATTAATTGTTTAAAGAAACCTATATTAAATAAACGATTGAAATCTTGAAATCTTAACGTACTTAAATTTTCACGTAATCCCTCGACCGACTTTTACGGTCTGCACGGGTAGAAAAGCAGCTAGTGTATTCTTTGTTTTCTTCTTTTCTCCCTCCCACTCTAGAATGGAAGAATAAAGGTATACTTATATAAATTTGATATGCTCAAGACATTTTTAGGGCCAAAGTAGCAGGCAGAAGTTTATATGAAAATAAAAGAACGATTAGCAAATATATTACTATTTTTAATCCAACCAACTTAGTAAGTTTAAAGTGAAGTCAAAGGTACTTTGTTTTACTTAAGCTGGCTAAGTTTAGCTATCTGGGTTTATTCTCTGTATGTCCACTTGTTTTGGTCCAGATCATTTTGGATTTATTCATTTAGAATAAGTTATAGTTATGTACTGATCCATGGCTGCAATTTTTTTATCCCCAATCCTTGCAAGCAAGCAGCATCCAAATACCTTTACACTATACCTTCATTCCAAAAAAGTCATACTTTTCCCTCACTTTGTTGTTGTTGCTTCACTTCACTGCACTGCACTTCATTCTATTCTGCCAGGAACCACACGGCTTATAAGCGCTCACGTATTTTAACCAATCGCTGGCGTGGTACTTTTTAACTTTTGAGGTTTGGAACCCTAAAACTTATACCAATATTTAAATCCACTGGTAGGTAACGATTCTTATAAAAATGGAAATGGTTGTACCGTTTTGTGGATTATAGGTTAAAAATGATGTTAAGTCTAGGATCCAATCAAATCCAAAGTTATCACTTTTCATGATTCTTATATGGAAACGAAAGCTTTAAGCACAAAGGGACAGTACCTCTATCTGCTATTAACATAAAGTTGGAAAGCTCCGAGTCTTTTAAGTTTTCTTGAAATTGATAAGGTACTACAAAATTTAAAAGTGGGCTTTTTCATAAAGTAGCGGGATGAATTTCGCAAAGTTTCCAGTTATTTCGTGGAATAACGAAGTGGTTGCTGGATTGTGGAGTTTTAAATTATTGTGTAGTTTGGTTTTAAACTTAATTTATTGAGATTGTAGCCTAAGAAGTTTAGATGTCTGTACAACAATATGTCATATTAATATACGCTTTGTGGTTCCCTGTAGTGTAGAATAGGACCATTCCAAATCTTCCGAGGATGTTATAGACGGCGACTTAGGAAATACAAGCTAAACAAAGCTTATAAACATCAAAGAGACCTTTCCAATCCATTTGGCCAGCGTGGAAAGTGTAGGCCAAATCCTCTGACTGCTCTCGCTATTATATGGATCTGGTAGTAGAGAGCTCTTACAGTGGAGACTAAAAAGACCTGCTGATGATGATGATGAAAACAATATGTGTCACGGATAAAAATTAAAATCAATGTAAACTGGGGCGCGGTCCGCACATAAAAGTCATTTCATCCTCCGTGCTTCAGAAAGCACATTAACCCACTGTTATCCTTGGTGGCAGAAAGCACGTTAAGCCACTGTTATCCTTGATGGCATGGCCTTTAGGCAGTTTGAAAATATCTGACACTGGCATTGGCCACTTACAAACACAAAAAGCAAAGAAATAAATCAAATAAAAAAAATCACTTGCGAATCCGACGAAACTGCCTGTTTGTCTGTAGCATATTCTTCCCCGGAGTCTTATAGGCTATGACGTCAGAGAAAATAATGATAGTGTATATGTAAACTGTCAAAAAGGAAGTCAGAATATTTAATTTTTTATTTTTAATATACCACTACCTGTTATTATGAACATTTACAAGGTATAATGCCGTGTGGTTCCCGGCGGAGTAGAATAGGACTACTCTAAGTCTTCCCGTGGATGTTGTAGAATGCGACTTAGAAAACACAAGCTAAACAATACTAATAAACATCAATGAAACCTTTCCAACACGTCTGGCTAGCGTGGAGAGTATACTCTGGCTAATATATGACTCTGGTAGTTCAAAAAGGGTCGTGCCCTTGCAGTGGAGACTAAAAGAGATGATAATGTTGTGGGGGCAGATAAACCGACCCCTCTACAATTTTAAATCTGTTTCAAGGGGTCAGATTTATCTGCCCCCAACTGTACTAGCAACTTTGTAAGTCTACGTAAAAACAGACATGTCGACGTCTTTTATCGGATTCAATCGGAAACGTCAAACTATCATTATAAATCAATCCAGAAGGATATTAATGGCAGTGTGTATGACATGAAATGTATCGAAGTTTATAGTAACTTGCTGTTATGATATGAGGCAAAAAATGTTGATTGGTATATGGAGGGATTAATTAATAACTACGGAAATATTGATAAGGTAAAGTTGGCTGTTATATAGTAATACAATTCGAAAAGGTTAATGCTTCTGTAAAACTGTATATTTTTAAAATAGAGTTGCTACGTTTTTTCTAGAGCATTCGTTGAATAAATATAAATATTCAAGGTCTATATAAATAGTTCGTTTTTGTATCCCCTTCAATTTTAAAGATTCAATATTCAAATCGCTTATTAATTAACTTTTATTTTAACACTCATTGTCATTAAATTTATAGATGTTTAAATTATTGCTATTATTTTAAAAAATTGTAAACGAGTAAAAGGACACTTTACATCTTATAGGGTTTTGTAATTATCTGAAATATGACCACAGTCGTAATATCTAGATAATTTGTCATCAAAAATTAGTAATATTACAAATGTTAAAGAAAATCTGTTAGTCTATCAACCGTGTGTTAAGGTAAACACTCTCAACCTGCAATCGATCAAACCAATAAGAATGAACAACATTTCCTAAAAAACCAGAGCTGGGAAATTAAATAAAATTTGACTATAAATACAAATTAATTTTCGGGCGGGCCGAACACATTATTATGAAATAGTCTATTTTTGAGTTTCTAGGTTTGGTACCATAGAAAAAGTTGTTTATTTTGATGGTTTGAAGGATAAAAGTGTTCACCCTACCCTGTAACTTATCCCGCTTAAACTTAAGTTGTGGTAGAGTCACTATACTGGCAAAATTTACTTTTGTTAGTAGCATGAATGAGCCGGCTTGTCCGGAGAGTTCGTCCGTACCAACTCTCACAGAATATCGACGTTTCAGCTTTACCACTGTTTCAGTAGGAGGTTTATCGCTTCTATGCTTCGTTCGGCGAGTGAGAGAGCCTATCCCCCCTCCCTCTGGGGAGGGAAAAATTAGAGGCCGGCAACGCTCTTGTCAAGCCGTGTGGTTCCCGGCAGAGAAGAATAGGACTGCTCCAAATCTTCCCGTGGATGTCGTGAAAGGCAACTTAGGAAACTCAAGCTAAACAAGGCTTATAGACATCAAAGAGACCTCTCCAACCCGTCTGGCCAGCGTGGAGAGTGTAGGCCAAATCCTCTGACTGCTTTGGCAGTACAGAGAGGGTCGTGCTCCTGCAGGGGGGACTGATAGGGACCTGATGATGATGATGAACGCTCTTGTCACACCCCTGGTGTGGCAGTTGTCCATGGGCAGTGGTGATCTCTTACCATCTGGCTACCCACTTGTTCGTTTGCCGTCCTATGACAAAATCAAAATCGGTCAAGCCATTTAGGCTACAGAAAGCAAAAATAAAACAGAAATAATTATATACAAACACATATACATAGGTACATACATACAAAAACACACGCGCGAAAAAAAATACCCTCCGTTTGGATCAGTCGAGTAAAAACATAGTGATGCTAAGCACATTGACATGAGCTGAGGTCTCATTTGATCTCGAAAGATATAAATGTCCAATCCAAATAAATGTCCAATATACTTTATGTAAGCTAATTATGGCTATACAGCGATAAACGTTATCGGCGCCGATCAGAGAAATCGAGGCATGCAATTAGCAGCAGACACGCTAAAAGCTCTTGTATTGTTGCGAGCTTTATCTTGACGAAATCGACGTGAGATGCCGCTTTTGACGCGCTCCTTTTTTGAAAGATCTCAAAAGCGATAGATGCGGCACGAACATTTTTATTAGGAAAAGCAATAACAGGTGTCGTTGCAATATGTAAGGATACGTAATTAAAGGTTTCTGTTTTTGAAATAATTTTAGATTACTGAATTATTATATTTAATCTCAACTTTAAGAAATCAAATATTTTTTAATAGAATTTGATAGAATACGGCCTTCTTTCAGCACTTTCCTACTATCTTGGTCAGATAACCTGACTACTTTTTATATTATTATACTAATATTATTGTCTGGTGTTTCGTCCTTCTACAAGTAAGAACTACTAGGTAAATTTTGATAAAATTTTACACGGTCAAACCTTATAAATTATAAATAGTTTAACACTACCCTAAGGAAAAATAGTACTAAATATAAAAAATAAAAGAAAAGCTGTTTTTTTTTGTCTTCTTTGTTATGTCTTCATTGTCTAAACCATATTTCTTATTTTTCACCTTATCCCATTTATTTCTAGTGGTACAGCGTATAATTCAGTATCTTACACCTCTAATCATTCTTAACTCTATCAAAAATTAGCATTTCGCAGCCAGTTTTCCAGGCATCTTTGTTCAAAAACAATCGTTACTTACTTCCTGCGTGTAATTAAAAACTAATTCTTGCCCAACAAAAGATCGTTAATAATCCCGATTGTTACAAGACAGTTAGTGCACTTACTGCAATAAAGACGGGACAAAGGATAACAATAAATTTGACACGCTGAGAATTAGGGATGTCCAAGGATTTAGTTTTGGTTTTGGTTTCGACTCGGTCCAACCAAAATTCTTCTGACGGTCCAATTTCGGGTACAGTAAAAATTCGGCTATTTTAATCATACAGAAAAATCAACCCGCAATTCTTTTTTTATTTCAGCTCAGCTTCCCTTACATAGTCCCTCGCTGCGCCAGGGCACATTATTATACATAAGGACCTTACGCTTGAATAATTTTATCATTTAAAAAATACCGTTGCGTAGTTTTAAAGATATAAGCATACATAGGAACAGACAGACTGTAGAAAGCGACTTTGTCTTATACTATTAGTAATCTAGAGATTGCTACATTACTTAGTCAATTTGTGATTATTTTTAAAACTGTGCTATGTATTGATATGATTTTACTATCATTATTTTAAAATTTGCCTTATTAAAATATAAAAAAGGAACTAGCTACAGAGCCGAAAATTTGGTTTCGGTTGCGTCAAAACATCTCGTTTTGGTCTGTCTCCATATGATACGTTACGGTCTACTAAACCATGGTTTTATGGAACTCTTTATGTCGTTTACTTTGACAAGGTGCTTAATTGATGGAATTCGGTGATAAGTGTTAAACAATGAATAAAATTTAACGTTAGCTCTTTGTTGTATTTGTTTTTATTATTTTTTAATTAACTTTTGCCAGGTCACATTCGCGGTGTTTTTATGCCTCAGTAACTTTTTTTTGTAAATCATGTATTTTCCTTAAAATATACAACACAATTCTTTGACAAAGAATATGTGGAGTGGACTGGAGCCTTAACTATATGGTAGTAATTGTGTTTTTGTGAGATCAATTTACCCTATGTTTTTGTCTAGTTTCATAAAGATTGCAAAAAGGGTAAAATTATTCCTACGTTAACCTACTTTAGGTAAGATGCAATAAAAATAGACCATGCATACATATATTGACGAATACAGCAAAATGTTATTTAAACAAATCCAAATAAAAGATCAGCTTAGAAGACGTTGGCCAATTTTTTAATTAAAAAAATTGTTATTACCACTACGTCTTGCTACACAAAATGGGATATTCGAGAAAGGAAAGAGTTAGGTGGGGTTGCTCTACCAACAATTCGTGTGACTTTAAAACCAATCAGACCATGCCTCACCTTCTTGGTCCCAAACTGCTCCACTAACTTGAGCAGTATACCTCACTGAGGCCAATGACAAGGCAATCAGCGTATCCAAATACTGGTCAAAAGATATATAATTCAATGAAACCATTACAACTCGATCAGAAGAAGAACACACGAAAAAAGTGGCCGACTGCTAGTCGGTCTCATCCATGTAGGGTTCCGTAGAAGCAAGCATGATTATGATTAGCCAAAATACAACTATCGGTTTTCACCAGCAAACATTCCTTTGTTTTTCATTGTTTTTGTATTAATAAAAAAGGTTTGCGGTTTATGAAAATGTGCTCTCAAAATCTGCTGACTAATCTCGATTTAACCAATTTTTGCTGAAAGTGTTCATTGAGATCTACAGCTTGATTATCATTATCTACAACATGATATTTTTCCCTCTCTTATGTTAAAAGTTAGAGGGTTACCATTTTGAAAGTACCCATCTTTCAATCGATTGAGTTTGAGAATAAATGGTTTTAGAATCCGCGATGTAATATTTTATGACTTATCTATCCAGCTGCGGCACAAATAGGTTTAAAGAAAAAAATTGTTTCAGCTCAATGATTATTTTATAAAAATCGTATAGTAGTCTTCATAGGTTCCGAATAAAATGGCTGTGCCATACTGACAGAGAGACAGACGACAAATCGGCTACGGAACCCTAAAAAGACATAATTTATCAAAAAGCGGAAATCCACGGAATCGTCACCAGCCATTGCTATTAACAAGCAGCCAGAGCGACGCTAATTTGACAAGCGACGCCTCCCCGCCCCGCTCGCATGACATACGCTGCTATGAGATATTGCTTGCTTATACAACGACTACTTAGCTGTAGACAACTAAAATGTCTTTAAAAAATGTGTATTCTTATAACAATTAAAACTGCGTATTGAAATATTTTATCTTCTTTTATATCATAATTAAATCGGTTATTATTGATGTGATTACATCTCCCCCGTCTCCCTCGCATGACATAAGCTGCTATGAGATATTGCTTGCTTTTACACCGACAAAAACGGTAGACAACGGATTTGTCTTTAAAAAATTATTTAACGTCTCATGTTTTGGCGTGTATTACAATTTTAGGAGTGCTACGAACAATTTTTGCACGCCTCATAACGCGGACGGTTTTAAGGTTTTGCATTCCTTTCGACTTTTCAGTGTTCACCGATTTTTTAAACTCGCTGCTACCACGATGGATGTAAATCCATGGAAATATCAGCGGAATAATATATTTTTTAGGGTTCCGTACAAATATTGAAAAACGGAACCCTTATAGGATCACTTGTGCGTCTGTCTGTCCGTCTGTCCGTTTGTCACAGCCGATTTTCTCCGAATCTGCTGAACGATAAGCTGTGTAATCCTATGACTCAAACACGGATGTGCAAAGTAAATAAAGATTTTTTTGAAATAAGGGTCATTTTCAGGGGCCCAATTACAAAATTTTAAAAGAATGTTTTGCAAACCTTACTGTGTCATATATCAAACTAGCTGTTACCCGCGGCTTCGCCCGCGTATATAGCCTATACCCGCCTATACCCGGTACCCTAACCTATGCGTATGCAAAATTTCATGATGATCGGTTCAGTAGATACGGCGTGAAAGCGTAACAAACTAACAAATAAACAAACAAACGAACTCACTTTCGCATTTATAATATTAGTTGGGATGAAAGGGCTCATTATGAGGATCTCAAAAATATTTTATTTTTGGTCGGGTAAAATCAATACTTTTGATTTTATTCACGAAAGAAGGCAAAAATTGACCATCCCCCCCCCCCCACCCCTCCCCCTTCCCCTGGTCTCCGAAACTACTAGGCCGAAAATTTTGAAAAAATTACACAATATAGTTCATTCCTTGAAGATTACAGGAAAAATAATAAGAATTCTTTCACTTGAAAATAAAGTGGTAAACTCACTATAATCAGTTCATCTAGGGAAATAGTTCACTAAAACACCACTAGCCTTTAAGTACCGACGTGGGGCCTGTCAGGCCGCGGCAGGTAACCATGTTGTTAGTTTTACCCCTTCCCCGGTTAGGAGAGATCCCCACTTCTCAGTAGCTGCGCGTCTAGTTGCGCTGACGCCATTCCGTGCGGGGGTTGTGCCGGTGGACGTGATTTTGGTACGTTATGGGAATTTGAAATTACGACGCGGCCTCTCAGGCCCGACGTCGGTACTTACGTTACTTTTTTGTTGTAGCTATTTTTAATTTGTAGTGCTTGTTTACAGATATCTTACTACTAATTTTAAAAATGGATGTACCTGGGCCCTCAAGAACTAAAAGACAAATACCCACAAATCAACTACGCATTTCTAAAAGATCTAGGTACCCTATTCGTGAGCTTCGTATGAGTTTGGCCCGAGTATTGGGCCAGATGTAGATCAAAATGACGTGGTACAAAAAAAAACAAGAAAAATATGTGCATCTTGTCCCCCAAAACTCAATAGAAAGTCAACTTATAGATGTTTCTCATGTAAAAAACACGTCTGCTTACAGTGCGCTAAGCAAGTTTGTCCTGATTGTGAATAGGTGACTTTACTGTTTGTAATTTTTTTATTTTAAAGTTTCCAAATTTTTTTATTTCTTTATTTGATAAAAATAAATAATTAAATAATATTTGATAAATATAACCTTTATCTTTAAGAAAAAATGTTATTTGAAGTTCCTAAGAAGAATTTTTTTTTTATGTTTGTTATTATGATAAGTGTTGCATTTTAGTTGAAAAACGGAGCCAAAGATTAAAAAGCCTCAAATTTCAAAAGTTTAATAAAGTTGATTATAATTTTATCTTTTCTTTCATTCAAGTATCCCAAATTATTAAAATAAAGCATGATTTAAAACAAATCATAAATATATCCTATAAAAATCGATGTTTTGTTTTGTGGCCTCACAGGCCCCACGTCGGTACTTATGTTACAAAAAAACCACGTCGGTAGCTAAAGGCTAGATAGCGCGTCAATTGAATAAAACATTTTTGCACATTGTTTGCGTGTTCACGAAGCATATTGTACGGAACCCTCATTGCGCGAGTTTGACTCACACTTGGCCGGTTTTTTTATATCACTACATATTACAAAACAACATCCTCCGCCGCGTCTGTCTGTCTGTTCGCAATGAACTCAAAAACAACTGCATAGATTTTAATGCGGTTATCACCAATAGGTAGACTGATTCATGAAGAAGGTTTATAGATATAAAACATCCCGGGCGCAGCCAGGGAGGGTTGCTAAGCACATCCGTTGCTGGTCTACTTCAGCTATATTATCAAGGGGCGGTACGTTCGCAGCATTGTAGTGTTCCGTGATGTATTGGCTTTTAGCCGATGCGCAGTATCGCTGTTGCCCTGTTATTTTAACGATTTTATTGTCTAGCTATTTAATATGAGCGACAACGGAATAGCAATAAAAAATTGCATATTTTTTATCAGTATTCCTGCTCTTCCTTTTATTTTTGAAGTGCTCTACGAGTATTTTTTTGCAGGAAACGGGACCCTTTTCACGAGACTTCATCGTCGAGTCTGCCTGTCTGTCTGTCACCAGGCTGTATGTCCTAAAATTGTGATATCTATACAGTTAAAAATCTTACAAATGATGTGTCTCAGTTGCCGCTATAACAAAAAATGCTAAAAACAAAATAAACTAAATATTTAAGAGGGCTCCCATATAACAAACGTAAATGTTATTGCCATTTCTGGCTCGATTTGAAATATTCAATTATTATTAAGTTGTTAACAAAATAAATACTTAGGGGCGTATCCTAGCAGTATGTTTTCCATACAAATGTATTTCTCTATTTTCTAGCTGAAATCTGCTTCTAGAGGCACAATTCCTTTTTATAAAAATCTAGTACTAAAATGTCTATGGCCCTTTGTTTTTTTTACTGTTTATCTAAAAAAAATTTTTAACAGTTTTTTAGAAATAAATAAAACACGTATAGAACTCTTCGTACGCAAGTCCGACTTGCACTTGGCCTATTTTTTAAACTCGCTGCAACCACGATGGATGTAAGTATGAAATCTTCAGCGGATTTTTTTTATAATTAATATAAAAACATGATTACTGTATATTCTAGTAAAGAGTTTACCTTGTGAGTATACCTTTTTGGTTCGAGTTGCTAAGAAGTGGAATGAACTGCCTGCGTCTACATTCCCAGACAAGTACAATCCCGGGACATTCAAAAGTAGAATAAATGGGTATCTCTTGGATAGGCACGTAACATCCTCGTCTTCATCGTCACTTACCATCAGGTGAGATGGGAGACAAACGCCTAATTCTATAATTAATAAGAAAAAAAAAAGAGATTATTTTGAAATTACTATTTTTTTCTATAACTACACTAAATACAGAGGTTCTCTGTAAAAAAATTAATTTAATATCAAACTAAGAAGTCTTGCCTTTTTAATAATCCAAGACTCCGCTTACTGTTGAGAAGATACCTTCACCATTCTTACCTATATTAAAATTTCATGAAGAGTTTTACTATCAATAATATAGTATAGCATTACAAAAAAGAAGTAATACGTTCTTATCATATATCAATATAAGTTTGTTCGTATTTATTTACCAGAAGGCAATTTGCAATCTGTCACGTATGCCGGTGAACCTTATAAGATTTACCGGCATACGTGACAGATTGCAACCTCATGGTATACCATGAGGTTTGTTAGTTTCCACTAAGAGGATTTCCGGCAGAAATCACACGGCAAACTAGGCCATAAACGAATAATAAGTTAAATTTCACATTTTCTTTGATTTTCAAAAGCTTTCCCTTGAAGCTTAGCATCGAACCCGCTTCCGCTAGTAATGAGGGAGAGTAATTAAATTAATAAATATTAATTAAGTGTAGCACGCGAGTCAGGCACGCGACGTCACTGTTTAGTTTGCATACACCGACAATGGAATACGTGACTAGCTCTTAACCGCCACTTTGTCCCCGTATTTTAAAGTCTATTTTAATAAATAATCACCAAATCTTTTTTTACAAAAAGTATAAATAATCTCTAATATTTTTGCCTGGAGGAGTAGAAAGACATTTACTCTCAAACTATCATATTTCAATGTCAGTTATATGCTAACGGACAAGGAACGATCAGTAAATTAATATAAATAAATATGTATAGGGACAAGTCACATAAAAATTGAGCTAGCTCCGCAGTACCCGCCACCTTGCTTGCTTAGTTGTAGTTTTTAGTAGGTATTGTTTAAATTTTGTTTTTTATGTTTGGTTTCGGTATCCTCGGAAGACCAGCGTTGTGGCTCTCGCGTCACAACATATGCTGAGAGGAGGCCTTTTTGATACAGGCACAAATATAATAATGTTTTAAATAGTATTTTATGCCCTTTGTGTAACCATGTTTGTGATGTGTCAAATAAACAATTTTCTTCTTCTTCTTCTTCTCAGTGTTGTAAACCTGTGTCGTTGGTTAACAACAATTCTATATTTTAATTTTAAATGAATTTAATATGACTATTGTTAAATGCAAGTACTGATTTGTCATGCATCGCACATAAAATATTTATGTTCATGAATTTTCCAAGTTATTGAGTCAGCTGTATGGAAATACCATCCACATTCGGCTGACAATTTACATTTCAATCAAATCATTGTTGTAATAAAATGGCTAATCAAAAAATTGAAGGACATAAGGTTAAACATTTATTGACGAAAAGACATAAATCCATAAGCGACTGACCGGTGTTTGACCTTAGAATTCCACAGTATAAAAATATCCTATACTAAGTGACCATGACACTCACAGGCGCAGTCCCTATTTGGATGGGTGACCGCAAGTGGCATAAAAATATCTCGAGCGCCACCGTGCTTCGGAAGGCCCGCTAAGCCGGTTGGTCTCGGTTGTCATCGTTGATGGCAGTCGTTAAACTATGTCAGATGCCTATAGGCAGCTTGAAAAATCTGACACCAGTGCTGGCCGCTTACACACATGAAAAACAAATAGATTGTTTTTAGAGGGACTACTGTAACTATTTTTTATTCTGGGGCATGATCTTATGATAACACAGTCTTAGATTATATAAAACCTAGATAGATTCTTTAAGCCTAAAAGCGTAGAAAAAACTAGTGTCCAACGCATAGTCAGTCGCGCACACACGCAGCTACCAATTTGACGGATTTTGAGGGCATAAATTGACAGGACGCGTGTGATAACACAAAGCTGTCACGCACACAAGGATGGAAAAGTTGGCTTGTTTTTAATCATTGAAATAAAGACATGACGGTGTCTAGAGAGTATGTAGTCAAAGAATACAGTCTAATCATTTGTAATACTTATTGGTTCTCCATCCTCACGTCTTAAAAGTCGCAGCAGCTTTCTTAGGCATCCCTATTTAATAACCTTAGGAAGCTTCAAAGGCGCTACTGACGCAGTCTCCACTGCAGGAGCACCACCCCCTCTGTACTACCAAGCTATATTACTCAGAGCATTTGGCCTACATTTTCCACGCTGGCCAGACAGGTTGGAGTTGGTTTTGATGTTTTTAAGCTTTGTTTAGCTTAATTATTAATATCAACAGGACTTAGCACGAACCTTTTTACTTATTTTATTTTCGCTGACGTGTCTATAGGGTTACATCCATCGTGGTCGCAGCAAAAAAAAAAAAAGTAAAAAGGTTCGTGCTAAGTCTTGTTAATATTAATAATTATGTGTTTGTTTAGCTTGTTTCCTAAGTCGCCTTTTACGACATCCACGGAAAGACTTGGAGTGGTCCTATTCTACTCTGCCAGGAACCACACGGCAAGGCTAAGTAAATACCCACCTATTTTTCCCCAACTTCCACTTGTAGAGAAACTCTCACCAGGAAGTGATCTCCCCTGGGCAGTTTGGAAGTCCCTCAACAGTCTCAGAGCTGATGTAAGGAGATGCCAAGAAAACCGAGGAAAGTAAGGTTTATCCAACAATGACCTTTGTGATTGCGGCGCCATTCAGTCTATGGCTCACCTTAATGCCATGTCCTAATTGTCCCTCTACCTGCAGTATTAAAGACCTGAATGAAGCAAATGACCAAGGTATCACCATGGCCACCTATTGGTCAAAATCAATCATCATCAACAGGTCTTTGTTAGTCTTCACTCCAGGAGCACGACCCTCTCTGTACTGCCAGATCCATATATTAGCCAGGACAGTCAGAGGATTTGGCCTACACTATCTACGCAGGCCAGAAGGGTTGGAGAGGTCTCAATGTTTATAGCATTGTCTAGCTTGTGTTTCCTTAGTCAACTCCTACGACATCCACAGGGAAACTTGGAATAGTCCTATTCTTCTCTGCCGGGAACCACACGGCAAACGGTCAAAATCAATATGAACTTTAAATTACAACATAATGACTACAAAAAAAGAAGATAAAAGCACTGCTGGTCAAAGACCAGAAAAGATAATAGTGTAGTTTTTTATACTTCTTCTTCTTCTTCATCAGGTATTTTATAGTCACCACTGCAGGAGCACGACCCTCTCTATACTATAAAAGCCATATATAAGTATTAGCCTGAGCAGTCAGAGGATTTGGCCTACACTCTCCACGCTGGCCAGACGAGTTGAAGAGGTCTCTTTGATGTTTAAAAGCTTTGTATAGCTTTTTAGCTTTTTTTTATACTGTGGTTGTTGAATATTTTGGGATGAACATTGCACTTTTTGTAAATATTGGTTTGTTATTTTAAAGATCAATTACTTAACAAAGTTTGTTTGAAAGATTTAACGAGTGCTTACTTTGTCGAATGAGTGTGCTGTTTACGTGGCGAGATATATTTCTTCTTCTTCTGTTTTATAAAATGGCTTCCACCGAGATTTCAGTGATTCTGCCAATGTCCAGTAATGATACTAAGTATCGGTGTTGTACGGTAAAGTTGTAACAAGTAGAATCAAAGATGGCGTATGTTCTTTGATGCCTCGTGGTCGGGAGGTTATGGTGACAAGTCTATACGAGTCCATATAACAGTCCACTTTAACTATTTCACAAATTGTTCACGAGCACGAGCATTTATAACACCAAACTACACCAATTTCGTATTATAAAGTCCACCAAAATCAATTTGCAAAATCGTCCAAGGTAGACCCCAACTGCACCCCTTGACTTCCCACCACAAACTCCGAGATATATTTAAGTGGCTAAAATGGGTATTGGCTTTCCGTCAAAATGTGGTGTATCTATTGCACCATTCGGCTCAGTGTGGTTTCCGGCAGAGTAGAATGGGACCACTCCAAGTCTTCCCGTGGATCTCGTAGAAGGCGACTTAGGAAACACAAGCTAAACAAAGCTTATAGACATCAAAGCGACCTCTCCAACCCAGCTAGCGTGGAGAGTGTAGGCCAAATCCTCTGACTGCTCAGGTTAATTATATGGCTCTGTTAGTACATAGAGAGTGGAGCTCCAGCTTTAGCGACTTAGAAAAAAAGACCTGAGAATGATGATGATGAGTGCAATCATCAAAGAAAATATAATATGCTAAAGCGAAAAATATAAAATTGGTCTGTATTAAGCTAACTAAGCTTCTCATTTTTAGGGTTCCGTAGTAAACTAGGAACCCTTATAGTTTCGCCATGTCTGGCTGCCTGTCTGTCTGTCTGTCTGTCTGTCTGTCTGTCTGTCTGTCTGTCTGTCTGTCTGTCTGTCCGCGATTTTACTCAGAGACTATAAGTTCTAGAAAGCTGAAATTTGGTATGGATATGTATATTAATCATGTCAAATAGTGGTAGAAGAAAATCTTGAAAAAAAATTTTTTTAGGGTAGCTCCCATACAAGTAAAGAGGGAGTATTTTTTTTTCTATACAAACCCATCGTGTTGGGTATTGTTAGATAGGTCTTTAAAAAATATTGTGAGGTTGAAATCACCATTTTTCGACCACCATTTTACACTGCGCGTGGCCCGACACGCACTTAGCCGGTTTTTAGAAATATATTAAAAGTAATAATAAATAAATATATATACGGACAAATCACACAGATTGAGCTAGCCCCAAAGTAAGTTCGAGACTTGTGTTATGGGATACTAACTCAACGATACTATATTTTATAATAGATACTTATATAGATAAACATCCAAGACCCAGGTCAATCTGAAAAAGATCATTTTCCATCTTGAACTGACCGGGAATCGAACCCGGGACCATCCGTGTCGCAGCCAGGCGTGTTGACCGCTGCGCCACGGAGCTCGTCGTCGTCGCTCGAGCCTAATACGAAGTAAGTTATCCAAAAGATCCAGCAAAGCCGTATGATAA
Source organism: Rhodophaea formosa (assembly GCA_963082605.1). Lineage (NCBI taxonomy): Eukaryota > Metazoa > Arthropoda > Insecta > Lepidoptera > Pyralidae > Rhodophaea > Rhodophaea formosa. The sequence goes on from OY720220.1 coordinate 17,983,107, forward strand.
ACTAAGTGCATCACTGCATGTTTGTTGCATTGAATATTGATTTGAACATTTGTATTCTAACTGATACTTCGGGGTTTCTTGTTTATGGCTTAGCCATTTTGATTGATTTGGGAATTTTGGCGGCGATGTGGGTGGGATGTATTTTTATACTTACTATTACTACTATACTATTACGGCTAAATAAAACGTTGTTTTGGAGACTTACAGCTGAATAAAAATAAGCAACTTAAAGCTCTGTAACACATAATAATAATAGTACGTACCGGTCATCATCATCATCATTTCGACGAGCTCCGTGGCGCAGCGGTCAACACGCCAGGCTGCGACACGGATGGTCCCGGGTTCGATCCCCGGTCAGGTCAAAATAAAAAACGATCTTTTTCAGATTGACCTGGCTCTTGAAATGAAATGAAATGAAATGAAGTCTCGAACTTACTTTGGGGCTAGCTCAATCTGTGTGATTTGTCCGTATATATTTATTTATTATTATTATTTATTATTTCGTGTAGGTGACACGGTTAGACGACCATGCACACTCTGGTGTCAAAGTTCTTCGGAACCGCCTCTCGGCCTCTGACGTGGTTCCTTTAACGACTACTAGATGGCAGCCGGGACCACCGGCTTAACGTGCCTTCCGAAGCACGGAATCATCTTTCTTATCAGACAATCAGGTGATTCATGCCTGCAATGTCTTAGCCAAACTGGAAACAACTTAACAAAGTATGCTTCCCGTGGGCATCGAACCCACGACCCCCGGGTCAACTAGGCAAACGCCTAAACCACTGGACCACGGAGGCAGTTACGTACTGGTAATCGCGCGATAATAGTACGTACTGATAATGAAATAAGGTTGAAAGTGGCGATACCGGTAGGCGATGTCAGTTCACCCCGTACCTGTCATTTCGGTCGCTTATTTACGGTTTCAATTTAATAATTCCTTAATTATAAACAAATATTGTAATATTTTTAGGTATCAATTCTGCTCGTGAAGTTTTACTTTTTATAGATGTAAAAAAATTGGCAGTTATCGCTGAAAATATCAAGTAATTCGCGACGAAACCTTTTCTGGATATAGGGTTTTGCTATTTTATTTTCCTGTTCTAAATTTTTTTTTTGAAAATATTTTTTATTTAATTATTTAATCTTTTATTTTATAATTGATTGATTTAATGTAATTTATAATATTTTATGTCTTTCAATTAACTATTTTATGGGTCAATTATTATGTACTAATACATTTTCCTAAAAGTAATTAAAAACTAAAACTTAACTAAAAACAAAAATTAAACTATTAAATAAAACCTAACTAGATACATATAAAACAAAGCTATAAATAAAAATCTTTTATTTTTATCTTTGAACTGTACTTCATATTTTTTTCATGCTAGTATTCTATGAAAAATTAGACTAAATGCGCGACGAAAAAATAGACGTTTTGCGGCAGCGCGTGAATTACAGCGCCTTCAGGGGACCACACTAGGCACACTAGCGACGATAAAAAATCTATTTCAGTACGTCTGTAGTAAATTACTTGTAGTAATTGTTGTATAACTCTTCATCAATATCATCATTTTAAATTATGAAAACTACTCATTACCGCTCGAAGTGGCCACTTTTGGCGGTAATTCGGTATTTGCCTAATGTTAAGATTATATAAAATTTGTTTCCAATGATACTCATTTCTATCTAAAAACACTTTTAATTTGATATCAATTCGTTAAGTGTTCTAAAAGCTTCTTTAAAGTTGGGTGAATAGGACCATTTTTAAAAGTATGTAAATATTACATTACACCTTATACTGTATTGTAGTCCGCAAAATTTATAGCAACTTTTATTATGAAACCATTACCACAAACGTTATATTTCGTATAGCTACCAAACAAAGTTCTCACGCCGCCCATACAAAATACAAAGTTGTGACGTCACAAATATGTAAGCATTTCGGCATCGCGTTTTCACATCTAAAAATATGTGTCTTTAAAACTTCTATATCTGAAAGAGTTTTTTGTTTAGAAATGTATTTCGGTCACTATTGTGTTTATTATTGGCAGGTCTTTACATAGCGACACGAAGATTTTTTTTAGTCAAGTAGCCAATTAGAAGTAATATACATATGAATAATTCTTAGTGGTCACTTTAAGACCCTGGTTTTTGCATTAAATATTTGCTTGAGAAACAGAGTGCATTTTAAGTTGACATTCGAATTTGGAGGGGTTAAAGTTAATATTGTGTCTCCAATAAAACAGATAGATTTTAAAATCAGGTTTTAGTAGGTATTATAAAAATATTAAAAGGAGATTATGTTCCTAATTTATTCAAGACAAATGATTACTTGCATTTTCAGCTCATTTTTCATTCAGCACACAAGAAAAAATTGAATAAGTGAAAAAAAGTTTTACCGCTAAGTTGCGCCTCCAAAGCTTATTTTCCCATGAAAGTTTAACATTTTCTCACGTCCCCTCACTTTTATTCCAAATTATAGAATTAACAGACTGATAGAAAACTACATTCATTGATTATATCTATAGTAAAATATATAATATAAAAAATAATAAAGTCCTTTCTCTTAGAAAACAATACCATATCGATTAAGATAACTTCTTTAATAAGCAGTACAGTTTTTCTCCACTTATTCTGCACTCCGATTTGGAAGCGGTACTAAACGTTATTAACGTCAACTTTAATATATTAATTGTAAATTATAATAAATTGTATTACAAATTAACGTTCACCAAGTGATGTTTTTATATAAAAAATATCTTACTTAAAAATTTGACCTATAAATGCAATAGTGCGTGAACTAAAGGGTTATTAATAATATGTTTATATAGGTATTAACGATGGTCACCCATAAATCACAGTTTCATTAGTTTTAGCATATAAAAAAACTGTTTTAATAAAAGTGAACTTGCTCTAGTGATACTCATTAGGCATAGATATATAATGCAGAAACTTAGTTATAACAAATGAACTAATAATATTATATCTAATGAATTCAACATAGGTAGTACACATGTTGAATTCATTAGATAGGTATAGTGTATAAATTAACACGTGATATAACCCTTAAGAAATGACTTAGCCCTTCAATATGAACAACATTTCATATGGGATCAAAGCTGAAAACAAAAAAATTGCAATTTGTATTGGAATCTCGAATTTATGTTTTCGTTCCCAGCATTGATCCCCTTGGAAAAGTTGTTCCCTGTAAGTTATCCTTTATATTTTGTTGGCCAACTAAAGAAGAAGGCTGGTGTAACATACATATACATACATACATACATACTATTACGTCTCTTTCTCTTGCGGGGAGACTGAGTCCAGGTCTGTAAAACCTTTAGCCACGTTCTTTACAGCAGAGGATAAAGAATTTTGGCGCATACTCCAGCTACAAAACTCTTGTATAATAATAAGAAGAAGTTATTCTTCTTCGCTCTCTCTATTTTATGTCCTCACTTTGGCTTATCTCGCCATTCCGGGTTTTTCTTAAAATATGGCGGGAGAAAAATGAAATTTGGGGAAAACCCTTGAAATTTAATTATTTTGTGGCAAATTAAATTGCTTTCGTTCATTTGAGAGGACGCTGACTGATTGTAAATATTAAATGAAAATTTAATAAAAAAAGTACCGTGCAATATTTACGGTTTATTTATATCAAACTTTTGTGTTGTGTTTTTTTATTAAAAATCTCTATTTTGTTTTAATTTGAAAACGGTTTATTTTTTTTAGTAGACAGTTTGTATATAAAGTAATAAAATAAAAATTACTGAAATATTATAAGCTAGATAAAAAATAAAAATAAATTTTATCAGTTTTGTGCAATCTTCTGAATGAATGAATTTATTGCTTTAGTTCTCAGCAGAGTAGAATAGGAGGACCACTCCAAGACTACCAGCAGACTTCGTAGAAAGTGACTAAGGAAACATAAGCTAAACAAAGCTTATAAAACATCTAAGTAAAATAAACACCAGCCCGTTTGGCTAGCGTGGAGAGTGTGGGACCGGTCCTCCAACTGCTTTGGTGGAACAGAAAGTGTCGTGCTCCTGCAGTGGAGACTTAAAGAGACCTGATGAAGACTTACATATTTCCTAGTCATCATCATAATCATCAGATCTTTTTTGGTCTCCACTGCAGTAGTACGACGCTCTCTGTACTACCACACCGATATTATTATCCAGAGCAGTCAAAGGATTTGGCCTACACTCTCCACCTAGTATCATTGTTATGTAAGAGTGGTCATTTAAAAAAATCTAAACTGAAAATAAAGACGTAATTTGTGACGTAAGTATCTTCTTCTTCTTCTGTTTTTTAATATGGCTTCCTCCGAGATTTCAGTGATTCTGCCAATGTCCAGTAAATTGAGATACTAAGTATCGGTGTTGTTCGGTACAGTTTTATCAAGTAGCATCAAAGATGGCGTATGTTCTTTGATGCCTCGTAGGAGCTTCTGGTGACAAATCTATACGAGTCCATTTAACAGTCTACTTTAACTATTTCACAAATTGTTCATGACCACGAGCATTACATTACGAGCACGTAAATATCTAGTCGACGCTAAATTGTAGCTAAATGACGTTATGCAAGGCACCTCGTGTCATCTGCAATATAATTACAGATAAATAGACCGGAAAAACTCGTCACCGAGGAAAGGAAAACGGCGTAAAAAGTGTGCGTGTGATGTAGCTAAGTATAAGTAAGAAATACAGATAAAACTATTCATTTAAACATTTTGCCCGATGGCCAGTGGGTGGGTGTGAGCATTATAAACGCTTCCGCATGTAAAGCAACCCCGCGCGTAAACCCCACTTGGATGGGTGACCAAGTGCATATAAGTGCAAGGCAAGTGGCACATAAATATGTCGAGCTCCTCCGTGCTTCGGAAGGCACGTTAAGCCGTTGGCCCCGGCTGTCGTCATTGATGACTGCCGATACGCTATTTCAGATGTAAAACATCTGAAATAGCGTATCGACATCGCAGCTTGAAAAACCTGAGAACCAAATAAATATACACGGACAAATCACACAGATTGAACTAGCCCCAAAGTAAATTCCAGACTTGTCTTACGGGATACAAACTCAACGATACTATATTTTATTATATAAAGATAAATATCCAAGATCCAGGTCTTTCTGAAAAAGTTCATTTTCCATGTTGACCTGACCAGGGATCCAACCCAGAACCATCCGTGTCGCAGGCCGCTGTTGCGGCGTGTTGACCGCTGTGCTATGGAGCTCGTCGTCACCTGTATATAGGTCAAAATACACACACTGAGCTGGCCCCACAGTAAGTTGTGCACTTGTGTTTTGGGATACTTATGTGAACTGATGTGAACCTATATTTTTATCTTCAAAACATCCTATCCTATGTAAAATATATGTAAAGAATATGTACACTTTAGAAATTTGGCCCACATTTTTAGAAGCTTATATTGACTGACAGACATAAGATCCGTCCATTTCTAACAATAATACATTGTATACTTACATGCATTGAATTGATAACCACCTTAAAATGGGTCAAGAACACCCTAAAAAAAGGTTTCTGCTGATAAAATTTCACAAAAGTACAACCGGATATAACAATTTCTCAGAAAACGGCAATCTTGTATATTAAATGTAATGATTAATCATAATTTAGGTAGTTACCACTTAGTCACGTAATCTTCTTACGGTTTTCTCAGAAGTTTATATCATCCAATCATTAGGTCAAATCATTGACATTTGACTTTCCCGTTGTTTGTTTTTCGTGTGTGTAAGTGGCCAACACTGGTGTCAGATTTTTCAAGCTGCCTAAAGGCATCTGACATAGCTTAACGACTGCCATCAGGGATGACAGCCGGGACCAACGGCTTTACGTGCCTTCCGAAGCACGGAGGAGCTCGAGATATTTTTATGCCACTTGCGGTCACCCATCCAAGTGGGGACTGCGCCTAGGCTTAACATGCGGAAGCGCTTATTATGCTCACGCCCACTAGGCCATCGGGCTCCCGTAAATGAGCGGGGAAACTCCTTATATGTCACGTAGGCAATTTAAGACGATATAAATGTGATATTGCCGTATGCCGTGTGGTTCCCGGCAGAGAAGAATAGGACCACTTCAAGTCTTCCCGTGGATGTCGTAGAAGGCGACTTAGGAAACACAAGCTAAACAAAGCTTAAGAACATCAAAGAGACCTCTCCAACCCGTCTGGCCAGCGTGGAGAGTGTGGGCCAAATCCTCTGACTGCTCTGGCAAATATATGGCTCTAGCAGTACTGAGAGGGTCGTGCTCCTGCAGTGGAGACTAAAAAAGACCTGATGATGATGATGATGATGAAATGTGATATGCGATAATGCTCTTCCATGCTGGTCCGGGTCTGCTTCTCTTCCGCGCACCATAGAAACCGGTCTCGAGAATAGCGCAAATCTAAAGACATGTAAATAGACGGTACGGCTAGCAACCCATCACTATTTTTATTCTGTATGCCATCTTCAATCTGATGAACATGCTAAATGTGACATTACGGTCTCTTGGCCTCAGGCTCTGCCTACCCCGTAAGGGATAAAGACATGACTTTGGTTAATGATTTTAAGCTTTCGCGGTCACAATCACTATTATGTTCACTACGGGACTTACCGCGATTATTTTTGAGTTCTGTCTGCTATTTCGACAACATTGCATCTGCCATTTTTACAGACTTAGACTAGACAGAGGAGCCCGATGGTCCAGTGGGTGTGAGCTCTATAAGCGCTTACGTATGTTAAGCAACCCCTGGTGCTGTCCCTACTTGGATGGGTGACCGCAAGTGGCATAAAAATATCTCGAGCTCCTCCGTGCTTCGGAAGGCACGTTAAGCCGTTGGTCCCGGCTGTCATCGTTGATGGCAGTCGTTAAGCTATGTCAGATGCCCTTAGGCAGCTTGAAAAATCTGACACCAGTGTTGGCCACTTACACATACGAAAAACAAACAAACAAACAAACACAGACTTAGAGACAGAGTCTTTGAAAATGGCAGCTGCAATGTTGTCGAAATAGCAGACAGAACTCAAAAATAATCGTGGTAAGTCCCGTAGTGAACATAATAATGATACTTTGGATGTAGGTATGTATGCGAAGATCAGATTGACAATTCACGTAAATATGCTCTAACCCTGCTGTACTATGGTTATAGTCTATGCGTGCCCAAATGCCAAAGATAGAGCGATCTTTACGCGAAATGGCGTGGCGTGTTCCTTATAATCTTTTATATCCCAACTAATATTATAAATGCGAAAGTGAGTTTGCTTGTCTATTTGTTTGTTTCGAGTACGCTTTCTCGCCCTATCTACTGAACCGATCTTCGTGAAATTTTGCACACAAGTTGTCTGGAGTACAGAGAAGGAGATAAGCTACCTTTCATTCCAGAGAAAGGTACTGTTTCCGAGGGATCAATACTGATGCGAGCGGAGCCGGAGTAAAGCTAGTATTTTTATAAATAAGCTTAACATTGAGATTGTGTATCTAATTTTCTAGGTTAAAAGTCGCCTGGAAGCGCATGTCTCCATACAAACGCAAAAAGGGAATTGTGGCAATATTTGATAAATTTGGAGTAAAATTAATCATTTAATTAATTAATCTAATTATAATCTACGTACGTTCCTATACAGCTTGGTTAAAATATCAATGGTTTGAGAATTACAAGCCTTTTCAAATTTGTATGGAAATTTTGAGAGGCGTATAATTCTCAAACATTTGATAATTTAACCAAACTGTATAGGAACGTACGTAGATTATTATGAGATTAATTGATTGGATGAATTTTGCCCTAAAATTATCAAATATTGTCACAATTCCCTTTTTCCGTTTGTATGGAGACATGCGATTCCAGGCGACTTTTAATTTTGAGATGGAAATTTAAAATAATATATATAGGGACAATATTGATATCTTGTAATAAAAATTATTCGAAAGAACTTAGGGATTCATCTGACTTTTTGAATATACTACAATGCTGGTGACATTTTTCAAGTAATTTTCAGATCTGATAAACAATTGTGGGTTTTTCAATGTGCTACAATTATTTCGTGTTTATGTGTGGAAAAACACAAATTCTGGTTTCCTAGCAATTTCTACGGAACTAAAGTAATTAAGTTGTTATTGGAGGTATTTTCCGAGTACAAAATGTGTCAACTTGACTGACTTGTTCGTTTGAAATTCATAAAATCTGGTTTACGGTGATTATTACCAATTGCCGAGTGGCTCCCAGCAGAGTAGAACCACTTCAAGTATTCCCGTAGGTATCGTAGAATGCGACTTAAAAAACAGGCTGAACAAAGCTTATAGACTCAACATCATCATCATCATCAACAGGTCTTTGTTAGTCTCCACTGCAGGAGCACGACCCTCTCTGTACTAACAGTGCCATGTAGTAGGCAGGGCAGTCAGAGGATTTGGCCTACACTCTCCACGCTGGCCAGACGGGTTGGAGAGGTCTCTTAGATGTTTATAGCTTTGTGTAGCTTGTCTTTCCTTAGTCGACTTCTACGACATCCACGGGGAGACTTGGAGTGGTCCTACTCTGCCGGGAACCACACGGCAAGACTCCTCCTCATCTCAACCTTAAAATACTAGGTTCCACGTATTGCCGGCAACGTGAGTAGAAAACACCATTCCACGTTTTGCCTAAAATAAATGATTTGTCAGTTTAAAGATGTGACGGTATTAAATTCTACTCCAAATAGGAATTGTCTATTTTCCTCCATCTAATCATACTAATTACGTAAAAGACCTTGCAAACACAAATAACTGTCCGTTTTGCTATCTAACACACATTTGGTATGCGTGCAAACAGCTCGGCCTTTTGGCATAAATTATAGAGGAAGCAGATGTGAGTGGATAAGGATTTACAACCATACTAGGTAATTTTCGTCACCTAAAATATATTGAAAATTATAGACAGTGGCTTAATTTTTTTTTTACATTTTGATGATTTTGTATTAATAACATTATACCAACAAATAATTTTATGGTTTGTAATACAAACAAACAAATTAACTAACAAGTTTGTAATACATAGTTTGTAATATTACAAAAATCAATTTAAACAACGTAGTTATTGATATGTATCGAATTTAAATTATTGTGTGTAAACTTGTATACACTACAAATTATAAAACAAAGTCGTTTGCCGCGGCTATCTAACTCAAAAAGTACTGTACGGATTTTCATACAGTTTCCACCAATAGATAGGGTAATTCATGAGAAAGGTTTATAAGTAGAGTATATGCCCGGGCGTAGCAGGAAAGGGTTGCTAGTTTAGGACAAACAATAGCACTTGACATGAGCAATTTTCATACCCATAGCTTCCATTTCAGAAGGGGAGCCATCCTGAAAATTTCTGCCAGGGCTTTTAGGAGCTAATATAAACTTTGACGGATCGGTTCATATTATTACAAACAACGAGCTCCGTGGCGCAGCGGTCAACACGCCTGCCTGTGACACGGAGGTCCCGGGTTCGATCCCCGGTCAGGTCAAGATGGAAAATGATCTTTTTCAGATTGACCTGGGTCTTGGATGTTTTTCTATATATGTATCTGTTATAAAATATAGTATCGTTGAGTTAGTATCCCATAACACAAGTCTCGAACTTACTTTGGGGCTAACTCAATCTGTGTGATTTGTCCGTATATATTTATTTATATTTAATGCGATGTAAATACAATTTAGGTTTAATCACCATCCATGTCACTATACCCAATCGGAGGAGCCCGATGGTCCAGTGGGTGTGAGCTCTATGAGCGCTTACGTATGTTAAGCAACCCCTGGTGCAGTCCCTACTTGGATGGGTGACCGCAAGTGGCATAAAAATATCTCGAGCTCCTCCGTGCTTCGGAAGGCACGTTAAGCCGTTGGTCCCGGCTGTCATCGTTGATGGCAGTCGTTAAGCTATGTCAGATGCCTTAAGGCAGCTTGAAAAATTTGACACCAGTGTTGGCCACTTACACATACGAAAAACAAACAAACTATACCCAATAAGTTGACAAACTTAGAAATGGTATCATTATTGATGAGTTGTCACATAAACGTGATTATGTATTGTTATATTTTGTTATTCCTTTTATATTATTATTTTATTATTTAAGTTAATATTCACGTACCACAAATTGTTTCTATTTATCCCGAAGATTAACTGACAGGAAATGCTGTCATGTCCATCTATTGTTCCTTTTTATTTGGTAAAATAAAATAAATCATCAGCCTCATCATTATCATCGAAGGTCTTTTTTAGTCTCCAAATAATCAGCCTATGAAATAATTAATGCTCAGCTGGCATACCCTCCAGTTGTATTTTCAGACACCTACGAGGAATAGAGACCCATATCTGCCTTCTTTTTATTTTGCGCCCCGACCTTATGTTTCCTTATGTGCAGCATTCTAACAAGCTTCCGCGTACATGTGCGAGTCATTACAAAAATTACATGCAATAATTAAAGGAAGATAGATGAGCGCAGGCCCTGTGATAAAGGACTTTATAATTAACGTCTCTATATTAATGAACATGCATTTTGTTACTTACTTTGTCTGTAGGGTAGCTCTTTGAGGTCAACTTTAAAATCATCATCAACAGGTCTTTATAAATAAACTAGCAGCCCTCCCCGGCTGCGCCCGGGCATGTATAATACTGTAAAACCTTCCTCATGAATCACTCTGTCTATTGATGAAAACCACATGAAAATCCACGCAGTAGTTTTTGAGTTTATCGCGAACAGACAGACAGACGCGGCGGAGGACTTTGTTTTATAATATGTAGTGATATATACAGACAAATCACACAGATTGAGCTAGCCCCAAAGTAAGTTTGTGACTTGTGTTATGGGATAGTAACTCAACGATACTATTTTGTATAACAAATACATGTATAGATAAACATCCAAGACCCAGGTTAATAAAAAAGAAATCATTTTTAATTTTGATCTGACCGGGGATCGAACCCGGGACCATCTGTGTCGCAGGCCGCCGTGTTGACCACTGCGCCACGGAGCTCGTCGAAGTTTTTGTTAGTCTCCACTGCAGGAGCACGACCCTCTATATACTACCAGAGCCATGTATTAACCAGCGCACTATTATGTGTATTTGATAAAATTTCCCAAGGACCAACTTTTGTCGCGAATTACTATAGTTAATTAAGTTTGCATGCATTGGTATTTACGTCACTGTTCCGTTTTTAAGTTTGATTATTATTTGATTCATGGATAGATATGAACATGTTATTTGTCACGTATCTGATAGCAATCAAAGTTTAAGGCTTAGATGTTTTTGAAGTTCCATTTGATTGTACTCTCTATTTTTTTATTGAAACAGGGTTTTACCAACAACCTACACCCTTATGAAGGCATTAAAAATGTATCATTTTTCTATGAGACCAATGCCAAACCAAAAAAAATAAACTGATGGTATTGGAAATCTTTGGAGGAGGCGTATGTTCAGTGGGCTTCCCATAGCTGAGTGTTGTTCTGTGGCTGAGATCATGATGATGTGGAAACTACTGATTGTAAATATGCTACTGACATTCCTGTTCTGGTGACATGAACTAAATGAACAACTTTACCTTTAGGACAAACGAAAGAAAATGAAAAAAGTAAAATTTTGACCCAAATTGCCGATTATTATAAAAATATGAAAAAAAAAAACAAGCATTGTATTCCAAAGAAAAAGTTGTTCAATATGACGGTCCAAGTGACCCTTATGTTGATAACTATAAGTAGGTACACAAAAATATGTTTTTGTTTCTTTCTACGTTCCAGATATAGTCAATAGATGGCGCTAGGTGGCTCGATTGTATGATGAAGTTAATGACTTTTTTCTCGTAATTGGATAAATTGTTTTTTATCGATTGAAATACTGGCAAATACAGTCTATTAAATAAATTAAATACTTTTGTTTGAAGCTTACAAAATACTGCTTCGCTTAGTGCAAGTGTTGCTTTCACACAAAGACGTAAAAACAAATGTATTGCTTTTTTGAAACATTATGTACATTTATTTTTATGGAAACTGAGAAAAAGTCCATGTATGTTACATTGAGAATGTCATTGTTTGTTATTGTTGAAATTTGCATTGATACACATTCCGTAAAAATAAATTGTTAATGATAGGCTTTGACTATATTTTATACTCTCTTGACACCGCGACGCCATGCCTTTATTTCTGGTAGGTAGTGTTTTTTTTAATACCTACCAATACCAGTCTCCCTCATGGTAACGAACTAAATAGTCTTGCTGACAGCCTCAGTGGCGTAGTGGTTACAACGCCTGACTGCGTCATGATCACTGGATTTTGATACGAGTGTAAATACTTGTAGCCCATTTTCACAGGTATTTGTCGACGATTCTGAAACCACCCAAGGAGGCAGTCAGGCAGGCGGCCGGCTGTATAAAATGTGCCACCTTACAGCATGAATGCTGTCATAATAACGAACCCCGGGCTCTGACTCATCACAGCTGAGGATGCAACCACGAAAAGGCTTTGATGAGAGAGACAACGCGATATGCGATAAAAATTATTAAGCATTTTTTTTACTAATGCAAACGTAAGATTTAAGAAATTACTCCTTAGTCTAACCTTAAACTATACAAGATCACACGTTGAAAATATTATACCTACTAACTATTAACTCACACGCTATTGCTGTTAATGCTAGTTGCTAACGTGCGTACGCGCATAGAGTTATTCTAACTTAGATTTACAGACCTGCGAGTATACCTTACTCTTTAAATATACATAAATAAATACATATCTATTATCACGTCTCTATCCCTCGTGGGCTAGACAGAGCTCAAGGTCCTGAAATCCAAAGGCGACAATTACCGTGTTAGTGAGCGCAAAGGTGGAAAGCGAAATCGAAATAGTGATGGGTTGCTAGCCGCATCGCTTATTGACGTGATTCCTTAGTTGTTGCCCAATCGCCTGACCAACTTTGACGGTCTGCGCGGGAAGAAAAGCAGCTAGTATATTCTATGTTTTTTTTTTCTATTCTCCCAAACTATTTTTCTATATATTTATTTTGTTTATTTATTTACTCTCAAAACATACGTTGGCGCAAACTGTAAATATCTCCTCTCATCCGTGATTTCATCAATATTTTTTTCCTCGCAGACCAGCATTGGTAAATACAATACCTACATATAAATCAGCGCACGCGTCGAGTGCCATGACCTGTCTCAATGCTACGCGCGCGTGTGTGCGGTTCAACGTACGCTGCGCATGTGTGCGTGGGTGTGAAACGCTTGTTTACGTTTATACTGGTGCAGTAGAGACGGAACATGTAATGTTAATACTTGAAGTTTTATCTGAGTCGCTACATCTTGTTTTATTTTTGGTATACTATCCCTGGTTGCTCTGATTTATTTCGGAAACAGGAGACTGCTTACCAGCCATTTTCCCTCTATTTTGAACGATTATCGTGTGTGACACATAGAATAATTATTTTGTTTAATTATATGTAACTAAAATAGCTGTTCCAAGAAGAAAATAAACAAGTATTTCAGGCTTCAATGTACAGTACAAATTCACATATGTACTTATTTCTATTATCAAAATGTAATATACGTCTTTTGAGTTTATTTTTTTATTTTTCTGATAAATATTTATGTGTTGGTTTGCTTAAAACATCTTTATTTTACATTTTTTAAACAGGCACGATAGTGTAAATTCACTATGGCGGACAAAATGGAAGTATTTGCCAGCTAATCAGCGAAAAAACTAGAGGAAATTTACTTTTTCCAATTCTATAAAAAAAAAATGCAAATAATACCTTAAATACCTATATACGTCATTTAAATAATGAAGCCTAAGCAACTAAAACTATTAAATTTAACACCTAAATAAATGAATCGACCAATAACAAATGCCCAAGATTCACAGTCGCGCTACACCTACACATATACAACTCACGACTTTACGCCAGTGTGCGCGAGTGTTTACAGATAATAATATTCGCGAGTTTTACTCCTGCGCACTATATTTGCTCGGTCGCTTCGCTCTCTGTTTTGCTTGGTGAAATTGGGCTTTTATTAAAGGCGTGAACATTCAGCCTTTCCACTGACCGACAATACGGACTCATAGAAAAAAATCTGATTTACCTATGACATTTACAATTTTGAAAGACACAAGACTAGACTTGATTCGGGCATAGGTACCTAGAACACTCGTCATTTGAGTTTGAATTAGTGTCCCCCAATAGAAATTCAAACTTAAAGTATACATTTGCCATGTGGTTCCCGGCAGAGTAGAATAGGACCACTTCAAGTCTTCCCGTGGATGTCGTAGAAGGTGAGTTAGGAAACACAAGCTACACAAAGCTTATAAACAGCAAAAGACCTCTCCAACTCGTCTCGGCTAATACCAATCCTCGAATCTTGTTTTGGGCTACACTTTAGGTTGAGGAGTTCAAACGGCAGTCGCTCTGTGTAAAACCAGTAACCTCTTAGGATAGGAAGTAGGCCTGGGTTTGGAAACCACTTAGCTTTGATTAAGCTTACTTAATGTTACTGCTAACGATGCAACCCAACCAGAAATACGCTTTGATGATGATGATATCATCATCAGGTCTTTATTAGTATCCACTGCAGGAGCACGATCCTCTGTGTACTGCCAGAGCAGTCAGAGTATTTGGCCTACACTCTCCACGCTGGCCAGACGGTTTGGAGAGGTCTCTTTGATGTTTACAAGATTTGTTTAGCTTGAGTTTCCTAAGTCGCCTTTTACGACATCCACGGGAAGATTTGGAGTGGTCCTATTGTTCTCTGCCGGGAACCACACGGCATATGATAATATGTCTGTCATTTAATAGGTAAAAGAATCATTGGTTAGTCTATCTGTGAGAAAACAGGCCATAAAATTGTATGACCCACACCATCGTCGCTGAGTATCTATTCTGATCTATTGTTATTTTATAGAGTCCTGTCTAGTAGGCCTGTTTGTAAACTTTTGATAACAACGTTTTTGTGGCCACTTTAATATTAATTACAGCTTATAATAGTCAATCATACGAAAGCCGTAATGGATGTTAAAGTGACCATCACTTAGCGGTGCACGCAATTCATATATACGGATATATAATATAATATAAAGGGACAAATCACACAGACTGAGCTAGCCCCAAAGTAAGTTCGAGACTTGTGTTATGGGATACTAACTCAACGATACTATATTTTATAATAGATACTTATAAAGATAAACATTCAAGACCCAGGTCAATCTGAAAAATATCGTTTTCCATCTTGACCTGACCGGGGATTGAACCCGGGACCATCCGTGCTGCAGGCAGGCGTGTTGACCGCTGCGCCACGGAGCTCGTTGTGAAAAGAAAGCAAATAGGCCTGCATAAATATGTATATAGCAAACATAATATTTTACAATATTATGAGTTAATACGATGTACGGCTATGTCATGAGGAGCGACCGACCACATGACCTGGAAAGGGATGGACTTCAAATCGTTTCTAAGACGCAGGCCTCAATTAACATGGATGTCTCTCGTAAACAAGGATCTGAAGAAAGTCAACACAGAACCAGCGACAACACAAAAGAGATCTGTTTGGAGAAGTAAGAGTAGGAGAGCCAAACCGAGTAGAAAGTATAAGCTGAAGGAAGAAGAAGAATAATATGAGTCGTTAGCTTTGTTTTCTGGTTTGTCATCGTATATTTAAGAACTTTGTTTTTGTTGGTGAAGTATTCATCTTTCCCTATCCTCTGCTATCTCTTTGACCGCTCTGTACGACACGACTTTTGGCTTCTCTCTTATTTCGTCTGTGCATGCTCTCCTTGGCCTTCGTTTTTGCTCACCTTACTTCAATATTTCTACTAAGATGGTTTTAATAAATTTGTCATGTCGTATAAGATTGCCGAACATCTTTCCTCGCTGGTTTGCTTACTGGAAATCCAAACTCACTACTCGGTCAGTTTTCTGTTGCTCCTTTGCGTGATAAATGGAGAGCAGGACTGGTTTATTTAATGTTTATTCACGTGTCCTTGTAATGTGCCTGTGAGTCTAATTTTGCTCCGTGTATATTTTCTCAAGCTACCCAATTTTACAGCAAATTCGCTTATTTTATGACTGTGTAAGTAAGGATTCGTACTGAGTAAGATATTCTAAAGAAAGGTCTTGCGTTCAATTCTTAGAAATCTGGAAGGGAAAAAAAAGCACTTGGGGAATATAGGGATTTTTTCGGTATTCTTAATAAATATTCTTAATAAAAGGAATATAGGGTTTATAGGCATAATTAACCGACTTCAAGAAAAGTAGTAGTAGTAGTAATAAGAAGTAGTAGTCTCAGTTCGTTGAAATCATCTTTATGTATGTTAGCTTTGATTCCATCACTTATAAAACTTTAAACATAACAGAATTCTTTTCATAAAAGATTGTACTTGTTAATTGTTCCCATTTCATTCAAATCATCATTTAAGAACCAAATTACAAAAATCTTATTTTAAGAGTATATTCTAATTGTTCTCATTTAAATTCATCCAAATTGGACCGGTAAATAGTAAGATAAAAAAAACTACTTCAACGAAACAACAGGTTCCTGTTTTTTCAGTAATAAAGCAATAAGTTATAGTTTTAATCAAAACATTAAATTTATCTCTAAAACTATTTGCAACCGCAGTAAATCTAAACACAACTCGGTCAGGAATTACTCAGCTGTTCTGTTGCTCTGCTTGCGTGACAAATGGAGCAACAGGATAAGTTTATTCACGTATCCTTGTGATGCGCATGTGTGTTTGTGGAGGTACGCTAATAGCAAGATATATAGAATAACTAAGTTTAATTCTACAGAAGTATGTATTGGGCCCGTTCCTAAAACGCTAATAGATATTTGATGTTTTTAAAGAGATTTATTCATTTGTGCACGTGTTTTATTTGAAATCACGATGCAATTTAAAGATTTTTCTAATGCACGCAATGACCTTTTTAATGCTCCTGAAAAAGTTTATGCCATTTCATTTGGGCGCGAATAAAAAAGAAGGATAAATCGCAAAGATTAAGCTAGCGATAAGAGAATCCCTAAATTGCCTTAGTGTTATCAATATTAAGTATTTTACAATAATCTTAGTCAAAATCTTTCATTTTTGATCGATCAAATCGCATAATGCAACCAAAACTTGTTCAGAAATAACTGAAATTACTCAGCTCTGCCTGCCTCACTGACTACCTACAAAACCGTACTCAGTGCGTAAAAATTGGTGAGTTTACTAGTGAGGAAGAGGAGCTACCTTATGGGGTGCCACAAGACTCCATATTGTGGCCGACTCTCTTCAATATCTATGTCAATGACCTCTGCAAACTGAATATTCCACATTGCCAGATATATGCCTACGCAGATGATACAGCACTAGTCATAAATGGCCCAAACTGGGAGACAGTGCACTCTTTAGCAGAACAGGCCCTGCCAACAGTCAAGTCTTGGCTAGACTCTAATCTGCTGACGTTAAACTTAGAAAAGTCCAAATACCTACTTTTGATCTGAATTCATCCACTCTACCTTTAGATACTGAATCCTTAATCAAATTTCATACTTGCCAAACTGTATAGGAACGTACGTAGATTATAAGAAGATGAATTGACTGAATGCTTAATTTTACTCCAAAATTATCCAATACTAGCTGCTACCCGCGGCTTCGCCCGCGTAATATATAGCCTATGTCCTTCTCGGTACCCTAACCTATGTGTATGCAAAATTTCATGATAATCGGTTCAGTAGATTCGCACTCACTCACTTTCGCATTTATAATATTAGTTGGGATTGCCACAATTCCCTTTTTCCGGTTGTATGGAGACATGCGCGTCCAGGCGACTCTTAAACACACCATCATTTTAAGAAGATTATTATATGATACTAAATCTGGTGTTTTTCTACTATACCGTAACCTTCATTATCTAACACTACATAGGAAAAGAAAAAGTGTACTACACTTGTAAGACAACCAGTTTGTGACGTATCTAACAGTAGTTAAATATAGTACACTACACAGAGCACGAAATGCTGTAATGTCGGCATGTCAGCCCACGCCCGACTAGTAGACGAAAGTCGTACTTGGCCTGTTAGTTTGTGCTTAAAAAAGTAAAAATGCCCCAATGTGTTGTGATATGGTATGATAATTACAGTAAAAAGGTTGATAAACAAAATTCTAATTTAACCTATATCACACACAAGTGAAGAGAAAATTTTGAGGTTAGGTTTTTAGGTTTACTACTTAGACTTAGTAGTAGGTATATTCACTTTAAAAAACTTATAAACTTATTTTAGACTTAATTTTACATGATTTTTTTGCTGTTTTTGCTCGATAGTCTAATGTTGTATAGATAACCGTACGGGACCTTTCGTGCGCGAGTCTGACTCGCACTTGGCTGATTTTTACATTTCTACAATTTCTACGCCCTTTAGTAGCAACCGAGCGACAGTCACATTCCTTGCTCTAGTACACTCACTAAACACAACAAAGTTCCATGACTCACCAACAGCTGGACAACTGCGCAATGTTGACTGATCACATTTTGTGCTCTGTTTCTGAAGTTATTTTTCATTTTTTCATTCATTACAAGAAAGATGAAAACAGCAGATTTTTGCATTTCTATAATTACTTTGAATCCCACTCGGTACCGTCCCCTGATACGTTTTTTTCGTATATACATACATACTAATCACGTATTTTTCCCTTTCGGGGTAAACAGAGTCCAGGTCTATAAAACCTAAAGGCCACGCTTAGCTTATTGGTGGACATGTAGGTGGAGAATGGAAGCAAAATAATGATGGGTTGCTAGGCACATCCTCTATTGACTCGGTTTCTACTGACTTTTACGATCTGCGCGGGAGGGGAAGCCATCTACGTGTTTTTTTTTCTCCTAGTCCATCATGGAAGAGCATTTACTAAAGAAATGTGTTAAATAGGCATCTTCAGTAGCGCGCAAGCTACAATTCCTGCTCTGTAGTACAGTCGCTAAACACAACAAAGTTCCGTGAGTCACCAACAGCTGGACAACTGCGCAATGATAACTTATGATGTAGACCTACAATGAGCACTAATTGTACACTTGCGCTGATAAACTAATTACTAGAATGTAAACAATGTTTCGCATTGATAGCGATTATATTAATAAACCCCTATCCGATTCTTAAAGGGGTGACTCAGCCCGTCAATATGAGCAACTCTACCTATTACATCTTTACTGATTAAGAGCGTATCCTAGCAGTATTTTTTCATTACGGTTTTCATACAAATGTATTTCTCTCAATTCTTTTTTCATTAAAGCTAGTTCTAAAATAGGTATGCCCCAATTTTTTATATTTTTTTAAAAACCATTTCTCTATAAAAGATTTCTTTAAACAATTTTTTAGAAAAAAATAAAACAATAAGCCATACCTATTTTAGAAATAGATGTTATGAAAAAAAAAAATTCAACGACAAAATAGAGAAATACATGTGTGTGGAAAACATACAGCTAGGATACGCTCTTTAGAAACCGGCCAAATTATCGGGCGTTAAAGTCTTTCATTTGGGACCTCTAGGTGTTACGAAAGTACGAATACAACATTAAGAGTCGCCTGGACGTGCATTTCTCCATACAAACGGAAAAAGGGAATTGTGACAATATTTGATGTTTTTGGAAAATTAAACATTCATTCAATTAATCTCATTATAGTCTACGTACGTTCCTATACAGCTTGGTTAAAATACCAATGGTTTGAGAATTACAAGCCTTTTAAAATTTGTATGGAAATTTTTAGAGGCGTATAATTCTCAAACTATTGATAGTTTAACCAAACTGTTTAGGAACGTACATAGATTATAAGAAAATTAATTGATTGGATGCTTAATTTTACTCCAAAATTATCAAATATTGTCACAATTCCCTTTTTCCGTTTGTATGGAGACATGCGCGTCCAGGCGACTCTTAAGCTAAGCAGATAAATTTTAGTTCTAAGGGAGCTTATAATACTTTCATACAAATTTTAGGACGAACACATTTTTATGGGAATTTCACTTCTTTTTTCGAATTTACAGCGAAGTTCATCATTTGTTTTTTTATTTTTATTTAAAAAAATCGTTATCAATTTACAAAATACAACAAGTTTCAACTGCATAAAATGGTTGTGATAAACAAACACACATGTCAAATTTATAAGAGTACCATTTTTTGCAGTTCGATTACGAAGGCCTAAAACCATTCCCTTAGTTATTAAAAAATTATTGCCGTCTACAAATTTAAATCTAGCAAAAACAATGTTATGTTGAACACTTTTAATAATGAGGTGATAAAATAAACTGTAAACCGCATAGCGTTTATCAATTTCTCGCAACCGCATAATGAGTTAACTTGATACAGACAGATCGATAGTCTGGTAATGTGACTTTAGGAATACTTACTCACCAATTAACTTGAGCTACTCGTACGTTAGTAATTATACGGTGAGTAAATTAATAAATATAAATTTAACTAGGTATATATGTACGGACATATCACACAGATTGAGCTAGCCCCAACGTAAGTTCTTTAGTAAGACTTGTGTTATGGGATACAAACTCAACGATACTATATTTTATAAAAAATACATATATAACATCCAAGACACAGGTCAATCTGAAAAAAAAAATTTTTTCATCTTGACCTGACTGGGGATCGATCCCGGGACCATCCGTGTTACAGGCCGGCGTGTTGACCGCTGCGCCACGGAGCTCGTCAATTGACCCTCGACATAAATAGGTGGGTACCTATCTTTTAACATGATTATTATCTGTACGAAAAAATAATAGAAATCTTAAAATTTTTCATAGTAGTCTAAATCAGATCAACGAAAAGAGTATTTGGTTGTTTTGCCCCGTAGTCCGAATCAACTTATTCCAAATATACCTCGGGCCATCAATATACAATAATAACATGCAAATGGTCTTATTAAAAATAGTACTTGGATGATTCGCACCATGACTCGAATCACACATAGTGCGAAATTTCTCGACGAAACGAGACGAAAAAATTTTTTTTTAAATCTATGGACTCCTCTTTGGCACCTTCCATGAACTTTTAATACGACCCAAGCGGAAACAAATAACATAAGTTCTTTTAAATGCTAACGACACAAAACGAAGCGACATGCACTTACAGCTGTAAAAATTGCATTCAAAGTAGGTGCATTTTGTCCACAAAGGTTTTGTCGTCTGGGTTTTTATTTATATTATTTTAACCTACTTAAAAACAAAGAAAAAGTATTACTAATATGAAATATTCCGCAATGTTATCGAGTATTCGAGTATCAAGTGAAGTGATTAGAATTATAAAAATAAAACACTTTCTTTCAAAGGCAAATGCGCGGAGTAACCTAGTTTTTTTTTATTATGATAGGTAGGTATTAGCTTTGTTCTTTTGTTTGTTATTAAAAAAAAAATACAACGATACAGATTTACAAAATTCTTTCGCTAATAGAGAACGTAATCTCAAAGGCAAAATTTCAATTTAAAAATCCATAATATAATAAGCAATAATACCTACTATGTAGTAACACCGGTCTTTTTGAAGTGAATACTGGGAACTAACCGCATAACAATTAATTCGAAAAATGTATTGTTTTATATTTTAATTAAATTTTCCTCCTAACTACGAGAGAGTACTTAATAACTTTATGTATTGTTGCAAATGAGAGTAAATTGTTGTTTCATAGAAAAAAATCCGTTCACATCTTATTATTTTATATTTATTTGTACCATGTGGTCCCAACCAATAATTCGTACAAATGTTTTCTTATGTTTTCACGATTGTTACACATTTAAATAAAATTATTTTAATACGGTTTTTATCGCGTTTATTACATTATTTATATACTCCCACTTTACATATATTTATATTTCATTATTTTTTTCTATCACTTTTTTGGCATAACTATTATACATACTCATACCAAATAATAGCAAAATAAAGGGTGGCGCTAATTTTGCTGATCTAAGTTTCTAAAGATTTACTTACAAGGAAAAGATAATAAAACTGTGTGTCTCATAAACTTACATATAAGTCACATTACCATAAAATTTATTTACTTTACAAAATAATTGCTACAAAATTATCCGAGGTGCGGTAACTATTAATAATCGAATTAAGGCTATACGAGCCGATTAAACGCCTACACGTTAAGTAAAATGTCAACTCTCAAGTTGAGGTTGCATGTCCACTTTTTAGTGTAAATGTCAAAAGTGTATATACTGAGCGACACCAGTCATATTCATATCGGTTCCGCAGAACTCTGACACCAGGGTGTGCATGGTCGACCGACCGTGTCACCTACACGAAATGATGACCAGTCATATCATCCAGCAACACCATCATTATAAATAAATAAATAAATAATAATAATAAATAAATAAATATATACGGACAAATCACACAGATTGAGCTAGCCCCAAAGTAAGTTCGAGACTTGTGTTATGGGATACTAACTCAACGTAAGTATCTATTATAAAATATAGTGTATTTTATAATAGATACTTATATAGATAAACTTCCAAGACCCAGGTCAATCTGAAAAAGATCGTTTTCTATCTTGACCTGACCGGGGATCGAACCCGGGACCATCCGTGTCGCAGACAGGCGTGTTGACCTCGTCATTATCATCATCATCATCAGCAAACATAAGATAAGACTTAAAGAACACTTAGGCATTTGAAATATTTAACTAAATAGGCCTTTTATTTAATACTATAAATCCTCAGTTAGCCACCGTACTTACCGCCAAAGTTAGTCGGAGTTTTATTTTAAATTTTCGAAAAGTGGATATTTACGGCTCCCTGGAGAGCTATTGTTTTTAGATTTAACATTGAAAATTCTCGTAAAGTACTCGGGCTATGAAATGTTTTCTTTAATTTTATGATATATGACCTTTGCTCGAGACAGCCCATCAATATGAACAACTTGCAATGAGCCTACTGCTGGAAAATTAAAAAAAAAATCGCTATTCCCACACAAAAGCAATACCGGTCGGGCAATTTGTATGTAAATGTTAATATTTTTTTTTCGAATTTTCAGCATTAGTCTCATTAACATAGTTGTTTTTATCGACAGGCTAAATTGCTCCTTTAAGGATTAGACAGGGTTTTATATAAAGCTTTGAAATATTGAGAATAATTGAGAATAATATCGAGCTCCGTGGCGCAGTGGTCAACACGCCAGCCTGCGACACGGAGGTCCCGGGTTCGATCCCCGGTCAGGTCAAGATGGAAAATAATCTTTTTCAGATTGACCTGGGTCTTGGATGTTTATCTATATAAGTATATATTATAAAATATAGTATCGTTGAGTGAGTATCCCACGACACAAGTTCACAACTTACTGTGGGGCTAGCTCAATTTGTGTGATATGTCCCTATATATTTATTTATTTATTGTTCCACGTCATGAATTAGTACATATTTTAAGAAAGGTGCCTATACTCCTCTAAGTTACCTTACACTTTGTAAAAAAAAAAACTCTTTACATTAACTTAATACTTACATATACATATTATCACGTCTTTATCCCTAGTGGGGTAGTCAGAGCCGAAAGTTATAAGACTTGGCCAAAAATCTAAGGAATCCTTAGAAGGAATCACATCAATAGGCGATGGGGCAAACTTTATACAATAAGGTAATTTAGTAATATTGCTGCTTTGGTGAGAGAACTCTCAAGAGCTTCATAAATTAAACAGCAATGTACAGAGAGTCGTAACAAATTATCATCGGTGATCATGTAGAGAGGGTATATCATAATGTTGTGAGAAATATTTACCCCAAGAGTTTACCACTAACACACTCGTGAAATAGGTAACAGCGGCTTTTATTCCATCATCCATCATCATCAGGTCTTTTTAAGTCTCCACTGCAGGAGCATGGCTCTCTTTGTACTACCAGAGCCATATATTGGTCAGAGCAGTCAAAAGATTTGGCTTACACACTCTCCACGCTGGCCAAACGGGCTGGTGAGGTCTCTTTGATGTTTTTAAGCTTTGTTTAACTTTTGTTTCCTAAGTTTCCTTCTACAACATTCACGGGAAGACTTGTAGTGGTCCTATTCTACTCTGCCGGGAACCACACGGCTATTATTCAAATATAACTAATCCCTAGCCAGCCAGCAGTACTTACCGGTGTAGTCATTCGGACTTTTATTTTAAATTTTCGAGAAGTGGATATCTACGACTCCCCAAGGAGCTATTGTTTTAAGATTTAGAATTGAAAACTCTCGTGAATCATTTACTTTGGCTATGAATGGTTTATTTCTTAAATTTTGGCCATGTTCAGTATGCCGGCTCTGACTGTATTGTAATCTGACAGAACTTTTAAATTTCCAAAGTGAGAGGTTATAAATTTCAAAAAGCAGTGGCTCATTCACACTTTCAACAAAAATTGTGTTGAGCGAGAAATAGTTTTTAAGCAAATGTGACTTTGACATTAATACAAAAATTATGAAAAACAAAGTTATTTCTGCGGACGCAAATGATAGTGGTATTTTGTAGGTGTAGATAATTGGTACGTTAAGTGGATACCCTAAGCTACGCTTGCTATTACGGGACCCTATATAGGCAAGTCCGACTCGCACTTGGCCACTTTTTCACTTTCGAGAAACCGCATAAGGCTGCCTTTCCCCAGAAGTGGAGCTAGGTGGCCGAGCTGTGATCGGGGTCATCATCATTTCGTGTAGGTGACACGGTCAGTCGACCATGTGCACCCTGGTGTCAGAGTTCTTCGAAACCGCCTCTCGGCCTCTGACGTGGTTCCTTTAACGACTACCAGATGGCAGCCGGGACCACCGGCTTAACGTGCCTTCCGAAGCACGGAATCATCTTTATTATCAGACAATCAGGTGATTCATGCCTGCAATGTCCTAACCAAACTAGAAACAACTTAACAAAGTATGCTTCCCGTGGGAATCGAACCCACGACCCCCGGGTCAACAAAGCAAACGTCTTAACCACTGGACCACGGAGGCAGTGATCGGGGTGAAAATCCACCAATGGAATAGCAGAAAATTTTCCTAGGCTAGTTTCTTCGGTCAAAATAATAATACTTAAATCAATCCGCCAGATTTTCAAAAAATATTGGACACGTATTTTATAAATGTCAAAGATAGAACGTGTCAAAGTTCATGAGTGGGGGCTTGTGACATCACAGGCCACTAAAAAGTGTACTGGCTAGTGACGTTACACACAATTTTAACGGGCTATATTTTTGTAATTTTTTGTTTAATTGACAAAAGAAAAAACACGTGTCAAATATTTTTTGATAATCTAACTAACGGACTAAATATATATATTTTTTTTAGGAAAATAGCCCATTGCGGAAAATTTCCTAGGCTAGTTTCTTGGGTCAAAATAATAATACTGAAATCAGTCTACCAGGTACATTATCAAAAAATATTGGACACGTTTTTTTCCTTCCTTAATTAAACAATAAATGACAAATATAAAGCGCATCAAAGTTCAGGAGTGGGGCCAGTAAAAAGTGTATCGGACAGTGACGTCATACGGAATTTTAACGGGCTTTATCTTTGTTTAAAAAAAGTGTGTCAATCTAACTAACGGAATATTTGATTGTGATTATAAGAAACTAGCCATTTTTTCGCTGACGGCTCCGTAGACAGTTAGGGTAAAACATATGATTTTTAGACAAATGAGTTAAAATTGAGATAAGACTAAAGTTATTGACACTGTGTTAAGATCAACTCTTACGAATTGGATGAATCACTGCAATTTTAAATGCATTCGAAAAAAGAACCGCCGAGAAACAAAGATTAAATATGTGCGTAAGAATGGAAAAGGCAATTTTGCATGTATCTTTTAGCAATTTAGATGAGATTCCGTCAAAATAACAAGCAGTCGAATTCTTTAAATTAAAGTTTATTTTTTCCTTTTTAGAATTCGTTCTTCTTTAACCAAAAGTCAGGTAGTTGAGAATATATTTTACTCTCAACTTCCTATTTATTAGTATTCAGTGTTCTGGACTGTGAAACTAAGGCAGATTTGACGAGATTTCTGGTTTTTATACACAGCGACTGTCGTCTGTCTAATAACTAGTGTTCTG
This sequence comes from Rhodophaea formosa, assembly GCA_963082605.1. Taxonomy (NCBI): domain Eukaryota; kingdom Metazoa; phylum Arthropoda; class Insecta; order Lepidoptera; family Pyralidae; genus Rhodophaea; species Rhodophaea formosa. The sequence goes on from OY720220.1 coordinate 18,009,161, forward strand.
TTAAATTCTGACAACAATTGCGTGTCTCTATTTACGGAAGACGGAGTTAATAACTTGTAAACATGTTGTTAAACAAAACAACCGCGAAACCGCAATAGTTATTCACGAGTAATATAATCCCCTATGAAGTGACCAGGTATGCAAATTTACAATTTATGAAGGTTTATTTATTTTTCAGTGAATGATGTCAAGTTACCTGAATGACCAACCCAGAAAGAAGGTAATATTATTCGTACGTATGCATATACGAGTATCATCATCAGGTTCTTTTTTAGTCTCCATTGTAGGAGCACGACCCTCTCTGAACTACCAGAGCCATATATAGCCAGAGCAGTCAGAGCATTTATCCTACACTCTCCGTGCTGGCGAGATGATTTGGAGAGGACATTTCAATATTGTCCTACATATTACCTGGGTGGCTAAACATGACCATAAGAAAATTTGACGATTTTGTTTGGGTTCCCAAAATTGGTTACATAGAAAAAGTTGTTCATATTGGCCGTCTGAGAAACCGCTTTAGGGAATATCAAGGGTCACTTTACACGCTGGATATATGTATGTACAGTAGTATCACGTTAAAAATCGCATCGGGATTATTCAATAGTGCAGAAAAGCGCAACCTACCGCCGAATGAAAACATCAATGAAATAACGAACTTATTGCTACTACATAAGATTTGAAATCCATAAACAACAGGTCTCGTGCTATATCACTCGCAATACTCGTACGACTGTCGGGAGTAGTCGAGACGCCGCACGGCACGTACACATCAGCCAATAGCGGACGGGTATTTTCGCGGCATGCAGAAATTTTACTTCTGCGCAGGTACATCAGCGTAACTTATAAATGTGGTTGTACTGTAAGTATGTCTGATCCATTTTTGCCTTCTATAGCTTAATGACTTGATCGATTTTAACGTACGCTATCACTAAATTTGTATTTTTTCCCGAAGTGGCTATGTCTCATCATCAAAAAAACAATATGGCGGACATAAACTGTCAAAAATAGCCAATTTTTTTATTATAAATAATGCAATTTATTCTCTAGATCGTTAATTTATTTAACATTTTGGCTGTGGATGGAGAAGCAAAACAACCCATTATGCACAGCAAGTGGTACTTATTTTTATATACAATGGAAATTATTTGTAAGTTTGTTTGATCAGCTGCAAGATTCCTAGAAATACATTGTTTACTAGGAAGCAAATTATTAAAATTTTATACACTATAAAACTACGCATTATATTATTAATTGTTTACCCAATAAAATAGCGTAAGTATTTATTCGAATACTTGATTTAACCGCAAAGAAACTTGGCACAGTATATTGATACTGAGTCATGAATGTCATGATGATGAATGATGATGAAATTGTTATTATATTAAATATCTTCTGTGGTTGTCAGGGAGAAAAAAAACACACACACAAAAGGTATCCGGATTTTTAGGGTTCCGTAGCCGTAGCCGAATGGCAACAAAAATTGAATCCTCATATATTTGTCACATCTGTCTGTCTATCCAATGTCACAATCGTTTTGGCTACGCAGGCCATACAGTAAAAATTTGGTACGTACGTGTATTCTGTAATCAGCCTCACGGATAATATAAAAAAATTAAAAAGAAGATTAAATGAGGCTCCCCATACATAAAGTTTGATCAAAGAAACAGCCGTCCTGCCAGCTTTTTGGGCACGATGCCCAGTAGTGTATCTAGAGATTTTAGTTGTGGTAGAGCCAGGTTACCGGCGAAAATCACTTTTGCTGGTAGCATGAATGGGCCGGCTCGTCCGGGGAAGTACCACACTCTCACAGAAAATCGACGTTTGAGTAGTAGCTTTACAGCTTCTATGCTTCGTTCGGTGAGTGAGAGCGCCGGAGGCCTATCCCCCCTCGTGGGCCTTCAAAAATAAAAGGCTGGCAACGCTTTTGTCTAACCCCTGGTTTGACAAAAGCGTTGCCAGCCTTCACCGCTGCCCATGGACATTAGTCCTTAGGCAGCGGTGATCACTTACCATCAGGTTTTGCCGTCCTATAACATAAAAAAAAGAGAAAGGCTATAATTTGATTTGCAAAATATATATTTTTACGTATCTTGTTTATTTTATTTATTGGTTTCATTGATAAGTAGTAAGTAATTTTATGATCGTTTGTATAATAGTTAAATTGAAATCCATTATAACGCGAATTATAACGTTTGTAATGTATACAGAATAAACATAATATCCATATAATTCGTGTGTTCAATGGACTAATATTACCACCCGTAACCGATATTGAGTTCTGGCAATACAATCAGTAATTGGTGGTATTTATTCGAAGGGGATCGGGATCAAACGACACAAGAACATGGCGTGTGCATTGGAAATGCACCGTCAGCGTATTATGATACCGCAAAGGCGTATATTTGGTACCGACAGCAAAAAAAACTTCTGCGATGGAACAAAACATCGTATGAAACACTAGTGTATTCTTTGCTAGTGTGAAAAGGAGCTTGTATTGAAATATTATTATATTTGTATTTTCTGTGATTTATATAGAAGTTTGATTTTTTGTCACTTTAGGATTGACAATACAAGTGGTTTCTCGACTCGAGTTGCTTAACATGCATTTACGTTTTACGTTTTTACCCGACTGAGCCATCCAGAAAGAGGATAATGTTTGTACATTATGTAAAATGCCTGTTTCATTGAAGCCTCAACATCTTGATTGATTTTGAAATACGAGGTGTCGTTAGGTTTGTATTTTTCCCCAAAATGTCATTGACCACGTGACGTCAATAAAAATCAATATCGTGGACGTAAACTGTCAAATAGGGCAAAAACGTTTTTTGTATTTTAGGATAATGCAAATTGTTAATTCTTACAATAACTAGGTTATGAAAAACTTGAAGAATTGAGAAAGAACATTAATAATTAAATATATAAATAAATATATACGGACAAATCACACAGATTAAGCTAGCCCCAAAGTAAGTTCGAGACTTGTGATATGGGATACTAACTCAACGATACTATATTTTATAAGAGAATACTTATATAGATAAACATCCAAGACCCAGGTCAATCTGCAAAAGATCATTTTCCATCTTGACCTGACCGGGGATCGAACCCGGGACCATCCGTGTCGCAGACAGGCTTGTTGACCGCTGCGCCACGGAGCTCGTCTACATTATTCTACGTCTACTATTACATAGTTCTAAGAAATAATGACAGCCTCCGTGGTGCATAATTTTTACAGGTCTTTGTCTAAGGTTTTGAAGCTACTAATTATGAGGATTAGCTTCAGGCAGGTAGCCAGCTATAAAAACATAGCCAAATTATATTAAAGCACTGATGTCATGATAGCGCATCCCGGGCTATGACTCATCACATCTGAGGTAAAGATTTTTTCAGGGTCGGCAACGCACGAGTAGCACCCTTGGTATTTGCAGGCATCATCATCATCATCATCAGGTCTGTCTAGTCTCCACTGCAGGAGCACGACCCTCTCTGTACTAACAGAGCCATATATTAGCTTGAGTAGTCAGAGGATTTGGCCTACACTCTCCACGCTGGCCAGACGGGTTGGAGAGGTCTCTATGATGTTAATAAGCTTAGTTTAGCTTGTTTTCCCTTAGTCGCTTTTTACGATATCCACGGGATGACTTGGAGTGGTCCTATTCTACTCTGCCGGGAACCACACGGCGCAGGTAGGCTATGGTATCCGCTTTCCATCAGACGGGCCGTATGCCTGTTTTCCCTATTGATAAAAAAGCAACCAAGAAAAATAACTTTTTTTCTATCCGTACAGGGTTGTATTGCATACTATACAAATATATAACTACGATCGCTTGCCGCTTGCCACTAACGAGTCGCCGGACTATGTATCGTCGGTCACGCTGTACCCTATTGGTTTTACTGGAATCACGTTACTTTAATTACTCAGAATCACATCTACATCCCTAGCGGGGAAGACAAAGTCAAAGATTGCTCAGAATGAATGAATAAATAAAAAGCCATTTATCGACATACTTCACGAATCACGTTACTATAATTACTCAGAATCACACATTCATTGTGCCGTGTGGTTACCCGCAGAGTAGAATAGGACCACTCCAAGTCTTACCGTGGATGTCGTTGAAGGCGACTTAGAAAACACAAGCTAAACTATTTCAATGTACGTTGGCCGAATTTGATAGAGCAGTAATGACATATCAAATGTAATTAATATGATACTAAATTTTTCTCATGTTATGTATTGGCTAGTCTGTAAGGTGACATGATGATATGAAATAAATAAAAAAATAAATAAAAATAAATAAACAAAACTTGTGAATATCAAAGAGACCCCTCCAACCCGTCCCGCCAGCGTGGATAGTGTACAGGTGTTGGTCCTCTGACTGGTCTGGCTAATATATGGCTCTGGTAGTACAGAAGAGGTCATGATCCTGCAGTGGAGACTAAAAAAGACCTGATGATGATGATACCCAATGCCATGCCCGCTACCAGTGAACAGGCAGTTGTGGCATCTTATATAAATAAATAAATAAAATAAATATATACGGACAAATCATACAGATTGAGCTAGCCCCAAAGTAAGTTTTTAAGAAAGACTTGTGTTATGGAATACTAACTCAACGATACTATATTTTATAACAAATACATATATAGATAAACATCCAAGACCCAGGTCAATCTGAAAAAGATCGTTTTCCATCATGATCTGACCGGGGATTGAACCCGGGACCCCCGTGTCGCAGGCTGGCGTGGTAACCGCTGCGCCACGGAGCTCGTCTTGTGTGATATCTACGCAATCCATCGAGGATATTGAGGGTTTCAATTGTACATTTTGAGGTACAGAACCCTTAAAACGTAGAGTGTATCACCTGCTTCGCTTCCCGCAAAGATTGTAAAAGCCGAACAAGGGAGTTAGCGACAATTTCAGGAATCTAGTTAGAAGGCAATGCGGCTAGCAGCCCATCACTATTTTAATTGCGTTTTCCACCTACACGTCCTGAAAATGATACGCGTAGCTTTTAGGTCAAAGACCTGGGCTCTGTCTAACCTGCAAGGAAAAAGATATGTTAATAGTTACTTTACGTTACAGAACTACCGATTATTTCCATGTCAACTCATAGTAGGTAGCATTTATGTAATAGTTAGATTAGCGTAATAGGGTGTATGCACGTAATTTTTTATTTGCTTAGTATAATCCTTAATAACCACAGTAAAAAAAATATGAAAGAACTTTTAAAATATCTTAATTAACGACGAAGATGTGAAACTTTAAAGTTTAAATAAGAAAGAGAAGTCCGATATGGACTAGTGACGTCATAGTCTATGCCATGCATACATTTGCCGTATAAAATAGTTTTTTCGCGAGTGAGATAGACATATTTCCATAAAAATAATTTTTCTCGTTCGTTTTTCAACCAAATTTTATTCTGTTTTCACTTTCAGTACTTTACTATTGAATATTTTTGGATAAACTGGTAAGATAACAGATACTTTTTTCATGCATATTCCCTATTGAGTAAAACGTTTAAAAAATTAGTGCAGTTGTAATTTTCCCTTTGCAACGTATTATTAAGGTCTAAGGTGTTGTTCATACTATCATCATCATCAGGTCATTTTTAGTCTCCACTGCAGGAGCCCGAGCCTCTCTTTACTACTAGAGCCATATATTATTAGCCAGAGATGTAAGAGGATTTGGCCTACACTCTCCACGTTGATACGGGTTGGAGAGGTCTCTTTGATGTTCAAAGCTTTTGTTAATAAATAAATAAATAATAAATAAATAAATATATAGGGACATATCACACAAATTGAGCTAGCCCCACAGTAAGTTGTGAACTTGTGTCGCAGGATACTAACTCAACGATACTATATTTTATAACATATACTTATTATAGATAAACATCCAAGACCCAGGTCACTCTGAAAAAGATCGTTTTCCATCATGACCTGACCGGGGATCGAACCCGGGACCCCCGTGTCGCAGGCTAGCGTGTTGACCGCTACGCCACGGAGCTCGCTAGCTTGTGTTTCCTAAGTCACTTTCTACGACATCCACGGGAAGACTTGGAGTGGTCCTATTCTACTCTGCCGGTAACCAACGACACCTTTCATACATTTCATACATGGCCTTTACGTTACGCATGTAAGTGGGCTTGTAGTTGGAGAAATGAATCATTATAGTGATGGGTTGTGCTAGTTGCATCACCTATTGACACAATTCCTCACGCCCATTCCCTCGATCGGCTTTTACGATCTGTGCGGAAAGAGAATTAGCTCGTACATTCTACAACTTTTCTTTTTTTTACTATGATTTTTCTTTTCGCACAGACCAGCGTGGAAGAATTCATTTCTATTCCAGGGTCTAATGTTATCTTAAACAATACATAGCCCACTGGTTTCCACTCAAAAAAGACAATATGAACACATCTTAAGTCTTATCTCGACAATTACTGCTTTATCCTCAAGAGCGCTCATCACGCCATTTTTTTCTAAGAAAGAGTCGAGTAAGATGTTTTACCTTAACTGAAATTTGTAGGAATAACGTTGTGACGAATTGATGATTAATTTTGAGACGGTAAACCACACGTCTTCCATAGCAATTTATTGTAAAAGAGACTTTATGTCGACGTGATAGGGGTTGGTTGTTTACTCGTCATGTGTAATTCTTTTAAAAACTAAATTTAAGCTTTTATTACAATTTGTTACCAAGACTGTCCTCATCCTAACCCTAGTCCTAACTACTATTATAAATGCGAAAGTGAGTTTGTTTGTGGTACTTTCACGCGCTGTATCTATTGAACTGATCACCATGAAACTTTGCATACACATAGGTTAGGGTACTGAAAAGAACAAAAAAAAATTGACTGTGAGTGTGGTTTATTATACATTGGGCAAACAAAGAGAAGCATCGGTTTCCGTATAAAAGAACATATTGCTGACATGAAGCAAAGGCGCTCAACGAAGTCTGCAGTCTGTGAACATGCCCTAGACAAACCCAACCATTATATGCATTTTGATAATCCTCAAGTCCTTGCAAAAGAAAACAGATACATTCCAAGAATGCTTCTTGAGGCTATTGAAATTAAAAAACATCCTAATGAAACAATCAAAACATCCAAAACGAAAAAGAAGCAAATGAAATTAAATTCTTAGGTATTACAATAGATAACCAGTGTAACTGGAAAAAACATATAAATAACATTTGCACTAAGATAAATCGTTTTACTTATGCACTATGGAGATTAGCAAAACAAGTGAATCAAAAAGCGGCACTCACAGCATATCATGGGTATGTTAATTCACATCTAAAATATGGGATTCCTCTATGGGGAAATTCTGTAGATATAAATAGAGTTTTTATATCACAGAAGAAATGTATTCGTGGAATATGCGGTGTCTCTCCAATGACCTCTTGTAAACCCCTTTTTCAGAAATTAAATTTATTAACGGTCCCATGCATATATATTTTTGAGTGCTGTGTATTTGTGAAAAGCCATCCACATTTGTTTAAACTGAAAGACGACTATATAAAGCACACAAAACCATCTAGATATCCCAATAATCTACTGTTACCCTGTACGAAAACAAAATATTATCAAAGAAACAGTTACTATAGCTGCATAATTTTTTTCAATAAACTTCCAGAAAACTTAAAGGAATTAAAATTAAACTCATTTAAAACTCAACTTTATAAACTACTCAAAGACAGATGTTTTTACAGTGTTCAGGAATTTTTAAATTTCAAATGGAGTGGAACTGTAGTTCATAATAATTACTGACATAATTATACTTATTGACTATACTAATGATAAATTATTATTGCATGATTTTTCCTGATAATTGTTTGAATATTGTTAACTTTAAAAATATACTTAGATACTATATTTGCACGCCGTCAATGGCTGAATGTATAGGACTATAAATTAATCTATATAATAACTATATTTCACTCATTCAATGCAAATAAATTTCATTTCATTTCATTTCATTTCATAATTTCAATAGAGAGGATGGTTGGCAGTTACCACCAGCTTGGGATCCAGTCATCAATTTAATCAAATCTCAAGCTAAGCAGAAGACTGCAAGACCTTCAGACACCGTGAGCTAATACTGCGTACATCCGAAACGTTATCAATAAATATTTTAGGCGGTAGATTTTGCAGTTCTTATAAATTCCTAGACAAATGTCAACTTAGTCTACCTGCGACTACGAACACTGTAAAGTGCTCGAAACGTTAGGTGTATAAATAATGTAATAAACGCGATAAAACCGTATTAAAATAATTTTATTGAAAAAAAATGTTCTTCTTCTTTCTCATCCCTAATTCATCCGAATAAGTAGCATCTCAAATTATCACGTTGACCCGATTTCCCCAGTCCAACAAACTCATACCGTTCCCTTGTTTAATAATTTTCAACCCCTAAGGGGGTGAAACGGGAGTCCAAAATGTATTAAACGCGACCAAAGCCAAGGGCAAATGTATGTTCTCAGTAATAATTCAAATCGCAACTATTCCAACTAATATTATAAATGCGAAAGAGAGTTTGTTTGTTTATTTGTTTGTTTGTTACGCTTTCCCGCCGTATCTACTGAACCGATCATCATGAAATTTTGCATACACTTAAGTTAGGGTACCAAGATAGACATAGGCTATATATTATGCGGGCAAAGACGCGGGTAAGAGCTAGTTTTCTTATGAAACGTAAATCCCAATCCCATCCCAATCCCAACTAATATTATAAATGCGAAAGTGAGTTTGTTTGTTTGTTTTTTTATTTGTTTGTTTGTTTGTTACGCTTTCCCGCAGTATCTACTAAACCGATCTTCATGAAAGTTTGCATACACATAGGTTAGGGTACAGAGAAGGACATAGGCTATATATTGTGCGTGCGAAGCCGCAGGTAACAGCTAGTTTTCTTATGAAACGTAAAAATGCTAACAATCTGTATTGTATGTTTATTACAACTAGCTTACGGCCGTGTGAGTGTCAATCTCTTGGAAATAGTACTTCTTTCCGTGGTGGAAGTTAGCCTATCTCTAGGCTACCTAGTCCTTCTCCTTTCTATAGACAACGTGAATGCAAAATTTCACGATGATCGGTTCAGTAGTTAGGGCGTGAAAGCGTAAAAAACAAACAACACTTTTGAATTTATAATTAGTCGGGATTGTTAGATGTTATCGGGACTGTCCTCATACATAATTAAGATACATCAAAAAGTTAATTTTCGGAAACCCGTGATGATTTACTTGAAAATAATTTACCTTGTGCAAGCCACTGTTTTCATAAAATTTCTTTGAAACTCATTAATTACACATAACACAAACTGTTGGGTATTTTGCACGGCTTACGTCACAAAGAATGGCTGTTCATTTGGAATGTTGATATTGATGAGAAGTTATACCAAAAAGCCGTGTGGTTTCCGGCAGAGTAGAACTGGACCACTCCAAGTCTTCCCGTGGATGACGTAGAAGGCGACTTAATAAATACAAGCTAAACAAAGGATAAAACATAAAAAATAAATAAAATAAATAAATTTAAAGGGACTCATCACACAAATTGAGCTAGCCCCACACTAAATTGTGAACTTGTGTCGTGGGATACTAACTCAACGATACTATATTTTATAATTTTATACTATATACTTATATAGGATAAACTTCCAAGACCCAGGCCAATCTGAAAAAGATCGTTTTCCATCTTGACCTGGCCGGGGATCAAACCCGGGACCTCCGTATCGCAGGCTGGCGTGTTAACCACTGCGCCACGGAGCTCAACCTTTCCGTCTGGCCAGGGTGGAGAGTGTAGTTCAAACCCTCTTGGTTTCTCCTCAAATCCTCTTGGCTTTGGTAGTGCAGAGAGGGTCGTGCTCCTGCAGTGGAGACTAACAGAAACCTGATGATATACCAAAAATACCATAAGTGATTTATTTCCGAAGTATTGAATTTGATTTTTTATTTTAGCTTAAAAACCAATTGAAATGACCTGGTGGCGTTAGCTGGATGATTTATACCTCTTAATAGCTGAAAACATTGGTTTAAATGACTTAGTGTTATTTAGTTATTTATAATATCTAGTAGGCATCTAACATAACTTATTGTTATGACAACAGAGTCCAACGGCTCAATGTGCCTTCCGAAGCAAATTGGAATTGGAAACCGCTTGCGGTCTATACCTCTTAATAGCTTTAAACATTGGTTTAAATGACTGAGTGTTATTAAGTTATTTATAATATATGGTAGGCATCTAATATAACTTATTGACTTTAATGTAATAATGACAACAGAGACCAACGGCTTAACGTGCCTTCCGAAGCAAAGTGGAATTGGAAACCGCTTGCGGTCAACCATCCCCGTGGGGACCACGCCTAGGGTTGTTTAACACGCGAATGCGCTAATAATAGATACCTTCACTGAGCTATCAAGCTTCTAACATGATTTTATCATAAGATTAATTGTTTTCTTGCAATTTCGTCTGTGTAAATGATAGCCTATGTTACTTGCTAATGACGTAGCTTTCTATTTCCGTTGACAAAAGATTTTTTAAAGTCAGTCCTGCAGTTTTTGGGTTAATCCATTACAAACGAACATACAAATTTTATCTCTTGATAATATTTTGAACGAGAGTTAATCTTTGCCTCACATTATTTAAAAATACACCATATTTAAATAAAAATGCACTAAACTACCACTTCTGAATCTACCATTAAAAAGTTATTACACTTAACTGCTTCTGAGGTAGCCCGAAATTCTTTATTACACCACCAGCTAATAAATTTGGTCATCAACACTGAAGGTTAACGCAAGAACGGACATTAAAAATTATCGTATCCTATAACTATTTTTAATAAAACCCTCTTAAAAGGCGACGCAGCCAGTTGATACGAACCACTTTTTCTAAGTGATTAATACTAGTAATTCTAATAAAAATATAACATTTTCATAATAATTTCCTGGCCGTCTGAACAAGTTTGTGTGGAAATGGTAATTATTTTAGAATTTCAAGCGTTAGTCCTGCAGGAAAAGTTGTTCATAATGACGGGTTGAGTTGTCCCTTTAAGCATCGGACAGAGTTTCATCAACATATTGAATTATTATGATCTCACCACGCCATAATCTAATTAAATATTAGAGATAAGAAGATCCGAAGAACTAGCTACGCAGAATAGCTTATTGAAGTAGCAATAAGCGCGGTACATGTTGATAGGGCTGAAAATTTCTCGAATAGCAACCGAAACCAGGCAAGCGCAGCATTGGACATCCACTGACCAGGTGGTCAGACCTGATATGACATTGGTCATATCAGGTCAGGATAATGATGATAATGAATGATGATGAAACAAGGCAAATGTATCATGCCTAAATGTATTACGATATATCAGGCTAAAAATTTTAACGGAGAAGTAAAAAACTTTTATTTTTTTATTCTATCGCACTAGGTACATAAAATTGTATTGTTCTCAAAGGATTGACAGTAACGCGAGCAGAGCTACTGGCAAAAGCTAGTTATTGAATAAAAGAAGAATAACGTGATATATATTTACACTCACATACAATCAACGACAAACTAAAATATTTGAATGTCACCTCTATGATCATTAAACATCTAGTAGCTATCAAAATATAATTAGAAGTAAAGCTAAGCGTTTACGGTGACTTAAGAAAAAATATATTTAAGAGTGCATAGCAACCAAGTTGAATGTAATTATATCATATTTAATTTGTTAGAAATATTAAATATTTGAATAAAGATATAGGTAAATAAATATAGAAAAATCACACAGTTTGAGCTAGCCCGTGGCCCGTGGCCGAGTCTTGTATTGTGGGAACTAACTCAACGATTCTATATTTTATAACAAATACCTTTTGGAATATTTTTAGAAAATCTGTGAAATTAATTAATGTTTTGGTAATCTTTTCAAAGTATTAAAGTATTCGGTACTTAGTACCAACTACGAATTTGTCCCAGTCGCTGTTGAAACAGCTGGCCCGTGGTGCGCCGAAGCCAAATCATTCATTCGAGAGATAGGGCGCCGTTTGAGGGACAAAGGTTGCGACCACCGCTCCGGATGGTATCTGATCCAAAGGATATCCATTGCCATTCAAAGAGGCAACGCGGCTAGCGTGATGGGTACCTTTGAGCCGGGCACCATCCGGGGTGGCATATTTGATTAATTTTTTTGTTAGTTTTAGGTTTTTTTTTTCATTATTTAGTTCTGAATTTTCTTACCTTTTAGTTAAGTATAGGTTTAATGTTTTAGTTACGTATATAGAAATATTTTTGTTACTTGTTTATTTAAAATTAAAAACAATTATTATCTTTTCAATACAAATAATAATATACGATATGTACAAAATAGCTATATACATCATCATCGTCAGGTCTTTATAGTCTCCACTGCAGGAGCACGACCCTCTCTGTACTACTAGAGCCATATATTAGTCAAAGCAGTCAGAGGATCTAGCTTACACTCTCCACGCTGTCCAGACGGGATGGAGAGGTCTCTTTGACGTTTATAAGCTTTGTTTAGCTTGTGTTTCCCAAGTCGCCTTTTACGACATCCACGGGAAGACTTGGAGTGGTCCTATTCTACTCTGCCGGGAACCACACGGCATAGCTCGTCAGCTATATACGCAAATTCGTAAAAATTTACAAGAATTAGTCATTTATTATTTAATACCTATTAGAGGTATTCAAAGATTTGGCACCTAATGACGCCGACAAGTGCCTAGTTCTTAAAAATACAGAAGGAGAGAGTCAATATTGCCTGTTATGAGATTGTGACTAAAATAAAAATGGTATATATCTAAACAAAATGTATATAAAAGAAAGTTCAGGTACCGGACGACTACAAATTATGATACATCAAAAGTATCTATTTAGGTATTAACTAAACACAGTACAATGTGAAAAAATACAATTGCAGCAACAAACAAATCGATTTTAAGAAAAATAAAACGTAATTTATACTTTTTCAGTTTCATGAACTGCAATCATCAAAACTTGGCACATATTACCTGCAACTTTGTAACTTTTAAAAGCTTTTTTTTGTCACACCTACAAATATTTAAACATTTAATTATAAAAAATTCTTAATTTAGCTTCTTCTGTTTGCGTGTGGCCTCATTATAAAACGTAAAGATGTTAAAAACATATGACACGCTTCAAAAAATCTCAAAAACAGACCAATTGTCTTTGCAATAAAAACGTGGGCCAATTTTTTATCCCGAAATTCGTGTGAGCGTTTACAGGAAGTTAACATATTTGACAGGCGAAAATGTAAAATTTGACTTGGACACATAATAACTGTCACTTGTCGACTCTCGTCAAGAGATCTTTTATTTTCTTTATTCCTGTTTGTCACTTATGTTTTGTCCCGCTTTTCCGTTTAGTGTCACAAAAGTGAATTGGTTTTGAATAATTTTCTGAGTAGGTTGATGAGACAGTATAAAATTGAAATAGATGTATGTTGCTCTATAGCATACTGTTAAGATTCTATATTCAAATTGTTTGTAAAAGTAGATTCTGTTTCTTATTCTTGTAAATAGATGGCGTTGTTACTTTTTGTGGAATCCTGAAACTCGCTATCATTAGTTTTTCGCAATATACGACCCTGATTCGTTTTCATGACGTTATTTGTACCACACCCAGCCTACTAGTATCTAGGCAATAAATACTTGGGATTACTACTTCTCTTCGTTTTATTTGTACCTCGTTGTACACATACTATTTCACCGTCTACTCAATCGTTCGCTTTATCCTAAACAAGCCTAAAATTAATACCTATGCCTCTGATTTATTAATTAAATTAACATTTTATCGGATAATTCGCTACTTGACAATTTTCTGAAATATATTTTATAATATCTGTTGACTTATTTTAAACCCCCCTACAATCATATTTTTTTCAAAAAAGCTTTATTTGATAAGAAAACATGATTTTTTATCTTTAGGTTCGAAATTCGCGCTAAAACACTGTGTCACGTGACATTTTCATGTTATGACGTCACAACTCAATAAACAAAGCATGGCTAATACGGCTCTCTAACTGTTTTGAGGTGTAAATTAAACAGATTTAACTGAAATTGTGAAAATGACAAGCTACAAAACATGTGCGGTGCCTATGCTTAGAAGTACGACAATTAAATGTCACAATAAATTGTTTCACGTTTCTAAAAGTCCAGTCCTGCCACGCCGAGACCCACAGTTTCCATTTGATAAGTCTGTGATATTCTTTTGTGCGGGTCACTTTGATGTAAGTATTTAGAAGAAATCAATATGTTCGATTTTACAAAAATAAATTACACCTAACCTAACTTCTTAAAATCATCACTAATCACTATCACTAATAAATAGTATAAAACAAAGTCGCATCCTGCTGTCTGTATGTATGTTTTCTTAAATCTTTTTGCGATCATAAACGACTCTGGGCTGCACTATCCGCTTTAATGTAGCCTGACTCCATTTCGTGAAACTCTTTTTATAGCATAAATATTTGAGCAAGTTTTCTTCACTTTTTCTCAGCAAAATATAGAACCAAGGAGGCTCGAAACATTGTATAGTACAAATATGGAGACATATGTACTTCGAGCAACACGGCCTCCGTACCGGACGGAGGGAGTGGGCAAAGCGACAATTTACTATGACAATTTTTCTGGCGTTTTTTGCGGGGGGAAATGTGCACACAAGTTTAGTTCCGCACACCTACATACAAAACTTAAACTGTCACTTGATAGTAATTATGACATTGTCACAAAAAATGACATAAAAAGAAAAAATAATTTGTGTACAGATGAGTCACACACAACTAACACATAGACATGCATATGCCTAATTTTGGCTTGTACCTTGACAGAGGGGAATGCAGCGTATGGCTACTCCCTTCCGTGTTGCTCGAAGCATATGTATGAAAACCTCAGATGAGAACAAACGACTTGACGAGCATTTGACGTTGATCACGTTGTCTTTGACGTTTTGTTTATTGAGTTATGACGTCATACAAAGATTAATCATGGCCGCCACTTGTAGACCACAGATAAAAAAAACTAAGATTTATATTCCAAAAATAAAATATTAATAAATTGTTTTAATGCAAAAAACATATTAGATGATAATTGTTTAGTTATAAGCTACCATAAAAAATATATTTAATATTTTATTGCTACAACTGTCTAATAGCGAATTACGTTGAACAACAAGGGAAAAGTACATACTTATTAAATGTGAACTATTTAAATTAATAATATTTTAACTATTGAAATAAGGTTTGTGCTAAGGTATTGGATTACAATTTTTACAAAACAATTGAGAAAAATGTAAAAAATATAATATTATATAAGGGAGTTTTTTCTTTTTGTTTTTTTTTTTATTTAATAAAAAATAGAAAAAACCAAAAATATTTCTTCTTAAGTATTTCCGGAAATTATTTCTTTATTAATTTGATGTGATTTTTTTAACGATATCTCGAAACATGTAACAGATTTTTTTTTTCAAATTTTTATTTGTTATTTTATTATCTAAAAATTTTAAAAGACGCAAAGGAAACAAACTATATTCTGAGAATCGTGAAAATGTCGCGAGTTATCGGCCCGTGAACGTCCGACGTATTTCGGGCGTTTTTTTACGACCGCCGGAAATTATTTCCTTTTCGATTATTTGGACGGCTTCTGTTTAAGACAATAAAGGATGCGCGTTTAATTGAACATGTTTTCAATTAACAGCCAGCTTCAATTTATGGTAAAAACGTTAAACTGTATTTTTCAACAAACACGAGTCTGGGGATTACATTCAAAGTTTAGGATATATAATATTGGATAAGTGGTCATAATCTGAAGATTTACCAGGTTGCATTAATGGAACATTCATAGCATCATTTTATAAACGAATTATTCAAATCGTTATATATTTTATTAATCCTTAGATATTTCAATGTACTTTCATGTACGTTGACTTTTATGACATAGTTTAATACCGCTTCCAAAGCAGAGTGCAGAAGAAGCGGCAACAAACTGCACACCGCATTATCTCGGTTGATGGGCTGAGTCGCCCCTTCAGGAGAATGTCGATGGTAAATTTACGCTGCTGCTTCACTGCTGGAAATATGCCTCCCATAAGTATTTTCCAATACGACAGGTTGGATGCGGCTTGCATTCAGCGTCTTCTTTGACACCCGACCTCCTGGTTTAGGTGTCCAATGCTGCGCTTGCCGGTACGTGGTCGCCATTCAAGAACCTTTCTGCTTCATCTACCATCAGTTCTTTGCGCTATGTGTAGTCCACATAGAAAAGTATATTATCTCCATAATATTGGTACTATTACACGAGTAATATTGGTAGCATGGTTTTCTTATGTGGCACACTGCACATATTAGGTTAAAGGCGTCAAATAGGGAACAGCCTCCGTGGTCAAGTGGTTAAGGCATTTGCCTTGTTGGCCCGGGGGTCGTGGGTTCGATTCCCATGGGAAGCATACTTTTGTAAGTTGTTTCCAGTTTGATTAGGACATTGCAGGCATGAATCACCTGATTGTCTGATAAAAAAGATGATTCCGTGCTTCGGAAGGCACGTTAAGCCGCTGGTCCCGACTGCCATCTGGTAGTCGTTAAAAGAACGACGTCAGAGGCTGAGAGGCGGTTTCGAAATCTCTGACTCCAGGGTCGATATGGTCGATTGACCGTGTCACCTACACGAAATGATAATGATGAATAGGGGAATCTTTTGCCCAGCAATGGGACTTAAACAGCTAGTAAACAAGGCATTTAACAACACACAACACAACGATAAACCGTCTTTACCTCTTTGACGGCCGTTTCATAACTCAAGCTCAAGATAAACCAGCAATTAAACTTTTTATTCCCAAACTGACAGTAATTTCGCGCGCGTGCGATTATGCACAAGATTGGGATTAAACCGGAACAGTAAAAATAAAGGATTTTGTTCATAATCTTGCCGTAAAAGTTTTATAACATCGTAAACTTATTGTGGGGATTTGAACTTGGAACCTAAGAGAGCAGGGTTAACCACAAAACCATGTCAGAAAATAAGGAATAATTAAATCAAATGATACATACTATTACTGAAGAGCCCAGATCCATCCATTTGATGGCCCAGAGGACGTAAAAACTGTAAGTGCTTACGCATGTAAAGCAACCCGAGGCGCGGCGACCACTTGGATGGGTGACCACAAGTGGTCCAAAAATATCTCAAACAAACAAACAACAACTGATACAGAAAACGACGTAGGAAAAGTTAATTTTTTTATCCTATAACATGATAAAAGCTGTTGTTACAAAATCAATAGTTTTTAGGGTTCCGTAGTAAACTAGGAACCCTTATAGTCTCGCCATGTCTGTCTGTTGGTCTGTCTGTCTGTCCGCGGTTTTACTCAGTGACTATAAGTACTAGAAAGCTGTAATTTGCTATGGGTATGTACACTAATCATGGCAAAAAAGTAGTAGAAAAAAATCTTGAAAATACATACATACAAATAAAGTGGGGGAGTAATTTTTTTTCTCTACTTACCCATCGTGTGGGGTATCGTTAAAAAGGTCTTTGAAAAATATTGTGAGGTTGAGAACACCATTTTTCGATTTAGGGATCTGTTTCCGAAATATTTGCCCCCTCTATCTGCTAAACGGTTATATATGGATATGTGAAAAAATTACAGCAGTAGTATATATATTGAAGTTGAAAGGAAAACTATCAGAGTTGAGTACTAAGTGCAAACTAAAAAGTTATAGGCAACCAACTTATAAAATGTTCTGGAAAGTGTAAAATTTTCATTGTTAGATGTTTTTGGTCGTGAAACTGTGAGGTGCGAGTGTAAACAGTGTGAACTCAAAGTTGTCAATCGCAACTCCGGAACCCTACACTGCGCATGGCCCGACACGCACTTGGCCGGTTTTTTGTTTTTTATACATGCTGGTTTGAGGGAAAAGAAAAAAACATAGAATAGACCATCTGTTTCTTGACAAACAGAACGTGAAAGACGGTCAGGGCTTTGGGTTCAAGGTTAGGTTTGGTTCAATTCAAACAAACAAACAATAAAGTCTTTTCTCCTTTATAACATACTAGCTGACCCGGCGAACTTCGTACCACCTAACAGTCAATGATTAAGTATTCATTACACATTTCCAGTTTTCATTGTTTTTAAGATGTATTCTGCTATTCGGGGCGGAGATAAATCCAACGAATCAATACCTATGAAGAGTGTAGAGAGATATTACAGATACCCGGGCCAAATTGATAACCTCCTCGTTTTGAAGTCAGTTAAAACTACTAATCAGATTAGTATCGTCATCAAGTCTTGTTTAGTCTCCACTGCAGGAGCACGACCCTCTCTGTATTACCAGCGACACACACTAGCCAGAGCAGTCAGAGGATTTGGCCTACACTCTCTACGCTGGCCAGACGGGTTGGAGAGGTCTCTTTGATGTTAATAAGCTTTGTTTAGCTTGTGTTTCCTTAGTCGTCTTTTACGACATCCACGGGATGACTTGGAGAGGTCTTATTCTACTCTGCCGGGAACCACACGGCACATTATAGTATACAACTTGACAATTAAAAAGGCACTACCTATTTTATTAATTACTAGCAGCCCTACCCGGCTGCGCCCGGGCATGTATTATACCTTAAAACCTTCCTCGTGAATCACTCTATCTATTGGTGAAAACCGTATGAAAATCCGTGGAGTAGTTTTTGAGTTTATCGCGAACCGACAGACAGACAGACGCGGCGGAGGACTTTGTTTTATAATATGTAGTGAAGGCAAAGAAGTCGCGTTCAAATACCTACTTGTAAAAAAATGAAAGGTTTTTGCACTGTTCGTCATGCCATTAAAGTTTTATGTCGCCATAAAACAAATTGTGCGAGCGGCAAGTGAATGGCTTCTTTATATTCTTAGCATTCTAGCTAGCGTTAGCTTCAAGCACAATTATTTAATTTTTATCTTTCTTTAAAAGGCTTCTGCGAGATCGAATCAGAAACGAGGAGATTCGTAGAAGAACCAAGGTCACCAACATAGCCCAGCGGATTAGCTCTTTGAAGTAGCAGTGGGCGGGGCACATAGCGCGAAGAACCGATGGCCAATGGGGCAGAAAGGTTCTTGAATGGCGACTACGTACCGGCAAGCACAGCGTTGGACACCCACCGACTAAGTGGTCGGACGACCTGATAAGGGTCGCAGGAAGGCGTAGGCCGCTTCCAACCAGACATATTGAAAATCCTTGGGGGAGGCGTATGTCCAACAGTGGACTTCTTGCGGCTGAAATGATGATGATGAGATGAAATGGCTTTTTGCTAAAAATTCTTTTGTACAGGGATCGAGGGCTATTGTGACCTGTATAAACAGACTTCTCCCAAGTCTACTACTGGCACCAAGTTCTAACAATATTTGTAATAATACGTTTGATATTTCTTGTACTTGCCGTATGGTTCCCGGCAGAGTAGAATTGGACCATAGTCTTCCCGTGGATGTCGTAGATGGCGACTTAGTAAACACAAGCTAAACAAAGCTTATAAGCATCAAAGAACCACTCCTACCCGTCTGGCCAGCGTGGAGAGTGAAGGCCAAATCCTCTGACTGCTCTGACTAAAATATGGTTCATATCACTAAAAAAGACCTAATTATGATGATTACTTGTATACATATTATATATACCAGTAAACCATTAATTAAAAACATTACTGATAGCCAAATCACTACAGCGGCAAAAAGTCCACTGTACAAAAGTCCAAAGACATAGGCCTCTTCCGAGGATTGCTATCATTCGTAGCACAAATTCAATATGGCGGAAGTATCTTCCAAATAGGCAGCAAGAATTTTAATTAATCAATAGGTCCAATAGTAACCATCTTACGGTTATAATGATGATAACGAAGAAGAAAAATAAAATCTTAATCTTGCAATGTAACCTCAGTGGTGCAGTGGTAAAAACGCCAGCCTGCGAGATGAAGGTTCGATTCGAAGGAAGGGTTCAATCCCCGGCCAGGGCAAGATGGAAAACGATCATTTCAAATTGGTCTAGGTCTTGGATATTAACTATTTAGATAAGTATCCCATCACATCCCAACCCAACTAATATTAAAATACAAAAGTGAGTTTGTTTGTTACGTTTTCACGCTCTGTCTACTGAACCGATCATCATTAATAATTTGCATACACGTTGTCTGCAGTACGGGAAACGACGAAGGCTACCTTTAATGCTAAAGAAAAGTACACTGTTCCCGAGGGATTCACACTAACGCGAGTGGAGCCTCGGGCGAGCCTCTATTATAAAATAAAGTATCGTTGAGTTAGAGCCACGCTACGGGTAAAATTTGCTTTTGTTAGTAGCATGAATGGGCCGGCTCGTCCGGAGAAGTACCACACTCTCACAGTAAATCGACGTTCGAGTAGTCTTTACCGCTTCTATGCTTCGTTCGGTAAATGAGAGAGTCGGAGGCCCATCCTCAAAGATAAAGGCCGGCAACGCTCTTGTAACACCCCTGGAGTTGCAGCTGTCCATGAGCAGCGGCGATCACTTACCATCAGGTGACCCCCTTGATCGTTTGCTGTCCTATGACACAATAATTATTAATTAGTTTAAAAAACTAATAAACTCACTTGTCATGTATTGTCATCAGAACTCAGAGCATGTGCAAAATTTCATCCTAATCGAAGACCGGGAAGTGGGTCAAATTAAGATTCATAAGGGTCTTCACGCCAGCCTGCGACACGGAGGTCCCGGGTTCGATCCCCGGCCAGGTCAAGATAGAAAACGATCTTTTTCAGATTGGCCTGGGTCTTGGATGTTTATCTTTATAAGTATATATTATAAAATATAGTACCGTTGAGTTTGTATCCCACTACACAAGCTAATTTAGGGCTAGCTCAATTTATGTGATATGTCCCTATATATTTATTTATCACAAGAAGCCTCGCTGCTTGCGCCCGCCCCATTCTTCGGTAGCGGCTGAGGCAGTAAAATTACCCAGTAATATGACTAAAGATAATCACATGACAAGTGAACAGCTATTTTAAAATGTCAATGACCGAGCGCTATCTGTAATCTGTTATCATTGCGATAGAATAGTATGATGTGATAAATTTACATATTTTGTTTATGACATACAGCTTAAAATTACAATTTTTCAATGAATATTAAAATTATCTGTAGATAAAATCCTAACTAATGTGAAAAAGAGTTTTTGTTACGTTTTCAGCCATTATTATGTTCACTACGGGACTTACCGCGATTATTTTTGAGTTCTGTCTGATATTTCGAAAACATTGCAGCTGCCATTTTCACAGACTAACTGAAGAGACTCCGGTGGGGTACGTTGTGCTGTCAAGGGAAACCGTATCGGTCTACCCTCTTCCTTTGTCTTTTATTACACAGGTTTTTGCACACTACACAGGTTTTTCAGCCATTACGAGACGGGAAAAAAAACTTTTGGTTACATATTGTAAACGGTACTGGATATGACATAAAGTCTTTATAGTCACATGCTGTACAGAGTGTAACATGACCCTCGACATACACATAAAGGGGTGACTCATACCGTCAATATGAACAACTTTTCCCATGGGGTTAATGCTGGGAACTCGAAAAAGAAACTAACTTTCCCATACATTTCGGCCGGGCGGCAAAACACTTTAGTACATTTATATGATTTTAAGCTTTCGCGGTCACAATCACTATTATGTTCACTAAGGGACTTACCGCGATAATCGCGGTAAGTCCGTAGTGAACATAACTTTAGTACATTTTTTATAAGACGCTTTTATTAGCTTCACTTGTATGTATGTAAGAAAATCTTGGAACCTTAATTTGACCCACTTCCCGGTCTTCGATTAGGATGAAATTTTGCACACGTTCTGAGCTCTGATGACAATACATGAAAAGTATGTTTTTAAAACTATTATTATATTACCTTCACTTGTAACTGTGTATGAAAGAAAATCTTAGAATCTTAATTTGACCCACTTCCCGGTCTTTGATAAGGATGAAATTTTGCACACGTTCTGAGTTCTGATGACAATACTTTAGTTTTTTAAACCATTATTTCAGTTCCCAGCATTGATTCCATAGCAAAAGTTGTTCATATTGATGGGCTCAGTCACCCCTTTAAGAGTACGTCGAGGGTCATAATAATTACACTCTGTATAACTGTTATATCTGGAAATGAGGTTTTGTTAAACATTATTTGTCGTTTATTTGGCCAAATGAGAGTAGAATTTGCCACTACGGAGCCCTTCATGGGAAGGGCTCAAAATACTACTTTAATTTTATGCCACCATAAATTACTTTTTTTTAAAGTGTTTGCATAAATGACAAAATTATATTTGCATTCTATGAAAATGTGCTGTATCTCAAAACTGCTGACTATATCTTGGTCAAACAAATTTCCGTTGAAAGTTTTCATTAAAATCTTACGGCATATTTTTTTTCTAGATTTCTATCTACTCTCCTACAAAAGTTAGAGGGTGTGTTTTAACAATTTGGAAGTGCCTTTCTTTTAAACGATTGTGTTTGAGAATAATTAATTTAGGAACCTCAATATTGTATAGATACTCAGCACGTAGATTTGATGTTTTTTCTTTCAGTTCCATGTATAGCTTCCGTCTTTTACCATTCGGCTACGGAACCCTTTAACAATGCTACTTATTAAATTCATTTAAACCTTCATTTCTCCATTTGAATAACCATTTCGAAGTCAAATAAATTCTGAAATTACTTTAAGAACCAAGAATTTCTGAATGCCTTCGATAATTTTGTAATGACTCTTTTGCCCTTTATCTACAATTTCGTGTAATTACACTGAGTAAGGAATCAATCCAACTGTAATCGCCATAATTATCTCTGATTGACTATTCAAAGAGTTTGATTTTCATTTTAACTTATTATATTTATCATTCAATAAGTCTGCTATGCCGTGTGGTTCCCGGCAGAGTAGAATAGGACCACTTCAAGTCTTCCCGTGGATGTTGTAGAAGGCAACTAAAGGAAATTTGTGAATATTAAAGCCGCCTATTCAAACCGTCTGGCCAGAGTGGAGAGTAGGCCAAATTCACTGACTGCTATTGCTGGTGTATGAATCTGGTGGTATAAAGACGGTCAAGCTCCTGCAGTGGATAGGTATTAAAAAGACCTGATGATGATGATGAGGTCTGCAATAACTTGTTATATAAATTTGAGTTTAGAAGAGCTTAAAAATCTCAACCTTATGGTGTTCTTAGCTCTAACATACTCGTACTTTTAACAAACTAGAACGCTAGAGCGCTTTTAATATCCTTTTGGAATTAAAAAATATTGTATGTAAAGTCTTCCACGATGGACTCGGTCGAGTAGGTCGTAAAATCTGATCGAGATAATGGAAAAAAATCTGAGAAAACATGTCAATAGGCAATGGATCTAGCAACTCATTTTATAGACCTGCAGGCTGGTTTGCTAACTCGGTGTACAACGATTTGATTGTCTTTTTAGCATACATTACGGTTTTTATATCTTAAATAAAAATAGTCATTCATACCGAAGCCGTAATGAATATTGAAGTTACCATGAAAATGATGTACACCGTAGCTGTCAAAAGTTAGTAAATAGGCCTGCTGGGCTCTGTCTACTTTGCAAGGAAAAAGATGTGATATTATGTATTTACTTTTATACATAAATGTACTAAAAATATTTACATATCCCGAGTTTTTCTGCGGTTTAAGAAGAAGCACTAAGTTCCTACTATTTTGACAGAAAGCAACTATAAATGGCTATAGCTTGGAACATTTTGACAGCAAATATAAGTGTTTTATACATGGCGAAATTTTGATCGTTACGGACCATTAAAGGGGTGAATCAGCCTGTCAATATAAACAACTTTTCCTATGGGACAAATGCTGTAAACTCGAAAAAAATTTCGACATTCCTATACAAATTGCCCGGGCGGCTGAACACTTTTATATAAAAATGTCGAAATAAAATTTGAGTTTCCAGCATTGGTCCCATAGGAAAAATGGTTCATATCGACGGGCTGAATCACCCCTTTAAGGGTCCAGAACGATCAAAATTTCGCCATGTATTTGCTGTCAAAATATATAAACTATATGTTTTAAATAATAATCATCTCATGATCATCACTATTACATATGGAAAACCATTGACAGCTTACTACCATTATAGTTTTTGACTGATAAAAGTATGATAATGTTATCAGTGATTGACATACAGTCCTCATAAACGAATAGAAAATTCCTGTCTATGAGTGTTTTTGAGAAGTCAATGATTGATAATTTTTTTATCCCGTCATAAAAGCTAGTGACTGATAGCAGTTATGATTATCAAATATCCAGACATTATAGTCTTAGCTTCATAACAATATTTTCCATGATTTATAGGCCGATAAAAGATATTTTTCATTTTTATCATGTCAGAATCATTTGACATGTTTTTATCAGTCAATAACTTCTTTATATTTCCTTTGACACAATTATCAACGAATGTAAGTTATAAGTGTCGCAATAATCAAAGAACTTTTTATCGGCCACTGACTTTGCGATTGTCAATTTTTCCCGGGCAAAAACAATCAAAGAATGACATGTCTGACGTCTGACATTATCGAATAGCTTACTTAAATCATTATAAGCTAACCAATTGACTGATAAAAATTACAATCGTTCAAAATGACTGATTACAGTTTGATTATAATGATGGAAGATTTTTAATATCGGATATTGACTGCAGTTCAAAAGCTGATAATATTGTTATAATAAAAATATTCATCAATTGATAAATAGCTTATCAATGTTGAGTAATGCTTGAAAACCCACTACCTGATTTTCATTACTCAGAGTATTTATAGGTACATACATACATACATATCATCACGCCTTTCTCCCATAAGAGTAGGCCGAGACTATGGATCTCCACTTGCTACGATCCTTACAAACCTCTTTCGCTTCATCTACATTCATTACTCTTTTCATGCATGCCCGGTTTCGGGTACTCCTTACTTCTCCTTTTGCAAAAACCTTCGTAATTTGGTCACGATACGTTCGTCGAGGCCGGCCCTGACCAACTGTACCAACCACATCTGCTGTATATATCCTTTCGTAAGTCTCCTTTCATCCATCCTCTCTACATGTCCAAACCATTTCAGCATTCTCAGAGTATTTATTGATAAGATTGATAATAAAGAAGAAATTATATCAGTTATTAATTTTATTTTTTTGCCGTGGGGGCCTTCAGCTCACAAGTTCTTCAAGTTTGTGAGCCAAAGGGTGGTAGAGGTGTCCAATGACCAGAGGGCTGGCTATTTCTTTGCACAAAGAATAAGCATTGCCATACAACGTGGCAATGCTGCCAGCCTTCTGGGAACACTTCCGCAGGGCAGTGATTTGCGGGACATTTTTTATTTGTAGCTTTAATTATTACTTTTTTAATTTTAGTTAACTTTAGTTTAAGTATGTTGTATATTTAAAACGTTATGTTATTTAAATATAAAAAAATATTACAATAAAGAAGTAGGTTGTGATAAAATCTTTATTGTCTACAATAACCAAATGTATTTGAGATAGTCCTCTGAAAACGTGGCATTGAAATTCTTTCTGTGTTATTTTATTATAGGTATTCGAACTTTTGAATGTAGTTACATAACTCTATCATATTGGGACATAAATTTTCAACATATGGTAGCCAGCTGTGACCAAGTTTAGGGCAATACTTGCTGAAACCTAAATCTGAATCTAAAAACTAAATTTGGAAATTTTCGAAATGACCTAACTTCTGTACGCTTCCTATCCGAAAGTAAGAAATTGGATATTTATGTTTACTAAAGAGAATAATATAATAAACAAATCAAAACGAACTACCCTCTAATTACGATATTATTTGCTTGCGAATTCAAGTGAACAAATTCAGCAATATGTTAGTTATGTGCACAGATACACACACACACAGCTTTAATTTTTGCATAAATTTGCCTGGCCGGGATAAAGATTAGTATGTTCCGATATATTTTTTTAGTCCCCAGTTTGTTTCTCTCCGAACGTTCCTACAAAGACTAAAATCTAAAACTCAATAGTGTATGATTTAAGCTCGGATTACAGAGAGTGGTTACTAATATAGACAGAGCTTGTATTTGAATACTCCAGAGCTCTCCCTTCCAAAAGCACGCTTTTTGATATTTAAACAAAGTGATTACTAAATAATGAATACTTGATGAGAAAGGTACAAAAAATCAACATATTGAAAGTGATCTACAAACTAAACAACAAACTTAACGCATATAGAGAAAAACAACTTTAAAAAGTAATGTTTAAGCTTACTTACATACTTACCTGGCCAAAAACTTATAGTTACTACAGACTATTCATTTGGAATGACAATAAACAAATTGATATAAAAGTAACGTTCGTAAATTAGTAGGCCTTTGGTGTAATTATAATTGAGTAATTTAAGAAATGAAGTAAACATAAATTTACAGGAAATAGCAAATTTTATTTATTTTGACGGGCTAAGTTACTGTTTGAAGGAAATATCGATTGTAAATTTACGTGCCATTTAGTGTTATGTATGTAGAGATATTTAAATCACCAAGCTGTGAGCAGTCATTAAGTCAGTAAACGTATTTATTTTGAGCGATATAAATAAATTCCCGAACTGTTTAGCCGCACGTGTAGCGCAGTAAATTTCGTATTGTTTTGCTCGCATGCAGTTTGCTCGTGTTTGTTTTAGGTGATATTTTTAATTTGCGTACTCCACTGTCTAAATTGGTTAAGTAGGTATTCATTTCTTAACTGTGTGTGATAAACTGATCATTTAATTTAGTCTTTTAACAAAACGGCTGCCCAAAAACAGGAGAAATGTTTTTAAGAGTCTTCTGTTGGACATAGGCCTCCTTCAGGATTCCAATAAGACCAATTGAAAGCGACTTGGTAAGTTCGTCCATTCACCTGGTATGGGAGTTCAACGCTGCACTTGAACTAGCACTTCGTTCATCTATGAATCTCCTTGTTTATGATTTGATCTTGCAGAGAAACACCGAGCATAGCCCTCTCCATAGCACTTTAAGCAATCTTGAGCTTTCTTACGAAGCACATTGTAAGGGACCTCATTTCAAAAGAATATGTATATAATAAGTACGGATAATTATATTTGCATGTAAAATTAATTAAATTACCAAGCTGTATGTAGTCATTAAGTCAGTAAACGTATTTATTCTGAGCGATATAAATAAATCCCCGAACTGTTGAGCCGCACGTGTAGCGCAGTAAATTTCGTATTGTTTTGCTCGCATGCAGTTTGCTCGTGTTTGTTTTAGGTGATATTTTTAAATTGCGTACTTTACTGTCCAAATTAGCTAAGTATTTATTTTCAAACTGTATATATCATTTTAGCTAGTTTCTCAAGGAAACGATTGCCCAAAATAAGAGTAATGTTTTAAAGAGTCCACTGTTGGACATAGGCTTCTTCTAAGAATTCCAATAAAACCGGTTAGAAGCGGCTTGGTCAGTTGGTGGTTGGGCGTCCAAAGCTACGTTTGGACAAAAATTTCGTTCATCTACGGACCACCTTTTTCTGATTAGATGTCGCAGAGAAATAACGATTATAGCCCTCTCCATAGTTTTTTGAGCGACCTTGAGCTTTCTTATAAAGCACATTGTAAGGGACTTTTTTTAAAAAGAATATGTATGCAAGTACGTATATGTATTAGATTACCAAGCTGTATGCAGTCATTTAATCAGTAAACGTATTTATTCTGAGCGATATAAATAAATTCCCGAACTGTTTAGCCGCACGTGTAGCGCAGTAAATTTCATATTGTTTTGCTCGCATGCAGTTTGCTCGTGTTTGTTTTAGGTGATATTTTTAATTTGCGTACTCCACTGTCTAAATTGGCAAAGTATTTATTGTGTGTGTTTAACGTTTATGTTATTACACACATACATACAGATTATCACGTCTTCGTCCCTTGCGGAGTAGATAGAGCCCAAGGTCATAAAACTCAAAGGTCACGTTAAGCATGTTATAAATAAATAAATAAATTTATACGAACAAATCATACAGATTGAGTTAGCCCCAAAGTAAGTTCGAAACTTGTGTTATGGGATACTTGTTGACGCATCAAATCAGCTGGCGCGGGCCTGCCGCGGGGAACGAGGCGCGGGAGGCGCGACCGCCGCCGGCGAGCACCAGTCTTCCGACAGATACTCCAAGACGCACGCGCATACATACACGTTCCCCGTATTTTTGTAAACCATTTTTATCGCAATAATTACGAATTCACAAAGTCTCGGAATTTCATTCAGCCGCCCTATCGTCGAACCTTCACCAGGATTTCGAGCCGGATCAGCCTTAGCTCAGAAACGGCGTGCCTTACCAAGAACAAAGGGCGTGCCATCGTCACTGAGGTTGAGCGGTGAGGTCAATCAAGGTCGGCTGAGCTATTTATTCGGTTTGGAAGACACAAAAGCTGAAACAAGCTGGATATCATTGGCGTGTAGCTGCAACAAGCTGAATAACGTCGCAAATCGCTGAAACAAGCGCAAGATTCGTGCGGTGTAAAACAAGGACGCCGGCGAGTTAAAACCAGGAAAAGGGGATCGCAGTGTATTCTGTGTGTTGTGAGCTCGTTCAATTAGGTATCATTTTTACATACGCATCTAAGTCGTGTACAAAAAGGTAATATCATTTCGTTACTTTGTCTCGTCATTCCAAATTCAAATATTCCGTTACGACAATAACTACCTACCTATCTCGTAAAATTTCAACATTTCAATTTCATTCCTAGTTTTTTTGCAATAAGTCCATTTATCAGTTTAATTTATTACTCGTCATTAAGTAATTTCGAGGTTACAATTTGAGGCTGCCTGATTTTTTTCAATCCTAGTACATAAATAATTTCTTACATAGGTACTGATCTAAGAGAACCCAAATAACTTATAATTACATAGTTTTCAACACAGTTTTTGTCTCTAAATTCCAGTGTAATAAGTGAGGAATAGCGGAGTCACGTACGCATCGGTGACGTCACGCGACCATTCGTTGTTAAGGAGGTGTGGCCGCGAATATTCTGGAACACTTGCTTTGCTGTGCTTCTGCTTTCACCATTCTTCCTTCATCTCAGGTGCATACTTTCTATAACTTTGGGCTATATTTTTCTTAATTTTTGCTGGACATATTTTTGATTGATTTTGTGTTCGCATCATTTTCAGTTTATTTTTTCCTTGTCACCTGCAAGCCTTAGTCACTACTACCTACTCACCATGGACCTAAAATCATTAAAGAAAACACGAGCATCTCTAAAATCGAAGCTTACAATATTTAAAGGATACATTGAGCCATTGTTGCCTAGCACAGAGCTTAATAAGTTGCAAGTTCACGAATTACAGTTAAGATTCGATAAGATTCAAGAAATATATAGTGAATTTGATTCAACTCAGTCTGATATCGAAAACGTATGTGAAATTCCAGGTGACGAGTATAACGAGCGAGAAACTTTTGAGGGCGATTATTTCAAAGCCGTCGCAGCTGCGCAGGAGCTGCTTAGTCGAGTGCAAGGCGCTGGTGCACCGGGGCACAGCGACAGCTCCGTGACAGGTTCTTGTGGTAATGCTGGGAGGTCAGGTATGCCGAATATTAAATTACCTATTATCCACTTGCCTACCTTTTCTGGTCGGTGTCAAGATTGGTTAGAGTATCATGATACTTACATGTCTCTGATTCACAATAATACTTCAATACCAAAAATTCACAAATTCCATTATTTACGCGCGTCTTTGAAGGATAGTGCAGCATTAATTATACAGTCATTGGAATTTTCCTCTGATAATTACGATGTTGCTTGGAGCCTGCTGTGCGACAGGTACAATAATAGTAGAATTTTAGTAAATAACCATATTCAAGCATTGTTTAATATTGAACCTATTTCTAAAGAGTGTTCGAAAGCCATACGTAATATAGTAGATACAGTTAACAAAAACATTAGAGCTCTTAAATCACTTAAGTTACCTACTGAGCACTGGGACATGTTGATAATCCACATGGTTTCCAGTAAACTCGACGCTGTTACACTTCGCGATTGGGAAACCGCGCGTAATAATATTAAAGATTATCCTACGCTTGATGAATTTAACAGTTTTTTGAAGAACAAAGCTGATTTACTTGTAACCATTGAGGAAGCACATCACAAACACCCACGTAGACATAGTGACATTACACCTGTGCGCCCTAAGTCATTTGTGGTAAACCAAACCCCTAAATTTCACTGCCCGGTGTGCAAAAACAATCATTCCATTTATCAATGCTTTAAATTTAAATCAATGTCCATAGAATTTCGCATAGAGCTAGTCAAAAAATTAAATTTATGTAAAAATTGTTTGCGCCAGGGCCATAGTGAAAATAAATGCAAGTTAGGTCCATGCAAAATGTGCACTCAGCGGCACAACACTATGTTACATTTAGAAAATAAAGTAGACACTTCGAAATCAATTGATAATGACAATAAAACGAGTGAGTGCACTGCCTTACCTACATTACATACACAGACAGTGTCACAGGGTGTCACAATGTCAACCTCACACTCGCAAGATCACGTGCTTTTGTCAACTGCAATAATAAATGTAGCAGATGTAAATGGTAAACTTCACAGAGTTCGTGCACTCCTTGACAACGGCAGTACGTCCAGTTTCGTTACAGAATCGTTGCTCAGTCGTTTACAGCTACCACATCATTCTACTTCTGTGACAGTTCAAGGTCTTAATAAGCAGCTTTCTAATATCACAAAAAGATGTCACATATCCATTTCATCATGCGTAAATAATGATTATACAGAGAAGGTTAATTGTTTTGTCGTACCACAAATAACACAATCCATTCCATCGCAGTCAATAAATTTCAGAAATATTTTCGAGATTCCCAAGGACGTCTACCTCGCCGATCCAACCTTTAATATTCAATCAGAGGTGCAGATGTTACTGGGAGCTGATATTTTCTGGCAAGTACTTAAAACCAATAAAATATTCTTAGGCAAAAATAAACCAACACTTATTGAAACAACATTCGGTTGGTTAGTCTCTGGGTCTATACAAATTCCAAACAAACCCAAATCTAAACATTATGCTCATACAGTCCACTGTCACTTCTCTGACAACACTGAGTTAGATCA
Organism: Rhodophaea formosa; assembly: GCA_963082605.1. NCBI lineage: Eukaryota > Metazoa > Arthropoda > Insecta > Lepidoptera > Pyralidae > Rhodophaea > Rhodophaea formosa. The sequence goes on from OY720220.1 coordinate 18,040,290, forward strand.
ACAATTGTCAAAATATTTTGAATTAGAGCTCATTCCTCCTACTCAACAAACCAAGACAAAGGCTGAGAGTACATGTGAGGACATTTTTACTAGAACAACATATCGACAGCCAGATGGCCGATTTGTTGTGACAATTCCTTTCAAAGAAGATCCGCAATGCTTAGGAAACTCTAAAGACCAGGCATTGCTGAGATTTCAGGCATTAGAACGTAAATTCAAACGTTATCCATTATTTAAAGAAAAATACATACAATTCATGAAAGAGTACCTAAGTCTTGGCCATATGTCAGAAAATATAAGCACTAACATTGAAACCAAACCTGAATACTTTTTGCCGCATCACGGCATCTTACGTGAAGATAGTTTAACGTCAAAACTCAGAACGGTATTCGACGCATCAGCTGTCACGAGCTCGGGCAAATCATTAAATGACATACAGCACATTGGCCCTACTGTGCAAGATGATTTATTGAGCATTTTAATCAGATTTCGACAGCATAAATATGTCGTGACAGCCGATGTCGAGAAAATGTACCGGCAAATTCTTGTCACTAAAAATCAACGCAATTTACAAAAAATATTCTGGCGTTGTGACCCGTCCGATGAACTCAAAGAATACATTTTAAATACGGTTACTTATGGTACGGCTTCAGCTCCCTTCTTAGCAACACGTTGTTTAACACAGTTGGGTCTCGATTGCCCAGACAAAGATGTAAGTGAAACAATCTTGCATGATTTTTTTGTTGATGACCTGGTGACCGGAAATGACGATATTTCTTCTTTAGTACACATTTGCAGAAGTGTCATAAAGCAATTACAAAGTGCAAAATTTTACCTTCGTAAATGGCACTCTAATAACAAAGACATATTGGAGCAGGTTATTGGTGAGAGCAATAATGATGCCATGCTCAATTTAAGCAAAGATTCTCATTCTAAAACATTGGGTTTAATATGGTCATGCAAAGACGACACGTTGCTGTTTTCATCAAAAATCACTCAACAATCTGATAAAGCCAATAAACGTTCAGTTCTTGCCGCAATCGCTCAAATTTTTGATCCATTGGGACTCATCAACCCATCTATGTTGCAAGCAAAACTCATTTTGCAATCTTTATGGGCTAAAAATATAAATTGGGATGATGATTTACCTAGTGATATCCAGTCACAATGGAATAACTTTATTCTTACATTAACGCACTTAAATGATATTCAAATTCCTCGATTAATTCTATGTAATTCATGTGAGAAGGTTGAGTTGCACACATTCTGTGATGCCAGCATTAAAGCTTACGCGGCTTGTGTATATGTTCGCTCAGTATCAAAAATTGGTCATGTAACGGTTCGATTGCTGTTGGCTAAAAGTAGAGTGTCCCCACTAAAACAACGCTTGACTATGCCCAGGCTGGAGCTTTGTGCAGCTTTATTAGGTACGCAATTAGCAAAAAAGGCAACTGATTCACTTCGTCTAAACATAAAATGTAAACAATTTTGGAGTGATTCTACGATTGTACTAGGATGGCTGAGGAGCCCTAAGAAAAATTTGAAACAATTTGTTTACAATAGAGTTAACGAAATATCACAGCATTCAGATCCTTCTCAGTGGAAATACATTCCCACAGGTTTAAACCCAGCTGACATAGGGTCACGTGGGTTGAATACTGAGCAACTTAAAAATTCACATTTGTGGTGGGAAGGTCCACATTTCTTGCACCAGACGGATATGCAATATCCAATTCAACCTCAGAACATAACTGACAACTTACCTGAAACAAGGGTTTTGTGTTATATTTCTGATAAAATCAATTTTGACGATTTTACTGAGAAATTTTCAAACTTTGGCAAATTACAGCGCATAACCGCGTATATTCATAGATTTGTTAATAACTGTCGTAACCGCAATAATAAAAACATAGGACCTTTAACTTTATCAGAATTAAATATTGCTAACCTGTGTCTATGTAAGGTCGTACAAACCAACATATTTCATAAAGAGATATCACTATTAAAAAATAGCGGTATTTTGCCTGCAAAAAATAAACTTATCAACTTAAATCCCTTTATTGATGAAATGGGACTCCTACGTGTAGGTGGCCGACTTTCAAATTCAAATTTAGATTACAATACTAAACATCCAATACTCTTACATGCATCTCATCATATCACTCGTTTGTTAGTTGAGCATCACCATTTAATTTTATTACATGCAGGTCCACAGCTGCTCTTAGCAACACTTCGTCATAATTATTGGATAATTAATGGCCGAAAACTTACAAGGAAAGTTACACATGACTGTTATAAATGTTGCAGATTTTCAGGTAGAAAATTTCAACCTATCATGGCCAACTTGCGTGAACAGAGATTACAAGCAGAATTTCCATTTTCCAATTGTTCAGCAGATTATGCTGGACCGATTTTGATAGCGGACAGAAAGGGTAGAGGATGCAGACTGAAAAAGGCATACATATGCATATTCGTGTGCCTCGCCACCCGAGCGGTCCACATCGAACTTGTCACAGAGTTGACGACTCAAGGTTTTTTAGCGGCCCTTCATAGGTTTGTCGCTCGTAGGGGAAACCCAAATACAATATTTTCCGACAACGGCACTAATTTCGTTGGGGCTTCCAATGAATTATCTAGATACCTTAAATTAAATAAGAATGACATCATTTCAAATGCATCCGAACACAGTATCAATTTCAAATTTTGCCCAGCATACAGTCCGCACTTTAACGGCATAGCAGAGGTTTCAGTAAAGTCGGTTAAACACCACCTCAAACGTGTAATTTCTGAAGCTCATTTAGATTACGAAGAACTTAATACGGTATTGATTGAAATCGAGGCAATCTTAAATTCTAGACCTCTCACTCCATTATCTTCCGATCCTAACGACTTAGTTCCTCTTACTCCGTTGCATTTCTTAATTGGACGACCACTCACATCGTTACCTGCACCTCCGGTGGAAGATGCACCAATAAGCACCCTAAGCAGATACAATCGTGTTCACACGTTGAAAAACCACTTTTGGAGACGTTACTACAAAGAATACGTCTCTGAACTACAAAGAAGGAGCAAATGGACGAGAGATGGCAGTCAACCACATCTAGGCGACATGGTTTTAGTCATAGATGACCGCATTCCTCCTACAAGATGGCTACTGGGCAGAATCGTCGCAGTGTATCCAGGCACCGATGGAATCAATCGTGTGGTGGATGTGCGGACTACCACGGGCACCATAAGGAGAGCTTTCAACAGGCTATGTCCTCTTCCAACGTTGGAACCACATGTTCCAAGGGGGGCAGCTTGTTGACGCATCAAATCAGCTGGCGCGGGCCTGCCGCGGGGAACGAGGCGCGGGAGGCGCGACCGCCGCCGGCGAGCACCAGTCTTCCGACAGATACTCCAAGACGCACGCGCATACATACACGTTCCCCGTATTTTTGTAAACCATTTTTATCGCAATAATTACGAATTCACAAAGTCTCGGAATTTCATTCAGCCGCCCTATCGTCGAACCTTCACCTTAAAAAACGATAACCTTACCACCTTAAACTTAATTAACGATACTATATTTTATATAGATACTTATACAGATAAACATCCAAGACCCAGGTCAATATCCTTGATTTATCCTTGTCATGTTGAGGAGTATGTAATTTTATGAAAAATGAATTTTCTGACTTGACAGTTTGCTAGAAATTTAAAAATCCTTTGTATACTTACAAAATATCTATGATTGACATCTGAATTTTAGAAAAAGGTAAAATAAATCCTCGAAAACTGGGTATTTCTGCCTACAATAACCATTAAATGAGAATTTCGTGACATAAATACAATAATATCTGACAGGTATTTCCAAATTCTTTTGTGACGTAAAGACAAAGTATATACACTTTGTCTTGCAAATTTTGTAATATTATAAAAAAATATGAAAAGTTTAACATAAAATGCGAGGCGGGCTCGCCCAAGAAGGGTTTCGTAGAAACAAGCTTATACTAGCCAAAATCCTCTATAATTTTTTGCCACCAAAGATAACTTTGTTTCTCATAGTCTTTGTATGAATGACAAAGTGATTTTTGCGGTTTATGAAAAAGTGCAACATTTGACTAAGTTTGATGCCTATAACTTTTTAGCTTGTACTAAGTACTCTGCTCTGATAGTTTCCCTTTCAACTTATATATACTACTGCTGTAATTTTTTTCACGTAGGTATCAATATAAAACCGTTTACCAGATAGAGGGGAAGACATATACCTCTAACAAAAATTTGCACTTTACCAAAACCAAATATTTTAGAAACAAATGCCTAAATCAAAAAAATGGTTTATTCAACTTCACAATATTTTTTTATAAGACCTTTTTAACAAATCACACGATGGGTTATTAGAAAAAAAAAATTACTCCCACTTGTATAGGAGCTACATAGAAAAAAAAATTTTTTTTCATATCTCCGTTTTTTAGGGTTCCGTACAAAAGTTGAAAAACGGAACCCTTATAGGATCACTCGAGCGTCTGTCTGTCCGTCCGTCCGTCTGTCACAGCCGATTTTCTCCGAATCTACTCAACCAAATTAGATGAAATTTGGTAAGATAGTGTAATTCTATGACCCAAACACGAATGTGCAAAGTAAATAAAGATTTTTTTGAAATAAGGGTCATTTTGGGGGGCCCAATTTCAAAATTAAAAAAAAAAGTTTTGCAGACCTTACTGTGTCATATATCAAATGAAAGGGCTCATTATGAGGATCTCAAAAATATTTTTTTTTGTTCGGGTAAAATCAATACTTTTGATTTTATTCACGAAAGAAGACAAAAATTGACCATTCCCCCCCCCTGATCTCCGTAACTACTGGGCCGAAAATTTTGAAAAAATTACAAAATATAGTTCATTCCCTGAAGATTACAGGAAAAATAATAAGAATTCTATCACTTGAAAATTAAGTGGTAAACTTACAATAATAAGTTCATCTAGGGAAATAGTTCACTAAGACACCACTAGATGGCGCTAGTCAATTGAATAAAACATTTTTTGCACATTGTGTGTGTGTTCACGAAGCATATTGTACGGAACCCTCATTGCGCGAGTTTGACTCACACTTGGCCGGTTTTTTTTAATACAGTTTAATAGTAATAAAATGTACGTAGGCCCTTCAGAGACTAAAGAGGAACAAACTATGTTTATAAACTCTGGTTTCTATGAACGTTATTTGGATTTAATGGTCATTCTGCAACGAGTTCTATGGCCCTTTGAACTTTTCTCCGTATAGATTGAATTATAGGGTATTACTCATACAGTCAATTGTGGGTTACGTTGAAATTTGATTGTTAAATCATGTTTTGTTGATTTGTCATGGTCGGCCTGGTTTGGGGAGATAAGACTGATGAGTTGTAAATCATCTCCAATTTGCTGTCAAAAATGTAGGTCAGAATGAAAATAAATTGGGATTTGAAATTTTATACTATGTATGTACCCCATTTAAATTGGGTTTTCGAAACTTTTTTACATTTCTATTATTAGCTTTTGCACGTCATCATCATCATTTCGAGTAGGTGACACAGTCAGTCGACCATGCACACTGGTGTCAGAGTTCTTCGGAACCGCCTCTCGGCCTCTGACGTGGATCCTTTACCAACTACCAGATGGCAGCAGGAAGCAACAGCTTAACGTGCCTTCCGAAGCATGATTATGCTCGCATTAGTGTTGATCCCTCGACAATAGTATTTTTCTCCGGGATGAATGGTAGCTTATATCCTTCTTCGTACTCCAGGCAACGTGTTTGCACAATTTCATGATGATCAGTTCAGTAGACAAGCCGTGACAGCATAACAAACAAACATAAAGTTAACATTCGCATTAATATTATTAGTTGGGATTTTCACTACGGAACTAACAGCGATTACTTTTGAGTTTCGTCTAACATTTCGACAATATTGCAGCTGCCATTCACAGACTGGCTTACTTTTTATTTAATAATTTATTATAAATATTTAGGGCAATTCATTACAACATACAAAGCCGTGTAGTTCCCAGTAGAGTAGAATAGGACCACTCCAAGTCTTCCTGTGGATGTCGTAGAAGGCGACTTAGGAAACACAAGCTATACAAAGCTCATAAACATCAAAGAGACCTCTCCAACCCATCTGGCCAGCGTGGAGAGTGTAGGTCAAATCCTCTGACAGCTCTGGTAGTACAGGGATGGTCGTGCTCCTGCAGTGGAGACTAATAAAGACCTGATGATGATGATGATGATAATACCTCCATATATAAGTAAATAAACAACATCATCATCAACAGCCTTCTGTATCCCACTGCTGGGTGTAGGCCTCTCTCAATGCATGCCATCCATTTCGGTCTTTTGCCTTTTGAAACCAGTTTCGACCTGCGATTTTCCTAATATCATCGATCGAAATAAACAACACTCAGGTCAAATATTTAAAGACGGATGTCTGCCAAAAGCCAGTATTGAATTGCAATGAAATGAAATGAAAAGTGAATAATTTTATTAAAATGTTGGCACATCATCTTTTCTATCTAAAATGAAGCACTTATTTTTTTTTGCACCGGGAATCGATCCCGAAGCCCTGTCGTGTAGCAGTCCGGCTTGTTAACCACTCCGCCACGTAGGCAGTAGCCTCTACGATCTACAAATACTACGTCACATATTTATTGTAGCAAGGACATTACACATGTTTGCATGTGTACAGTCCTTGTTGCGAGTAAAACAAGGATACTTTATTTATATCCCTTGCAAAGAACACAATCAGAATAAAAAAGCTGTTTAGCTAATTGTGACAATTGACCCTGTGCGCTCGTTGTGTATTTATAGAAATTGTAGGACACTACATGGATAAACAAGAGTATTCAACACGCCTGCCTGCGACACGGATGGTCCCGGGTTCGATTCCCGGTCAGGTCAAGATGGAAAATGATCTTTTTCAAATTAACCTGGGTCTTGGATGTTTATCTATATAAGTATCTATTATAAAATATAGTATCGTTGAGTTAGAATCCCATAACACAAGTGTCGAACTTACTTTGGGGCTAGCTCAATCTGTGTGATTTGTCCGTATATATATATATATATATATATTAGCCGCGTGGTTCCCGGCCTACGAAGTTCCCGGCAGAGTAGAATAGGGCCGCTCCAAGCCTTCCCGTGGATGTCGTAGAAGACAACTTGGGAAACACTAGCAAAACAAAGCTTATATATATCAAGGAGTATCCAACCCATCTACCCAGCGTGGAGAGAGTAGTGCAAATCCTCTGGCTGCTCTAGCTAATATTCATACTTATATGGCTCTGGTAGTTCAGAGAGTTTCGTGCTCCTGCAGTGGAGACTAAAAAGACCAGTATGATGATGATGAATGCTATACAGCATTCTCTAACAGTCAAACCTTTAGGTACCAAAATATACCTCATTTAAATATAGATATATTCTACATGGATAAACAAGAGTATTATTAGCCGTGTGGTTCCCGGCAGAGTAGAATAGGGCCACTCCCAGTCTTCCCGTGGATGTCGTAGAAGGAGACTTAGGAAACTCAAGCTAAACAAAGCTTATGAACATCAAAGAGACCTCTCCAACCCGTCAACCCGTTGAGATATGATGTTTACTGCATCGCTGGAAGAAGTTTGGAAGTTTCTTTATTTATTAACACTTATGGGTTTATTAATTCGGAAGGTTTTGAATTTATTAGTGGGCTACCTAAAAAAAGTATACCACTAATACAGTAGTTCCAACAGTATAATTTTCTATATGGCCCATTGTACAAAAAGGGGGACAGTGAAAATGCTAAACAGCATTCTCTAACAGTCAAACCTTTAGGTACCAAAATATATCTCATTTAAACATAGATTACACACTGCGTTATAAATAATAAATAAATATAAATATATACGGACAAATCACACAGATAGAGCTAGCCCCAAAGTAAGTTCGAGATTTGTGTTATGGGATATTAACTCAACGGTACTATATTATGTTAAAAATACACATATAGATAAACATCCAAGACCCAGGTCAATTTGAAAAAGATCATTTTTCATCGTGACTTGGCCGGAGATCGAACCCATGACCATCCGTGTCGCAGTGTCCGTGTTAACCGCTGCGCCACGGAGCTGTCAATTTATAAACAGTGCAAATAAGACAATCATAACAAAAATGCTAGTTAACTAATTGTGACAATTGAACAACCACGTACTCGTTGCACATGCGAGGTCACTGACCCGCAGATTATCCCACCTATTATTAAATAATGAACACTTGCACTACTGCGCAGTTGTAGTTGTTACAATTGGTAGTATATTACGTTATCTGCGTTTTTGCGAATCGTATAATAATATAAACTTCGCAAAAGGTACATTAATTATTGTAAAAAGAACAATTCTCAAAATGTTTAGGTAATAATCACAGAGTAACTAACAACACTTGGCCGTGTGGTTCCTGGTCGAGTAAAATAAGACCTTTCCAAGTCTTTTGGAGGAAATTAAAAATGAAATGCCGGTTATTAAATATTGAACACTTGCACTACTGCGCAGTTGTAGCAGTTAGAATTAGTAGTGTTTTACGTTATCTTTTTATTATGTTGTTTATTCATAATAGTTACTTCAATTAGTGTAAAAAGTGCAATTCTCAAAATGCATGGTTAAAACACAAAGTACCTTCACAACAAAATAGATACTTATACTTATTAAAGACAAAGAAAAAGTGCATGTGCGGTCACCAACCTGAAAATCCTACCTGTTATTTATTAATAAACACCTGCGCTACTGTGCTGTCATAAATGGGTCATTTAAAAATTGTTAGCATAATAGCGGAAACTGTATTAATTGATGACTAAACATTGTGAAATATCTGCATTTGTCTCATAAACGGCAGTTGCGTAGTGGTTTATAGGCTGTATTATAGGTAATACTCCGCTTATAAGGCTCAGGGTTTGGTTTCCAGTGCGGGTAAATATTTGTGATAATTTTCAGTGGTGTATTCTGCAGCTCTCGAACTCTCAACCAAAAAGTGTAGCGTAAAATGTACAATTCGCAAAAGATTTAATGTAGTCGTCTGCATAGAAATTTAATCTCTCCACCTCGGCCCTCTCTTGAAAATTTATGTTAACATTAATATTAAAGGGTAAATAAGTAATACACAGTAAATCAGTTTTTTTTTAATCTGAATAAAAATTAAATTTGGAAGTAAAACATACATGTTACAGGGACTATGATTCGTATTGCACGAGCGACGTCAGTAACTCGGAGATTAACTCAGATACCTATTATCAAATAACAAATTTAAATTTTCAAAAAATATGTTAAATATCACCTCATGCATGATACCCATTGTTATTTTCTGTTTAGAATTCTTTCACTTATTTGGTTGACTGGAAGAAATCCCTTTAGGGATAAGTCCGCCACTGTACATGTACTTCCTTAAAACTGTATCTTACTTTTTGTTAATTTGTATTTTTTGTGTCGTGTGCAATAAAGAGTATACAAACAAACAAACAAACAATCCAACAGCAACGCAGTGATTGTAAAATCAGTTAATTTGTCGTTTAGAAGTTGTATGATTAATGTTAGTAATTGACAAGGCACTAGACATAGTTGGGTTTTGAGAAAAAATACATGTAGCAAAATGATAAGATAAAAATAAATAAATAACAATAGCGCAATTCAAAACGAATCAGTTTTAAGGTCTATGTTTTAATTCCTCTATTTTTTTCCTTTAAATGTGTTATCCTTATACTCATTCGTGACTTTCTTAATTTGTAAAGTTATTTACCCATTGTGAGAATGGCGTTTTTTGCGTCATATCTATTTGGCTTACTTATCTAGAGCATTTTGAGCGTTCCGTCTAGATTTATTCGTCATGCCAGCTGACTGGTCAAGGTCATTGTTACTCGTAATATGCATATATAGTTGAAGATATGATTAGTTATTTGTATATATTTAACACGTTTTTCGTTTGTTACTTACTACAAAACAGGTAAAGTCAAGGCTTAAAAAACATTATTCGGTACCTAAATTATATATATATGTCGTGGCCATATCGTAGAATCGATCACTTTATGAAGTGATTGTCAATTTCATGAAATGGTCGCATTTCATGAAATGTTTTACTGTCTATTGGCCACATCATGATGTAGATTGGGCAGATCAATGACAATATATCGTTTAACGATATGTGCAGCTAACCGCGTGGCTTTCTCATGAAATGGTCAAGATTGTTTGATCATATCGTAAAATAGTTTCTTTAATTACCGGTAGAGGCGCTACAAACGCTTTGTTTGTTTTGTTTACGTGGAAAGATGGCGGCCGTCGGCGAAAACCGCAGTGAAAAAGAGAACATTATGTTGTGTAATGATGAAGAAATTGAAAATATAAGAATTTACGGTGAAAAAAATACAAAATGTTCTTAACATATTCTGAATTTTTGTTAATTATATTTCCTGGACACCCTATTTTACGAACCTGCCAAACGTGAATGACAATATCGTTAAACGTGGACGATTCAATGATCTGATCAAATTTAGTTGGCCACATCATAAAATGCCACCATTTCATGAAAATGTCAATCGTTTCATGAAAAGATCAATTCTACGATATGGCCACGACATATACACCCTTATTTTAAAATCAATACAAAAATATTAAGAAGGGACTCAGCCCATCAACATGAACAACTTTTGTTATGGGACCAATGCTGAAAATTCAATATTATTTTTACCCTTTCTAACATTTGGCCCGATCAGCTGTACACTTTTGTATGAATATCTTATCGTTTTTTAGAGCATTGGTCCTTTATTCAATTCAATTCAATATATTTATTCATAGCAAAACATTTACTGCGTCGAACAATTTTCAATATACTCACATAATTAGCTTTACATTAATATAAATTAAATAACATTGTCTTAAAAATTTTACCAATAGCCATTATGTCATAATTAATCAAAATATACAATAAAATAATAATAAAATTTATGAAAAGTTGTTCATGTTGATGGGCTGTGTCACCTCTTAAAGTTTGTGTATTGAATTTGAAATTATGAGTTTATCAGGGTGGTAGGTAAAAAACTATAATCCTTCAAACTATCAAGCCAGTCTGTCAAAATAAACAACTATTCCTATCGAACACTTTTTTTGTACTTCCCACCTTTGGTCCCATATAAAAAGCTATTGTTTAAGCTGTTAGCTATATCTTCCTATGAGTCTATTGGTGCTTTACTAGTGACTAAGTGGCATTTGGTGAAAATAAGTTTATATTGTCACATTTTTATTCATCATCATCATCATCATCAGGTCTTTGTAAGTCTCCACTGCAGGAGCACGACCCTCTCTGTACCACCCAAGCCATATATTAACCAGAGCTGTCAGAGGTTTTGGCCTACACTCTCCACGCTGGCCAGACGGGTTGGAGAGGTCTCGTTGATGTTTGTAAGCTTTGTTTAGCTTGTGTTTCCTAAGTCGCCTTCTACGACATCCACGGGAAGACTTGGAGTGGTCCTATTCTAGTCTGCCGAGAACCACACGGCGGAAAGAGAACCACACGGCGGCATTTTTATTATTTATTATTATTAAGGTATACACAACAGATCACAATAACAACATGGTATAAATGACACTAAATTAGCACAGTAAACTAGACTGTGGCCCAAAAACGTGCACGCACAGCATGACAACTATTGTAAACACATTTAAGAAACTTGGCATTTTAAGCCAGAACTTTTCAGTTACATGTCTCACTTTTTTAGGGGGTTGGCTCTCCAATTCAATGGTGCAATCAGTGCTCTAGGTGTATTCAGTCCATTCCTCACCTTAGGTCGTGCCTTAACTGCCCCATTACTTGCACAGTACAAGGCCTCAATGAGCCCAACGATAAGGCAATCAGCGTAGCCAAATACTGAACAAAAGATATCTAATTAAATCAAAACTTTCAAACATTCTCTGAAAAAATTCAAATCGCTACCTATTACGGTTCAATAGACATAGCCCTGTGACAGACATACGGACGGATTTCGGAATCTCAGGTTTTCCCGTTGGCACTTTGGGTACGTAACCCTAAAAAGTCTGATAACCCTTCAAAAAAGAAGAGCACCAATTAGCACATGCATCACAAAAATCTGTCCCAAAAAATAATTTCAGTGCATTGCTCTCCGAAACTGTGTCACGCCGATACCGTTGCGCATTATAATGTAAATGTATAATTATTTGCCATCCTGCATAATATGACTAACGGGGGCTATTGTACCTTGATGGACAAATGATTGCGGATTTTTTCCTCGCTTTTTTGCACACGTTGACGTTGTGGCCCGATAATCATGGCCAATTGACAACGAGCCCTTTTTCATTCCATGTCTAGAAAACTTACGGTTGTGCATTGATTAAAAGATATTGGGATTTTTCCCTGGCACTTCTTGATGTTAAGACCTAATTATCATAACGAATAGACGACGAGCTCTTTTTCATCCCATGTCTATATACTAACGGTTAAGCGTTGATGGACAAATGATTGCGGATTTTTTACTCGCTTTTTTGCACACGTTGACGTTGTGGCCCGATAACCATGACTTATTAACAACGAGCCCTTTTTGTCCCATGTCTATAAACTTACGGTTGTGTCGTGGTACAATGAAGATTGTGGATTTTTCCTCGCTTTTTTGCACTCGTTGTGGCCCAATTATTTGTGAAGCCTGAATAATTCAGGCTTCACAAATTATTATATTATAGATATCAATCGATGATCAATAATATAATATTTGACCCAAACAGAGTAGCTTCCTTTATTATTTTATATTCAGCATTCATTAATTTATATTTTATGCCCCTTTTATAGTATATTCCACGTGCAAACTGCGTCAAGGCATATTTGTTTATGTGAAAGAGCTCATAATACCTACGCAAGCTAGACCACCTTCGTAGCATAGTACCAGCCTGCTACACGGTGGCACAGGGTTTGATGCCTGGTACAAGCAAACACTAATTCTACTTTTTCGTGATATTTGTTTGCGGACCTGGAGATACCCAAGAGGATTAGCGTCGCGCAGACAGCTGGCCTTAAAAAAACTCTTACCGCGTTATATCACAGCATAATTGAACATTGTCAAAATAGGTTTCATGCTGAACAACCAACAGTCAAAAAGTATCTGGACCAAATTTATGGGACAATATGTAAATAAGCTTTTTCCACAAAAGAGCGGTTACCCCGCTCTGTGCGCTCGCTAAACGCTTTCCGAGAACGGTTGTTACCTTTTCCAAGGGTTTAAATGCATATTGGGACCAATTTGAGGAAGTTCGATGAAATATGAAAATTGGTTGTGTAATAACAATATTTGATTGATTCTACTGGGTGATAGAATAAACACTTTTAACCTTCAAACGATTAAACCAGCCCGTCAAAATGAACAACTTTTCCTTTAAGGCCAACGCCAGGAAATTAATCATATTTCGACATTTTCAAACAAATGCCGGACCAGGCAAACACTTTTGTATGTAATTGTCGATTTTTTCGAGTTTCCAGAGTGAGTCTTATAGGAAACGTTGTTAATTTTAATGGACTAGTTTGATTATTTGAAGGATAAGAGTATTCATACTAACACTCTGTATTACTTTGGTTTTATTTGGCATCCATTAGTATAAAGCAGTGTCATAGATGAAGAAGTTACTATCACCATGTTTTATTAGCATGAGCGTTGCCATAATAGGTTTCATGCGGAATTTTCAAACAGGACCTAACAGTAAAAAAGAATCTGGACCAAATTTATGGGACAATATGTAAATTAGCTTTTTCCACAAAAGAGAGGTTACGCCGCTCTGTGCGCTCGCTAAACGCTTTCCGAGAACGGTTGTTACCTTTTCAAAGGGTTTAAATGCATATTGGGACCAATTTGAGAAAGTTTGATGAAATGTGAAAATTGGTATATAACAATTCGTACCTATTACTTTGATTCTACTGAGTAGTGGTATGAAATTTTTTATCTTTTAAACAATCAAACCAGTAGCTAAACTAAACAACATTTCAACAAGAAACAGAAATCAAAATAAATTCCGACATTTTCATACAAATTGCCGGGCCAACCGAACACTGTAGTCTTCTTCTTTTTTTTTTTATGTCATAGGACGGCAAACGAGCAAGTGGGTCACCTGATGGGAAGTGATCACCGCTGCCCATGGACAACTGCAACACCAGAGGTGTCACAGGAGCGTTGCCGGCCTTTTATTTTTCTCTCCCCAGAGGGGAGAGGGAGATGGGCCTCCGGCTCTCTCACTCACCGAACGAAGCATAGCAGCGGTAAAGCTACTACTCAAACGTCGATTTTCTGTGAGAGTGTGGTACTTCCCCGGACGAGCCGGCCCATTCGTGCTACTAGCAAAATGATTTTCGCCGGTAGCGAGGCTCTACCACAACTAAAAACGTCTAAAAATAACGATTTTTTTTAGTTTTCTGATTGGATCATATACAAAAAGTTGTACATTTTGATGAGCTGGTTTGAAGGATAGGAGTTTTGTTCCAACAACCTATACAGGTTGTTGGTACAAAACTCCTATCATCCTGTCATACGACTTTTATTATTTTACGACTTTTTTTTTGTACGATAGTACTTTTATTAAGTCTCTACCCATTTTTGTACGGACTGCTTAATAAGCGTAAACTCTTACCTGTGAACTGAGCTATCACGATGTTGAGTAAAATGACATATTATTTACAAATCATTTGGCAAATTTACAGATTACCCATTTCGAAAGAGTTTTTCGTCAAGATTATTTTGCGTTTGGTAAATAAAGAGAACTTGTTGTTTGTTTTTCGTATGTGTAAGTGGCCAGAGAACTACTTACTCATTACGGTAATGGGGTAATTTTAGTTTGAAATGATGATATTGATGAAAAGTAATAACAAAAATACCCATAGTAATGACTACCAAAGTACAGAGTTTTTTCAATTTGATCTGATAAAGCAGTAAAACAAATAAAATGCTGGTAGCACTCATCTAAGAGTCTTTAAACAAAGTCTTAGATGAGCTAACTAGTGCTTATAGTACCAGGGTGTGCATGGTCGACTGACCGTGTCACCTACACGAAATGATGATGATGATCAGCATCTCAGCAAAAAATGCACTAGCTGGATATAGGACTCCCCCAAGTATTTTCAATACGACTGGTTTAAAGCATCCAGCAATATTCACAACAAAATCACACAAATTAAGCAAGACCCACAATGATTTGTAAACCAGTGACGTAAGAGGATCGTACCTGGGTCCACCGGTGTCGCAGGCTACTAACCACTACGCCACGGAATCGCCATATAATATAATAAAAAAATAAAAATAAAATGCATATACGGACAAACATACACACACACACACACTTATTTCACAAACACTCTCCATACCACAAGCAACTTTCCTTTTGTTTCCTCTTTTTTTTTTTTTTTTTGTAAAATAGCTTTAGATTTTTTTTTTCTCTTTGTATTTAACAATAATTGATTTCAGGTCTTAAACTAGTTGCCTACAATACAAGCACTGCCTAGTGTAGGAACTAGAGGTACATGATTTATTTTCATTCATTTTGCTCCATCTACCAAATGTTTTGTGTTTTATAGATTTATTATTATATTATTTTAAATATTATATTATTATTATTTATTATTAAATCACACAGATTGAGCTTGCCCTAAAGTTAAGTTCTTAAATAAGACTTGTGTTATGGGATACTAACTCAACGATACTTTATTTTATAACAAATACATATATAGATAAACATCCAAGACCCAGGTCAATCTGAAAAAGATCATTTTTCATCTTGACCTGACCGGGGATCGAACCCGGGACCATCCGTGTCACAGGCCGGCGTGTTGACCGCTGCGCCACGGAGCTCGTAATTATAATAGACTACTGTTCACAAAGTTTGCAAGAACGATGCCATTTAGTAATATAATCTGACCTTTGCATGTCACAGCTCATTCCGAAGCCGAAAACTGGTAAACTTCTAGGAAATTTAAAGTATTCTTTAATTTTTCATAAATGAAACGTCAATTCGAATTTTGATGCTAAATTATTAAAGTGATTCGTTTGAGGGTAAATGTATATTATTAGAAGCGGTGCTAGACAAGAATTACGTCAATAAGCGATGCAGCTAGCAACCCATCACTATTTTGATTCGCTTTCGGCCTTTACGCCCACTGATACGCTAAACGTGGCCTTTGAGTTTAATGACCTTGGGCTCTGTCTAACCCGCAAGGTATAAAGACGTGATCATATGTATGTATGTATGTAATATTAACACGAAAAGTTGACGTTCTAAATGTGTTACTTGGGCTCTGTCTAGTCAAGGGATGAAGACGTTACAATGTATGTTTTTTATTAACTTATACATACATACATAATGTCGCGTCATTTTTCTTTGCGAGGTAGACAGAGCCCAAGTTTTAAAACATAAAAGGCCACGTTTAGCATTGTTGGTGGGCTTGTAGATGGAAAACGGAATAAAAATAGTGACAGGTTGCTAGCCGCATCGCCTATTGACAAGATTCCTCACGCCCATTCCCTCGATTGGATTTTACGATCTGTGCGAGAAGGTAAGCAGCTGGTACATTCTACGTTCTTTTTTTCTCGCAGAGTAGCGTGAAAGCGTGAATTAACTTATATCCTATCATATCGACTTAAGACTATATACATAGCGAAATTTTGATCGTTCCGGACCATTAGAGGGGTGATTCAGCCTGTCAATATAAACAACTTTTCCTATGGGACAAATGCTGTAAACTCGAAAAAAAAATCGACATTCCTATACAAATTGCCCGGGCGGCTGAACACTTTTGTATGAAAATGTCGAAATAAAATTTGAGTTTCCAGCATTGGTCCCATAGGAAAAATGGTTCATATCGACGGGCTGAATCACCCCTTTAAGGGTCCAGAACGATCAAAATTTCGGCATGTATTATGACGGCATTTCTTTTTAAAGTTGACTAGCAGATAAAACCTATGGCTTTGAGTCCGTATATTACTTACACTAATATAGTTTTTAAATAAATAAATATAAGCTTTTAAGCAATCATCATTCTCAAAGTTAACAGTTGCCGAATGAATTCACAAGCTCTGTACGTTCTTGTATTGCATGAAATATTTATGTTATTCTAAATTCCGTCGTTAAACTTCAAGGGCCGTTCTCCAAAGTTCGTGTATGGCCATAGAATAATTTATAATTAATGTAGAAGGGATACACCGTCTTCCATTCTAATATAAAGTGAAACTCGACATCGTCACCATCTATTCAGCCAGCATTCTACTATTTCTTTATAATAAAATCAGCAGGTATATCCCACGTTTTTTTGTTTTCTTCGAAACCAGTATGAAAGAATACATCATACTTAATTAAGAGGGGGTATACTAGCAGTGCGTTTTCCATACAAATGTATTTCTCTATTTTCTGGCTGAAAACTGCGTCTAGAGGCACAATTCTTTTAACATACAATCTATTCCTAAAATATGTATGTCCCTATGTTTAATTTTTTTTCTTAAAACCTGTTTAAAAGAAAAAAAATGTACAAAAACCGTTTTTTTAGAAAAAATAAAAAATAGGGGCATTCCTATTTTAGTACTAGATTTTATGAAAAAAGAATTGTGGCTCTAGAATCAGTTTTCAGTGAGAAAATAGAGAAATACATTTGTATGGAAACCATACTGAAAAAATACTGCTAGGATACGCTCTTAAGGGGCAAAGATTAACGAAACTAGCAAGCGTCGTTTTATATTTTAGACGCATGAGTGATGGTATAAGAGTTCGGTTTTTTTTTCATCCATTACACGGAAAATACGCATAGATAGTGGGAAAATGAGGGCTTACACTTTTTATACAATTGGTATGAAAAGTTTTGACTCCACTATTGACTCTTGACTGTACGGTACGTCTAGTCTAAATCGCTTAGTCTATGAGTCTGAGCTACAGCGGTGTCCAAACTGGGATATTTGCTCGAATGGAATGCACCCGCTGCGCTAATGCGGCGTCAAGTTGCTCTTGCTCGCGTTTTTGGCAAACTTTCAACTGTCACACGCATCGTGTACGCTGGATCTTGCGGGATGTTATCCACTTAATACTATATATTGAATTTTGAAAATTTCCTTAGGAAAATGCAATGCTAGGAACTAAATAAACCGGTCAAGTGCAAGTCAAACTCGTGCAATGAGGATTCCGTATAAAGTGTTGTTAAGTAGCTTTATGACTTGCTCTCTGCCCGATAACATAGAATTATGGTATTCGACCTTGATTCTATGTTATCGGGCGGTTATTAGTAGTAGTGAAGATTTTGATTTGAAATATAAATATGGATTGACGTTACAAAACATTTAAAATTATCACCTTATTTGTTTACTTAAGAGTCGCCTGGCCGCGCATGTCTCCATACAAACGGAAAAAGGGAACTGTGGCAATATTTGTTGTGCTCCCATTATCTCTCTCTTAAATAGCAATGCGGCTTACAACACTATTTTTATTCCGCTTTGCACTTTTATGCCCACTAACCCGCTAAACGAGGTCTTTGACCTTGGGCTCTGTATACCCCAAGGAATAAAAACGAGATAATGTATGGATGTAAGTATGTCTGTTTAAACGGCTGGACTGATTTTGAAGTGTGAGATGTAAGCACCTACACCACTTCAGGTTAATTTGATATTTTTCCTTGAAGTGTCATAGACTAACGTGGTAGGTACATATATCTCTATGGTCATAGACTATGTGACGTCAGAAAATATCAATACAGCGGTCGTAAGCTACATATTTATTGTTTAAAAAACCGGCCAAGTGCGTGTCGGGCCACGCGCAGTGTAGTGTTCCGTAGTTGCGAATGACAACTTTGAGTTCACACTGTTTACACTCACACCTCACAGTCTAACGACCAAAAACATCTAACAATGAAGATTGTATGAAATTTTACATTTTCCAGTACATTTTATAAGTTGGTTGCCTATAACTTTTTAGTTTGCACTTAGTACCCAGCTCTGATAGTTTTCCTTTCAACTTCAGTATATATACTATTGCTGTAATTTTTTTCACGTATCCATATATAACCGTTTAGCAGATAGAGGGGGGGGGACACGTACCTCTAACAAAATTTTGCACTTTAAAACCAAATATTTCGGAAACGGATCCCTAAATCGAAAAATGGTGTTCTTAACCTCACAATATTTTTGAAAGATCTTTTTAACGATACCCCACACGATGGGTAAATAGAGAAAAAAAAATTACTCCCCCACTTTACTTGTATGGGTGCTACCCAAAAAAAAATATTTTTTCAAGGTTTTTTTCTACGACTTTTTTGCCATGATTAATATACACACTCATACTAAATTACAGCTTTCTAGTACTTATAGTCTCTGAGTAAAACCGCGGACGGACAGACAGACAGACAGACAGACATGGCGAAACTATAAGGGTTCCTAGTTTACTACGGAACCCTAAAAAGCAGTCCACTTATTAATTGTTTAAATAAATGCTACTAGTACTTTTTTCTACTTTTACGATTGTATCAATTACAATCGTAAAAGTAGAAAAAAAAAAACCCAACGTTATAGTGGCCCCACGTTGGGCGCCACTATAACGTTAGGTTTTATTTTGACAGGTATGAGAAAATAAACACTAGGTATCAAATAATGAGATATACCTATTGCAAGTTTTAGTACAGGTATAAGATCACCACACTAATTAAGTAGATCTACAGAGTCGTAGGTTTAGGCCAAGGTCGGATGAGTAGCCCTCAAGAGAGAAGAGCTACTTAGCTCGCAGACGAAAGAGAGAGCCGTCGCTTTTTTTTTAATGGACTGCGTAGCTAGCTCCAAATGAGCTTTCGCTACTTCACCTTCACCTTTTTGAGGTGAGGGCAGAGTGCCCTCAACCTGTAAGGCAAACTTCACCAAAGGATTCCTAGGAGGGACGATCCTCGGCTTTGGGCGTTGCCTGGGTGCGCAAGGCTTGGAGAGACAGCAAACTCTCATATGCCTGATGGGCCGCGATTTGTATGCATGACCAGAAGGGCCGAACTGAGAAACAATGGCAAAGCCTTAAGAAAGCAGCAACTCTCATGTTTTGCCGTATAGGCGAAAGCTACGGTGCCCGAAGGACCTATCCTGGGTGCAAATCACCCGGAACCGCCGGGCGGTCACCAGTAAACGGAGCTAGTCCTACTGTATACGCACTCTGTTCCGGTGGCGAGTGCGACGGGGTCGGAGGGTGGGATTCCTCTGGCTGTTCGGAGCCGGAGAGGATCTGGACTGGGGAGAGCCGTCGCCGCTGGGCCGCGCCTTATACATGGCGAAATTTTGATCGTTCCGGACCATTAAAGGGGTGATTCAGCCTGTCAATATAAACAACTTTTCCTATGGGACAAATGCTGTAAACTAGGAAAAAATTTCGACATTCCTATACAAATTGCCCGGGCGGCTGAACACTTTTGTATGAAAATGTCGAAATGAAATTTGAGTTTCCAGCATTGGTCCCATAGGAAAAATGGTTCATATCGACGGGCTGAATCACCCCTTTAAGGGTCCAGAACGATCGAAATTTCGCCATATATATGGGCCGCGCGACGCCTGAGGAGGGGAGCGGAGGGCTGCAGACTGCACGTCGTCACACATTGTCTCAGAATATAGTCTATCAATGAGTCATTTTCGTATTTTTATCTAAATCCAGTCGAGAAACAAGCTTACAAACTTACAGATTAATAA
Source organism: Rhodophaea formosa (assembly GCA_963082605.1). Classification (NCBI taxonomy): domain Eukaryota; kingdom Metazoa; phylum Arthropoda; class Insecta; order Lepidoptera; family Pyralidae; genus Rhodophaea; species Rhodophaea formosa. The sequence continues at coordinate 18,060,994 of OY720220.1, forward strand.
TAATTCACAGGATTTTGTCACAAAATCAACAAAGACCTAACACGCGCATAATATTTGTAAAATTACAAAGTAATTATAAATTTTTGTGTACATTCTTAAGTCCAATATACCCAAGGGTTCAACACCCTTCAGGTAAAATATGATAAATACCGCTGCGTTTTCAGATAAGCTTGTCACGAAAGAGTTAAGAAAATATTTTCAAATTTCAAAATTCAAACAATGACTATGAGAGATAAAGGGAATCGGGTAAACTTTTTTGGTTCGCTTTATTTTTTACCAATTTTTATCGGATGAACCAAAATAGGGACATCATATTTTATGGGTTCTTTTTATGTGGCTATATATAGCCACACTTCTTATTAAATTAAGAAATATGATATAGAAAAAGTTCCATGTGGGCGGGATTGACACTTAAAAAGACTCTACTGCTGTTTCATATCCTACCCGCGTAAGTTTATCTTCCAATATCATATCTCATTAAATAAATAAATTATTTAATAAGAATAGGGTCATAATTTCGGATAGTGACGGTGACGCGCGAGGCGGCTCTCAGTGCTTTGAGGGAAGCTTAACCGTCGTGTTGTCACCCCTTTCACTCGCCCCGATGATAGTCTCCGTAACAGACCGAACTAGTCGGCGGATCCGACGTATTAAAACGTGAGTAAAGCCTTTTCATAAATAACTTACTTTGATATACATACGAGCTTCGTGGCGCAGCGGTCAACACGCCTGCCTGCGACACGGATGGTCCCGGGTTCAATTCCCGGTCAGGTCAAGATGGAAAATGATCTTTTTCAGATTGACCTGGGTCTTGGATGTTTATCTATATAAGTATCTATTATAAAATATAGTATCGTTGAGTTAGTATCCCATAACACAAGTCTCGAACTTACTTTGGGGCTAGCTCAATCTGTGTGCTTTGTCCGTATATATTTATATATTTTATTTATATGAACATTCTCTGAAAACATTACACTCATTCCTTCGGCAGTTCTGCAAAAATATCTCTGTTAATATCGCTGCCATACCGCTCGCTGTGTGCACAACCCTGCCACGCATCACGTACGAATTCGTATTTCCTTGTCATATTAATCTCTTTCTCCGTCGTGTTTAATGTTCAGTTAATAGCACGAATTGTTGACTTCTCATTTATAACTAAAGTAGTATGGAAGGTTTTTGTAATGATTTATATTCTTCTTCTTATCGTATCGGTTTGTTTGTTTTTCGTATGTGTAAGTGGCCAACACTGGTGTCAGATTTTTCAAGCTGCCTTAAGGCATCTGACATAGCTTAACGATTGCCATCAACGATGACAGCCGGGACCAACGGCTTAACGTGCCTTCCGAAGCACGGAGGAGCTCGAGATATTTTTATGCCACTTGCCGTCACCCATCCAAGTAGGGACTGCACCAGGGGTTGTTTAACATACGTAAGCGCTCATAGAGCTCACACCCACTGGACCATCGGGCTCCTCATTCGTATCAATGGCAAACCAAGAAACTATATTTTCTGTTCCCAAAATTTGCTATTTTATTGCATCATTAGTAGGGATCATCATGTCGTCCAAAGTGCACGAGGAGGGACACGTGGAGCAAGACAGAAGATGTGGCATTGTCTGGGGCTGTCCACACTCACAAAATATATCAGTGTTGGGTATAAAACCCCACCTGGACAGATGATTTATTACCTAACTAGCTGAACTTCGTACCGCCTAACAGTTTTCATTACACATATCGAGTTTTCATTGTTTTTAAGATGTATTCTGCTATTCGGGGCGGAGACAAATCCAACGAATCAATAACCATGATAATTGGTTCAGCAGATCTCGAGTTATAAGTGTTGTAACAAACCTCTCTTTGTTTTATGTATATAAGAGATATAAATCATCTGTCCAGATGGGGATCTTTCATAGAGCACGGAATGTCGCTCGCGCTAGACGTAAGCAATTGAAACAAAATTAAATTAACCCTTTACAAGGCAGTAGTTATATTTAAAATTCATTGCTTTTGGGCCTTATCTTCTGGGCATAAGATTCAATTTTTGGTGGCTATATATGTTTTTGACACAACCTAAATGAGTTTTTGACACAACAGCCTAAGTGTAATGTGTTCGTGGATGGATATGGTGTTCTTGTCAGGCAATGTTTACTGTTTTGTGAGGGTGATGAACGTGAGTCGTCTTGTATGCAATAAGTTTTATTTTGATTTATTGTACTTTTTTTTTACGTTACTGTTGTACTAATACTGTAAGTGGAACTCAATGTACCGTTGTATTTAGCTCAAATAAATAAATAAATATTCGTCACTGCCTTGAAAAGGTTTAAATGGGGTCTATACGAAATTAGCATTAACGTAACCCAAGGTCCGTTGTGTGGTTCCCAGCAGAGTTCCGTACCATTCCAAGTCTTCCCGTGGATGTCGTGGAAGGCGACTTAGAAAACACAAGCTAAACAAAGCTTATAAACATTAAAGAGACCTCTCCGATCCGTCTGGCCAGCGTGGAGAGTGTAGGCCAAATCCTCTTACTGCTCTGACTAATATATGGCTTTGGTAGTACAAAGAGGGTCGTGCTCCTGCAGTTGAGACTAGAAAAGACCTGATGAAGAAGAAGGAGAATTTATTCGGTAAAATTATATTCAAGCAAACCCACCGGTAAAAGCTAGTTCAGTATAAATCAGCTGCATCCAAAAACAGCAAAACGCAACCTTGGTCGGTGCACTTGCAGTTTACATTACACGTCAGAATTACACTGCACTTCCTTTTGATGTGCTCGGGGGACCTTGGAGCGTATTCAATTTTATCGCTTTATATGCACAGTTCATGGTTTGTTGTAATTGTTGATTTAGTATGTTCATTATTTATTTTTGATGTTTATTCATATAAACACCGACTTCTGTGGCTGAGTACTACGAGCGGTAGAATCGCAGGGTCGCGGGTTCGTTTCCCGGTCTGGTCATGATGTACAACGGTCTTCTTCAGATTGGCCTCGGTTTAGACTGTTTATCTATAATATATTTAGTAAATTTTAATCATCATCATCATCAGGTCTTTCTAGTCTCCACTGCAGGAGCACGACCCTCTTTGTACTACCAAAGCCATATACTAGCCTGAGCAGTCAGAGGATTTGGCCTACACTCTCCACGCTGGCCAGACGGGTTGGAGAGGTATCTTTGATGTTAATAAGCTTTGTTTAGCTTGTGTTTCCTTTTTTAATTTTAATATAGAATCTTTTTTGTAATCTACATTATAATTTTATAACTAACTGTTAAGCTACGTTAATCTATATGATTTGTTTCTACATATATTTATGTTTTTTTACTTATATATTGCCGTTAACAAGTTATTTAATCTGTATTCTATGTATAAATATTAGTGGTTTGAATGCTTTGGACCAAAAGGGTCGTTTATAGGTTTCCGTCCCAAGAGGGAAACCGGGACCCTTTTCATGAGACTTCTATGTCCGTCTGTCTATCTGTCTGTTTTTCACCAGGCTGTATCTTATAACCGTGATTGCTGGACGAGACATGAAAACCGTTTAAGTTAAGACGACTAGCCTTCCCCGGCTGCGCCCGGGCATATATTATACATATAAATCTTTTTCTAAAATCACTCTATTTATAAAAAAAATCTGCATCAAAGTCCGTTGCTTAGTTTTAAAGGTCTACGCAGGACATAATACTGAAAGCTGTGCCGCCAGAGTGCACCACCAGCACATACAGTAAAAGAGGTTTGACTCTGAAAATGTACTTGAAAATGTCAAAGTCGCAATTAATTTGTAAAATTATACATTATTCCTTTATTAATTTGATTTTAAAATACTCCTATGAGTATTTTAATATAAAAACGTATTTGTGCTGCGTATTTGTATGTAAAATAAAGGCAATTTATTGCGAATTTGACATACTTGTCAATGTCAAACATTTGTTTGCTGTCTCTGCTAATGCTGCCCTCTGGCGGGTGAACACTGCAGTATTATCTCCTATTAGGGACAGACAGATATCGGGAAGCGACTTTTTTTTATACTATATATACATAGCCTATGTTCTTCTCAGTACCTTAACCTATGTGTATGCCAAATTTCATGATGATTGGTACAGTACGTGAAAGCGTAAAAAACAAGCAAACAAACTCACTTTCGCATTTATAATATTAGTTGGGACTAGCTTTTGCCCGCGGCTTCGCCCTCGTGATATATTACAAAGCTTATGTCATTTTCCACAGCAATATGAACGTGTATGTCAAATTTCAAGATGTGAATATAGCCTGAACAGGTAATAAAACTACAAACTCACTTTCGCATTTATAATAATAGTAAGGATAGTAAGAATAGTGATTGTGATGATACATCGATATTCGATGCTTTTAAGTATTTGGGTCTAAACTCAGTCTATCCCGCAAAGGATAAAGACGTGACACATTAATTTCTCCAGTGAACTGAAGGCCCAGACCCTGGTAGGTCAGCCACCCCGAGGTCGTTTCACTTGCTCGTTTGCGCGGTGTTGTTAATAAGCGCCATTTTCTTTTTGTGTCTGCATTATTTCCTGCTGCATCGATCTCGGTGTAGGTTAGTAATTGACAGAGGATCAGGTGGCACGAGGGTTTTAATAGACCGAATAACCCTAATCCCAACTAATCTTAATCCTTCATAACTAATATTATAAATGCGAAAGTGAGTTTGTTTGTTACGCTTTTACGCCGTATCTACAGAACCACAACGTCATGAAATTTTGCATACACATAAGTTAGGGTATATATCACGCGGACGAAGCCACGAGTCATCATCATCATTTCGTGTAGGTGACACGGTCAATCGACCTTGCACACCCTGGTGTGGTTCCTTTAACGACTACCAGATGACAGCCGGGACCACCGGCTTAACGTGCCTTCCGAAGCACGGAATCATCAGAAGCCACGAGCAACAGCTAGTATTGTAAATGTGTAAGTGAGTTCGTTTGTTTGTTACGGTTTTACGCCCTATTTACTGAACCGATCGTCATGTAAATTTGCTAACACGTTGTCTGAAGTACGCTGAAGGACTATATGCTACCTTTCATCCCGGAGAAAAGTACTGTTTCTGAGAGATCGATACTAACGCGAGCGGAGCCGCAGGCAAAGTAGTTAAAGGATAAAGCAAATTCTTAGATACATACATACATACCTTTATCACGTTTGTATCCCTTACGGGAAAGACAGACAGCCCAAGATCACTGAACCTAAAGGCTACGACTAGTATGTAGGTAAAGGGGCGTATAAGCTGAAAACGGAATCAAAATATTGATGGTTTGCTCTCCGTATACATAACATACATACATTGTCATTATTCCATTATCCATTAGGTTGTCGCCATGTCCCTTGATTGGCTTCTACGGTCTACGCGGGAAGATAAGAACCATAGCTGGCGTATAAGCCTATAAGCTGCGGGAACCACACGGCTAGTAGTAAAAGAAATAAAATGAGAGGTGGCACTTATAGGCTGATTTTAGCCTGTTAATGGATATGCAGCTTTATAATTTGAAATTCGATTGCTATTTTTGGCAACTTCAGTAGGTATCGTCCGATGAATAGTGTTTGATTTACTGAGTTATTGTAACTGATCACTAAATAACGACTCATTTTGGTTTCTTTGGCATTGGTCCTGAATTTACTTTGATTACGGAACCTTGGAATCATTTCGTCAATTGGTCTCATTACCTATATTTGCTTTTGATATAATTATTCAAGGTTCCGCCAGGACACGGATATGCAAGAAATATAATTAGGATTTACATACAAAGGAAACTAAAAGTTGTTTTGTTTGTTTTTCGTATGTGTAAGTGGCCAACACTGGTGTCAGATTTTTCAAGCTGCCTTAAGGCATCTGACATAGCTTAACGACTGCCATCAACGATGACAGCCGGGACCAACGGCTTAACGTGCCTTCCGAAGCACGGAGGAGCTCGAGATATTTTTATGCCACTTGCGGTCACCCATCCAAGTAGGGACTGCACCAGGGGTTGCTTAACATACGTAAGCGCTCATAGAGCTCACACCCACTGTACCATCGGGCTCCTAACTAACTAAAAGTAAACCTTCGTTATGCTTTATAGCTGTCTCTCTATCTTTAAAGGTTACATTTGAAAAACGCTTACAAAAGCAATTTCATGTCGTTGTTATTTTAACAAACAAACAGTCAATATATCTTATTATAAAGCTATTTTAGTACTAAAGACCATTTACATGTTCTCGCATAAATAGGCGAAACTTGTTGCTGCCGCCATAATTCAAAGTTGAATTTAAGGGGGCACACTAGGCACAGTAACGACTCTAATCATTTTATTCCTAATAATCAAGAAATAGAAAGATATTTAAGAATGTATATCATATTATGAGCCTTAGTAAATATCTTGAAGTAGGTATTTTTGGAATAATTTTTTAATATTATGAGAATGAGTCATCAAGAGAAATAGTGATTACCGCCAAAAACGGCCGTTTTTGGCGGTAATCTGATTCTCATAAATCTCACTGATTCTGATAATATTGAACATGATTCCAAAAAAAACTTCAGGTTATTTACTAAGGCTTATATGATTTACATTCTTGAATTTCTTTCTATTTGTAAAGTATTAGGAATAATATGATTGGCGTCGCTAGTGTGCCTAGTGTGCCCCCTTAAGCAGAAAGAATTACTGAACCTTTATAAGTATGTATATACTTGTTCATTTCTTTATTTTTTAATTAACTTTTTAAAATGTGATTTTTTTTCGTCTATCTGATATTTTTTAATTAACAAAGAAACGGTTTAAAAGTTAAGGGAAAATATTTTGTACATTTCTTTATAATTTTTGATATTTGTACCTTTCAGTTGATATCTAATTCAGCCAGATACATACACCATTACCAAAGATATTTGATTACAAGTTTACACATAAAAATACGAAATAAATTTTTCCCCGACCTAATATATAAGTATGTATTATAAAAATATATGGTATCGTTGAGTTAGTATCCTATAACACAAGTCTCGAACTTACTTTGGGGCTAACTCAATCTGTGTGATTTGTCCGTATATATTTATTATTTATTTTATAATATGAGTTCTTCAGCCCAGCGTGGAGTGGCCAAATCTTCTGACTGCTCGCGGCATGGCTGTACAGACAGAGGTATTTTTGAGTCTTAAAAATACCTGATGTTGATAGGGACTTATCATACATATGGACAAATGGAAAATACGAATAATTCCTACAATTGAATACACTGCATATCACTTCGCACCTGACCCAAGTATTTATTTCCCTGTCATCCCGGAAACTGGCAACGAGCCAGCGACGCAAAACGCTGATACATAGAAATGCTTTCTGCTACTAATTTACATAAAACATACGAACGCACAGACACGCCTTCCGGATTTTTCTGCCCGCATGGCATTGAGGCCATTGCCAATGCTAACTAATAATAAAGTCGGTTTGTTTACTTTTTTGTTGACATCCTAGTTTGTTGAGGAAGTGCTATTTTTATTTTGTGTTAGGAATCGTTTTTGGAGGAAATTGTGGATATTTTAATAATATTACGGAATCATAAAATTTTAGAAACTATTCATAAATCGGTTTGTTTATTATTGTCATCCTTAGTTTGTTGAGTAAGTGTTATTTTTTTACCAATAAATGTCATCATTATCACCAAAAGTGGAATAAAAACCGTATAGAATATACATACCACAAGAAAAAAAAAAAAAAAAAAGACCGCATGAATAATTGACCAGCCGGTCAGTAAATTTGTATGGGAGGTACACTGTGTTTTAAACTTTTGTTTCTTGTGGTTGTATATACTATTAGGGAAGTGTCCATAATAGTATACAAGTGTGTGAATTCCGATTCTGAAATATTGCCATGGAGTTCCAAATTACCGTGTGTGGAGGTATGTGCAGTTATTTCATTTTCAAATTCATTTATTTTCTATAAAAGTGGTACAAATAGGTGGTAGGTACATAAAACAACTCCTCACTCTTAACCAAAATACAGGCATGTAAATATTAAGACAGTTAAATGCAGTCAATACTTAATAAAATACAATATAAAAGGTCAAATAAATACATATCTAATCAAATATTTATTCATGGGGTATTAGTAAAATATGTCAAATAAAATTGTTCAAGCCGTCAAAAACTCATCCACTGTGTAGTAACAGTTTTTTACCAGAAAGCGACGAAGTTTTCTTTTAAATAATGGCAACGGTAAGGCCTTCAAGTCTTCTTGTAATTTATTATAAATACAAATAGCCATTGGGTAACAGCTTTGAGCGGAGTTTATTATATTAGTTTTTAATTATCTGCTTACAATTAGTAATGATCTGCTGGGTGTTGTATTTTTTTTAGGTCACACACTTAATCCAAAAACCGTGTGATTCCCGGCGGAATAGGATAGGACCACTCCAAGTCATCCCGTGGATGTCGTAAAAGGCGACTTAGGAAACACAAGCTAAACAAAGCTTAATAACATCAAAGAGACCTCTCCAACCCGTCTGGCCAGCGTGGAGAGTGAAGGCCAAATCCTCTGACTACTCATGCTAGTATATTATGGCTCTGTTAGTACAGAAAGGGTCGTGCTCCTGCAGTGGAGTCTAGAAAGACCTGATGATGATGATGATGATTTGCTAGGTTTGAAACCAAATTAAATATACAAAAAGATATACTATAATGAAGAATTAACCTCATTCTCCTGTAGTCTATACAATTAAATTATTAAACCGGGTTTCGAAACCCGGTCGGCAATACCGACTAAATATAACGTGAGTGCAACCGTTTTTAATAATAGTAGTCTATATAGTTTAACTCTACTCACCCCGAGCTACCTCCCTTTTGTCTACCACTGCAAATAATAACTATTGCGAGTAATTTTTTGATTAAAACTAACGTGAGATGTTAACATTATTAATATGTAAAATACGGGTCACTCACGTATGAAGTCAGCTACAGGCCGACTCGGTTCACATTCGCCCTGAGGAAGACCTCCGGATGAGGTTGAAACATGTCGGCCTGTAGCTGACTTCATACGTGAGTGACCCGTATTTTACATATTAATATTGCGAGTAACGTCAGAAGTAAGACTTGTATCGAAGTAACAATGCATTTGTCATGTCATATTAACATAATCACCTTACATAGGGAAAATGGTAGGGCAAAAAATCTAAACCTAGAACACCTGATAGCGTTGAATATGTAATAGTTCGCGACCTTGGACAGGTGATGTAGTCAAAGGGACAGGTTAAGCGATGTTTGTGCAGTACGTCGACGGATGGGACAATACTGCATGTCCTTTTTTTTCTTGCTTCTTTTTTTTATTAGGGAATAACAAACAGTTACATAATATATATTAAATATCTAACAAATAACATAACACTTCTTATTAAATACAACCAACAACGTTATTCACAGTTTAATTTGATACATATTATGTTAAAAATGTTGCCACTAGAGTAAATATGTAGGTAACAACAGAAAAATGTAAGTATAAGCAAAAATAATTGTAGTTAACAGATTATAGTTAATAGAGAGATATCAAGAAAGAAGTCGTATATTACGTGTATGCTCACTATTAATACTAGATAAGAAATATATGATATAATAAGACTGAAGGTAGATGCGAAGTAGTTAAACTAAACTAATACGAGTCTAAAGACTTTGTGTCAAGCTCACTCAGTAATTTGCACAGTGTCTTTCTATAGAGATTAGGCTTGCTTTTAAAAATATAGGGGTGTGCATTAAATAATTGATTGTAGGACTCAACCATACGACGTAAAGGAGCACGTAAACCTGAGTTATTCATGTAATAATATTAATGCAATGCATGTCATTAATAATATTAACAGGACTTATTACGAACCTTCCAACCTGTCTCGATGGTTGTAACTCTATAGAAACATCAGCGGAAAGAAATCAGGAAAAGGATTTTGCCAAGTTCTGTTAATATTTATAAATTGACGAGCTCCGTGGCGCAGCGGTCAACGCGCCGGCCTGTGACACGGATGGTCCCGGGTTCGATCCCCGGTCAGGTCAAGATGAAAAATTATCTTTTTCAGATTGACCTGGGTCTTGGATGTTTATCTATATATGTATTTGTTATAAAATATAGTTTTTTTTTCAAGATTCAATCGTTAATTTAATATAGGTTTCTTTGAACACTTATTAATTGTCATATTTGTGTTTACAATTTTTACAACAAAAAATTTTTGTTGACGTCAATAATTACTTATGGCTAAGTTTAGGCCGGTTCCAAAGCGGAATGCAGAAGAAGCGGCAACAAACTGCACAGCGCATTTTCTCCAAGCGACGTCAACTCACAATTCTAGTTAGACCTTATAAACTACTTATATATATGTGGACTGAGTGTGTATTGTTTTAATTACGTTTCATATCAAAAAGTATCGTTGAGTTAGTATCCTATAACACAAGTCTTATTTAAGAACTTACTTTGGGGTTAGCTCAATCTGTGTGATTTGTCCGTATATATTTATAATTTATATTATAAATATATACGCGTCGCCCGCGACTCCACCCGCGTTAGTATCCCACGGGAACAGTGTACCTTTCTTCGTGATGAAAGGTAGCCTGTGTCCTTCGTACTCCAGACAAAGTGTCAGCAAAATTTTGTGATGATCGGTTATGTAGATAGGGTGTGAAAGCATAACAAACAAATGAATAAAAAAACTCACTTTCACGTTTATTATATTACTAGCTGTTACCCGAGGTTTTGCCCGCGTAATTTATAGCCTATGTCCTTTTCGGTACCCTAACCTATGTGTATGCAAAATTTCATGATGATCGGTTCAGTAGATACGGCGTGAAAGCGTAACAAACAATCAAACAAACTCACTTTCGCATTTATAATATTAGTTGGGATTGGGATTGTTGGGAAATTGGTATTATATGATTACAACGCGAAAGTAAAAGAAAAACTGCATGTCATTGTGTTACAAAAACTTTTTAATATAATTCAAAGCTGGTGTGGAAGAACGGAAAAAAACTAGTTTCTTATCATCCATAAACATCAAGGGATCCTAATCTATATTAAAAATAATTAAAGTGTACAATGCTCACTCCAATTGTGAACAAAATTTATTTATCTTTTTCCACATAAATTTCCAAAAACATGTCTCGGAAACGATAAATAAGAGCGAAATAAAACTTCTTGCGTCAGACCAATAACATAATTATCATAAAAACTCAAAATAAACTTATGTGCAGGAGTCAAACACCGAATAATAAATATGTTACAGATGCGACGTTTACCATATCCACGCCAGTTCTGCATATTGAATATGGAATGCATGTCCGATTTTTGACATCGCATATCTAATGATACTTTCAAATGTTTTTGCAATTGTTACACATTTTAAATCACTTAATGTGTATATGGTAATCAAGGCTATATATAGGCTAGTAGTCGTTAAAGGAACCACGTCAGAGGCCGAGAGGCGGTTCCGAAGAACTCTGACACCAGAGTGTGCATGGTCGACTGACCGTGTCACCTACTCGAAATGATGATGATGAAGGCTATATAACCAATGTCGATTCTATTGTCGCGTAGTTTTCCACTTAGGGTCAAAGATTTTTTGACTGTTACTTGAGTTGAGTTTACTGTTACTCAAAATTGAAATAAACACAAAATGTTTTTCGTGTTTTTATTATAAAGAGAGAAAGAAAGAGATAGAGCATAATATTTCTGAAGGTGAGGAATGTCGACGAAAAAATGTACATTCGAATTGTTAAATATTTAATACGATTTTCTTTCTTTCTTTCAATGTATGACAATACTAGCTGTTACCCGCGGCTCCGCCCGCGTGATTTATAGCCTATGTCCTTCTCAGTACACTAACCTATGTGTATGCAAATTTTATGATGATCGGTTCAGTAGATACGGCGTGAAAGCGTAACAAACAAATAAACAAACAAACTCACTTTCGCATTTATAATATTAGTTAGGATTAGTTCTTTTTCTTCATCCAAGCGTTTTTCCTGGTTGTTTCAGTGGTTGACAGCATTCATGCTATGATTTGATTGGGCGAAAGTTTAATCGGCCAACTTAATAGACGATGAGTGCAGAGTTATCCATCTGTTTATCTTTATTTTTAGTAAAAACTGAAGGATGATGCTCCCAAAAAGGTAAATATATTTAACATATCGCTAAAGACCTGCAAGGTTCTTTGATTCTTAGGGTGAGAGCAGTAGTGTATACATTTTTAATCCTATTATAATCATTATCATCAGGTTTTCTTTAGTCTCCACTGCAGGGGCACACCTCTTTCTGAACTACCAGTCATATACTCGTATTAGCCGGAGCAGTCAAAGAATTTGGCCTGCACTCTCCACGTTAGCCAGACGGGAGAGGTCTGTTTGATGTTTATAAGCTTTGTTTAGCTTGTGTTTTCTTAGTCGCATTATACGACATCTGGTAGTCTGGTATGATAAAAAAAATCTTTGTCAGATTGACCTGGGTCTTAGATGTTTATCTATATATGTATTTGTTATAAAATATAGTATGATTGAGTTAGCATCCCATAACAACTTACTTAAAAACTTACTTTGGGGCTAGCTCAATCTGTGTGGTTTGTCCGTATATATTTATTTATTTAAATATTTAGACATCCTGGGGAGTCTTTCCCAGTCATGTCTAAATATTTAAATAAAGTGGAGTGGTACTATTCTACGCTGCCAGGAACCTCCATCCATCCATCCATCAGGTCTTTTTTTTTTTTTTATTCTCCACTGCAGGAGCACGACCCTCTCTGTACTATCACAGCAATATATTAGCCAGAGTAGTCAGAGGATTTGGCCTACACTTTCCACGCTGGCCAGACGGGTTGGAGAGGTCTTTTTGATGTTTGTAAGCTTTGTTTAGCATGTGTTTCCTAAGTCGCCTTTTACGACATCCACGGGAAGACTTGGAGTAGTCCTATTCTACTCTGCCGGGAACCACACGGCAGCATACTTAAGCTAATATATGGCTCTGGTAGTACAGAGAGGGTCGTGCTCCTGCAGTGGAGACTAGAAAGACCTGATGATGATGATATAAAAGACAAAACTGTCTGACTCATTGATTTATATAATAAGGCACAGCTGAAACTACGGTACCTAGAAACTTGAAATTTGGTACAAGGATTCTTCTTACGATGTAAGTGAGCATGAATTTTTAGAAATTCTACATCCTTACTTATATTTTAAACTAGCAGCCCTCCCCGGCTGCGCCCGGGCATGTATTATACCTATAAACCTTCCTTATGAATCACTCTATCTATTGGTGAAAATCACATGAAAATCCGTTCAGTAGTTTTTGAGTTTTCGCGAACAGACAGACAGACCGACAGACAGACAAACGTGGCGGAGGACTTTGTTTTATACTATGTAGTGATGCGAAAGTGAGTTTGTTTGTTTATTTGTAACGCTTTCACGTTCTATCTACTGAACCGATCATAATGAAATTTGGCATACCCATAGGTTAAGGTACTGAGAAGGACATAGGCTATATATCACGCGGGTGAAGCCGTGGGTAACAGCTAGTACACTATAAATTACGCGGGCAAAGTCTTTGGAAGGTACTAGTTTATTTTTAAATGTGACGTGATTATATATTTGGCCCATGCATTATTTGTATATGAATAGATATATTATTGCAGACAATATGTATGTATCACCACAACACTTGTGCAATGTGCATCCCGCCTTGCAACGTTCAATGCCCGATGGCGACGCACCGTCGTTCAAACCTTGGAAGGGTTATCAAACTCCATTTTTACAGGTATTTGCCTACCTAGAGCTGCTCACGGAGTATGACAGGCGGCCGACTCTATAGACTTTGCCAAATCATATTAGATCATGACCAATTTACAAAATGTTAAGGTAACACTGTTAACCATCAAATCAACGTCAATATCAATAACTTTTTACCTTCTTTTTACATTATATGTTTTATGTATGATTAAAGCTGAGAATTAAAAAAAAACTACATTTTCATACAAAAGTGGTCGGCCAGCTCTCTAATTTGTATGAAAATGTATAACGGTTTCAATGAGAGACGCCAATGTACGGATGCTACCCTTTTTTAGGGTTCCGTAGTAAACAAGGAACCCTTATAGTTTCGCAATGTCTGTCTGGCTGTGTGTCTGTCTGTCTGTCTGTTAGTCCGTCCGCAGTTTTACGCAGAGACTATAAGTACTAGAAAGCTGTAATTTGGTATGGATATAAATAAATAAATATAAATATATACGGACAAATCACACAAATTGAGCTAGCCCCAAAGTAAGTTCTTAAGCAAGACTTGTGTTATGGGATACTAACTCAACGATACTATATTTTATAACAAATACATATATAGATAAACATCCAAGACCCAGGTCAATCTGAAAAAGATCATTTTCCATCTTGACCTGACCGGGGATCGAACCCGGGACCATCCGTGTCGCAGGCAGGCGTGTTGACCGCTGCGCCACGGAGCTCGTAATCATGCCAAAAAAGTGGTAGATAAAATCTTGAAAAAAAAATTTTTTATGGGGTAGCTCCCATACAAGTATATTGGAGGAGTAAATTTTTTTTCTCTATTTGTCCATCCGTGTGGGGTATCATTAAATAGGTCTTTAAAAAATATTGTGAGGTTGAGAACATCATTTGTCGATTTAGGAATCCGTTTCCGAAATATTAGGTTTTCTATCTGCTAAACGGTTATATATAGATACGTGAAAAAAATTACAGCAGTAGTATATATACTGTATTTGAAAGGTAAACTATCAGAGCTGAGTACTAAGTACAAACTAAAAAGTTATAGGCAACCAACTTGTAAAATGAACTCGAAAATGTAAAATTTCACACAATTTTCAGCGTATGATTTTTTTTGGTCGTTAAACTGTGAAGTGCGAGTGTGAACTCAAAGTTTTCATTCGCAACAACGGAACCCTACACTGCGCGTGGCCCGACACGCACTTAGCCGGTTTTTTTAAATGAAGTAATCCCATCCCATCTACTATTATAAATGCGAAAGTGAGTTTGTTTGTTACGCTTTCACACCCTATCTCCTTAAGCGATCATCGTGAAATTTTGCATACACATTGCCTGAAGTACGAAGAAGGATATTCATAGGTTACCTTTCACTCCGGAGTAAAGTACTGTTCCCGAGGGATCGACAATAACTCGAGCGGAGCCATGGGCGAATGCTAGTAATTAGATATTTTTCTACTACTGGTATCGAACTCTTTGTTGGCATTTTAACAACTACGCCAGAAAGGCCTTAGTTACTTTCCCTCGCAATTTCCATCCTTTTCCTAAATGAGGCCATGGGAACTAATGGCCTGAAACTCTGACTGCCCATCAGAAAGAAGGACGTGATTATGTTATACTTTGTAAGGATAAACTAACTTATTATTCTTTTCATTCAGTTTTATCCTATTTTGTTTATATTATTTATAACTCTATTTAAAGAGAATGTACGAGACTTTCTGAGTTATTTTAAAAGTCATTTTTTTAAGGCTACCCGCCTCTATCGCAAAGTTTTTGTCACGCCAGCCTGTGACATTTTTTTAGTTATGTACTAGAACCAATAGCTTATAAGAAATACAATAGTATTTAAACTTAAGGTGGCCCTTCCCCGACCAACTATCGTCAACGCGAGCATGGTCGAAAAGCTTGTTCCGTCCAGCGCAATGTCAGATAAAGAGGCAAAGCAAAAAGAGCCCCATGCCCTCGTCTCCCGCACACCTCTTACTGCCACATGGAAACAAGGTAGTGAGTACGCGAAGACATTGAACGAAAAATAGTGTGCGGAAATTTCATTAAACTTGTTTCAAGAAATACGTGTTTATTGGTAAGTCTTACAAGTTTATGAAAAAAACCTTGTACATCTAGAATCTCTATTACATTTGCAAGGTTTCTAAATAAATATTTTCTTTACTGTTACACTTAATGAGTACATTATAAACGCCCAAAGTTCACATAAAATTTGTGCAAAAAAGCGGATTTTTGGAGGCTAATACTGAAGTTGTTTCTCAAAATTTTGATTTTTCGTTTTGATAGAAACCTAGATATAGTGCACAAGATACATATTAGTGGAAAATCTTTAAAGAAAGATTTGTTTCACCGCCATAATCACGTATGAGCGTTTGTATGAAAAGATAGACGGGTTGGCCGCCCTTAAGTAAATTTTGACTATATACTCTCTAGACGCCGTCATCGCTTTATTTCAATTATTAAAAAACTGGCCAATTTTTCAATGATTGTGAGCATGACAGCTTTGTGTTAGCTCACGTGTCCTGTCAATTTATGCCATGAAAATCCAGTTTGCATCATAGACTATGGGCAGGACACAATTTTTGAATAAACAATATTGAAGAAATAGAGTTTCGCTAATGTTTATTTAGAGAACTTAAGAGTGGTTCTCGAAATAAACAATACTGACAACATCAAAGTTACCTCTCTAACCCGTCTGGCCGTTGTGGAGAGCGTAGGCCAAATCCTCTGACTACTCTATCTTTATTTGACTCAGATACTTAGTTCATAGAGAGTCGTGCTCCTTCAGTGGAAACAAAAACTAGCCGAAGATGAAACAATATTGTATGGAACTCTTGAAGTGCATAAGTCTCGCAATAAAACATTTTCTTGCCATTTTTCTCTCGAAGGATTAATTTTGTAGCTCCTATAAATAGACTTAATGATGCAATCCTTACTTGATATTTATGTCGTTTTTTAATGTCAGTTGTCAATGACCCCAGTTGGTATTATGGGATCGTATTGCAATCTGAGTGATAATTCCAAGTAAAAATTATACTGACAGATATCGTAATTACAATGTTGTATTTGCTTATTGTTAAGTATTTCAATTCTACGTTTTAGGTACTAAGGTGAAATAAACTCTACTTTAAGTAAAATTTAATGTGCATTTAGATTATTCTAAGAACTAAAATGTACAATTATTATCGATCCACCAATCCAGATTTTATCTAGTATGGCACCATTTCCCTTATTTTTATTGTCTGTAAGACTTCTGACAATTGTACTTTTGTGTCATAAAGAGGGCCCTGATCGCGCATGTCTCCATACAAACGGAAATAGGAAATTGTGGCAATATTTAATAATTTTGCTATTAAATTGAGCATTCAATCATTATTCTCATTATAGTAAACGTGCGTCCCTATACAGCTTGGTCGATTTATCAATGCTTTGACAATTATAAGCCTCACAACATTTCTATACAAATTTTGAGAGGCTTATTATTCTCAAAGACAGACTCTCTGTACTACCAGAGCCATATAATATCTAGCCAAAGCAGTCAGAAGATTTGGTCTACACTCTCCATGCTGGCCAGACGAGTTGGACAGATCTCTTTGATGTTTATGAGTTGTGTTTGGCTTGTTTCCTAAGTCGCCTTCTTCGACATCCACGGGAAGACTTGGAGTGGTCCTATTCTACTCTGCCGGCAGGCACACGGCACGAAAAACTCTTAGTCAACCTTAATAGTGCATTGACTGTTTGATGATTCATCGTCATGAGAAGTTTCACCTTTGCCTTGATTTGAGTATCTTAACCGCAAAATGTTAATTAATTGTTAAATAATTCATGACACGTTTTGTATTGTCAACAAATTTACAGATATGGCAGTGAAAATTATTATTTATTTGCTTAAAATAAACATACAAAAGAAATTAAAAATACACATATCTCTCTTTACAAGCTTTTATTTAACTTGTCATAATAGTAAGTGCCTCAATTTTAAAAAACTTAACCTTTACTGTTATATAGTTTATATAGTAGTGTTTAATAGCTTGTTGACCTCCATATCGCAGTAGTTTGATTTCCAGTCAGGTTACGATAAAAACAATATTTTTCAGATTGGCCTTGGTCTTGTATGTCATCATCATCATCATCATCAGGTCTTTCTAGTCTCCACTGCAGGAACACGACCCTCTCTATACTACCAGAGCCATATACTAGCCTGAGTAGTCAGAGGATTTGGCCTACACTCTCCACGCTGGCCAGACGGGTTGGAGAGGTCTCTTTGATGTTCTTAAGCTTTGTTTAGCTTGTGTTTCCTGAGTCGCCTTTTACGACATCCACGGGAAGACTTGGAGTGGTCCTATTCTACTCTGCCGGGAACCACACGGTCTTGTATGTATAAGTATCTAATTATTATAATATATAGTATCGTTGAGTAAATAGGTATTTTACGATACACGTTCAACTCTTTCCGTCAGGTTAGCTCAATTTGTGTCTCCTATTTTTCATTTATTTACTGATTAGGATAAAATTTTGCCATT
Source organism: Rhodophaea formosa (assembly GCA_963082605.1). Classification (NCBI taxonomy): domain Eukaryota; kingdom Metazoa; phylum Arthropoda; class Insecta; order Lepidoptera; family Pyralidae; genus Rhodophaea; species Rhodophaea formosa. Next base: position 18,079,263 of record OY720220.1, read on the forward strand.
GATCCTCTTAGTCCCCTAGGAAATGTTCTTGATTGGCTGTATTACCCCTTAAGAGAGTCCAAAACGATTCGATGTATAAAAAAACCGGCCAAGTGTGAGTCAAACTCGCGCAATGAGGGTTCCGTACAATATGCTTCGTGAACACACACATAATGTGCAAAAAATGTTTTATTCAATTGACTAGCTCCATCTAGTGGTGTTTTAGTGAACTATTTTCCTAGATGAACTTATTATTGTGAGTTTACCACTTAATTTTCAAGTGATAGAATTCTTATTATTTTTCCTATAATCTTCAAGGAATGAACTATATTTTGTAATTTTTTCAAAATTTTCGGCCCAGTAGTTTCGAAGATCAGGGGGGGGGGGGGGAATGGTCAATTTTTGCCTTCTTTCGTGAATAAAATCAAAAGTATTGATTTTACCCGGACAAAAAAAATATTTTTGAGATCCTCATAATGAGCTCTTTCATTTGATATATGACACAGTAAGGTTTGCAAAACTTATTTTTTTTTATTTTATAATTGGGCCCCTCAAAATCACCCTTATTTCAAAAAAATCTTTATTTACTTTGCACATCCGTGTTTGGGTCATAGGATTACACTATCTTACCAAATTTCATCTAATTTGGTTCAGTAGATTCGGAGAAAATCAGCTGTGACAGACGGACGGACGGACAGACAGACGTTTGAGTGATCCTATAAGGGTTCCGTTTTTCAACTTTTGTACGGAACCCTAAAAAATAAATAAATATATAGGGACATATCACACAAATTGAGCTAGCCCCACAGTAAGTTGTAAACTTGTGTCGCAGGATACTAACTCAACGATACTATATTTTATAACATAATACTTATATAGATAAACATCCAAGACCCAGGTCATTCTGAAAAATATCGTTTTCCATCATGACCTGACCGGGGATCGAACCCGGGACCCCCGTGTCGCAGGCTGGCGTATTGACCGCTGCGCCACGGAGCTCGTCATGTCATGTATGATGTAATGATCCGTGTAAATTAGGATGAAGTTATATTTTTTTAAAAGCAAAAGTGCAATGATCTAGTCAATTTTTGTTTTTTCGTATGTGTAAGTGGCCAACACTGGTGTCAGATTTTTCAAGCTGCCTTAAGGCATCTGACATAGCTTAACGACTGCCATCAACGATGACAGCCGGGACCAACGGCTTAACGTGCCTTCCGAAGCACGGAGGAGCTCGAGATATTTTTATACCACTTGCGGTCACCCATCCAAGTAGGGACTGCACCAGAGGTTGCTTAACATACGTAAGCGCTCATAGAGCTCACACCCACTGGACCATCGGGCTCAATCTAGTCAATATCTCCATTCCATATGACTGTGTACACAAACACAATATACAGCAAATGTAAAGGAAAACGTCGTGCGCAGCCAAACAAGGATATTTGTAAGGAAATTTCGATAAAAGGCCGGTGGAAATAGGTGCGGAGATAGCGTGAAGGGGCACCTTATATATAGAGTAGAGTAGGGAAATATGGGAAAATATTTCCCATTTTTCGATAGAGGTTTGGTAAAATATGGGTGGAGAACGGGTCACAGTTTCAATGGAGTAGCGCTGGGAAAATATGGACAAGTATTTCCCAAGTTCGACAAAAAGCCGGTTGAATTTTAAGATATCAACACCGTAATACTCTAACCCTTCTTAACTAATGACGACCCTAACTTCCGTGATGTCTTTGTCTCGTTGGTTTTTTATCTAGTCGGTGATAGCAATAGATATGAAAACTTATCGAGTATTCGGACGTAACATTTATTTTTCTATTTACATTTTTCATTTTAGATTTCGTTGATATTTGCTTTTTTTTCTTTAAATAATGTTTTTATTTAAAAAGGTACTAAGATTGCGTGGAAAGAAAACCACATAAAGTATGGAGTAGAATTATGGAAAATATGGAGATATTTCCCAAGTCGTAACAGCCTGTTAGAAATTGGTACGATAGCATGGTGGGTATACAGTAAGAATTGAGAAAACATGCGTGAATAAAAATGTAGGTAAAGGTAAGTAGTCTAAAATAAAATCTAGAAATAATAAATAAAAACAATGTTTGGGAAATTAAGAAGTATTTGTTTACAGACAAAATTCCCAACGGACTTCACACACAAAACATATAGTATGATTGTATCATACACTGAATTTACGCAAACAGCCACAGGAAAAAACTGGTCTATACAAATATTGTAAGATAGAAAAATTTGATTGTTTATTTCCATTCAATAGGCTCCCCAATCTACTGAATTGATTTTCAAAATTCTTTCACTTATAGAAAGCTTATTTATCAGCAGATGATATAGGCTATAATTTATGCAAACAAAGTCACAGGAAAATTGCTAGCAAGCTATATAGATCTATTGATCTGAAGTTTATTTTTTTCCCGCATCCCGACATCACTAGCGCAGAGTGTTTAGCTAAGGGTCCGATATGTTTACGGTGCTCACAGATCGTATTTTAGTTGGGTCCCGTTTTACTCCGAATCAATTTTATTTTTTTGTGCAAATTGTTTTTATTTGTATCGCTAAAAGCCTTTTAGAAATAATAATGTGAAATTCTATATTGTAAATGGAATTTTTGACAGTCATCTTTTAAAAGACGTCAGTTATCATTATTATATAATTCCAACCTATTCCACTAATATTTTAAATGCGAAAGTGAGTTTGTTTGTTTGTTTTGCTTTCCCGCCCTATCTACGGAACTGATCATCATGAAATTTTGCATACACGTTGTCTGGAGTATGGAAAAAGACAAAGGCTAATTTTATCCCGGAGAAATGTAATGTCAAAGATAGAGGGAGCGACACGAACGCGAGCGGAGTCTCGAGCGAAAGCTAGTTGAATTATAAAACCCTATCCAATCTTAAAAGGGGTAACTCAGCCCGTCAATATGAACAACTTTTGATACGGTGTAATGCTTGGGATTCGAAAAAAATATATAGTAATTGCTACATACTACCTTAGGCACAGTAGTGACGCCAATCATTTTATTCCTAATACTTTACAAATAGAAAGAAATTCAAGAATGTAAATCATATAAGCACTAGTAAATAACTTGAAGTATTTTTGGAATTATGTTTTAATATCAGGAGAATCAGTCATTAAGAGAAAACATGTAAGTATTAGGAAGAAAATGATTGGCGTCGCTACTGTGCGTAGTGGCCGCCCTAACTCTCCGTCTCAAAAACTAAATACTAAACCGATTTTAGATGAACTCGAAAATGCATGTATGTAAATACGAAATGTGTGATTTAGTAGTGACATTTAGAAAATTATAAGATTTTGCATACTGTTTTCAGTAATTGAATAGGCCTGCTCTATTTCTTTTATAACATCTGTATTTTTACCCTATTTTAGAAAATAAAGTATTTGTTTTTGCACTGTTCCCCCAGTTAGACTACTCGTAGTATTTTTTATTTATTTAGCCGTTTGAGTCCCAGTGCTAGACAAAGGCTTCCCTCGTTGTTTCCACACATCCCTTTCTTTTGTAATTTCCTTCCAATCCTTCTCAAACTGATTGAGATCGTCTTTTTTTTGGTCTTTCTCTTTATCTACGCCCAAAGTTAAAATAAAAAAAAAATATTTTATGCCATCCGACTAATAGTTTCTGAGACATGTGAAGACTAACATATATATATATACAAACATACACTACTTAGGAATACATAATTAAAAGCTGATGTAGAGTAACATAAATAAAAACTTATGTTATAAATGCGTTCCAACCTGTCTGGCCAGCGTGGAGAGTGCGCGAAGCCGCGGGTAACAGCTAGATGACATAAGGGTCGAGTTGATAACCTCCTTTTGAAGTATCGACTTTTAAAGTCAGTTTAAAATAACAAACAGAAGAAAAATATCTTTTAAGTATCTTTACTTGCCCTTATCCACCAAAATGATAAGCAATATTAAATTTCTCCGTGATTAACGATACAATAGTAAACCAGAAAAGGATAAACAAACATTTATCATCGATTAAGCTTAATCAGAACACGAAAAAGCTCTACAAAGTTTTCAAATGCGGCTTTAGATTTATGTCCTAGTATTTCAGATTATTGGCTTTGAGTGCAAAATAAAAAGAGGAAAGAAAGTTGCTTGCAGTTTTTTCGTACAGTTCTAGAAAAATAGTTAAAAGAAATTATATTTTATTCATTAATTAAAGGGATATATGAATTTCTAGGGTGTCTTTCCTCCCATTTTGAAATTAATTATTTGAAAGAAAATTAACAGGTCATTTAAAATTTTATACTGTGACGCTTATTATTAGTCCAGGGTTCTGTTGCTATTATCAGATGAAGCATGAAAATACAGATTTTATGAGCTACAAATACTTACCTTAGGCAAAATATAAACCAGTCGAATGCACCATCCACATATTGGTTATGTTTTGTTGCGATTTTTTATCAACAAGTAAATTATTCGAATTTGGTGCGTTTCAGAAAATTTGTTGAACATACATGAAAGTTAACTGATGTGCACTTCACTAGAAGAGAAAAAAAAATAAAAATGGGAATATCATGGATTAAAGTTAGTAATCTGTTACAGACGGGACGAGGCAGGGTCACTGGTGATTAGGCTTTTAAATTAAACACAGAACGTGCGCGTAACAACGAGTATTTTAATCCATTATGGACACTCAGATGAACACTCAGCATAACAATATAGTGGCTAGGCTTATGTTGTGCGGTCGGCTGCTCGGCAAAAAGTGACGCGTTCGCTCGGTGGAGCGCGCAGCGGTGAATACAACGGCGATATGGCGAGCAGTGGGGCGAGCTATGACGTCACGCCGTGTTGCAATTAGTTTGTTGCGTTACAATCGGCCATCCTGCAACAATTGCTCCCGCAATGAGAGCAATACATCAGATTACTAAAAATTGACAAAATCCGGCTAATTTTTAAGGAATACTCTTATGGACAGAAATAAGATCTAGGCTAGGACTCATGGGGAGCATGGATTGAACGCCTGGTTTTGGCTTGGGCCACACACTTGACTGGCATCCCTGACTTGGCTTGGATCCCCGATTTGGCTTGGATTCCTGGCTTGGCTTGGACCCTTGGCTTGGATTGGCATGGACCCTTGGCGTGGATCATTGGCTTGGCTTGGCATGGACCCTTGGCTTGGATTCTTGGCTTGGCTTGGCATGGGCCCTTGGCTTAGATCCTTGTCTTGGCTTGGAATGAACCTTTGGCTTGGCATGGATCCTGGCTTGGCTTGGCTTGGCATGGCATGGATCCTTGGCTTGGCTTGAGCCCTGGCTTGGCTTGAGCCCTAGCTTGGCTTGAGCCCTGGCCTGGTTTGAGCCCTGGCTTGGCTTGAGCCCTGGCTTGGCATGACCCCTGGCTTGGTTGAGCCCTGGCTTGCCTTGAGCCCTGGCTTGGCTTGAGCTCTGGCTTTGCTTGGGACATGGCTAAGCATAGGTCCTGGCTTCACTTGAGTCTCGGCTTGGCTTGGGCTCTGGCTTTGCGTAGGCACTGGATTTGCTCAGGTCCTGGTTTCACTTGGGCTCTGGTTTCGCTTGGGCTCTGGTTTTGCTTGGGCCCTGGCTTTGCTTGGGACATGGCTAAGCATAGGTCCTGGCTTCACTTGAGTCCTGGCTTGGCTTGAGTATAGCCTACTGGCTTAGCTCAGACTCTGGCTTTACTTGGACTACTAGCTTGGCTTGGACCCTGGCTTTACAGAGACGACTAGCTTGGCCTGGACCCTGGCTATACTTAGACCACTAGCTTGACTAGAACCCTACCTTAACTTGGAGCACTAGCTTGCCTAGGGCTACTAGCTTGGATTGGTCCATTGACTTGGCTTTATGACTTGGTGCCCATTCATATACTGAACGCCTCTTAATTACTTTTTTTTGCAATAATACTCATCAGGCTGGTAAATAACAAATAGCTAGGATAGTCATTAATTTGACAACTAATTTGGCTAGGAATTGGTAACAAAATTGGCTGACCTGATTTAATAGGCTGTTTTCCTGACTCTGCTCTCGTCCAATGCCGTCTGCATGCCAGACGACAAAGTCACTGTTCACGCTGTGAAGCTCGTGCAATCCTCGCAGCCTCGCGGTGGGAAGCAGCTGCGTAGTGAAGCTCGTACAACCCTCGCAGTCTCGCGTTGGGATGCAGCCGTTGGACGACAGCTGGACAGTCCACGTGGCTCGAACATTCCGATGTCAGAAGCGTGTTCATGAAAAGAAACAAATAGGTAGTTTATTCTCCGAAAGCAAAAACTAGCAGCACGTAGGTATATCTTTTACTGAATATAAAGCACACAAAACGTGTTCTTCTTAGGACCAGTTCTTGAAATGCTAAGCAACTTCACGACTGACCTTTTTACCGGAAATTTTTAAACGATTTCAGATGGAAATTGTGAAAAGGAAAACTTTTATTGAGACTACAAGGAAATGAGGGTACAATACAATTGACTAATTGAATCGACGTTTACGGAAAAATGTAAATAAATTAATAGCATCTCAGCGGAAATACTTAACCTGTGGTGATTTAAAATCCATCGGCGTGGTAATGAAAGACGATCTTTTTCATCGTATCCCTCTTCTGAATGTTACAGACGGGACGAGGCAGGGTCACTGGTGATTAGGCTTTTAAATTAAACACAGAACGTGCGCGTAACAACGAGTATTTTAATCCATTATGGACACTCAGATGAACACTCAGCATAACAATATAGTGGCTAGGCTTATGTTGTGCGGTCGGCTGCTCGGCAAAAAGTGACGCGTTCGCTCGGTGGAGCGCGCAGCGGTGAATACAACGGCGATATGGCGAGCAGTGGGGCGAGCTATGACGTCACGCCGTGTTGCAATTAGTTCGTTGCGTTACAAATTCGAAATAAAATAAAAAATAACTTTATTATACCCTTATTAAAATAAAGACATAAGATATGGGGAAAATTCTATAGGTAGATTTTTTCCCATATGCACAAAAACATTTATAAAATATAATAACTTTATCACCACCTCTATAGATTAAATAACGTAACATCTGTAATCTTTTATTTTGTGTTATTGGCTTCGAGCTTTGCCGAATAGATAACAGATAAATAATATCTTTTATCTTTTGAGTTTTGCCGCTAACGCGGATTTTAAATGGATCGGTAGGTTTATGGAAAGTAGCCAATGGAATATTCGTTTGTGTTGCTTTATTATGAAGGTTTTGTGCTTTTATTTTTTGTGGATTTTTTAATGTGACAATCTTATATTATCAACATATTCATGTGTCGAGAAGTCATGAAGTCCCAAGTCAATGTCGCAACTCAATTTTTAAGCATCAATCCTTAATCGATACGTACCTATTAGGTTCATATATTCTGATATCTATGGTACCTATCTAACGGTGAAAGAATTTTTGAAATTGGTTCAGTAGTTCCTGAGTTTAGTGCGATCAACCAAACAAAGAAAATTTTCATCTTTATAATATTTTTTTAATATAGCTTTTTTTTTTAATATGCTATATAACACCTTAAATCTCTACCTAAAACGGCTCAAAAGATACAGCCCAGTTATGGATGAACAGATATGTTGATTTGTTATTTACTTAATTCTAGTATAACCCTCCACTCCATGCTTGCGTTAGTACCACGGGCATAATTTATAAAAAAAAAATTTCCGTAAGAACTATCCTCGAACTTCAAGGAAAAAAAAAGAATTAGCATAATAGGCTTAGCTGCTCTCTAGATTTGCACTGAACAACACATTCAACGATTCATTTTAATAATATAGATTATACTTATTGGGAACCCTTAGGCACTTATTGGGAACGGAGCTCATAATATACAGTATTAATTCAGAACGTTTATACAACTAACTAAGCATTAACTACGCAGTAATTATGATTAACTGACAGTGAAATTAGGCGAATGTTTTCAATTATTGACATTCGTCCCCATTCAAGACCCACATCCCATTAAGTCATGAATTAGTTTATACTAGAACCACTTAATGTCTGGATCAAAAGCGGTCGGCCTATAATTAAGTCTGTTCCCTAGTTGGATCTTTTTTATTCTGTGCCTTTTTATCGACGGTTTGAATTAAAAGCGACTATTGCTGTTTTGTGTGTGTCAGTGGCCAACACTGTCTTCAGAATATTACGGTTCCATAGCCGAAAGGCGAAAGACGGAACCATTATATCATCATCATTTCGAGTAGGTGACACGATCCATGCACACCCTGGTGTCAGAGTTCTTTGGAACCGCCTCTCGGCCTCTGACGTGGTTCCTTTATCGACTACCAGATGGCAGCCGGGACCAACGGCTATTTTATTTCGAAACTATTAAGATTACATAGTTGAAACTTGGTAGGGAGATGTATTCTGTAAACCATTTTACGATTTTATACATAAATAGAAAACTTTACAAAAATATACGCTGTGAATCTCAACGAACAATTTCAACGAAAATTGGTTTGAGCGAGATATTTTCACCAGTTTCAGTAAAACAAACACTATGAAAAACAAATATTTTTTTGCTGACAAAAATTATAGTTGTGTTTTGGCTAGGTGCTACTACGGAACTCTTAATGGTCGAGTTTGAATCGCACTTGGCCACTAATTATTTTAAGTTGTATAATAGGGGTATTTCATCTTCCTTTATTCAGTCTCTGACGAGAAGGACGCCGCTATATGTAAGATACGTAAAGAGACATCGTATACGTGTTTAAGAAGATAGACTACCTGTACATTTTCATACAAAAACCGATAACACTTTCCACCCTTTAAACATAGTCCAATTTCAATATTTTTTTTACACATTGTTGATAAATTGGAGAGGTAGGGCTGTACGTTTTGATATTTAAGATATATTGCTTACAACAAAAGTTATGAGCATCTAAGTAAGTATCCATATTTTTTACATAAAAAAATACCCGGGGCATGTTAATTAATTTAAATTAATCTAAACTGAATCAATAAAAAAGAAAAACGTTTAGCCCTAGAGTAAGGTGTGCTAAATCGAATTACACCAAATTTTTTTCATTTCGTAAAGGTTTAGGGGGGTGGAAGAGTTATCGCTTTTGGTATGAAAATTACAGGTAGTCGATCCTCTTAACATATTGCGGCGTTCCTCTCGTCAGAGACTGAATATCGGAAGATGTAATAAGCGCTTAATTCTGACACATCTTATCGACTGCCATTTAGTGATGGCAACTGAGATCAATATCTTCAAGATGCTTGAAATAATGTTTTCTTATGTTTTCGCGATTGTTACACATTTAAATAAAATTATTTTAATACGGTTTTTATCGCGTTCCAGGTAGTCTACCTGCGACCACGAACACTGTAAAGTGCTCGAAACGTTAGGTGTATAAATAATGTAATAAACGCGATAAAAACCGTATTAAAATAATTTTATTTAAATGCTTGAAATATTTTTACATTTTGTCAGTTGCCGTCCATCTTATTGAGCAACAAGCCCGGGGTTGCTTAACATGCTTAACTTATTATTCTCCAATAAAAAATATTCCAGCCCTAAAGAATTATATGCCGTGTGGTCGCCGGAGGAGTAGAATAGGTCTTCCCGTGGATATCGTAGTAGGCGACTTAGGGAAGACAAGGTAAACAAAGCTTTAAAACATCAAAGAGACCTCTCCAACTCGTTTGGCCAGCGTGGGCAATGTAGGCCAAATCCTCTGACTGCTCTGGCTAAGATACGGCTCTGTTAGTCATAGAGGGTCTTGCTCCTGCATCATCATCAGCCTATACTCGTCCACTGTTGGACATAGGCCTCCCCAATTGCACGCCATCGAGATCTATCTTCGGCTGCTCGCATCCAGCTTCTACCATCTTGCCTTGATCTTGCTCCTGCAGAGAAGACTAAAAATAACCTGATGATGATGATGACAAAGAGTTATATAAATTGCATCTTTTCGCACCCCGCCGGTTACTTGGGCACTGCCTGCATTAAGTGGTTAGCCTCAAAGACATACTGACGACTGCACGACAGCCCATCAAATATTCAACTGCAACTACAGCTACTGATGTATCGGAAAATTGCAAAGAAAAGTAGCATTTTCAATTAAAAAGTCGACCGCTTTACCTTTAAGAATAGCCAGCAACACTGGGCGGCGGTGATCACTTACGAGTATTCTATCCTATGGCGGTGACCCGGTTGCTCCTTTGCCGTCCTAATGAAAAAAAAAACCGGCCAAGTGCGTGTCGGGCCACGCGCAGTATAGGGTTCCGTAGTTGCGTATGACAACTTTGAGTTCACACTGTTTACACTCGCACCTCACAGTTTAACTACCAAAAACATCTAACAATAAAGATTGTATGAAATTTTACATTTTCCAGTACATTTTATAAGTTGGTTGCCTATAACTTTTTAGTTTGTACTTAGTACCCAGCTCTAATAGTTTTCCTTTCAACTTCAGTATATATTCTACTGCTGTAATTTTTTTCACGTATCTATATATAACCGTTTAGCAGATAGAGGGGGGGGACACGTACCTCTAACAAAAATTTGCACTTTAAAACCAAATATTTCGGAAACGGATCCCTAAATCGAAAAATGGTGTTCTCAACCTCACAATATTTTTCAAAGACCTTTTTAACGATACCCCACACGATGGGTAAGTAGAGAAAAAAAAATTACTCCCCCACTTTACTTGTATGGGAGCTACCAAAAAAAAAATTTTTTTTCAAGATTTTATTCTACGACTTTTTTGCCATGATTAATATACATACTCATACCAAATTACAGCTTTCTAGTACTTATAGTCTCTGAGTAAAACCGCGGACGGACAGACAGACAGACAGACAGACAGACAGACAGACAGACAGACAGACATGGCGAAACTATAAGGGTTCCTAGTTTACTACGGAACCCTAAAAACGGGCAAGTGCATGTCGGGCCACGCGCAGTGTAGGGTTCCGTAGTTGCGAATGACAACTTTGAGTTCACACTCGCACCTCACAGTTTACCGACCAAAAACATCTAACAATGAAGGATGAAATTCTACATTTTCCAGTACATTTTATAAGTTGGTTGCCTATAACTTTTTAGTTTGCACTTAGTACTCCGCTCTGATAGTTTTCCTTTCAACTTCAGTGTATATACTACTGCTGTAATTTTTTTCACGTATCCATATATAACCGTTTAGCAGATAGAGAGGGGGGGGGAGGCTTACCTCTAACAAAAATTTGCACTTTAAAACCAAATATTTCTAAAAAGGATCCCTAAATCGAAAAGTAGTGTTCCCAACTTCACAATATTTTTTAAAGACCTATGTAACGATACCCCACACGATGGGTAAGTAGAGAAAAAACTCCTCCACTTTACTTGTATGGGAGCTATCCGAAAAAAAATATTTTTTCAAGATTTCCGTCCGCGGACGGACAGACAGACAAACAGACATGGCGAAACTATAAGGGTTCCTAGTTTACTACGGAACCCTAAAAACGAATGCCGATTTACTAAATAAAGTATTGCTCTTTGCATTCAAGATCCTCCTGACTCTGAGTTCCGAAGCATCTTAGTTAAGGATGTGAGGGATTGGGCGAAAATCTAAGGAATTACATCAATAGGCGATGCGGCTAGCAACCCCTCACTAAACTTATTTCGCTTTCTTCGTTTTTCCAATATGACCTATTGGAAGCGGATTGCATCTAGCGTCTTTCTGGTGTTCAGCTGACCACCTAGTCGGTGGGCGTCCGACGCTGCGCTTGCCAGTACGTGGTGGCCTTTATGAGCCTTCCTGAATACTTTAAACATTAATTATTGTATTTTATTATGCTGTGGTGTCCTTTTGTGTATTGCAATAAATATTTTTCATTTCATTTCATATCATAACATGTCTATTAGGCTAATTGCAGCCGTCAAAATATCAAATTTATTATGTATAATTTCGAACTAAGGAAATTCAGTGCATTAAGTACCATAATAATAGTGTTGCCCAATCAATTGAGGCTTCTTGTCATTTATTCAGGCTTTGAGTTCGCGTAGTGGCTGAAGTGAGTTTTTACTTACTGACCACAAAAATATGGCCACAGCGTGGTCAGTTTGTATAACAAAAACAGGACCTAAATATATCTTTGTATCAGTTAGCAAACGTGTAAGACGTATGTGTTTGTGAGCTTTATAAGATTTGTACTAAAGGAGTGCAACAGTTTGTCCGTCTGCCCTATCCTACAGCTCTGAGTTTTAAACCTTAAGGGCGGCCAACCCGTCTATCTTTTCATACAAACGCTCGTACGTGATTATGGCGGTGTAACAAATCTTTCTTTAAAGATTTTCCACTAATAGGTATCTTGTGCACTATATCTAGGTTTCTATCAAAACGAAAAATCAAAATTTGGAGAAACAACTTCAGTATTAGCCTCCGAAAATCCGCTTTTTTGCACAAATTTTATGTGAATTTTGGGCGTTTATAATGTACTCATTAAATGTAACAGTAAAGAAAATATTTATTTAGAAACCTTGCAAATGTAATAGAGAGTCTAGATATACAACGTTTTTTTCATAAACTTGTAAGGCTTACCAATAAACACGTATTTCTTGAAACAAGTTTAATGAAATTTCCGGACACTATTTTTCGTTCAATGTCTTCACGTACTCACTAGCTTGTTTCCATGTGGCAGTAAGAGGTGTGCGGGAGACGAGAGCAAGGGGTTCTTTTCGCTTCGCCTCTTTATCTGACATTGCGCTGGACGGAACAAGCTTTTCGACCATGCTCGCGTTGACGATAGTCGGTCGGGGAAGGGCCACCTTAAAGGTTGAGAAAATATTTACTGAAAATAATTAATTTTAATATGGTTTTATCGCGTTTATTACAGTATTTATACACCAACGTTTCGAACACTTTATAGTGTTCGTGGTCACAGGTAGACTAAGTTGACATTTGTCTAGTATTTTATAAGAACTTAGCAAAAACTACCACCTAAAATATTTATTGATAACGTTCCGGATGTACGCAGTTGCGATTGCTGCATAACTGAAGTCATTACTTCCAAGTTATAATCTATAGTTATATAAAAAAAACCGGCCAAGTGCGTGTCGAGCCACGCGTAGTGTAGGGTTCCATAGTTACGAATGACAACTTTGAGTTCACACTGTTCACACTCGCACCTCACAGTTTTCCGACCAAAAACACTAACAATGAAATTGTATGCAATTTTACATTTTCGAGTACATTTTATAAGTTGGTTGCCTATAACTTTTAAGTTTGTTCTTAGTTCTCAGCTCTGATAGTTTTGCTTTCAACTTCAGTATGTATACTACGACTGTATTTTTTTTCACGTATCCATATGTAACCGTTTAGCAGATAGAGGGGGGAGACACTTACTCAAACAAAAATTTCCAAATATTTCGGAAACGGATCCCTTTAAAATCCGTAAAATGGAAAATGCTGTGTTTGATTGTGACTTTGAATGTGTTAAGAGAAATTGTTATCCTTGAACAGGTTTAGTACAAATATGCGATATATAATTTAGCTTATAATACCTACGTCCAAATTCAGGTCTCTGATAGCCAATTTCTTTTGATCTTGACTGGAGGTCAACTTTTGCTCAAATCAAAAGCTACGCAGGAATCTTCTTTAGTCCTCTTTAGGTCCGGCAGAGTAGAATAGGACCACTCCAAGTCTTCTCGTGGATGTCGTAGAAGGCGACTTAAAAAACACAAGCTATACAAAGCTCATAAACATCAAAGAGACCTCTCCAACCTGTCTGGCCAGCGTGGAAAGTGTAGGCCAAATCCTCTGACTGCTCTGGCTCTGGTAGTACAGAGAGGGTCGTGCTCTTGCAGTGGAGACTATCAAAGACCTGATGACGATGACGACGAGGCACAGGTATGGTATTTTATACAAGCGGAGAGAGGTGCGTCACCATATTGCGGGGGACGACAGTTTCCGTTCCCCTTAACGTGCAAGTTTTCTTTCTGTACGGCAATTCTTATATCAAATTTGTGCTCTTGATTTGTAATATATTCTCCAAAAAGACAATAGATATTTTAAATTTTTGACAAAGTACAAATAAAATAAATAAATATATGTATATACAGACAAATCACACAGATTGAACTAGCCCCAAAGTAAGTTCAAATTTTGTGTTATGGGATACTAACTCAACTTTACTATATTTTATAATATATGTATACTCATATAGATAAAAATCCGAGACCTAGGTCAATCTGAAAAAGATCATTTTTGACCAGGGATCGAACCCGCGACCATCCGTATCCGTGTCCACATTATGTAAATTATTTTACTAGATATAAAAGAGATTAATAAAAATTAATCTCCTAGAATTTATCAAGTATTAAAAAACTGACCTCGCATCAATTAAATGCATGCATCCGGTTAATGACAAACCCACTGAAAGAAACCTAGGTCTTCTTCACCCTCTATTTTACTTTCGCAAAAACCAAACTCATTTTTCAGTTCCACACTATCTTATACCTTTGAAAATAAAGTTGAAATTCATTTGGCAACATCATGAAAGTTTCATGTCCACCTATTTTCATCGATAATTGCGGAACGTCAAGTGTACATTTTCCCTGACTTGGTTTAATGCAAATTGCTAGGTCGTGTCGAATACCAATATTCAAATTTAATTTGATAATTCCATTGGTATGTATGTATGAGACTTTAAAACAATTATGTTTTACTGTGGTTCCCGTAAGAGTAGAATAGGACCACTGCAAGTCTCCTGTGGATGTCGTAGAAGTCGACTAAGGAAACACAAGCTAAACAAAGCTTCATCAAAGACACCTCCTTAACTCGTCTGGCCAGCGTGGAGAGTGTAGGCCAAATCCTCTGACTGCCCTGGCTAGTATATGGCTCTGGTAGTACAGAGACAGTCATATTCCTACAGTGGAGACTAAAACAGACCCACTGATTATGATGATGATGTGTTTACTGGCTAGGATACCTGAGGATAGTCTTCGTCAAAGAGTAGGAAATACATGAAAATATTTTATATTGTAAACTAGCAGTTACCCGCGACTTCGTCCGCGGTGACTTCAGGTTTGGAATGCGGGGATTATAAAATATGACGCTACAAAGCGGTAACAGTGGATGCTTACGTCATAAGAGGAATACGTGAGGAAAATTTCAAATTTCTAGCTCTAAGGGTTTGGCCTGCGCGTGATCTTTGATAATTGCCCATTTTTTAAAGTATTAAAATGAATATACTATGTTAACCTTAATATATAGACATATATCATCGTGGACTTTTCTGTAGACCTAAATAAGATACACAATTCCACCATACATTATTTTGTTATATCTCAAAGGGTTTAGACAGCGTTTTAGTTGAAAGCTCCCAAACGGCTCATTTTTTTACGACACCTCCAACAAATCTTCTTCTTCTTCCTTGCCTTTTTCCCTATTTGGGGTCGGCTCTGTATGTCAACTCTCTCCAAAGTTTCCTGTTACCAACCACATCGGCACTTGCTCCCCGTTCCTTCATATCATTCCTCACACATTCCCTCCACGACTTTCTCGGCCTTCCCTTTCCTTTTTGTCCTGACACATTTAAGTGCAGCATCCTTTTAGCCAGGTGGTCGGCATCCCTCCTCACACCTCCAACAAATATCGTTGGTATATACAAAAATGTATACAAAAACTTAACAAACTATATACTAAAACCTTCCTCGAGAACCATGCTATCCATTGAAGAAAACCGCATGAAAATCGGTTCGGTGAGTTTATCGCGAACAGACAGACAGACAGACAGACGCGGCGGGGGACTTTGTTTTATAATATGTAGTGATAGTGATATGTAGTGATAGTGATTATATTATGAATATATATTACTACCATGCTGGTTGTTGGAGAAAAGGAAAAGGAGTATATACCACCTGCTTTTCTTTCCGCCCCAAATGAAAAAAGTCTTACGAATTTACGCGAAATTTGTACAAATAATACAAATTCCAACTACATTGAAGTAGTGGCCAAGGCCAGAAATACGTCCAAATTGGTGCACAGTGATCAACGGAGTCACAAATTTAAGCGCGCGGGCGTGCCCCAAGGTAGCGTATTTGGACCGCTGTGTCAATGTTAAACATCTGGGTCGATGCGTGCTAGATTTTGCATTTTCAATGGAAATAGACACACATATATTATCACGTCTTTGTCCTTTGCAGGGTAAGCAGAGCCCAAAGGAGTAAAACCTATAGACCACGTTTAGCGTGATTGTGGGTGTTAAGGTAGAAAGGGTATCAAAATAATGATGAGTTGCTAGCTGCCTTTAACGTGATTTTGTAGATTTTCGCCTGATCCCTTGACCGGATTTTACGGTCTGCGCGGGAAGCAAAGCAGTTGGTATATTCCATGGTTTTCCTTTTATGTCAAAACAGGCAAGGAATAATAATGGAAATAGATATATACATTAATCACATCTTCATTAATAACGAGGTATACAGAGTCACGTTTATTACATTCCATATTGTTTATTACTTAAGACCTTTCCCATATTATATACTTATCCATGTTATTTAACACTCTAAGTTATTATAAACACAACCCAACTAATATTATGAAAAAAAGAAAGTTAGTTTGTAAATTTGTTTGTTTGTAACTTTTCACATAACGTAGAGTGTACCAGCTGCTTCTTTTCCCGCGTAGATCGTTAAAGCCGGCCGAGGGAATGGGCGTCACGAATCAGGTCAACAGGCGATGCGGCTAGCATTTTCAAAAACATTGAGCATATAATTATTTTTAAACTTTCGCTTCGCGCGCTTCAGACACATAATCTCTCTGCGACCGCGATGGATGTAAGTTAGAAACGTCAGCGAAAATAAATAAGTAAAAGGTTCGTGTTATTAATATTAACAGGACTTAGTCCTGTTAATATTAATAACTGTGAATATTAATAACATGGACATGTATGCTCAATAACTGAGCAAACATGTCGAATTCATCAGTGTAATTCAAAATACATTGTTTGTGAATACATGAAATCAAGTAGGTCGGTAAGTACTGACCTATTTTAATCGCAAAAATATCAGTGCAAATTATACTTCAACACAGCGCAAGATGACCCTCATCCACTTACTTTAATCTCAATTATGCATTACAATGATAAATTTATAACGGTAATCATAGAGTAGATTGAAAAAGATACTAAGGCTTATTAGTTACACTAAATCGTTTTGAAGAGCTGCAAGTGACTAAAAAAATCCGGTTACCTGCTCTTAACTGACAGTTTTGTGTCTTATATCTGGTCAGATTTTGGAAGTCTATTACAGCAACAAAAATATTAGGTGTTTTAAAAAAGAACTTTTAAATTTTTAGTAGATACATAATATTAAAAAAATCATCTTGTCTTCTTAGTTGCGTGAGCTCAATCAAAAACGCAAATGTTTAATCTGAGCAAGAACCTACTGTGGTCTTTTGCCGAACCCTTACTCTGAAAACAAATCAACAAACAAAAGAAGAAAGACTAGCGTTGGCAGTTATGGTATATTATCTTCCAGCAAATGAATTCTTATTTTTAATATGATTGTTTCATTGTACTTAATTTTTTTTGTTTCTCTCCTTTATAAAAATAGCTATCAATTAAAATGAAAAACATACACTAAAGTATACAAAACTGCTATTTTAAGTGTTCAAATGTTTCATGTTTTCTTGAGCCACATAAACGTGCAAATCATAGTACGGCAGACATGATAAAGAAGCCCATAAATATAGGTCACATCTGCTGATTGTTTATGTATGACTGTGGCTTGCTTGTAAACTTGGTATCTTGTTTCAGTATCCTTTTAGATGTAAGCTATCTTAACTATTAAGGGTAATTTGTAGTTGCAGTATTCATGAAGAACATTTAAATAGCTGTAAAATAGGTATTAAAACACATATTTGGTTATCTATAAGCAGCATAAATCTTAGTTTCTGCTAAAATCTCCTCCATGACACGACTCAGGATAATCTCACTTTTTTTATAGTAATGAGAATTTATGAGGCCAAGGGGAAAATTTTGAGATGCCAAGTCGAAAACAACAGGCCTCACTGAATTGCTTTTTCAAATATTCCGATTTCATATTAATTGTCATAATGACACAACACGGTTGTTCGTTTAAGATATTTCGTTAAATTTTGGGCTGGGGCCAAGTTTGGCTTTTAAATTATGACTTTGCCTCCTTTTAGCCTGAGATTGAAAAATAAACCTTGATGGAAAGTTCGAGAGAGCCAAGACTCGAACACTTTATTGCTAAGGGTAGTAATATTGTAAAGATTACAAATAGCAATTAAAAAAGAATAAAGCTAGTTAAATTTTTCGTAATGACCGAAACACACTTATCTGTCCACCTCAAAAACTACTGAACCAATTTCGGTTAAACTTGCACGCTTCCCTAAATTCAATTATACTTACTACAACAAAAAAATAATTACTGTTACTAGACTTTATATAAATACACTTATGACATTTGGCACATGTGCTTAGAAGCTAGTATTTTTTAATGTGATAGTACGGCTAACGAGCAAGCGGGTCACCTGATGGTAAGTGATCACCGCTGCATATGGACAACTGCAAGTCCAGGGGTGTTACAAGGGCGTTGCCAGCCTTTATATTTCCCTTCCCAGAGGGGAGGGGGGGATGGGCCTACGGCTCTCTCATTCACCGAACGAAGCATAGAAGCGGTAAAGCTACTACTCGAACGTCGATTTTCTGTGAGAGTGTGGTACTTCCCCGGACGAGCTGGCCCATTCAGGCTACTAGCAAAAGTGAATTTTGCTGGTAGCTTCTACCACACTCTAAATATGTATAGACTAGCATATACAATTATACATAGGTATAAAAACTGTGTAATTTTGATGAGGATCGAATTGATAACTTCTTTATTTGATGTCAGTTGAAATTGGATATTTAAATAATAATGTTTCTCAAACCATACCCAAACTTTTTTAACCTTTTCGCCAGACGCAATTCGTTTTCATTCATTCTTCAATATATCTCTACGTCGAAATACTCATAGGCATCTTAGATGCATCTGAACCTTCGAGCAACACGGCCTTCCGTATACGGAGGCTGTGTTGCTCGAAGATCTGAACTCAAAACATTCTCAAGTCTCCTTCTGTCATTGTCTTAATAATCTAGCAAGAAAAATACAGTCTAGGAGTTTGTAGTGGGAAGTCAAAGGGTGCAGTTGGGGTTTGCCTTAGACGATTTTGCAAATTGATTTTAGTGGACTTTATAATATGAAATTGGTGTAGTTTGGTGTTATAAATGCTCGTGCTCATGAACAATTTGTGAAATAGTTAAAGTAGACTGTTAAATGGACTCGTATAGAATTGTCAGCAGAAGCTCCCACGAGGCATCAAAGAACATATGCCATCTTTGATGCTACTTGTTAAATCTGTACCGTACAACACCGATACTTAGTATCTCAATTTACTGGACATTGGCAGAATCACTGATATCTTTGTGGAAGCCATATTATAAAACAGAAGAAGAAGAAGAAATACAGTATAACATTTAATAAAGACTTTGAATGTCAGGAGCTAACTTAACACGCTACTTATGCCTTCTCCTAGTTTCTCTTTTTGATAAAAATATTAAAATAACATTATTTTTTATACTTTTTAATCAAGTTAACTCACATTATTAATTAATACACCGCTTCGATACACCGATACACCGATCGCTTTCCTGCCATCTTACCATATGTAAAGGGAGTCACGGACAAAATTGGTAATATACTTAAGCGTGCTTCAATCAAGACCTATTACAAGCCGCACAAGAAAATAAACCAATTTTTAAGACCTGTCAAATCTAATATCCCGTTACAAGATGCTGGAGTTTACAAAATTGACTGTGAGTGTGGTTTATCATACATTGGGCAAACAAAGAGAAGCATCGGTACCCGTATAAAAGAACATATTGCTGACATGAAGCATAGGCGCTCAACGAAGTCTGCAGTCTGTGAACATGCCCTAGACAAACCCAACCATTATATGCGTTTTGATAATCCTCAAGTCCTTGCAAAAGAAAACAGATACATTCCAAGAATGCTTCGTGAGGCTATTGAAATTAAAAAACATCCTAATTTCAATAGAGAGGATGGTTGGCAGTTACCACCAGCTTGGGATCCAGTCATCAATTTAATCAAATCTCAAGCGAAGCAGAAGACTGCAAGACCTTCAGACACCGTGAGCCAATACTGCGTACATCCGGAACGTTATCAATAAATATTTTAGGCGGTAGATTTTGCAGTTCTTATAAAATACTAGACAAATGTCAACTTAGTCTACCTGCGACCACGAACACTGTAAAGTGCTCGAAACGTTAGGTGTATAAATAATGTAATAAACGCGATAAAAACCGTATTAAAATAATTTTATTTAAATAATACACCCAACGTTTGGTACACGTTACAGTGTTTACGTTTGCGCTAGATTTGCTAAGCTATTTTTCTTCTCACCAATCACAAGATTGGCTTACACAAAATATCCTAGGTCGTTAAGAGTCGCCTGGACGCGCATGTCTCCATACAAACGAAAAAAGGGAATTGGATAAATCTCATTATAATCTACGAACGTTCCTATACAGCTCGGTTAAAATACCAATGGTTTGAGAATTACAAGCCTTTTCAAATTTGTATGGAAATCTTGCGAGGCGTATAATTCTCAAACTATTGATAATTTAACCAAACTGTATAGGAACGTACGTTACGTAGATTTGAGTTTAATTGATTGGATGCTTAATTTTACTCCATAATTATCAAATATTGCCACAATTCCTTTTTTCCGTTTGTATAAAGACATGCGCGTCCAGGCGACTCTTAAATACAACAATACAATCCAAGTTTTGATGTCATAAGCCTAAGGACCGTTATCATCATCAGGTCTTTGTTAGTCTCCACTGCAAGAGCACGACCCTCTCTGTACTACCGGAGCCCTACCTATATGAGCTTGAGCAGTAAAAGGATTTGGCCTATACTCTCCACGCTGATCAAACGGGTTGGAGAGGTCTTTTTGATATTTTTTTTAGGCTGTGTTTTCTAAGTTGTCTTCTACGACATCTACGGGAAGACTTGGAGTGATCCTATTCTACTCTACTAGGAACCACTCGGCTACGACCGTATTTATGGCAAACTAGCTGTTACCCGCGGCTTTGCCCGCGTAATTTATAGCCTATGTCCGTCTCGGTACCCTAACCTATGTGTATGCAAAGGTTCATGATTATTGGTTCAGTAGATTCAGCGTGAAACCGTAACAAATAAACAAACAAACTCACTTTCGCATTTATAATATTAGTTGGGAAGTTGGGCTTGGGATTGGGATGTGTTGAAAATATAATATAAACTCGGCATTTAATATTAAAACCAAATTGCATGTTTGCTCGAATCGAAAGAACTCGATTCCTAGACGTATCGATATTTTACATTTGAATTCCAAAGTTCAAGCAATGCTTAGTTTTTAGGTATTGGTCTAACCGAGCTTACGGCTAGTCGGCCGACGTGACCAGACTCGGTGATGGATGGCCATAGAGTAATATAATTGATTGACAGAAAGGACATAGGTACAGACAAAAAATATTACGAAATCACTAAATTGTAACGTCTAGTATAGAGTAATATACAAAAGTAATAGATAAATATACAAAAGTATTTGTAGTAGTAGTTTAGTAAATTTGCGTACATTAATATTTACATCCCGAAAAGGAAAATGGAATACAAGAATCTCTTCTAGTATATTAAAGATATACAAAAGTAATAGATAAATATACAAAAGTATTTGAAGTAGTAGTTTAGTAAATTTGCGTACATTAATATTTACATCCCGAAAAAGAAAATGATGTACAAGAATCTCTTCTAATATGTTAAAGATATACAAAAGTAATAGATAAATATACAAAAGTATTTGAAGTAGTAGTTTAGTAAATTTGCGTACATTAATATTTACATCCTGAAAAAGAAAATGATGTACAAGAATCTCTTCTAGTATGTTAAAGATATACAAAAGTAATAGATAAATATACAAAAGTATTTGAAGTAGTAGTTTAGTAAATTTGCGTACATTAATATTTACATCCCGAAAAAGAAAATGGAGTACAAGAATCTCTTCTAGTATGTTAAAGATATACAAAAGTAATAGATAAATATACAAAAGTATTTGAAGTAGTAGTTTAGTAAATTTGCGTACATTAATATTTACATCCCGAAAAGGAAAATGGAGTACAAGAATCTCTTCTAGTATATTAAAGAAACATAAAAATCATGCGTCTATCCTCGAATTTCGTGGAAAGTAACAACTATAGAAAACATTTGCGATTATTCGGGTTTTGATATCTTTACTAAGTCGAAGTAAGTAGCTGTTTGCAAGCAGTTTACAATAGTCCCAATGTTTGGTGATAGTTCCTATGTGACACTGACGATAACGCCATTTAAAAAAATCTAATAGCTGTATTTAAAATCTATGTGATTATTGAACCTGCTTACAAAATTTCTCGATAATTGGTTTATATAACGACTTATAGAAAAACAGCCGAACAGCTACTAGAGAGATACAATCGATTTTTAGTTTGTAATAAATAAATAAATACATTTTTACGGACAAATAACGCAGATTGAGCTAGCCCCGTACTATAATTTGTCTAATAATAGCATTATAAAGAAGAAATATTTAACTATTTTTTTGTCTAAATACGCTTCGAAACTATTTGACCGGTGTCAAAAGTTATTTCGTCTTTAGAAAGATAATTCATCAATGAGTGACACTGGCTATAATTTCCGCGGACAAAATCGTGCTAAGTTGCTAGTAAAACTACATAAATATACGTTGATTTACATCTTGACCTGACCGGGGATTGAACCCGGGACCTGCGGTGAGACAGCCTGGCATGATGACCTGTAGGTCTCGGAGGTACTTTACTTACACACGGTGTACATTATTTACACACAGACATGAAACTTATAAGACTCCTCTTTTTGCTCCAAAGGTAAAAACATGCTGATGTTAAATTAAAAAAAAAACGGCCAAGTGCGTGTCGGGCCCCGCGCAATGTAGGGTTCCGTAGTTGCGAATGATAACTTTGAGTTCACACTGTTTACACTCGCACCTCACAGTTTAACGACCAAAAACATCTAACAATGAAGCTTGTATGAAATTTTACATTTTCCAGTACATTTTATAAGTTGGTTGCCTATAACTTTTTAGTTTGCACTTAGTATCTAGCTCTGATAGTTTTCCTTTCAACTTCAGTATATAAACTATACTGCTGTAATTTTTTTCACGTATCCATATATAACCGTTTAGCAGATAGAGGGGGGGGACACGTACCTCTAACAAAATTTTGCACTTTAAAACCAAATATTTCGGAAACGGATCCCTAAATCGAAAAATGGTGTTTTCAACCTCACAATATTTTTCAAAGACCTTTTTAACGATACCCCACACGATGGGTAAATAGAGAAAAAAAAATACTCCTCCACTTTACTTGTATGGGAGCTACCCAAAAAAAAATTTTTTCAAGATTTTATTCTACGACTTTTTTGCCATGATTAATATACACACTCATACCAAATTACAGCTTTCTAGTACTTATAGTCTCTGAGTAAAACCGCGGACGGACAGACAGACAGACAGACAGACATGGCGAAACTATAAGGGTTCCTAGTTTACTACGGAACCCTAAAAATGCAAAATCTCATAAATACATTTTATAATAGCTTGAAAATATTCCATAGTTATTTGATGCAGCAATATTATAATTTTATCTACTAGATAACGCTTCCTCTATTTTCTTAAGCGTGACGAAATGAGCTTTTATTTCCTGAGGAAAATTACTCAACAATAAAATACACTATAACAAGTTATTAAGTTTATAAAACACCTTATAAATAAACTTGATTTAATAGTGGTGTATAAATAAATATTAAAATGGATAAGAACTTTGTAAACAAAATATCGTGTACATGTTTATCTTTTCATTTGCATTGTAAGTAGTTATAATGACTTATGCAATAATGAATTATAATACTTGTTGAAAGCCTGTGAGATATTTTAAATTTCTTCATTGTATTTTGTGCATTATACTTACAACGTAACATTTTTGGAATTTAGTAGCATATGATACAAGAGATAACTATTATTCCTCTACTTCTCTTTATGTTTTGTTTTGTATAATTATTTTATTTCAGTTTAGTCATGTTTGTTAACCCATAAAATTATGCACGAGTTTTATATTTATTCCTACCACCTGATAATTTAAAAGTTTTATTCTTCAATTTATTCTGTATACTACCAGAACAGTCAAGAGGATTTGGCCTTCACTCTCTACTCTCTGGTTGGAGAGGTCTCTTTGATGTTTATAAGCTTTGTGTAGCTTGTATTTCCTACTTCGCCTTCTACGACATCCACGGGAAGACTTGGAGTGGTCCTATTCTACACTGCGGGAACTACACGGCATGAAATTGTCCTTTCTATACCAATTCGGAATTATTTTCTTTGCCAAACGTACACATATAGACTACAAATTACAAGGAGTTTGCTCGCCGAACGAAAATAATATTGTTTTATTGGCAAATATTTGCAATTGCTTATTTGGAGTGTCCTTTTGACTGCATACGATGCACAGAGTAGGAAATGTGACTGTCACTTGCGCGCTATTAAGAGACGCCTTTTCAACATATTGCATTTGGAACAAGCGTGTCAGGGGGCGGTACCGTTTATGTACCGGACGAGCTCCGTGGCGCAGCGGTCAACACGCCAGGCTGCGACACGGATGGTCCCGGGTTCGATCCCCGGTCAGGTCAAGATGATAAATGATCTTTTTCAGGTTGACCTGGGTCTTGGATGTTTATCTATATATATATCTGTTTTATATATTATATCGTTGAGTTAGTATCTCTTATCACAAGTCTCGAACTTACTTTGGGGCTAGCTCAATCTGTGTGATTTGTTCGTATATATTTATTTATTTATGTGAGTTTTTATTTATTTGTTACGCTTTCACGCCCTATTTACTGAACCGGTCATCATGAAATTTTGCATATAACATCGGTTAGGGTACTGAGAAGGACATAGGCTATATATAACGCGGGCTCAAGCCGCGGATAACAGCTAATTGTTTTTTATACAACGAAAACCCGTCTCCAACCCGCCTGGCTAGCGTGGAGAGTGTAGGCCAAGTCCTTTGACTGCTCTGGCTTATATATGCCTCTGGTAAAAGACCAAATGATAAATGCAAAACATCAGTCGTAGCCAGTACTACTTGTAAAAGCAAGTACTATATGTGTAACTGTGGGGTTTATGTGATGATAAATCATATTAATAGTTTCGATTATGGCGTAATATTGTTTCAGCTAAACACATATTATTTTTCAGTCGAAAACTAAATCGAAGTAACAAATACAAAATCTATCCATTTAAATGAACTCCCATTTCCATTACAAATGCAAACTTTTGTCATTTGTTCCAGCTAATCTACTTCGAAATTAATGCGTTCAAATTTTCCAATTACATCAAATTTAGGTGGCGGCCATTTTGAAAATTGTATAATACAATTCTCAAATCAAGCAAACGAGATGGTACATACGCTGATTACCATCATTATACTTAATTTAAATATTCTGTCAGAGGAACGATGGATAGACGAACACACAATTGTTTATGGATATATTTTTGTTTAATGTTTTCGCGATTATTTTAATAAAATTTACTTAACCTGGAAGTTTTTCTTAGATCTTATAAAATGATAAGCAAATGTTACTTAGGCTACTACGTACCGGAAAGCACAGCTTTGGACACCCTCCAACCAGGTGGTTAAAGATTCAAAAGATTCAAAACGTTTATTCAGAAAAAAGGCCCTTGCAGGCACTTTTTCACGTCAAATCACATTTAAAATATAATTTGATTATTGTTCAAAAGCTACAGACTACTAGCATTTCGGAACCGACCACTGCAGAGAAGAAATGCCGAAAGAAACTCTTTTCAACAGTATAGCTCGCCTACTCGCCTGAAGGGCTTTGTATGATTAATGAATATATTATATTTCTTTCGTCGTTAGACGACCTGACCAGGGTCGCAGGATTACGCTGGATACAGGCCGCTTCCAACTGATCATTTTGGAAAGCCCTAGGAGCTTATGTCTAGCATTGGTCTTTCTGCGGCTGAAATGATAATGATGATGAACTAAGGCTAACTGCGAACAGCGAATACTTCTTCTTCTTCCTTTACCTTATCCCACTTTTTATGTGGGGTCGGCACAGTATATCAGTTCTTTCCACCTTGATCTGTCATCCACCATAGCCTTTGTCTCTCCCTTCCTGTTCATACTTTCTGTGATACAATCGATCCATCGTTTCTTAGGTCTCCCTCTGTTCTGCGTTCCATCTACTTTCAAATCTAATGCCTTTCTTGTGATATGACTTTCTTCTCTCTTCATCACATGTCCATACCAACTCAGTCTATGACAATGGAGCTTCTCTATTACTGGCGCAACTTTCATACTTCCTCTTATATCATCATCAGGTCTTTCTAGGCTCCACTGCAGGAGCACGACCCTCTCTGTTCTACCAAAGCCATATACTAGCCTGAGTAGTTAGAGGATTTGGCCTACACTCTCCACGCCGGCCAGACGGGTTGGAGAGGTCTATTTGATGTTAATAAGCTTTGTTTAGCTTGGGTTTCCTTAGTCCTCTTATATACTCATTCCGTATTGTAACAGCAAATACTAATTTCATTTAAAAACAAGCTAAGGCAGCGCTGGCAAAGCTAGCATATATGACTTAGGAGGATTGGTTTCTTACATATCTACATATACACTAACATACATAAATTCAAAAATCATTACACTCCTTTATTCGCTGTCATATATCAAACCGATCTGCCATTCAAACATTAATCAGACAAATAAAATATTAATATGATTCTTATAATTTATATAACTCGTGTCTAAACACGAGTTGTATAAATTATAAGATTTTGCAGTAAAAGGAATTATCTTCCTAACAGTACCGGTTGCCCAAGAATAATTTTCTAGTAATCACCGTTCGGCCTTCTGTCCCAGTCGGATTGTAAATATAAATTAAATAGGTTAAAGATGTGATGCTTAGAAGAACTGGGCGCGTTTCGTGCGTCGTTGACTTTTTGTAAACAAGTAAATTAGTCGCGATTCGGGCGTTCAACAAAATTACAAAAAAAATGCCTCCGCCGTCTACTCACGTTTCGTGCGCTCAATATTTTGTAAACAAGTAAGTTAGTCGGCTTAGAATACTGCTTAGCGACAGATCCACAAACTTTCCTAGCCTATACGATAAAATAAAAGGGATTCCAAAATGACTAGCTTTATGTTTACGTCATAAAGGCTCATAATGTTTTCTTATGTTTTCGCGATTGTTACACATTCAAATAAAATTATTTTAAAACGGTTTTTATCGCGTTTATTACATTATTTATACATCAAACGTTTCTAGCACTTTACAGTGATCGTGGTCGCAGGTAGACTAAGTTGACATTTGTCTAGTATTTTATAAGAACTGCAAAATCTACTGCCTAAAATATTTATTGATAACGTTATACACCGTTATACCCAATTTAATACCTTATTAAATTGATCATGTGTACACAAATTTTGTACATTTACTAGATCTATAATTTCCAAAATTTGCATGCATCTTTGTAAACTGTACTTGATAAAATAAAATAAAACTGTAACTTCTTTAATTAGACATTGACGCTGCAGTATGTTATACACGAAATAGAGATATTTCTTTATGTCTATATGGATCTTATATGGCTGCATCATGCGTCTCTTTGGAAACCCTTTGCCATGTGGTTCCCGGTAGAGTAGAATAGGACCACTCAAAGTCTTTTCGTGGATGTCGTAGAAGGCAACTTGGGGAACAAGAGCTAAACAGATTTGAAAAACATCACAGAGCCCAATCTAGTCCGTTTGGCCAGCGTGAAGAGTGAAGGCCAAATCTTCTCTCTGGCTTATATGTTGCTCCATACTCCTGCAAAAGAGACTTACAACAGACCTGATGATGACAATATTATTTATTGCATATGTGTGACAGGTACACCATCCTGTAGTTTTTCCGTCTCCCGGTCAAATACCTATATACATAAAGCGTTGTATAGAATTATGTCCTCTATCTTAAGAACAATAAGGGTAAATACCGAAAATGGCAACAGTTCTATACTAAGTCTAATATTAAGGAGCTTTACTATTTAGATGGTTGGCACATAACGTGACACACTTCATAATAGGCCTCTTCTACTTTCTTTTTAATTTATGTCTTACAATGATCCGCATGCGACTACTAAACTATATAACTGATTGATGATTTCACTTTTTTTATTATATTACCGTCATTATATGTGAGCGGGCGATGACCTCCGGAGAGCCTTGACATTAAGAAATGATATCTCTTGACGGTTATACTATGTTATACTTCACATTGTTGCTGAGTTATATCGGTAAGTAAAAATAATATTTATCTAAAAAAAAATATTGTTTTTAGTATAATATACAGAGTGTAACATGACTTTCGACACACCCTTAAAGGGGTGACTCAGCCCATCTATATGAACAACTTTTGCTATGGGATCAATGCTAGGAACTCGAATTCTTTTTTTACATTCTTTTTTTTATTTTGGGTAAATACTTCTGAATGAATATGTCAATTTATTTTTGATTCCAGCATTAATCCCATAGCAAAAGTTGGTCATATTGACGGGCCGACTCACCCCTTTAAGGGTGTGTCGAGGTTCAAGTTACATGTTACACTTTGTATTTTAAGTGAGCTTCGCTGATCAATATAACACGAACCGTTGTTTGTTTGTTTTTCGTATGTGTAAGTGGCCAACACTGGTGTCAGATTTTTCAAGCTGCCTAAGGGCATCTGACATAGCTTAACGACTGCCATCAACGATGACAGCCGGGACCAACGGCTTAACGTGCCTTCCAAAGCACGGAGGAGCTCGAGATATTTTTATGCCACTTGCGGTCACCCATCCAAGTAGGGACTGCACCAGGGGTTGCTTAACATACGTAAGCGCTTATAGAGCTCACACCCACTGGACCATCGGGCTCCTTTTTGAGCACTAGGGGTAGAATAAAAATACAAGTGTTTATAATCAAATGCTCACGAGAAATCATACGACATTTTTAACACACCTGGCAGTTGATACAATTAAAAGTCAAACTATTTGCCTAATAAATATAAATATATACGGAGAAATCACACAGATTGAGCTAGCCCCAAAGTAAGTTCTTAAGTAAGACTTGTGTTATGGGATACTAACTCAACGATACTATATTTTATAACAAATACATATATAGATAAACATCCAAGACCCAGGTCAATCTGAAAAAGATAATTTTTCATTTTGACCTGACCGGGGATCGAACCCGGGACCATCCGTGTCACAGGCTGGCGTGTTGACCGCTGCGCCACGGAGCTCGTAATAACACATGCTGATGGCTATGGTGATATCTTTGTAGTTCACTTCATCTATAGGTCTTTAAAAGGTGAAGGGACAATAAACATGATAATTCGAAGCCACGGTTGTGTAGTTGGTAGCACACTTAGGGCGCAAACCTAAGAGCTGTGGGTTCGAATCCTACTTGTGGCGAATTCTTTTTCATCACATATTTTAAATTTTAATAATATACCGAACATTGTAATGCTATTTAAAAGCCATTTAATTGAGTAAGAGCGTTCTTCAATTTAATCAACTTTCTATTCATCTGTTATGAATGAAGTAGAATACCACACTACTAAATAGTGGGTAGTATTGAAGAAATGCGCATGCTTCGAATGCGTTATACCCTACGGGGTAATATGTGATGGCAGAATTCGACGCGGTGATTCGAAGCCACGGTGGTGTAGTTGGTAGCACACTTAGGGCGCAGACCTAAGAGCTGTGGGTTCGAATCCTACCTGTGGCGAATTCTTTTTCATCACATATTTTCAATTTTATTATAAAAATGATAATAATGAGGATACTTGATTCCTGCACTCAACTTGCACGCAAATAAGCAAGTTTTTTTGTGGTATACTCAATACCCTTCCAACTTCCATCCCCTAGGCCTCATGTAGCATGCTTATTTAATTTTTATTTTTTAACTGTTCACACGCGCTACTAATTAGCAAGTGTATCCTTAACCGTTTATTCATAATCATCATCATCAGGTCTGTTTTAGTCTCCAGTGAAGAAACACGACCCTCTTTATACTACCAGAGCTATACATTAAGCCAGAGCTGTCAAAGAATTTAGTCTTCACTCTCCACGCTAAAGTCAGACGGGTTGGAGATGTCTCCTTGATATTTAGAAGCTTTGTTTAGCTTGTGTTTCCCAAGTCGCCTTCTACGACATCCACAGGAAGACTCGGGGTGGTCCTATTCTACTCTGCCGGGAACCAAATGGCAATCACCCCGAATTTATAGTAAATAAGGTTTCCGCGTAACAACGTCAATGACTTATCTACCTCATTTACTTATAATCGTTGAGTGTTGGGTGGACGCCCTATTTCTTACTAGATTACATATTTTAAGATTAATATAATTACCTGCATAAATTTATGTTTATAAAAATATAGTAAAGAATAATTTGACGAGCTCCGTGGCGCAGCGGTCAACACGCCAGCCTGCGACACGGGGGTCCCGGGTTCGATCCCCGGTCAGTTCATGATGGAAAACGATCTTTTTCATACTGACCTGGGTCTTGGATGTTTATCTATATAAGTATATGTTATAAAATATAGTATCGTTGAGTTAGTATCCTGCGACACAAGTTCACAACTTACTGTGGGGCTAGCTCAATTTGTGTGATATGTCCCTATATATTTATTTATTTATTTATTTATTAATTAGTAAAATTGAATTTTATTAACATTAACCATTTTTAATCAAAATTAAATATAGTTTTGTTCATGGAACCTATTTTTGTGACTATTGTTCTTTGAAGCATATTATAAGCACCCTTAATGCATATAACAGGCAAGTCCGAGTCGTGTTTGGCTTGTAAATATGAAATGAAAAAAAAAAATTAAAACAGAAAATATTTTCCACAGAATAAACAATACATCGTTACTTAGTACTAATTATCATTCAGCCGCACCGAAATTCCGTACTAATACATTTATTAGTAGTAGTAAGTGTAAATTTATTCTTTGTCAAATTACATGAGGAGTGGACTGGAGCCAAAACTAGGTAGGACCTGTATTTTAGGCCTCTAGGTACATAGGTGTATATATTACTGTTTAGCTAGTCTAGTACCGTTAGTTGTCTTTGTCACTTATTAAAAAAAAGTTGGCAGGCTACCAGGAACGATGAGTGGATGACACCACCGACCTTGGTGACTGTCGGCACAAAATAAAGAACAACAGAGCGATATCTATCTATACTTTATTTTTTTGTGAAAATGAATATTATTTAAATTTTTATAAAAATGCTAGCTGTTATATAGCCTATGTTTATGCAAAATTTCATAATGATTGGCTCAGTAGGTAGGGCGTAAAAGCATTACAAACACTCTTTCGCATTTAGAATATTAGCTAGGAATAAAACGATCGCTTTAATACTGATAATTAGTCTGAAATTATAAACAAAAATATCCCTTTACGACATAACTATTATACATAAATAAAGACATAAATCTTGGTTGAAAGCAATGAAACACATCTAGCTCCTTTGTCAACCAATCTGTCATTTACATTTTTGATGACAAATCTATTTCTACAACTGTGAAAATAGATTTTTGAAAATCCTGAAGAAGTTGGAGTGCATCTGGGAAAGTAACTCTTAAAAGTAATCATAAAATCCATGAAAAAAGCTAGCCACATTAACCTGAGTAGATAATAGAATAGTCGAAGTAGGCAAGAAATTGGACCTACTTTATATCAATTCATGCACATGAGTCATTTTATAAGACTATAAAATTTTGGCAACATGATCATGGATGTAGATTAATTTACAAATCTACAGTACAAGAAATAAAAAGTTCATCTTAGTGCTATGTCTAAATAAAAACAAAAATGTCTTTTTTGTTTATGCTTGAAGTGTCTGAAGTGTGACACGTGTGCATATTCCACGGAGAGTCGTATCTGTATCATATTTTAATTTGAACTGTCGGCTCAGATCAAAGTTAACATTTGTCGGCAATATCAAAATAACTGATATTAAATGTGGATTCAATTCCATTATTTATTTAGGGGCTTCGGTATAATATTTGGGAGTGTTAGAAATTAGAGTCTATGTTTTGTAGCAATATAGAAAATATTACATGTTGTCATGTAATTTTTTCAATTAAGGCCGACCAAAGGTTTGATTTTGCTAAGTTTCAGAAAAATAGACGTTACACAACAATTTCATAGGTTAGGGTACCGAGAAGGACATAGGCTATAAATTACGCGGGCGAAGCCGCGGGTAACAGCTAGTAGACAATAAGCTGTCGGTACTAAAAATGATATTGTACACACCTGACTAATATGGATAACATAATTGTCAGTTTATTTATGTATCGAGGGTTTTCTAAAAAGTTTCAAAGACAACACAGATGCGCTTCATTAAACCGCTATCATTGGATAATATTTGACAAGCAGCAATAATTGACACATTGTGGCCCAATCACGGCGTACTGGACCCGACGTCTCCGTGCTGCCGCTTATTTCAAAACACCCTCATTGGCCGAACATTCGGCGTCACTGAAACCACCACGGGTGGACCACGGGTCAATAGCAAATACAAAATAATACCCCTAGCTGTTACCCAAGACTTTGCCTGCGTGATATATAGCCTATGTCCTTCTCAGTACCATCACCTATGTATATGCAAAATTTCACGATGATCGGTTCCGTAGATAGGGCATGAAAGCGTAACAAACAAACAAATAAATAAACAAACAAACTCACTTTCGCATTAATAATATTAGTTGGGAAGTTGGATTTAAACTCACATTCGCATTTATAATATTAGTTGGGAAGTAGGACTCTACCCAATACTAAAGTAGGTATATACCCAATACTAGACTGGTTTAAGTAGTGGCTATATAGGTACTTTCTACGTACCGGCAAGCGCAACGTTTGACACGCACCGACCAGATAGTCGGAAGACCTGATCAAGGTTGTTGGTAAACGCTGGATGCAACGCTTCCAACCAACCGGTCTTTAAAGGCAACTCTAGGAGAGACATAGGTCTCCACCTAAGTCTACTGTTGGAGGTAGCTCTAACAGTGGAATTCTTGCAGCTGAAATGATGATGATGAACTGAATGAGGCTAACTGCTAACAGCAAATACGAATACTGTAGAGCGTTCGAAACGTTATGTGTAAAAATAATACTATCTTCTATAGAGACGGCCTAACCACTAGCACACTTGACATGAACGTAATAAAATCAATAGCAGTGAGTTTTAAAAATATCCACTTTATGAGTCGTAAAGTCGCATATTATTCGCACCATTTCTGAGTACAATATCTCGGGTCACTGACCTTGCATTCGGTCAAGGTTTGCGTCCGCGTTAGTTTCTGGCGTCTTCGATAGATGGCGCTACGTGTTTCTTAATAATTTTATAATTATATTTAAACTCGCAAGACAACATGATTTTTTTTTAACCTACCGTGGGTGTGAGACAAATAAAACTAAAGAACATTGCTTAGAAACCATTTAATTTCATAAAACATTTCCTCAAAGGATGATCTTTGTAACAGACCGAAACTAGTTGGCGACTCTAAGGAATAAAACCGCAAGCAATTCGGCATATCACATTAATATTAATTACGTGTCTAATGTCTATAACTTACGGGATAGACAGGGCCTGAGGCAATAAGTCCTAAAGACCACGTTTATAGTGTTTCCGAAAATTCCGTTATAAAATTGAATCAAAATAGGGATGGGAAGCTAACTACATCACCCATTCACATGACTCCTAGGTTTTCAGCCCATTCCCTCGGCCGGCTTTTACGGTTTGCGCGGTAAATCGGAAGAAAAGCAGCTGGTGCATTTAACGTTTTTTTTTCTACCAGACTAGTAAAATTTTTGTAGTACTACTACTAATTTTTGTAGTACTACTAGTAAAAAAAGTAGCATGCAGTATTTACTGCCCGTTGTTACATTTGAAACTACTGCTTTACTCGATTGCAAAAAAATAGAGAATGAGGTTTTTAAGATCAAATTGTGAATCGTCAGTTCATAATGTTTATAACGACAATATATTCCAATTTAACCTAACTTATCTATCGTTTTTAGGGTTCCGTAGTAAACTAGGAACCCTTATAGTTTCGCCATGTCTGTCTGTCTGTCTGTCCGTCCGCGGTTTTACTCAGAGACCATAAGTACTAGAAAGCTGAAATTTGGTATAGGTATGTATATTAATCATGTCACAAAAGTGGTAGAAGAAAATCTTGAAAAAAAATTTTTTAGGGTAGCTCCCATACAAGAGGGAGTAATATTTTTTTTTCTATACAAACCCATCGTGTTGGGTATTGTTAGATAGGTCTTTAAAAAATATTGTGAGGTTGAGAACATCATTTTTCTATTTAGGGATCCGTTTCCGAAATATTTGGTTTCAAAGTGCAAATTTTTGTTAGAGGTAAGTGTACCCCCCCCCCCCCCCCCCCCTCTATCTACTAAACGGTTATATATGGATACGTGAAAAAAATTAAAGCAGTAGTATATATACTGAAGTTGAAAGGAAAACTATCAGAGCTGAGTACTAAGAACAAACTAAAAAGTTATAGGCAAACAACTTATAAAATGTACTCGAAAATGAAAAATTTCATACAATTTCATTGTAACATGTTTTTGGTCGTTAAACTGTGAGGTGCGAGTGTAAACAGTGTGAACTTAAAGTTGTCATTCGCAACTACGGAACCCTACACTGCGCGTGGCCCGACACGCACTTGGCCGGTTTTTTTATAATCCCACACGTTATATTGTTGACCTATTGTACTTAAGTTGTATTGTATCTTACATTTCTTTTTCTTATGTAGCTAATCTAATTAAAATTTTTACGAACTATACATTTAATTAATTTACATGGACTTTAATGGATGTCATTAAATTTTACCTATAATTATGAAATATATTTTTAGTTTTTTTTTTTCGCTTGCAACAAAATATAGACGCTTAGCTAAGCTGAATAAAATTATGTGCCTGTCCTCAACCCTTTAGATATTTCAAGTGGTTTCCAGTTCAGAAAATCTATCAAAGTTAGTCTAGTATAAATTTAAGTGATTAATAAACCGCAGCTCGTAAAGGTCGTGTGTGGGCGGACTGCAGTCTGTTGCTAGACTGTGGCGGGGTGATGACCTTACTTTACATACCTATTTTATACGACCCGTTTATAAGGGATAGGCCCTTGATTGTAAGAGTTTTTATTTCTTTTGCACGCCTTTATAATGTGTAGAGTTTGAGACTTTCGACTACTCAAGATCAACCATTTTAGAGTTCCGTACCAAAAGGGTAAAAACGGGACCCTATTACTGAGAACCGAAATAGACAGTTGATATTGACAAAAATTTCAACATTTCCATACCAATTGCAGGCTTATCACTTTGATATGGGAATGTCCAATTTTTTTTTATCTTCCATCATTAGTCCCATAGGAAAGCTGATCATATTACCTTTTTTTTACATCACACAGATTGAGTTAGCCCCAAAGTAAGTTCAAGACTTGTGTTATTGGATACTAACTCAAAGATACTATATTTTTAACAGATACATATCCAAGACCCAGGTCAGTTTGAAAAAGATCATTTTCCATCTTGAGCTGACCGGGGATTAAACCCGGGACCGTCCGTGTCACAGGCAGGCGTGTTGATCGCTGCGCCACGGAGCTCGTCTAGTAAGTAAGTTGTTCATATTATCGGGCAGAGTCACCCCTTTAAAGATGGGACAGGGCTTTATTAACTTATTGTATACATGGCGAAATTTTGATCGTTCCGGGCCATTAAACGGGTGATTCAGCCTGTCAATATAAACAACTTTCCCTATGGGACAAATGCTGTAAACTCGAAAAAAAATTCGACATTCCTATACAAATTGCCCGGGCGGCCGAACATTTTTGTATGAAAATGTCGAAATAAAATTTGAGTTTCCTGCATTGGTCCCATAGAAAAAATGGTTTATATCGACGGGCTGAATCACCCCTTTTAGGGTCCAGAACGACCCAAATTTCGCCATGTATAATAATGCAGCTTTTTTTGGTAGTTTCATATAATTTTATGGTGTAGAAGTTTTTACTTGTTACTTTTGGAAATAAATATGTTTTCCCTCGCCAGCTGAAAAATGACGAGTAATAATTTGTAACGCTGAAATCTGTCGCGTTTCCAACCGGAACATCGTCATTACCACTGAATTTCTACGATTTGCCGCATGAGTCAATATATTTTATGAGATAGTCTTCTAAACTACTTAATAAATAATAACATCTAATTACGCAAAACTTATCTCAATTTCTGTAACGATCAACGGCACTTAATATAATGCAATGTAACATGAACAAGTGTTTTTATTTATTTTAATACTGGATATCACAGAAACCTTAGAAACGCATAATAAGGCGTTATTTTTACCTTAAATCGCTAGAAGGGATTATCTAGTGGCTATAGTGGATAAAAGGTAGCCTATCCTTTTCCGTTCTCCAGAAAATGTGTAAGCAAAATTTAATTATAATCGTTTCAGTAAATAGAGCATGAAAGCGTTACAAACAAACAAACTTTCACATTTAAAAAATAAGTTGGGATAGGATTAGAATTAGTTGTGATAACTAGGTGATAGAGCAAGTTTGGAAAGGTTTTTCTTCACAACATTCGCTGGAAGAAGCAAATATTTTATTCAAATGTAAAATAATGCAAAAAATATTTAATAAATATGCTCCATATCACATCCTAACTCACATACAATTGGCACACCGCCAACTCAGAGATATCTATCTACGCAGACAAAGTTTTTGTCTATGCCAATCGACGACACTAAATATAATGCAATGTAATATGGACGAGCGTTTTTATTTATATTATAACTCGATGTTAGAGAAACATAAGGAAGACATATTCAGGCGTTATTTTTACCGAAATTTGCTAGAATTCATTATCTGACACAATTGTAAAAGAAATTTCATAAATTGTGCTCTATATCATATTCTATCTCACGTGCATTTGGTCGACCGCCAACTCAGAGATATCTATTTACGCAGACAAACTTTTTGTCTATGACGATCGACGACACTTAATGTAATGCAATGTAATATGGACGAGCGTTTTTATTTACATTATTACTTAATGGCAGAGCATGCTTATTAAAGCTTATTTTCGCATACATTCGCTAGAATGGATTTCAGCTGCAAAAAGTCCATAGCTGGACATAGGCCTCCTCCGAGGATTTTCAATACAACCGGTTGGAAGCGGCCTGCGTCCAGCGCCTTCCTGCAACCTTTATCAGGTCGTCTGCCCTCCCCGTCAGTAGATATCCAACACTGCGGCTGGTACGTGGTTACCATTCCTGAATCATCCTGCCCCATTGGCAATTGGTTTTTCGCGCTATAGTGGATTATCTCACACAAGTGTAAAATAATCAAAAAATATTTAATAAATTGTGCTCTATATCATATTCTATCTCACGTGCATTTGGTCGACCGCCAACTCAGAGATATCTATCTACGCAGACAAACTTTTTGTCTATGACGATCGACGACACTTAATGTAATGCAATGTAATATGGACGAGCGTTTTTTCAGTTCTTGAGAAATGTTACGTACTAATGCCAGCTATTCGTCTTGTTGAGTTTTTGTTGGTTTATGTTGCTTCCGAATGTAGTAAAGGGAATGGAGCTTTTTTGGCACAAATGGGAAAATATACGCATATCAGAATTACGAGTTAGCGCTTAAGAAAGTAAGGCAACTATGAGAGTTATTCAATATAGGCACACAAGTAGGGTTCACCAAAAGTATAATAATTTTAAGCTAATTGGTAAGTCATTACTCGTACAAAGAGTAGACTGCTGGTTTGAATTCTGCCCGCGTAGAATTATTATTTATTATTTTAATAAGAATAATATCAATAATAAATAATAATATCAGAATAGCATTGTGAAAGCATAAAAATATCTATAAAATTTCGTCGAGCTCCGTGGCGCAGCGGTCAACACGCCGGCCTGTGACACGGATGGTCCCGGGTTCGATCCCCGATCAGGTCAAGATGAAAAATGATCTTTTTCAGATTGACCTGGGTCTTGGATGTTTATCTATATATGTATTTGTTATAAAATATAGTATCGTTGAGTTAGTATCCCATAACACAAGTCTTACTTAAGAACTTACTTTGGGGCTAGCTCAATCTGTGTGATTTGTCGGTAAAAAAAAAAAGCTACTTCGTTATTCAGAATAGGTAGGTACATACATTTGTTCATGTCATTTATACATGCACTTGCCTTCAATTTGTGCCCAAATCTATAATATCCAGCTAACGACTTGCATCATAATCTACTACATATAATAATACAAAGCGCGCAGAAAACATTCTATCGGTAAATATAGACTTATGAATGACTTCCTTAATCCTATCAAAACAAAACTAAACCACTCAAGGCCACATTCATAGATTCAAAACTCATTTTTCCCGCTTCATGTAATATTTACACAGAGTAAAAATTTAGCGATAATGAACCTTTTCCGGTCGGACGCGGGACAGATTTCAGAAAATGATAAATATGCTGTCATTTTTTTCAATGCTTTATCTCCGGCTTTATTCAACGAATTTGTTTAGTTGAGGAAAACAAGAAATGTACCAGTGTGAATTTTTATGCTAGAATATTTTATTCTATTTAGGATTTTATTTGTCAGTAGCTTTCTACATGGCAAAATTTGGAATAATTTAGTCATGGAGCTAAAGCGCGGATTGACAGACAGACAGACATCACGAAACAAAATGGTTCCGTGTGGACTATGGTCTTTTTATCTAAAACTAGCTTTTACCCGCGGCTTCTCCCACGTGATACGGACAAATCACACAGATTTTTTTTTTTATGTCAGAGGACGGCAAACGAGCAAGCGAGTCACCTGATGGTAAGTGATCACCGCTGCCCATGGACTAATGCAACACCAGGGGTATGACAAGAGCGTTGCCGGACTTTTGTTTTCCCTCCCCAGAGGGGAAGGGGGATGGGCTTCCGGCTCTCTCACTCACCGAACGAAGCATAGAAGCTGTAAAACTACTACTCAAACGTCGATTTTCTGTGAGAGTGTGGTACTTCCCCGGACGAGCCGGCCCATTCATGCTACCAGCTGAAGTGATTTTTGCCGGTAGCGTGGCTCTACCACAACCAGATTGAGCTAGCCCCAAAGTAAGTTCTTATGAAAGATTTGTGTTATGCACAATTCTGATATCTATGGTGTTATGGGATACTAACTCAACGGTACTATATTTTATAACAAATAAATATAAAGATAAACATCCAAGACCCAGGTCAATCTGAAAAAGATCGATTTCCATCTTGACCTGACCGGGGATCGAACCCGGGACCATCCGTGTCGCAGGCAGGCGTGATGCGCCTGTCGCTGCGCCACGTGATATGTGTGCCTATGTCCTTTTCAGTACCCTAACCTATGTGTATTCAAAATTTCATGATGATCGGTTCAGTAGATAGGGCGTGAAAGTGTAAAAAACAAACAAACTTTCGCATTATAATATTAGTTAGGATAGGATTTACACAGAGTAAAAATTCAGCGATAATGAACCTTTTCCGGTCGGACGCGGGACAGATTTCAGAAAATGATAAATATGCTGTCATTTTTTTCAATGCTTTATCTCCGGCTTTATTCAACGAATTTGTTTGGTTGAGGAAAACTGCGAATGTACGAGTCACAAACTACCAAGAAGATTCTATAAATAGTTTTTTTTTTAATGGACTGCGTAGCTAGCTCCAAAGGAGCTTGTTTTAATTTCTATTGGGGGCCACAAATTCGGGGATGGCAACTGTCACGTTGACAGTTTAGTAGGGTTGTTCCGATACAAATGTCAAATGTGTGGACTTTTACACTAATCAATATTTTTCTTCATAATCAGACCTAATCTCGTGAAATAAACTATTAAATTGTTTATACTAGCTAGTTTCCCACATATTGGCATAGACGCATGTTCTTTGCTCTAATATTAAAAAAAGGCAGTTGTTTGGCACTGGTCTACATACATACTATCACGTCTTTTTCCCTTGCGGGGTAGACAGAGTCCAGATCTAAAAAAGCTAAAGACCACGTTTAGCATTTAGGTGGGCTTATAGGTAAAAAAACGGAATTAAAATAGTGATAGGTTGCTAGCTGCATCGCCTATTCACATGATTTCTCACGCCCATTCCCTCGATCGGCTTTTATAATCTGCGCGGGAAGAGAAGCAGCTGGCTCTACGTTTTTTCAATTGTTCCAGTTCCAGACCAGCGTGGAAGCGGCAGTGGTATCACTGTGACTCGCGAGTTTAATTTTATTCAGGATTTTATTCAGTATGTAGCTTACGGTATGTAATTTTCAAAATCGGTCCAGTAGGTTTTATGTACTTACTAGCCTGTGACTTCATTCGCGTAAATTATAACCTATGTTGCCAGCAGATGAATCAGTTTTTAAAGGTAAAAGAGTTTTGAAAATTGGTCCTGTAGTTTCGGTCATATTTCTTTATAAAATAAATATAGATGTCTTGATAATAAATAAATAAATATATACGGGCAAATCACACAGATTGAGCTGGCCCCAAAGTAAGTTTTTAAGTAATACTTGCGTTATACGATACTAACTCAACGATACTATATTTTATAACAAATACATATAAAGATAAACATTCAAGACCCAGGTCAATCTGAAAAAGATAATTTTTCATCTTGTCCTGACCGAGGATCGAACCCGGGACCATCCGTGTCACAGGCCGGCGTGTTGACCGCTGCGCCATGGAGGTCGTCAATGTGTAAGTACACTAACTTTCGTCCACGTAGCTATCAAACTTACAACAACAATTTTTTTGCGTTATTAGGGGAAAATATTATTGATAACCGGTTATAAGCTTCCGAAGATTTTCACCCAAGCCCTTACGCAAATACATCATCATCATCATTAGGTCTTTCTAGTCTCCACTGCAGGAGCACGACCCTCTCTGTACTACCAGAGCCATATACTAGCCTGAGTAGTCAGAGGATTTGGCCTTCACTCTCCACGCTGGCCAGACGGGTTGGAGAGGTATCTTTGATGTTAATGAGCTTTGTTTAACTTGTGTTTCCTTAGTCGCCTTTTACGACATCCACGGGAGGACTTGGAGTGGTCCTATTCTACTCTGCCGGGAACCACGCGGCAGTACCGCAAATACATACATACATACTTTCACGTCTTTATCCCTTGCGGGGTAGATAGAGCCCAAGGTTACTAAATCTACAGGCCATGTTTTGCATCGTATTGGGCATAAAGGTTGAAAGCGCAACGGAAATGTTGGCCTTAAAAAAGGAACATGTTAAAAAACATATTTGGCTACAACATAGCCGAGAGCTGGCAATCTGTATGCAGTAAAATGTATTTTGGACGCATAACCATTGCACTTGTTTATCAACAATTTGATGGTTTGCGCCTTGAAAACTCAACGATTCGTTATAAATACAAGATTATCTGACACTTCCATGTTGGTACTACTGTCTGCTTCCTTCCTTCTAGATGGGTCAGTAGGGTAAACATACATACATATAATCACTTGTTTATCCCTAGTGGGGTAGACATAGCCAAAGGTCATAAGACCCGGCCACATTTAACATCATAATATAAGCACAGGTGGAAAACGAAATGAAAATAGTGATGGGTTGCTAGCCGCATTGCCTATTGATGTGATTCCGTAGATTTTTGTCCAATCCCGTGACCGGCTTTTACGGTCTGCGCGGGAAGAAAAGCAGCTGGTGTATTCTATGTTTTTTTTCTGTCTCCCAAACCAGCAGGGAAGAGGTCAGGTATAAAAACCGTTGAAGACAATAAACTAAATTAATTAACTATATCAACAGACTAACAATCAAGAAACGTGACTGCCCAAAGAGCGTAGGGCTTATTAATGCTTACAGATGTTAAGCAACCCCGGGCGCTGTCCCCACTTGGATGGGTGACTGCAAGTGGCATTAAAATATCTCGAGCTCTTCCGTGCTTCGGAAGGACCGTAAGTCGTTGGTCCCGGCTGTCATTATTGGTGTCATCATTATCATCATCATCATCAGGTCTTTCCAGTTTCCACTGCAAGGAGCACGACTCTCTCTGCGCTACTAGAACCATTATTTAGCCGGAGTAGTCAGATGATTTGGCCTACTCTTACACTATTCTGATTGGTGACAGTGGCAGCTTGAAAAACCTGGCACTAGGTGTTGGCCATTTACACAGTATACGAAAAATAATAAAAGACTCACAATATTCATCGACAAGTTTCAAACTATTTATTACGTCAGCTCAAAATTCACACTTGGGGTCACGGGTTCAAACCTCTAACAAATAAAAACACAATAACTACATAATGTATGTAAAGCACTACCATTGTGTTTAATGCGATTTGTTTTACGATCGACAAATCAGTGCGTGTATCTACGCCTTTATGACATAGAGTTAGGAATTTTCGGATAAGGCCCAGAAAGAAATGAATAAATTACCCTTTTTTTTTCTTATAGTACCTGATGGTACCCTAACTTATATGAGAATTTCGATTGTGGGTTTGTTTGTTAAACTTTTACGCTCATACAAATGAATCTATCTTTATATCTAACTAGCTGTTACTCGCGGTTTTCCCCGTTTAATATATAGCCTATAACTTGTTAGTACCCTAACCTATATGTATGCAACATTTCATGATAATCGGTTCAGTAGATAGGGCATGAAAGCGTGGCAAACAAACAAACAAAAAAACTCACTTTCGCATTTATAATATTAGTTAAAAGTTATGACTAGCAGCTACATACCTTCCTCTTGAATCACTCAATTTATTAGTTTTAAAGATCTAACCATACATAGGGACAGACAGAAGTGCAAAGAGGCTTTGTTTTATACTATGTAGTG
Organism: Rhodophaea formosa; assembly: GCA_963082605.1. Taxonomy (NCBI): domain Eukaryota; kingdom Metazoa; phylum Arthropoda; class Insecta; order Lepidoptera; family Pyralidae; genus Rhodophaea; species Rhodophaea formosa. Next base: position 18,122,227 of record OY720220.1, read on the forward strand.
ATGAATCTCTCTGTGTATTATATGACTTTCCTTTTCTCTCATATTCAAGTGTTATAAATCCGAAAGTGACATATGTTATTATACTTTAATTCTGGACTACTTAACTGATCGATAGATATATTTTTGATAGCGCATCTGAAACACTTAAACCCATTCTCACATCCATGGGGCCGGTGATTCTAATTTATTTTACGATTTCAACGCCCGACACTACACATGCTCTGCGTAAGTATACGGTGCTCTCTACAATCGAACCGTGTCTTGTATTACTTAACTCTATAACCAAAAATAATACATTCATACTACCTAGTCCCAAATAATACTGTAAATGCAAAACTGAGTTTGTTTGTTACGAGTTATGTGTTAAAACCTTACAATAAAAGACTTAGAAGATACGGTTTCCCTTGACAGATCTAACATTGAAAAGTGAAATATTTTATTCATTGTAAGATATTTTAAATTCAATTTCAATTTTCATTGAAATTGTATGTTAATTTTTACAATTTATTGTTTTGCAATTATTAAATTAATGCTGACGTCAATATTTTTTTATTATGTTTAGTCCCACTTGTAAATCAGAGTGCAGAAGTGGCAACAAACTGCACAGCGCATTTATCTATCTATCTATAATTTATTCCAACTGAAGTCAACTATAGCAGCCGAAGATTGATCTCGATGGCGTGTAATTGGGTAGGCCTATGTCCAGCATTGGAAGAGTATAGGCTCATGATGATGATGATGATGAAGTCAACTAACAATCTACGACATACCTACTTGGAACTAAAGAGAGCAGAAGTAAGTATACTTCAATTTCGTAAAATCTCGGCCAAACATGTCTAAATCTAGCCGTAATTTCATAATCTTTCCATTCTGTATTTACGAGTAAAGCCAAATGCAACTCCTGCTGCTCGTAAAGCCGCCATGTTTATTTTATTTAGCGATGGTTTACGTTAGTGCATGTGATTTCTGAATCACCTTGCTGCCGCGTGAGAGCGTTTTAACCTACTTCAGAAAAGGCAGCTGTTTGTAAACGAAAATATTTTTGACCGTAAGCGAAGCGGACTAAGACTTCAGGTTGAAAATGTATTTTTTTTATTATAACAATCATACAAGTTGATATGCCGTGTAGTTTCCGGCAGAATCCCACTTCAACTCTTCACATGGATGTCGTAGAAGGCGACTTAGGCTTATTAATGAGACCTCCAACCAAACTGGCCAGCGTAGAGAGTGTAGGCCAAATCCTCTGACTACTTTCGCTAAATCATCAACAGGTCCTTGTTAGTCTCCACTGCAGGAGCACGACCCTCTCTGTACTACCAAAACCATATATTAGCCAGGGCTGTCAGAGGATTTGGCCTACACTCTCCACGCTGGCCAGACGGGTTGGAGAGGTCTCTGATGTTTATAGATTCGTTTAGCTTAACTGTTTCCTTAGTCGACTTCTACGACATCCACGGGGAGACTTGGAGTGGTCCTATTCTACTCTGCCGAGAACCACACGGCGGTCCCTAAATATGGCCTGGTAATACAGAGAGGGTCATGCTCCCACAGCGTAAACTTTTGTTGTTTTGTTTTTCGTATGTGTAAGTGGCCAACACTGGTGTCAGATTTTTCAAGCTGCCTTAAGGCATCTGACATAGCTTAACGACTGCCATCAACGATGACATGAAATGAAATGAAATGAAATGAAATGAAATTTTATTCAAATTTGGATATCATGTATCGCTTTTTGAACGTCATATTTTTTTTTTAATTTGCAAGATCGAAAAAACTACTAGCGTTTCGGAAAGACCACTGCTGAGAAGAATACGCCGAAAGAAACTCAGTCCAGTTTTGGTCCCTACATGCCTGAAGGGCTATGCTTATACACAAGTATTTGTAACAATTTATAAAATTATATTAATTAATTATGTACATGTATTCATTAAAAATAATATTATTACTCCCATGTAGATTTATCTTTAAGGTAGTCGTTAATACAATAGTATGCCTTTTTAAGTAATTGATTTTTAATAGCAGTTTTAAACTTAACTAATGGCAGAGCTAATATTTCTGTAGGAATTTTATTATAGAAGCGTATACCGAGGCCCAAAAAAGAATTCATTGTTTTCTGTAATCGCAAAGCTGGCGTAGCTAATTTATTTTTATTTCTTATATTCCTGCTGTGGTTATCACTATTTTTCTTATATAAATGAAGGTTGTGACGAACAAACATAATATTTGCAAATATGTATTGCGAGGGGAATGTCAATATATTTATCTCTTTAAACAATTCTCTAAGTGATTCTCTAGCACCTAATTTATATATAGACCTGATAGCGCGTTTTTGAAGGACGAAAATGGCATTAACTTCAGCTGAGTTACCCCACAGTAATATCCCATATGACATGACACTATGGAAGTAACTGAAGTACACTAAGCGCGCAGTATCAACGTCAGTCAGCTGTCTTATTCTTCTAACTGCATAAGCCGCAGAGCTAAGTTTACCCGATAAGGTTGTGATATGGGCACCCCATTGAAGCCCGGAGTCAACTGTCATCCCAAGAAATGTCGTTTTGTCTACCAATTCTATCGTTTCGTTATCGATCATTATGCGTGTTGGTACTTTTGTAACATTCGGTAAGCAAAATTTAATACATTTCGTCTTTTTAGCGTTCAACAACAAGTTATTTGCGGTAAACCACTCTAACACTTGGGCTAATGTACTATTGACCACGTCAAAATTGTCCGTTGTCCTATCGATAGGGAAAACAAGAGATGTATCATCGGCAAATAGTACAGCCTTACACGTGTTAACATAATATGGCAGATCATTAATATATATTAGAAACAACAAAGGCCCTAGTATAGAGCCCTGGGGTACACCCATCTTAACAGATGATCCGACAGACATAACCCTATCTACACTAACTTTTTGAATACGGCTACTCAAATAAGATTTGATTAAATAAAGAGCTTTACCTTTAATCCCATAGTGTTCTAGTTTGAATATAAGGGTATTGTGGTCGACACAATCAAATGCTTTGGTAAGATCACAAAAAACACCTATGGCATTCTGTTTATTCTCCCAAGCATCATATATATGTTTTAAAAGCGCAACCCCCGCGTCTGTAGTTGATCGACCCTTTGTAAATCCATACTGTTCACCATGAAAGAGTCCGTTTCTATTGAAAAAAGATAATAACTGATTAAAAATTAACTTTTCAAATATTTTACTCAAAGCTGGCAGAATAGAAATAGGACGGTAATTTGTTGGATCAGTTTTATCACCCGATTTGTACAATGGTATAACTTTACTCAATTTCATTAAATCAGGAAAAGTCCCCGTATCGACACATTTATTAAAAATAGACGCTAAATAAGGAGCTATTATATCTATAACATTACTAATAACCGATACTGAGATATCCCATATATCCCCAGTTTTCTTATTATTTAAACTCCTAAAAGTATCAATGATTTTTTGTGATGTTACGTGTTCAAATATTAATTGACTGTTACATTCTGGTATACAACTACTTAATAACTTTTTAGATTCCTCAGATGATGAATGTAGGGAGGCAGTGGTATTTACAGGAATATTTGTAAAGAAGTCTTCAAAATATTGAGTAATGTCTTCGCTAGTACTGAGGACCTTATTATTAATTTTTAATTCAATTGGAATATCACGTTTTTTCGTTTTTCCTGTTTCTGTGTTAATAATTTTCCATGTTGTTTTCACTTTATTATTAGAATTAATAATAGTTTGTCTAGTAAATATTGACTTTGCGCATGCACATACCCTTTTAAAAACCTTTGAATAAGTTCTTACAAATTTAACAAAATCGGGATTCTGATTGTGAGCTTTCATAGCAAGTAATTCATATAACCTATTCCTACTGATGTAAATGCCTGGAGTAGCCCATTCACTAAATTTTTTACGATTACGTTTAGTGCTAGTTTTTATTTTGAACGCATTGTTAAATTCTGATTCAATAACGTCAAACATTTTTTTATACAGTATATCCGGATCATCTCTAGTTTCCTCCATAAGAGGAATTTTTTGTGTTACTTTATCTTTAAATACTTTGATTTTGTCTTTTGTAATCGATCTATAGGTAATTTGTGATGAATCTACTTCGACGTGGTTTGTGAATTTTACTAACTGACCAAAGTGATCAGAAGTAAGATTTTTTATGATGGCTTTGTCAACAGCAATGCAGTTACAGAAAACATTATCTATGCACGTTGCAGAGTCACCTTCAACTCTTGTTGGCTCCAGAAATAGATTAATTAAATCGAACGATTTAAATAAATTTAAAAATCTTACACTTTCAGTAGTTGTAACTAATAAGTCTACATTAAAGTCGCCACATATTATGATGTTTTTGCGACTACAACACAATTTCCTTAAAACGTCTTCAATCACTAGTTCTAATGTATTATAATCTGAATTAGGAGGGCTGTATACACATACTATAACACAATTCTCTAGCTCAATACATGCTAATTCAACACTACACTCAATTGAAAGACTTACAATATCTTTACGTTCTTTATATTTCACATCATTTTGCGTTAGGATTAAACTGCCTCCTTTCTCTTTTGTCTTTCTGGTGTATGAGCTAGCCGTAGAGTAGTTTTGAATATTAAATTGTAGTTGATGCGACTGCATAAAATGTTCGGTCAGGCAAACTACATGTAAATTTTTACTGTTTATAAATAATTCTAACTCTAAAAGTTTGCTAGTCAGGCCTTGGATATTCTGATGAATAATATTTAATTCTTTGGCCTTGACTATTGTCTTGTTTTTTAGTTTAAATTACACTTAGTATTACTTATTCTAGGTCCAATTATATTTTTAGGATTATTTTTCATGTCATGTTCAGATATTTCAGTTGTATAATTTACAACACAATTTAGTATATTATAAGCTACGACTGTAGCAATTTGTCGCTTACAACTAAATGGAAGATACATAGTATCTTGTGTCATCTTAAATCTATATATAAATTTATTAATATCTAAATAAAAAATAAAATCGCTATGACGACAAGTCATATTGACAGCCGGGACCAACGGCTTAACGTGCCTTCCGAAGCACGGAGGAGCTCAAGATATATTTATGCCACTTGCGGTCACCCATCCAAGTAGGGACTGCACCAGGGGTTGCTTAACATACGTAAGCGCTCATAGAGCTCACACCCACTGGACTATCGAGCTCCTAGCGTAAACTAAAAAAAGACCTCATTATGATGATGATAACGTGAGTGCATGTGGTTTCTGAATCACCTTGCTGCCGCATGAGAGCGGGTTTTAACCTACTCCAAAAAGGGAGCTGTTTGTAAATGAAAATATTTTTGACCGAAAACAAGGAGAAGTCGAGTAAAAATCATACAAATTTAAGTCTTCTGCCTACTCTGGCTAAAATATTGCTCTAGTAGTACAAAAAGACGACCCTTTTTGGAGTAGAGACTTATAAAAACTTGATGATGAAGAAGAAGATTCAACATACATACCATCACGAATTTATCCCTTGCGGGGTAGAGCCCAAAGTCATAAGCTCCGTGGCGCAGCGGTCAACACGCTGGCCTGCGACACGGAGATACCGGGTTCGATCCCCGGTTAGGGCAAGATGAAAAACGATCTTTTTCAGATTGACCTGGGTCTTGGATGTTTATCTATATAAGTATATATTATAAAATATAGTATCGTTGAGTTAGTATCCTGCGACACAAGTTCACAACTTACTGTGGGGCTAGCTCAATTTGTGTGATATGTTCCTATATATACAAATAAGACCCAAGAACCACATCTAGTATCGTAGAGAGCGGAAAGGTAGAAAGCGAAATTAAATAGTGGTGGATTGTTAGCCGCATCGCCTATTGATGTGATTTCTCAGATTTTTGCACAATCCCTGGACCGACAGTTACGGTCTGCGCGGGAAGAAAAGGAGCTGGTATGTTCTATGTTTTTTCTTTTTTCCCGATCCAGCATGGAAGTAAATATAGCATGCATTGAGAGATGTATATATTCAGCATTGGGTTTTGGAAGGTTGTCAATGATAATGATGATATACCGGAAAATAAGGTAATGCTCTGTACTACCAGAGCCATATAATATCCAGAGCAGTCAGAGGATTTGGCCTACACTTTCACGCTGGCCAGACGGGTTGGAGAGTCTCATTGATGTTTACAAGCTTTGTTTAGCTTGTGTTTCCTAAATCGTCTTCTACGACATCCACGGAATATGTATATATACGAGTACACTATAACTTGTCAACTGATTGCTCATAAATCGATCGCAATCACGGCAAAAAGGTGACAAACCGATATACCAAAGCCACATTGCAACCGCATCTGCTGCACACAAACACGCTACGTAGATAATCTCCAACATTAAACACCCATATATTTATTATATCCATAAATCAGTCTGTATAGAGCCACATCACTGAAACGAGTTGTGCTCCTAAACTGGAAAACTTCAAGGCATTTTCAACCCTATTTACAATGAAATAAAACCAAAATTGCAATGAATTGTTGATGGTATTTATGATGTTCATATTTTGAGGGTAGTACTCAAATGGATAATCAGAAACGCACTCTAACGCGTCCACTGAAAATGCATTTTAAAATGTAAGCGACATTCGTCGGCAGTTTTACGACTTAATACCCGTCACGCGATTTTCACTTTTGATAATTAAGGAATAGTGGTTATTTTTGTGTGTTACTGGGTCGGTGTTAATGTCCTTTTGATAGGGTTGCAAAGGAAATTGACCTCAGATGGGTCGCCTGCAAATATTTGAGGTTCGCGCGAACTAGTAAGAGATTAGGAGCGAAACTTTTGCATTTTAAAATTTGTAATGTCGTCTACATGTTGCGCGTTGGTTTTTCTCATAGAAATTTAATTATGTTTGTGAACTTTGACTATTATATCTCTATTCTATTTCTATTTTTAGCCTATACTGTCCCATTGCAGGGCAAAGGCCTCCCTTTCATCATTCCAACTATTGCGGTCTAAGGCTACCGAAATCCAGTCATTCCGGTAGGATTGAAGCTCGTCCTTCCATCTCTTTCTAAGCATTATATAACTATACATACATACATACAAACTATCACGTCTTTATCCCTTGCGGGGTAGACAGAGCCCAAGGTCATAAAGCTACAGGCCACATTTAGCATCGTAGTGGACGTAAAGGTGGAAAGTGGAATCAAAATATTGATGGGTTGCTAGCCGCATCCTCTATCAATGGGATTCCTTAGATTTTCGCCCAAGCGCTTGATTGACTTTTACAGTCTGCGCGGGAAGAAAATGAGCTGGTATATTCTATGTTTTTTCTTGTCTCCCAAAACAGCATGGGAGAGATATATATATTTATATATATACGGACAAATCACAGAGATTGAGCTAGCCCCAAAGTAAGTTCTTATGAAAGACTTGTGTTATGGGATACTAACTCAACGATAGAATATTTTATAACAAATACATATATAGATAAACATCCAAGACCCAGGTCAATCTGAAAAAGATCGTTTTCCATCTTGACCTGACCGGGGATCGAACCCGGGACCATCCGTGTCGCAGGCAGGCGTGATGACCGCTGCGCCACGGAGCTCGACATAATAAGATATTATAATTATCTGTAGATATTATAAATTATATCTCTAGATATAATAGTTAACGAACGGAGTCCACTTCGCCATCATCATCATCATCATCAGATCTTTCAAGTCTCCACTGCAAGAGCACGACCCTCTCAGTACTACCAGAGCCATATAGTAGCTTGAGTAGTCAGAGGATTTTTTTGATTTTAGTCCACTTCGCCATACCCTTATTTCAATGATTAAAAACTGGCCAATTTTCCAATGCTTGTTTGCGTGATAGCTTTGTGTTAGCAAAAGCATCACGTCATTTTTTTCTAAATCGTCAAACTACAAACAGACCGACGAATGGATATGGTAAATCTAAAGGGTTTCTAGTAAACTCTGTACCCTAAAAGCAAGACAGAGGTTCTGTCTTGCTTGTAGGGATGATTGTCAACATCTGTTGTGGATTGTACAAAACTTTACTCAAACAGAATTTGAAAAACGACACTTAAGAGTCGCCTGGAAGCGCATGTTTCCATACAAACGGAAAAAGGGAATTGTGGCAATATTTGATAATTTTGAAGTAAAATTAAGCATTTAATCAATTAATCTCATTATAATCTACGTACGTTCCTATACGGCTTGGTTAAAATACCAATGGTTTGAGAATTACAAGCCTTTTCAAATTTGTATGGAAATCTTGAGAGGCGTATAATTCTTAAACATTTGATAATTTAACCAAACTGTAAAGGAACGTACGTAGATTATTATGAGATTAATTGATTGGATGCTTAATTTTGCCCTAAAATTATCAAATATTGCCACAATTCCCTTTTTCCGTTTGTAACTTATTTACTCGCAATCCAGAAGCAAACGCCATTAAACAAGAAAACTAAGCAAAAAAGTTGAACCAATATTGTTAGTCTTTATATCCTATTTGATGACACCCGACAGCAAAGGGTTGACGAGAAAAAATATTATTTCCTCCACGTATTATGTACAAGTATGACAGGAACTTCAAAAAAAAAAACTTAAAAAATATATTTTTCACCTTTTTCGGCGGGATCAATATAATATTGCCCTGCCAAATTACAATTTTCTAGAACTCTTTGTTTTTGAGCTTAACTTGCAAACAGACAGATAGAAATGGTGAAGCTATTATATTTTTATTATATTAAGTGATGAGCTCCGTGGCGCAGCGGTCAACACGCCGGCCTGTGACACGGATGGTCCCGGGTTCGATCCCCGGTCATGTCAAGATGGAAAATGATCTTTTTCAGATTGACCTGGGTCTTTGGATGTTTATCTATATATGTATTTGTTATATTATAAAATATAGCATCGTTGAGTTAGTATCCCATAATACAAGTCTTTCTTAAGAACTTACTTTGGGGCTAGCTCAATCTGTGTGATTTGTCCGTATATATTTATTTATTTATTTATATGGGTTCCTTGTAAACTATGTACCCTAAAAACAAGACAGAAATCTTAATAAATGTTAAATTTCTACGTATTTAAAAAAAAAACTGGCAGCATCTGTCGTTGATTGTACAAAACTTTACTCAAACGGAACTTGAAAAACGACACTTAACAAATATTCAACCTATTTACTCGCGATCCGGAAGAAAACGCCATTAAACAAGAAAACTAAGCAAAAATGTTGAAACAGGAATCGAAGGGGCGACCTTGGGCGCCGCAGCGGCTGGTACGGCGACAGCTGGCACAGTGTTGTGTCACGAACTCACGACACTTATTTCGTGGTCGAGGGGGTGTTTTACAAGAGATGGTATGGGAATTATTGGGTTACAAAACTATTTTCCACTCACTTAAAAAAAAGAGGTTATCAATTCGACTCGTATACATAGACACTGTCTTTCCATGTCCTTTTTTTCCCATTCCCTATACCTCAAAGACTTGAAGCCACTTACTTGAACCATTACGGTGGGCGATCAAATGGAAAACGGAATCAAAAATGGGTTGCTAGCCACATTGCCTATTGCCATGATTCCTTAGATTTTCGCCCATTCCCCTAATAGGCTTTTAAAATCTGCATGGGAAGAGAAGCAGTTAGTAAGTTGTATGTTTTTCGTTTTCACAACTTTTTACTTCTACGCTGGTCGTTCCAGAACAGCGGAGAAGTGAAAAGTTGTACTCGAGGTTTTTGGTGGGAAGTCAAGGGGTTCAGTTGTCGTTTGCCTTATACAATTTTGCAAATTGATTTAAGTGGACTTTATAATATGAAATTGGTGTAGTTTGGCGTAATGTAGTATAAATGCTTGTGCTCGAGAACAATTTTGTGAAATAGTTAAAGTAGACTGTTAAATGGACTCGTATAGATTTGTCGCCAAAATCTCCCACGAGGCTGCCAAAGAACATACGCCATCTTTGATGCCACATACCGTACAACACCGATACTTAGTATCTCATTATACTGGACATTGGCAGAATCACTGAAATCTCGGTGGAAGTCATCATTAAAAAGAAGAAAGAAAGAAAGAAAGTTGTACTCTTTTTTATGAATGTAGAGTAGATTTTGAAAACCATTTCTGATTATATAAGCATTTAGCTAGAAAAAACTGTTAGAGACACATTTAGTCATCGATACGTTAACTTTGGTTAAAATTGGTTAGAAAAGTCCATTTAAAAAAAATTAGAAAATCTAGTTACGAGTAACTAGCCTTTAAAAATCTAATAATAAAGTAAAATAGCCTTAAATATGAAGCAACTTTTAGAAGCCATTTCAATTAACGCAATATTGAAAAATTTAATAGACAAGCAAAGTCTTCAAACCTCGCACACAAAATGCTAAGCTTCTAGCTCTTTGCTCTAAGAAGACTGAATCACAATGGTCTTATTGAACTCTGAAACATGTAAAATCACGAAAGCAAATCAATCTAATTGGCCCGGCTTCACATCAATCAATCACTGCGTCTAATCGTCCTTAGATGCAGATTTACTGTTTCCATATTTGCATTTAATTTGCAGACCACCCTGTCTGCGTCTCCCCCAGCCCTATTAGACATTGATAAGTCGGTATGTTTACTTAAATCGCCTAATTAGTTGTTTACTAGCTGTGTGTTTTTTCATGTCTTTTAGTGGCCAATACTGATGTCAAAGTTTACAAGCTGCCTATAGGCCATTGATAAAGAACAATGTAGCTAATATCTACTGGAGACAGCCAGGACACAATGTTATTTTGTTTAAGAAAATTTTATTTTCATTCACTGCTTAGCTGGTCCAACATTTATGAGGAGTATTACAGTTCGACCCTGAGGTAAATTGTTAAGCATGAATTATTTAAGTACATTCGATATGATAAGGTTACATATTTACACGGTATATATTTAATTACAGCTTATATTAGGTACATTATTTCATGTATGTTTGACGGCAAATGAACTCAAAAATAAAATCACGAAGACCAATTCATTTAATTGGCCCGGCTTCACATCAATCAATCACTGCGTCTAATCGTCCTACGATGCAGATTTACTGTTTCCATATTTGCATTTAATTTGCAGACCCTGTCTGTATCTCCCCCACCCTTATTAGACATTGATGAGTCAGTCTGTTTACTTATACCGCCTAATTAGTTGTTTACTGTTTGTATGTTTTTTAAAACCCTATTAGATCAGGTAATTTTCAAAAATAGATCGAATTTATATGATTTAAATAAATAAATAAATATATAGGGACATATCACACAAATTGAGCTAGCCCCACAGTAAGTTGTGAACTTGTGTCGCAGGATACTAACTCAACGATACTATATTTTATAATATATACTTATATAGATAAATACCCAAGACCCAGGTCAATATGAAAAAGATCTTTTTCCATCTTGACCTGACCGGGGATCGAACCCGGGACCCCCGTGTCGCAGGCTAGCGTGTTGACCGCTGCGCCACGGAGCTCGACAAATTTACAGTAAGATGTTTGATATCAATACTAATATTATTATAAAGCAGAAAATTTTGATTTTTTGTTTTTGTTTCTTTGCATTAAATAGGTTTTGAAAGTAATGAAACAAACTTCAAAATTATTTCACCTCAAGATAAATAATATATGTGCGGGTGATATCATATCCTAATCCTAACTAATATTATAAATCCTAATCCTAACTAATATTATAAATGCGAAAGTATGTTTGTTTGTTTGTTTGTTACGCTTTCACGCTGTACCTACTGAACCGATCAGCATGAAATTTTGCATACACATAGGTTAGAGTACCGAGAAGGACATAGGCTATATATCACGCGGGTGGAGCCGCGGGTAAAAGCTAGTAGGGACGGTTACGCGGACGAAGTCGCCCTTGCCACTTTAACGAATTAGTTTAGGTTCTTCTGTGGATTTCCTTATTTCTGATTTGTCTCGTAGAGAAACACTGAACATAGCTCTCTCCATAGCTGTTTGAGCGACCTTGAGCTTTTCTATGAGGCCCATCAGAGTAAGAGACCACTTTTCGGACCCGTTAGTCATGACTGGTAACACACATTGATCAAAAACTTTCGATTCATGAATAGGGTATATATAATTTAAAAAAATTGTAACAATCCCAACTTCCCAACTAATATTATAAATGTGAAAGTGAGTTTGTTTGTTACGCTTTCACACTGTACCTACTGAACCGATCATCATGAAATTTTGCATACACATAGGTTAGGGTACCAAGAAGGACATAGGCTTTATATTACGCGGGCGAAGCGGGTAACAACTAGTCGTGAATATATTAGAAAACATTATGATTTTTTCTCAACCGAAAATTACTCAACTGTCCTTGAAATTTGCAACTATCAGCATTTCTTGAAAAACTTAGTATATTCCGTTTTCCGGCACACTGACGTGTCGTTTGACAGACAGACGGAAATTGCGACGAGCGCCGTTGACGAACTCGCGAAATCGAAAATATATATAGAACTACAGTTTTATTACGCGACAACCCAAGAAAGGAGTGTAATGCTTTCAGAGTTCGTTTGATTATCTTTATCTTGAGACTAGCATCTATAGTAGAACACAAAACTGTAAGCAAAATAAAAAGTAAATTATTTTTGGGCAATATAAATTGACTGATTACTGATTGAGTTTTTTGGGAAGCCTATACACTTTTAATAAATTCTATATCAATTTGATTTCCAACAGAAGCAAGGAGACATAATCAGGGGGCAACAATTTTTTATCTATAAATACATACCTATTATCGAGCTAGCGCAGCGGTCAACACGCCAGCCGGCGACGTCCCGGGTTCGATCCCCGGTCATGTCGCAGGATACTCTATCTCTCCTGCGACACAAGTTCACAGATTACTGTGAGACTGGCTCAATTTGTGTGATATGGTCCTATATTTATTTATTTTTATTTATTTATTTATTATCACGTCTTTGTCCCTTGCGGGGTTGACAGCTCTGTCAGCCCAATGTCATAAAACCAGACCACGTTTAGCGTGTTAGTGGGCGTTATGGTGGAAAGCGGAATCAACATAGTGATGGGTTGCTAACCATACCGCTTATTGACGAGATTCGTTAACCCAATCCCTTGATCAGCATTTACGATCTAGTAATATAAATGCAACAGATTTTTTCACTATCTTACATGCACCGAAGGTAAGGTCATTGCGCTCAGGTACTTACTGAAGGCTACGGTCAACGCTCTACCGATGACTACCCGCTATTAAGAAATATTGTGTTATTGCGTTTTTATTTATTGCAACCATTATCAATCTACTTTTCAAGCCCAGTTATAAAACTAGGGGTATGTATTTTGTATGTCTGTCCTTGGCACCGAGGCTTTAAAGGTCCCCTCACATACGAGCCAGAACGGTGTTTCTTCAGGAGTCAGCGAAAGACACATAGTAAAGACGTAGGGCGAGGACGAGGCGCATATGTCTCCTCCGCGTCTTTTTCATACAAAATGTATAGAAGCGTCGCGACCCAAACGCACAAAAAAGACAGGGCGCAGACACGACGCTTACTCGTCTGCGACGGGTCTGCGCCCTATGGTAAAACACACAGAACGGACGGGGCACGGGCGCGAGCGGACGGAGGACGGGCGAAACGGGGTTGTGGGCGGGGTGAGGCGCGGGCGCTGGGACTCGCGCGTCGCTGTCATATCAGAACTACCGAGCGCCAATCGTCACGTCTGTTCCCGGTCTTTTCTATGTGCTTTCAAAAGTCGCGACGGCGCCCTGTCCTGTCTTACGCCTTTTCTATGTGTCCCGCGCTTAAGGCGCAAAACGAACAGAGAAGACAAGGCTTAGAAACGGCGGCGGCGTCGGACACTATGATAGGATTTTGAGCCTTATACAATACACAAAACGACGCTTTGTCGGTAGCTTCCGCAAAATGCCACGGGTAGCCAGAGTAGGCGTCCATTTTTTGCGATATTGGTCGTTTTAAGTATGAGAATAAGGCTATAAATGCTATCATAGCATCCCGCGCCTGCACCGTATTTATGACGTGCCTTTGGCGTACGCCTTTTGTGAGTTTTATGCCTAAAAAATATCGTTTCATACATTAAGAATGGATTCGATGAAACACGCCCGTTCCGTTTCCGTGCCGGCAACGGAGCTTCAGTGTCCGAGCCCCCTGACGCCCTGACGTGCGCAAGTGTTCTGGGCCGATGCCGTGACTTGCACAGTTTATTAATATTTTCTTCTCAAGCCCCATGGCCTAGTGGGCGTGAGCATTAATAATGCTTCCGCATGTTAAGCAACCCTGGGCCCAGTCCCCACTTGGATGGGTGACCGCAAGTGGCATAAAATATCTCGAGCTCCTCCGTGCTTCGAAAGGCTTGTTCGGTTTAGATACGCCATTTTGTTTTTCATGATATAAACACACTTAAACATTTACTCTAAAAACGATAATTTAAATAACAGCCCTCATTAAAATTTATCTTCAAATTAAAATTAATTATAAAGTTTATGTGCTACCATCAAATAGTTACAAGCCTCTAAACTCCGATCTAATTAATACTGTTGCCACATTAAACAAACTGGTTATTAGCAGTGCAGAGTTGGTTATAATAAAAAAACAGAACTTACCTACTTACCAAAAAATTAGATGATGAATCACAATAAAAAATACTTAATTTTTGAATAGAATGATGTTGTTGATATCGTAGTACTGGCTACTTTCACATACAAAATAAGAAAAATACTTTAACAAATTGTTTTATAAATGAGAGGGGTATTATGAATTATGACAAAAAACAAAAAATTCTGACATGTTCGTCCTTTTTTAAGTCGGTTAAAACATATGTAACGAAGTCTCGGGTACTGAATACTAAAATTCAACTACGCCGAACACCTAGTTGATCGTTTTAATAGGTCGCACCATAAACCTGGTTACATGGGTCCGGTGCAGAATAATCCTATTGGTGGAAACTGATAGGGTAGAAGGCACGAGTGACAGCGATTCGCTGATACTTGGGTCTCCGATGGATGGGCTTCCTCCCGAGGTTTTCCGAGCGTGCTATGACTTGGGATCCTTCAAGAGGTGTGTTTACAGGTATCTTAAGGCCCCACACTAGGCACACTAGCGACGTCAATAATTTTATTTCTAATACTTTACAAATAGAAAAAAAATTCAAGAATGTAAATCATATAATCCTTAGTAAATAACCTGAAGTATTTTTGGGAATCACGCTTAATATTATGTGAATCCGTGCTTAACAGAACTACTGATTACCTTCTAAAACGGCCGTTTTTGGCGCTAATCAGTAATTCTCTTAGTGACTGATTGTAATAATATTAAAACATGATTCCAAAAATACTTCAGGTTATTCACTAAGGCTTATATGATTTACATTCTTGAATTTCTTTCTATTTGTAAAGTATTAGGAATAAAATTATTGGCGTCGCTAGTGTGCCTAGTGTGAGCCCTTAAGAGTTAAGTTAAGAGTTGGCAGCTCATCAGCGCCTCCTCTGATGTTGCAGATGTCTATTAGCGACGGTGATCACATTCCATCAGGTGGCTCGTCTGCTCGTTTGCCGACAAAAATATACGAAAAAAAAACATTTTTTTGGGAGGTATAATTTGCTAATATTTCAATTTTAGACACTATTAAACAATCCATTAGTGTGTGGTTTTCACACTATGTTTTTGTTCACTGGGTAGTTGGGAGGTTAGTCCATGGAAGAAGGCTTGGCAGAGATATATGACAGGCTGAGTGGGGATTGAATCTAGAACTTCTTCAGTAAGTATTACGTTCTACGGCAGTTATAGGTATATCAGCGACTATTATTTTACACATACGTAATGTGAAGGTGATATTATTGTTTAACAATGACACATAATAAATAAAATTTAATTTATACTTACACATATTTACTTTTAATTTAAAAACCAATATCCTGATAAAAAAGCAAACAGCGTTTTATTGACAATATTTTTTGGGAAAATTTGCTCTTGCTTGTATTTTAGACCAAAATCCAGGCTGAATTAATTTAACAGCAGGGATAATTTTATAATGGCATTTTGAAAAAGTAAAATAGAATTTAAAACTTAAGTATTTTGCGTCAACAATGAAGGTAATGATCAGAATAATTTGAAGCTTTCGAGGTTCCAATAAACGGATATAACAATAAAGCTCAGTAATTTCGTCAATTATAAACCACAATTTATTTATATTTTATTCTATAGTGTGAATATGTGTTGAATGAGCTATGGCAGATTTTAAGTTCAGGCCACCAAAAGTGTCTTAAAAACTCATTGCAACCAAAAAACTTTTAAATTTTTATACGCTATTCGGTATTTAAGTCGTATTCATAATTATCCTGATATATTATCATTCCATCGAGATCCTTTAGTTTTTGGTAATAAAGTATTGTTTGGTGCAAAGGTACTTAATACCTAATAATGACATAACCTATAAAACTTCATATCTAACTAAACATCATATCTCAAAAATTTGGCTTCCTATAAAATTAAATATGATTTTTTAACTTATACAATCGGCAATATATGTTCTATAAAACAAGGTATATTTCATTCAAAGACGCTAACTTTGGTTAACTTAAATGATGTATGGGAAGCTTCCATAGCTATTTGTTCGGTTTGGACACTAAATCGTGTCGTAAAAAAGGCCGTGTGGTTCTCGGCAGAGAAGAATAGGACCACTCCAAATCTTCCCGTGGATGGCGTAAAAGGCGACTTAGGAAACTCAAGCTAAACAAAGCTTATAAACATCAAAGAGACCTCTCCAACCCGTCTCTGGCCAGCGTGGAGAGTGTAGGCCGAATCCTCTGACTGCTCTGGCAGTACAAAGAGGGTCGTACTCCTGCAGTGGAGACTAATAAAGACCTGATGATGATGATGATGATGGACACTAAAAATATTTAGCTGCCCGATCAATTTGTAAAGGATTTTTTTTTGAGTTTCCAGCTATTGTCCAATAGGAATAGTTGTTCATATGGACGGGCTTTATCACCTCTTTTACGGTCTAAAACGATCAACATTGACATTAACTGGACTATATATTTACATTTATTATATTTTTATTTTTTTTTAATAGATATTATAGTTATTTTTAGCTTTAATTATTACTTTTTTAATTTTAGTTAGTTTTAGTTTTAAATATGTTGTATATAGACACTGTTTATATTTACCAATATTGCATTTTAGTAAAAATACACCCTGAATTTTTTTAAATTAAAACTACAAATCCGCGACTGACCTAGAGATCCTATGCTGCTTATACCACTCACTAAAGGCGCAGTTCTCGACAAAAACTGTTATGTCATGACTATATACAATAAACTATCGGTCCACATGAAAATGCTTGAATTTAAGAAGTTTAAGCACACATTGTTTAAATGGTTAGTGGATAAGTGCTTTTACAATATTCACGATTTTTTGACATCAAAATATAATTGAATTAATAATTTGACAATATCACTTTGAAATAATAATATTGACACATAATTCTATATTGATTGTAAATTTTATTTAGTATTATTTTTTTTTAATCTGTGATTTTAACAAATTTTGCATGCCTTTGACAAGAGGCGGGAAATCATTTTATGTGTATAACCCTTGCAAATAAAGGATTTCATTTCATTTCAAAATTTCGCTATGTACATTTTTTAAGGATTAAAATGTTAGTATGTCTAAATCTTAAGTCAAAAGACCTTGAGAAGGCTAGATAAGACCACTGCACGCAACCATACAGTTAAACCAAAAAAAGTGCACTAAAAACTAAACGCCAAAGCATCATCGTCCAAAATAACCGAGTTATAAGAAGTGTAACGGATCGTATCAGCCATTGTTCTGGTATTAGACACAGTGGCAGTTTTGGGTGTAATAGCGGGCTGGGTTTTTAGGGATCCGTACCTTATTTTTGTCGAGTCCAAATCATCATCATCAATCATCAACAGGTCTTTGTTAGTCTCCACTGCAGGAGCACGACCCTCTCTGTACTACCAGAGCCATATATTAGCCAGGGCAGTCAGGGGATTTGGCCTACACTCTCCACGCTGGCCAGACGGGTTAATAAGCTTTGTTTAGCTTGTGTTTCCTTAGTCGCCTTTTACGACATCCACGGGATGACTTGGAGTGGTCCTATTCTACTCTGCCGGGAACCACACGGCGAGTCCAAATCATCATCATCATTTCATTGATTTCAGCCTTCAAAAGTCCTCTGCTGGACATAGGCCTCCCCAAAGGAGTTCCACCATGGGTTTGACATTACTCACCACGTCTGGCAGGCGGGTTGGTGTACGCAGTTTGTTTATCTTACACCGGTCTACGATGCAGCCCATCTGAACCGTTTTTAAGCTAAGGGTAGGAGATTTTTGGACTGGTGGAACGGGTTAAAGGCGTGGTGGGATGCTACTTGTTCGGATGGATTGGAGATGAGAAAGTGTTTTACGTGTAACCACCGGACAGGCAGAGGATGACAGCCCTGACCATTGAGTCAAAATGGTTTAATTTTATGAGATATCTTTAAACCAGTTATTGGCTACGCTGATCACCTTATTGTTGGCTCTTGTTCTTGTTTTCGTATGTGTAAAAACTGGACTCTATACTTAGACCATAACTGAGACCTTTAATTATTTAAGACTATTATCCGTCTATTCATCACAATCCTGTATCCATTAAACCGTGAAAGATAGAGTCTCGGTCGGATGATTGTAACAATATATTATGTAAAATCTAAGGAATCATGGCAATAGGCGATGCGGCTAGCAACCCATTTTCCATCTCCCCCGGCCCACCACCATGCTAAACGTGGCTTTAGGTCTAATAGACCTGGGTTATGTCTACCCCGCAAGAGAAAAAGACTTGTAAAATAAGAAGACATGTTTTTTTTTAATTTATAGTATTGAAGGTGGTACGGAACCCTTCATATGCGATTCCGGCTCGCACTTAGTCAGTTTCGAGTTAATTGTTAATAGGCATACAATGCACAGATTTTAGAATAGGCTGGGAACTAAACGCGAGATTATATTACAGCATCTTACGAATGCACAAGGATTTGCGAGACAGGTGGCCGGTCGTAAACATTTTTGTCAAATCATAATACAGCCCCTTTTTGGAAAAAAATATTCTTCAAACATTTTACATGATAAGATAAAAAATATATTATAGATGTACTAGCATTCACCCGCGGCTTCGCTCGCTTTAGTGTCCATTCCAAGAGGACAATACTTTATCGCGACACGAAATGTATGTCCTACTATAATACTACGCCTATGTCCTACTCCTTATCCCAGACAAAGTTTCTGCAAAATTTTATGATTATTTCCCCACGTGCAAGATCGAAGCGCAATGGCCTAATTGGTAAGGTATTAGTCGTACACAGACTAAAGACGCAGTTTGATTCCAGCCCGCGTAGATTTTTTGCCATATCTTATTTCTTAATTTGATAAACATGTATCGTAGGATAGTATCATAACTATAAAATATAGTATCGTCAAGTATCGCTGAGTTACTAAACTCAACGTTATTTGACTATATTTCATAATATATACTTCAAATAGATAAACATCCAAGACCCACGCCAATCTGAAAAAGATTATTTTCCATCATGACCTGATCGAGGATCAAACCGTTTCGCGCCACTGCGCAACGGAAGCTGTCAACTTTGTTTGTTTTTCGTATGTGTAAGTGGCAACACTGGTGTCAGATTTTTCAAGCTGCCTAAACGCATCTGACATAGCTTACCAACTGCCATCAATGATGACAGCCGGGACCAACGGCTTAACGTGTCTTCCAAACCATGGAGGAGCTCGAGATATTTTTATGCTATTTGCGGTTTTATGCCATCCAAATGGGGTCTGCGCCGGGGGTTGCTTAACATGCAGAAGCGCTACTAATGCTCGCGCCCACTAGACCATCGGACTCCTCAACAAGATGACAATAAATAAAATTATTTTAATACGGTTTTTATCGCGTTTATTACATTATTTATACACCTAACGTTTCGAGCACTTTACAGTGTCTACCTGCGACCACGAACACTGTAAAGTGTTCGAAACGTTAGGTGTATAAATAATGTAATAAACGCGATAAAAACCGTATTAAAATAATTTTATTTAAATGTGTAACAATCTCGAAAACATAAGAAAACATTAAGATGACAATAATTTCTTAAGGAAAAGGAAAAAAGCTAAAACAATATTAGCACGTATTCAGTTTCATGCAATATAAATACGAGTACGTTATGTTTTGAACAGGTGACATTGAATTAGTTCAAGCTGTCTTCATCTTTGATGTAGAACAATTTGCTGCAAATTATAGCGAAATGTTGTATTAAACTATGGCTATGTTTATTTTGGTAAAAAAATTGCAATAGTTTCAGGTAAAGTTCAAGGAAAATGGAGCAAGAAATACATAATAATAAATAAATAAATATATACGGACAACTTAAACACATTGACCTAGCCCCAAAGTAAGTTCGACACTAGTGTTATGAGATACTAACTCAACGATACTATTTTTATAATAGATACTTATATAGATAAACATCCAAGACACAGGTCAATCTGAAAAAGATCGTTATCCATCATGATCTAGCGGACGACCGAATCCGGGCCCCTCGTATCGCAGGCTGGCGTGTTAACCACTATGCTATAGAGACTGATAACAATTTCTTAAGAAAAAGTAATAAGCTAACATAATTTTAACACGTAAAATTAAGTTTCATGCAATATTTTTATACACATCTTTTAACAGGTGACATTGAATTAGTTAAGCTGTCTCCATCTTTGATGTACCACCGACTCTACACCGTTAATTGATTTTGAGAAAAAACGTCATCACTGGGCATCAAAGGGACTGGTATGTCTCAAAGAACGATTGTCGAAAGTAATTTGTCATCAAGCCGGCATTTTCGCGGTAAATCGGTATTGAAACACTTACTTTCCGAGAATGAACGTGTGGCCAGATGTAGAACAATTTGCTGCAAATTATAGCGAAATGTTGTATTAAACTATGGCTATGTTTATTTTGGTAAAAAAATTGCAATAGTTTCAGGTAAAGTTCAAGGAAAATGGAGCAAGAAATACATAATAATAAATAAATAAATATATACGGACAACTTAAACACATTGACCTAGCCCCAAAGTAAGTTCGACACTAGTGTTATGAGATACTAACTCAACGATACTATTTTTATAATAGATACTTATATAGATAAACATCCAAGACACAGGTCAATCTGAAAAAGATCGTTGTCCATCATGATCTAGCGGACGACCGAATCCGGGCCCCTCGTATCGCAGGCTGGCGTGTTAACCACTATGCTATAGAGACTGATAACAATTTCTTAAGAAAAAGTAATAAGCTCACATTATTTTAACACGTAAAATTAAGTTTCATGCAATATTTTTATACACATCTTTTCACAGGTGACATTGAATTAGTTAAGCTGTCTCCATCTTTGATGTACCACCGACTCTACACCGTTAATTGATTTTGAGAAAAAATCATCACTGGGCATCAAAGGGACTGGTATGTCTCAAAGAACGATTGTCGAAAGTAATTTGTCATCAAGCCGGCATTTTCGCGGTAAATCGGTATTGAAACACCGACTTTCCGAGAATGAACGTGTGGCCAGATGTAGAACAATTTGCTGCAAACTATAGCGAAATGCTGTAGTAAATTATGTACGTATATTTATTTTGGTAGAGTTAATTGCAATAGTTTCGGGTAAAGGTGAAGGAAAATGGTTTGAGAAGTTAATATAGACGCATTAGTCTTTTCTTAAAACTGTGTAACCACTGAAATAGGAATTACATAAAATGATTTACCACTGCGGCTAACAAGTTTATGATTGATAAACACTAGAATTGGTATGTGGGCTACGGGTGTAGCCCGGTGCAGCCAGCTTTTTTATTAATATTTTAATACAGTTGAGAGTACTGTATGTACTGTATGTTGTCATATGTATCAATTACCATACGATTCTTTTATTTTCTTATTTCTGTAAAATTAAATGAATATTTCTTATTCAAATTTATTAGAATCACATGGATCACTTTATGAACGTCATCTTTTTGCTTTTATTATTCTACTAGCTGTTACCCGCGGCTTTGCCCGCGTGATCTATAGCCTATGTCCTTCTCAGTACCTATGTGCATGAAAAATTTCATGATGATCATTTCAGTAGATTTGGCGTGAAAGCGTAACAAACAAACAAACAAATAAACAAACTCACTTTCGTATTTATAATATTAGTTAGGAAGTTAGGATTAGGATAAGCATTAGGATTATATTTGCAAATTTAACCGTGTCAGGAAAACCACGCTTTTCATATTGAGAGATAATGAATGTCAATGATGGTCTAGAAGAAGTAAAAAAAAAAATAACCATTAAATCTTCCAGCTACTTTACTTTTTGCGCAAATGGTAAAAGCTGAAAGCTTATATCATATATTCTTTTACATAAGTCTACAAAAGCGCAAATTTAATATAATTCATATTAATCACAATTTTCAAAGGTGCGTAGTTGAATGAAAATCGCTAAAACAATGGTTTTCTGGCCACACAATCGCGACAGTGACCTTGAATCCACCGCGTGAGTCAAGGTGAATCTATTAAAGTTATAATTCTACTTAGCTTTGATAGAATTTTCTTCATTTAATTTAGTTTACATTTTTATCTTTTAAAGTAAAATGATAAAACTACACACCTATGTCATTTATTATAGGGTAACGAAACTGTTAGTTTTCGTCGCTTGGAGAAAATATGCTGTGTAATTTTTTTGAAATCTGAATCTAAAATGGATATGTACCTACTTATCATTATTTTCTTTTGAATCTCATGATTCTCCAAAGCGCAATTAATATGTAATATTAATCATATAAATTTCATAGATGCGCAGTTGAATGAAAATCGCTAAAACAATGGTTTCCTGGCCACACAATCGCGACAGTGACCTTGAATCCACCGCGTGGGTCAAGGTGAATCTATTAGGGTAACCCAAGGTCGAGCGTGGTTGGCAACACCACCGAAGATAATTACGAAAAATTGCTTCGGCGAAATTGCTCCGGTGCAAACTCATTTTCTAATGGTTTGGAACAAGTTTTTTGTTACGTACTTTTCAAACTTTTTTCTCGTACTAAATGACAATTAAGCATAGATTTAAAAAAAAAATTCGTCTCTCTGACAAATAAGTATTTAGTTGCTAGTGACTTTAAAATAAAGGATTAAAAAATGTATCTGGCCAGTCATTTAATAGTGGAAATAAAATTTGTGTTATAATAGGCTAATACTTATATTATATATGGCTCTGATAGAATAGAGAGGGTCGTGCTCCTGCAGTGGAGACTATAAAAGACCAGATCAAGAAGAAGAAAATTTGTGTGTTTTCCGGTAATAATGCATTGATTGTTAATAAAAATTAGAATCTTGTCATTATCGTATCAGTATTGCAGATGTTTATTTGGTGGTGTAAGTTTTTGTTGTTATGCTTATGTTTCGGACTGTTGGAGATTCGTTCGGTTTACACTTGCTTCCATGCTTATGAAAACAAAATTGATAGGGTTGAAGTCGATTTTTGTTTTTTGTTAAAAATATTTTAAATTACCATACAAAAGTTCAGCTGCCTGGGCAAATAGTATAAGAAAGTCATTAAAAAATCGATTTCTTAGCATATAACATATATAGGAAAACTTTTTCATATTGACGGACTAATTCACCTTTTCGGAGGAAAATAAATTGATAATAAAATTAATTCAAATCATTTGTAAATCTCAAAGCTTTAAAATCCAATTTGGCATCAACCAGTAAATGCGTCATTGTTCCACGTGTTTTATAAAAACAGTGGAATTTCACTAATGTTTACACCAGATAGTGTCTCCTCCAGTTCCCCTTCACATTACAAGGTGGAATCGTAAACTATGTCTTTCTATTTTCTGTGCGTAAACTATTTTATAGTAAGTAAATTAATTCCAAATAAGATTACTTTAGATATATTTCGGCAAATAACAACCTTTGTATATCGCAATGGATAACACGCCTGGTACACGAGGGGTACCACGTTCAATTGTTTTTGCAGCAAATTCTTGTACTACATTTTTACTGGTTTTTTTATAGGGTTCTGGAGCGACACAAGAAGTTGAAAAAGTGACCACCATGCCTGACGGAAGATCAACCTCTTGTGGTGGTCAAATACACCACCTATATGGCCTCTTTCTGAAAAATGACTTACTCATTAGATCGATAGAGAAGTTTATGAAATCGGAGCCCTTCAGGCACGTAGGGACCAAGTCTGGATTGAGTTTCTTTCAGCGTGTTCTTCTCACTAGTAGTCGTTCGAAACTATAGTAGTTTTTGATTGTGTGTAAAAAAATAATAAGAAAGAAAAATATGTCGTTAAAAACAGATACATGTGTCTAACTTTGAATAATAAAATATTGACGTTTGATTCTTGATTTCAATCACTTTGCAAATTGAATCGCTTTGCAAATTGATGTGGAGATATCGGTGTAATTTGGTGTTATAAATGCTCATGTTTATGAGAAATGTGTAGAATAACCAAAGCCGATTGTCGTAGTGCGGCTGTAGTGAGATTGATTTAGCGGACTAGTACTTGTCCGCCTTGCTGCGTCGTCTATGATGAAACCATAGGATCCTCGAAGAATTGTCGCCAGGGGCTCCGTCAAACCTACAAAATTACTTACTTAATTGATAAACAAGAATTCGTTGATTCTTTTTTTTTGAGACAAAAAGGCTATATCTATAAATCTATTATTATATTAGACCAAAACTTAGCCACCTGGACGGCACAATCGTTAGCCTCCATTATTCGTTGATAAACAAGAAAAACTCAACCATTGACGAAACAAATGAATAAAGGCCTCCGTGGCGCAGTTGTCAACACGGCAGCTTGCGACACAAGTGGTCCCGGGTTCGATCCCCGGTCAGAGTAAAAATGAGAATTGATGTTTTTAAAATTGGTCTAGGTCTTGGTTGTTTATCGATATATGTATTTGTTATAAAATATAGTATCGTTGAGCTGGTATCACTAGTCTCGAGCTTACTTTGTGGCTTGCTCAATCGGTGTTATTTGTATATTTTATATTTTTAAAAATCTAGATTGTCATATCAATTCAAGTACATACATATTATCATGTCTTTTTACCTTGCGGAGTAGACAGAGCCCAGGTCTCCTTAACTTTATGGCCACATTTAGCATGTTGGTGCGCTTGTAGATCAGAACGGAATCAAAGTAGTGATGGGTTGCTAGCTGCATCGACTATTGACATATAAAAATTCCTGACGCCCATTCCCTCGATCGGCTTTTACGATCTGCGTGGAAAGAGAAGTAGCTGGTATCTAATTTTTTTTTTCTCCTAGACCAGCGTGGAAAACCATTAAATAATCTAGATTTTCATGAATTATAACTTCAAGAACCGATAGAAACATGTACACCTCTAGATCCCCTTCAAATGCCAAGGTGGCATCGTTAACATTTTATAGTCTTCCTAGGAGTCATTGAAATAAAGGTCAGGTCATGTCATAAAATCAGCGCATGTACCACCCATCAGAAATCTAATTTAACGCCTCTGACTATACTATCTATCTATTGCCGTGTGGTTCCCGCCCGGCAGAGTAGAATAGGACCACTCCAAGTCCTCCCATGGATGTCGTAAGAGGCGACTAAGGGAACACAAGGTAAACAAAGCTTTAAAACATCAAAGAAACCTCTCCAACCCGTCTGGCCAGCGTGGAGAGTGTAAGCCAAATCCTCTGACTGCTCTGGCTAATATATGGCTCTGGTAGTCAGAGAGGGTCGTGCTCCTGCAGTGGAGTCTTAAAAGACCTGATGAAGATGATGATGATGATGACTATATTATCTCTAGACTACACTTTTATTTCCATAGATTAAAAAAAAATTTCGTCATTCATACTTCTATGTTTATTTCAATATTTAAAAAACTGGACAACTTTTCAATGCTTCTGTGCGTGACAGCTCATGTCAATTTATGCCATCAAATCGTTAGCTATTAGAGGGAATTTTGGTAGGAAGTCAAGGGGTTCAGTTGTCGTTTGCCTTATACAATTCTGCAAATTGATTTAAGTGGACTTTATAATATGAAATTGGTGTAGTTTGGTGTAATAAATGCTCGTGCTCGAGAACAATTTGTGAAATAGTTAAAGTAGACTGTTAAATGGACTCGTATAGATTTGTCGCCAAAATCTCCCACGAGGCTGCCAATGAACATACGCCATCTTTGATGCCACATACCGTACAACACCGATACTAAGTATCTCATTATACTGGACATTGGCAGAATCACTGAAATCTCGGTGGAAGCCATAATTGAAAAAGAAGAAGAAGAAGCTATTAGAGATGGACACAATTTTTTTCTATGTCGTAAGGCTAATAGAATCTACCTAGACTTTATAAAATGAAAGTTTAAAGCCTGAATACAAAATTATATTGTGTTCCCGAATCGGAAAGATAGGGACGAAGAAAAACTGAATCTTTACGTGACGAACTGTATCCAAAAATACTCAAAATTTATATCTACATTATCACCAGGATCATAATTCTTTATTTTCTATTTCATAAGGTAATAATCGACTAGCTTATCTCGATGAGACACTTTGACTAAATGTTAAACTAAAAAGACACCTGAATTGACGATAGACGCATTTTATTTTTAAATCTATGGAATTGACGAAATGACACCGTGTAAACACTTTCAACTGTTTTACTAAATAGAATGATAGAGAATCTTTATTATTGCGACTATGTTGTATTATCTATTTAGCGTGATATAATAGGAAACATTGATAATAACATCGAAATAAACTTACTTTTGATATCGTTTAATTGCATTTTTTACAGTGTTCATGTTTGCAGGAGCAATAAGAGACAACATGTCATATAGGTGTCTAAATACACGTAATAAACGCATACACATTCAAAGTAATTTTATTTTAATATGTTATAACCGCGAAAACATAATTGTTACACAGATAAATAGAAAAAAAATCACCGCGGCAAAAAGTTTTCACAGCCAATTCGAAAAAAGAACGTGTCAACTGTCAAACTCTCCTAAAAATTACACAACTAAAGCGGCGAAGACGTCACCGCACGTACAGCCAACATTAATCACGGTTCCAGGAAGTTGGTGTGCGGAGCCAAGATGCAGACCTTGGTTTGGAGCCGGGGTGAAGGTTAGCGAGGAAGGTCACCGGCGGACGACGCCCGGCCGACGAACCGCGTAAATAAATAAATATGGCGGCTAAAATGGCCGATCTGTATGCGCTTCGCTGTGATTTGGATTAATTGATTGTTGCTTTTTGTGCATAAATTTCACTTGTAGATAATTGAATGAATACATAAGAATTTTATTATCTGCTCGAACAAATAGAGATATAATGATAGTTGGACGTTTTGAAGTTACTATTATAATACTGTGGACATTTTTATAAATTGAACACTTTGATAAAGCAATAGGTAGGTTTTTACTGATATTGAATTAGATTGATTACAAAGCATAAATCTTAAAATCTCATTCACAAACCCCCAGACTGATGGAATAGTCTATATGAACGTATAGCTTAAAATATAACAACGGGACTGACCGCGACTATTTTTGAGATTTGTTTCGACAACATTGCAGCTACCATCTTCACAGTCTATATTGTGGGTTTTCAATTTAACTAAAGTGTTTTTTTTTTTAAGAATAAAATATAAAAATGCTGATTCCAGACTGTCCTTTTTGTCACTTTATTTCAGCCATATTGAATTTTTGCTTATATGTCATAGATTTAAAAAAAAAATTTCGTCACTATATATCATATAGTCTACAACCAGAAAGACGATTTTTTTAAAATCTATGTCTACAACACTCCGGGGAAGAATGAAAATAAAATGACACCATAGACTTCAAAATCGGACAAGCCGTTGAGGCTACAGGAGGCGACAACGAACAAACATACATACGCGCGAAAAACATTAGATACGGTGGGTCAGTCGGGCAAAAATAGAGTTTGTCTGTTGAGCTAATAAATATGGAAAGAAATAGATAGCATTCGTGACAATTTATATTGTAAATAATAATAATAAATAAATATATAGGGACATATCACACAAATTGAGCTAGCCCCACAGTAAGTTGTGAACTTGTGTCGCAGGATACTAACTCAACGATACTATATTTTATAATATATACTTATTATAGATAAACATCCAAGACCCAGGTCACTCTGAAAAAGATCGTTTTCCATCATGACCTGACCGGGGATCGAACCCGGGACCCCCGTGTCGCAGGCTGGCGTGTTGACCGCTGCGCCACGGTTTTAATACGAATAATGAATCATCTGTATCCAGCCAGTTACTCTGAATCATAGTCGTACGATGTTGATACGTCATCTGGCGTGATTGCACTAAATTTAGTATTTATAACTAAATACAGGGACTTCACCGGTATCCGAGTTTTGAACTCTATTTTTTATTAATTCCGATACTAGTTAAACAGAAGGAAAATGTAACACTTTAATTTAGTTTTCAAAAACACACGTTTAGTGTCTGCCGTGCGGTTCCCGGCAGAATAGAACAGAACCACGCCGAGTCTTCCCGCTGGATGACGTACAAGGCGACTTAGGAAACAACAAGCTGAACAAAGCTTATAAACATCAAAATGACGGCCACCGTGGCGCAGTGGTCAACACGCCAGCCTGCGACACGATAGTTGTTATTTATTTAATCATTGTATTGGTTAAGGCGTTTGCCTTGTTGACCCGGGGGTCGTGGGTCCGATTCCCACGGGAAGCATACTTTGTTAAGTTGTTTCTAGTTTGGTTGGGACATTGCAGGCATGAATCACCAGAGTCCTATAAAAAAGATGATTCCGTGCTTCGGAAGGCACGCTAAGCCGTTGGTCCCAGCCATCTGGTAGTCGTTAAAGGAACCACGTCAGAGGCCGAGAGGTGGTTCCGAAGAACTCTGACACCAGGGTGTGAATGGTCGACTGACCGTGTCATCTACACGAAATGATGATGATTAACGGCAGTTATTTTTTTTTGTGGTCAGGTTTCTTATCGTCAACTGCCTCTCCGGTAATTGCGGTATGATATCGGGTGCCCAGCTTTTCGAGCTGCAACTTTCTCATTCCTAATCCATCCAAGCAAGTTGCATCGTAAATGCCTTTATCCTTTTCCTCCAGTCAAATAAAGTCCTACTCTTTCTTTGCTTATAAAAACGTTTTCTATGGGCAGCAGCGTCAAAACCGAGATAAGCTAAACAAATCGGCTCACCAACCCGTTTGCCAAGCATGGTGAGTATGGATAAACCCTCCCATGTGGAAATCATTGCGGAAGGACTATGCCCAGCAGTATACTGCTTACACCTGAGATAATTATGATGATGATGAATTCACATAATGACCAGCAGTGTGGTTCTCGGCAGAGTAGAATAGGACCACTCCAAGTCTTCCCGTGGATGTCGTAGAAGGCGACTTAGGAAACACATGTTAGTACTTGTTCTTATTCTGTGACAAGCTAAACAAAGCTCATAAACACCAAAGAGACCTCTCCAACTCATCTAGCCAGAGTGGAGAGTGTAGGCCAAATCCTCGGACTCCTCTGGCTAATATATAGCTCTGGTAGTACAAAAAGTGTCGTGCTCCTGAAGTGAAAACTAACTTAGACCTAATGATGATAATTTCACATAACCAATATCGCAACAATACCAGGCGACTCTTAAATATCGACATGCGATCAATTTTTGAGCATGATACTAAGTAGCATGTTACGAGTATGTATGTATAGACGAGCTCCGTGGCGCAGCGGTCAACACGTCTGCCTGCGACACGGATGGTCCCGGGTTCGATCCCCAGTCAGGTTAAGATGGAAAATGATCTTTTTCAGATTGACCTGAGTCTTGGATGTTTATCTATATATGTATTTGTTATAAAATATAGTATCGTTGAGTTAGTATCCCATAACACAAGTCTTGCTTAAGAACTTACTTTGGGGCTAGCTCAATCTGTGTGATTTGTCCGTATATATTTATTTATTTATTATGTACCGCATCCATTTTCTTTACATCGCCATTTCAAAATGGCCGCTGTATTTATGATCTAATAACGAAGATGCACCTACTTGATGAATGTTTACTACCGTTCGTAAAATTTAATTATATCTGTTTGTTAACGCTATTTAATGCGCTGATGAGTAAGTAAATTTAAAGCTTAGCTTGGTAAATTTCTTTAAGGATTCATGTAGCACCAGTGCTGGACAAGTTATAGTGCAATTACAGATATCCTTTAAATATTCTTAATTATATATATTTATATATATTTCAAAGCCGTGTGGTTCCCGGCAGAGAAGAATAGGATCACTCCAAATCTTCCCGTGGATGTCGTAAAAGGCGACTTAGGAAACTAAAGCTAAACAAAGCTTATAAACATCAAAGAGACCTCTCCAACCCGTCTGGCCAGCGTGGAGAGTGTAGGTCAAATCCTCTTACCGCTCTGGCGGTGCGGAGAGGGTCGTGCTCCTGCAGTGGAGACAAATAAAGACCTGATGATGATGATATATATTTCATTAGAATACAAACAAGGCTATAATCTCTTCTAACTATTTATGCCATTAATAGTACATAATGATGCTGGTACGGTTAGCTGGATATAATAGTCGAGTGCGTAAAATAAACCAATGATAGCCAGCTCACTGCGTACAAGTATCATACGACGACTTTAAATATATTTGCGATTACCTTAAATTTTTTTGAGCTATAGTGTTTGGTATTAAAAAGTTTCTTTTTTAGGACGAAAAATTAAGAAACAATCAGCACAGAAATACATGGATTGAAATCTCAAATCACTATTTTGATTTCATTTTACAATACGCTTAATGTAGCCTTTGAGTTTATGGTATTAGGCTCTGTCTACCCCGTTAGTTATAACAGAAACATGATATTAATATATGTCGGTATTAATATTTTCTCTTTCAAAACTGGAATGAGCAGAGTAGGTAACAATGTTAATGAGATAGGTGTCACCATCATGATTAAGACTACAAAATAGTAATCCATGACTAATATTGTGAAATAACCCGATGACACTGAACTAGACGCAGTGCCAAGACGTTGAACTGCCAAATTTTTACACACTTATATCATGTTACATAACAGATGAGAAGTATTCTTATAAACAAAATAAGATATCGGTTTTCCACGCTGGTTTATATTATTAATATACCCGCTGTTTTTCTTCCCGCGTACACCGTAAAAGCCGATTAAGAGCGTCTTTAGCAGTATTTTTTCAGTATGGTTTCCATACAAATGTATTTCTCTATTTTCTCGCTGAAAACTGGTTCTAGAAGCACAATTCTTTTTTCATAAAATCATTGTCCATGGGCAGCGGTGATCACTTACATTTAGGTAACCCATACAGAGTGGTTTCCGGCAGAATAATAAGACCACTCCAAGTCTTCCCGTGGATGTCGTAGATGGTGACTTAGAAAACACAAGCTAAACAATGCTCATAAACATCAAAGACACTTCGCCAACCTGTCTGCAGGCCTATTTGCTAACTTTTGACATCTACGGTGTTAATCATTTTCATGGTAACTTCGTTATTCATTACGGCTTTGGTATAGATGACTTTTTTTATTTATGGTTTGAAAACCGTAATGGATGCTAAAGTGACAATCAAATCGTTGTACTTACACTGAGTTAGCAAATCGGCCTGCTGGTCAGCTTCGAATGGTAGACTAAATCCTCCAGCTGCTCTGGCTAATGAGAGAGATTTTTTTTAATCTATGGGCTAGTAAGTATTGCTTTGCTCTGGTAGTATAGAGATGGTCAAGTTCCTGCAGTGAAGACTAAAAGAAAACCTGATCATGATCCGCTTGCTTGTTTGCGTTCTATATCATTATTGTATATATGTATCCGTGTGGTTCCCGGCAGAGAAGAATAGGACCACTCCAAATCTTCCCCTTGGATGTCGTAAAAGGCGACTTAGGAAACACAAGCTAAACAAAGCTTATAAACATCAAAGAGACCTCTCCAACCCGTCTGGCCAGCGTGGAGAGTGTAGGTCAAATCCTTTAGACTGCTCTGGCTGTACAGAGAGGGTCGTGCTCCTGCAGTGGAGACTAATAAAGACCTGATGATGATGATGATGATGTATGTATCTATATCATAAAAACTTGTATGTAATAAATGTAAATGTTTGGGCTGTGTTTTATGCTCAGGTTTTATGGTGTACCTACACTACAATACAATTAAAGTATCTAACACAATTAAACAATACACCACAAACCAACGATGACTACCAGTCACATTCGGGTGCACACACACAATGACAGAACATTAAATTTTATTACGTGTACTTACGAATGTTCCAGCTAATGGATGGCTGATGGTAAAAATTGATTTGTATAATATGTCTGTTGGTAAAATACTGGAATATCATTCCATAATATTCGATCCCAGGCCAGGCCATGATGAAAAGCGTTTTTTTCTTTTCAGATTGGCCTGAGTCTAGGATGTTTGAAGACTTTTGTGGCACAGTCTTCAAAACATCAGCCTGTGTCAGGAGTAGTTCCAGGTTCGATCCCCGGTCAAGGTTTGATAGAAAATGATCTTTATCGGATTGGCCTGGGTCTTAGATGTTTATCTAAATAAGTGTATATTATAAAATATAATAACTTTGAATTAGTATCCTACGATACAAGTTCACAACTTACTGTGGGGCTAGCACAATATGTATATTTATTTATGCTCTTAGTATTTTTAATTATAGAGCAACAGAAATACATCAATGTGAAAATATCAACTGTCACGGTTCATGGGATACAATACAGCCTGGTAATAGACAGACGGATGAACGAACAGACAGTGAAGGCTCGTGAATAGGGTTCAATTTTTACCCTTTCTGTACGGCACTCTCAAAACTTTATTTGTAAACATAACCTAAAATACTTGCGCTAGTTAAAGACTATGTATGATAAGTAGCAACATTATAAAAACAAACAAACGTAGATATAATCTGTGTAATGGTAGGGTACGGCTAACTCGCACAGTATATGTCAAGGATTGCAGATACTGCACTATTAAAATAACGTTACTTCCCACATAAACCAACGTTCACTATGACATATTTTATTTATTAACAATAGTTTCAAGTTGCGATACAACGCGGGAACGCTGCAAGCGTTATGGGCACTTTTGCACCAGGTACAATTCAAGGTGGATTATTTGACTTAATCGGACCTCCCGGTGTAATTTAGTGACGTCTGACGAATGAACTGACGACGAATGAAAGTCTTGTAAACAATATAATCTGCAGGGTAAAATTCTTCCTTCCTTCATTCTTCATTAAGTCTTTTTTAATCTCCACTGCTGGAGCATGACCCTCTCTGTAATACCAGAGCCATAGCCAGAGCAGTCCGAGGATTTGACTATGATATAGGACATAAACATTGTTGGCCACTTACACAAATGAAAAACAAAAAAAAAGCACCGGTATATAAAGTAAATGTTAATTTCACTTTTTCATAATTTAAAGCTTAACCGGCTAGATGGATTCCTAAGAGGTATCTTTATTGTAACTTTTTGCTTGTTTCTGTGGCTCTAACCGTGAGAACACTACCTTATACAGACTACATCAGGGCATTGAAATGAGCATTAATGACTCCATTAGCTTGTGTTTAACTGTGATGACTATAACAGCAATGATACTTGGTGATAAATTCTATTAATTATCGGAACTATAATAAACAAGTTTACAGCTTCACCTCTCAGTATGCCGGTGGCTGTTTCTCAGAAGTTCTGTTATTTGGGTGTGAGCTCTGTGAGCGCTTACGTATGTTAAGCAACCCCTGGTGCAGTCCCTACTTTGATGGGTGACCGCAAGTGGCATAAAAATATCTCGCGTTCCTCCGTGCTTCGGAAGGCACGTTAAGCCGTTGGTCCCGGCTGTCATCGTTGATGGCAGTCGTTAAGCTATGTCAGATGCCTTAAGGCAGCTTGAAAAATCTGACACCAGTGTTGGCCACTTACACATACTAAAAACAAACAAACAGTATAACAAAGCAGGTCAACTTGTGTTTATTATACAATTTAACATGTAACAGTAATTCGAACTTTGATCCCAGTGTACAGAACGCTACTCATCATAAGGTGTCATATAAAAAGGACAATGGGGAAATTTGTTGATTATGTATTTTTTATTTTATTGTAAAGGTATATTTCATATAAAACGTTGGTACGGTCACGTCTAGCAAAAACTAGTTAGTAACATAGGGATATCCTGAATGATTAAACCACCTAGGCTGGGCTAAGCAGAAATTATTAAAGAGGGGATCGGCATATCTTCCTCTACTTCTGCCAGAGCCCAGCACGCTGAATCTGGGCCCCAAGCAAAAAGCAAGTAAGCAATACGATCAAATACGACCACAAGAGTCTCTTTTGTTTTATTCGGAGATAAATATGATTGCCAAGAGGGTACAGACAGAGTCACCTGTATACTTATCATCGAGTATACAAGTGATTCTACATAACCAATATAATTTACCCACGGGAATTATAAATCTCTGGAGAAATCCCATAGGAAAACGCATTAAAAATATACGGACAAATCACACGGTCACGGTGGAGTGATGATTTGTGCAAGATGGCTGGTAGAAGCTGGATGCGAGCAGCCGAAGATAGATCTCGATGGCGTGCAATTGGGGAGGCCTATGTCCAACAGTGGACGAGTATAGGCTGATGATGATGATGATGGACAAATCACAATAATTGAGCTAGACCCACATTAAGTCAAGAACTTGTCTCGTCGAATACTTATTTAATTATACCATATTTTATACTAAATACTTATACAGAAAACATCCAAGATCCAGGCCAATTTGAAAAAGATCTTTACACATCATGACCTGACCGGGGGATCGAACCTAGGACCACTCGTGACACAGGCTGGCGTATGCACTTTGAGTTAAATTATTTTGTGTGCTTCCGCCGCCATTTAGTTCATGCAAACTATTGCTGGCCAGCGCCCACCCACTACTGTTAGTCCCGTCATGCCCGCCACCAATATAATAAATAAATATATATATATATGGACATATCACACCAATTGAGCTAGCCCCACAGTAAGTTGTGAACTTGTGTCGTGGGATACTAACTCAACGATACTATATTTTATAACATATACTTACATAGATAAACACCCAAGACTCAGGTCACTCTGAAAAAGATCGTTTTTCATCTTGACCTGGCCGGGGATCGAACCCGCATCAATTATTGGTAAGCACAGAAAAATAATTTAACTCAAAGTGCATTAACTTTGACTTCCACAAAGTAACACCTGAATCAATTCAATAACAGGCTGGCGTGTTAACCACTACGCCCTGGAGGTCGTCTTGACAAACAGCATAATCTGACACATGACATGAATCCACAGACTGATAGGTGATACGATAAGCAGGCTGAAATTATTTGTGATTCCCCGGATACTGCTAAAACTCTAATGTATTAATATGAATCATAAATATTAAAACTCCTCTTAGTACTACTGTGTTTCCAGTTACATAATTTTCTGTAGTTGGAAGCCAGGAGTCCAATATAAGGACAGTATAAAATACGGATACAAATGTTACGTGTTACTTAGTAGCACGTGTGAATAGCTATAGATAAAAAAAACATATAAATATAGCCCCTAGTACAGCTAGCCCCAAAGTAAGTTCTAAAGTAAGACTTGTGTTTTGGGATACTAACTCAACGATTCTATATTTTATATCAAATACATTATATAGATAAACATCCAAGACCCAGGTCAATATGAAAAAGATCGTTTTCCATCTTGACCTGACCGGGGATCGAACCCGGGACCATCCGTGTCACAGGCCGGCATATTGACCGCTGCGCCACGGAGCTCGTCTATACATACATACTCGTAACATGCTACTTAGTAGCATGCTCAAAAATTGATCGCATGTCAATATTTAAGAGTCGGCTGGAAGCGCATGTCTCCATATAAACGGAAAAAGGGAATTTTGGCGATATTTGATAATTTTGGAGTAAAATTAAGCATTTAATCAATTAATCTTATTATAATCTACGTACGTTCCTATACAGCTAGGTTAAAATATCAATGGTTTGAGAATTACAAGCCTTTTCAAATTTGTATGGAAATCTTGAGAGGCGTATAATTCTCAAACATTTGATATTTAACTGCAGCTATTTTTTTTTCAGAATGGCCTGGTTTTTGTATGTTTAAACATATGTAGAAACATCCATATTCCAGTGCCGGATTTATATTTTTTATGAGTGTAGGCCACTTTATTTTCGCCGCCCCATGGACATACCTTTCTAAAATAATAATTTTCAGTAAAGGAGGACCCTTTACTGCAAATGGAAAATTATTATTCAAATAAACAAATGAAAGTTAAATAAACTAATGAATTAGTCATTAAGAAAGAGAGCGTAAAAAAGAAACAAGATATATAATTATTATTTTTTACTTTTATCCTCTGAAATCAAGTGACCGTCCTCTGAAATCTACCGCCCCTAGGACGCTGCCGCCTCTAGGCCGCGGCCTATACGGCTTATTTATAAATCCAGGACTGCCATATTCAATCTACTTTCAGCCACGTTTTATCTTTGATGCATGACGAATAAAATAATTTGACAGGGACAAAACCACAGAGTCTGATAGTTGAAAAGATAAACTGACTGAATTCACACGTAATTCCCCGAATCAAGCAAAAATTTTTTTGTAATGAAATGACTCATTGATGTGAACTCCTTATCTTCAGGGAGTCTTCCATGCTGCGTCTTCAGCCGTGTACTATGGAGTTCTGGATCCACTTTTGAGGAAGCAAATGTGGTGTCATGTTGTGGCAAATTTGTATTTGGCCGGGCCCGGTTTCACAACTTTTTAAAAGGTCAAAATCTACAAATACGACCCCTGGACTGCGTTTGCAAATTGAAAACATTCTACCCTAGGCCCTTAGGTATATGTGCTAAAGGTTCTCGCCTCTGGAGTCTAGCGGGAAAACGGCTAGTACATTAAATAAGCTACCGATTTGATGAATTTTGTTGTCATAAGTTGACATACCGCTTGTGCTTATTATAAAGCAGTCACGCACACAATATTGAAAAATCGACCAGGTTTTCGACTAGAGGGTATATGTATAGTAAAGAGGAGCGAGCTGATAAATAGTACACGATTGCTTGTCCAACTGTACGAATATTCTTATCTTATCTTCATTGGGGCCGATTGAAAATCGGAAGCACGTCTAACCTTTGGGTTATGTTGTACTTACCCCATGCCTTACTCACTCACACGGTGATTTCCGAAGAAGGACTGCATGAGCTCTGGTAGTGCATGTAGTCTAGCTCGGGATACGCCGATTCGAAAAGGTCCAAACGCTTACCAGCCAATGAGTCGCAGTAGCACAAGATGGGTCTCATTGTCTCCTCTGATTCCTCACATGCCCTACATAGAGGGCTACATACCTACTATACGAGTATTAGGTACTCAAAGTAGGTATTTCCCCAAAATCCTTATCCGCCTTTTAATATCAAATGACACACTTCCTGACTAAACCAAACTCATACATAAACATTCTTACATACATACAAACACAGAAACAGTGATAAGCCGCAATTTGATGCAATATTTATTGTTTTAACGCAATATCAATCGTGTTCTTTATTACGCGCGTGAAGTCACGTACTAAGGCAGTAAATTGTAAGATTTGGCGACCGTTCGTCTGCTTAGGAAGATAATTTGTTGCTTTGTTTTGTATGGTTTAGAATAATTATATATAAGGTTCTATACGGCTTCTGTAGTGAAGTGGTTAACATGCCAGCCTGTGACACGACTGGTCTTGGGTTTGATCACCGGCCAGGTCATGATGGAAAATGTTATTTTTGAGATTGGCTTGGATCTTGGATGTTTATCTATATAAGTATTTATTCTTACATAAAAAAAAAAACACATAGAATTTACCAGTTGCATTTCTTAAGAGTCCCACGTAAAGCCGCAATCCCATACAAACGTAGTTTCGTTTTAGTTTTACAACAGTTAAGCCAATCTCAACCAAATTTCGTACATACGACCGGATAAGGCATATTGATGTTTATAATCAGATTTCAATTTTAAAAACAATACCTATACAAAATTACAGCGAGTACAAGTTTTCGATACGAAACTTCAACTAGCTGTAATTTTGTATAGGTATTCTGTAATCTATCACGGTTCAGACGGACGGAGGGACGGACATCAGAGGCTTAGTAACAAGGTTCCGTCTTCACCCTTTGGATACGGAATAAAAGTGCCTGCGATTTGAAAACATTTTCAAAACCGCAGATAAACACCACAGTAGTTAAAGGATTTGGCCTACCTCTCCACGCTGGTGAGACGGGTTGGAGAGGTCTCTTTGATATTCATAAACTTTGTTTAGCTTGTGTTTCCAAAGTTGCTTTCTACGACATCTACAGAAATACTTGGAGTGGTTCTATTCTACTCTGCCGGGACTACACGGAAAATTCTCTGACTGCTCTGGCTAATATATGGCTCTGGTAGTACAGAGAGGGTCGTGCGCTTCTGCAGTGGAGAATAAAACAGACCTGGTGATGATGTGATAAACATATTATGTGGAAATCATGCAAATGTCATTTTCATACTCGGATTCAAGCGCACAGCCTCTTGATCAATTTGATGATAACCTAAGCCATTGAGGCCATTTCAGCGATATAATCATTGCAAAATACCAATGATTCATGACCTACCTACTTACCAGCACAGGGTCAATCCTACCTTATCAGTGTTATCAATAAGGACTCACAGGAAATGAGATAAAATATTATGAACGATATAAGTTTCATAACACAAGTAGCATTATTTCAAAAATTTGAAAACCCGCCTTCTCCTCTTTTAGGGGTCCGTACCCAAAATGAAAAAACAATTGACGAGACTTCACTACTCGTCAGTCACCAGGGTGTATTTCATGAACCGTGATTGTCACAAATGATGTAATTTTGTTGCTGCTTTAATAAGTTAACAATAAATACTAAAATATTTAATGGGCTTCCATACAACTAATGTAATACAGAGGAATAAACTAATACAGAGGAGCCCGATGGTCCAGTGGGTGTGAGCTCTATGAGCGCTTACGTATGTTAAGCAACCCCTGGTGCAGTCCCTACTTGGATGGGTGACCGCAAGTGGCATAAAAATATCTCGAGCTCCTCCGTGCTTCGGAAAGCACATTAAGCCGTTGGTCCCGGCTGTCATCGTTGATGGCAGTCGTTAAGCTATGTCAGATGCCTTAAGGCAGCTTGAAAAATCTGACACCAGTGTTGGCCACTTACACATACGAAAAACAAACAAACAATACAACTAATGTGGTTTTATTGTCGTTTATTGCTCAATAATCAAGGCTGCTGGTAGTGTTGGTAGACGCATGAAATATTCACAGAACATCAAATTGTATGTTTTCTATAAAACTAAATATTTATTTTCAAATAAAATAAATATTGGAGCCTCCATACAACAACAAACGTTTCTTTATCGTTTTCTACTCGAAAAGCACGGAACCCTTCGTGCGCGATAGACACCTATCTAGGGACACTTGGGATTTTGAGACGAACCCAACAAACTCAGCGGACAGTGCAGATTTCAACAAAATCGGTTCAGTAGTTTTTAAGATAGAGAGTCGTCTCATCGTAAAGTCGTTAATGAAATGTGTTCCATAAATAAAAGGTAAGGACATAGGCTCGTCCAGAATCACAATCCGAGAACTCGAAAACATGAAAAAGTGATATAGCATGTGCATTAACATTTATAATAAGCTACCAGAATACGATAAAGCACTTCCATTTATAAAGTTTGAAAATGTATACATGACATGATATTAGAAAAAATATATTATTTGGTAAATGATTTTATAAATTAAAAATTTTGTTTTTGTTTTTCGTATGTGTAAGTGGCCAACACTGGTGTCAGATTTTTCAAGCTGCCTTAAGGCATATGACATAGCTTAACGACTGCCATTAACGATGACAGCCGGGACCAACGGCTTAACGTGCCTTCCGAAGCACGGAGGAGCTCGAGATATTTTTATGCCACTTGCGGTCACCCATACAAGTAGGGACTGCACCAGGGGTTGCTTAACATATGTAAGTGCTCTTAGAGCTCACACCCACTGGACCATCGGGCTCCTCAAAATAATAATGTGTGTCTAATATTTCAAAAAATTTTAGTGTTGAATGTATAAATTTAATTTATTAATAAACTTTTAAATATATTAGGTATGTTACCATAAAAATTTGCATGCTATAAATGTAGCTGAATAAGTAGAGCAATCATATTTAACACCTGTACTAATTACATTATTCATGAGCAAATAAACGCATTCATTCATTCATTTTCTTGACTGTCATACGCACGCAGTCCGTCTAACAACTAGGCCACCACTGTTCGCTACAAAAAGCTCAAATTGTAACTTTTTACAATACCCGAAAAAATATACGAAAAACAAGAAACAAAGATGAAGATATACATCAAAGTGCTCCTTAATTTAAAGGTATCAGGCCTTCCAAGAAGGGCCTACCGGAAATAATTGCAAATCGAACAAAAAAGGTCAAATTGTTGAGTTACTCACTCGGTTGCCTCTCAATGATTTTATTGAGAGGTTACGAATTCTTGATACATTTTCATTTGTACGGTGATTGTTGAAAATGATAAAAATGTTAAAATACGAAACAACGGGTTACTCACGTAAATAGTCAGCTACTGGCCGACATGTTTCAACCTCATCCGGAGGTCTTCCTCAGCGCGAATGTGAATTGAGACGCGCGCACGGTGTCGTCCCAATCCGCACCGCGCGCGTCTCAATTCACATTCGCACCTCCGGATGAGGTTGAAACATGTCGGCCAGTAGCTGACTATTTACGTGAGTAACCTACGTATTTTAATAATATCTTTATCTCACGTTAGTTTTAATCAAAAGATAAAAATAAAATAAATAAATAAATAAATATATAGGGACATATCACACAAATTGAGCTAGCCCCACAGTAAGTTGCGAACTTGTGTCGCAGGATACTAACTCAACGATACTATATTTTATAATATATACTTATATAGATAAACATCCAAGACCCAGGTCAATATGAAAAAGATCTTGACCTGACCAGGGATCGAACCCGGGACCCCCGTGTCACAGGCTAGCGTGTTGACCGCTGCGCCACGGAGCTCGACAAAATGTTCTTAGGAAACTCGTACATTGTTTTATTTTTCGTGTGTGTAAGTGGCTAACACTAGTGTCAAATTTATCAAGCTGCCTAAAGGCATCTGACAAAGCTTAACGACTGCCATAACGATGACAGCCGGGACCAACGGTTGCTTAACATGCGGAAGCGCTTATAATGCTTGTGTATGCATGGCCTAGTCCCCACTAGGCCATGCATACACAAGCATTTTAAGAGTTCGGTGGCCTAGTGGACCCCTCCACTAGGCCACCGAACTCGTCGAATATGTTCATAATTATACACTATATGATAGGTACATGAATTTTACGATATCCAATGCCTAACCTAAATAAATTATTTGAAGAAATTGGGGATTTAAAAATTGTTCTATTTGAGGCAATAATAGAGTATAGGCTGATGATGATGAAGCAATAATACAATAGTTTTTTAGTAATACATATTTTCTATACAAAGATTATAAAGTGGAAATATTTAATTGTTTGTTTGCATGGAATAGGCTTCGAAACTATTGAACCGATTTTAAAAATTCTTTCAGTTGTATAATTCTTTCAGTAAGATAATTCATCTGCGGATGATATAGACTATAACTTACGCGGACAAAGTCACGGGAATATTGCAAGTTTGAAAATAAAAACAAATAAAGCTGACTAAGTAGCCAGCTATGCGGGTGACCTTGTACGATAAGATACAGTGCAGTAGACACGGAAATATGTATTGATAGAGAAAACATGCAATAGGGGTGATGACGCTTCCAGTTGGATAGTCAATTTGTGTTTCATAAACTCGTATAGCTTGTAAATTTACCGTTACATTCTCTTCACTCAGCCTGTTAATATGAACAACTTTTTCTATGGGACCAACAGTGGCGTAACTATACCATCTGGGACCGGTAGCAAATTCTTTTGATAGGGGGCTATCAGTTGTACTCGGTTTTATTTTTAATAAACTTCGAGATTTTCAACGTACTCAATTGCACGTTGTATATGTCCCACTAATGGCCATAGGCCTCCTCTCTTAGGCGAGAGGGAATGGTGGAAAAAAATATTTATGAGCTCGCGTCCTCTTGGGTCGGGGGCCCATGGCATTTTGCCAGCCCTGCCACCCTATTGTTACGCCACTGGGGACCAATGCTGGAAACTAAAAGAAAATCGCCATTTTTATACAAAAGTGTTCAGCCGCCAATTAGTTGGGAATGTCGAAAAAATTACTTTTTCGATGTTCAATTTAGACGCTGTATATAAAAAATAGCTTCTCATGATCATACACTAATTTGACTTCATGCTAATAAGACATTCTGACCATACGGACTATTCGCAATTCCAGACATTTTGCTACTAGTTCATTCTACTTTTATGTCGTCAAGCTGAGTTGACTTTCTGCTGACTGAATACTCTGCTTTCTCATACTCATACTCATACTCAGTCATTTATTGCATCTCATGTGTTTACATAGTTTGTACATATGGTGTAAGGAGTACATTAAGTTCAGACATGAACCCTGCTAGGGCACAGCAAGATAAGATAATCTAAAATACTAAATAATTCAATAT
Source organism: Rhodophaea formosa (assembly GCA_963082605.1). Lineage (NCBI taxonomy): Eukaryota > Metazoa > Arthropoda > Insecta > Lepidoptera > Pyralidae > Rhodophaea > Rhodophaea formosa. Next base: position 18,165,027 of record OY720220.1, read on the forward strand.
TGTTCAGATAAATAAAAACTGATTTTCATGCATGTGTCGTAATATGATTGTCAGGAATAAAATTAATGTAAATTAAATGGAATAAGATGATGTCATATAAAATTCTAATTAGTCAAAAAAAAAAATTCTTGCAGATTGTAGAAGCTCTTCTCTATGAGATAATCTTTTAGTAGTTTTAGAAATGTTTTTATATTATCTTCGTTTTGTATGTCTCTTGGTAAATTATTATATATTTTTATGGCATGCATATATGGTCCTGATGAATATAATTTTAATCTAGATGAAGGCAAGGCCAGTCTATTCCTATTTCTTTTTCTTAAGTTATATGAACTACTATGATGGTCACAAGTACGCGTGAAAAACTGTTGATTTTTTCGGACAAATTTGCAAATTTCCAGGATGTATATTGACGTAAGGGTTAATATTTTTTGTTTGATAAAATGCGGTTTACAGCTATCCCTTTTATCTATGTTCATTAGTATTCTTACACATTTTTTTTGAATTTTGAATAGTTTGTCAGCATCTGTACTGTTTCCCCATAATATTATCCCGTAACTTAGCCAAGCGTGAGCGTGAGCGTAATAAGTGCTAAGGGCAGTTTTGAAGTCGGTTGTTCTTTTTATGTGTCTTAGCGCATATACAAATCCACTTAATCTACTTGATACACTATTTATATGTTGTTTCCAATTTATACATGTGTCTATATTTATACCAAGTAATTTAAAGGAATCTACACATTCTATTCGCTTATTTTTATACGCGAAGTTTATATCTAATCCTTTCCTTTGGTATGGTTTAAATTGCATGAGTTTAGTTTTATCAAAGTTAATTTTTAGATTATGATCCTCGAGCCATAATTCTATATTTGATAAGATGTTAGTTAGTGTATTATCAAATTCAGCTTTGTCTTTACATGGAAATACTACTGATAAATCGTCCGCATATAGTACACTCGTGGCATCAATGCTTTTCGGCAGATCGTTGATATATATGAGAAATAGTATACACCCAAGTACGCTGCCCTGAGGAATAGATTTTAGAACTTTAACTGTCTGTGATTTTATGTTACTTATTGTGTATGTTTCATGATTGTAGTATTCCAACTCGACATATTGGTATCGATCGCTAAGATAGGATTCAAACCATCTGTGGGCCACGCCTCTGATACCTATACCGTATAGCTTTTCCAAGAGAATGGGATATAAAACTCTATCATAAGCCTTGCTCATGTCGAGCAAGGCTCCAACCGCATGACATTTCCCATTTATAATGTTGAGTATTTCATTGATACATTTGTATACAGCTAGAGTAGTTGATCTGTTTTTTCGAAATCCATTTTGACTTTCATGTAATATCTTAAATTTTTCACAAAAAGAACTAACACGCTTTGCCATTGCTGTATCATAAATTTTCGCGAAAGTGGATGGTACAGCTATAGGGCGGTAATTATTACAGTCTGTGGGATCGTTATTTTTAAAAATGGGCTTAATTACTGAAATTTTTAATCGGTCAGGTACGATACCTTCTCTAAAGGATTGGTTGATAAGAAACACAAGAGGCTGGACTAATTCATCAGCGCACTGCTTAATCAAAATAGGTGGAATTTCATCATAGCCATGACTTCGTTTGTTTTTAAGACTACGCAATATTTCAAGAATTTCTTTCTCATCTACGGGTTGCAAGAACATGGAATTTTCTATAGGGACTAGCACTGGTCGACCGCTAGGTTGGGGCTTAGTTATAGTAGAGTTACCATTTGAATTATCTACCTCGGTTCCTGTTGATGTAAAAAAGTTATTGAATGAGTTAGCTATATCTAAGGGATTTTCAACAATGTTGTTATCTATGTTTAGTTTTATATTTTGTCTAGATTTGTAACTTTGTTTGCCTGTACTCTCTTTGACAATATGCCACATTGTTTTCGTAACGTTTTCGCAATTTTTAAGTCTTCTTATGAAATTTAATCTTTTTGCTTTGGAGACAGTTCGTTTAAGTAATTTTTCATACTGTTTATAATGTTTATCAAGAATGGGATTTTCTACTTTTGTATTTAATAATTTTAATAGGCGCTTATGTTTGCATGAGATTTTTAAACCTTTAGTTAGCCAAGTTTTTTTATTTTTTAATTTTAACCGAGTTTTTGACTTAGGAATGGTAGAATTTAATATTTCAGTAATTTTTCCGAGAAAACGACTATAATTTTCGTTGACATCGCTGTCATTTGACATGATTAAAGGCCAATCAATATTTTTCAACTTTTCCTTGAAATTAAGTATATTTTTATTATTGAAGTTCCTTTTTTCCTTGTACCAAATATTATTTTTAATGTATTTTTTTTTTATATTATTGATGGGTAATCGAAGTATAATTCCTTTATGATCAGAGAATCCGAATTCTTTAACATCAACATTAATTTTTGGTGCGTGAAAATTTGTAAATATTAGGTCCAAGCAAGAAGATGTATTTTTGGTCACTCTAGTTGGTTCAGTCACATACTGTAGGAAATTATGAGTTTTCAAAAGATTTATAAGATTATTTGTAATTGACGTATTTTCAAGGTAATCAATATTAAAATCTCCGCCGATGATTACTTTTTTTGCATTTTTTAGGGATATAATCTGCAATAATTTTTCCACAGATCTAAAAAATAGATCAGTATTTCTGTATCTTTCTGGCCAATATAATACAACCACAATCATATCCAACATTGGTATATCTACGGCACAAATTTCAAAAAAATATTCCGTATTCAATTCCATTATATCAAGTCTTATTTTAAATTCTATATTATCGTTAAGTAGTATACAAACACCTCCCCCTTCATATTTCTCTCTACAGAATGATGCCGCACATTTAAAACCTTGTAGTTGCAAGAGATCTTTTTTATGTTTTGTTATCCAAGTTTCAGTGAAACATAAAATTTGAAGCTCATTATTTTTATCAGTAATATACTCTAAAATATGTTTTTTACTATAGAAGCTCTTAATATTCTGGTACATGATTTCTATATGATCCACGAAAGCTGCGAAAATTGTTGGTTTGTTTGTGAATCTGAGACGTAGACATAGATGTATGACTATCGACAAGTTCTTCGTGTTCTTTCTGTGTTGGGATATTAGTTTCTCTGTGATTATTTAATATGAGTGTTTCATTTTTTCTTACATTGTAGCTTCTATTTCTTCTTTCTTGTAATAAAATTTCTCTTTGCTTCCTACGTGTTTCCAGTGATTCTTGGTCTAAAACTTCGGATACAGCCAATCCGGTATTTTTAAAAAGGAATTTATTTTTGAGTATATAATTGACCATTCTTTTGGACAGCAGCTCAATCACTAAAGGCCTTCTATGACCCCTCCTTCCCAGTCTGGTCAAGCATTCTATGTAGCCGTTAAGATTTACATTTAGGATATCCTGAAAGGCGTAAATGATACGGTCGCATAACTCAGATTCGGACTCCCATTGTCGCTCATGCAAGCCATATAGAACAATTTTTTTAGAATTATCATGTGCATACATACATTTACTCAAATCAATTTTGTCAGGATTATTGTTTGAGGCTAGAAGTGTCTGGGTTTCCTGTAATTCTCTGGTTAATTTAGCATGTTCCTTAGTTAAATCTTCTATTTGTTTATTTATTCTATATATTTCCAATTTTTGGGTTTCCTGTTCAGTTGTGATAGATTTCACTCCCTGCTGCAAGTTTGCTATTATATTTTTAAAGTCTGATATAATGCTAGATTTCAATTCCTGTAGCAAGGCTTGTTTATTGTTTTCAAGCTTCGTCTCCAATATTCTTTCAAATTGATCTGTCGTGATGGTTATTTGGTCTCGTACTTCAATGGATTGCGTTGATTTCATTTCTGGTAGGAGCGTGTCTCCAAGAAAGCTAGTGTCATCATCAGAAGATAGTATGGCCCGGTTGTTATTTTTCAGGGGCGGTCTCCTGATAGTTATGTTACCCTGTCCTTCTGTACCTGGATTGGTTTCCTGATCATTTATATGTTGGTATTGTCTGACAGGGGTATTAGAATTATCGCCCTTTGGTATCTTGCATATACATTCTTGACACTTCCATTTTTTCCTATGCTCTTGATCTAGGGTATTGTAGAATCTTTGTGTTGATACGTTTGCACAAGACAAATCATAATTATTTTTGCACAACGTACATGTTAAGAATTCTTTGGTTATAATTTGTTGCAGACAACCAGCACAGCTTTTCGACATCTTGTTCAGTTCAAATAAAAATATTTACTTACTCAGAGTCTCAGACCTTCCTCCCCATTGATCTTGGTACTGGGGCCTTTAACTAAGCGACAGTTACGCGATACTTATCGCAGCGTATGATGATCTCGTGGTACCGGTCCCGTCGCCGCTGCGTAGCTGGCCGATGATTCACCCTGCGACGCTGGCGCGGGTTGTCGTAGGTCAGGCACGCCAACGGAAATCTTGATTTTTTGAAATGTTTTTACGTATATCTTCCAAATTCTTTCACTTTTTGAATATCTTATTTCACTATTTTATTAATCAAACTTCAACCTTCGCGAATTTCACTAGTCGGAATCGGTATTACTGGTTTATATATGGTTTTGCAAATAAATAATGCGTAGCACTTTGAAACAGATGTTCGCCTTTTGACGGTCCACGGGAGCCTCCTATTTTATTTCATCTAGCTGAATTGCTCTTCGGATCTCTAGGTACTTTGCTTTCACGTCATCTAACTGAAATAGACTTTCAGCAAAAAGGTGATTCTGATAGAGACCCCTCGTTTGTTGCTAAAACTAAATTATTACAACAGTTCTAAATACAATAATTTGATCGCGCTAATAACCCGTCTGTTACCAATATGTTATATAGTTGGTTACATATTGGTATCCATGTGGTGGCAAAATAGAGGCTAAATCTGCAATGTGCCTGCAATAGATAGGACTTCACTCACAGCTGGTCCCAATTGGAAGAGAGTCGCTAGAGATAGGAATAATGGAAATTGTTGGAGGAGGTCTTTGCCAGGAGGCACATTGAACTCAGAGATATAATATAAACAAACAGCACCAATAGATTTAGGATAAAAGGGCTTAGCCTTAGCTTACGCCGTGTGGTTCTCGGCAGAGTAGAATAGGATCACTCCAAGTCATCCCGTGGATGTCGTAAAAGGCGACTAAGGAAACACAAGCTAAACAAAGCTTATTAACATCAAAGAGACGTCTCCAACCCGTCTGGCCAGCGTGGAGAGTGTATGCCAAATCCTCTGACTACTCAGGCTATTATATGGCTCTGGTAGTACAGAGAGGGTCGTGCTCCTGCAGTGGAGACTGGAAAGACCTGATGATGATGATGATGATGATGAAAAGGGCTTAGATAGTAAAATAACCCGTCTTTTAGTATTTCTGGTGCAAAATTGAAAAAACACTAGCTGCCTTACGGTGCTAGACAGCTATGGCTAACCTTAAAAGATGCTTCCAATCGCAGACTGGCATGTTAACTAAATGTATATGGTGTGGAAGAGATGTCCATAATAAATTTTGATGACATTTATGGTAACGATAGTAATAAATCAAATTTTAAAAGTAAAGATCTCATCGAGGTAACTGGAAAAGATAAATAACCTAAATCTCAAACAATGAAAGATATATTAGAATGAGTGATGTTACCAAGAACATAACGTTTCTGCATTGCATGTGATTCAAAACTACAGTTAAATACAAATGCAAAGGCAAAGGGTGAGTTGGACAAATGTAAGCAAGATTCACGTACGTTTTTAACCTAAATATGTAGGTATATTTACGTTTTATTTAAGCTTTATTTCAGACTTTTTCTATATTTAGAGGAACTTTGAGACGTATTTTTTAGGGTTCCGTAGTAAACTAGGAACCCTTATAGTTACGCCATGTCTGTCTGTCTGTCTGTCCTTCTGCGGTTTTACTCAGAGACCATTAGTACTAGAAAGCTGTAATTTGGTATGAGTATGTATATTAATCATGGCAAAAAATTGGTAAAAAAAAACCTTGAAAAAAATTTTTTTAGGGTTGCTCCCATACAAGTAAATTGGGGGAGTAATTTTATTTCTCTATTTACCCATCGTGTGTGATATCTTTAAATAGGTCTTTAAAAAATATTGTGAGGTTGAGAACACTATTTTTCGATTTAGGGATCCGTTTCCGAAATATTTGGCTTTAAAGTGTAAATTTTTGTAAGAGGTAAGTGTCCCCCCGCTCCCCCCTCTATCTGCTAAACGGTTATATATGGATACGTGAAAAAAATTACAGCAGTAGTATATATACTGAAGTTGAAAGGAAAACTATCAAATCTGAGTACTAAGTGCAAACTAAAAAGTTATAGGCAACCAACTAATAAAATGTACTGGAAAATGTAAAATTTCATACAATTTTCATTGTTAGATGTTTTTGGTCGTTAAACTGTGAGGTGCGAGTGTGAACAGTGTGATCTCAAAGTTGTCATTCGCAACTACGGAACCCTACACTGCGCGTGGCCCGACACGCACTTGGCCGGTTTTGGATAAATGAGCCTAATAATTTTATTTGTTCAACTAAATGAAAGCATATATTTTAAGGAGTCCAGTACTGCCCCCGTTAGATATACCTAAATCATTTGAAAGAAAACGGAGATATTTTAGCTGTGGTAGAGCCTCGCTACCGGCGAAAATCACTTTTGCTAGTAGCATGAATGGGCCGGCTCGTCCGGGGAAGTACCACACTCTCACAGAAAATCGACGTTTGAGTAGTAGCTTCACAGCTTCTATGCTTCGTTCGGTGAGTGAGAGCGGAGGCCCATCCTCCTCTCCTCTGGGGAGGAGAAAATAAAAGGCCGGCAACGCTCTTTTCATACCTCTGGTGTTATATTAGTCCATGGGCAGTGGTGATCACTTACCATCAAATGACCCGCTTGCTCGTCTGCCGTCTTTATCTCTTAAGTTACCTTAAGACAGAGCCCAAGGTCGTAAAACCTAAAGGCCACGTTTAGCGTGTTAGTGGGCGATAAACGGATTTAAAATAGTGATAGATTGCTAGCCGCATCGCCCATAACGTGATTCCTTAGGTTTTCGCCCAATCTTTTGACCGATTTTAACTGTCAGCACGGGAAAAAAGCAGCTGGTTTATTCTTTGTTTTTCCTTTTCTCCTAAACGAGCATGGAACTGAATTTCAAGAAGAAGTTCAAAAAATTGTTTTTTGGGTGAACAATGATATCTCTGTTTTATTTATAATGATTTATTTCAAATTGGGCAACATTGAACCCAAGAAATTCAAGCTTCCCTTTATTTGGTACCCAATACTGCATTACACGGACCCCTAAAATCGAGATACTAATTTACGAAGTACAGTTTAACCGTTCAGAGCAGGCTGCCTAAAAAGGATAGGTATCGGTGGACCAAAATTTAATGAGTAATGAAAATTTATCGTTCTAACTGTTGGGACTAATTTTGCCTTTGCTTAATTCGGGTTAAATGTGATATCATATTTTATATGTAAATTATACATACATACTGTCACATTTTTTTCCCTTGCGGAGTAGACAGAGCCTAGGTCTATAAAACCTAAAGGCCACGCTTAGCATTGTTTGTGAACTTGTAGGTATAGAACGGAATCAAAATAGTGATGGGTTGCTAGCCGCATCGCCTATTGACATGATTCCTCACGCCCATTCCCTCGATCGACTTTTACGATCTGCGCGGGAAGAGAAGCATATTTTATCCGATATTAAAAGTTTTAAGAGTGTTGTTTCGGTGTTTATGTATGAACGCAAACATAATGAATGTATAACGAAATTGTAACATGAAAATATACGAAAAAAAGAAATTAAAAAAAAAGAAAGACATATAGGCTGATTTTGAACCTATGAGCTATATTAAAATCTCAGAATTAGAATCCCTAATGGAATACAGAAAGGAAAGAAAAACGGCGACAACTCAAAAACAAAATTTGACTTCCCATAGAAAATCGCCCAGCCCATCGGTGATTTAGTTTGGAAGTTTTTTTTTTCGTTTTATATGTTTTTTCTTGCAATTCTGGATTCCAATAGGGAGTCTGAATCCGAGATTTCAATATAGCTCATAGGTTCGAAATCAGGCTCATATGTATAATCGTACAAAGCCCTTCAGGTGAGTAGTTAAGCAATCGTTTGTAAAATAGATAATAAATAAATATATACGGACAAATCACACAAATTGAGCTGGCCCCAAAGTAAGTTCGAGACTTGTGTTATGGGATACAAACTCAACGATACTATATTTTATAATAGATACTTATATAGATAAACATCCAAGACCCAGGTCAATCTGAAAAAGATCATTTTCCATCTTGACCTGACCGGGGATCGAACCCGGGACCATCCGTGTCGCAGGCAGGCGTGTTGACCGCTGCGCCACGGAGCTTAAAGAGATAATTTTAAATGTTAATTGATGTGAAAAAAGCATGCAAGGACCTATTTTATTTTCATATTAATTTATTTAAAATATATTAAACAGTCTGGTTTTGGCAACCTATGACTAATTTTGTCACGACTTATGCAATAGTTTACCATACCATTGCCTTTTCCATTATATATGTTAGAGACAAATCCATTAGGAGTGCAGGCTACCTCACGTAGCCGATAAAAATGACCGTACTCGAGCCAGATTGGTCTACAAACTCAGAGGTACAGTAGCTCAACTATTGAAATAGTAGAAACGATCCGCCTCTCGTTGAGACGTCAGCAATCGGTTCGTATTCACATGAGAATAAATCAACGAGTGGTCCCGTTGTTACGCATTTATAAACCGTGTAATTATATTTTTTTAATTTTTCTATGATCTTTTTTAAATAAATACCTACGATCAAATTAAAGTCCTCAAAATGTCCCGCAAATCACTGCCTTGTGAAAGTGTGCCCAAAAGGCTGGCAGCATACTATAAAATTGCAAATACTAACTTACAAACCTAACATACGTATACTTTAAAATCATTAACTTCAACCTAACCTAAAACAAAATCCTAAATTAGTTTAATTTTCTCCGAACACCAGACCCTAACGGTAAACCATCGGCCGTTTGAAAATGACCTTTATTACCATCGTTAAAGAGTCGTTTTAGGTTAAAACGGGCGTTTATCGGTTTAATTAATTGTTAGTCATTGGTAACGGGCATCGGTGAGTCAGTAAGGACGTTGACATAGGAGTGAAGATGAGGTGAGGAAACCTCAAGGTGGCCTTAAGGAATTATGAGCCGAAAGTGTTAATGTGTGAAAAATTGTTTACTAATTGTGTGAAAAATTGTTTACTAATTTGATAATACTCTTCAATTTAAGAGGCACCACCCACCACCACTCACCCTAGGCACGGTAGCGACGCCAATCATTTTATTCCTAATACTTTACAAATAGAAAGAAATTCAAGAATGTAAATCATATAAGCACTAATAAATAACCTGAAGTATTTTTGGAATCATGTTTTAATATTATGAGAATCAGTTATTAAGAGAAAACGTGATTACCGCCAAAAACCGCCGTTTTTGGCGGTAATCTGATTCTTATAATTCTCACTGATTCTGATAAATATATTAAACATAATTCCAAAAATACTTCTGGTTATTTACTAGTGCTTATATGATTTACATTCTTGAATTTCTTTCTATTTATAAAGTATTAGGAATAAAATGATACTGTGCCTAGTGTGCGGCCTTAAGTCGTAAGAAATGATTCAGTCTAGACAGATCAATAGGATCCCTGACTCCTATAGGTTAAGTAATGTAAACAGTCAACAAATAAGTACTTAATCAATCAGATCATATATTTCAGGCAAAACATGGAATATGTTTATAAAACAAGATGGCCTATATCAATATATACCTTGAAACAAACAAAAATAAATATTATTCACCACGCGCTAGGAATGTGTTCGTCTAGCACCTCAGAACCCTAGGTTCGATTCGGTACGGTAATATTCTTGTTTTTAGTTTCAATGGGCATTTCACTCATGTTCTTGGCATGCTGTACAGGTGTTTTTTTGTTCTTGTGTTAAAAATTCAGACGTCCCCATAAAAAGTTGCCTGGATTCCTGTACACTTTTATATGGAAATTATTTTTTACATTCATTTTTATGACTCTCTCTTGGGAAGAATACGAATCACATAAGCTACATGAGGCAGGCAACCAAGAGTGTACTAACACACATACATAATACATACTGGGTACATATTATATACATGCAAAAAACATTACCTTCTTCTGGGAGGATCAATCGGTAAAAATACACCTTAAACCTTTACTTACAGAAAAATAATACATATATTATGCAATTTTTGCTTCCTTTTACATACTTTATCGGCTTAAACTACAATAAATTTATTAGTCATACTACGTATTAAATTCGCGCGTGGCATGATAAGTAGCTCCACTCAACATGTCCTAACATGTACTGTATTAGCCACTACCACGATAGTTCTACATTTTTAATAACCGATACAATAAAGAGTTTTATATACATTACCCCGTTTTAAGGAAAAAATTGAAATTATGAGACTAAGACATGCGTCGATGTATTGTAAAAATATTCCAATCAATTTTATCATTACGATGATGAATATATTTGGATAGAGTTCACAACTTTACGTCAGTGAAATAGTATTCAATAATATGACATCCTTAATAATGTTATGAAACTTTAGAAACAAATATATTATTATTAAATAATATGTTGGCATCTGATGGCAGGTATGTATGAATCCATGTTTTATTATTGTTAGTGTTGTATATTATATGCGATACATGGTCTTATATGTACTTTAAATTTCACTTTTGACGTAAAGATGTCGCAACAATTTTAATATTTTTATCCCTATGATTAACTTAAATTATTTCCATGCCCTTTACTGTATGATGAGTTGTGGTGCAATAAATAAGAAAAAAATAGGGAAAAAATATATTTATTACAGTTAGAACCTACTTACTTACATTATTATGCTAGCACTACTACGCGCCGTGTGGTTCCCGGCAGAGAAGAATAGGACTACTCCAAGTCTTCCCTTGGATGTTGTATAAGGCGACGTAGGAAAATCAAGCTTAACAAAGATTATAAACATCAAAGAGACCTCTGGAACTCGTCTAAGGCCAGCGTGAAGAGTGTAGGGCAAATCCTCTGACTGTTTTGGCTAATATATGGCTCTGGTAGTACAGAGAGGGTCGTGCTCCTGCAGTGGAGACTAAAATAGACCTGATGATGATGATGACGATGACTACTATGTGAGCATAGAACTCGTGGATAGAAATTCAGAAATTCGATATCTTAACCCTTAAGATCATTAAATGTCAAACAATTAAGTTTGTATTTATATTTGGGGCCACAAATTCAAACTCAATTGGTGCTTTTTTTGTGCCCTAATATGGATAAAGGCAGTTTTTTGGCAGTGCAATAGACTTTAAACTCTTTGTGTCAAAATAAAATTCATCATGTACTAAATTAAAAAAAAGCCCGATTGACTATGCTATTTTTTCGGCAGAAGGTTTTTATATTTTTCTTTAAAAAAAATTGCTACGACTTTTTGATACAATACAAATTTTGCAACTTTTTGGAAAACATATAAGCTTACATGATGACCTCTCCAACCCGTATAGCATGGAAAGTGTAGGCCAAATTTGCTACTGCTCTAGTTGTACAAAGAGAGTCATGCTTCTGCAGTAAAGACTAAAAAAAGACCTGCAGGCCGATATGCTAACTCGGTTTTCAACGATTTGATTGTCACTTTAGCATCCATTACGGTTTTCATATCTTAAATAAAAATAGTCATTCATAGCGAAGCCGTAATGAATATTGAAGTTACCTTGAAAATTATGTACACCGTAGCTGTCAAAAGTTAGCAAATAGGCCTGCTGATCATAATGATTTCTTCCATAATATAGTGAAATACAATTCTAGCAAGTTTTATTCATATAGGCACTCTCAATTACCAGCAACAAATTGTAAGTAACTATGTCTACTACAAGAACAATTTATTATTACACCTCATCTCGTAATGTCGGTTAATAATTACATAACTAAACCAGATTAAGACCAGAGCAGAAACCTTGGCTCCTAAAAATGAGTCAGTCTGAGATTGTGCACAAAATTATTAAGATAATGAGAGGATACGAACATTTTAGTCACGATCCAATTGTCAATGATCGGTGTACCGCGGTGTAGTGGTGCGATTTTTTTTGTAAGTATCGATAAAATAGATCGATAAAAATCTATGACAAATTAGATGAATAGGTTCCTTTGTTTTTTATCCTTTTTAACCGAGTTCAGAAAAAGGAGGAGGTTCTCAATTCGTCGGAATTTTTTTTTTGTGTATGTTCCCCGATTTCTCGAAGACGCCTAAACCGATTTAAGAAATTCTTTTTTGTTCTTTAGGTAATACTTAACAGATGGTTCCATTAAATTTTAATCGAAATGTGTTGAGCACTTTTTGAAAAAAATAGACGGATGCCGTTTGGTTTACACTTATTTCCATTTTATTCTTATGCTTATACAAAACAAATTGATAGGGTCGAAGTCGGTTTTTGTTTTTTGATAAACATATTTGAAATTATTTCTGGTAGTTTTATATTCCACTAGCCGCGGTTTCGATCGCGAGATATATAACCTATGTCCATTTTAGTATCTTATGTGTATGCAAAATTTCATGATGATCGATTCAAAAGGAAGGGCGTGAAAGCTAACAAACAACGCATTTATAATATTAGGCAGGATAGGATTAGGATTGCAAATTTTGATTCCTAGAATAAAATATTGTCAGAAAGTTTCCCGTAAAAGGAAACAAGTCTTTTTAAGTATGTAATGTATATATAATCAAAATTTCAAGATGATCGGTCCGGTGCCTAGTAATGGCATGAAATATAAATAAATAAAGATATATAAAGAAGTAACTTTCGTAATAAAAATATCAGAAAGTACTTTAAAAAAATAGTTTTGCTCATATATTAACCGTAGTTTTGTCCAGTAGTCTAAGAAAGAGCCCTTTTCAAACTTTAAGTGCCTTTTTTTTATGTCGTAATACAGCAAACGAGCAAGCGGGTCACCTGATGGGAAGTGATCACCGCTGCCCATGGACAACTGCAACACCAGGGGTGTCATAGGAGCGTTGCCGGCCTTTTTTTTTTCCCTCCCTAGATGGGAGAGGGAGATGGGCCTCCGGCTCTCTCACTCACCGAACGAAGCATAGCAGCGGTAAAGCCACTACTCAAACGTCGATTTTCTGTGAGAGTGTGGTACTTCCCCGGACGAGCCGGCCCATTCATGCTACTAGCAAAAGTGATTTTTGCCGGTAGCGAGGCTCTACCACAACAAAACAACGCCCTGGAAAAGAAAAAGCCTAAACTTTCAATAATATACATTGAAAAATTAATATCACATACACATTAAATCGTTCTGATCGTCATGATAAAACTTTATTAGTAAATCATAATAAATTTAAGTACGTATTAAATTAACAAGCATTAAGTTTGCATGATTGTATTGTATTGAGTCTTCACGCTCAATAGAATAACTACATATTTATATGTCAAGATCGCTTACATTAATAGTTTCTATGAAGACAATTTTACAACCTTCTTGAACTCAAGTTATTGATAACCCTAAAGTAAGTGTTCACACATTCACAACTCATTTTACAATATAAGTGCTTCAAGACATGGTTTAATAAGAATGTTCATATAATTAATTATTTTATTTATTTTTATGTTCAGCATGATTTCTATGTTAACCAGTGACCTCATTGACCCACAGCTATAATTGCGTAATACAATGCATCTTTCTATCCCATAACCAGAGGCGTTATTAAGGAGACACACAAAAGGAAAGCAAAAAAAAAAAGAAAAAAAAATGGGCCTTCATATTTTTTTTCGTGTCTACTTAATAATAATTCTGAGAAAATGTGAGGTAAAAATAAAACCACACTGGAGATTCGTCGGGTGCACTTCATATCTTATGGTTCATAAATAGTTTCCCGTGGTGGCACCTATCATAATGTATATTCTTACCATACTTTAGTGAATGCAATAAAGATTCAAACATCGATAACTTAAACAACTCAATAACCCCATCACTAACCTAACCTTTAGTGCTCGCTTTTGCAAGTTTAATCATGCTTCGCTCGTGACGCAACGTTTCGCAAGCTCAAGACTGGATTCAGATTGTTAGAGTCCAGTTTTATAAATAAAGTAAAAAAAACATATTTCTCCCGATATAAGACATTTAATGCAGATTCATTTAGGCATCCTGTATTTGCACACACACAGTACTTCAGCTCACCTCAGCTATCATAATATGAAACTAAAAGGCAGATTAGTTATAGTTTAGTACTACTTGTCTGTTTATGGGTGACATTTTTATACGCTGAATTATTGTTTAGTGCGACTTTTCTTATTAACGGTACACGTATTACACGTTTTGATAGACTTTTTAAAACCCATGAAAAAAGACCTGGTGCAATGTGCAATTAATGTGTAATTTGAAAAAAAAACTTCACATTTTACTGATCATCGTAACATATTGTCTCAAGTACTACAAAAGAAAACATATGATCTTATAATACGTGCAGAACTGTCCATGGCCATTAAATAAGTACTATATAATTAGAAACGTAACTTGCTCAATCTGAAATGCTTCATTATTTTATCTCACAAATTGTATTCATGCCGACTGTCGACTGTCGATTGTTCTCTTATCGATAAGAGATTTATCGCATGTGCATCACTAATGATTTTGAAAATGGAATACTAATAAGCACACTGAGCACATTTCTAGAATGCGTATGCTTGTTCTTAACGGTATTTTACTGCATTTTGTAATTTGCTGTGTTTGTTAGATTATATTACCTATACTAGCTGTTACCCGCGGCTTCGCCGGCGTGGTATATAGCCTATGTCTTTCTCAGTACCCTAACCTATGTTTATGCAAAATTTCACGATGATCGGTTTAGTGGATTCGGCGTGAAAGCGTAAGAAACAAATAAACAAACTCACTTTCGCATTTATAATATTAGTTGGGATTGGGATTAGTTGGGATGTATATAGTTAGGATTAGGATTAGGATGTATGCACGAGTTTTTCTCCAATGTTTAGTGAGGGGAGGCGTAATTAACCTTTAAGTACCGACGTGACGTCTTACAGATACTTTGAGGGTCACAAATGTTCAGATATATGTCTTAACGAAGACGTATCCAATTGTACTTCTCTCTACCTCTCGAGCAGCCCCCCAGAAGCGGTTGTGGAGAGTGACTGTGTTATGGCGTGTTTTTTCCAAGTGAGGACTGCGCCCGGGGTTGCCGAATCACTTATAATGCTCACATCCACTAGACCATCGGGCTCCTCATTTCCTCAAGATTGCAGTGATGACCACTAACACCCTTTTAAGGTAGAAAGAATATAAAGTATATCACAATTTTTCTAATACATTTTAAAGCCTTTTCCATGCTGGTTTGGGAGAAAAGACAAAACATAGAATATACCAGCTGCTTTTCTTTCCGCGCCGACCGTAAAAGCCAGTCAAGGGATTGGGCGAAAATCTAAGAAATTACATTGATAGGCGATGCGGCTAGCAACCCATCACTATTTTGATTCCGCTGTCCACCTTTATGCCCACTACGATGCTAATCGTGGCCTTTAGGTTTTATGGGCTTGGGCTCTGTCTACCCCACAAAGACGTGATAACATTTATGTATGTATAATTCATCCGGAAACCACACGACTGCAGTGTTGACCACCAACACACTTTTCAGGTAGAAATAATATAATCTGCGCCACTTTATTTTTACTTATCACAACTTTTCTAATACATGTTTAAACCTCACACGCGTGATATTGGCGCCATAAATCTACTATGGCTGAGGTTTTTATCTTCATTGTTTGTTCGTCTGTTGATAAAAACTTTTAGGGGTCGATTCTCGGGGAAAGTGCGACAGCTCGAAAATATGTAGTCCGGGGTAAATTGTACAAAATATAAAAAGGTTAATGGTAAAAAGAAAAAACGAGAACATCACAAATGTGTTTTTAAACAAATAGCAAAAAATATTTTTAAAATGCCAGAAATAATTCTTTCTATGAGTCAGATCGGCAGACAAAAGAATCCGTCAAAAAAAAATTACGTAACGAACTTAATTTTATTTTATTTTTTACATAAATTGTTTTATAGGTCTTCGAGGTCAACGGAAAGCCTATGGGTTTTAATTGCCTTTCGATTTTGAGCCATCCAAGTGGGGACTGCGCCCGGGGTTGCTTAACATGCGGAAGCACTTATAATGCTCACATCCACTAGGCTAATTGGGCTTCTCATTTCCCCAAGATTGCAGTGTTGACCACCAACACCCTTTCAAGGTAGAAAGAATATAATCTGCGCAGTATGTCACAACTTTTCTAATACATTTTAAACCTCACACGCGGGATATTGGCGCCATAAATCTACCATGGCTAAGGTTTTTACCTATATTGTTTGTTCGTCTGTTGATAAAAACTTTTAGGGGTCGATTCTCGGGGGAAAGTGCGACAGCTACGAAAATATGTAGTCCGGGGTAAATTGTACAAAATATAAAAAGGTTTTTTTATCATTTTTATGAGAGTAATAAATAAAAAGAAAACCGAAAATAAATAGTTTAAATAAATTACAATAAGTACTTTATGCGATGTTAAATTACAATTTTGCATTTATCATCCCATACTAGAACTTTGTGTGAATGAATAAATCATCATCATCATTTCGTGTAGGTGACACGGTCAGTCGACCATGCACACCCTGGTGTCAGAGTTCTTCGGAACCGCCTCTCGGCCTCTGACGTGGTTCCTTTAACGACTACCAGATGGCAGCCGGGACCACCGGCTTAACGTGCCTTCCGAAGCACGGAATCATCTCTTATCAGACAATCAGGTGATTCATGCCTGCAATGTCCTAACCAAACTGGAAACAACAAAGTATGAATGAATGAATTAACACTTTATTGCACCAATATATCTAAAAAAATAACATCTAATTTTATTCAAACGAATGCTCAAAATAATTTACTTCTCTAGAGGTCACTGCAAACTGCCGCCGGTGCATAACGTCCAATATTAGTAGAGATAAATCTAACGTCCTTATTAGATACCGGATTATCTAGAATTTTCAAGAAAAGTTGTTCTTAGCATTTCTAGGAAATCTTATTAATAGCAGTTTTATTAAATTTTTACATACTTTCAATACGAGCACTTCTTCTGTTTCAACAATACAACCAAAAATAAAGCGGAGGAGGTACGAAACTTGACGCGTTTTTTTTTATATGTTCACATTTTTTTACAGAGTAGTCCAATTTTGACAATATTTTTTTATTTTAAGGTATACCCTGAAGTTTTTATAAACATCCCACCTCTCCAATCCAACCCTTACAAAAGGTAATTGATTGACAGGAGCGAATATTTCCTGTTTTAATTTTTACATGATCCCATAAAAAAGGGGTATAATTTTATAAGTTATATTTTCTTTTGTAATGTCTTTATCATGATTCTGTTTTTTTTTTTATTTACGATAAAATATAACTAAAGTCTATCATATATGCTTTAAGTTAATTTTAAAAGATTAGAAAATTCTAGCACACTAAGCAAATCATATATTATCATATTCTTTAGTATATTATTCGTGGGTTCGATTCCCACGGGAAGCATACTTTGTTAAGTTGTTTCCAGTTTGGTTAGGACATTGCAGGCATGAACCACCTGATTGTCTGATAAGAAAAATGATTCCGTGCTTCGGAAGGCACGTTAAGTCGGTGGTCCCGGCTGCCATCTGGTAGTCGTTAAAGGAACCACGTCAGAGGCCGAGAGGCGGTTCCGAAGAACTCTGACACCAGGGTGTGCATGGTCGACTGACCGTGTCACCTACACGAAATGATGATGATCATATTCGTTTACCAAAAATCCACTCTTAGCTTGTTACTAAGCAGATAAAAAACAGAATAAATATCCATTATAAAATATAAACGCAATACAAAAATGAATTCGTTGCCCAACGACAATCTACCATTTGCCGCTAACAAAATAAGAATTCAATAATAACAATATTTGCATAAATGTTATGAAAAATAACTTCGCATTCACTACGCATAATCACATGAAAACAATGGAATCATTATAGGTTTTTTTTTCTATACGGGGTTCAACAGACCTGTGTCAGTGACCTTTGCTTTTTATTGCCGTTTATTTGCTTTCAATTTGTACTGATTTTTCAACGAATGTTAAATGGTTTTCGGTATTGCTTCTTAGGGTTAACTTTTACGTGACTGCAAAAAAATAAGTGTAATGTTTTTAGAGTTCATGTATGTTTGTGAGTTTTCTATCCCATCCTAACTAATATTATAAATGCGAAAGTAAGTTTTCTGTTTATTCAGATTTTCGTATAAGTTAGGGTCA
Source organism: Rhodophaea formosa (assembly GCA_963082605.1). Lineage (NCBI taxonomy): Eukaryota > Metazoa > Arthropoda > Insecta > Lepidoptera > Pyralidae > Rhodophaea > Rhodophaea formosa. The sequence goes on from OY720220.1 coordinate 18,183,422, forward strand.
AAATATATAGGTAAGCTGGAACCACTTCTTAGCGATTAATTTATCAAAATGTTTGATTATTTTTCTAGGAGCTTATATAAATGGATATGTAATTTTTTTATTCAAATTATTTAAATTGCTGTGCTAGCCTTTTCTATGTTTTTTTTTTGTTACCTAGTATGCAACATTGGTCTATAAGGAAACTTGCTCATTCTGACGGGCTGTCACCCCATCAAGGTAATATCAGGAGCAAAATTCACAATTTTTTTGTACTAATGATGTGTCTGACATCTAAGCGTATTCCTGGTTACAGCCTCATCTGAGATGCTTTAGGACCCGGGGGCCGGGAGTGAGCCCTGGTGTCAGCCTGTTTGATAAATTGATGCCCCTTACCTATTATGCTTTGGAACCCGGGGTCCAGGTCCAGGGGTAGCCTGGGGCCTAGAATGAATGATAAAATAAAAACCACGCGGAGGAAGTCGCGGCAAACAGCTAGTTGATAATATTACTGAATATCTCAAAGGTCCTACCAGTCATTTAATTAAATTTTATTACGCCAATAAAATTAATTACTAATAAATATAGGTATAAAGTGTGATTCTTGATTCTCAATATTCTTGATTTGATTTGATTCTTGGGATCGGAATTCCTAAAATATACATAGTAGAATTGCAATGGTACTAAACAACAAAAAGTAAAAAAAAAAATAGGACTTGCCATAGATGCTTGACCACATCAAATGTCAAATATGTTTTTTTTTTAGTACGCAAACAGGCATACGGCCCATACGATGGAGAGTGGTTAACCGTAGCATATGGACGCCTGCAACCACCCTGCAACACACACTGGGCGACACTCGCGTGTTGCTATTCCTGAAAAATAAATTGTTCATGAGAGGTCCTGATTCAGAGATTTAATAATATAATAAACCGGTGTAAGCTTAGCTTTAAGTAAATTATTGACGTCAACAATAACATAACATTGTAAACCAATTGTAAATGTAAATTGACGTTCACCAAATGATATTGAAAATATCTTAAGAGTCGCCTGGAAGCGCATGTCTCCATACAAACGGAAAAAGGGAATTGTGGCAATATTTGATAATTTTAGGGCAAAATTAATAATCCAATCAATAAATCTCATTATAATCTACGTACGTTCCTATACAGTTTGGTTAAATTATCAAATGTTTGAGAATTATACGCCTCTCAAGATTTCCATACAAATTTGAAAAGGCTTGTAATTCTCAAACTGTTGGTATTTTAACCAAGCTGTATAGGAACGTACTTAGATTATAATGAGATTAATTGATTAAATGATTAATTTTACTCCAAAATTATCAAATATTGCCACAATTCCCTTTTTCCGTTTGTATGGAGACATGCGCGTCCAGGCGACTCATAAGATGAATAAAATTTTTGTCTATTGACTATTGTATTGGGTCTAAGGATGAATATGTCCAAGACTAAAGTTATGACGGACATCTCCGGCTTTTCGAGCATTAACATAACTGTTTGTGGCGAGAGGCTGGAGGTGGTCGACAAGTATACTTATCTTGGACATTGTTTATCCTTTGAAAAAGATCTAAAAACCAAGGAGATTGATCGGCGAATACAGTTGGGATGGGTGGCATTTGGGAAGCTGGTGGACGTTTTTAAAAATAGGGAAATACCGCAATGCCTAAAGACACGCCTATTCAACCAGTGTGTCCTGCCAACAATAACTTATGGTGCCGAGACATGGACTCTTACGAAAGGAACCATGTATAAGATTGCTGTTTCGCAAAGAGCCATGGAGAGAGCCATGCTTGGCATCAAATTGCAAGCCGAGTTCGCAATACTGGGATCCGGCGTAGGACGAAAGTTCACGATGTGCTCTCAAGGGTTGCAACTCTGAAATAGAACTGGGCGGGACACCTGGCTAGGAGGAACGATGGTAGGTGGAGTAAGGCTGTCACCGAGTGGTATCCCAGAAATAGGAAACGTAGTGTTGGACGTCCGGTAGCGAGGTGGGCCGATGACATAAAACAGATTTCAGGACAGAACTGGATTGCGAAGGCTAGGGATAGAGAAGGATGGCGCAGACAAAGGGAGGCTTATGCCCAGCAGTGGGTTATAGAAAGCTGATGATGATGATGATGATTGACTATTGAATGTCAGTAAGTTCGGATTCGTAGCATTAAGTCCACCTGTTGTGCCTTCACATTTGATTTGTACAATAAAGATTAAATAAATAAGGAAATCCATTCTCGTCGAGGTACAAAACTAATGCCTATATCCGTACTTCCTGATGACCTAAGTCGATGACTGACATTCTTCACAGGCTATTCAGTTTATTAGCATTGAGTTATGATCTCAATAAATGACACAATCATTAATTAAATCATCGTGCGAATGATATACATCTCGTTAAGTCAACGATATGGTCTATCATTAAATCACAGTAGTATAATAACTGCGTTAATATTTCATTCTTTACGCATTAAACATATACATTATTAAATATTTACATTATACATTTGCCAAATCATTTAATTATAAAATACAAATTTAAATGGAAAAATCATACAAATTAGGCTTGCCTTAAAGTTAATTCAAGGCTTATGTTATGGGATACTTACTCAACGATATTATATTTTACAACAAATACATATATAGATAAGCATCCATCCGACTCACATCAATCATCATCATCAGATCATTTTAGTCTCCACTGCAGGAGCACGACCCTCTCTGACTACCAGAGCCATATGTATATTAGCCAGAACAGTCAAATGATTTAGCCTACACTCTCCACGTTGGCTAGATGGGTTGGAGAGGTCTCTTTGATGTTTATAAGCTTTGTCTAGCTTGTATTTCCTAAGTCGCCTTTTACGACATCCACAGAAAGACTTGGAGTGGTCTTATTCTACTCTGCCGGGAACCACATGGCAGTCACATCAATCAAAAAACGATAATTTTCCATCTTGACCTGATCGGGGATCGAACTCAGAACCACCCGTATTGCTGGCAGGCGTGTTAACCGCTCCGCCATGAGGTTGACGACACAAGCTAAACAAAGTTTATAAAAATCAAAGAGACCAATCAACCCGTCTGGCCAGCGCGGAGAGTGTAGGCCAAATCCTCTGACTGCTCTGGAATAGATGGCTACAGAGACGATGGCTAGAAGGCTACAGTACAGAAAAAATCAAAATCAAAACGTTTATTCAGAAAATAGGCCATTGCAGGCACTTTTTCACGTCATATCATGTTTAAAATTATCTCATTATTAGATAATATGTATTAATTGATTGTTCAAAAGCTACAGACTACTAGCGTTTCGGAACCGACCACTGCAGAGAAGAAACGCCGAAAGAAACTCTTATCAACAGTTTTGGTCGCCTACTCGCCTGAAGGGCTTTATATGATTACGAATATTCATTCCTTATTGTCTTTTTCTTTCCTTTCTTTTTTCTTTCTTTTTTCTGTTTTCATGTTACAATCTCAATGTAAATAGATTTATTATTTTTGGAACATGTTTATGTTAACGATGAGAGAGTGTCTCCTGCAGTGGAGGCTAAAAACGACCCGATGATGATGAAAACGTCTATACTACGCTAGCCTGCGACACGGGGGTCCCGGGTTCGATCCCCAGTCAGGTCAAGATGGAAAAAGATCTTTTTCATATTGACCTGGGTCTTGGATGTTTATCTATATAAGTATATATTATAAAAATATAGTATCGTTGAGTTAGTATCCTGCGACACAAGTTCACAACTTACTGTGGGGCTAGCTCAATTTGTGTGATATGTCCCTATATTTTATTTATTTATTTATTTATTAAATATACTGATAGTATGTAGGTACTTAAATTTATGTGGAACAGCTTATATTTATTACTTGCTGTTACCCGCGGCTACGCGCGTGGGATATATAGCCTACTAGCCGTTACCCGCGGCTTTGCCCGCGTAATATATAGCCTATGTCCTTTTCGATACCCTTACCTGGGTGTATGCAAAATTTCATGATGATCGGTTCAGTAGATACAGCGTGAAAGCGTAACAAACAAACAAACAAACAAATAAACAAACAAACTCACTTTCGCATTTATAATATTAGTTGGGAAGTTGGGATAGTTAGGATGGGATTTGGTTTTTAGTTCCCGATCCTATGTGTATGCAACATTTCATGGTGGTCGGCTTAGTAGACGGCGTGAAAGCGTAACAAATGATAATAAATAATAAATAATAATAAATATATACGGACAAATCACACAGATTGCGCTAGCCCCATAGTAAGTTCTAATGAAAGACTTGTGTTATGGGATACTAACACAACGATACTATATTTTATAACAAATACATATATAGATAAGATAAACATCCAAGACCCAAGTCAATCTGAAAAAGATCGTTTTCCATCTTGACCTGACCGGGGATCGAACCCGGGACCATCCGTGTCGCAGGCAGGCGTGATGACCGCTGCGCCACGGAGCTCGTCAATAAACAAACAAACTCACTTTCACAATAATAATATTAGTAAGGATTAGGATAATCATTTTACAATGTATCAAATTCTCCTCAACCAAAGTTCTAAGGATACCGACAGGCAGTAGAAATCACGACCGGAAACTCGTATTGTATGACCTCACTATAGTTCATCGGCTTGCTACATGTCGTGACTCGACTACCGCGGCCAGTATGGATCAAGCTTAATATTCTTATCAATTTTGAATTTATTTATCAAACATAGGTACATCATGAAATAAAATTATTAACCCACAAACTAAAACTGACTTTAATCCTATCAAACATAAAAGAATCATTAAAATCGGGTCATAACTGACTGAGTATTCACGTAACAAACATACAAAAAAAAAAGTTTAGATGAAGTCAGTTCATCATCATTTCGTGTAGGTGACACGGTCAGTCGACCATGCACACCCTGGTGTCAGAGTTCTTCGGAACCGCCTCTCGGCCTCTGCCGTGGATCCTTTAACGACCACCAGATGGCAGCCGGGACCACCGGCTTAACGTGCCTTCCGAAGCACGGAATCATCTTTCTTATCAGACAATCAGGTGATTCATGCCTGCAATGTCTTAGCCAAACTGGAAACAACTTAATAAAGTATGCTTCCCGTGGGAATCGAACCCACGACCCCGGGTCAACAAGGCAAACGCCTTAACCACTGGACCACGGAGGCAGTAAGTCGGTTAAAAATGGATGAAAATATTGTGGAATTAGTATCACTATGTTTTGCCTGCACTTAGGCGTAGAAATATTAGTAAGTTTGTTCTTATTACTTCAAAAGGATTCACTTTTCGTATACTATAGTAAAGTAAGTAATACTCCGCAAAAGCCTGATCTTTAAGAGTCCCACGTAAAGCCGCAATCCCATACAAATGTAGTTTCGTTTTAGTTTTACAACAGTTAAGCCAATCTCAACCAAAGTTCGTACATACATAGGTATTGTTTTTAATATTGAAATCTGATTATAAACATCAATATGCCTTATCCGGTCGTATGTACGAAATTTGGTTGAGATTGGCTTAACTGTTGTAAAACTAAAACGAAACTACATTTGTATGGGATTGCGGCTTTACGTGGGACACTTAATAGTAATAACTTTTCCTAAGAGATCAATACTGGGAACTCAAAAAATCTATCGAAGTAAGGAAGGGCCGAAATTTAAAAATTTTTCGTGTTTGCTGCATTGACCTCATAGGTAAAGTGGTTCATATTGACGGTTTGGTTACGCGCTATTTAAATAGAATATTTTTAAAGAACACTGATTTCAAAGCCAGCTGGGCTGATTCAGTTCTCTAGTACCACAATCATCATCATCATCAGGTCTTTATTAGTCTCCACTGCAGGAGCACGACCCTCTCAGTACTGCCAAAGCAGTAAGAGGATTTGGCCTACACTCTCCACGCTGGCCAGACATGTTGGAGAAGTCTCTTTGATGTTTATAAGCTTTGTTTAGCTTTAGTTTCCAAAGTCGCCTTTTACGACATCCACGGGAAGATTTGGAGTGGTCCTATTCTTCTCTGCCGGGAACCATACGGCACTCTGCCGGGAACCACACGGCTAGTACCACACTAGTACCACAATATTACATCTAATTTCTGGTCAATCAGATAAGGTCTTAAAAACTGAGCTCTAAATTGTTTCCCAAACAAATGTACAAGAAACAAACATGTAAGCATCGAAAATATAATAAATAAAAGCTTGTAGTATGTCTGTCTTAAGTATGTGTATGATTCAAGATTCAAGATTCAATCGTTTATTTAATATCGGTTTCTTTGAACACTTATTAATTGTCATATTTGCGTTTACAATCTTTACGACAAAAAAAAATTGTTAACGTCAATAATTACTAATGGCTAAGTTTAGGCCGCTTCCTTATGTAATACAAAGTCAGGTTTGTTCGAACTCATGAACGGTAAGACCGATTTTCATTGTTCTCAATTTGTTAGTTTTGCTGTCACCCTGAATAGCAGACATTAAAAACAAAAGAAATATTTAAACAACAATAGCGAAATGAAGTTCGCTTACAAGTAAAACATAAAATAACCAATACGCTGAATACACGACCGCGCCATATTTGGTTCGTTTAATGGTCTAAAAATAAACGGAAATCAGAGACAAGCCTTTACGATGTCGATGGGCAAAAAGAGGCCAACTGTGGGCAATTAGTGGGCCGTTTGATGGACGGATAAGTTTTTTAAAGCTTGTATACTAGCTAATAGACCACCTAGTAGTGGAAATACTATACTTGTTATAAATAGGTTTGCGAGTTTTAATATTTTACTCAACAATAAACAACAACAAACAAAGCAAACCGACATAGCTCAACGGGATGGGTCTTTTAAGTGGCAGTGGGTGGGGCACATAGCACTTTGAACTGACGGCCGATGGGGCTGAAAGGTTCTGGAATGGTGACCACATATCGGCAGACGCAGCATTGTACAACCACTGACCAGGTGAAAAGTCCAGAAAAAAATCTACATACTTAGTCCTTAATTTCCCCAAAAAAATGTAAGTTTACTTTTTTGTGTGACAATTTCTACTAGCTACTTGGCTTTTGTTTTAGTCTTTGTTTAAACCAAACTTTTTAAAAAGTTCATATAGAGAATGGAGAAACAAAAAACATTAAGACACTTTTCGAGAAACCTCGCTATTTTTTGAAGCTGGCTAAAATCTGTATCTACAACCGAGCACACGAGAAGTCGGGAAATTCCGGCCACGTCTTAATTTTATTGCACTAGTTTCTGAACCTTATAGTTTTCTGCACCGAACCTATTTCCTGTGAATTTCAAGTCCATAGGTGTGCGGAACTTCACTCAACATTTCCAAATATTAAGAGTCTCACGTAAAGCCGGAATCTCATACAAACGTAGTTTAGTTTTAGTAGAAGTCGAGTAGAAGTTTCGTATCGAAAACTTCTACTCGCTGTAATTTTGTATAGGTATTGTTTTAAAAATTGAAATCTGATTATAAACATCAATATGCCTTATCCGGTCGTATGTACGAAATTTGGTTGAGATTGGCTTAACTGTTGTAAAACTAAAACCAAACTACGTTTGTATGGGATTTCGGCTTTACGTGGGACTCTTAAGTCGTAGTGTTTTTACTTTTTGAGTATAGAAACATAGAAGAGAAACATTATATAAAGCCTAGATGATGAGCCCGTTGGTCCAGTGGGTGTGAGCTCTATGAGCGCTTACATATGTTAAGCAACCCCTGGTGCAGTACCTACTTGGATGGGTGACCGCAAGTGGCATAAAAATATCTCGAGCTCCTCCGTGCTTCGGAAGGCAGGTTAAGCCGTTGGTCCCGGCTGTCATCGTTGATGGCAGTCGTTAAGCTATGTCAGATGCCTTAAGGCAGCTTGAAAAATCTGACACCAGTGTTGGCCACTTACACATACGAAAAACAAAACAAACACTCTAAAAACCTTAAAGCGTAGAAAAAACACATGTCCAACTCATAGACTATGATGCGAATACATAGCTACCGATTTCACAATTTGATATTTTCAATTTTAATAATGTACCGAGCATTGTAATGCTTGATATGATTAATGTTTGGTATTTTTAAATATTTGGATAAAGTCTTTCACTTAACTATAAAAGGTTATTTTATCGCTAAAGGTATCGTCTAAAAAACCATTACTTAAATTCCTAAAGTCTTCGACCAATCAATTAAATTACAGACACAAATTAATTTAAATGCATTGCTTCTCCGCGTCTAAAAACTACAAGTTTACAAAACCATTAAGTTTTCATTGGGAGCGGACTGACTCGGTCCGTTTTGTTTTCTCCATTGTCGCAGGTGCCGAAGACATTATACAGGATGAGTTTAGAATAGCAAAATTATTTTCTTTTTCATTTCAAAGATTTTTCAACGATTTTGACAAAGATCTTAAAAATAGTAGAATTATTTTAATGTTATCATAAGATTTTATTTGTGTTCGTTTACTTTTGTTCTGATTTATTTTCAGACAAAAATTCCAAAATTATTTTCCATTTTATTTTAAAGCCTTTTTAACGACTTGGAAACAAACAAATAAAATTATTATGACTGCTAACATGCGATTGTATTTTTGTTTGTTTACTACGTCTACCAAACGTAATGTAATTTTAAAGATATTATGCGGCACAGTAGAGCTAAGTCGTTTAAGTAGTAGACTGTAGTAGGCATGAATGTTTCGAGGCCCCATTGCTGCCCCCATTTGAAAGAAAATAAAGGTAACTATTAAAATATTGTTTTTTTGACGCCCTTGATAAGCCTTGCAACTATTAAATGAACAACTATTTATAGTCAAAACTGTAAACGTAAATCATCTTTGGCAAAAGTGGCTTTTTAAAATAAAAACGCTAGGAAAAGCTTGAAGTTTCCTTATAAATTGTCAATATATATAAAAGATAACTTCTCATATAAATAAAAATTCAATACGAAAATATTATTACTTGGGATAAATTAATTAAAAGACCTACTAATACAATATAATTAATACGAAAGAACAAAAATATCAAACACAAAACAAGGTTAAGGAACTTTATCGAAATCCCATCAGATCACAGCGACATAATTTAGCATTGGTGTTCTACACAAAATAAATGGGTTCTCATGTCACGGCTATTTCTGATCTTGCGTACCCACATATTTTTAATTCGGATACGATCTATGTTTTGTTCGGATGCTACCAGTTTTGATTATTTTTATGGAAGCTTCCATAGCACAGTGGTTTACACACCCCCTACACTTTGGGTTCGATTCCCAGCAAATACTTTGGTTGTGATCATTTTGTACTTATTTTTATGTATCCACGCTATTCTGATCAGTCCAGTTAATATCGACATCAAATATTGCAAACGCGCATGTATCTGCGATTTTTTTATAAATTGTAGAGACCACTTAGAATAGTCTACATCCAAGTTTGCAACTTTCTTAACCCTGTGTTACTCCTGGTTGGGTCGAAAGTATGGGACTTTTTTCAGTACATCTTTGTAATTGCTTTTATAAAGAACACCAAATTATGTAACGTTTAAGTATAATTTGAACTGTCTATAACTTATAGTTGTTGGGTTATAGCTTGTCAAACTATGTCATTTATTTCCCAAAGTTGGCTCAATTTAGAGTAGTTTTGCTTTCCGGTCCCGTACCAAAGAAACTAAAGATCTGAAAGGAAAGTTTTAATATAATAAAAGATAGAAGACTATTGGCTTTCAAATGAGAGCAATTTTATCTCTCTAACTTTTTAGTAAATAGTAGAGGAACAGCATCTTAAATGGGTCTTTTCAAGCGAAGTATGAACAAAGTCTGACAGTTTAATTTTTTTCATTTTTCGATGAATTGTTGAGTTTAGTTACATTAAGTATTAAGTACATATTAGAGATGTACTTATTTCAACCAAAAGGCGCACAAAGTAAATTTATTTTTTCGTTAAAACTTTCTTCTATTTCTGTTATTAGAAAGCAAACTGCAGCACCCTGTATACAAAACAAACATTGCAGTTAGGACCAAACGAGTCTACGGACACAATTAGTTTGTACACTGAAATCGCATTATTGGCGGCGAAAAAGGATCAACCTGTATTTTAAAAAGAAAAAAGCCGAGTCCCTGAGTTGCGGTCTTGTTTCAGTCTCTCGGCTAGAATTTAATTTTTGAGAGTGAATTTTGCTATAAAATAAACATAAAAATATTTTTGTGAGAATTCGGATCTTGTTAGGATATGTTTCTTAGAGAAAAAGATGAAAACATGTGGCTTTACTAGGATAAGTAGTTTAGTTTACTTTAGTTTGCTATTCAGGACTGTAAATCACTTAATATAGCATACAATAAGGATTATACGATATATTCAGTAAATAGTAAATAATTAGCATAGATTTTTTTTTATAAATTTCGTGTTTAGATGTGATTGACGATCTCCGTGGAGCAGTGGTTAACCTGCCAGTTTGCGAACGAGTAGTCCTGTGTTCGATCTCCGGTCGGGTCATGATGGAAACCGGTCTTTTTCAGATTGACCTGGGTCTTGGTTTTAAATTTAAAAATAAATAAGTTTCTTATATAACTAACAAAATAGGATTTAGTTTCAGAGATACACAATGCAGCGCTAATGAACATAATCCCTAAGCCGTTTTAATCTCATTTACACTGAAATCCTTCATATTCAAAGAGAAAGAGAAAAAAACAGCTATCTGCGAGTCGAATTCACAAACAAATGGTTCCGTATCTAATACAATATGAAACTTTTAACCCAAAAATCTATCATACCCTCATTTATAGTTTTTTCATTACTCTAATATATAGTTTCGGGGTACACATACCATTGGCAATAAAAAAATAATTATTAAATTTAGTAATAAGATTAAATAAGATTGTTTCTTTATTTAATGATGGTATAAATAATCAAATAATAGTATAAGAGAATATGATTGTAAATGCATAAAAATACCTTTTAAAATATCAAAATGAGACTGCTCTGAAAATAATATTGTCGGGTCCTACTCACCCAACTCTAGTTTAGAGTAGGCCCAACATGAAAGAATAGGTGTAGTAGATGTATTAGGTGCTCAGCGGAGGGAGAGAGGGCTCAGGGCAAAAGATCACAGCACAATACAGGGTAATGATATTATATTATGCTTCACGAATAGTTTTACACTGTTACTAGTTTAAAATACAATTAGTAAAACAATATGGTAGGCGTGAGCCTATAAACAAGGGTCGAGTGAGCACGACCAAAATTATCTACGGAATCGAATGGAATGACTGACTGATGAGGAAGTTTTTCTTATGTTTTCGCGATTGTTACACATTTAATTAAAATTATTTTAATACCGTTTTTGTCGCGTTTATTACATTATTATACACCTAACGTTTCGAGCACTTTACAGTGTTAGTGGTCGCAGGTATGTAGACTAAGTTGACATTTGTCTAGTATTTTATAAGAACTGCAAAATCTACCGCCTAAAATATTTATTGATAACGTTCCGGATGTACGCAGTATTGGCTCACGGTGTCTGAAGGTCTTGCATTCTTCTGTTTAGCTTGAGATTTGATTAAATTGATGACTGGATTCCAAGCTGGTGGTAACTGCCAACCATCCTCTCTATTGAAATTAGGATAAAAACCGTATTAAAATAATTTTATTTAAGTGTGATGATGAAGGACTGAGAAGAAGATTTAAAAATGGAATTTGGAATTTTAAATGAATTAAGTTTCGAAATAAAAGTGGACAGGATGATGGTGATTAAGAAATGAGGTGAAAAGCAAGATGCAGCATGAAGTTATCATGCGCATCGTTACAATATGGTGTTTGATCAGTCATACTTGTAAAAATACACACGTCGACTTGATAACCTCCTCCTTTTTGTCAGTTAAAAAAACAACACTCCTGATAATTAAATTAAGGGATTCGTAAAAAATCAGAAAGTTTCAGCATACATTTCATGCGTAGATCGTAAAAGCAGGTCAAGGATATGGGCGAATATGTTAGTTATCTCATTTCTAGGCTAGCAAACCCTCACTATTTTGATTTTCTTTTTCACCTACGTTGTGCTCATCATCATCATTTCGTGTAGGTGACACGGTCAGTCGACCATGCACACCCTGGTGTCAGAGTTCTTCGGAACCGCCTCTCGGCGTCTGTCGTGGTTCCTTCAACGACTACCAGATGGCAGCTGGGACAAACGGCTTATCGTAACTTCCGAATCACGGAATTATCTTTATTATCAGACAATCAGGTGATTCATGCCTGCAATGTCCTAACCAAACTGAAAACAACTTAACAAAGTATGCATCCCGTGGGAATCGAACCCACGACCCCGGGTCAACAAAGCAAACGCCTTAAACACTGGACCGTGGAGGTTGATTACTGGGTAACGATAATAACGACAACATGATTGATATCCTTGCCTTTCAGGCTAATAAATAATATATACGGACGAATTACACAGATTGAACTAGCCCCAAAGTAAGTTCTTAATAAGACTTGTGTTATGGGATACTAACTCAACGATACTATATTTCATAACAAATTCATATATAGATAAACATCCAAGACCCAGGTCAATCTGAAAAAGATCGTTTTTCATCTTGACCTGACCGGGGATCGAACCCGGGACCATCCGTGTCACAGGCCGGCGTGTTGACCGCTGCGCCACGGAGCTCGTCATAATCATCATAGGCTAATGGCCTGAAGCTCTGTCTATTACCTATCTGATAAAGACGTGAATGCAAAATTCAGTTTAAGAAACAAATTTTATAAAAAATAACTGTTACAATTCATATCTAAAATGAATTTATATAATGAAAATCGGGCCTAATTAGCTTCTTTTTCACAGAGAACCCTAAAAAAAGCACACGGGTACACACTTTCAAACTTATTAACTGAGCTTAAAGCTTTTTCACTCACCGAAAGTTCAATTAGCTTATACTGAAATTTGATTGCAAAGTTTCATTGAATCAAAAGTTTTAAGGGGCTTAAACTTGGCAAGTTTCTCATAGAGACGTTGAAAATATTGGACCAGGTTGGACCTCGACTTTTGAAGGGGTGAGTTTTATTAAATTTTATGTTACGTTCACGGGGTTGAGAAATTAATTAGATAGAATTATGGCCTTATAATTTTTGAAGTATTTTAACCACAAAATCTTCCTAGTCTTTCAACGTTTGCTTTAAGTGGATAAAGGATTACAATTTCAGTAATGGAATGAAATTCCATGTACGATAATATGTTATCTAATCCAATCCTTAAAACCGAACTTTTTCTTATTTTTTAGTATTAAAAGGGCGACTCAGCCCATCATTACAAAAGAGTTCAGCCAGCACGGCAATTTGTAAGATAATATATATTTATTTGCATAAACATGTGTACATATAATAGGTGTTAAATTCAAATTATAGTTAAAAATGTTTTACTGTCAAGTGAGCAAATCATCATTTGAGTTATAATAATTGATTACTAGTACTATGTAAGTCGAGTTAAGAATAAATCATCGATATACATACAATTTCAAATTTAAAACCATAAAAATGTATTTTTTTTTTAATTTTCCAGACTTAGTCAGTTCGGAAAAGTTGTTCATGTTGACAGGCTGAGTGTCTTCTTTGACTGGGTTTTATTATCATGATACCACCCATTTTATAATATTTCCTTTACCATTAGGCACCCACCATCATATAAACGTGGCCATAACGAGTAAATCTTATATGTCTAGGTTCTGTCTACCCCGTAAAGGTTACGATATTATTATTCGTATCATCATTACATCTCTTTTAGTCTCCATTTCAGGAGCACGACCCTCTCTTTACTATCAGAATCATTAGCCAGAGCAGTCAGAAGATTTGGTTTACGGCCTGGCCACGGGACATTCGCCGTGGCGAATTTTCACGCGGCGCGAACGACGAGTCGACCGGCGAGTGAAACAAGAGAATAATAAATTACCGAGCATGCCACGCGCACCGGCGACCGGCGACGCGACCGACGAATTGTATCAGGCGAATCGCGCGGGCGACCAACGGCGCGGTGGGCGAGTGAAACAAAATCGTGAATTCGTCGGCGCATGCCACGGGGTCGAGGCGACAGTCGCGGCGAATAGTACAAGGAACAAATGTTTTTAGTCGGTTTTGAATGGATGGCGAAATTTTATCGCGGATTAATGGCCGGCCAAGATAAATTTTAAAATACCTATTATAAAAAAAACATTGTCCGCACTAACTCTTTTCCACCGACTTCAAAAAAGAAGGTTTTCGATTGACCCGTTTGTATTTTACTTTTATTTTAGCTTCTAACACGTGTGCCAAATTTCACACGTGTTTTTTTTGTATATTTTTAGTTTCTATGTTATGTGCTTGTATCTATGTTTTTGTATGATTTCGTATGTTATTTTATGTTTTTGTCAGTTTTTGTATGTTTTGAATGATTTTGTGTAATTTCGTATGTTTTATATGATTTTGTATGCTTTCGTATATTTTGTAAGTTCATGTATGTTTTTGTATGCTTTGTATGTTTCGTATGATTTTGTATGTTTGTCCATGCATATCTCGGAACTATACCTAAGTCAGATGTTGAAATTATTTTTTTTTGGTAGGTAAGGTATTGCAAGTTTCATCAAAATCGGTTGAGTACCAGAGCCATATACTAGCCTGAGTAGTCAGAGGATTTGGCCTACACTCTCCACGCTGTATGTATACATACAGATTATATGTATACGAGATAAAAATTGAAGTCGGTTTTTTTAATAATTTTGTGTCCAATTCTAGTTGAATATTTTCGTTCGATTGTTTTCGAAATAAAATTTTTGGTAGGTACGTTCTATATTTTTTGTACTTCTTATGAATTTTCCATCTGCCTATACCCCGACTTCTATTCAAATCTTGTACTCCACAATCTCTTCCAAATAATATGTCTATAACTAAAAATGTTTTATTTCTTAGCCAAATCGATATAACTTTGCTAAAGACATTAGGGTCTCAGATCTCCGTCTATTCTGGTCGCCGCGGCGAACGCGACTGCCCCGTGGCCTGCAAATCGCGCCGCACAATTAGTCGCTTCGCCCGTCGTGCCGTCGTTCGCGTCGCCCGTCCCCGTGGCCAGGCTGTTACACTGTCCACGCCGACCACACGGGTTGGAGAGGTCTTTTGATCTTTAAACTTTGTTTTTTAAGTCGCCTTCTATGATATCCACGGGAAGAATGAAGTAGTCCTATTCTACTCTGCCGGGAACCACACGGCTCTATCTATATAAATATAGGTATAGGTATATATATCTGAGCTTTTACATATATTTTTTTTTTATTTTTTTTTTTATATATACGGACAAATCACACAGATTGAGCTAGCCCCAAAGTAAGTTCTTAGTAAGACTTGTATTATGGGATACTAACTCAACGATACTATATTTTATAACAAATACATATATAGATAAACATCCAAGACCCAGGTCAATCTGAAAAAGATCATTTTCCATCTTGACCTGACCGGGGATCGAACCCGGGACCTCCATGTCGCAGGCAGGCGTGTTGACCGCTGCGCCACGGAGCTCTCTATTGTATACGTTTATCATAGTCATAGATATCATAAATAACTAAATAAAAACCTACATTTGTTTTCCCTTAAGTATCAAAAGCAGAAAGAACAGGAACACATTACAGCAGTCCTTAGGGCTCGCACAGACTGCGGAAGTGTAGCGCGCTTCCTGATACAATATTCAGATGTCCGGGAGTAATTAGGAGACGCGTTTTATATTCCACGCTCCGTGCTTATTTCAGTTTTTGTTTATATACTCGTACTTTTTGTTAATAGTCCGTAGCTTTTGAACAATAATTTCTCAATACCAAAGTGATCTTAATTAGAACAGCAAAAAATAAAAGTTAAACTAAAACTACTATTTACAAATAAAATAGGCCTGGCAGCTCGTTGCCCCGTGGTAGCGTGCCCAGAAGGCTGGCAGCACTGCCACGTTGTATGGCAATGCTAATCTTTTGGCCAAAATATAAACCAGCCCTCTGGTCATGAGACACCTCTATTAATTTTTTGGCGATGGCATTGAATAATTTATGTGCCGAGGGTTATTAACAATAATTAATATAATATAGGTATATTACTTAAAACGATAATTTTAAATGTTTTCGACGTGAAAAAAGCTGGCAAGGGCCTATTTTCTGAAAAGGATTTTTTGTGTTAATAATGATTTTAGTTAAAAAAAAAATATGATTTTTTGTGCTACATGTACTTATACCCGTAAAAAATGTATGACATATTCGATAACATTAGTGTGAAAAGTGGATACTGTGGACTTTCCCAATGATGGTATTTAATGCAAATAGACACAACATTTAACATTTTAAAGAATTTGTATACTTTAAATTATCTCTAGAGCCTACTAATCCAAATTTTAAATGATTACGCTTTCTTTCAAGTAATTTACTTCAAATGGGGGCAGCACTGGACCCCAAAATTTCACGTATTGTCATCATGCTATAACAGAATGTAAGGATTGTAGCTTTTATAGTAAAACATTTGATTAACAAAAATAATCAGCGTTTAACATGTTAATTTCTTGAGTGCAGTCTGTTAAAATATACAAAAAAGTATGTAGCGATCAATACAAAACATTTCATCTGTTGAGTTAAACAAATTTGCCTACAATGGCAAATTTGTTTAACTCAACAGATGAAATCTCTTAATCTTTTAGTTATGATGACATTGTCAACAAATAAAGAGCTAACCACGCACTGAAACGCTTATTATTCTAGTTATTCCTTAAATTGTCTCGTTCTGGAGATATATCGGCTGCAGGTCTACCTATTGTCCCCTGAGGACTTACAACTGACTCTGCACATTGCCTATTATTTAGAAATGAACTTCACAATCCAAAATCAATCTTACCACTATTGACATAAGCTTAAAAATGCAATAACCTCATCTGACATTATTGGTCAGTGTTGCCGCAAGCGAAAAGAACTTCTATAAGTTTGGTAATAAAGTTTGTTATATGTTATGTGGTTTAGGAATATAGGATGTTTTGTTTAGGATGTAATCGACGCTGGATAAAGGGTGTACCATTAATCGTAGTAAGATAATATCGGCCAGTTATCCACGATTACAAAACGATTGGTTTGTATACTTGGGTAGCCCGTTATGTGATAAGTAAGTATTAGTTCGGAAAAATTGTCTTCCGTATTAAAGGTGTAAGATTGTTTTTCGTTTAGATAGTGGCTTATACATATATAGTTTTAGGGAAAGCTACCTATATTCTATCACATTATCTTTACAAAATACTTAAATTTTCCTACGGGGCTTACGCTGAGCATAATTTTGTTTATAGTTTTTACACATATTGTTGGGCCAGCTGAAAACTTTTGTACGAAAATGTATTTATTTCGAAATTCTGTCATTGGTCCTATACGCAAAGTAGTCCTTTATGATGTAAGCTATCGAACCCTGTAAGGTTATTCGTGTTCAATGAGTAACCCTATCATGGATTTAAAAAAAAAATATTCGTACTTCTATGAACCCTATACTATAATTATGTAACAAAGTAATTGTAAGTTTTATTTTTATAAAGTTTTATCTAGCTTTAATGAATAACAAATCAAAAATGTGTACACCGTTTTACACTAGTCATCATCATCATCATCATCAGGTCTTTTTTCATCTTCGCTTCAGGAGCACGACCTACTCCCTGTACTACCAAAGACAGATTAGCTAGAGCAGTCAGAGGATTTGGCCTATACTCTCCACGCTGGCCAGATGGGTTGGAGAGATCTCCTTAATGTTTATGAACAAGTTAATTTTAGAACAACCCGTTTGAACTTCTTCTCTGGTTGAGTATTTAACTATCATCATGACGTTGGAGTAGTTTTCTAGAAAAAGCGCGGCAAAAGTAACCGAAATTCGGTCGAATTTTATATTTTAACCGAATAATCGGCTAACTTCGTATTCCATTAAGTCACATTCGGCCCACCTCTAATAAAAATGAAATTTTACACTACTTATTTAACATAACATATTTTCAATTATACCTATACATTCCAACATTTCAACTCTTACTTTTAACTGTCAAATTAGATTATTGGATTCTTGAAGATACTTTAATAGACTCAAGCGTTCCGGATATCGATGCCACATTCCCACTAATAAAACCAAATGACTACCATCCATTAAAATCCCACGGGAGCAAAGTAATTTGTTACATAACACAAAACAACAAGAATCATTTCAAGAAACGATCAAATAAATCTATACAAAAATAAACTGAAATTGCGCACGGTAATCTAATACTTAACACCTTGACATTGATGTTTATTTTCGTGTGGCGGAAACAAGGTGTTACCAATCAGCAGTCAACTCTATTAAGCTTTTCTTGAAACTAATCTTAATTTGTTAAAACTTTAGATACAATTTCTATGAAACGTAAAGAATGGGTTTCTGGGAAAATCTCGATAGAAAAAGTTTTCTATGAATGTGTTACTGTAATGTTTGAGTTTCATTTTTATGTTGGTTTTGTGTTTTTTGTCTGTTTTTTATACGACTGCCCAATAAAAGAAATGTCATTTTTAGAGTTCATAATGAATGTAAATAAGTATTGACGAGCTCCGTGGCGCAGCGGTCAACACGCCTGCCTGCGACACGGATGGTCCCGGGTTCGATCCCCGGTCAGGTCAAGATGGAAAATGATCTTTTTCAGATTGACCTGGGTCTTGGATGTTTATCTATATAAGTATCTATTATAAACTATAGTATCGTTGAGTTAGTATCCCATAACACAAGTCTCGAACTTACTTTGAGGCTAGCTCAATCTGTGTGATTTGTCCGTATATATTTATTTATTAGTATATACCTACGTAAATTTCTTTATTAGTTGGTTAGGATCTGGGAAACCAGCACCACCCGTCATTTTATCCTTGCACTCCTAACTCAGATCAAAATGATATAAAACTTCCGTAGTAAATAACTTGAGTACATTTTGTTTATTCTTTAGAATAACTTTAATTGTTTTGCTTTTGATAAAATCAGAGAATTATTTTTCTTCTGCCTTATATTCTTATGGCTTTCAACGAGGTTTCAATGATTCAGCCAATGTCCAGTTAAATGAGATACGAAGTATCGGTGTTATACGATGGTCCAGTGGGTGTGAGCTCTATGAGCGCTTACGTATGTTAAGCAACCCCTGGTGCAGTCCCTACTTGGATGGGTGACCGCAAGTGGCATAAAAATATCTCGAGCTCCTCCGTGCTTCGGAAGGCACGTTAAGCCGTTGGTCCCGGCTGTCATCGTTGATGGCAGTCGTTAAGCTATGTCAGATGCCTTAAGGCAGCTTGAAAAATCTGACACCAGTGTTGGCCACTTACACATACGAAAAACAAACAAACGGTATAGTTTTAACTAGTAGCATCAAAGGTGGTGTATGTTCTTTGATAGCCTCGTGGGAGCTTCTGTGACAAGTTTTCTTTGAGTCCGTATAACAGTTTACGTTAACTGTTTTACATATTGTTCATGAGCACGTGCATTTATATCCCCAACCTATACTAATTTTATAAATATATTATTAAAATCAATTTGCAATATCATCCTAGGCCAACCACAACCGCAGCCCTTGATTTCTCACCACAAAATCTCCCAGAGATTCCAGAGCTCCCACCACAAATTCCTAATTTGAAATTATTAATACACAAAAATTAAAAACGAATTTAGTTAAATCACCGTGTGACCCTGGTTGCCCGATCATTAGCCGCGTCGCCGCGTCGCTGAGCAGGCAAGCTGGACGTTGTGCAATGTCTAGACTGTAGACAGCTTAGGTTTGGTTACGGTTTGCTGTTACTAAAAACCTCGAACAATATGCTTGTTTATAGCGTTCCGTACTTCAAAAGGTAAAAAGGAATTATTATAGAGATA
This sequence comes from Rhodophaea formosa, assembly GCA_963082605.1. NCBI lineage: Eukaryota > Metazoa > Arthropoda > Insecta > Lepidoptera > Pyralidae > Rhodophaea > Rhodophaea formosa. Next base: position 18,203,282 of record OY720220.1, read on the forward strand.
AACCGAAAACTGCGGAAAGAACCCTCAATTCGACATTTTGTATGAAACACAGATCACGTGTTATCCTGGTTGCTCTATCATTAGTACTATCATTATTACCTCCGTGGTAAAGGCGTTGCCTTGTTGACCCGGGGGTCGTGGGTTCGATTCCCGCAGGAAGCATACTTTGTTAAGTTGTTTCCAGTTTGGTTAGGACATTGCAGGCATGAATCACCTGATTGTCCGATAAGAAAGATGATTCCGTGCTTCGGAAGGCACGTAAAAGTCGGTGGTCCCAGCTGCCATCTCGTAGTCGTTAAAGGAACCACGTCAGAGGCCGAGAGGCGGTTCCGAAGAACTCTGACACCAGGGTGTGCATGGTCGACTGACCGTGTCACCTACACGAAATGATGATGATGAGTACCATCACAGACTAAACAAACTGACGTTGTGCGATGTTTAGACAAGACAGCTTAGGTTTTGGAGGGTGTAGAACAATATGGTAATTTTTATAGATATAGGTCCTAAAACTGTGGGTCAGAAAGTCTAAATGCATTTAGTATGAATCACGTGTGAGTCTGTTTGCCCGATCATTAGCCGCCTCACTGACTAGGTGAACTGGACGTTGTGAAATGTCTAGACTGTAGACAGCTTAGGTTCAGTTAGGGTTTGCTTTATAAAGTACCTTGAACAATCTGGAATTTTTTATGGAAATAGGTCCTAAATCTGCGGGAAACATACATATTAAAAATGCATTTAGTATGAATCACGTGTGATCCTGACCAGGCAAGCTGGACATTGTGCAATGTCTAGCCTGTACATATGTCGCAGTCATCTGGTTGAATTTGCTATTTGATTGAATGACTAGCGCGTTCATTGAAAGCCAACGTTCAATTGAATGACTGAAGGACAGCTCGTCAAGTCGTTGAATGTAACCTTCAACGTCTTGACTGAATGAATGTCATTTAGCGAAGTCGTTGAATATTAGCCGACTTTGTAATATTTGTTGGTAGCATGATTTCATTTTCTTAGTTTTTAAAGTAGCCGGCGGCGGCGTTATAATAGGTAAATCCATAATGTCATACTATTTCATTACAAATAACGCACTTTAAGAAAATTTAATCGAAAAAAATATCAACATCGTGCCATCTGCTCGAGCTGTTTGACGCCATATTTGTTTTGGTGACTATTAGCGCCGCAATGGGAAAAAATGAACTAAATTTGTATTACCTGACTGATTCTATGTCCGCTCTTTTCAAAGGGCTATGTTACAATCCGCTAACTAGTTGGACGTTGAGCGACGCTTATTTGTTCAACGTTCGGCCTAGTCATTCAATTAAACGTGGTCATTCAATGAACGCGCTAGTCATTCAATCAAATAGCAGATTCAACCAGATGACTGCGACACATACACACTTATATTAGCCTTATAATTTGTACGTGTTTGCTGTTTATGAAGTATAAAAACTCTTTGACTATTAAGAACAATACGGTAATTATTATAAAGATAGGTCTTAAAACCTCGGAACACAAAATCAAAATGCATTTAGTATCAATTACGTGTTATTTTGGTTGCTTATTAGTATTGTATTATATCTAGATTCCAGACAGCTTAGGATTTTTTTAAGGTTTGCTGTTTGTGACTTAGTTAAAGTAACGAGTAATTTCCTTTAGGATTGGTCCTTAAACTTGGATATACCCTATTATTAGTCTAATTATTAGCCGCGTCACTCTTTGGGATTGTGTTCTATGTCTATACTGTAGGCAGACAAAGTTTTGATAACTTTTTTGCTTAAGTAATGCCTTAAACATTAAGTTATATTCATAGAGACAGGTCTTAAAATAGGGATAGGTATCGAAATGTATTTAGTAATAATCACGTTTGACCGTGGTTGCCCTTTTATTAGTCACGTCACTCTGGTATTGTGTAATGTCTAGACTGTAGACAGCTTAGGTTTTGTTGGAGTTTGCTTATGACCTACCTAACAAAACTATTTTTTTATAGAGATTGGTTCGAAAACTGCGGAAAAAAAATTGCAATGCATCTATGTTTGTATGAATGAATGAAGTAATTGTTTCAATTCAGTCAACCGGAGTACCTACTATTTACGCCATATTGTACTTATAAATGAATCTCAGTACTGACCAGCAAAGTTGGACATTGTGTCATAGGTAAAATTCTATCTGGACTTTCCTGTCCGTTTTTAGGGTTCCGTACTAAAATAAATAAATAAATATATACGGACAAATCACACAGATTGAGCTAGCCCCAAAGTAAGTTCTAATGAAAGACTTGTGTTATGGGATACTAACTCAACGATACTATATTTTATAACAAATACATATATAGATAAACATCCAAGACCCAGGTCAATCTGAAAAAGATCGTTTTCCATCTTGACCTGACCGGGGATCGAACCCGGGACCATCCGTGTCGCAGGCAGGCGTGATGACCGCTGCGCCACGGAGCTAGGAACCCTTATAGTTTCGCCATGTCTGTCAGTCTGTCTGTCCGTCCGCGGTTTTACTCAGAGACTATAAGTACTAGAAAGCTGAAATTTGGTATGGGTATGTATATTAATCATGTCAAAAAAGTGGTGGAAGAAAATATTGAAAAAAACTTTTTTTTAGGGTAGCTCCCATACAAGTAAAGAGGGAGTAATATTTTTTTCTACACAAACCCATCGTGTTGGGTATGGTTAGATAGGTCTTTAAAAAATATTGTGAGGTTGAGAACACCATTTTTAGGGTTCCGTAGTAAACAAGGAACCCTTATAGTTTCGCCATGTCTGTCTGTCTGTCTGTCTGTCTGTCTGTCTGTCTGTCTGTCTGTCTGTCCGTCCGCGGTTTTACGCAGAGACTATAAGTACTAGAAAGCTGTAATTTGGTATGGGTATGTATATTAATCATGGCAAAAAAGTGGTAGAATAAAAACTTGAAAAAAAAATTTTTTTAGCGTAGCTACCGTACAAGTAAAGTGGGGGAGTAATTTTTTTTTCTCTATTTACCCATCGTGTGGGGTATCGTTAAATAGGTCTTTCAAAAATATTGTGAGGTTGAGAACACCATTTTTCGATTTAGGGATCCGTTCCCGAAATATTTGGTTTTAAAGTGCGAATTTTTGTTAGACGTAAGTGTCCCCCCCCTCTATCTGCTAAACGGTTATATATAGAAACGTGAAAAAAAATATAGCAGTATTATATATACTGAAGTTTAAAGGAAAACTATCAGAGCTGAGTACTAAGTAGAAACTAAAAAGTTATAGGCATTCAACTTATAAACTGTAAAATTTCATACTATTTTCATTGTTAGATGTTTTTGGTCGTTAAACTGTAAGGTGCGAGTGTGAATAGTGTGAACTCAAAGTTGTCATTCGCAACTACGGAACCCTACACTGCGCGTGGCCCGACACGCACTTGGCCGGTTTTTCTTTTTCGATTTAGGGATCCTTTGCGAAATATTTGGTTTTAAAGTGCAAATTTTTGTTAGAGGTTAGTGTCCCCCCCTCTATCTACTAAACGGTTATATATGGATACGTGAAAAAAATTACAGCAGTAGTTTATATACTGAAGTTGAAAGGAAAACTATCAGAGCTGAGTACTAAGTACAAACTAAAAAGTTATAGGCAACAAACTTATTAAATGTACTCGAAAATGTAAAAATTCATACATTTTCATTGTTACATGTTTTTGGTCGTTAAACTGTGATGTGCGAGTGTGAACAGTGTGAACTCAAAGTTGTCATTCGCAACTACGGAACCCCACATTGCGCGTGGCTCGACACGCACTTGGCCGGTTTTTTTTTCTTCTATTTTGCCTCCAATAACATATTTTATAAAATAGTTGTGTCACAATAAGTGTTCTTTCAAATAAACACTTAAATTTTCAATATTAGTTTAATTAATAAATATCATAGAAACTTGCAAACCATTAAACACAGTTTAACAGTCCATCAAAGCAGCCATAGGACTCTTTGTCTACGCAATCTCTCCAGAACAACGCTCTCAATTAAAGATAGTATCGGTGCACTATTACTATGCAATCTACTGACAAATCAACAATGTACGCACAAATAGATTTTATATCTCAATAGTTTTCTGTGGTCCAACTTATAGGAATACAGCGATTGTAGTAATCCACTTTTTCTTGCGTAAGCGATTTTTAGTAGTCATACAATTTATGCTTATAGCTTCTTTCTCACCTTACCCCACTTTATGTGAAATCGGAACCCTTTATTTTTCTCTATCTTGAGCCATCACTTTCTTTTCTGCATATCCTCATTTATACACTCTATCCATCTTTTCTTTGGCCTACCTCTATTCTGGTTTCCTGTAACTTTTATATCCAGTACATATGAATATGTGAATATTATTAATGCTTTTAGTTAGACTGAGTCTAATGACATCAACAGTATTTTTTTCTAGTTATTTATGTGTGTTTTTTAGGCGAAAGCTAGAAAATTCAAAGTATTATTGCTTTATCTGAAAAATCTTCTAAGATTATTCAAATTTATAAACTCTTTTTCTTATGGATTCTCAACGGTATGTGCATGTGTTAGGATTTGAATAACAATCTCTGAAATAAAATCTGAAACCTAGCACATATACTCAATATTTTTTCCAAAACCCAGGCTGGGTCCGCAAACTTCACTCGTTCAGTTTTCGATCCTTTATCGACCTAGTTATATATAACTATATAAAAGTATATCGTGGGTTCTTTTAAGGTAGTCTCATCTCCACTGCTCCAAGAGATATGTATAGGTTCGTACCCCGCTACAACTTATGCTATATAATACTTATTCCCATAGGTGCATTATATACCCGATCACTAACATCGGAAACTAATGCAAATAAGGGGGAAGGTACAAACCGAGTTTGCGACAAGTAAGGCAACTGTGCGACCGTGCCAACCACGCTTCAACTTATACCTTAAAACGCGTTCTCCCATACCTTATATCTCCTCGTTTAGTGGCAATAAATATTTATTGGCCAGACAGAGGGATTAAGACGAAACTCAACAAATATCGAGAGTGAAAGTACCCCAAATACAGTCGCTTTGTAAGCAATTGATTTGGAGCTAAGTAGCTTGGGAACGTATTTTCGTAAAAACTCTGAAGAATTTATTTTGGGATGATTGCTTTAGATGTGTTTTCTCAAAGGGCGAAGCACACAGGATACTTTGAGACGAATAGTTGCCACTATTCGATGTTTATTATATTATTCGAGTGCTGTCTTATTTAATAATTATATTGTTTTTTTGGCAGCTTGAAAAAAAATCTGATACTGTGTTGGCCACTTACGCATACGAAAAACAAACAAACAACAATTGTTTTTTCTTCGTTATACAGTAGATTTTACTCGTCTTTGTGAAACAAAAACATGCTGGGCAGTTTTGCATGACTGCTAGTGCCCTACAAAAGGGAGTGTATTGTTTTTTTGAGTTTATGTATGTCAAGAAATATGTAAGTACTTATGTATGTAAGTTTTTATTGCGCCATAACTTTTACCCAAGGATCGACTAGAAAGAGGGTTTTTCGCACGTATGTTTGTATCTATTATATGTAAGTATTTTTGTTCCATGGTTGACTCGCGAAGCATAAACAGCTTGACCGATTTTAAAGTGTGAGGTATCACTAGTTTTGTATCCTTTTCCAGTATTATAAGCTATTATAACGTCATCAAAAAATCAATATCACCATGTCTATATTCGATGCGGCTAGCAACCCATCACTATTTTGATTTCGTTCTCAACTGCAAGCCCACCAACGTCCTAAACGTGGCCTCAAGGTTTTATAGACCTGGGCCCTGTCTACCCGCAGGGGAAAAAGCCGTGATAGTATGTATGAAAAATCAATATGGCGTATGGAAACTATCAAAAACAACAGTCGGGTTATTCTTTTTTAAATAATGTTACTTGTTCTATTGTCATTATCATTTGCCTTACCTTATTCCATTATCTGTGGTCAGCGCAATAAGTCTTTTCCCTCCACAATTTTTTATTCATTATCATTTCATCGCATCCACCTCCGCATTCGCCGTGTGGTTCCCGGCAGAGTAGAATAGGACCACTCCAAGTCATCCCGTGGATGTCGTAAAAGGCGACTAAGGCAACACAAGCTAAACAAAGCTTATTAACATCAAAAAGACCTTTCCAACCCGTCTGGCCAGCGAGGAGAGTGTAGGCCAAATCTTCTGACTACTCAGGCTAGTATATGGCTCCGGTAGTACAGAGAGGGTCGTGCTCCAGCAGTGGAGACTGGAAGGACCTGATTATGATGATGATGATCCACCTCTACCTCTCTCATATCCCTATTAATACAATCCATCCATCTCTGTTTTGGCCTATCTCTTCCCGACCCATTAACCCTCATAGTTAGAACTTTTTTAGTCAGGTGTTCTTCGTCTCTTCTCAATACATGACCAAACCATGCCAGTCTATTACTTCTCATAAATAATGTAACTTGTTCTATTGTATCCTTGGTCCAGTGGTTAAGGCGTTTGCCTTGTTGACCCGGGGGTCATGGGTTCGATTCCCACGGATACTTTTCATACTTACTTTGTTAAGTTGTTTCCAGTTTGGTTAGGACATTGCAGGCATGAATCACCTGATTGTCTGATAAGAAAGATGATTTCGTGCTTCGGAAGGCACGTTAAGCCATTGGTCCCGGCTGCCATCTGGTAGTCGTTAAAGGAACCACGTCAGAGGACGAGAGGCGGTTCCAAAGAACTCAGACACCAGGGTGTGCATGGTCTACTGACCGTGTCACCTACACGAAATGATGATGATCTTTAGTTATTATTACGTGAATATATACGAATAATAACTGCTCAGCGATACAAAAAGTAGCCGGTGTGCTATAACCCTTAAACATTTAATTTGCTTCTAAATAATGTGGTATAATAGTTGAGCTTCTATCGCAAAAACAATTTGTTTCAGATTGATTGTGAATGATGTTTTGCGAAAAATTACATATAAAATATTTAAACTATAATTCATCTATTATAATAATATAATATTGATTTGAGAATAATTGACAATTCTTCTAAAATGGATAAAAAATACTACAGTGAATCGGAAATAGAAAAAATGCTGACTGAAAACTGAAAAGATTAATACTCTAACTTAGTAAGTAAGCAAAAGTTGAAAATTTTTATATTTTTGGAAGAAATTTTATTACTTTAAAAAGGTTAACATTATTTATGATTGCTGTGATTAGTTAACTCAAGAGACTGACTTTTGTTTTGTTTTTAAATATAGGCAGATTTTTATAGAAAGAATAAGATGTTTAGAAGATTATGTTGAGAAGAGTATGTCAAAATTTTGTTTTTGTTAGAAATTATAGAAACGAAAAGTTTTAGTTTTTAAGCAAATATTAACCAGCTAGATTGCTAAAATGATTATGTTTTGTTGTTGTTGTTGTTGATTATGTTGATAAATACAAAGTATAATTGTTGGTTTATTAGTATAGTTTTGCTTGATTTATATAAGTTCATTCATAAGAGCGCTGTACCGCCACAATTTTTAAGTTTTGGTTAAATAAAAATTTTACGTCTCTAGGTAAATACCTACCTAATATAAAAACTAACAATGTAACCGTTTTTAATATATTTTTTAAAACCTATGACCTAGATTCTTCAACTCACTGAGGCATGCCAATTGTTTGGTTGATCTGTGCCAATATATGGTCAAATATATAAAATTGAAGAAAACTGAATTGTTTTATTTTTACCAGTAATGATATATCTGTTTTCGACCAAAATAACGTAAAAAAATATTCCTACTGTTACTTTTTACTATTCTTCTCTCTTTAAAAGGTGTATAGTTTCCAAAGACAATATTTATTTGACAGATGTCGCTTAAAGTGCCAATAATTGGACGTTTTACTAGTTATAGTAATAATAGTCATGTGAAAAGGTATATAATAAGTTAATTTATGCGGGCAAATTATGCAGATTAGCCCTTTTTGGACTTAAATTGAAGCCCCACAGTAAGTTGAAAACTTGCGTAATGGGATACTAACTCAACGATACTAAATTTTATAATAGATACATGTAGATCATTATCCAAGACCCAGGTCAATCTGAATAAGTTTGTTTTCTGTGATGACCTAACCGGGTATCGACATGCGACCACTGGTGTCCCAGACTGGCGTGTTAACCACTGTGCCAAGGAGCCGTCAAATCGAACGACCCCTTCTTTGGCAGTAAAAAATATACATAAATACATACTGTGTTTGAGAGAAAAGTAAAAACATAGAATATACCAATTGCTTTTCTTCCCGCGCAGACCATAAAAGCCAGTCAAGGGATTGACTGGCTTTTACGGATTGGGCTAAGAAATCACGTCAAGGCTCGTTTCGTATTTAAACCCACATTCGTATTTTAAAGACCCTTATTACTTAACAGTTACATAAAGTACTAAAGATCACGTCAATAGGGAATGCGGCTAGCAACCCATCACCAATAAAATGGAAAAAAGTGTAATCCGAACGGCATACCTGTAAACATTTTTCGGTTTATGTGTATTTTTTCAAAAAGTGCAGCTGTACACATTTGATAAAAATTTAATAGGACCATCTGTATTACCTATCGAACAAAAAAGAATTTCTTAAATCGGTCCAGGCGTCTTCGAGAAATCGGGGAACATACATATAAAAAAGATTCCGATGAATTGATAACCTCCTCCTTTTTTGAAGTCGGTTAAAAACAAAGTCATAAAACCCAAAGGACACATTTAGCGTATCAGTGGTGGTGATAAGGTGGTAAGCAGAATCAATATAGTGTTGGGTTGCTAGCCGCATCGCCTATTGCCGATCTAAAAATATAAAATCTTTTTATAATAGCGTCTGGCTGTATCAAATGTCTCTGATACAATATCTGAGACATTTTTATTGACAACGTTGGAGCCAATGTGTCGTGAAATTGTTTTGTGGAAATATACTTCACCCTGTAGGTTTATAATGGGAGTTTGTTTACCACTTACACAAACAAAACCAAACTTTTTACAATATTTATAGCGATTTCAAATATTTTGGCCATAAGTTAATGATAGATTCAGAATCCCTAATTTAATTTACATATGAAAATGGTATATACAAAAAAATGGACTGGGTGCCCTTTAGAATACCTTAGCACGAATAGATATTCGGATTAGAATCGATAGAATTCTCTTTTCTACTTATATATAAGCTACTTAGTAACTAAAAACTCTCTCTCTACTTAGGACTAAAATCTCTCTTACTCTGTACTACCTATTGTGAAGAGAAAAATAAAATTTATTATTATTATCCTCTTCATAATTATCAGGTCTTTTTAAGTCTCCACTGCATGAGCACGACTCTGTCTGTACTACCATAGCCATATATTAGCCAGAGCAGACAGAGGATGTGGCCTACAATCTTCACGATCTATTAGTTACATTAGATCTAATCCTCAGAAATAATAAATTTGTGCTAAGCTATTCTAAAGCTCATCTTTTGGCCTTCTTACAGAAATTTGACCGTTTGATCAAAATATTAGTATCGGAGATACAATTTTCTCATTTATACATTATTTTCTTATAGTTCTACATTATAACAGGAATTATGATTCCGCCTTTAAAATATTGCCATCATCTTCATCAACATCATCATTTCAGCCACATGAAGTTGGAGTTCAGATTTCGAAAATGATTAAAATCGACCTGCACAGTTTCCCTGCGACCTTGGTCAGGTCGTCCGACCACCTGGTCGGTGGTTATCCGACGCTGCGCTACCCGATACGTGGTCGCTTTTCAAAATGTTGCCACGGAGTTCAAAATCACCTGTATAAACAACTGTTCAACAATGTCTTTGATTCAACCATAAGAAGTTTAAATACGGTTCAAAGTGAAGAGTCATAAGCGCACGCATCTAGCAAAACATGTAGTGGCCAGCTGAACTAATACTCACTGCCATTTCACACTTGTACCTTGTACCGAGAACTGGATCGAACCGGTTCGGGAAATAACAATATCGGTTCGAACTGGTTTTGAAGCATCGCGGTACTGTTTTGAGTATGGATGACTTATTTTTTGTGATACATTTGTAGTAATGCATTGAGATATAACTATAAAGAAGACACCGCAAATCCTTACTTTGTCCCATTCAACTGTGGCCATCGCGCCACAACTCACTCAGTCGGTTGTTAGCTCTTTCGCTTGTGGTACCTACTTCCCACGATTAGTAAACAAAAACTTGGTAAAAATCACAAAAAACATTCCTTGGTGTGTATTAAGTTATTGCAGTAATAACTTATCGAACACTGCACAGTGCAAAGGAACAAATTTTCATTAGCAAATACATTATTTTTTACAAAAAAGTCAATATAATTACCTCTCGCCATTTTGCATTATGTTAACATGTTGCTATGGAAACCCGTGAGAGTAGCAAATATAGCGCTGAGGTATTGAGTTATGTATGATTGGACACTTTGTTATTGTTTTAGCGCTGCAGCGCTTAATTTCGAGGAATGGAACAATGCCAATATAATAAGGTAGCGCCTCTAGTACTATATCTCAATGTAGTAATGAGTTAGATTTATTCAGGTTTATATTTATTAAAAGCTAGCAAGCAGCCCTACCTGGTTGCACCCGGGCATGAATTATACCTATAAACCTTCCGCATGAATCACACTATCTAATGGTGAAAACCACATGAAAATCCGTACAGTAGTTTGAGAGTTTATGGTGAACAGACAGACAGATCCGGCAGAGGTTTTTTTTTTAAACATGTTGTGATAGTGAAGAACATACAACCGAATTGACAACCTTCTCCTTTATTGAAGTCGGTTAAAAATCACATCTTACGAATCAGAAAAGAGTTTTCATGTTTTTATTGTGCATAAAAACTTTTTGCTCGGATTCTGTGAAAACGGTTCAATTGCACATTAGTGCCATAGGGCTAAATGTAGATGTCGCTGCGTACGTTCATCCTTAACAAAAATTTAAATATCTTTATTTTTAGCCTTTGATGCAATTAATAAGTGCATAAAAATAGTGACTAAACATTAAACCTTTCGTAAAAAATGTATAAAACTCATTTATGTTCCCTTATCAAAAGATTTTTAAGTATTTTGCAAACATAACCTACAATAATATTTTTTGTGATAGTAACAATAAAATATATATGCCAATTTGTGGAAAACTAGTAGTATAAACAATTTAATAGTATATTTTACGAGATTTGGTCTGATTATGAAAAAAAATATTGATTAGTGTAAAAGTCCATACATTTGACAGTTGTATCTGGGCCTCGCTAAACAAAAGTTTTAAATGCCATAACTGTTTTCTTTCAAATGCTTTATTTCAAATAGAGGCAGCACTAAATCTCATAAAATTTATGTATTTAACTTAACATCGTATTGTAGCAATGTTCAAAACTTATATGTTCTGTCATGTAGCATTGTTTTTGAACGTTGGCAACGTGTGGGCGTTGTTTATTGTGAGTCGTCGACATGTCTACGACAACACCTCGACTGATTGTGATATCTTTCCTTATCTTAAATTAATGGCCCAAGTTATTAAAGAACGGCGAATTATAATGAGCGAATATCTAGAAAGTCACTGCAATGTTTCTAGGCGTCACGAATGGTGTGCTGGTCCGAGATATAAAAAAAATAACGTAAAAAATTTAAATGCCGCGTTATGTAGCATTGTTTTTGGACGTTGGCAACGTGTAGGCGTTGCTTATTGTAAGTCGTCGACATGTCTACGGCAACACCTCGACTCGTTGTGATATTTTCCCTTATCTTAAATTAATGGCCCAAGTTATAAAAAAAAAGCATTTTAGTAAACGTAGTGTAGTGTGTATTAATAGTGTCGTCTAATGTTAATGAACATCATCTATGCTGTAAATAAATTCATAAATATTTCGTCTGTTTTTCTCTCCAATTATTTACTAATTTACATGGTTTTTCCATAGCAAAAGAAAATAAAAACCTCAATGACTGAAAAAAATACTGTTAATATTACTGAAAAAGATAATGTTTGTATTCATAAATGTGTTCCGTTCTAAATTCTGATGGAGACGGAAAAGAAAAATGAAGAATATACCCTTTTTTCTTTCGCTTACATTGTAAACAGCCCTTGTTATGTGTGAGTGTTACTCCGACCTTGTCCACTCACTCTGACCAGCACTAGTAAATATTCTGGTATCTATGGACCAGCACAAAAAAACAAGTAAAGAGAAATTTATACGATTCAGTGGAGCCTATTTCACCAATTTTTAGTTTTCTTCGATATGAATAACATATTTAAGAGTGATTATTCTGAATAAAATACTAACAAATAATTGTGTAATAAACGAAAGTAATTAAGTTTAAGATTTCAATATAAAGAGTGACATCAACATAATGTCTGCAAGAATACTAAAACTTTAAGTTGTAATCTCAGTTCTTAATTAAATTTCAACAACAACCAACAGCATATTTATTTAGAAAACATAAGTTTGGTGTGATTTCTCTAAACGTTTATTTATTTAACTAACGTGCAAATGTTTCCCTCCCACAAGCAGGATCAAGGTATAAAAACATCAATAAGTGATTAACTTTAAGATTTCAATATAAAGAGTGCCATAAACATAATGTCTGCAAGTACAATAAATTTTTTAGTTTCAATCTCAGTTCATAATTGAATTTTAACAACAACCAACTACATATTTATTTAGAAAACACAAGTTTGGTGTGATTTCTCAAAATATTTATTTATTTAATTAACATTGTGTAAATGTTTCCCTCGCACAAGCAGGATCAGGCTATGTAAATAAAAACATCACAGTACGTCGTCGTCGCGTCTCCCAGTTTTATCATAGTTTGTGGTGCAAGTTATAAGAGAGCGGAGGGACAGTTTATATTTATGATATACTAGCTGTTACCCGCGGCTTCGCCCACGTAATATATAGCCTATGTCTTTCTCGGTACCCTAACCTATGTGTATGCAAAATTTAATGATGATCGGTTCAGTAGATGCGGCGTGAAAGCGTAACAAACAAACAAACTCACTTTCGCATTTATAATATTAGTTGGGATTTTACGTAAAGTTAATGGATTGTAGCTTTCGAAAATTGATATTCTTATTATTCCTTCCTTATTCTTACATCCTTATCCTAATATACAACTAGCTTTTACCCGCGGCTCTGCTCACTTTGAAAAGCAGCATATGTCCATCTCCGTACTCCACACAACGTGTATGCAAAATTTCATGATGATCGGTTCTGTAGATAGGGCGTAAAATAATAACAAACCAGCATATAAATAAATAAACTCACTTTCACTTCTAATAATATTAGTTGCGATTGGGATGGAAATGGACAGGCGCCCGGCCTTCCATGCTAGTACTTTCTTATGCCAAATTAATGTATTTGTGTGTGACTCCAAAACATAATTTTTCTTACTTTAAAATGGTGCAAAAACGTTGTCTGGTTTACGGAGACGGACGCCGGGATAAATAGTATGTAATAATACATAGCCGTGTGGTTCCCGGCAGAGTAGAATAGGACCACTCCAAGTTTCTCCATAGATGTCGTAGAAGTCAACTAAGGAAACGAAAGCTAAACAAAGCTATAAACATCAAAGAGACCTCTCCAACCCGTCTGGCCAGCGTGGAGAGTGTAGGCTAAATCTTCTGACTGCTCCGGCTAATACATGGCTCTGGTAGTACAGAGAGGGTCGAGCTCCTACAGGTGGAGACTAAAAAAGATATGTTGATGATGATGATGATGAATGATACATAGGGAACTTTACATTCTACGTTTTTATTTTGTCCTAAACCAGCATGGAAGTATTATTATTATATAAGAAAAACAAGGTATAGGTAATTGAAATTTATCAGTAGCAAATCAGAAATTGAATTAATGATATCTTTTTCAACTTGGACCATACAATAATGACACACTATCGTACACTGAACCGACACGAAGGACGTAGTAAAGTTTGTTTTTAGACAGTTGTGTGGACGGACCTTTATCATAGCTTGGGTAATTCACCTAAACTAGTAAACTTTTACTTTCGTATATAAACGTAGGTTTAACATATTCACAAACATAAGTCGTACTTTTTAGGGTTCCGTAGTAAACTTAACCCTTATAGTTTCGCCATGTCTGTCTTCTCGTCCGCGGTTTTACTCAAAGACTATAAGTACTAGAAAGCTGTAATTTGGTATGGGTATGTATATTAATCATGGCAAAAAAGTGGTAGAAAAAAAACTTGAAAAATTTTTTTTTTGGCTTCCCACACAAGTAAAGTGAGCAAGTATTTTTTTTCTCTTTTAGGGATCCGTTTCCGAAATATTTGGTTGTAAAGTGAAAATTTTTGTTACAGGTAAGTGTCCCCCCCCCCTCTATCTGCTAAACGGTTATATATGGATACGTGAAAAAAAATTACAGCAGTAGTATATATACTGAAGTTCAAAGGAAAACTATCAGAGCTGAGTACTAAGTGCAAACTAAAAAGTTATAGGCAACCAACTTATAAAATGTACTCGAAAATGTAAAATTTCATACAATTTTCATTGTTAGATGTTTTTGGTCGTTAAACTGTGAGGTGCGAGTCTGAACATTGTGAACTCAAAGTTGTCATTCGCAACTACGGTACCCTACACTGCGCGTGGCCCGACACGCACTTGGCCGGTTTTTAGGGTTCCGTAGTAAACAAGGAACCCTTATAGTTTCGCCATGTCTGTCTGTCTGTCTGTCTGTCCGTCTGTCCGTCCGCGGTTTTACGCAGAGACTATAAGTACTAGAAAGCTGTAATTTGGTATGGGTATGTATATTAATCATGGCAAAAAAGTGGTAGAATAAAAACTTGAAAGAAAAATTTTTTTTAGGGTAGCTCCCATGCAAGTAAAGTGGGGGAGTAATTTTTTTTCTCTATTTACCCACCGTGTGGGGTGTTGTTTAATAGGTCTTTTAAAAATATTGTGAGGTTGAGAACACCATTTTTCGATTTAGGGATCCGTTTTCGAAATATTTGGTTTAAAAGTGCAAATTTTTGTTAGAGGTAAGTGTCCCCCCCTCTATCTGCTAAACGGTTATATATAGATACGTGAAAAAAATTACAGCAGTAGTATATATACTGAAGTTTAAAGGAAAACTATCAGAGCTTAGTAGTAAGTACAAACTAAAAAGTTATAGGCAACCAACTTATAAACTGTAAAATTTCATACTATTTTCATTGTTAGATGTTTTTGGTCGCTAAACTGTAAGGTGCGAGTGTGAATAGTGTGAACTCAAAGTTGTCATTCGCAACTACGGAACCCTACACTGCGCGTGGCCCGACACGCACTTGGCCGGGTTTTTTTTATATATATAGTGTAGTTTTGAAAAGGTTTGCTGTTCTGAGACGTTGTTTGAAAAGCATACGTGACAAATACACTATCACCTCCTGCTTAAGTATACCCAGGGAGTGTTAGCGTCGGGAAAACAGGTCCATAATAATAATTCAGACGAAAAAATAATAATTACTACCAAACTAGTGAACTGATTTTGATTACGACATTGAGTCTAACTGTTTGTACTTTTCGTGTGCAAAAAAGTTAAATGAAACAAAATTTGATGTTAAATAAACCCTTTCAAAACTTATACACATTGTCATAAAATACGGTGACATCCCAATCCTAACTAATATTATAAATGCGAAAGTGAGTTTGTTTGTTTATTTGTTTGTTTGTTACGCTTTCACGCCGCAACTACTGAACCGATCATCATGAAATTTTGCATACACATAGGTTAGGGTACCGAGAAGGACATAGGCTATGCATTACGCGGGCGAAGCCGCAGGTAACAGCTAGTATGATATAATTCTGATTTAAACAAGGAATAACACTTCCACGCTGGTCTAGGAGAAAAGAAAAAAACGTAGAATGTACCAGCTGCTTCTCATCCCGCGCAGATCGTAAAAGCCGATCGAGGGAATGGGCGTAAAGAATCGTGTCAATTGGCGATGCGGCTAGCAACCCTATCTCTATTTTGTTTCCGTTCTCCAGCTTAGAGCCTACCAAGATGCTAAATGTGGCCTTAAGGTTTTTTTTATTATTACCCTGGGTTCTGTATACCCCGCAAGGGGGAAAGACGTAATAGTATGTATGTAAACTAAAAATAGTATCAATTTTCAACCTGTCCCATATGTTCTGAAGATGTACCAACTTTAAAAATAGTAAAATATTTATATTGTTTATTTTTTTTTTTGTTAATTCATAATCAACATACAACCTACTACATATACAAATAAATCTAAAAACACAGCAGTATTTTATTTTTCCTACATAAAAAAGAGATGAAGCGAGAGGCGACATAAAGCCAAAATGAACGCTCAAACTTCAGTGAGCTAATTCTGCCAAACGGCAAATTAACATGGACCCTCTAAAGGATAAGGTTGGTATTTAAATGTCGTAAAATTTTTACGAGTACATTGTTTTATTTAATGACTTTTTTGTCGATACATATAAATACGAGAGGATGTAGTTAAAATGGAGTAAACAGGCACAGAATAAAAAAAGTATAGAGAATATGCTTATGTATATTTTGGACGGACTTAGAAGTTAGATTGTTCAAACACATGAAATTTTCTGCATTGCGTAAATGCATGCAATATGTATTTGTTCTGAATAGGCTGTATGAATAATGGGAAATGGTATCGAAAACGTAGTTTAATATAAAATATACAGTGAAATGGGCTTTCTCTCAGACGTTTTCTTTATTAACTTAAATCAAAATTTTAAAATATATACAAAAATCAATAAAAAAATATTTATAACAAACTAAAGAGTTTGCAAAACAGTATTGTTTAAATGCATGGAAATGTTTCAATATCTAGGCATGCAGTTTGCTCAAATGCATAGTTTATTTACTTCTTACATTGGATTTACAAATTATTTCAATAAGTCGTGGATTTTATGTCATAAACTTAGACACTTTAACCTGTATTTGACTTATAAAACGATTGTCCGTATATGAATATAATTTTTAAAATTCTGAATTAATATTAGACCTATAATTAACCCGGGGTTCGTCGCTAGGCAAATGCGAACACAAACGGTCGCTACCGGGTAAAAAATACCACATTTTTCAAAGCTCCCTATTTAAACACTTTGATATTTATATAATTGTTTTTAAATTTATTATATTTAGTAATACTATAAACTATAAATAAAACGTGTTATTTTATGTATAGGATGTTTTCATTTATATTTAGGGCAAATACATTAAAGACGAATAAAAATTTTGTTTTTTTTCATTAAAATCTGAATATTTTACATTATTTATTTTTTTCTTTGGAAACATGTAAGAAAATTATCAGGTTATATATAAGGGTTCTATATTCTAACAAATTAACAAAAAAACGAGTACTTTTATACGAAATTTTTTTTTGATAAATTGAGTTGAAAAATCTCAAAGCATCAACTCTCAAAAAAAAAAATATTCATGAGTAACAAAGTAATAAAATACCCAACAATGACATATTATAATGGTACTTTACATATCTAAATAGTTTTACCCCATTTGCATAAGATATTAAATTTTTCTCGTTTAAAACTGTTAATATCACAAGCAAAATACCAAAACACTCTTCCTGCTTAGTATGGTAACTGTACTCCTGATCCTTAGTTTCTGACATGATTTTAGCATCATTATCATTTCAAGCAATATTTTATTTATAATAATACTATAAATAATAGGAAATTCTATAATAACGTAATTATAAAATATATATAAAAGTAAAGTTTATCAAACATAGTAGGAACATAAACGCTCGCTACCGGGTATTTTTCACCCATTCTTAATTAAGACCTTTGTTGTGACCAAGTTTGTGGACCGAATTGACAGCCAGGGGGGAATATTGTCGCTTGGTCTTTAGCAAAAAGGCGCCAAAAGTGGCAAGTTGTTTAATTATGTAGAAAAAAAGTAAAGCTAGTTTTTATTACCTATGTGGTATTTTTTACCCGGTAGCGACGAACCCCGGGTTAATAGTCATAGTAAAAAAAATATAATCAGTTACCATTTCTTTAAAAAATCGACATTGACGCAAGCTATGCTTCAAGTCAGTTATGTTCAAATTTAATTATGTTTTTATACAAAACAGTTTTGAGAACACTTTATCAGACTTAATCTCTCTGATCGCGGCATTTTGTGAGCCAACTGAAAAACAGTAGTAATTTTTATAGCTTTTTTATTGTTATCTTTGAAGGTGATACAAGTTCACTATCATACGTGCTACTACAAATACAAAATGGATGTTAGGATTTTAAGTATTCCAGACATGTATAAATAATGAGCTGTTACCCGCGGCTTCGCCCGCGTGATATATTATATTCGACGAGCTCCGTGGCGCAGCGGTCAACACCTGCCTGTGACACGTCAAGATGAAAGGTCAGGTCAAGATGAAAAATGATCTTTTTCAGATTGACCTGGGTCTTGGATGTTTATCTATATATGTATTTGTTATAAAATATAGTATCGTTGAGTTAGTATCCCATAAGACAAGTCTTACATAAGAACTTACTTTGGGGCTAGCTCAATCTGTGTGATTTGTCCGTATATATTTATATTTTATTTTATATATAGCTTATGTCCTTCTCAGTACCCTAACCTATGTGTATGCCAAATTTTATTATGATCAGTTCAGTAGATAGAGCGTAAAAGCGAAACAAACAAACTCACTTTCGCATTTATAATATTAGTTGGGATAGTTGGGATTAATTATCGCGATAGAACTGTAAGTACCAAAAGTAAATTTATTACATTTTTTAAATATCACCAACACATTAGAAAACATTTTTAACAACAGTTGTTATATTACGCCCGCGTGATATATAGCCTATGTCCTTTTCAGTACCCTAACCTATGTGTATGCAAAATTTCATGATGATCGGTTCAGTAGATGCGGCGTGAAAGCGTTACAAACAAACAAACAAACAAACTCACTTTCGCATTTATAATATTAGTTTGGATTGATTGGGAGGGAGTACAAAATAGATTATACTATTATAGAAATGAATACACTTTTTTCTGATTAATTTGCATAACATTAAAACCATATTAAATTTATATTTAACATCGTACTTAAATTTATACAAATTATTTGAAATTTAATTCAATAGAATAGGCATAATTCAAAAGTTAAAATGCTATAAAAGGTATTGAAGTGTTTAAGTTCCTACAAAAATTTTATTATCCGTCCCCTTCAGTCGAACAACCTATTTTATTTGCCATAAAACTTTACCAAAGATAGTAATTAATTTAACTAAACAAACGCGATAATGTCCCGATGAAAGGATATTGAGAACGTGGCCTATTTTTTTGTTTTCTGGATTTGGATTTGCCTTAAAATATTAATTCACATTGGTAGTTTTAGTTCCATTTTGATAAATCAAAATGAATGAAAGAAGTTAAACTTAATAAATAAATGCTGTGTATCTACTTCAGTGCCTTTAATATAGAAACTTAACCATGTGGTTCCCGGCAGAGTAGAATAGGACCACTCCAATTCCTCCCGTGGATGTCGTGCAAGGCGAAATAGGAAAGACAAGCTAAACAAAGCTTACATACATCATAGAGACCTCTACAATCCGTCTGGCCACCGTGGAGAGTGTAGGCTGAATCCTCTGACTGCTCTGTCTCTGGTAGAACAGAGAGGGTCGTGCTCTTGCAGTGGAGACTAAAAAAGACCTGATGATGATGATAATGATGTACGCAAAATATTTATACGATCAATGTTAAGATGATTAAATATAGAAGTAAACACAAACAAATACGGCAGAATGCAGACAAAACTATAAGCTTGCCTTAAGTCTTGAGAATCGTGATAAGAAAACACAATTATTCGGAGCTAGCTATGCCTGTTTACTGTGAACCTGCGGCTTCGCCCGCGCGATATAAAGCCTATGTCCTTCTCAGTACCCTAACCTACGTGTATTCAAAATTTCATGATGATCAGTTCACTAGATACGGCGTGAAAGTGTAACAAACAAACAAATTCACTTTCGCATTTTATAATATTAGTTGGGATTGGTCACATAAAAAACTAGGACAATAATTTACGGGACAAGTTATAAACAGGTTCCACCGGAATCGATCCCGGATGCAATAAAAAAGATGCAATGAAACTGCACTAAAGGGGTAATTTATTAAGGAAAATATTTTAATTACTAATTAAATGGTCCACTCGAATTTTAGTACTTTTTAATTGACCGCGTTTGAACTTAAAAATGTAAATAAAGAATTTTAGAGAATTACTGCTTCTGGCCCAATGGTGTTGAAGTTTTACCCGACTTATCTAAAAAGAAGGGTATGATTTCCCTCATTTTCTCTACATTACCCAACAGAATGAGAAAATAATTTATCTCATTCTGTTGTTTTTCTCTGTAACATACGTAAATTCTAGTAAAAAATATCGGTAAGAGGTATGAATCCATAAAATAAAATATGCCTCACTATCTTTATGCGAATTATTTTAATGCTAAAGTAGACGTTATGCACTTTATTCTTAATGCATTCAAAGAGACCCCAAATCTGTATTTGTTCTACATAAAGCTACTGGATACGCAGTTTTGAATTTGGCGATGTATAGTCTTAATATTTGAGATATAAATTGACTGTGTGAGCCATTCAAACAGACAGACAGACAAGAAGAATCTATAAGGGTTTAATTATTACCATTCGGCTACGGAACTCTAATATTGTAAGGAAAACCAGCGCAGTAGTCTCTAAATCGTCGCTCTTGCGTGACCAGAGTTCAGTTCCCAGGGGACGCATGGACTGAGCAATAAATCTAGAGCAAGTACTCGTATACACTGGTTTAATGGGATAATCGCTATATCGCTTTAACCCGGCTTGAACTATTTCCAGCAACTACCAACCTATACTTATAATATAAACAGAAAAGATGTTTGTATTATATTCATTCCAAAATTTTTAAATGCCCAACTGTTCGTGTAACTGTTTGCCTGACTGTCTGTTTGACTGTCTATCTGACTGATTGTCTGTCCAACTGTCTGCCTCCTGTCAGTCCGACTGCCTGTCTGATTGTCTGTTTGACTGTCTGACTGTCTGTTTGACTGTCCATCTGACTGCCTGTCCGACTGCATGTCTGACTGTCTGTATGTTTGTCTCCAAAACCCGTCAACCCTAACCAGTGTGTTTGTAGCTCAATCAAACTCAATCACGGTAATTTTCATTGACTGATTTTTGTTGATGTTCTCACTAACTGCTTCCGGAGAAAGAAAATATTTCACCTGCGCAATATCAAATTTTTCACTGGTTAGTAAAATTTATCAATCACCGTGTTTTTTCCGCGTTTGACGAGCTCCGTGGCGCAGCGGTCAACACGCCTGTCTGCGACACGGATGGTCCCGGGTTCGATCCCCGGTCAGGTCAAGATGGAAAACGATCTTTTTCAGATTGACCTGGGTCTTGGATGTTTATCTATATAAGTAACTATTATAAAATATAGTATCGTTGAGTTAGTATCCCATAACACAAGTCTCGAACTTACTTTGGGGCTAGCTCAATCTGTGTGATTTGTCCGTATATATTTATTTATTTTATTTATTTTCATACAATGTCACAGAAAAAAGGTCAGCTCTTATACGTCTGAATGGTAGTTATGCTACTTACATATCTGTACTTTATTTTTATTACAAAACCAATAATATTTGACAAACGTACAGACAGCTTATTGACGAAAAAAAAAACAGTAATCAAAATTAAAACGACAAATACCATAAACATATACCACAACACAAGAGCAAGTGACTAAAAATAATACAGAAAGAAAGAAAAAAATATTAAAAGTTTAGAAAAACTCAAGAAAAACTGATTAACGGTAAACTTTTCTAAACAGTGTTTAACAGCATAAAAATAAACACTCCGGAATATTCATCAGATGTCTCTTCGAATAATGATATTTCTCATAAACATCTCAATATTTCTTAAAAAATAACAGCCAGCAAAAATCTCCAGCCGCGCATAGTTGTCGTCGAAATACAAAATAGTCCAAGAAATGTACGGTCTTTATTTTGCATCAATTCAGTACCCATTTTTTTATCCGCCTGCCTGATACGGTAATCTTTTGATTCATTAATGAAGAAAAGACTGAAGTTTATGTTTTCTGCATCTCAAATGTAAATGGCTTAATAGCCTTTAGCTTGGCAGGTGTAAATTATTCATAACTTGCTGTTACCCGCAGCTTTACCCGCGTGATAAATAGCCTATATCCTTGTCAGTACCCTAACCTATGTGTATGCAAAATTTCATCATGATCAGTTCAGTAGATGGGGCGTGAAAGCATAACAAACAAACAAAAAAACTCACTTTCGTATTTATAATATTAGTTAAGAAGTCAAAAAAAAGATAAGGATTAAGAAAGTGACATAATATGGAAAAATTTTAACGCCGGATTTGGAGACATAGATTTTTTTTATCAAATTAAATAATTGTTCCACATGTTTTATAGTGTTAAAAATTGACACCAACATTCCTTAAAAGGGGTGACTCAGCCCGTCAAAACTTTTGAGTTTGGATAAATAATAGGAACCTGTAAAAATTATTATATTTTTAAACATATAGGTATACTTGGCTGGTCCAGATTTTGTTATGAAAATGACGGATTTTTTTTTAAAAGACATAAAAAGATCATTTTTTCTTCGTCTAACAAAAAAAAACTTAAAAAAGGTAGTAAATTAGTGCAAATTTCTCCACTTTAGAACGCGTAACCCCTGGACTAAAACGAGAAAAAACGCGCAGAGCCATAATTGAAAATGCCTTAAATAGCTGGAGAGGCATTTTTCAGCTTCAACTTTCAAACAATTTGTGATCTTTACGTCAAAGGATTTGTATATAAGATGAGTTGAAACTCATCTTATGGGCACAGATACAGAACTTTGTTTATGTTTATTTACCTAAATCATACAATACATAGTACATGAATACTATTTGGAAAACTCGTCCATACACTCTGGTGACTTAGCTCGTCAATATTTACAACTTTTTTTTTTTATAGTACTTACACTGGTAATCCGGAAAAAAATCAACATTTTTATATGAATTGCTCGACCGGCTGAAAAGTTATGTATGAGACTATCAATTTTCAGCTCAATGGTTCAAGGGATAGTGCTTCAAAATCGAGTTTTAAGATCACTAACAAACAAACAGGGTAACTTAAATAAAGGCTTGTTGAAAGCTTTACCCCTCCTATTGATTTGAGAATAATAACAAATTAAAATTACACGATTTCAAGCCTTCAACACAAAGACGGATTAAAAAAAATAATAATGTAAGTACATTAAAATATTTCCCGTATTTTAGTTACTCACTTTTCTTTTGAAACTATGTCATTGATTCAAAAGAAAAGTGTGTAAGTAAAAATGCAAAGTTTGAAATAACAAAGATGCTGCGATGGCAGCTCTAGTTGAATTTTAATAAAGTCGCTCCAAAGTTAAAGTTCAGAACTCCTCACAAGTTACACCGTTTTATAAAAAGTATGTTTTAACTTGAAGGCAAAGACATTATCAAAGGGCATCGACGGTTCGATTTTATCTAAGAATAGTTGCAGAAAAAACTTTTTGAAATAAACTAAAATATTTTAAATTAAACTGCCGAAACTTGACGAGCTCCGTGGCGCAGCGGTCAACGTCCCGGGTTCGATCCCCGGCCAGGTCAAGATGGAAAATGATCTTTTTCAGATTGACCTGGGCCTTGAATATTTATGTATATATAAGTATCTATCATAAAATAAAGTATCGTTGAGTTAGTATCCCATAACACAAGTCTCTAACTTACTTTGGGGCTAGCTCAATCTGTGTGATTTGTCCGTATATATTTATTTATTTTACTTCAACAGCAAAACATCAACCATCCCCTGTTTTCTTACCCTTAGGGAAGGATTTTGGTATCAAAAATTACTTGGAACTAACTACGGGGTATACTCTTTCCAATAAAAAAAAATGATTAAAATCGATCTACTCTGTAAAAAGTTTTGTTGTTATACCTAAAAAATATACGCAACGACTCCTTTATTTTTTTATCGGTTAAATAGGCCGCCTACGCTCTTGTCAAACCCTTGGTGTTACAGTTGACCATAGGCGGCGGTGATCACTTACCATCTGACGTGGCGATGACCCACTTGCTCGTTTGCCTTCCTATTTTAGAAATAATAGAAAGTGCGTGTCAGTACACCAGGAGTGTAGGGTTCCGTATTTAAACGTCACTTTAAAAGTTAGTCGACTATTAACTCTTTGATTTCTGAACTCTACGTAGCTATGACAGTTTTTCTTTTAACTTTGTTATAAACCCTTATAGGGGTGATCATCCCATCGATATGAACAATATTTTCAATGGAATCAATGCTTGGTTTATAGCTTTAGTCCCATAGGATAAGTTGTTCATATTGACGGTCTGAGCCACCCCTTTAAGGGAATTTCGAGGGTCAATTTACATGCTGTATGTATTCTAAGAACAGAACGAAAACTCATAGTCCCAAAGAAAAAGAAGTTACATATATACATATATATTTTCACGTCTTTATCCCGTGCGGGGTAGACAGAGCCCAAGGTCATTACACCACAAGGCCACGTTTAGCGTGTTAGCAGGCTTTAAGGTGCAAAGCCGAATCAAAATTGTGAGGGATTGCTAGCCGCTTCTATCATCATCATCATCTCAGCCACAAGAAGTCCACTGCTGGACATAGGCCTCCCCTAAGGATTTCCAATATGACCGGTTAGAAGCGGCCTGCATCCAGCGCCTTCCTGCGCTATGTATTATATATACGGACAAATATATACGGACAAATCACACAGATTGAGCTAGCCCCAAAGTAAGTTCTAATGAAAGACTTGTGTTATGGGATACTAACTCAACGATACTATATTTTATAACAAATACATATATAGATAAACATCCAAGACCCAGGTCAATCTGAAAAAGTTCATTTTCCATCTTGACCTGACCGGGGATCGAACCCGGGACCATCCGTGTCGCAGGCAGGCGTGATGACCGCTGCGCCTCGGAGCTCATCAATATATAGCCGCTTCTATGTTTTTCCTTTTCTTCGAAACAAGCATGGAAGTAGTTAGGGATTGAAAGGCTGAGAGTTCGAAAGAATCGCAGCCGATTGGCAGGCTGTCATCTCAAGAACACAGTGCAATTGTTTCTCTCGTTCCTCACGCCAAGTTAGTCTTGTGAAGAGAGAAATTTCCCATTTTCACATGTAAAACAAAATTTTCCCGCATTTTCTTTCAGATTCGCACTGAGACGCTGGCGGTGACGGGATTTCGTTGGGGTGACTGTTATTTTGAAATGTTAGGGATTTTATTACTACCCCACTTCTGAATGTTTTCCTATTTAAATTCTCAGATATGCTCAATCAATCAAACAGTCATTAATTTTTCAAAAATATGTACAAGTGTAACGATGTCACCCCAGAGAAACATATATCAACAGCTGGACCAAAGCGCATATATCCAGAATGGTATACAAAGGAGATTATAGCAGATATACAACTAAAACATAAGCTCCATAAGCGCTACAAAAAATGTAAATCGAGAAGCACTTACGATGAATTCTCGCAATATAGAGCAAAGGTTAAGAAAGAGATAGAACAGGCTCACGATTGCCATAGGGACTCGGT
This sequence comes from Rhodophaea formosa, assembly GCA_963082605.1. Classification (NCBI taxonomy): domain Eukaryota; kingdom Metazoa; phylum Arthropoda; class Insecta; order Lepidoptera; family Pyralidae; genus Rhodophaea; species Rhodophaea formosa. The sequence continues at coordinate 18,228,894 of OY720220.1, forward strand.
GCAAAGTAATCTAGCAAATGATCCCAAAGCATTCTGGCATTTTGTTAAGACAAAGAGAGGAAATGCCAATAATCAGAAATTGGTCAAAGAGGGACATGTTCTCACTGATAGAGAAGCAGTTAAGGAACTGGCGGACTATTTCTGCTCCGTGTATCACCAAGAGCCAGCTAAATTGGATGTAACTTCGGTTAGCGCCAGAGCATCGGCCGGAGCGGCGAGAGTGCAGGTACACGAGCTACAATTACATGAAGTAAAGAAGGCGCTAGTGAAGCTTAAACCTAAAAAATCCACGGGCCCAGACGGAATTCCACCGTTTATTCTTCGAGACTGTCGGGAAGTACTAGCAGCACCGCTACGACATATTTTTAACACGTGCCTAGATAAACAAACATTCCCAGACCAGTGGAAATTAACCAGGGTTGTTCCTGTGCCTAAGGGTAGACCAAGTACTAAAGCAAGTGACTATAGACCGGCAGCAATATTGTCTTCACCGGCTAAGGTATTTGAGGCTGCTATAAACTACTCAGTGTACCCACAGGTAAAGGCACAGCTAGCAGAGGAACAACACGGATTTCGTCCGGAGAGAAGCACGGCTAGCAATTTGCTGCATTTGATGACGAAATTAGTGCCAGCGGTGGACGCAGGAACGCAAGTAGATGTGGCCTACTTCGATTATCAGAAAGCGTTCGACACAGTCCATAATGACGTCCTCCTCTTGAAGCTGGCAGACGCGGGATTTACGTCGAAAACGCTAAGATTTTTTGCAAGTTACTTGAAGGACCGGCGTCAATATGTTGATTGGGGCGGGCAGCAATCGAAGCAATACTACACAAGATCAGAAGTAAATCAGGGCAGCAATTTAGGGCCCCTAGAATTTAATCTGGTAATTAATGACCTGCCAAGTGTAGTAGCAGAATCGACTTGCCTGTTGTTCGCTGATGACCTGAAGTTAGTTAAGGAAATAAGGAAGCAATCGGACTGCGAGGGCTTGCAAAACGACATAGATAGGGTGGTAGAGTGGAGCAACAGAAATCAGCTACACTTTAATGTTTCCAAATGCACAGTTATGTCTTTCACACGGTCACGGAAACCATACACTCATCAATACTGTATAGAGAGCCAACCAATGCAGCGAGTAGTTGAAACAAAAGACTTGGGAGTCTATTTCACTAATGACCTTAATTTTCGGGAGCACATCGTAAAGGTGTGTAAGAAAGCCTACCGCAACCTAGGATTTATGCTACGCCATTCGAGCGGCTTCACGAATATAAAAGCAGTAAAAGCTGTATACGAAGCATTAGTTAAGAGCCACTTAGAGTTCAACTCCATAATTTGGTCACCTCACGAAGCGAAATATAAGGGTATGGTGGAACGGGTACAGAACAAGTTTACGAGATTTCTCTACCTGAAATTGTATGGCGTATACCCGTTTTATCCTCTGACGTATCCGACACTCTTCGTTATCGGGATGGTAGGGTACCACACATTAGAAGTGAGGCGAAGTCTGAGTTTGGCAACATATCTGTTTAAAACACTACGAGGCCGGATCTTCAACCAGGCAGTGCTGCAATGGTTGGCATTGAACGTACCAGACAGGTACGTATGGCGACGGCGACAACCTCCGCTATTCGCGATACCGCAAGCGAGAACAAATACCCTTAAGGAAGCACCACTCACCCAAGCCTTGCATACGCTGAATAAAGTGGCAGAGAAAATAGATATATTTGGTAGTTCATTGACGGAGTTCACAAGGGCAACATTGTTTGTTTTGTGTTATGTCGGGGTTAGTAGCTAAAGGGACATGCATGTATCTATTAATTTAATTATTAAGTACGCTATTGTATTAGGGAGACCTGTCATGATAGTGTAAGAAATGAATGAATAAATGAAAATGTTTTCCTCTTAAGATAGTAAAATAAACTGAGATATTTTATAACTTTTCAACATCTTATTTGTAAAGGTACTTAAGTTTGTTTGAAAAACTTTGTTTTGTTTGTTTCTCAGAGTGATAACTGAAATGTAAATTTTTCGAAGAGACAATGTGGTTGATTATTTAGTAATTAAAAACGAGAAAATTGTTCCATAGTGTTGTAATGGACTTATTCGTTATAATGTTATAATTAATATAATAGGCCTTTTGGCTGCTTCTGTCTATTTCTCTCACATTTGAGCTTTTGCAACAAAGAGGTGGCATCCTAAGCTGGAAAGAGTCCCTCGAAGCCCGGGATTTTCTGAATACAGCCTCTAATGATAATATTTTTCCGATAAATATATTGCCGGTAGCAGTACGTAAGGAGAGTCGGATAAGGTTTTCTGTGGACTGGAAACCCACACATTATTATCAAAAAAGATTTTTGCGTCCCAAAATTCCTTCTTGCAATATGTTTACCGTAAGATCATCTGCGGATACGTTCACGTCCATCAGATTCGAAAGGGATTTATTATTTTTATGATTGTTTTTCCTAATTCCTTTGCCCATATTTTTGATAATTTGACTAAGCTCTTCAAGGAGTGAAAAACTCACGATTTAAGAACCGCTTACAATCACTGCTTTAATCGATATTAAAAACCTTTAAATTCACGAAGCATTTACGGGTTGAATCTCAATCAATCAGTCAACAAGAATGTTGGGTCCCAAAATTCCTCCGTAAACGTGCCCACCGTAGGATCCGTCTGTGAATATTTCCGCATCTGTCAGCTTTGAAGGGAATTTATAATTTTTATTATTGTTTTGTCTAACTCTCTTAGCCAGCTTTTTTATACTAAACCTTCTTGAAAAGCTCAGGATTCACAAACACCGCCTGATAATCGCACGCATTTAATTGAAATTTGAATTCTTTAAACCTCAGTCAATCAGTAAGCAAGAATGTTGGATCCCGAAATTCCTCCGAAAACGTAGTAGCCGCAGGATCGTCTGTGAATAGTTCCGCGTCTGTCAGCTTTGAAGAGGATTTATTATTTTTAGTATTGTTTTGCAGATTACGACTAAGTATCATCTTGACGCCACCCCTCCTTATGAAATCAAGATTTATCTGCTTCACCTTCACTGCTTTAATTGATATTTCAATCTGATTCAATCAGTCAACAAGAATATTGGGTCCCGAAATTCTCCTGCAAACGTGGTCACCCTAGGATCGTCTGTGAATAGTTCCGCGTCTGTCAGCTTTGAAGGGGATTTATTATTTTTATTATTGTTTCGCAGAATGCGACTAAGGCCCGACTTAAGTTATGACTCCTGCCGAACGGAGAAAATTACGGAGGCGTTATTAAACCTTTTTTTTGCCTTTCGCGCCTTTTATCGCCTTTTATTGTAGTGGGTAAATAATACTTTTATTTCATAAGGAGAGGTTTATAGCGCTGTTATTCTTTTTGGATACGTTTGGGGTGATTTTGTAGTTACAATGTGATAGTTACACTTTCTTTGGGAGATATTTTTCTTAATGAAGTACAAAAAGCTTTTTTCATAAAACACTTTTCATCATCATCAGGTCTTTCCAGTCTCCACTGCAGGAGCACGACCCTCTCTGTACTACCAGAGCCATACACTAGCCTGAGTAGTCAGAGGATTTGGCCTACACTCTCCACGCTGGCCAGACGGGTTGAAAGAACACTTTTAGGTTCAAATTAATCCTCTCTAATTCGATGTTAATTGAGCTTATTTTTGTGGCCATGTTATTTTTGTTATATTGATGGCGCTCCCCCATCGTGGGGGAGCGCCATCAATATAACAAAATAGATGAAAATAACAATAAATTCCCTAGCATTTAAAAATGGTTGATTAGTTCATTAGAAGTCTTCTCATTTTCCCAGACCTTTAAAACAATCAGCAATGGTTCCCGTGTCCAAAAAAGTCTCTGGCTTGACTTATTTTCCCAAACGTTACAGCGTGTAACATGACACTCAACATACCGTTAGTGGGGTGACTCAGCCTGTCAATATAAATGATTCTAGCTACGAATTCAGTGCTGAGAACTCAAGAAAAAATTTGACAATTTCATACTAAAGTGTTTAGTCACCCGGGCAAAATGTATGGGAAAATCAAAAAATTATTAAAGTTCCTATTGCCATCCCATCCTACTTAGCATTGACTCCTTAGAAAAAATTGTTCATATTGACGTTCTGACTCACTCCTTCAAAGGAACGTCGAAGATCACGTTACGTTACACGCTGTATAATATGTTTGTAATAGTTTTACCTCTCCAACCCGTAGACTCTCCAAACAGCGTGGAGAGTGTAGGCCAAATCCTCTGACTGCTCTGGCTAATAAATGCTCGTCGTGCTCCTGCAGTGGAGACTAAAAAAGACCTGATGATGATGATGATTTAAAAAAGAATCATAACTAATAGGACCAATAAATAGAGTAGAATAGGACCACTCCAAGTCTTCCCGTGGACGTCGTAGAAGGCACCATAGGAAACACAAGCTAAACTAAGCTTATAAACATCAAAGACCTCTCCAACCCGTGTGGCTAGAGTTTAGGCCAAATCCTCTGACTGCTCTTTTAAAGAGGGACATGCTCCTGCAGTGAAGACTAAAAAGACCTGATGATAATGAGGTCTTCCCATTTCCCCAGAGCATAGATAATAAAATCAGACATTCGTTCCCGTGGCCAAAGAGCGTCTCAAGCTTGACTTATTTTCCCCAACGTGTTCATATTACTAAGTATGTTTGGAATTTGAGAAAAGAGTTATCTAATAACAAGATTTTACAAAATTTTCTTATGTTTTCGCGATTTTTACACATATTTAAATAAAATTATTTTAATACGGTTTTTATCGCGTTTATTACATTATTTATACACCGTTTCGAGCACTTGACAGTGTTCGTGGTCGCAGGTAGTAAAGTGCTCGAAACGTTAGGTGTATAAATAATGTAATAAACGCGATAAAAAACGTATTAAAATAATTTTATTTAAGATTATACAAATTGAAAGATATTTCTCTGATAGATTTCACCGCTCTCAGGCTGTAAGTGAAGACCGCGTTGCGCAGTTAAACTTTGAAACGACTTTATTAAAATTCAGAGTTGCTAAACTAGCTATCGAGGCCTCAATTTCAAACTTTTCCGTATTTGGGTTATAAAACTTTTTAACCCTGTAAGCTATAAACGTAGAGTTATATTTTGGATTCTTTCGGCTTTTAATCTCTAAAGTAATTGGTTCCAAAACGCTAGTTGTCTATAGCTTTTGAACATTAGTTAATAATATTAGTATTTCTACATTAGACCATTGATATTGTTAGAGAGGTTATCAGCACAGCCTCTGTGGTCCAGTGGTTAAGGCGTTTGTCTTATTGACCCGGGGGCCGTGGTTCGATTCCCACGGGAAGCATACTTTGTTAAGTTGTTTCCAGTTTGGTTAGGACATTGCAGGAATGAATCTCCTGATTGTCTGATAAGAAAGATGATTCCGCACGTTAAGCCGTTGGTCCCGGCTGCCATCTCGTTAAAAGAACCACGTCAGAGGCCGAGAGGCGGTTCCGAAGAACTCTGACACCAGGTTGTGCATGGTCGACTGACCGTGTCCCCCACACGAAATGATGATGATGAGAGAGGTTATCCACATGAAAGAATAAGGATGCCGAAGACCGTGTGAAGCAGAGGTGCAAAAGCCGAAAAGCGGACACTACAGCTGAGGAAACAACCTAATAAGACAACTTAATTAAATATCCTTTGAAATTTGTTTATCCGTGAAAAAAGTTCTGCAAAGGCCTCATCTTCGTCCAAACATCTAAAAAAGCGTATAAGGAAATCATCATGTTATTTAATGTTTGATCATAACATATTCAGTATTTGACATTTAAAGTATAATATAACTCACGTAATTAGTCAGCTACTGGCTTCAAAAGTTACTCGATGTACTGATAACATATCCTAAAATGGTCAAAGTCTTTACCAAATTCTAAAGCCTAGAATGTCATAGCTTAGCATGGCCTCAAATCGGCTCAGACAACAAGCCGACAATCAGTCGACGCTAAGCCGATCCCGGCCGAGCAGACGCCCCACACAGGACGTGTGCATACATCTTTATTCAAAGACATATTTTAATTGGTTTTAGCTTCAACATTTTATAGATTTTCCTGTTTCTTAACTAATCCTTTTTTCATTTATACACTGAGTTGTGATTTGTTGAAGCAAAGGCCGTTATCCTCATACTATGTTATAATGTGATCAAAGCGTTCCCAAAATTTGACAGTGTATCTATCACAAATTGCTCGCCAAGCTTTATCTCCTAAAATGGCCTAAGCCTTTATCAAATGCTAAAGCCTAGAATGTCATAGCTTAGCATGGCCTCAAATCGGCTCAGACAACAAGCCGACAATCAGTCGACGCTAAGCCGATCCCGGCCGAGCAGACGCCGCACACAGGACGTGTGAATTCACCTTTGTTCTAGAGATAAATAAGTGTAAGTTTTTTTTTATTTACTAAAAATATCTCAATAACTTTTGATTTATAGAAATATATATAAGGCGGTAGATATTTCTCGTCGTCAACTGAGTTTATTCTTGGTTGAATCTTAAGCTGTCATTCATTGAAACCCGGGGTTTCCGACTATATCAGCATAAAAGTTGTTATACAATTTGGCTAGTTGCTTGTTTGATGCCTGCAGCTTTTCTTAGCTCTCAAACCGCAGACAAATGTAAAAAAAAAGATAAGTACTTCTCGGTCAAAGTCACCCTTTAAAGGTTATGTCAAAGGCCAGTTTACATGTAGTACAGTTCGCGAGGCCTAAGCTGAGCTTTGCATTTGTGTGAGTGCACATAGATAGTGTAGGTGTGACATCGGCTTATAGCGCGGCGCATCTCCGCCACGCACCTGTCACACTTCACCCTTGTACTGATAGCAGTGTGACGTATTTAATTCTTAATATTTTGTTCTTGTGTCCGATTTATTAGTGAAATGGCTGCAAACAAAAGTAAACGAAGAATACGAAACCCTTTAAATAGCCATGTAATAGAAATATTTTGTAATTTAAACAGTTATTTTAAAAACATGAACGATAAAGACGTGTCAAGTGTCAAATTTATTTTTAAGAGTTTTTGGTCTGACTCTACTTTTGGTGATTACTCACACAAATGCAGAGCTCAGCTTACGCCTTCCGGACTGTACAACCTTTAAGAATGTGGTGCAGACGTACAACTCTACTAATACATCCTAAGGCTATATCCACCCATCAACCCGGTCAACGCCCGGCTAGCAAATCGTGATCATTATCAAGTATTTTTTAGTCTTCAGTGTAAGAGCACGACCCTCTCTAGTAGTACAGAGAGGGTCGTGCTCTTACACTGGAGACTAGAGCCATGATTAGCCAGAACAGTCAGAGGATTTAGCCTACACTTTCACGCTAGCCAGACGGGATGGAGAGATGTTTGATGTTTATAAGCTTTGTTTAGCTTGTGTTTCCTAAGTCGCCTTAAACGATATCGAGGAAGACTTGGAATGGTCCTATCAACTCTGCCGGGAACCATACGGCAAAAATTTTGGTTTATAGGTATTACGTATAATGTGGTGCAGACGTGTAACTCTACAAATAAATCCTAAGGCTATATTCACCCATCAACCCGGTCAACGCCCGTCTGGCAAATGTTCAATCACAATGTTATTCTTTCATTTGAGTCTACTTCATATCCTTCTCGTAACATGAAACTTAAAGCGAGGAAACTGAAGTAAGATGGAGGTAACTTTGCATTCTTACGTTTTAGTGCTTCATTTTAGTCACTCATTTATTAATTTAATCGCACGCCATATATTTATTCATTCGTTTATTATTCTCCATTCAAAATATTTTGGCCACTAGGTATACAGCATGTTATTAGATTCTCGACATTTCCTTGAAGCGGAAACTTTGACCATTATTATGAACAACTTTTCCTACATGAAAAAGTTAAAGAAAGATGGGATCAAAGCTGGGAACTCAAAAAAAAAATTGTCTTTCCTATACAAATTGCCCGGTCGGCTGAACTCCTTTGTAATTAACACGCAGTATAGGTATAGGAATTTGGCGCAGACGTGCAATCTACGGATACATCCTAAGGCTATATCCACCCATCAACCCGGTCAACGCCCGTCTGGCAAATGTTCAATCACAATGAGTGTTATTCTTTCATTTGAGTCTACTTCATATCCTACTCGCAGGGAAACTTGAGCGAGGAAACTTAAGTAAGATGGAGGTAAAAGTTATCTCCATCAAGCATTGTAACATTTAAGTGCTTCATTATGAAGTAAAAAAACCGGCCATGTGCGTGAGACCTTTTTAACGATACCCCACATGATGGGTAAATAGAGAAAAAAAAATTGCTCCCCCACTTTACTTGTATGGGAGCTACCAAAAAAAAATTTTTTTTTCAAGATTTTTTTCCCTCTCTTTTTTGCTATGATTAATATACATATCCATACCAAATTACAGCTTTCTATTACTTATAGTCTCTGAGTAAAACCGCGGACGGACAGACAGACAGAGAGACAGACATGGCGAAACTATAAGGGTTCCTAGTTTACTACGGAACCCTAAAAATGAGTAAATATATCATTCGTTTTTCGTGTATGTAAGTGGCCAACACTGTTAGGTTTAGAAAGCTGCCGTAAGGCATCTGACATAGCTTAACGACTGCCATCAATGATGACAGCCGGGACCAACGGCTTAATGTCCCTTCCGAAACAAAGCTTATAAATATCAAAGAGACTTCTCCAACCCGTCCGGCCAGCGTGGAAAGTGTACTCCAAATCCTCTCACTGCTCTGGAAAATACATGTATGCCTTTGGTAGTACAGAGAGGGCCGTGCTCCTGCAATGGAGACTAAAAAAGACCTGATGATGACGTTTAAAGTGATCATCATCATCATTTCGTGTAGGTGACACGGTCAGTCGACCATGCACACCCTGGTGTCAGAGTTCTGAGGAACCGCCTCTCGGCCTCTGACGTGGTTCCTTTAACGACTACCAGATGGCAGCCGGGACCACCAGCTTAACGTGCCTTCCGAAAGCACGGAATCATCTTTCTTATCAGATAATCAGGTGATTCATGCCTGCAATGTCCTGACCAAACTGGAAACAACTTAACAAAGTATGCTTCCCGTGAGAATCGAACCCACGACCCCCGGGTCAACAAGGCAAACGCCTTAACCACTGGACCACGGAGGCAGTTTAAAGTGATTAATATTTCTAAGTGTATATTTACGATTATCAAACCGTTTGTGTAAAAAATTCAAATTTCAAATACCAGCAGCAATCATTATAAGTCTACCAAATACTCCAACCAGAATTTGAATATGCCAAAGAGCAGCAGGTATTTTAGCCGGTCGGTATGCACCAAAGGCTGGAGTACCTCTTACCGGATATTTTCCGGATTTTTCGGTGCAAACCCTAACCGGTATTTAACCGGATAGCTTTGAACGTCTAGTGCCCGATATTAGAATGTCTAGGTTTAAAAGTTTTATGTTGGAGATCAGGGGAATTTGTTTTTGAATTTATTGAATTTACTAACTGCGAAACTGATTTTGTTTGTTCATTTGTTTGTTTGTTGTTACACTTTCATACCCTATCTACCGAATCAATCATCATAAAATTTTGCATACTCATAGTTTAGGGTATTGAGAAGAACGTAGGCTTTATATCACGCTGGCAAAGCCGCGGGTAACAGCTAGTTTTATATAGTTTTGCGAGGTAAGTTCAAAATACCCTAACTATTTCACAAGATTTTGAAAAAAATCTATATTTATGATTTTAAGCTTTCGCGGTCACAATCACTATTATGTTCACTACGGGACTTACCGCGATTATTTTTGAGTTCTGTCTGATATTTCGACAACATTGCAGCTGCCATTTTCACAGACTATATTGTTTTTAATAGCGCAATACATTTGCAATCTCCACAATTCTTACATACGAGTGCTATCATAACTTATATTTTGCACAACGCTTGTACAATCTGAGAGTTGATATATCTTTTAATACTAGACAAATCAATTATTTTCAGAACCGAGTTCGGAAATTAAGGAAAGATATGAAATTGAGACTCGTACATGCATATTATCATCCCTTGCAGGGTAGACACAGCCCAATGTCATAAAACCCAAAGGCCACAACAAGTATAGCGTCTTAGTGAGCGTTAGGGTGGAAAGTGGAATCAAAATAGTGAAGGGTTGCTAGTCGCATATTGGCGTGATTCCTTAGATTTTTGCCCAATCCCTTAACCGGATTTTACGGTCTGCGCGGGAAGATAATCAGCTGGTAAGACTAATTCTGTATGTATTACGTAAGTATATCAATCTATTTAGTATGTAAATGACAATGATAATAACGGAGAAGCGTTCAGTTTTAAATAAAACAATCTCTTACAGTTTCTTTCAACTGATTTGGCGAAAATCTACAGAATCATGTCAACAGGCGATGCGGCTAGCAAACCATCACTATTTTGATTCCGCTTTTCAACTTAACGCCCACTTATACGCTAAATGTGGCCTTTGGGTTTTATGACCTTGGGCTCTGTCTACCCCGCAAGGGAGAAAAACGTGATACTCGTAATATGTATGTATGTTCAGTTTCAGATAAAACAATCTCTTAAATTTTCTTCTCTAAAGCACAAAAAGCCAGCACATTTCCAACCAAAACCCAAAACAATTTGTTTAAAAACAAAAATGGCGGCCACGAGCCAGTTAGAAATAAATTGCCGGCTGAAATCTATTATTATGTTAAAGAGGACGCTGCACTTTTTGTGCATTTCTCCTGAATATAAACATGCCCAGTGTCGCTTTGCATCGTCTGTGTCGCAGAGCAGGAACATGCGCAGAAAATATCAGTGTGTTGAGATTTTTAATAAATATTGTATTGTCAAACTCAATAACTTTTTTGTTGTTGAAGTTTTTTATTGTTATGTTTTTTACAACTTTCAATTTAACTTGCCTTGATTATTTGTGTGTCTGTGAGGATCATATTTTACAACTCAATTTCGAAGGACTTTTCCTTAACCAATTAAGCTGCAATTTTATGTTCTTGTAGAAATCGAAGGAAAATGCAATGTAATGGTACCATAACATATCCATCACTATAGTCCTGATTTGATGATGGAGTCGGAAGCTAGCAATAGGCACTTTAAAACCAAAGAAGATAAACACATTTTGTCTTATTATAAATCGAGGACTAACGATCTTACCCAAGTCTAAATTCGGATAAGTACTAAGGAAAATCGTATTATAAAGCGAGGTTTATTGAATAATTTGCAAAGACATATGTATATTTCAATATGCTTTGATATACAATAGGAAAATATTCCGATGTTTGCAGTGTAGTACAAAAAGCATGCAATTTCTTCTTCGACTCGGCTTAAAAATCTGAAAAGTTCTGATCACTCTGATGCACTAAAAGGTTCCTAATTTTATAGATCTCAATTTGTTAGAGTAGTTACTTTTTGAGTTACCATAACACTTTCGGTGATTTTTTTTCCATTGTGATTCTAAAATAAATCATTAGAGTCTAAACAATTTTTTCATTTATTCCAGTGTTTCGTTATTGCTATAAATCCGAAAATAATAATAATAATAATCTAACAGCGGTCACAGTGACCGCACGTAGGTGGCTAAGGGACAAAAATAGAGGGTAGGTGGTTAAGGGTTAACTAAGTACTGATTAATTCGCAAAAGACATCTGAATTTCTAAAATTTTTTGATGCAGCGGAGGGAAATATTTTTATTACTGCGATATGCTTAACGGAAGTATGCTTTTTCTTCTTCGTTCCAGCGTAAAAATCCCTCCTGACGCATTATAAACTTTTGGTACACTGAAAAAGTGAACAATTTTCCTACACTGTGGCATAGTGAAGGAATTCTCTTTTCTCGTTACACCATCCGAGATAAAGTTAAAATATTATCGCACGGGATCGAACCGGGACGTCTAGGGCGCGAATAAATGCACTAATACATTTAGGAAACAACGGTTCTATTTTGCCTGTGCTATTTGAGAGGGATTTTGTTTAAAAGTATAGCCACGCTTGAGTGGAACCAGGAATAGGTTTTGGATTTGTTTAGTATGATGTTTTTGTATCGTTTTGGGTTTCGTAGGAAACAAGGAACCCTTATAGTTGCTATGTCTATCTGTCTGTCCGCAGTTTTGCTTAGAGTTAATTAGTACTCATCGTCATCATCATTTCAGCTGCAAGAAGTCCACTGCCGGACATAGGACTCCCACGTATTAATTATAAAAAAAAATGTTTTCTATAACGGATTGCCCTTTTGGCACGCAAACAGTCATTATGACGTAGACATTCGCTAAGTAAGCATTTTTTGAAATCTAAGGAATGAAACGGGAATCTAAAGTTTGTAGTTAACGCGAGCGAAGTCACAGGCAAAAGCTATTATATATTGTTAGAATTCGCCCGCGGCTCAATGTTAATCCCTCATCATCATCATCATTTCGAGTAGGTGACATGGTCAGTCGACCATGCACACCCTGGTGTCAAAGTTCGTCGGAACCGCCTCTCGGCCTCTGACGTGGTTCCTTTAACGACTACCAGATGGCAGCCGGGACCAACGGCTTAACGTGCCTTCCGAAGCACGGAATCATCTGAATCCCTCGGAAACATACGTTTTTCCGGGATGCGAGGTAGCATATGTTCTTGTCCGTAGATAAGAAAACGTGTATGCAAAATTTCCTGATGTTGATGATGATGATCAGCTTAGTAGTTACGCCGTGAAAGCGTAACAAACAGACTCACTTTATATATAATATTAGTTGGGATTGGGATTGACGAGCTCCGTGGCGCAGCGGTCAACACGACTGCCTGCGACACGGATGGTCCCGGGTTCGATCCCCGGTCAAGATGGAAAATTATCTTTTTAGATTGACCTGGGTCTTGGATGATTATCTATATATGTATTTGTTATAAAATATAGTATTGTTGAGGTAGTATCCCATAACACAAGTCTTGCTTAAGAACTTACTTTGGGGCTAGCTCAATCTGTGTGATTTGTCCGTACATATTTATTTATTATTTATTGGGATGGGATAATGTTTTTTTATAAAATATTTAGAATATTTATATATATTAAAACAACATTCTTCAGGCCAAATATACTCCGATAGTTGGTAGAAGAGGCCGAAAGTAAAAAGGGTAGCTCATTTTGCATTTCATAAGTTATTTATTGATCACCCCTGACCTGCCAAGCCCAAATTCCAGCCCTCCGAGAGGAACCCAGGTATTTCTGAATATAAACGCTGAACAGTATGCACATACTATGTTTTATGAGAACATAGGCTGGGAGGTAGTGGCGAAAAATAAGCACAAAAATATACATACGTCATTTCTTTCAGGTAAGACTGTTATTGCGACCTTAGGAATACGAACGTGATGTACCTGTAGAAAGTGTTTAAATATTGTTAATTTAGCAAGACACGCATGGAATCAACAACGAACGAAAGTGCAACTACAACAAATAATTGAACGAGGATTATTACTTGCTATTACTCAAATTGTAAAATCTATGCTGCTAGCCTAAGTCAACCCTTTCATCGTCATCATCAGGTCTTTGTCAGTCTCCACTGCAGGAGCACGACCCTCTGTACTGCCACAGCCATATATTAGCCAGAGCAGTCAGATGATATGACCTATACTCTCCACGCAGGCTAGACGGTTTGGTGAGGTTTCGTTAATGTTTAAAAGGTTTGTTTAGCTTGTGTTACCTAAGTCGCCTTCTACGACATTCACGGAAATACTCGGAGTGGTCCTATTCTACTCTGCCTGGAACCACATGGTAAGGCAGTTACTTTTTGATTTTTATTTCATTAACAGGTTTATGTTATTCTCCAGTGCAGGAGCACGACCCTTTCTGTACTACCAGAGCCGTATATTAGCCAAGGCAGTCAGAGAATTTGCCCCAAACTTTGGCGGTTAGAGAGGTCTCTTTGATGTTCATAGCTTTGCTTAGCTTGTGTTTCCTTAGTCGACTTTTATGACATCCACGGGGAGACTTGGAGTGGTCCTATTCTACTTTGCCGGTAACCATACGGCACTTATTGATTTATACTTGCATTATAATAATTTTCCTACTATAGTATCCTAAAAGTGTGATATACTAGTTTTAAAATGTACTAGTAGCAACTATCAACATCAATGGCTTTAAGAGCTTTCTGGAGCACATGTTTTTGGGAGCCTTCGATTGTAACACCAGCTAACTGCCCTTCTTGTGTACTTTACTGCCTGCGACACGGATGGTCCCGGGTTCGATCCCCGGTCAGGTCAAGATGGAAAATGATCTTTTTCAGATTGACCTGGGTCTTGGATGTTTATCTATAATTGTATTTGTTATCAAATACAGTATCGTTGAGTTAGTATCCCATAATACAAGTCTTACTAAGAACTTACTTTGGGGCTAGCTCAATCTGTGTGATATGTCCGTATATATTTATTTATTTATTTATTAATATGAAACCAAACATTCTTAATTCAAGGCTGCACCTATTAAATACCAAACTTAAAACTTTATTTCAAAGATGTAGAAATAAAATTTTGAAATACCGATATTTTATGTACACATTAAACAGTAAAAAAAAACTTGGTTATACAAGGAAACTTCAGTACATAAGTTCTACTTGACGAGCTCCGTGGCGCAGCGGTTAACACGCGTGCCTGCGAACGTCTCGAACTTACTTTGGGGCTAGCTCAATCTGTGTGATTTGTCCGTATATATTTATTTATTATTTATTTACTACTTATTTCAAAAGACATTTCTTTCAGCAGACCTGCGAAAGTTTAATGAGAGGTAATTGGCGAGCACGAATATGACAAATAAAAATTATATATCAATACAAATACCATCCGGCATATCCATACTTATATTTACATAAATTAATTATCAACATATATTGATATATATAAAAAAAATATATCAGGATGCTAAGGATAACGTTTCATGAGCAGCAAGCTCTCAGTCTACGGGGTTACCGTGTTTACGACTCCCTTCGTTTCACATGCTGGCATTAAAATGTTAAGTACATCGTGGTCGCTGATATCTCACTTTTGAGTGCCCATCATATTATACAGTACACACGGACAGATGAATGTGTGTACTAATGACACAGGCTTTGGACACAGGTATGGCGCTTAAGGCGAAGTGAGTTCACATACTAGCGCCATTTAATCCTAAATCAAATCATAGTTAAAAAATTTAATAGCTGATTGCCCTAGTAAATTACTTGTAGTATTATTTTTGTTACTTTTCATAGATACAATCTAAGTTTAAGAGAACGAATTTTTACCGCCAAAAGAGGACACTTTTAGGCGGTAAAATTTCATTCTCTTAATTCATTGCATTAAAAATAGTGAAAACTTGTACCAATAATACTACAAGTAATTTACTAGGGCATTCAGCTATTATTTTTTTTAAATTTGATATGATTTAGGACTTATAGAATTAATTGCTGGGTGGTGCTAGTGTGTGAAGTCACTTCACCTTAATCTAAACAAAATTAATTGTGACAATATACATGAATGAAGCAGTATTAAAATGTTAAGTACATCGTTGTCGCTGATATCTCACTTTTAAGTGTGCTGTATGGCTCCACTTCTTCACTCTTCCCGTGGATGTTGGGAAACACAAGCTAGAAAAAAAAACAAAGCTCATACATATCAAAGAGACTCAACCCGTCTGGTCAGCGTGGAGAGTGGAGGCCAAGTCCTTTGACTGTTCTGGCTAATAATGGCTGTGGTAGTACAGAGAGGGTCGTGCTCCTGCAGTGGAGACTAAAAAAAGATCTGATGATTATGATGATGATACGTCTGTGTCTGAGATAACTATTAGGGTTGATACTGCAGAGTAAATTCAAGTACATATAATGTGCGTATAAGAGACGATGCGTAACTAAAGACTGAGAAACAGGAGTAACAACAGCCGACCCTGTTTTTCTGAAACCATAAAACCTCTTTAGCACGGGGGAGAAGCGCGGGGGCGCCACATTGCGAGAAACGCTACGAGTTTCCATTCTGTACGATACTACTAATATTTATTCTGTGTTAATGATAAAAAAAATATGACACATCGTATTGTAAACTTCTAGATTCATTAATTTGCTGTCTCCTGTTTATGAACGCGGACAGTTGAATAAAGAAGAATAAAATTATTTTATAAACACTAGTAACCAAAGCCGACTTCAACCTTAAATACGAGTATAAGTGTACAAAATGGAACTAAAAAGAAGAAAATATTACACCTAAGCTAGCTATAAACCTAAGCTTAAAACCAATAGCAATAAGTAAAATTATTGATATTATCATAGATACCTTTATAATTACTATTTATAGTAAGTTTTTTTTTTGAGTCGCTGCCCACCAATTGTAATTTTGCCAGCGAAAAATGATAGTAGTATTTTAACTTATCAAATAAAATAAATAAATATATACAGACAAATCACATTAATTGAGCTAGCCCCAAAAGTAAGTTCGAGACTTGTGTTATGGGATACTAAGTCAACGATACTTTATAATAGATACTTATATAGATAAACATCCAAGACCCAGGTCAATCTGAAAAAAATCATTTTCCATCTTGACCTGACCGGGGATCGAACCCGGGACCATTCGTGTCGCAGGCAGGCGTGTTGACCGCTGCGCCACGGAGCTCGTCATCAATCAAAGCTTGCTACTACGGAACCTTTCACAGGTAAGTCTAACTCGCACTTTGCCCTTTTTTTCATGCACATTGCAGTACAACTAACAGTTAAATTACCCATATAGGGAATACCACCTCACCGCAATATTGATCATATGTTCTCAAGGCCTTCCTATATAAAAACTATTAGCTGCAATCATCATGATTGTGCAATTAATACGTCACCATTGGAAAATGTATGCTCATTATGAGTCAGTTATATTATAGGTAGGGTTACCAGGATTTGAAGTTTTACAGAATGAATTGTACTAAGAATCGTTATCTTTCACACCCGCTATTTTACACGGCACTATTTAGATATTCCCTTTATTGATTTTTTGATTGGATTATTTAGCTAGCTCCAAGTGAGTTAGTTAAATAGTCCAATCAAAATAGTGAGAGTGACCGCCTAGCCTCCCAAGTTGTTACTTTCTCATCCCCAATCCATCCAAGAAAGTAGTATCCCAAGTACCTTTATCCTGTCCGGTGGTCCAGTGGGTGTGAGCTCTATGAGCGCTTACGTATGTTAAGCAACCCCTGGTGCAGTCCCTACTTGGATGGGTGGCCGCAAGTGGCATAAAAATATCTCGAGCTCCTCCGTGCTTCGGAAGGCACGTTAAGCCGTTGGTCCCGGCTGTCATTGTTGATGGCAGTCGTTAAGCTATGTCAGATGCCTTAAGGCAGCTTAAAAAATCTGACACCAGTGTTGGCCACTTACACATACGAAAAACAAACCTAGTCCAATATGTTTGCCTTGCTTAAAAAACGATATTACGTTTTCTGCTATTACTGATGAAATTTTTAAACTCTGACACCATGATTCGTCGGGTCATTCTTAGATTCAAGAACCATAATGATTATCCCAAGATATGGTTGTAGCGGGAGGGAGGTGGTATGCTCGACGGCCACAAAGCGAAGATCTTCCCTCTGGGCAAGGTGTGCGCCCAAGGGAACCGTATACGGCTCCACACATGCTCCAACTGAGTTTTATCGGTGTTATATATGTGCCAGAATTGAAGAAACTCTGCATGTACCAGAATCGTTCCGCGCCATCTTGTGAGTTTTTTTTTAGTTATTTATTGTGTCGCCATATTTACAGTTAAGTTTTAATGGCAACCCTCACCACAGCTGACGTCCCGTCAAAGAAAACCGTCATAAGGAAAA
Source organism: Rhodophaea formosa (assembly GCA_963082605.1). Lineage (NCBI taxonomy): Eukaryota > Metazoa > Arthropoda > Insecta > Lepidoptera > Pyralidae > Rhodophaea > Rhodophaea formosa. The sequence goes on from OY720220.1 coordinate 18,246,692, forward strand.
CGTGAGAAGTCTCAGGTCCCACTGAAATCACAGCGTGGGTTCATTACTACATATAATTGATTTCGTAGAAATGAAAAATATAAAACAATGACGACTGCGTATAGCAGTTTTATTTTATGGAGTAAAAAAACCGTTTACTACCTTAGGTGTATTGCTTAATTCATTAGTCTGCTTAACAAAACACTATGGAATAGATTTTAAATGGAGGCAGGTTGTGTGGCTCCCGGTAGAGTAGAATAAGACCACACCAAGTCTCTCCGTGAATGTCTTAGAAGACGACTTAGGAAATACAAGCGTAAGGCTTATAATCATCAAAGGGACCGTTCCAACCCGTCTGGCCAGCGTGGTGAGGGTAGGCCAAATAATAATTATTTAAGGTTATAATAGGAACCCAAAAACTGTTACGCTGTTGTTCTTACTATCTTTGAGGTTCATTTCTTTAATAACATTTTCAGTCGTCACTATAAAAAATAGCAAAGTTCCGTAGAATATTTTTTGAATCGGGAGAATGTTGTAAACCATTTTCACCGTTTATTTAATTTTTATAGGCATGATAGATATTTGGACACTATATTAAGGTTCCTTATCAAGCTATTATTAAGTTCATTTTCGATTTCATAACAGTTTTAAGTTTAAACAAATCAATCACTGAAATAGAAGAAGTAATTAAGGTAATATCCATTTATGGTATTTTAATAGTATTTTATGCAACGGTTGTCTTAAAAGGGGTCTTAAAAGGTGAGTGGCGCGGGTAGCGATATGAGCGAGCAAAGCGAGCGAATATCGCTAATAGAGGCTCCACGAGCCTTTTAAGACCCTCTTTAGACCTAATAATAAACCGTTGCATACAATATTTTTCTACGACTTTCAAAAATGCAAAACTAGTAAAACATAATTTTGAGTTTGACAACTAACTCGCGGGAAATGTAAATATTACAAAATTTTGTGTTTATGGTTACATTATTTTTTTAATAAATGTTCGCTTGACTCTTAAAAAAAAAACAAAAAACTTCTTTTGCAATCACGAAATCTAGGTTTAATAGTCTGTGGCTGCTAGCCGTATTGTAATAGCGACATTATAGTACGGCTGTGCCATATTGTTATGGAGAATAGAGTATAGACTTATTATGGATGTTCTTATGTTTGTGTTCTTGATCATATAAATGACAGATAAAAGTACAGGAGTAGAAAAAATTAATAATACACCAGTTTAAATGGAACCCTAATATTATTTCTACGAGTATCTACGAAGTTTCTAGTATTCAGGTTGACGGCCCATCATAGCAATACGTATCTCATTAGTGATAGCAGATAGTGTAGATCAATGACCTGCTATCGGGTCCTCTGCGCGACCGATATTATATTGTTTTCGCTAATTCAATGTCTAACTGCTGTCTGTCCTTATTATTTACAAGCTGCTACCCGTGGCTTTACCCGCGTGATATATAGCCTATGTCCTTGTCAGTACTTTAACTACTAGTCGAGCTCCATGGCGCAGCGGTCAACACGCTGGCCTGCGACACGGGGGTCCCGGGTTCGATCCCCGGTCAGGTCACTATGGAAAAAAATATTTTTCATATTGACCTGGGTCTTGGATGTTTATCTAATATTATAAAATATAGTATCGTTGAGTTAGTATCCTGCGACACGCAAGTTCACAACTTACTGTGGGGCTAGCTCAATTTGTGTGATATGTCCCTATATATTTATTTATTTACTTATGTGTATGCAAAATGTCATGATAATCAATTCAGTAGATAGGGCATGATAGAGTAAAAAACAAACTCACTTTTGCATTTATAATATAAGTAGGGATTGGGATTTACTCGAGTTCAGAATATAGATATAAAGATGTATTTTAAAACATAGGTACTGATTGCTTTAGATATATGCTATAGAATTGTTTTGTTTTGTTTCTTCTTCTTCTGTTTTATATTATGGCTTCCACCGAAATTTCAGTGATTCTGCCAATGTCCAGTATAATGAGATCTAAGTATCGGTGTAGTACACTCAAGGTTTTCCAAGTAGCATCAAAGATGGCGTATGTTCTTTGATGCCTCGTGGGAGTTTTTGGCGGCAAATCTATACGAGTCCATTTATCAGTCCACTTTAACTATTTCACAAATTGTTCATTAGCACGAGCATTTATAACACCAAACTACACCAATTTTATATTATTAAGTCCACTTAAATCAATTTGCAAAAATGTCTAGGGCAAACTTCAACTGTACCCCTTGACTTCCCACCACAAACCCCCATTGTTTTGTTTATGTTGCGCTATACTATTGTTTTTGCTTAAGGCCCTTGGTGCCAAAAAAGTGCAAAAAAGGTTGACTTCTAAACGCAACTCCTCTTAAACTATTCGTTCGAAAAATTTGAAAAAAATGTATATTTTGTATCCACTCATTTAAAATATTTTCAACATATATCTTTTATATACGTGTAATACTTTTGTCATAAACAAATAAAGAAAACATTATGTTTTTCAGCTATCAATGCTATCTCCTGCTAAACTGCCGAGAGGTTTCAAAATATTTTTACACCTAAAACATTGTCTTAAAATGTACTATAATACCAGCATAGCTTATGTATATCAAGCAAGATTTAATATATAAAAATAATTTTTTTTCGGGATTCCGCTCATAAGAGGTTCGGAGGGTGTCTGCGCGGGCGCGCACAGCAGTCACAAGGCAGTACTCGAACGGGGTGGTGCGGGGGTGCGGGGCCTAGAATACTCAGCTCCGCCCATATGTGCAAGGACATCGGCGACCCCAAGCCCCTTAACTGACTGCTGTCTGTCCTTATTATTCATGTACTCGAGTACTCTGTAATATAGATATACAGATTTATTTTTAAATAAAGGTAACAATTGCTTTAATGGCGGTCTAAATAAAAATAAAATGTACTCAAATTAAATCAAATGAATAAATAATAGTCTCCACTCTTAAGGGCGTATCCTAGCAGTATTTTAGTTACTAAAATAGGTATGCCCTAATTAAAAAAAAATGTTTTAAACATTTAACACACTTCTTAATTACAAATTGTAAAAAAAAATATGTTTCCAGAATTGATCCCATAGGAAAAGTCGTTCATATTGACGGACTGACTCACCCCTTTAAGGGTATGTTGAGAGTCAATTTTCACGTTATATACGAAAGTTAAATATCTTCCAGTATGTAACAAAGTGTATGGCGGCTCGAAACATCGTGCGAGGCGATGCGCAGAACACAATATTAGGTCTGCGCGGGGCACGCGCGGGGAGGCGGGGCACGTTCTGCGCAACTCGCACCTAATATCCGAGCCGCCGTAAACTTTAATTCAGACTGTACCAAACATCCGATTGACATTCAAAGATGTCAGAAGGTCATGTTAGATACAGGATGTTACCTCGGACATGACAATAGGAAGTAGACATAGTGACAGAGGACGAATTCACTATTAAAGCGCGCGTTTGACACGTGTGGATCATACATGGTAAGCAAGGTTAGAAAGGGATGGCATGATGATGGGTAAATAGCAAATAAAATAAAATATAGAAAATAAAAAAGTGTTATTTTATTATTTTATTCATAGAAAGTGTTGACAGCCCCCGACACGAAATTTTGAAAAAAAATGTCTGAAAATCCAGCGACAAATAAAAAAAAATCGGCCAAGTGGAAGTTGGACTTGCGCACAAAGGGTTCCGTTTAATTAATTACAATAATATATAATTATTAGACTATCGAGCAAAAATGTAATCTTTGTTTTTATTCACTTTCAATATTTATTTTTAAAGTGAATATATATTATAACTAAATATTCTGACAATATTTCAAGAGTTTACATTTTGTTCTTATTTCTTTGAGTTGTGGTTATTAATATCGAACAAAAAAAAGGTAAAAAATGACGTTTGTTGTGTTATAAGAGCCCTTCTTCATTAGTTATTTTATGATATTTTTAGTATTTTTGTTAAAACGATGACGAAAATACATTACTGTGAAACTTTCAACTTCCTAGCTATCTCGGATAAGATACAGCCTGGTGACAGACGGATAGGTAGCAGACATCGAGGTCTCGTGAAAAGGATCCCGTTTTTAGGGTTCCGTAGTAAACTAGGAACCCTTATAGTTTCGCCATGTCTGTCTGTCTGTCTGTCTGTCTGTCTGTCTGTCTGTCTGTTTGTCCGTCCGCGGTTTTACTCAGAGACTATAAGTACTAGAAAGCTGTAATTTGGTATGAGTATGTATATTAATTATGGCAAAAAAGTCGTAGAAAAAAATCTTGAAAAAAAATTTTTTTTTGGGTAGCTCCCATACAAGTAAACTGGGGGAGTAATTTTTTTTTCTCTACTTACCCATTGTGTGGGATATCGTTAAAAAGGTCTTTGAAAAATATTGTGAGGTTGAGAACACCATTTTTCGATTTAGGGATCCGTTTCCGAAATATTTGGTTTTAAAGTGCAAATTTTTGTTAGAGGTACGTGTCCCCCCCCCCTCTATCTGCTAAACGGTTATATATGGAAACGTGAAAAAAATTACAGCAGTAGTATATATACTGAAGTTGAAAGGAAAACTATCAGAGCTGGGTACTAACTGCAAACTAAAAAGTTATAGGCAACCAACTTATAAAATGTACTGGAAAATGTAAAATTTCATACAATCTTTATTGTTAGATGTTTTTGGTCGTTAAACTTTGAGGTGCGAGTGTAAACAGTGTGAACTCAAAGTTGTCATTCGCAACTACGGAACCCTATACTGCGCGTGGCCTGACACGCACTTGGCCGGTTTTTTATTAACCGTTGGTTACGGAACCCCTAAAAAGACGTCATTCGTTGCCTTTTAGTTATTTTGCCAAATCCGGAAGAGCCCCCAAATTTGGGGTAGTGTGTGGTAAAATAAACGAGTGGAAATAACTTTAGAATAATTGTTTGTTTCAAAATAATTATCTGAAGGCACAAGAGTCGCCATATCTTTTTTTTCTCTTTCACTCACATTCTTTCATAGTGTTTATAACTTATCTTGCTATAAAAATATTTATATCGCCCATCTATATTTACTCATTGAGCTAGTCGTTTTGTGTCAATGGTTATAAAGATTTCAAAGTACAAAAGCCACCCAGGAAGTCCCAGATAAACTTAGACTGAAATTTTCGAAAAGAGATATGCCCACCACCATTGGGCTATCTGGCCCTTAAAGAGCATCTTCTACCAGGAAAAGACCTCCTATGGCCTCTGTGGAAATCTTTAAACCATTTTCGCACCCAGGTTGGTAGATGCTGATCCAACCTACATAAATGGGGGAACTCCACTACCGCAGCATGTGAATGTCGCTATCGGACAATACTATAAGCTCACCTGTTGGTCTACCCTCTAGGTATGCCCTTTCACTTGCACTAGGGGCAACCATATTGAGGCTACAGCTCAAGCCCAAGAAGTAGCTAAATACTACATGAATCCCAATCCCAACTAATATTATAAATTCTAAAGGGAGTTTGTTTGTTTGTTACGCTTCAGGCTCTATCTACTGAACCAATCATCATTACATTTTGCATACATATAAGTTAGGGTACTGAGAAGGACGTAGGCTATACATCACGTCATTGAAGCCGCGGGTAACCGCTAACATAAATGAGAATTGTCACGATAAGAAGAAACCAAAACGTGGTCCCTTACTATGGGCTTCATAAGAAAGCTCATAATCGCTAAAAGAACTATGGAGAGGGCTATGCTCAGTGTTTGTCTGCGAGATCGAATCAGAAGCGAGGAGATCCGTAGAAGAATAAAGCTCACTGACATAGCCAAGTGAATGAGATGATGATGATAACGATAAGAAAAAGAAGAATGGATAAATTAAGTATATTTTCTTCTCTTTTTAGAAAAACATTCGGGAAATTGGTGTAATACAAGTATCTACAGTCGGCTGACCTATGCAGAACTTCTTCACGTTTGGGACGTACGAGTATTGATTAAGGCCGAACACTAGGTACAGCAGCGACGCCAATCATTTTATTCCTAATACTTTACAAATAGAAAGAAATTCAAGAATGTAAATCATATAAGCCTTAATAAATAACCTGAAGTGTTTTTGGAATCATGTTTTAATATTATCAGAATCAGTGAGAATTATGAGAATCAGATTACCGCCAAAAACGGCCGTTTTTGGCGTTAGGTAATCACTATTTCTCTTAATGACTGATTCTAATAATAATAAAACATGATTCCAAGGATAGGTACTTCAGGTTATTTACTAAGGCTTATATGATTTACATTCTTGAATTTCTTTCTATTTATAAAGTATTAGGAATAAAATTATTGGCGTCGCTACTGTGCCTAGTGTGCCGCCATTTATTTCTGGCTATGCCCTGAGGTCCTGTTAGAATAGTTGGCTTGCATCCTGGTACCAAAATGTAACAATATTTCATTACATATTATAAAACAAAGTGCATCGCCGCTTCTGTCTTTTTTTTTGCGATAAACTCAAAATCTACGGCACTGATTTTCATGCGGTTTTTACCAACAGATAGAATGATTCATGAGAAATGTTTATAGGTAGAATTTATACCCAGGCGCAGCCCAGAAAGGCTGCTAGTGTTAAGATATAAATGTGAACATTGATATAATAAGAAGAAGAAGTATTGTTAAAAAATGTATATTTTCACTCTTTATTTTTGGGAAAACATTCGGGAAACTGGTGTAATATAAGTACTATAGTCGGCTGACCTTTGCAGAATTACTTTACTTTAGGGACGTATTTATTAAGTAAGCACGGAATTTATTTCTGGCTATGCCCTGAGGTCCTGTAAGCATAGTTGGCTTGTGTTCTGGTACCAAAATGTAACAATATTTCACTACATATTAACATATTATAAAACAAAGTCAATCGCCGCATCTGTCTGTTTGTTCGCGATAAACTTAATAACTTCGGCACTGATTTTCATACGGTTCTCACCAACAGATAGACTGATTTATGAGGAAGGTTTATAAGTAGAATTTATACCCGGGCGCAGCCGGGAAAAGCTGCAAGTGTTATATAAACGTGAATCATTGACACGATAAGAAGAAGAAGAATGGTTAAAATAATTATATTTTCTTCTTTATTTTTGGTAAAACGTTCAGGAAACTGGTGTAATATAAGTACTATAGTCGGCTGACCTTTGCAGAATTACTTTACTTTTGGGACGTATTTATTAAGTAAGCACGGAATTTATTTCTGGCTATGCCCTGAGGTCCTGTAAGAATAGTTGGCTTGCGTGCTGGTAGCAAAATGTTAACAATATTTCACTACATATTATAAAACAAAGTGCATCGCCGCTTCTGTCTTTTTTTTCGCGATAAACTCAAAATCTACGGCACTGATTTTCATGCGGTTTTTACCAACAGATAGAATGATTCATGAGAAATGTTTATAGGTAGAATTTATACCCGGGCGCAGCCGGGGAAGGCTGCTTGTGTTATATAAATGTGAATCATTGACACTATAAGAAGAAGAAGTATTGTTAAAAAAAAGTATATTTTCTCTCTTTTTATAAAAACTGGAACTGGTTTTTGGAAAAACATTCGGGAAACTGGTGTAATATAAGTACTATAGTCGGCTGACCTTTGCAGAATTACTTTACTTTTGGGACGTATTTATTAAGTAAGCAGGAAATTTATTTCTGGCTATGCCCTGAGGTCCTGTAAGAATAGTTGGCTTGCGTGCTGGTAGCAAAATGTTAACAATATTTTGTGATATAATACAAGCTTTTTGTAACTTGCATATCTTTTTATTAACAGAAGATTTTTCTTCTTTTATATATTTTTTTCGGGGTCTAGTGCAATATAAAATTACCATTTGAAAGATTTTTTTAAATTCTTTATTTTTTAAAAGGCGTTTTGTCATAGAGTGATATTTCACCACCGTAGCTTAACAATAAGGCTTTTCCCTATAGTGTAAAACTAACGTTAAATTCACAATAGAGTACGAAGATATTATCTAAAATTTCTTTCTAAAAAGCCCTGGATAACTCTTTTATACTATTTTTTGAACTATTACTTGTAATTTAAAATAAAATCATGAAGTTTTCTTAGCGTTTATGAACGGTCAGTAAAGCTTCAAAATCAACGAGTTTTTCTGATAATAGAGTCAAAATGCAGCTACAGGAACTCTTAAATTGATAAACCTCTTGTTTTTGGGCTCATCTGATTTGCCCCTAAAAGAAATTTACAATAGTTTATATGGGATTTATTTGCATTCACAATGCTATTTTACCTTATTTATAAAAGAAAAAAAACTAAGAAATGGTGAAAAAAATCCACACGGGCAGAACTTGAACTGCGTTTAGATCTCCGTACGATCTATGCGTTGCCAATTACGCCACCGCAATTTTCTTTATTTAATAAATAAATATATACAGACAAATCACACAAATTGAGCTAGCCCCAAAGTAAGTTCGAGACTTGTGTTATGGGATACTAACTCAACGATACTATATTTTATAATAGATACTTATATAGATAAACATCCAAGACCCAGGTCAATCTGAAAAAGATCATTTTCCATCTTGGCCTGACCGGGGATCAAACCCGGGACCATCCGTATCGCAGGCAGGCGTGTTGACCGCTGCGCCAAGGAGCTCGTCGAATAAGAACTCAAATAATAAATAAGAACTTTACAAATGAATACGCTTCTGATGAAAAAATGTAAGATATTAACACGTGCCCAGGTATCAAAATTTTAGACAAAAGTTCACTCCACCTTCTCGGCTCTCCCATATTTGAAGAATCATTTTCTAGTTTTATTGACCTTAAAATTCAAAATTTTCAAAAGACATCTCTTCGTCTTTTGGACATTCAACCACATTTTGCCTATTTTATCATCCGACACTGTCTGTTCGTTCCAAATTTTACCTACAACCTACGTTGTAGCCATTTATGGAAGCATCCGCAACTACTCTACAAATTAGATGCATTTATTCAAAATTCCCTTTCGTCGATATTAAATATTGATTTCAGCAACCGTATCTGGGACCAAGCCTCATTACCTATTAGGTACGGAGGTTTGGGAATCAGGAAAATTTCTAGTGTAGCTCTCCCCGCGTTTCTGTCTTCTGTGCATAGTATTGAAAATCTTTTCAATAAAATGGTTGGAAACAGCAATCTTAGCGTCAGCTTTGCAACAGAGGCCAGAGACGCCTGGCGAGCTGTACTTCCAAATTCCAAATTTCCCGATTATCCAACCTCGCAAAGACAATGGGATGGGCCGCTTTGCAAAATTGCTCAAGATAATTTACTCCAGAGGTCTAGCAATTCTGTAGAGCGTGCCCGCCTTTTGGCTGTCGCAGAGTGGGAGTCCGGGGTTTGGTTGTAAGCCCTACCATCGGCCAACCTAGGCACACTGCTGCATAGTGACGCCTTCCGTTTGGCAACAGCACTACGTCTAGGTGCAACGTGTATGGTCCCTCATCGTTGCCCCTGTGACATCACGTGACCAAAGGGCTGGCAATTACTTGGCACAAAGGATAAGCATTGCTATCCAACGTGGCAATGCTGCCAGCCTTTTAGGCACGTTACCGCGAGGTGATGGTTTGCAGGGACTATATAATTTGTAAATATTTTAATTGATTTTAAGTAGTTTTAATTATTATTATTCATTTAGAAACATAAATAATACACATAGAAACTTTACACGTGAGATTCATAAGAAATCCGAGCATATTAATTATTATTAAAACTACGAGTATTTCATAATTTCAGCTGCAATAAGTATATAGCTAGACATAGGCCGCGGGCTTTCAAAGTGCAAGAATCTAAAGACACTTCAAAATTGATCAAGCCTAGGTCAGGAGGTGACAACGAACCAGTCATACTCACTTACATAAATACTCACGAAAACCATTACCCTATATCTAGGTAGGTAAAAGGTAAAATCGATTTCGTAGAACAAACTACGAAGGTGAGCGATAACTGCCTTTGAATCTTCAGGGTTTAGAAACCCTATAAAAACATACAAGGCCATCTAAACATTTAAACCCACGTGGCGCAACCCTTGCTCGTGCGACCACCCCTGCTCTGAGGGCGCGTTTCCATTGTGCAAGTTACGCAAAATTATATCGTCTTGAATTAATGATTTATTCAAAAACAGATAAGTGCAACTTCCATGCTGGTCTGGGAGAAAAAAAAAACCTAGAATGTACCAGCTGCTTCTCTTCCCGCGCAGATCGTAAAAGCCGATCGAGGGAATGGGCATCAGGAATCACGTCTATAGGCGATGCGGCTAGCAACCCATCACTATTTTGATTCCGTTCTCACCTACAAGCCCACCAACAAAACGTGGCCTCAAGGTTTAACAGACCTGCGCTCTGTCTACCCCGCAAGGGAAAAAAAGTGATAGTATGTATGTATGTATAAGGGCAAATAAGAAAAAAAAATAAAGACAATTTATGAGCACTGAGTTCGTCTTCGAGTCTTACCACACCATATATTTTTTAAGGACGTTTATGCATTTAAAGTGCTGTTCTGATATATGCTGCACTTGCTTTGTCGAGCTCCGTGGCGCAGCGGTCAACACGCTAGCCTGCGATACGGGGGTCCCGGGTTCGATCCCCGGTCAGGTCAAGATGGAAAAAGATCTTTTCATATTGACCTGGGTCTTGGATGTTTATCTATATAAGTATATATTATAAAATATAGTATCGTTGAGTTAGTATCCTGCGACACAAGTTCACAACTTACTGTGGGGCTAGCTCAATTTGTGTGATATGTGCCTATATATTTATTTATTTATTATTTATTTATTTGCTGGTTCGTGGTCGTCATTTGAGAATCTTTCTGCACTGCCACTTTAGGGAGCTTATTGTTTGAGCTATATCGGTGACTTTCGTTTTCCTACGGATTCTTCTCATTTTCTATTCGGTTTCGTATAGAAACACCGAGCATGGCTCTCTCATAGCTTTAAGGGTGACATTCAAGGTGCCTAAATAAAGGATTCTGACCTAGTTTAACGACTGCTACCAATAATGACAGCCGGGATCAACGGCTTAACGTGCCTTATGAAGCACGGAGGAGCTCGAGAGATTTTTATACCTCTTGTGGTGGAGACCGCGTCCGAGGTTATTTTACATGAGTAAGTGCTTACAATGCTTAGGCCCGCTGGGCCATCGAGCTCCACTATTAAATTTTTATAAAGGCATGCATTCTGGTATACTGGTATTTATTTGTACAAATACCGTGGCGGAGTGCAGAAGTAGCGGCAACAAACGTCACAGAGCATTTTCTCCAAGCAACGTCAACTTATAATGTTTGTTAACCTTAGAAACTACTTATTTATGTACTTGAATAAAAACTTATCGAGTAAAGATAAGTAAACTAATTACATCCGATACTTCTGCATATCAATGACATGCTGTCCATAGATGGCATTCATTGTTATGCGGACGATAGTACGGGTGACAGGTCTTACACGGGCCGTGCAAATGTCCCTCGCACATTTGTGAACGAAAGCCGCACACAACTTGTGTCTGAAATCGAAAATACATTGACGAAAGTCGCCGATTGGGGTCAAAAAATCTGGTCAACTTCAACCCTTCGAAGACACAAGTTTGTGCGTTTACCACCAAAAAAACCCCATTTGCTGTAGCTCCTCAATTCCAAGGCACGGCCCTTACCATCTCTGACAAAATTGGGATCCTTGGTGTCAATATTTCTGCCAGCGTCCAATACCGCAGTCACTTGGAGGACAAGGCCAAGATGGCATCCAAAAAGCTGGGTGTGCTCAACAGGGCACAGCGATACTTCACCCCAGAGCAAAGACTGCTCCTTTATAAGTCGCAAGTCCGTCCACACATGGAGTACTGCTGTCACCTTTGGGCAGGTGCAGCCAAGTATCAGCTGGATCCACTTGACTCGGTCCAAAGACGAGCTGTCAGAATTATCGACGATCCTAATATTACAAGCAGTATCGAGCCCCTGAGTTTAAGGAGAGATTTCGCTTCTCTATGTGTGTTCTACCGTTTGTATAATGGGCTGTGCTCTGAAGAACTGTTTGAGATGATGCCTACGGCTACATTCTATCATCGCACCTCACGCCATCGACAGGGGGTTCATCCTCATACCTTAAATCCTAAATGGTCACGTACAGTACGCTTTGACAGGAACTTTCTTCCACGGACGCTAAAGTTATGGAATGAACTCCCTGCTATGGTTTTTCCGAGAGACTACAGTATGGGATTCTTCAAAAAGGGCGTGAAAAGATTTCTTCAGGGTCGGCAACGCGCGTGTGACACCTCTGGTGTTGCAGACGTCCATAGGCTACGGTAACCGCTTCCCATCAGGTGGGCCGTATGCCTGTTTGCCAACTTAGTTGTATAAAAAAAAAAATGTCACACTAAGAAAACACGTGAGAGAGGCTGTTGCTGGGGTAAAATGGAAACACGCCTCAAGGGCTAGTTGATTGACAGCATTTATTTATTCATCCGAGTGTCCTGAAGGATCGGTCAGCCCCGGTTGCCACGGCGACTCGAGGGTCAAATGTATCTGTAATTCTACTTGAAATGAAAATGTTATTCAATAACGTGTATTACGCGGAAGAACGTTTTCTTTTACGCATGATCTTTTTTAGGGTTCCGTAGTAAACAACGAACCCTTACAGTTTCGCCATGTCTGTCTGTCTGTCTGTCTGTCCGTCCGCGGTTTTACGCAGAGACTATAAGTACTAGAAAGCTGTAATTTGGTATGGGTATGTTTATTATTCATGGCAAAAAAGTGGTAGAAAAAAATCTTGAAAAAAAATTTTTTTTAGGGTAGCTCCGATACAAGTAAAGTGGGGGACTAATTTTTTTTTCTCTATTTACCCATCGTGTGGGGTATCGATAAATAGGTCTTTCAAAAATATTATGAGGTTGAGAACACCATTTTTCGATTTAGGGATCCGTTTTCGAAATATTTTGTTTTAAAGTGCAAATTTTTGTTAGAGGTAAGTGTCCCCCCCCCCCCCCCCCTCTATCTGCTAAACGGTTATATATAGATACGTGAAAAAAATTACAGTAGTAGTATATATACTGAAGTTGAAAGGAAAACTATCAGAGCTGAGTACTAAGTACAAACTAAAAAGTTATAGGCAACCAACTTATAAACTGTAAAATTTCATACTATTTTCATTGTTAGATGTTTTTGGTCGTTAAACTGTAAGGTGCGAGTGTGAATAGTGTGAACTCAAAGTTGTCATTCGCAACAACGGAACCCTACACTGCGCGTGGCCCGACACGCACTTGGCCAGTTTTTAGGAAAACATACAGGTTTTTGTTTTGCTGGTATTTATATCCGACCGAGTGTATTCTGTTATGAGTTTAAAAGGAAAAAAATATTGTTTCTTTGGATTGAAAGAATCTTTGGAAAGCAATAAATTTACTTTATAAACATAACTAAAATGTATTTTCCTTTTATGTCACGTTTTCTAAAATATATTTTGTTCACACATAGGTCATCAAACATTAAACTTTTTACATAAGAAAAAAAGAAGAACAAAAAAAGGGGTGTAACAGAAAAAGACTATAACATTTGGAACAATTCTTGCCCCGCATAATGGCAAGAATGCTGGCTACGTTCCCCCGTTGAATAGTTGTGCTTATCCGTTGGGCAAAAAAGAAGCCAGCCCTCATATATCTGTCATGACCAATCTACCTGAAAATGCTTACCCTACTAATACAATAACAGTGAAAGTTTTTGAAGATAGATGTATATTAGCATGTGCATTTCTCTGTTACGCCTGAAATATTGTAATTCTGTTGATACACGAACGGCAACTCCAGGCTTATTTATAATACAAGTAAAAATCTTAATACCTATTTACTTTTTCGCTGCAAAATAAAATAATAAAAGAAACCTTTTTCTTAAAGGTCACGTCTCATTATAATTCAGGCACAGGCTTACGTAAAATTTGTCCGTCACTAAGCAACAGAAGCGCTCAGAATTTTTGAACGTATAATATCTATACAATTAAAATATAAATTTTCAATACATTTGCTAATAATACGGTTCTTGTGACCTCGAAATCTGTATCGTTATGATGAATTTACGCCACTAGTGCTTTTTACTTTACACCAATCACAATTGCTCAATAGCCCAATGCCACAGATGCAAAATTGAAACTTCTTCATAGAATCCGAGCAAAGAGTTTCAAGTTCAGCATGAAAACTCTTTCTGATTTGTGAGATGTGATTTTTAACTGACTTGAAAAAGGAGAAGGCTATCAATGTACTTTTTTGGAAAAAATAAACCTTTATTAGAAATGTATTTTTACAAACTGCTTTAGTTCCTAACTTTTATAAATTCTTTATTTACTGAAATGCAATCTTGTTTTAGTTTATGGTAATCGCAAATGTATTGAAAAACGTCGTATGATACTCGTACGGTAAGCTATCTATTATAGTCGTCGGTTTATTATGAGCACTCGGCTTCGCCTCGTGCCTCGACTATAATATCCAGCTTACCGTACTTGTATCATAATGTACTATTACGGCACTAGTGCTTTTAACTTTACAGCAATCACAACCGCTCAATAGCCCAATACCACAGATGCAATTTTTTTTTTTATAGAATCCGAGCAATGAGTTTCAAGTTCAGCATGAAAACTTTTTCCTGATTCGTGAGATGTAATTTTTAACCGACTTCGAAAAAGAGAAGGTTATCGATGTACTTTTTTATAGAAGATAAACCTGAATAAATGTACCTGATTAGGTATTATTAAAGTATTTTTACAAACTGCTTTAGTTCCTAACTTTTATAAATTCGTTTTTTGCTAAATTGCTATCTTTTTTTAGTTTATGGTAATCGCAAATGTGTTGAAAAACGTCGTATGACACTCGTACGGTAAGCTGTCTAATAATAGTCATCAGTTTATTATAAGCACTTGGCTTCGCCTCGTGCCTATGAACACCTCGACTATGTTATCCAGCTTACCGTACTTGTATCATAATGTACTATTACAGCATTTGCCATTCTTCTCACATGCCTTAGAGCATTGCACTTGTACTGGTGGCTTCGTTATATTAGGTATGTAACGCAAGTCATATCTTGTTTCTTGATGAAAGTATAAACTCTTTTTTCGTTAACTGTATTAATAATATATAATATTAATATATATACGGACAAATCACACAGATTGAGCTAGCCGCAAAGTAAGTTCTTACGTAAGACTTGTGTTATGGGATACTAACTCAACGATACTATATTTTATAACAAATACAGAAATAGATAAACATCCAAGACCCAGGTCAATCTCAAAAAGATCATTTTTCATCTTGACCTGACCGGAGATCGAACCCGGGACCATCCGTGTAACAGACCGGCGTGTTGACCGCTGCGCCACGGAAAAAATATCTCATTAATGGCGCATTATTATTTTTTGAAGGATACTGTTTTTCGTATGTATGAGAGGCCAACATTGAAGTCAGATTGGTGGAGTTCGAGATATTTTTATGCCAGGTGCGGTCACCCATCCAGTGGGGGCTGTTCCATTGATTGCTTAATATGAGTTAGCGCTAATAATCTTACCCAATCGTCCATCGGGCCCAACTCATTAATTGTTAGTTTGCTTGAAATGTTTTACAAATCAAATATGACTAGGCATTAATAAGTAACAGGACTAATAATAGACGTTTTGAAATTTTAAAGTCTACCTTAATTTAATGAGTGTATTATAATTAATAATAACTGTTTTTTTTTTCAATTTGTATTTTAACAGAAAAATATCTCATTAACTATGAGTTTGTTTGTAATATTTTTTAAATTACTGCTCATTACAATTCCGGCCGAGGCTTACGGCAAATCTGTCCGGCCGGCACTAAGCGACGCCGAGTATTTTTGGAAGCTTATAGGATAACAATGAAGGCGGACTTCACTTCTTTAGAAACAACGATAACTAAAAAAAATTCTTTTTGTGGGATGTTTTGATTGTAAGTGACAAACACTGGTGTAAGATTTTTCAGGTTGCCTAAAGGTAACTGACATAGCTTAAGGCCCCACACTAGGCGCACTAGCGACGCCAATAATTTTATTCTTAATACTTTACAAATAGAAAGAAATTCAAGAATGTAAATCATATAAGCCTTAGTAAATAACCTGAAGTATTTTTGGAATCATGTTTTAATATTATGAGAATCAGTCATTGAAAGAAATAGTGATTACCTCCAAAAACGGCCGTTTTTGGCGGTAATCTGATTCTCATAATTCTCACTGATTCTGATAATATTAAACATGATTCCAAAAATACTTCAGGTTTTTTACTAAGGCTTATAATATGATTAACATTCTTGATTTTTTTTCTATTTGTAAAGAAGTAGGAATAAAATTATTGGCGTCGCTACTGTGCCTAGTGTGCGGCCTTAACGATTGCCATCAATAATCAGCTGAGACCAACTTAACGTGCCGTTCAAAGCACGGAGAAGCTGTAGATATTTTTATACCACTTGCGGTCACCCATCCAAGTGCACTGCGCCCAGGGTTGCTTAACATGCGTTAGCGCTAATAATGCTCACGCCCATCGGGCCACGGACCCAACTCATTAATCGTGAGTTTGTTTGTAATGTTTTTATATTACTGCTCATTACAATTCCGGCCGATGCTTACGGCAAATCTGTCCGGCACTAAGCGACGCCGAGTATTTTTGGAAGCTTAAAGGATAACAATGAAGGCGGACTACACTACTTTACAAACAACGATAAATAAAATTTCTCTTTTTGTGGATATAAAACTTGACTTGCATTTTTTTAAGATATTTGTGTCCCACTGCTGGGCAAAAGCCTCCCCCTCCGTTTTCCACCTTGTCCTATCCAGCGCCGTAACCTGCCACATGACTTGCATTTAAAAGAGAATATTAATTTAATGATTAATTTTCTGAATTTATATTTCGACATCATTGACATCTTGATAGAATTTACTGTTGCATTGAACATGTCTGTATTAGTCAGATCACTTAGGTATCAGTACCAAATAAGTCTTTGAAATAATATAATATGGATAGGATAGGAAATGACTTTTTTTTTTTAATGGAATAGGCTCCAAAACTTTTGGATGGATTTCCTAAATTATTTTACCTATAGAAAGATAATGATATAGGCTATAATTTACAAGTATGAAGTCGCGGAGAAATCACTATCACTACATATAATAAAACAAAGTCCTCCGCCGCGTCTGTCTGTCTGTCTGTTCGCGATAAACTCAAAAACTACTTCACGGATTTTCATACGGTTTTCACCAATAGATAGAGTGATTCACGAGGAAGGTTTTAAGGTAAAATACATGCCCGGGCGCAGCCGGGTAGGGCTGCTAGTTATTAATATTATAAAGATATATTTCCTGAAAATTGTTGTGTTTAATTATAATTCCGGGCCAGAATTACGGCAACTCTGTCCGGCACTAACCGACGCCGAGTATTTTAATGATGGCGGTTCAATACTTTACAAACAACGATAAATAATTTTATTTTTTCCCGACTGACAATATAAGGTTTTTAAGTAATTTTTCCTTTGTTGCTTTATGTCTTGTGTATAACCCCTCTTATGTAGAGCCTATTTTATTAAGACTGAGAACGTGTTATAGATACATTGGCTCTAAGTAAACAATTGACACATATAGTAAACATCTAACGAAATACAAATATGTAACGGAGTTTTTGGTGGGAAGTCAAGGGGTTCAGTTGTCGTTTGCCTTATACAATTTTGCAAATAGATTTAAGTGGACTTTATAATATGAAATTGGTGTAGTTTGGTGTTGTAAATGCTCGTGCTCGAGAACAATTTGTGAAATAGTTAAAGTAGACTGTTAAATGGACTCGTATAGATTTGTCGCCAAAATCTGCCACGAGGCTGCCAAAGAACATACGCCATCTTTGATGCCACATACCGTACAACACCGATACTTGGTATCTCATTATACTGGACATTGGCAGAATCACTGAAATCTCGGTGGAAGCCATAATTAAAAAGAAGAAAAGAAAAGAAAATATGTAACGAAAAAAAATTAATATTAGGTAATTCAGAAAGAAAAATAGTTTTTGAATCATACTTCAATTGTAATATTAATTTATACATCTTTGACTGTTTGATAGAATTTACTGAAGCATTGAAAATGGCAGTACCAGGTGGTCCGGGAGGACTAGGCGGATTTTTCCTCAACTAAATTATTTTATTTTGTACTAACATAGTATGTAAGGATTTTGTTACTAACAAAATATGGACGCAAGTCTGAAATAAAATTATTTTATTTTATTTTATTTTTTTATAAAATGTCTATACTTGGAGAAATTTTATTCGTTTTAAATTCTTTAAGAAGTGATTTAGCCCTTCGATATAATTTTTGTGTAATTTTTCCTTATGTATTTATTAAACACAGTTCAACAAACAATTTTAATATGGGACCAAATGCTGAAACCTAAAAAAAATATATTTCCTTACAAAAATATTCAGCTGCCCGGTGATTTTATATGGAAATATAATTTTTTTGAGTTTCTAGTATTGTTCCCATAGGAAATGTTGTACATGTCGGCAAGCTGAATCGCCCCATTAAAGTAAGGGTCAAACATTTTTAAAATTTCGCCATTTATTACTGAAGATTACTTACATGCGAGTCCTTGGAAATATAACGATATAAAGATACCTTTCCATGGAAATGTTCTGTTTAATTATAATTCCGGGCCAGAATTACGGCAATTCTGTCCGACTCTAAGCAACGCTCCGTATTTCTCAGAAGCTTAGCGAAAAACAATGAAGGCGGATTAAACTACAAACAACGATAAATAATTATTCTTTTCGCGGATCATTTTATATCTCAGGGAGATATATTTTACATTCTTACGACATAATGAGAGGTTTAATAGATAAATTTAAAACTCATGGCCCTGTCACACACAACCTTACATATTTGCATGCTATTGTATTGGCTGATTAGTTGACGAAAAATTAAATTGTGATTACCATCTTTGTTTAACCCTTATGAAACGCAAATAAAGTTACTCTGTTCTATTCTTTTCAATGGATAGGAGCCAATTTAAACCACAGGTACAATTACAAAGTCAAAAGTCATTTATTTGTAATTTTTATTTTGTAATTTATTTATTTCCAAAAGAAAAATACTTACATAACAAATACATAAGGATGTACAAAAACCTAGTAAGGTTTGTCCGCACATCCACTCACTTACTAATACACTTTAATTTTTGCTTACTTAGTTTAAAATATTAGATACGGGCATAACTGATAGTGATTACTAACAGTTGCCGGCGTTAGTATTTATTAACAAGATGTTCCTTTTAAAAAGTAATTCTTTAATTTATACTTGATATTTTTGATAGTTATTTTATCTTTCAATTCTTTTGGTAGTTCATTGATTAATTGCGGTATTAAGTATTCTTATCGTCTTTTACCATATAAGTTAGAATATACGCGAAATATACGCGTATATATATAAGAAGTAATATACGCGAACGAAGTAATAAGAAATAGTAAGTCGATAGATCTTAATTTCGATGTTTTCATAGTAGAATAACATAGGCACAAACCTACGTGGTTTTTATATGTAATTCTTATTAAAATATTGTAAAATATGTTTTTATATGGTAAATAAATAAAAAAAAATTTGGTATGCTACTTGCTCTAATGGATTGGGGATGAGAAAATAGCAGCTCAAGAGGCCAGGCGCGTATACCCGATGCCATACCTTCAACCACCAGACAGGTAATTGTGGATATAACCCTTGACCATAGGTAGTTTCTGCAGACGTTAGTAACTCTACCCCCATCTTAACTAATATTTTAAATGTGAAAGTGAGTTTGTTTTTTATGCTTTCATGTCCTATCTACTGAACCGATCATCATGAAATCATAAAATTTTGCATATACGTTGTCTGGAGTCTTTCTGAAGTATGGAGTAGAACATAGGTCACTTTTTATCCCGTAGAAAAGAACTGTTCCCGAGGGATCGACACTAACGCGAGCAAATCCTAATCCAAACTAATATTATAAATGGGAAACTGAGTTTGTTTGTTTGTGACGCTTTCACGGCACATCTACTGAACCATCATCATGAAATTTTGCATACACATAGGTAATACTAAGAAGGATATAGGCTATATATATATGACGCGGACGAAGCTGCGGGTCAATAGTCAAAAATTTTATTCATCTTAAGATATTTTAAATATCATTTGGTGAACGTCACTTTACATTTACAATTGGTTTACAATGTGATGTTATTGTTGACGTCAATAAGTTACTTAAAGCTAAGTTTACACCGCTTCCAAGGCGGAGTGCAGAAGAAGCGGCAACAAACTGCACAACGCATTTTCTCCAAATGACGTCAACTTACAATCTACGACATACAAGTACCTACTCAGAACGGGGTATCAGCCAGTACTACATAAAAGCAATTGAATACCAATTATTTAAATCCAAACACTTTCAAGGGAGGGATAATAAACCCAGAAAGAAGATCAAGCTTAATTAAAAAGCTTTAGACGCTTGATTAACTCCATGCTTTCGGCTTGCCTCGTAAAAAGCTCAACGACGGACGCACCTCTGGGAGCTTAAAGCTGCGAATACATGAAAAGATAGGCGAATGAATGAAAACTTTCTTTTTTAACCCCCCACGCAAAAAGACGGGTTATAAGTTTAATCGGTATGAGTGTGTCCGTTTTTCTGTGTGTGGTTCCGTAGCTCCGGGTGAACCGATCTGCGTTCGTTTTTTTTACAGCAGGTTTTCTAGCGATGGTTCTATGACATGTTTTATCAAAATCGGTCCAACTGTTTACGAAATACAATGATCAGTATCAGACAGATGGTACAGGGTAGGCAAATGGTACATTCTACGTTTTCTCTTTTCTTCAAGCCCAGCGTGGCAGGAAGAAAGGATATATTACTTTTGAACAAGCAAGATAACGATTTTTAGGTATCCATGTCTGGTAACGGGAACCTGTCACTAAAGTTTTACTGTGTGTCAGTGTGTCACTCGGCTGTTTCTCTTTAACTGTTAATAGTTGTAATAACAATTGAGATGACTTTGTCTTTATTTTATTGAATTAAAAGAAATAATTGTTTATTTTCAGGATTATTACAAAAGAAAAATCATCATCATCATCACCATCAGGTCTTATTTGGTCTCCACTGCAGGAGCACGACCCTCTCTGTACCACCAGAGCTATATTAGCCAGAGCAGTCAGAGGATTTGGCCTACACTCTCCACGCTGGCCAGACGGGTTGGAGAGGTCTATTTGATATTTATAAGCTTTGCTTAGCTTGTTCTTCCTAAGTCGCCTTTTACGACATCCACGGGAAGACTTGGAATGGTTCTATTCTACTCTGCCGGGAACCACACGGCCGTATAGAAGAAAAATACTAACACCTAATTATTATTATGTAAAATTCATACATATATTTACTTTACAGTTTAAAGTGGCAATGCACTGGACACATATCCCGGAGCACGGATGGCCGTTGGGTCATTGAAATCCTGGAGTAGCGGCTATGATCAGGGAAGCGCAGCGTGGGACGACCCCCAACCAGGTGGACGGACGATCTCATCAGGGTCTGGACTCAGCATACACAAAACCGCAATTTATGGCAATCTATTGGAGAGGCCTATACCCAGTAGTGGACATCCCTAGCTGATAGACAAATTCATACTTACATACATAAATACGCGTGTAAAATATTACTTTTCTTTTGAGTGGGTCGGATAAAATTAGCCAATGGCTCTTCGCCCGATGACACAATTTATTAACTTTCAGCTGACACCTTGGAAAAAGATAGGTATTCAAATTTCGTATTTAAATTAAGTCAAAAGTGTGCCCCCCGCTATAATATTACAAGCGGTGTCAAAACAATTTCGCCAGGACGTTTTACGATCATTCTAAATGAAGAACGCGGCTCGTCACCCCGGGCACCTCAGGCTATATTTTAGTGTTGTGAAAGAGCCGAGCCTATATATCTGCATTTTAAGACTCTGCTGCCTGCTTTTACAGCGATTGCATCCGTAATGATTGGAGATTTGGAATAAAAATAATTGAATATCAATTGACTCCAATTTTAAAACAAATCCGCGCCAGGCCTTCGGATATTTTTTTACAAAAAAAAAACGGAGTAGATTCTCAAGTCGACGCGTATTTTTGTATATGACCTCGCATAACATATTACAAAGTAGTCCGACCCGACGTTATTCTTTTTTTTAAAGTGCCGAGAAGTTGGTCCCCTAAAAAACTTGAAAAAAAAAAACAATCCCTTAAGGTAAAAAGACTGACGATGATTGACTTTTGGTTAACGGTAAGTAATTTTTTCCATTGAAAAGTTGTGTCCATGTCTATGTTTCATCTACTTGCGTGCCATTTTTCTCTAGACTCGCGTTTTAGTTGAATTTTAATTTTTCTTTCAAGACTTTCACAACACTAGTCATATTTTTTTTGTATCTACTTAAAAAACGGCTCCATGACAAAGTCGTAACTCATGAAATTACGTTGAAGAAATTGAGGTTTAAACCTGGTAAGTAAGTCGTTTTGGAAATGAAGTGTTTTTTGGAGAAGAATGAGAAGTAGTTTATGACCACCTGTGATTACTGCTCAGATAAGATCCAAGTAAAGATGCGACTTGATGAGTTTCCTTATTTTGTTTAAGCATAATTTTTACGAAATTGCGCAAGAAATAAGCCCTTTTTTGTTTATAAAAAAATCTTCTTTGCGTTTTTTTATTCTTTTTTTTTTGTTCAAGTTTTATCATTTTATTCACGATTGTATTAAGATTTAGGACTTTACAATAATGCCGGAGCTCATATAACTGATGTCTAATCATCATCATCATCATTTCAGCCGCAAGAAGTCCACTGATGTCTTATATTCGGTCCAAAATGTGCCGAACTGAATATTCGGTCTAATTGGTTCTGAATAATTGTCCAATTCTGTTAATAAAATAAACTTATCAAATAGTAATGACAATTATTACTTTTTTATATTGTAAATTAAGGGTACGCTTGTCAGGTGTTTCGCCATACAAATTCTGTAGGGTGATCCGTTGTTCGGTATCGTCTGTTTAAAGTTTATAATTCTATCGATTTGTTTTGTCGTTATCTATGCTTGTATGGGATCATAATTATAAAATGATAAGTACTTTAAAAGTTATGAGTCTCAGAACATTCCATTTCAACACGCAAATTTGGGCACAATTAAATATCGGAAAGAGTGTAAAATCTCTAAAACAAAATTCACACAAGCATAGTTTAGTTATTAAAAATTTTAATAACTTTACTTTTATTTAAAATATTCAGCTGTTTTATCACAAGAACACTTCTCCCAAACGCATACTCGCGAATTTTTAGACGACGAAGATTTAGATTTTCAACAATATTTGTGTTTGCACACACTAGACTGTAGTTCCGATGTGCTTATACATCGGGGTAAATAGTTCCGCACTGTTTATAACCGAGTCTATCCCTTTCTCAGCGAATAGCACGCAAATTAGCCACGTGCGCTGACGAGTTCGAGTTCGGGACTAGCTCATCCTTAACACTTTACAGGACAGAAAACTGAACTCTAATTACACAGGATGACACTCCGGTTTTCCATACAAATAATCACCACGTCTATAGCCGTAATTGTTTAAATAAGTACTAGAATACCGATGTATGTCAGTAACCACGGGCATAACCGCTGGATAGCATAACCGGTTCCTATAAATTGTCTAGGCGAACAAAGCGGTTATAGCCGTAGTGTCACTGGTACTACCTACATATTCGTACTTCTATACAATGTAGATATGTATTTATTTTAGTTCTTAGATTTGACAGAACCAGTCTTTGATTAACTTGTAGATAGACAGTAAATATTGTTCTATACAATGATAGTATGAACCCAGCACGGCAATCACCGTAGCGCTCTTTACACTATCTTTTTTAGCGACGGCGATGCCCGTACTGTCAAATTACTGCGTTTTTAGATAACTGCTATAACCGTACTGTCCTGTAAAGTGTTAAGGATTAAAAATACATTCACCATGCTCTGAACAAACCAAACCATTATATGCGTTTTGTTTTTTTTTTTAGGTTTCTTTAGGTTATTGAAATTAAAAGTCATCCTAATTTCCATAGAGACGATATTTGGTACTTACCATTAGCTTGGGATCTAGTTATTAACTTAATTAAATCTTAAGCACAGCAGAAGACTGCAAGACCTTCAGACACCGTGACTCAATACTGCATTCATCCGGAACGTTATCAATAAATATTATTAATAACTATATTTTTTGCCTTCCCAAATATAATTTTTTGCATGCCTACTGTGAAAGGCGGGAATTTATATGAAGACCCTAGCAAATAAACATTTCATTTCATTTCATTTCATTTAGGCGGTAGTTTTTATCCTAATCCTAATCCTATCGTAACTAATATTATAAATGCGAAAGTGAGTTTGTTTGTTACGCTTTCACGCCCAATCTACTGAACCGATCATCATGAAAGTTTCATATACATAGGTTAGGGTACTGAAAAGGACATAGGCTATGTATTGCGCGGGCGAAGCCGCCGGTAACAGGTAGTTCTTCTTATAAAATAATGACAATTCAACCTAGTCTTCCTGCGAATATAAACACTGTAAAGTGTTCAAACTTCAAGTGTATAAATAACTAGCTGTTACCGTGGGTTCGCCTATGTTATTTTCAGTACCATAATCTATGTGTATGCAAAATTTCATGATGATCGGTTCAGTAGATAGGGCGCGAAAGCTTAACAATCAAGTAAACTCACTTTCACATTTATAATATTACTAGCTGTTACCCGCGGCTCCGCCCGGGTGATATATAGCCTATGTCCTTCTCAGTACGACAGTAGGTACCTAACTTATGAGTATGCAAAATTTAATGATGATCGGTTCAGTAAATACGGCGTGAAAGCGTAACAAATAAAAAAACAAATAAACTCACTTTCGCATTTATAATATTAGTTAGGATTAGTTAGGACTAGCTACTACCCATGGCTTCACTCGCGTGATATATAGCCCATGTCCTTTTCAGCACCGTAACCCTATGTTTAAAGAGTTTATTTTGCAACAAAATAACATGTTATACATCAACTATTTGGATCGTAAACAAGCGCGATAGTATTAAACTGTGTTGCAGTTGTTTGCGCCCATTTCCGGAAACTAAGCTTATGGGATTTAATTTATAACAAATAAAAACTAGCAAAATAGAGCATCAATTTTGAAAAGGTATACGAACCAAAATAAATAAGTTAATAAATACATAGTTTTGAGCAAAACAAATATTACACAAAGTTACTTAGCAAACTAAAAGGGTGAAAAATTGAATTCCATCACACAAGTTAAAAGGGAGGATAGGGATAGGGATAAAGATTTTTGGGAGGGTGGGCCAAGAAGAAGAAGAGCAAAAGCTATGTGCTCGTATATTACTCAATAAGAATTTCAGTGTCTTCATAGGTGAGATCTACCAACCAGGCAAATAGTTTGCGTTTGCATGTGTATGCAAAATTTAATGATGATAGGTTCAGTAAATACGGCGTGAAAGCATAACAAACAAACAAACAACTCACTTTCACATTTATAATATTAGTTAGGATTGACTGTCCTAACTAATATTATAAATGTATTAAAAACAATTTTATTTGACACAATCACATTACTTTCCATCCGCCACAGTCGAGTAAGCAAGTTTTGAACTACCAACCCTAAGTGCAGATTGGAAGTCATTGCACCGGCTTCCTGTCCAAAATCTATTTTACAAATGAATAAACAAAACACTACATAATAACAAGTCTTCCCTTTTAAGAAAATTGCTTGAATATACAGCGTGTTTCATTTTTGAGATTGTTAATTTATTATTATTACAATTATGTGAACAAACTTACAGTAATAACACAAAGTTATAATTTTAATAATTAAACGAGCTCTGTGGCGCAGCGGTCACCACGAGTGCCTGCGACACGGCTGGGCCCGGGTTCGATCCCCGGTCAGATCTAAGTGAGAAATGATGTTTTTCAGATTGACCTGGATCTTGGATGTTTATCTTTTATAATCCATTTATTTAGAGCATCCTGTATCCTAAAGCAGGGGTCATTATTAGGTCCTTCTCTCCCCAAATGTTCCAAAATCTACTGGCACTGAACCTATTTTCAAAATTCTGTCACCTATAGAAAGCTTAATTATCTGCGGGTGATAACGGCTACAATTTACGTAAACAAAGTCGCGGAAAAATTATATTTATTTCATTAATTTATATAAAATATATTTCAAATTCAATTGATTGAGAGCAACCTGTACTGTACCCTAAGGCAGGGGTCACATCGCACGTACGCAGCGATCGTAACGCAATGTTCAATTGGCCCCGACCTAAGTAAATGTGAGCAATTGCCGAATCGAGCCCTTCTAGAAGAAGTAGAAGTACTATTTAAAACAAAATATTAACTATTGAACTACTGAGTCCGTCAAAATATGAAAAAAATTAATAAATAATATATTTATAAGTCCAATTTATTGAGAACACCCTATATCCTAAGGCAGGGGTCACATCGCACGTACGCAGCGATCGTAACGCTACGCTCCATTGGCCCCAGACCTAAGTGAATGTGAGTGATCGCCGAATCGATAACATACCTTAAATTCGGTGGCGTTATAACTTTTTTCATATCATATATAGTCGTGTTCTTATATAGTCAAAGGTCGTGTTTTAAAAACGCTTCAAGTTGAGATTTATTTCAACTTACAATATTTTAACATGTACGTTTGTTGGGATAAAATGCTGCATATCATTTTGAATAAATAATTTTTTTGTAATCGTTTATGGAATTGCGTATCTCTAAATATGCTTATCGTCTTAGCCGCAAGAAGTCCACTGTTGGACATAGGCCTCCCCTAGGTACTTCCAATACGACCTGTTGGACGCGGACTGCATCCAGTATCTATCTATCTGATCGTCCAAACCTCCTTATTGGTACGTGGTTTCTATTCAAGAACCTTTCTACCATCATCATTCATCAGCCATCGGTTCTTCGCGCTATGTGCCCCGCCCACTGCCACAGGTAGCTACTCCTACAACTCCTAAACTATATCAGTGCGTTATGTTCGTCTACGAATCACCTAGTTTCTGGTTCGACCACGCAAAGAAACACCAAGCACCGAGCTTCCTTATGAGGCCCATAGTAAGGGACCAACAGACCCGCAGTTATGGTGCCACACATTAGTTAAAGACTTTCGACATTAAGCACTAAGAATTAACAGATGAGAAGACACTGCGGAGCTTCCCGAACGCGACAAACAAAACGAAGCAACTTAGTCGAAAGACCTCGCCCTCGAAGCTGGAACTTCCAACCTGGATCATTGACCCAGGTAGTCACATAATGATGATAACCGTTTCGCAATGGTGCTGAAGATCAGGCGTAGAGAAGAAAAAATCCGATTGTTGACCCCTTACTTAGAAGCATCACAGCTGGGAATGTAATCAAGAACGCACTTGAGATACATTCACAATTTATTTTTACGTGTTTTTAAATTCATTAGCATCCTTATAAATATAGACTAGACCCATGATTAAAAGTAATTTAAGGCTCCTTTTGTGTAAATTAAAATAACACATTTTTCAAATTTAAGAAAAGCTCATTAACTATCTCTAACTTAAATAAAAAATCTCTAACGCTTTGATAAAGGCCATTACTATAGATAGAAACCAAAAATTAAGACGGTACTGAATTTTCAAATACGCCAAGAAATAAATTCTTTTAAACTGTATAAAATCAGTTGGTCGGTAAAATTTACGCAAAACAAGTGACTTTAGACCGATACACAACCAACGATTTAATTTTGACGCAAGAAATGTTTTAACATGCAATTTTTTTTTCGTATGCTGTTGAATTTGATTCCACCCTGTATAATGGTATTATTACTGAGTAACACTAAACTGAAAGGAATGTAATACATTACGGTAAGGCCAAATAAGGAACGTTTTATGGTAACACCCGTGTATTAGTAATGCAAGACACAATTACGCATCAAGTATAATGAACAGTTTACAAACGCATTCCTTCTTCCGCCATTGATATTTGAAGGATTTATCCCGTTTTGGATGGAATTACAATCACATTTTTATCAATAATTAGCTATAACTTTTTACATAGTATTCATTCTCTTAGAGAAGTTAGTTTAATGGTTACGGTTAAATAAAATATACAAATGAATTTAACTTATTTCTAAAAAAGTAGGTTCTTAATCGTTTTTCATCATGACCTTGCTGGGGATCAAACCCAGGACCTCCGTGTCGCAGGCTGGCGTGTGAACCACTGCGCCACATCATCATCATCATATATTTAAGAACTTTGTTCTTGTTGGTGGAGTATTGCGCCACGTAACTTAAAAAATGTTACTATCATGTATACTTACCTACATTTATACAAATAAAACAATTAAAATTAAAATAGTTTTTCCGAAAAAAAATCTTCAAATGTATTAGGCAAATTATACAAATATTTGAATCCCTAAAAAATTTATGTTACCTAATACGTTAATAAATAAGTTTTGATTTTGAATTTAGATGATAAAGTGTAAAGTATTTTGTTTTTAAAACTGTACCTAGGCAATGATAGTATGAAATTAAAGAGATATTTTTTAAGAAAAAAAGAGTAAAAAGCAAAAATATTTATAATTATGGTTTTTCGAAACATTTCCTGTTGATCACAAATAAAAATAAAGATGGCGTTTTAAACGGAAATACGTGACGATTTGAGAACCTCATACATTACGTAGTAGGCTGGTCAATATTAGATCTAAAGATTAGCTTTACTATCTGTTGTTTTCGACCCCACACGGTTCGATTCCCGATTCGGCAATCTTATGAGGTTTTTGAACCGCTCGGTTCACTGCCTCTAGGTTCAATTCCGACGAGGCCATGTTTGTGTACGTGAGTTGGAGAATAAATTGATTGATGTGTTTTATTGCACTTTTATCATTTTTATTTGGTTTCGTTTCACTATCTGTAATGCCTTTATTTTTTGTAGATTTAGAACCGACTTAAAAAAGGAGTTTTCCAATTTAATCCGTATGAATGTCATTTTGACAGAATTGTACAATTTTTTATATGGTAGCTTATACCACTTATGTATGTGTATTTAAGAGGTACAGTCCAACATAGGAAACAATGCTAGTTTGACTAACTGACGATTCGGACAAAAAAAGTACAAAAAATTATTCAGTTTTGTATGAGATACAGAGTTTTGAAGTGGGTTATTTTTTAACATTGCATTTAGCCGTCTCGACTATTACAGAATTGATCGTAATATATAATTTATTAAAAATATATGCAATTGATTCCTCATAAAACCTTCTTTTTAAATTAAGAGAGTAAGCTTAGTAGTCATTCGCAGAACTTTATTCGTGAAACTGTGTATGTTTTGAAAAAGATTCTCTAGGAGCGCGCGAGAGACAAAAAAGAAAAAAGTATGCGAGACACTAAACTTACCAAATTATCATTGTCACTGTTTTCATTTTTACACACTATTTAAATAACTATATATATTATGTAAGCCGTGTGGTTCCCGGCAGAGTAGAATAGGACCACTCCAAGTCATCCCGTGGATGTCGTAAAAGGCGACTAAGGAAACACGAGCTAAACAAAGCTTATAAACATCAAAGAGACCTCTCCAACCCGTCTGGCCAGCGTGGAGAGTGTAGGCCAAATCCTCTGACGACTCAAGCTAATATATGGCTCTGGTAGTGCAGAGAGGGTCGTGCTCCTGCAGTGGAGACTAGAAAGACCTGATGATGATGATGATGATGATGATATATTATGTGAGTATGTGTGGGGTGATCAAATCTCAGTCACTCTGAAATAATACCACCTCCTAACGTTTGATTGAGCTGAAATTTTGTATACGTTTTGCCGTCTCATTTTGGGCATAATATAGTATGACTGTGAAGCTTTCTTGAAAATTATATTACAAAGGGTCATGTCAATTATACAAATGGTACAAAAATACCCTTTATTTTACTCGACCTCTGGTTTAAGCCCAGAGACGCACTAAACTCCATGTTCCTAGATACTTTTTTGTTTTTTACTAGCAGCTTTCCCCGACTCATAAAACCTATAAACCTTCCTCATGAACCACTCTATCAATTAGTGAAAACCGCATGAAAATCTGTTCAGTAGTTTTTGAATGTTATGCGGAGAGAAGAGAGCCACATTACTAGAAAGGTATTGGAAATGAAAGTTACTGGAAACCAGAATAGAGGAAGGCCAAAGAAAAGATGGATGGAGTGTGTGAAGGGAGATATGGAGAAAAAGAAGGTGACGAAGGAGATGGCTCGTGATAGAGCGAAATGGAAAAAGCTTACATGCTGTCCCGACCCCACATAAGTGGGATAAGGTGAGGAAGAAGAAGTTTTTGAATATATCGCAAACTGATAAACAGACAGACGCAACGGAGGGCCTTGTTTTATAATATGTAGTGATGACATAGGACGGCAAACGAGCAAGCAGGTTGCCTGAGGGTAAGAGATCATCGCTGCCCATGGACTAATGCAACCCCAGGGGTTTGACAGAAGTTTTCTCTCCCCAAAGGGGAGGAGGGATGGGCCTCCGTCTCTCTCACTTAAAGAACGAAGCATAGAAGCGGTTAAGCTACCACTCACGTCGATTTTCTGTTTGGTGGTACTTCTTTCGGACAAGCCAGCCCATTCATGTTTTTCTAGCTAAAGTGATTTTTGCCAGTAGCGTGGCTACCACAACTAAAACTTATATGTTACTAGCTGTTACCCGCGGCTTCGACCGCGTGATTTATAGCCTATGTCCTTCTCAGTACCCTAACCTACGTGTATGCGAAATTTCATGATGAACGGTTCAGTAGATACGGCGTGAAAGCGTAACAAACAAACAAACAAACAAACTCACTTTCGCATTTATAATATTAGTAGGGATAGGGATTTAAACCTATGTACCAATATATTATTAAAATAAAATTTCGTGTTCATGAGGTTGTGTTGTTTAGGCATTTAAGTCTCCTTGATAATTTTTATTTCGTGTGTTTTTATGAGAACACAAGTGTTTTATATAATGTCACGATCACTGATTAATAAAAATAAAATGAACAAAAAAATTGTATCTACTTTAGTTTTGGACTTTTGGTTATGTCAGATTTAAAAGTTTAGTTTTAAGTTTTTCTCACAAAAGCCTGTTTCAAACACACACAGCTATAAAAATGCTCGTTTATTAACACACAACAAACATAAATAAGGTATAAAATAAATAAACCGTTTTTGATATCTCAACCAATACCTGCATACAAATAAGCATCACGTTATACGTATTTGGGAATATTATGGCATAAACGTGGAAATGGCAATCGAAAACGGTGACAAGTTGTAACGACCTGGCCTATTTAGAACAGTCCTACAGTTTATGACATGTTCGTTTTCGATATCCGTTTTCAAAACATGACGGAAATAGGAGTTAGACGCGACTGCCAAAAAAGGAGTGTGTTGTTTTTGGAGTTCATGTTTGTAGAAAGAGGTAGAAAGTATGGAAATACGAACATAAAGGCTCAACTGTTGACGGCTTAGTCGTTTTTTAAAAGAATCGAACAGGCTTTTTGTAACATATTAAATAACAAACTCATTTTATATGTGAGTTAACATAATCTTAACTCACATAGATAATGAGTTTACATAACATTACCCTTCTTTTTTGGCAGTGTTAAAAAAATATAAGTAGGTACAATAAACCTCACTGTGCTACCACCACAAGTTCTACTCAGAATATTGAAGGGATGAGCCGTCACATCACTCCGAAGAGGGTACGTACCCTCCGTCCGTTTAAGAATGCATGGGTGTTGTTTACAGTTATACTAATATTACAGAGATATAAATGTGAAAATAGCAATCGAAATCTGTGAGACATTGCAAAGACCTGGCCTATTTAGAACAATCCTACAGTTCACGTCGTATTCGTTTTCGATAACCGATTTTTTTTTTATATAGGGACATATCACATAAATTGAGCTAGCCTCACAGTAAGGTTTAAACTTGTGTCGCAGGATACAAACTCAACGATACTATATTTTATAACATTTATAACATATACTTATATAGATAAACATCCAAGACCCAGGTCATTTGATCATCATCATCATCATTTCGTGTAGGTGACACGGTCAATCGACCATGCACACCCTGGTGTCAGAGTTCTTCGGAACCGCCTCTCAGCCCCTGACGTGGTTCCTTTAACGACTACCAGATGGCAGCCGGGACCAACGGCTTAACGTGCCTTCCGAAGCACGGAATCATCTTTCTTATCAGACAATCAGGTGTGCCTGCAATGTCCTAATCAAACTGGAAACAACTTAACAAAGATGCTTCCCGTGGTAATCGAACCACGACCCGGGTCAACAAGGCAAACGCCTTATCCACTGGACCACGGAGGCTGTTCGGTTCAGAGGTCATTTGATGAAAAATAAATTTTAAATTTTAATGAGAATATTTTTAAAGCTTTCACAGGAGAATCGGAACCAGAGCTTCCCATTTATAAGCGAAATGGCGTGATAACCACTGCACCACAAAGTTTAGCGTGTTGACATTCCCTCGCGTGATCGTATTCACAACACGTCTACACCATGACAGTTTTACGAGCTTTTCTATGGAGTATATAGAGTCATATAATATTATATCACTAGGAAAGATGAAGCGGTTTTTAAATAGGTAACTTAAAAATGGCGATAGTGGTCCAGAACGTTATGAGCGTGGTAAAAGGTCCTAAGTTCCTTACCTCTGATTTTGTAGATCAATCTGTAGTACGGTGAATTTCATGGACTGGTCACTGACTGTTCTTTAAATTAACATGAAGTATTACTTCCATTCATTTATTTACATAAATTACTTACTTAAAATTTAAACAAGTTACATAAATTGTAAAAAAATATATACCTAAACTAATACTAAAGAGAAAGAAAAAGTAATATAAATAAAATTTAAATTTGAAAATCTAGTCGAAAAGACCACCTCTGAGAGTACCTGGCTCAAATGTACCCATCACACCAGCCGCGTTGCCACGCTGGATGGCCAGTGATATGTGTTGGACCAGGTACGCTCCAGAGCGGGAGTCGCAGCCATTGTCTCGGAGTCGTCGCCCTAAATTTGTGATAATAAGTTTGCCTTCCTCGCACCAGGGACCACCTGTTTCCACAGCAAAAGGCACAAAAATGTACTGTGAGAGTTCCGCGTATTTTATTTACATTGTGTGTCAAACCTGAAGCATGTCTGTAAGCAAGTAGCGTGATAACCACTGCGCCACAGGAGATGGCGTGTTGACATAAAACACGCGTGGTATTCACAACACGTCCAAGCCATGACAGCTTTACGAGCTTTTCTATGAGTGTATAAAGTCATATAGATATTAAAAATATCACAAGGCAACATGAATTACATGTTTACTTGCAAAGAAGTAAATAATGAAAACTATACATGGAAAAATCATGTCAAAGTCAGCTCGAGACTTGTGTTATCGGATACTAACTCAATGATTGCGTGATGGTATTCACAACACGTCCACGCCATGACAACTTTTTGAGCTTTTCTATGGATTGCATAGAGTAGTATGGATATTATGAATATTACTATGTACCATAAATTAAATTTCTTTACTTGCATAGAAGTAAATAATAAATATTAAATAATGTTTACGGATATTTCACGCGAACTTAACTAGCCCCAAAGTATGTTCGACATTATTGTACATACAATCACGTCTTTATCCCTTGTGAGGTAGACAGAACCCAAAGTCATAAAACCTACTGGCCACGTTTATCATCGTAGTGGGCGTAAAGGTGGAAAGCGGAATCAAAATAGTGATGGGGTGCTAGCCGCATCGCCTATTAATGTGATTCCTTAGATTTTCGCCCAATCCCTTGACCGGCTTTTACGGTCTGCGCCGGAAGAAAAGCAGCTGGTATATTCTATGTTTTTTTCTTTTCTCCCAAACCAGCATGGAAGAGAATTGTGTTTTGGGATCTTATCTTATCTTATCTTTATTGGGGCCGATTATAATTCGGAAGCAGGTTTAACCTTTGGGTTATTTTGTACTTACCCCATGCCTTACTTACTCACACGGTGATTCCCGAAGAAGGACTGCATAAGCTTCAGGATATCACCTAGTGCGTGCGGACGTACCTCTAGTTCTCTAGATCAGGATACGCCGATCCGAAAAGGTCCAAACGCTTACCAGCCAAAGAGTCGCAGTAGCACAAGATGTGTCTCATCGTTTCCTCTGATTCCTCACATGCCCTACATAGAGGGCTTTCGACAATTTTCAATTTGAAGAGATGACTGTTATTTTCGAAGTGTCCGGTCAGGGCTCCCATTAGAAATCTTGTCTGTTTTCTGTTAAATTTACAGAACCTTTTGTGTTTTGGAATACTAACTAATTGATACTATATTTTTAACAAACTAGCAGCCATCCCCGTCCGTGCCCGGGAATGTACTTTACTTATAAACCAGCCTCATGAATCACTCTATCTGTTGGTGAAAACCCAATGAAAATTAGTGAAGTAGTTTTGGAGTTTATCTCGAACGGACAGGCAGAGAGACTTAGTTTTAAACAACGAATAATAACTTCGTTCCACTTCCGCTTCCATGCTGGTTTGCGAGAAAGGAAAAACATAGAATATACCAACTGCTTTTCTTCCCGCGCAGGCCGTAAAAGCCGGTCAAGGGATTGGGCAAAAATCTAAGGAATCACATAAATAGGCGATGCGGCTAGCAACCCATCACTATTTTGATTCCGCTTTCCACCTTTACGCCCACTATGATGCTAAAAGTGACCAAGTCTTATGACTTTCAGCTCTGTCTACCCCACTAGGGATAAAGACGTGATAATATGTATGTAATAATAACCAATAAAACACATGCAGGTGTATAAAATAGATAAACATTAACATTCTTTATAAATACGCTTTAAGGTAGGGTCTTTAAAGGCAAAACATACCCTCTTCATTGCTTATTCATTTTTTTGAAGATAAAACGTCTTTACTTGAGTGATTTTTCGTCGATTTTTCAACTTGTGGATTCGCGTCAAGTCGCATTTATCACGCATCTGGGCACGCATGGCGATTGTCTGTTTACGTGTTGTTTTATTTTAGCCGTGTGGTTCTCGGCAGAGTAAAATAGGACTACAAACACTCCAAGTCTTCCCATAGATGTCGAAGAAGGCGACTCAGAAAACACAAGCTAAACATAGCTTAAAAACTTTAAATATACCTCTCCAACCCATCTGGCAAGCGTGGAGAGTGTAGCAAGTAAATCCTTTGACGGCTTTGGCTAATATATAGCTCTGGTATTACAGTGCTCCTGCAGTAGAGACTAAAAAGACCT
This sequence comes from Rhodophaea formosa, assembly GCA_963082605.1. Classification (NCBI taxonomy): domain Eukaryota; kingdom Metazoa; phylum Arthropoda; class Insecta; order Lepidoptera; family Pyralidae; genus Rhodophaea; species Rhodophaea formosa. The sequence goes on from OY720220.1 coordinate 18,282,033, forward strand.
AATGATGATGATGATGTTGTTTTCACTTCTATTTGCAGTCTCTATGAGTGCCTGATTTTTCGACAGAATTAGGTATCAACATTCAAGTCCTTTAAAATATTTAAATTCCCGATTTTTCAAATTTTGCATTCGCGTCAAGATGCATCACAATTTACGCATGACGTATATTCGTGTACATGTTGTCTTTACTTCTGTTTGCAGTCCCTATGAGTGCCTTATTTTTTCGACAGAATTAAGAAATGAAAATACAAGTCCTTAAAAATATTATTTAGATTCCTAGTCACACATGACGCTTATCCTTTACGTGTTGTTTTTACTTCTATTGCTGTCCTTATGCCTGTTTGTTTTTTTCGAAAGAATTCGGAAACAAATTCACATCTCTAAAAATAATATTTAGATATCCTCGATTTTTCGAATTGTCCAAAGAAACGTCAGTAGAAATAAATAAATAAAATACTTGTGCTAAGCCCAGTCATTATAATTAATTGCCTGTTTATTTTACAATATAAAATATCAAAATTCCAGCCTTTTGAAGTAATAAATGTTGATTATCTTGTGAGTTTGAGCAAATTCGTCAAATATGCGAAATAGGTTCATATCATTTTAGATCAAATTAACTTAAGAATAATTTAGCTCACTCAGTTTGTACGATTTTTTCGTATCATCATCGTCATCATCATCAGCCTATTGCAGTCCACTGCTGGACATAAGCCTCCCCAAGGGCACGCCAAATTGTGCGATCTTCTGCTTTCCTCATCCAGCCACCACCAGCGATCTTTCTTAGGTCATCGGTCCACCTAGCAGAGGGACGTCCCACACTACGTTTTCCGAGACGTGGTCTCCATTCGAGAACCCGTCTACTCCAACGTTCATCGGTCCTACGACAGATGTGGACACCCATTTTTTCGTATTTATTTATTTATTCAACCAATACTTTCACGTTATTTGCCACGCGAAATAGAACACTATCATATCAGTGATAGAGGTCAAACTGATAAGCGAGGTCGATGAACCGCGATTATTCGGCGCTATCTCGAGTCACCTTGTGATACGGTGTTTATAACGCCTTCCTCATTCATAGATAAAGAAACATGTCTTTCGTAAGGCAGATTTAACGATACTATCACATCTTTTTCCTTTTGCGCGGTAGACAGAGACCAGCAGGCCTATTTGCTAACTCGGTGTACAACGATTTGATTGTCACTTGAGCATCCATTACGGTTTTCATATCATAAATAAAAATAGTCATTCATACCGAAGCCGTAATGAATATTAAAGTTACTATGAAAAGGATAGACACCGTAGTTGTCAAAAGTTAGCAAATAGGCCTATGAATGAATTAATGAATGTTTATTTGCTCATCAAAACCAAAAGGCCACGTTTAGCATGTTGTGGGCTTGTAGATGAGAACGAAATCAAAATAGTGATGGGTTGCTAGCCGCATCGCCTATTGACATGATTTATCACGCCCATTCCCTCGATCGGCTTTTATGATCTGCGCGGGAAGAGAAGCAGTTGGAACATTCGAGGTTTTTTCTTTTCTCCCGTGGAGGTTATAGAGACAGATTTAACACTTGAATAACAACAATACGTACATCTCACTATCATAGACATTTTTTTTTCATAAAATAGGAGTAAACGTGCCAGCGGGTCACCTAATGGTAAGGTGACCACCGTCACCTATGAACAACTGCAACACCAGGGGTATGACAAGAGCCTTGCCGGCCTTTTAAGAAGACAAATACTCCTTTTTTGAATAAATAAATATATAGGGACAAATCACACAAACTGAGCAGGCCTTATAGAAAGTTGTGAATTTGAAAGGTTCCCAAAAATTCGGGAGCACCACTGCAGTAAGTTGATTCCACAGTACAGTCGTATCTCAGACACTCTTTACTTCAAGGTGCTGATTATTTAAAGATAATAGTTTCTTTTCCATGTAATCTTGTAAAGTGACGCTTACAACGACTATTTTATGACAGGAATTCACACACTAGAGATCAATCTACTATCATTTAGGTTTTCTTGCAATAAATTAATAAATATATATGGACAATTCACGCAAATTGAGCTAGCCCCACTGTGAGTTGTAAACTTGTGTCGTAAGACAGTAACTTAACAAAACTATATTTTACTATTATTATTATTATTATAAGCCATTGCTGTCCCAATATTGGGCAAAGGCCTCCTTCTCTCTATATTTTACTATAGATACTTATATAAATAAACATCCAGAACCCGGGCCTTTCATAAAAAGATATACGGCCCACCTGATGGTAAGGTGTCAATGTACCCTATGGACGAGCTCCGTGGCACAGCGATCAACTCAACGGCCTGCGAAACGGATGGTCCCGGGTTCGATCCCCATTTAGGTCAAGATGAAAAATAATATTTTTCAGATTGACCTGGATCTTGGATGTTTATCTATATATGTATTTATAGTAAAAGATAGTATCGTTGATTTAGTATCGTGATTCCTCAGATATTTGTCCATTCCCTCGATCTGTTTTTACAATCTGGGCTGGACGAGAAGTAGCTGGTACATTTTACGTTTTTTTTTCTTTTATCCTAGACTAGCGGAAGGTAAATAAACCCTCGATATTACATTATCTATAAATTTAAACAAGATTAGGTCAAAAGATTACCTGTATTAAGGATAAAAACATTGCTTTGAACGATAGCCATGACCCTGCACCAAAAACGACCGATTTTAGAAGTCTTCAAAATATTAAAATTTTCACTGACATTGAACTGGCTATCTGCATTGGATCGATTGATATGAGTGCGTTAATACTGAAGGGTACTGGGTACGGAATATAGACTAGGTTATTCACTCCAATTATAATCAGTACGAAAAACAAGAAGTGACGTCAACGTTCACATGTGCAATATACACATAACACATCACGTGCAATAACGCTATTTGTACGCCGTGTAGTTCCCGGCAGAGTAGAATAGGCCCTCTCCAAATTTCCCCGTGGATATTGTAGAAGGCGACTTAGGAAACACAAGCTATAAACATCAAAGAAATCTCTCCAACCCTATTATGTTCACTACGGGACGTACCGCGATTATTTTTGAGTTCTATCTGATATTTCGACAACATTGCAGCTGCCATTTTCACAGACGAACTGAAGAGACTGCGGTGATGGATGTTGAGCTGTCAAGGGAAACCATATCGGTCTACCCTCTTTCTTTGTCTTTTATTACACAGGTTTAGTTCACAAGTCCCGTAGTGAACATAATAGTGATTGTGACCGCGAAAGCTTAAAATCTCTCCAACCCGTCTGCCCAGCGTAGAGAGTGTAAGCCAAATCCTTTGACTGCTCTGGCTAATATACGGCTCTGGTAGTACACAGAGGGTCATGTTCCTGCAGTGGAGACTAAAAAGACCTGATGATGATGAAAAATTGTATCTACTTTACTGACTTTTCGTGGCATCTCTCTGAAATACCAATGAACATAATTGGTTGCCACCATTTATGTCCTTTGATACTTTACCGCACCATTTGGTGATCCCTTCTGTAAGGTATAAAATATAATAATTAGTTAGTAATTACAGGTAAAATACAATAAAGTATTCATATATTTTTACTTTCATCAAAATATCAGACAGAAAAGCCTAAAAAATGCCTGCCTCGGCGACGGCTACATATTTGAGCCGTTCGGGGGTTAAACGTTGGAGCCGTGGGGCCCTTCAGCTCACCAGCTCTTCAAGTTTGTGAGCCAAAGGCTGGTAGAGGTGTCCAATGACCAGAGTGCTGGCAATTTATTTGCGCAAAGAATAAGCATTGCCATACAACGTGGCAATGCTGCCAGCCTTCTGGTAACACTTCCGCAGAGCAGTGATTTGCGGGACATTTTTTATCTATAGGTTTTTTTTGTTATTAGAAATTATTGTTATTATTAGCTTTAATTTTAGTAAGTTTTAGTTTAAAAAGTTGTAATGTATTATATACATATTATAGGTATTTTGGCATTACAGAAAAGTATAAAATCAAAACTCTTAGTAATTACACAAAAACTTTTTTGACCATTCATAGGCCTTAACTATGCCAGCCAACGCATTACATTATTGGTGGCAGATTCTTGGATACTTCACCGTACAATGTAAGTATGTACACAACAATTTTTGCATCATGTCAGACCACGTGATGACGTCATATATCAGACAAATGACCTCATTGCTTCGTGCTTCCCTGTGGGTCAGAAGTCAGTGTGAAACAAGATATTGATGTATAAACATAGACCCAGATAACGTGTAGAGTGTGTAGATAAGTGAATTGTAAATGTACGTTAGGCTTACATCACACATCATCATCGTCATCATCTGAGCCACAAGTCTTCTGCTGGACATAGTCCTGCTCAAGAATTTCCAACGATTGGAACCGGCCTAATAATAATCTATACATATAATAAAACAGTAAAAATATTTTGTCTGTACATTTTGTATTTTTGACTGAAATGGATAGAGGGACACTTAAGAAGAATAATAGAAAGCAAAAAAAATTTTAGAATTTTTTGTCTGTCTGTCTGTATGTATGATCACGTTTATCTCCGGTAATATTGGACGGATTCGAATGAAACTTTTTTGCTATATAGCTATTAAGTCGGGGCAACATATAAGGTAGAAATAATTTTGGAAAATGGAACACCTGATGCAGCATCATAACGTTCCAGCTGAACTATAGGAAATATTATATAAAAGTGGAGCCATAGCAAAAGTTGTTAAGCCCAATGAGCATTTTTGCTGAGGTATAAAAATTCTGAGATTTGGAACACCTCATGCAGAATCATAATAGTCCACGTAAACTATAAGAAATACATAAATGACGCCTTAGCAAAAGTTATTCGACCTGATAAGCATTTTTTGTAGAAGTATTAAATTTGAAGATTTGGAACACCTGACGCAGAACCATAATAGTCCAGGTAAACTATAGGAAATATAAAAATGACGCTGTAGCAAAAGTTGTTCAGCCTGATTAGTATTTTTTGTTGAGGTAAAAAATATTATAGTCGTCGGTTTATTATAAGCACTCGGCTTCATCATCATCATCATCATCATCAGGTCTTCCCAGTCTCCACTGCAGGAGCACGACCCTCTCTGTACTACCAGAGCCATATATTAGCTTCGCCTCGTGCCTATAAACACCTCGACTATAATATCCAGCTTACTGTATCATATTTATATCATATTTATTGTATTATATTGTACCTACTATTTTGTTTCTTTCGAAACTTTGTATCTTTCCCGTAAAATACATTTAATTTTCGAATTTCAGGTTCGTCTGAAAAATACAATCAACATTATAATTATTGAATATTATTAATTTTGAGTAGGTGTAAATAGGTGCCAATAATGAAATGGTAACCCGCTAATATTATTTGTTATTTTTTTAATATTCCTTGAACTATATTGGACCAATATTTTTTCAACATGAATTCATCTGAAACGAATATACCTATACAAATAAAGTTAAGACTCGTGATAATTAAATCTTTTTTAAGATAGGCAGATAATTATTTTAAGGGCAAGTATTAAATTAAACGTTAAAAATAAAAACCTTCAGAAAAATTAGAAAAATACACTGTAAAATACGTGTAAAAAACATAAACTTGCGAAAATTTCACCGATGATCAGAAAGGAAAGTTTCAGTATTTTATTGAAAAATACACGGGTCGTTTGAAAGATACATGTATTTTACATGTCATTTTTAACGCTACTATATACGTTATTCCTGAGTTCATAGGGTAGGTATGTACCTGCCCAGGTAGGGCAAAGACAGGGCGGACTACTAGTTATATATTACTAGCTGTTACCCGCGGCTCTGCCCGCGTAATACATAGCCTATGTCCTTCTCAGTACCCTAACCTATGTGTATGCAAAATTTCATGGTGGTCGGTCCAATAGATAGGACGTGAAAGCGTAACAAACAAATAAATTAACAAACTCACTTTCGCATTTATAATATTAGTTTGGATGGATTTGGATTTTCACCCGAACCAACGATTCTAATATAACTTAGACCACCATTTAACAATTTTAAATCAAATATAAATTTCGGTCAGCTGTAATAATATAAAAATAGGCAGCGGTCTACCGATCAGCAATTTAGACAACCTTGAGATACGATACGATAAGAGGACGTTGACTTATTCTCGGAACGCACATATTTTAGGTATGATTTGAATTGCCTAAGAATAGATTTTAGGTAAATTATTATAATACATACATCCGAGCTCCGTGGCGCAGTGGTCAACACGCCTGCCTGCGACACGGGGGTCCCGGGTTCGATCCCCGGTCAGGTCAAGATGAAAAACGATCTTTTTCAGATTGACTTGGGTCTTGGATGTTTATCTATATAAGTATATGTTATAAAATATGGTATCGTTGAGTTAGTATCCTGCGACACAAGTTCACAACTTACTGTGGGGCTAGCTCAATTTGTGTGATATGTCCCTATATATTTATTTATTATTTATTTATACAGTCACGTCTTTTTTTCCTTGCGGGGTAGACAGAGCCCAGGTCTTTCAGACCTAAAGCAACGTGAGTAAGTAGGTGGAAAACGGAATTAAATAGTGGGAATGGGTTGCTAAGCGCATCGCCTATTACTATGATTACTTAGATTTCATCCCGATCCCTCGATCGGCTTTTACGATCTGCGCGGGAAGAGACGGAGCTGGTATATTGTATATTTTTTCTTTACTCCCAGACCAGCGTGGAAGAATATAGCAATAAGAAACTTAACTCTTACAAGTAAAGCAACTTACCCTTTTGGCCCATACGGCAAAACATGAGAGTTGCTGCTCTCTAAAGGCTTTGCCATTGTTTCTCAGTTCAGCCCTTCAGGCCATGCATACAAATCGCGGCCCATGAGGCATATGAGAGTTTGCTGTCTCTCCAAGTCTTGCGCACCCAGGCAACGCCCAAAGCCAAGGTTCGTCCCTCCTGGGAACCCTTTGGTGAAGTTTGCCTTACAGATTGAGGGCACTCTGCCCTCACCTCAAAAAGTCCGCTGAAGTAGCGAAAGCTACAGCTCGTAGTACAGAGAGAGTCGTGCTTCTCCAGTGGAGACTAACAAAGACCTGATGATGACTCATATAGATTAACATCCAAGACCCAGGCCGATATGAAAAATAACTTTTCCATCTTAACTTAGACCAGGGATTGAAGCCGGAACTCTAAGCTTCAAAGGTATTCACGCCACTGAGTCACAGAGGTCGTTAAAAATATCACTCAGGAAAAAACTAAAACAAACTATTATAGGTTGAAAACCTATAGTATTTAGTTTTAAGTATAATGTCATACAAATTCACGTGATTGTCAATTTGTCATACTATGCGTGAAGTAGGTAAGAGGGCAATGACCGACGAAAAACAGCTGTGTGACATAGAGTTATTTTAACTCTTGAGTTTATGAACTGTTATATTAATACCATTTATATAATTTACTTTAATTTTGCCGTGTGGTTCCCGGCAGAGTAGAATAGGACCACTCCAAGTCTCCCCGTGGATGTCGTAGAAGTTGACTAAGGAAACACTAGCTAAACAAAGCTATAAACATCAAAGAGACCTTTCAAACCCGTCTGGTCAGCGAGGAGAGTGTAGTCCAAATCCTCTGACTGCCCTGGCTAATATAAAGCAGTATAAAGAGGGTCGTGCTCCTGCAGTGGAGACTAACAAAAGCCTGTTAATAAAGACGATGATGATGATGATGATATAATTTATTTTTATTTTATTTTATTTATTTGGTTTGTCAACAGTTGTTACAATAAAATTTTCTTTAACAATTAAAACCATCAATGAACTAATTGCACAACCTCTTACTGACAAACGCCACATGCACATTCTAACAAAAAATTAAAAATACATATATTGGCCGCCGTTAATACGGCAGAACATACATACAATACATAATTTTTAATTAGAAATTTTATCAAAAATGAATCTAAAGTAACTCTAGGCAAGGTGCAATTTACTAGCTTGTGCGTATGACTTTATCCATGTGCGAATATCTTCATTAAATTTAATTAAAAGAAACATCTGCCAAGTATGAGGTGGCCTTGCGCACGTGAAAATGAAATTAAAAATAACGTTTGCTTGTAGTTGTTGTTTTTGTGTGTGAGTGGCCAACACTGTTGTCAGATTTTGTGTCAAAAGCATCTGACATAGCTTAACGTTTGAACATATACATGTAATCATGTTTTTTTCCTTGCGGGGTAGACAGAGCACAAAGTCATTTATTTATTTATTTAAAACTTAATACGACGGTATATAGTGTTCCACTTACAGTATTAGTAAATATTTTTTTTAAATTTATACGTAAATATCACTCAGATTGAGCTAGCCCCAAATTAAATTCGAGACTTGTGTTACTAACTCAAAACGATACTATATTTTATAATAGATACTTATATATAAACATCCAAGATCCAGGTCAATCTGAAAGAGATCATTTTCCATCTTGATCTGACCGTAATTAGTACAACAGTAACAACGTCAAAAAATGTACAATAAATCAAAATAAAACTTATTGCATACAAGAAGACTCACATTCATCACTCTCACAAAACAGTCATAAAACGTTAAGCGTGTTATTGAGCGTTAAGGTGGAAAGCAGAATCAAAATAGTGATGGGTTGCTAGCCTTAGATTTTTGCCCAATCCCTTGACCGGTTGTTACGGTCAGCGCAGGAAGAAAAGCAGCTGATATGTTTTTATATAAAAATATCGACCTATATATAAAATAATTCTATCGTTTATTCAAATTGTATGAAAATGTCAATTTGCTTTTAGTTTCCAGCATTGATCCCATAGTTAAAGTTGTTCATATTTACGAACTGAGAAGCCGCTTTAAGGCAATATATAAGCCAATTTTATACGCCTTAATTAGCTTTTTCATTATCGAAAGCGGTAAATTAATATATATCATTTAAATTATAAGCAAAAAAGATATGAACTATTACATGTCGTAATTATATGATAATATTATTAAGTCTAGTCGATTAAATTAATTATAGGAAATCCTTATCACACTACTTTAATATTATTAAACGTTTAACTTATAATACCGTTAATTAATTTTAAATTAAAGTATCCTATTTATAAGTCTAACCATAGATATTACAATTCTACAAGAATAGAGTCTCATCCGGAGTCACAAACCCTGGCAAAAATTGGCCTGGTTAAATGGTAGGGCCACTGATAATCAACTGCTAGGCAACGTTGCCAGAAGGGCCTATCTTGGGTGAAAATCACCCAGGACCGCCGGACGATTACCAGTAATCGGAGCTAATCCTACTATACGTACTCTATTCCGATGGTGAGTGCGACGGGCTGGGAGAGTGAGAATGTGTATGTTTACTATGTTTTTTTTTAAAGGACTATGTAGTTAGCACCAAGTGAGCTTTCGCTGAGGTGAGAGCAGAGAGCCCTCAACCTGTAAGGCGAACATCACCAAAGAGCCCCCAGGAGGGACGGACCTCGGCTTTGGGCTATGCCTCTGTGCGCAAGGCTTGGAGAGACAGCAAACTCTCATATGCCGGATGGGCCGCGATTTGCATGCATGGCCTGAAGGGCCAAACTGAGAAACAATGGCAAAGCCTTTAGAGAGCAGCAACCCACATGTTTTCCCGTATGGGCCGAAAGCTACGGTGTCAGAAGGACCTATTCTGGGTGCAAGTCACCCGGGACCGCCGGATGGTCACCAGTAGTGGGAGCGAAGCTACGTCAGATGCAAGGACCCTATATATTAGGAAAAGGACTGAGTATCTATGAGCATAGAAAGGGACGGAAATACTGTAGGTTGATGTCCTCCTCGCACAAGCTTTTGTATATAATTAAAATAGTTGTTATACAATAGCATATGTGCGACCAGGACACCAACCTGTACTATTTCCGTCTCATGGTCAACCATAAAACTTTGACCAAAAGTATGCTTCTTACTTAAGCTTAATAAGAGTTAATATCGTATATCAAATATTGAAACAATTCTATAAGGGTTCTAAGTCGAAAATGATATAGATGGTTAGATGCCTTGAAGCAGAATCCACACGATAAATATATTTATTTATTTATTTATTTATTTAACTCTTTATTGCACCACTTAAAACAAATACATAATAAAAAACACGAAGAAAGAAAATACAAAAGGCGGCCTTATCGCTAAATGCAATTTCTTCCAGGCAACCTGAGAGTATAAGGAAAAAAAAAGAAAAACACAACAGGTGAGGCGCGAAATTTACAAAATAAGAAAATCTGTTGAAAATATAAAAAAAAGTTGAAGTATATAATATAAATACATAAATACATACATACTAAAAGTATATCTGACTGAAGACACGCAGAGGAATTAAGACTACACGCGACAGGAAATAAAGTGCCTACAAAGAGGACAAGAAGTGAGATTTGACAAGGGATTTAAAGCTGGCTAGCGTTTGAGCACACCGGATTGAGATTGGCAGTGAGTTCCAAAGACGAACAGCTACCACTGTAAATGAATGGGCATAAAATTTTGTGGAATGCTTTGGCATTTTGAGACTAAGATTTTCAGAACTACGTAGATTACGACCTGGTTCATCTCTGTAAAAAACAAAACGTTCTCTTAGATATCTAGGAGAGGAAGGATTAAAAAGGATAGTAAATAGAAGATTAAGAACGTGCCAATCACGGCGAAGTCGAATTGGCAGCCACTTGAGTTGAGTACGAAACTGAGTAACATGGTCATATTTACGTAAACCAAATATAAACCTTATACATAAATTTTGAAGACGCTCAAGTTTATTCAGCTGATCTTCAGTGATATTGAGGTAACAGGTATCGGCATAATCAAGGATAGGAAGGAGCAAGGATTGTGCAAGCGTAATTTTAGTGTCAGTTGGAAGGAACTTACTGAGTCTTTTAAAAGAACTAAAGGAAGCAAATAGTTTTTTACTTAATTCAGTAATTTGAGGAGTCCAACACAAATTGTTATCCAGCCAAAGGCCCAAGTTTTTCACACGATCACTAAATTTGATTACAGTTTTATCAAAGATGATGGAAGGTAATAATTCCCACTGAACTCTAGCGCGTAACTGGGAGCTACCAATCAGTATCGCGGTTGTCTTACTAGGGTTTACTTGAAGCCCATGTGTTTTACTCCAGGCAGATATGCTAAGTAAATCTAAATTAATTTTGTCTATGGCTGTGTCGATGTCATCGACTCGAGCTTGTGCATAAATCTGAAGGTCGTCTGCGTAAAGGTGGTAGGAAGACTGAAGTTTTGATGTGATACAATTTATAAATAAAGAAAAAAGAAGAGGAGATAACACGCCACCCTGTGGAACGCCAGCAGAGGTATTGCACCATGAAGAGAACTTATCTTCGATACGAACACGCTGCCGACGACCGAACAGGTAAGACCGAAACCAATCAATTGCTGTTGGAGATATGTTAAGCGTGTGCATCACGCCAAGCAGAACATCAAAATCAACAGTGTTAAAAGCATTACTAAAGTCAAGGAGCGTAAGAACTGTTAACTGTTGATTATCCATGCCCTCACGAATGTCATCTGTAACCTTGACCAGAGCAGTAGTCGTACTATGACCAGGACGGAAACCGGATTGGAAAGGATTGAGCAGATTGTTAATGGTAAGGAAATGACCAAGCTGTAATTGAACTACTTTTTCTAGAACTTTTGAAAGGAAAGGGAGAATGGAAATTGGACGAAAATCAGAAAAGGAACCAGGGTTACTTTTTTTAGGCAAAGGTATAATGTAAGCATCCTTCCACGCATCTGGAAATGTACTTGAGAACAAGGAGTTGTTGATGATTAACGTAAAAAATGGAAGGATAATATCAAGGATGGGAAGGATCATAGCACGACTAATGCTATCACTACCGATGGCATCCGAGGAAATAGCGCGCACAATCTTCTCAACATCACAATCAGCGATTTGATTAAAGACAAATGGAGGTATATCCGGAGTTTGAGAGAGGTGAAGAGAGTTGAGAGTATTACGTTTAATGGCATCGTCAAGAGCAGAAGAAGAAGTGAAATGACGGTTAAAGCCATTGATATCAAAATTAGTATGATTATCATTTTGAGATTTACCAACTCCTAAGGACCTAAGAAATTTCCAAATTTTGGCTGGATCACCGTTTTGGACGGACTGATGGATGTGGCGACGTTGAGCCTCCCTACATACCTTGTTGCAGCGATTACGAGCCTTGATATACTGTTCGCGATATCTGTCTGGATCAGATTTAAACTTAGACTTCTCCTTATTTTTAATTGCTTGCAAAGCCTTTATGTCACTAGTAAGCCATGGTGCAGGTAGATATTTTACTCGCACAGGCCGTAAAGGAGCATGTTTGTCAAACAATGACAGGATATTAGAGTTCAAAATATCTACCTGAGTATTGACTGACTCTGCATTAATAAGGGTTTCCCAATCACAATTTAAAGCATCTTGGCGCAGACTATCAAGATCAATAGCACCAAAATTGCGCTGCATAAGGATCTTAGGTCTAGATTTAGGAGGCCGGATTTTATAAGATAGGAATATAAGGTCATGGAAAGAGAATGCTTCTGCTGGGTGCTGTCCAAATCTTGCTACATGATCAAGAGATGACACCAGGATCAGATCAATTAGGGAAGGTACACAACCAGGGAAAAAATGGGTTGGTTTATTTGAATGCAATACATGTAGATTACTACTATCAATTATGGAGAGAAGTCTGTTAGATCTGTAGTCATTTTTCAACAGACATGTATTTAAATCTCCCAATATAATTGTATGGTCGTAGGATTGCACAGATTCTTCCAGAATATTTTCTAAAGTGGAAAAATAATCAACTTTGGAAGAGGGACTATAAAAAACACCTAAAAGGATTTTACAATGAGAAAAAGTTAATTCGAGAAAGAGATATTCAGCTTCAAGAGTGGGGTTTGTTAAATTTGCTGTATATTTAACAGTGTAGTTAATACCGGAACGCAAATAAATGGCAACACCACCACCAACTGTTCCGGTGCGATCGTGACGCACTAATTGAAATCCAGGAAGACAGTAAGAAGTAGATGGGAGACATGGCCTAAGCCAGCTCTCAGAAACGAGAATAGCGTGCACGTTTTTTAAATCAAATGTCGCTAGCATGTCAGCAAAATGGGCAGGAATGCTCTGAGCATTGATATGCAAAACATTAAAGTTTTTCGGAAAAGAAGAAAATTCAGATAAGAGTACATCATTAAGAGACGGAGAAGGCAAACTGTGGAAACTATCATTCGAAGAAGATAAAGAGTGAAACGTATAATCGTGTTCATCAGACATGTATGTTTTAAATATAAAATATATTAGCTATCTAAACAAGAAGATTAAAAATATATATGAAGGTAAAATAAAAAAAAAATTTAAAAATATATATTTGTCCACCCACAAGTAGCCTAGAAGAAAAAAAAAAAATTAATTGTGTAAACACACAATGCAAAACCACAATTAAAATAGATTTTTTTTAAATCTATGATTAAAATACAGTAATTATAGTTCTGTGGTAACAACAATATAGAAAAAAAAAAAATCACTATAAACAATAGTAGTGGAACACACAAAAAAAAAAAGTGCTATTGTATATAATAAGTATATATCTGTGGTGGTTGGTGGAAGCAATAATAACAACAAAAACAAAAATCATAACATTGCACAAGTCAGCACAACACAACAAGATATCATTGCCTTATGCTGGTAAAAAAAAAAAAAAAAAGAAAGGACCTAAATAAAATATGTCACTGTCATAATTGACATATACACGACAACGGAATAGTGACAGTGACAGATGCTTTAACAAATTAATTTGTGTGCTAATGTGTGTGATTGTTATTTGCGATAATTTTGAAGGTAGAAATTTTCCAAAGTACCTAACAGTAACAATAAACACTAGCTATATGTCTCGAAAATAGAGGTGTATAGAAAAGGCATATCATGATCAATCACTTCCTCGTGTTGCGTTTGGGGCGGGCCTGCTGGCCCGCAGTTGATGTACCTGCCGCCGCCGATGAGCCAGCCACTGCCACAGAACCTGCCACACTCGTGGAAGCAGCAACCATCTCATTAGGGAACATTGCTGCAGACACGCCCGAGCCAATGATTCCCACTACTTCAGCTGCCGAGCTGACTCGATGCTTAGACCCATCTGAAGATATTATATGTATAAATCCGTCCCGAGTCCAGCATTTCGTGACGCCGAAGTGCTCCCGCGCCGCCAAGAAAGCCTCGTGCCTTTCTTTTGTAAGAAACTCTGAGATAGTCAAGCCGCTACCTTTGAGTTCTGTCTTACTGAACCATACCTTATTACGATGTGCGACTGAGACGAACTCAACTATGATCGGTCGAGGCCTTCCTCCAGAAGATTTTCCCAATCGATGACTACGAGCAATATCCCTTATGCTAACATCGGATAGTTTTAGCTTATCCCCACATATACTTGTGACAACTGCTGAAGTGTCCTCCTGTTTGCTCTCTGCAACACCGTGAATGAGGAGCATGTTGCGACGACTCCTAGTTTCAAATTGATCTTGTTGACGTGTAATTAGACCAACCTGTTGCCGGAGAGATAATAAGTTTGCAACAACATACAGCTTAAAGTTGGTGAATTCAGTGCTGATTGCGGTAACAGTATCTAAACATGTTTCCGGACTGCTGCTAGCCTTCTTCAGATCTTCTTGAAATTGTGCCATTTGAATGTTAAAGCTCCTTGCCAACTCTTCCATAGTTTGTGTCAGTGCTTCCATGTTGCTTTGTGTGTGTGATATGAGAAAGGAAATACTACTGCAGGTAATTTACCTCTTAATCCTTTCTACTTCTCATAGAATTTATTATATATTGTGAAATAAATGTAATTAAAAAGAATTAAAAAATGGAGCAAATAACTTTGGGTGTTTACAATTTCACACCTACCCGCAAATAAAGTATACTATGTTTTCCGAAACGATAGCAGTTTTTCGATTTTGCAAATAAAAAAAATAACAAGAATGATAAATGACACTCTCCACGCTGGCCAGGCGGGTTGGAGAGGTCTCTTTGAATCCTCTGACTACTCAGGTTAGTATATGGCTCCGGTAGTACAGAGAGGGTCGTGCTCCTGCAGTGGAGACTAGAAAGAATGATGATGATGACGATGATAAATGACGTTCAAAAAGTGATACATGAGATCCAAAATTTGTATAGAAAACATTCATTTCATTTCCTTTCATTACGAGTTATGTTTATGTTAAGTAAGGTGGCCGTGTGGTGCCCGGCAGAGTAGAATAGGACCACTCCAAGTCTTCCCGTGGATGTCGTAGAAGGCGACTTAGGTAAAACAAGCTAAACAAAGCTTTAAATATCAAAGATACCTCTCCAACCCGTCTGGCCAGCGTGGAGAGTGTAGGCCAAATCCTCTGGCTGCTTTGGCTAATACATGGCTATGGTAGTACAGAGAGGGTCGTGCTCCTGCAGTGGAGACTAAAAAAGACCTGGTGATGATGATGATGAAGTAAGGTGCGACTGTGGGGCGGCAGACTAAACTTTGCAGCATATTGCCGAAGAGCACTACATCGTTTCCCTGGAGGACCGAACGAACTTGACTCTTTGACTCCAAAAGCTGAAGAATGGCTGAATAATTTAAAATTAGACGTATAGGATTCTATCAGTAGGTAACCTGCCATACGAAATGATGATAATGACTATGTTTACGTGTTAAAATTAACAAACGAACACATTGCCTACTCGTGCACAACACGATTAAGCATGGCCGTGAATCATATTCGTAATCTATTAACCTAGATTCGCGCCATGAAATTATAAATGATATAGGAAGTATTACTACTGAATCATACCCCACTAGCGTGCACTACTGAAGTGGATGCGTAGGCTGTGGACTTGTCTGTTTTGTAGACGAATATTTTTTGTGTTTATGTAACACGTGGTAAAAATAAACAAAAAAAAATAAACGTAGCTTTACTTATATAAAGTGATTAAGCAGCGGTGATCACTTACGATCAGGGGACTCGCTTGCTCGTTTGCCGTCTTATTTCATTAAAAAGTAAAATTAATTCCGTTCATTTTTTTTACTTTATATTTTTGAGCCATTTGGGGTCGAGACACTGGGTCCGTGGGGCCCCTCAGCTCACAAACTATTCAAATTTGTGAGCAAAAGGCTGGTCGAGGTGTCAAATGACCAGAGGGCTGGTCACTATCTTGCCCAAAGAATAAGCATTGCCATTCAACGTGGCAATGCTGCCAGTCTTCTGGGCACATTACCGCAGGGTAATGACCTGCGGGACATTTTTTATTTATAGCTAGGTTTTATTTATAAGTCATTTTATTTCTTAGGTAGGTTTAATTGTTAGTTTCTAGTTCTTATTTATTGTTTAATGTATTATAAATTGATTATTACGATAAAAACTATTAAACTTATAACTTTATAGGGTTAATTTTATTTTATTATTAAAATAGGTAGTTTGAAGTTACGAGAATAGAGGAAAATCATTTGTACGAATAATAAACAAAAATTATTCGTAGAAATTATTTTTCCCAGTTTTCGTAACTTCACACTTACCTAAGCCGTACTTAAAGTAAACCTTGGACATGATCCGAAATGAGTCAAACAGATCTCGCCCTTCGCGTATCGTGTTCAAATCAATGCATTTTAATAACTGCACGTACGAGCAAAGTGGGTCATTGCGATTATTATAAACGTTCGCTTTAAAGGGCTAAACATTTGTAATTTGAGAAAATTATCAATCTGTAGAGACCTTCGTTGCAACGTGAGATAATAAGGAAATCTATAAGTTTGGATCAAATTGAGATAAAACAGAAAACTGATTTCTGGTTTACCAAGTTTAGTGAATCATGGAAATTATGCCAGTACGTGTGATAAACGTTGACCTATTTTGGTCGGATAATAGTTTAACCCTACCTAGTAGAATCTGACTATAATAAAACCTCGTTTTATAATAAGGCAGTTTAAATTTCCTTATATAAACTTTAGAACAAAATTGAGTTTGCGCCTTTCTGATATAGTTATAAGATAATATATGAAGACTGTAATATATGGATACGCACTTTATTAGTGAACATAAATATCCAATGTCTTATGTCTGGATATAAGGCGTATAGGAGTTATTGCACTATGATAATTTACAAATTATGACTATCATCATTATCATCAGGTCTAAAAATGCTCCTGTAGTGCATA
Organism: Rhodophaea formosa; assembly: GCA_963082605.1. Taxonomy (NCBI): domain Eukaryota; kingdom Metazoa; phylum Arthropoda; class Insecta; order Lepidoptera; family Pyralidae; genus Rhodophaea; species Rhodophaea formosa. The sequence goes on from OY720220.1 coordinate 18,299,246, forward strand.
CTAAAAAGTATGCACTACAGGAGCATAACCCTCTCTGTACTACCAGGCCCATATATTAGCTAGAGCAGTCAGAGGATTTCGCCTGTACTCTCCACGCTGGCCAGACGTGTTCGACAGTTCTCTATGATGTTTGAAAGCTTTTTTTAGCTTGTGTTTCCTAATTCGCCTTCTACGCCAAAGGAGAACATGGAGTACTCCTATTCTACTCTGCCGGGAACCACACGGCAGATATGACTGTGTTTGCATTCTTTAATAGCATGATCTGCAGTACTGCTCTTATCTGTTTTGACCAATGGGTGGTTGAAACAGATAAAACAGTTAAAAGGTTAAGTTAAAACAGGCACGTTAAGCTGTTGGTCCCGGCTGTCATCGTTGATGGCAGTCGTTAAGCTATGTCAGATGCCTTAAGGCAGCTTGAAAAATCTGACACCAGTATTGGCCACTTACACATACGAAAAACAACAAAACCAATGGGTGACAGTTTCAAAAAGTATCTGTTCTAACTTGGTAACGGCTTAAATCATTGTATGAGTATCATGAATACCCCCGTAGATATCGTTTACCCAATCGGCCTCTTGCACTAATTAAAATTAGCTTGGTGATTTCTAAACAATGGACACCTATCCAAGGCTTAGCCCCACCCAGTATGCTTACCATGCTTGACTGACTTGATGTAAAGGGGCCACGGTGTTCTATAATTACCATTGAGTGCATCACTATTGGACTATTCAAATAGAGCAAAGAGGTTCCCAAACTGTAGTCCGCGCAGAATAATTTATAACGTGCAATTTCCCCGCGACTAAATCTGCGAATATTTTTAAAATTTGAAATTAAGTCCTTTAGATTCTGAGCCTTTTTAAGGCAACCAACCATCAAATCTTTTGTCTATAATCCCATCCCAACTCATATTAAAAATGCGAAAGTGAGTTTGTTTGTTTTTTACGTTTTCACGCCCGGTTAGGGTACTGAGAAGGGCCGAGGCTATGTACTACGCGAGCAAAGCCACGGGTCACAGCTAGTAATTATTATAAATGCGAAAGCGAGTTTGTTTGTTTGTTACGCTTTCAGCTATTATTAGCATAGATAAATTATATCTTCTTTAATGACGTCAATGTAAATGGTAGGTATTCAACATTCTTTCACCTATAGAAAGCTTATTTATCTGCGAGTGGCATGGGCTATAATTTGCGCATGAAGTCGCGGGAAAATAGCTTATTTTTCAATAAATATAAACTCTATTGAAAATAGTTTTTGAAAAAATTTTCAGCACTCCAAACGATCAGTTGGTCAAACGTTCATTGGTCTGTAGTTCATTCGAGGAAAATTATAAAAGTGTAAAGTTTCTAAGGGATCTATTAGTTGGTAAAATGGCTTTTGAGAAAATGTACGGGAATCGTGCAATAAATCAAAATCAAATAAAAATGTCTGAAATCTGTTCAAAAGAAAAGCTTTAGAACCACTGATTTAAATTGTTCGGTAATGTGATAATGAATCCGATAAGTCAGTGATGCGCGTGTTTGGTGCTCACGCATGGTAAGCAATGTTGGTACCATTACAAGATATAGTCTATTTTTTGAACTAGTGATAACAGTAATTCTAATTTTTACTCTCCCGTTTATATATCGTGTAGATTTTGGCCTAATTTAGGACTATAATGTCCTTAATTGTTTCTGTACCTTTGTGGAAATATACCTATATTTGTAAATTAAAGATATAAATAAAGTATTGAGTATGACATCCTCCTTGGCGCAATGGTTAACACAACTATGGTTATTTATGGGATAAACAATAGTAACTAAATAAATATAAAAGGACAGAAAGTTGAGATCATTACATCCCTACATAGTTTTTTATCCCATCGGCTTTAATAGAGAAATAAAATTTAACATTTCGATTAATAATTTTATTTCAATTTATGTTACGGTTTCCAATCCCACAGACAACAACAAAACGGCCATTTTCTTCGAAATATGAATTCATTCCCATATCTCTCGTTCTGGGAACCGATAATGCGTGTGACATGTGCCCAATCAGTTTGCAGAATTTAATTTATTTAATATCTCTATTAAATAATGTTATTCTCAATGATAATTGTAAATATTAGTACATAATGTTTTCTTATGTTTGCGCGATTGTTACATATTTAAATAAAATTATTTTAATACGGTTTTTATCGCGTTTATTACATTATTTATACACCTAACGTTTCGAGCACTTTACAGTGTTCGTGGTCGCCTCGATCGTCGGTAGACTAAGTTGACATTTGTCTAGTATTTTATAAGAACTGTAAAATCTACCGCCTAAAATATTTATTGATTATCAAGTTACAGTGTTCGTGGTCGCAGGTAGACTAAGTTGACATTTGTCTAGTATTTTATAAGAACTGCAAAATCTATCTCTACTTATTGATAATCAATAAATATTTTAGGCGGTAGATTTTGCAGTTCTTATAAAATACTAGACAAATGTCAACTTAGTCTACCTGCGACCACGAACACTGTAAAGTGCTCGAAACGTTAGGTGTATAAATAAATAATGTAACAAACGCGATAAAAACCGTATTAAAATAATTTTATTTAAATAATAGTACATTTTGATGCAAGTATGGTAAGTTGGATATTATAGTCGAGGTGTAAAAAATATAAAGGCACGAGGCGAAAAGGAGTGCTTATAATAAATGTGGTTTTTTTTTTAAGCCTCGGTATAATGCTTCTGCAATAAAGTTCTAGCAAAAATATTAGCTCTGCTTTAAGTTAAGTTTAAAGCTGCTATTCAGTATCAATTACTTACAAAGGCATACTTTTGTATTAATGACTACCTAAGAGATAAAGCTAAATGTGAGTAGTAATTATTATTGTTAATGAATATACATAATTAATTAATATAGATTTTATAAATTTGTAAAAGCATAGCCCTTCAGGCACGTAGGGACCAAAACTTAACTGAGTTTCTTTCGACGTATTCTTCTCAGCAGTGGTCTTTCCGAAACGCTAGTAGTTTGTCGATTTGCAAACATATAAAAAAATATGATGTTCAAAAAGCGATACATGATATCCAAATTGGAATAGGTCACCCAGTCACATGCTGGTACATCAGCCGCGACAGAAAGCCTCAAAAGACGCAAATATGTTAGTATTGGAAATAGCTACACATTTGAGCCTTTCGGGGTTGAAATCATGGGTCCGTGGGGTCCATCAGCCCATCGTCTCTTTGGCTTTCTGTCAAAGAGACTAATCGAGGTATCACGAGACCAAAGGGCTGGCAATTACTTGGCACAAAGGATAAGCATTGCCATCCAACTCGGCAATGATACCAGCCTTTTGGGTCGTTACCACGAGGTGGGTGTGCAGGGACCATATAATTTGTAAATATTATAATTAATTTTAAGTAATTTGATTTATCATCATCATCATTTCGTGTAGGTGACACGGTCAGTCGACCATGCACACCCTGGTGTCAGAGTTCTTCGGAACCGCCTCTCGGCCTCTGACGTAGTTCCTTTAACGAATACCAGATAGCAGCCGGGACCACCGGCTTAACGTGCCTTCCGAAGCACGGAATTATGTTTCTTATCGGACAATCAGGTGATTCATGCCTGCAATGTCCTAACCAAACTGGAAACAACTTAACAAAGTATGCTTCCCGTGGGAATCGAACCCACGACCCCCGGGTCAACAAGGCAAACGCCTTAACCACTGGACCACGGAGGCACTAGTAATTTATTATAGTGATTTGATTAAAAAAAAACATGATACAATAAAAAATAGAATTTAATAAAAAAAACAGCTATTATAAAAGTTTGTTGTAAATCAGCCACAATGTATATACTACTTATTAACACGCCGATGTAAACACGGACGCGTAATTGTAAACACCAGTATTTTTATCAGTGACGAGGAGATTTTCACTTTTCGCGTCCTTTCGGCCGTTCACCTTATTTCGGCAATGTCAGGTTCAGATAAGATACAGTGGCCTCGTCTGGTACACTTACGGCGTAGACGTAGTCTGAGACTGGATTGGTTACAAAGCACAGATTGAGGTAACCTCACAGTAAGTTGAGACTTGTGCTATGGGATACTAAATTAACAATAATAAATATACTCACGCATCAGGGGTAACTCATCCCTCAATGCAAAACTCGATTTAAATAGATTTTCTATTACGTCACATAGCCTACAACCTATAAGCAACGGACAACTATGACACTTCTCCCGCGCAGTCATTCGAAATTATTTAGGGTAGTTTCGAAGATATGGGGCAACAAACGAACATACATAGCGGCCAATAACCCTCCTTTTGGTTTTGCCATAGTCGATTGAAAAGGCAATTGCAGACACTTTAACATCAATACACATTTCACATCATCAATGCTGTAACAAAAAATTACAAATAAATTAAGATGATTTAAGTAAATAAATAAATATATACGGGCAAATCCCACAGATTGAGCTAGCCCCAAAGTAAGTTCTTAATTAAGACTTGTGTTGTGAGATACTAACGCAACGATACTATATTTTATAACAAATACATATATAGATAAACATCCAAGACCCAGGTCAATCTGAAAAAGATCATTTTTCATCTTGACCTGAACGGGGATCGAACCCGGGACCATCCGTGTCACAGGCCGGCGTGTTGACCGCTGCGCCACGGAGCTCGTCAAGTACCTATGAATTTATTTATCAAAAGCTACAGGCCATCCTTTGCTATCTGTTCTGATAACCCGAACTTTGATCAAACGACGTTCGACGTTGACAGCCACAAAAGTAAGTAAAAGTGATTTTTCTTTGAACCTTTTAAGTAACCTATTTTTTCAATTTTCTTTCGGACATTTAACTTCTTTTTTTTTTTTTTTTTTTTTTTAAATGCATTATATTTTATTATGTAAAATTAAATTAAACTAAAATAAACTGATTACATATTAAATAATTATGAAAAATTAACCTAAAACTAAACACCTTAAAAATATGATAAAATACCTAAAATATATTATTAAAAGGAGTCCCTTTAGGCAAGGTTCCAAAGATACTGGCAGCATTCCCCCTTTGAATAGCGAGACTAATTCTTTGTCCGAGGTAGCTGCCAGCTCTTCGGTCACCTGTGATGTCGACTAACCTTTTTGCTATTTCCTTAACTTCTTTTGACAAAGTCAGGTTCAAAGGTAAAAATACAAAGTTACGTCTGGGTTTTTTGGTGGGAAGTCAAGGGGTGCAGTTGTCGTTTGCCTTAGACAATTTTGCAAATTGATTTAAGTGGACTTTATAATATGAAATTGATGTAGTTTGGTATTATAAATGCTCGTGCTCGAGAACAATTTGTGAAATAGTTAAAGTAGACTGTTGAATGGACTCGTATAGATTTGTCGCCAAAAGCTCCCACGAGGCTGCCAAAGAACATACGCCATCTTTGATGCCACATACCGTACAACACCGATACTTAGTATCTCATTATACTGAACATTGGCAGAATCACTGAAATCTCGGTGGAAGCTATAATTAAAAAAGAAAGAAAGAAAAGAAAGTTACGTCTGTCACGCCTAAGGCTTGGACATAACCTAAGACAGGGGGTTTAACCTGAGTAACTTTTTAAAACTTAATAAGATTTTCAGTCTGTCATAATCATGTTACCGGCAATATTCAATACATACATACACACTAAAACATTACCCTTCTAGATTTTCAGTCAGTTTCATCAGTTTTTCAGTTATCGGCAATATTCAATACATACACACTAATACATTACCCTTCTTCTGGGTAAGAAACTACTAAAGAATAAAATAGAGCCACTCAAAGTCTTCACTAAGCTTATTAACATCAAGGAGACCTCTCCCACCCATCTGGACAACGTGGTGAGTTTAAGCCAAATCTTCTGACTGGTCTAGCTAATGTATGGCTCTGGTAGTACAGAGAGGGTCGTGCTCCTGCAGTGGAGACTATAAGACGTGATGATGATGAAACTGCTAAACCAATTGTGCTGAAATTGAAATAGGAGCAATTGGACAGTTCATTCTCTTTGTAACCTTGACATTTTCTTAAAAGGGGTGACTCGTACCGTCAGTATAAACAACTTTCCTATACAACAATTTTCCATGTTTCACATAGTAATTACCCGGCTGAACAATTTTGTATGAAAATCTCGATTTCCTTTTAATTTCTAGCATTGATCCCATAGGAAAAGTTGTTCATATTGACGGGATGAGTCACCCGTTAAAGAGTAGGACGAGGTTTAATTTACACGCTATGTATGTGTGAGTGACATGCTGATTTTCACTTTCCGTGTTCTTTAGGCTATTGACCTTTTTCAATGTCAATAGATAAGATATTAATATAGACGTCATCATTTTGTAATTATAGAAAATTGATCATGCACGTAAATGATGATTAAAGGTCATAAGGAAAAACACGTGTGCGCTTGCACAGTGCTATATCTGTCTCATCTTGGGGCTTTCCCAGTAGAAAGAAAGAAAGAGAAAAAAATTAAAGAAAGGAATATAATTAAGAGAAATTTAGTTTTAAAACTTATTGCAAATTTTTCCAAAGTACTGCATTGGAAACAAATACATTTTTTGCACACCTTTCTAAGGTAAAATATAATGGTACTTTAATATTTGTTAACATCCTATGTATTTACCTACATTTATGCAAATAAAGAATTTGGAATTTGGGAATTAGAAGGTTGCATCATCAGATATGATGCTTCAGATCCTGGGGTACGCAAATATAACAACAATGTTGTAATATGATGTCCGGGTTCAAACTCTTTTCTTTCAGTTCGTTGTTCAGTCTGACAGATTCTTTTTGCGATTTCATCATTAGATCAGGATTATGACACCATGACATTTCATTTTCTTCCGTCATAAGTTTACAAAAGAGTTTGTGGTGGGAAGTCAAGGGGTACAGTTGAAGTTTGCCTTAGACAATTTTGCAAATTGATTTTAGTGGACTTTATAATATGAAATTGGTGTAGTTTGGTGTTATAAATGCTCGTGCTCATGAACAATTTGTGAAATAGTTGAAGTGGACTGATAAATGGAATCGTATAGATTTGCCGCCCCAAGCTCCCACGAGGCGTCAAAGAACATACGCCATCTTTGATGCTACTTGGAAAAACTTTACCGAACAACACCGATACTTAGTATCTCATTACACTGGACATTGGCAGAATCACTGAAATTTCGGTGGAAGCCATAATATAAAACAGAAGAAGAAGAAGTTTACTATATAGCTCATTCGGTTGAAGATAAGTTCTTCAAAATCGAGTCCTCAATCTAACAGTTTATGCTCAGCTATAATAATCATTGGAATATATATTACTATACTAGCTTGACTATGAATGAGCATCATATGACGTTTTTCAATAAATTTTCGATTATTATAAAATACATTAAGCAACTGTGATTTCTGTAAAGTGCCTAGTCCGTGAAATAAAACATAAAAATCCAAGTTTCAATATCACTAAGGCCGTATTTATAGCAAATGTATTGAAAAGTTACATTGTATCATACCCTCCTCTTGTGTAAAGTCGGATAATAAACGTGCCGCCTCACACTTCATATCACGCCACTCTAATCTCTCTCTCCAGACAACCTGACGCTTGATAGCGTATCAGTGATAGCTTATCTAAGTATTTATAACAGCTCATTCTTATTTGCTAAAGGGTCCCACGTAAAGCCGCAATCCCATACAAACGTAGTTTAGTTTTAGTTTTACAAAAGTTAAGCCAATCTCAACCAAATTCCGTACATACGACCGGATAAGGCATATTGATGTTTATAATCAGATTTCAATTTTAAAAACAATACCTATACAAAATAACAGCGATTTGAAGTTTCGTATCGAAAACTTGTACTCGCTGTAATTTTGTATAGGTATTGTTTTTAAAATTGAAATCTGATTATAAACATCAATATGCCTTATCCGGTCGTATGTACGGAATTTGGTTGAGATTGGCTTAACTGTTGTAAAACTAAAACGAAACTACGTTTGTATGGGATTGCGGCTTTACGTGGGACTCTTAATTCGCTTTCTATTTATTATCATCATCATCATCATCATCAGGTCTTTATTAGTCTCCACTGAAGGAGCACGACCCTCTCTGTACCGCCAGAGCAGTCAGAGGATTTTGCCTACACTCTCCACGCTGGCCGGACGGGGTGGTTATCTATTTATTATACAACTGAAAAAAAGAATAAGTATTTATTTGAAAACGCTGCGTGGTTCCCGGCAGAGTAGGATAGGACCACTCCAAGTCTTCCAGTAGATGTCGTAAAAGGCGAATTAGAAAACACAAGCTAAACAAAACAAACAACAAAGACACCTGTCCAACCCGTCTGGACAGCGTGGAGAGTGTAGGCCAAATCCTCTGACTGCTCTGGCTAATATATGGCTCTGGAAATTCGGAGAGGGTCGTGCACCAGCAGTAGAGTCTATAAAACACCTGACTTAAGATTCAAAAGATTCAAAACGTTTATTCAGTAAATAGGCCCTTGCAGGCACTTTTTCACATCAAATCACATTTAAAATTATCTTATTAAGTATTATGCATTTACTCATTATTGTTCAAAAGCTACAGACTACTAGCATTTCGGAACCGACCACTGCAGAGAAGGAATGCTGAAAGAAACTCTTTTCAACAGCATAGGTCGCCTACTCGCCTGAAGGGCTTTGTATGATTTATGATTATATTATAATTCTTTCTTTTTTGCTTTTCTTTTTTTTCATCTGTTTTCATTTTACAATATCATTATACATTCATTATTTTTGGAACATGTTTATGTTTTGTTAACGATACGTCATGCGTGATAGACAGAGTCCGTATTTAGTTTGCTAGTGAGTGCATCAAATCACGATCGAATACTGCAAATTTAAACGCCTTGCCGGTATTCGATTGAGCTAAAATTTTGCATATTTAGGATACATACATACATACTATCACGTCTTTATCCCTTGCGAGGTAGACAGAGCCCAAGGTCATAAAACCTTTAGGCTACGTTTAGCATCGTAGTGGGCGTAAAGGTGGAAAGCGGAATCAAAATAGTGATGGGGTGCTAGCCGCATCGCCTATCAATGTGATTCCTTAGATTTTCGCCCAATCCCTTGACCGGCTTTTACGGTCTGCGCGGGAAGAAAAGCAGCTGGTATATTCTTTGTTTTTTCTTTTCTCCCAAACCAGCATTGAATATTTAGGATGACTCCAAAATAATGATGTGAACGAACTGATGAGGAATTTTAAATAAGCAACTGATGGAAACATTTTTTTGTATAAAAATCGATTTAAAGACATTATAACCAAAGACAATATAATACTAACGTAATAGACTGCCCACCTCATACAAAAATATTGGACCAAATTAAGGTTGCGAAAAGCAGGCGAATGTATGGCGCAGGAGAGTTGCTTGGTAGTCGATACTAGACGGCGATAATCTGTGTTAGACTTTAACTAACTAAATATACGGTGTCATTTTAAAATATTATGCCTAAAATATTGTTTTGATTTTTAATAAGATATATTTTGTGAATCATGTTTTTATATTCTCATAATACGGCAGATACAATGTTGTGTAGTTTCGAGTGGCGCCATCTATGCGAGTCTCTGAGAACAAATCGTACGATTAAGGCGTTGAGACCACATGTTATAACTAAGCCTACGGTTTGAATCCTGCCCGCTTGAAATTTTTTCACCATTCTATTTCCTTTTAATATAAGAATAGTTTTTTAAAGGCTCAAAGACACTTTTATTAATGTCATGGATTTCAGTTACAATATTTCGTTGTAGGTATACACTTCTTGACCAGCATCGCAGGAAGGCTCTGGATTCAGGCCACTTCCAACCGGTTGTGTTGGAAATCCTTGGGGAAGACATTTCAGCCGCAAGAAATCCAGCAGTGGACTTCTTGCGGCTTAAATGATGATGACGGTGATATACTTTCTTCTTGCTTGTGTATCAAAACTTGTCACTAAAATAAGATATTAGTGTATTCAAAAATATATATTTTACAAACATTTACGTTAACAAAAGTAAATAACTTTGGTATCAAAAAAATGATTTAATACTAAATATTTAAAGTAATTTGCTTACTTATTTAATTTCAATGTAGACCTACATTGAAATTTAAAAAAAAAAAATTTTCTATCAAAAATCAAAGTATTTATTCAAACTTCAAGACAGCTATGTTATTTCAAAAATAAAGTTATTTGAATTTAGAATAATGAAAACATTTCATTCTATAAGTATAATATTTGTTTTACGATTTGAAATTTCAAGAAATAACATTATTGTACAATTTTAAACAATAATTTTTAGTTATATTGGTATTTTTAACACTAACCTGTCCAATCCTCGGTTAGGTTCACTTTCTCGTCAGTGTTACAGATAGTGGCTCACTTCGCATTTCTGTTAACCAAATTTTTGACACTTAAAATTTGTATTTACATTCATTTGGTTAAAACCTATCACTGATATAAGTACAACCTCTTAATCGTTATTCTTTCTCTCCAGTATATCTTTTCCATTCTCCTTCAGTAAAATGTTAACATATATTGCATAACATTGAAAATTGACGTCAATAGCACTCAATGTTTGCATATCGATAGAAAGTGATAATGAATGTATTTGCGATCCTCAGGAAATGATATCGAGGCTTCCTATCAGAGTAGATAATTTTTATTTTAGTAAAAGTGCAATTTTATGCGCATTATATTCAAGCAAGAAGTGCCGTGTGGTTCCCGGCAGAGTAAAATATGAGCACTGTAAGTCTTTCCGTGGTTGTTGTAGACCTACTTACAAGCAAAGGAATAATAAATAAATACTAGACGAGCTCCGTGGCGCAGCGGTCAACACGCCTGCCTTTGACACGATTGGTCCCGGGTTCGATCCGTTCGTCAGGTCAAGATGGAAAATTACCTTTTTAATTTGGCCTGGTCTTGGATGTTTAACTATATAAGTATTTAATATAAAATATAGTATCGTTGAGTTAGTCAGTCTCCCATGACACAGGTGACCTTTCTTTCTTTCTTTTTTTAATTATGGCTTCCACCGAGATTTCAGTGATTCTACCAATGTCCAGTATAATGAGATACTAAGTATCGGTGTTGAACGGTACGGTATGTGGCATCAAAGATGGCGTATGTTCTTTGGCAGCCTCGTGGGAGCTTTTGGCGACAAATCTATACGAGTCCATTTAACAGTCTAACTATTTCACAAATTGTTCTCGAGCACGAGCATTTATAACACCAAACTACACCAATTTCATATTATAAAGTCCACTTAAATCAGCAAACGACAACTGAACCCCCTGACTTCCCACCAAAACACCTTACTTTGGGGCAAACTCAATCGGTGTGATTTGTCAAAAAAAAAACAGTCCTTTAGACGTATAAACATGGTCGTTGACTGAAGAGCTCGATTTGCAAGCAAAAAATGGGGCGAAATATGCTAGGTGTCTATTTATGTCATCATCATCAGGTCTTTGTTAGTCTCCACTGCAGGAGCACGACCCTCTCTGTACTACTAGAGCCATATATTAGCCAGAGCAGTCAGAGGATTTGGCCCGCACTCTGCACGCTGGCCAGAAGGGTTGGAGAGGTCTCTTTGATGGTTGTAAGATTTGTTTAGCTTTAAGTTTTATTTTTAAACATAAAGCGTTTTGTATAACAGGGCTAACATGTTAACCACTGCATTAAAAGTACTTTTTCGGGTTCCGTACCCAAAAGGCAAGAATGGGACCCTATTACTGCGTCTGCCTGTCTGTCCATCTGTCTGTTCGTTTGTCACCAGGCTGTGTCTCATAAACTGTGATAGCTTGACAGTAGAAATTTTCACAGGTGAGGTATTTCTGTTGCCGCTATAAAAAAATACCAAAAACAAAATAAAATAAATATTTAGGTGAGGTCCCATACAACAAACGTGATTTTTTGCTCAATATTAATAACGGCAAAAGTCAGACTCTAGAAATATAGTTGTAAATTCACTTTGCAAATAATCATCATCATCATCATCATCATCAGGTCTTTTTTAGTCTTCACCGAGGCAGGAGCATGACCCTCTCTGGACTACTAGAGCCACAATTAGCCAGTAGGCATTAGGCAGTCAGAGGATTTGGCCTACACTCTCCACGATTGCTTATATAGCTAGCGATAAGCTTTGTTTAGCTTGTGTTTCCTAAGTCGCCTCCTTCGACATCCACGGGAAGACTTGGAGTGGTCCTATTCTACTCTGCCGGGAACCACACGGCAAATAATTAAATCAAAATAAAATAAATATTGAAGTCGGGAACAAACATGATTTTTTTCCCGGTTTTCCTCGATATTCTTACGTTGTATAGATAATGGTACGGAAATATCGTGCGCGAGTCCCACTCACACTTGGCCGACCTACGTCCCTAATAGAACTTTTGTAATAAATTGAAATCATGACATTCGTAGGGATGGAACAACGGAATAAGTAGCGTTAGGAGATTATTTTATCCAAACAGAGCCATAAAGATACCAACGATACTACTTTTAACCAATATCGAATTAGGTCTGGGACACACCAAATCGTCAAAATCGAATTTATTTTTTCCATCACCGTAAATTGATAATAATAACTAAATGTTATAACAAGTCTTGCTTGTTTATAATTCTATACTAATATTACAAAAAGGAAAATTTGATTGTTTGTTTGCATTGAGAGCCTATCTCCGAAACTACTAAACTGATTTTCAAAATAAATTCACCTCAAGAAAGCTAATTTATCTGCGGGAGACATAGGCTATAATTTACTTGGACAAGTTGCGGCTAACTAAATAATAGAGTGGCGTTTGTTCATGAATACGTTCAATTTTCACGATTACCATAAATAAGTGTATTGAATGTCGTAGTCTATAATGTGTTTGGAAATAATTATGTAGGTATACAGTGTATAACTAGACCCTTGATACAGAACGTCAATATGAACAACTTTTACAAGTGACCAATGCGGGGCACACGATTTTTTTTTACTTCCTCATACATTTTGCCCGGGTGGTTGAACACTTTAGAATAAATATATTGATTTTTTTAGTTCTAAGCATTGATCCCATAGTAAAAATTGTTCATATTGACGGGCTGAGTCACCTCTTTAAGAGTATTAAGAGGGTCAAGATACACGCTGTAATGTAAATGTCATTACTCTGCCATAACTTCTTCTTTAAGTTAAAGTTTTTCTCAAAAATTACCTACTTAAAGAATAATGTCGGAACACGGTGTGCCCCCAGCCTTATCGGTTATCTCCCGATCGACCCAACCAGAAAGTTATCAGTAAGTGCAGATTTATTCACTACGGTATGTGGGTTTGATCCCGTGCATGTAAAGTGGACACAATTAATTTCGTCTTTGTAGGACATTAGTTCATGAATAAACATGTTCGGTGGAGGTAGGATAAGCTGTTTGGGAGAGATTAGGTTAATAAGGGGTGAGAGAATTGTACAAGGGTCGATCCAGTTTTTAACTCAGATAGACCGTTTATTGTGTTAGTGGAAAATGAAACCAGAACTAACTTACACAGAAAATCGTGAAAGAATTATGATATTTTTATAGCACTTTTGGTCACCCATCCCAGGACTCGGTGTTGCTTAACATATGTTAGCGTTAACAATGCGTTTATATTGTTTTGGGTGGGTCAATCAATACTGTGTATGTAAAGTGGACACAATTAATTTAGTCTTTGTTGGACATTAGTTCATGAATAAACATGTTGAATGGAAGTAGGATAAGCTGTTTGGGAGACATTAGGTTAACATGGGATGAGAGAATTTGTGCAAAGGTGGGTCCAGCTTTTGGTAAGTGGCCAACACTTTGGTAAAGTCGGAAAAAAAATCTTTTTGGCTTCCCTCTGGAACGCTTGCCATCAGTAGGGTCGTGGGTTCGATTCTCACGGGAAGCATACTTTTTTAAGTTGTTTCCAGTTTGGTTAGGGCATTGCAGGCATGAATCACCTGATTCTCTGATAGGAAAGATAATTCCGTGCTTTGGAAGGCACGTTAAGCCGTTGGTCCCGGCTGCCATCTGGAAGTCGCTAAAGGAACCCCGTCAGAGGCTATTTTAAAAGTAATAATGTCAAGTTTTGACAGCGATCCTATTATATAACCATACGATAAATAAATAAGAGGCCGAGAGGCGGTTCCGAAGAACTCTGTCACCCGTGCATGGTCCACTGACCGTGTCACCTACACGAAATGATGATGATGAGTAGGAAAGCAACCTGTCAATGTTATAATTCTGATTTTTCTTATTATGTCCATCAACACGCTAAATGTATCATGTTTCAAGCCTATTAATCATTGAAACATCTAATGACTATAATTAGCATAAAAATCAATAACTACTACTTTGTTTTTAATTGGTAATTTGCAGTGAAACAATGACCGGCGATGTCTTGCATCATTTGTCTGTATCTATACTTATATTATAAAGAAGAAAGAATTAATGATACCGAATTAAAATGACAATAGAAATAAATATTAATTGCATATTGACCATCTTATATAATTGATTAAAAAAATAAGACATAAAATTAATGCTAAATAATTGATAACAATAAAAATTGATGTAGGATAAAAACTAATTTAAAACAAGTACTTACGCAACATTGTAGAAACGCAGCATGATAATATTTTCTATTATTTTAATATTAACAAGCTTATAAAACCCGTTTGCCGTTCCAACTTAACTTTTGCGATGCCCGACAGGGTTCATATTGTACCTATACTATAATTACAGTGCAGTGTATATTAAGAACTGATGTAATAATTACGATATGAAATGCAATAAACAAATTGAATTGAATTGAAAGAGCCTCTGAAGGACTTTCGGCGTTCCGCCCGCTTTCAGAAGCTATGCTGTGATTCCGTCCTCGCCCGGCGCCTTGCTGTTTCTGAGCTGCAAGAGGGCAATCCTAATCTCGTACAGGCTGATGTCCGGGATGTCTTCTGTATAGTTGTTTTACTAATAGCATACAAATGCACCGCAAAAATACAATGCCTTAGGTTCTCACCTCAAAAAGTCCGGTGAAGTAGCAAAAGCTCACTTGAAGCTAGCTACACAGTCTATTAAAAAAAAGGCTAACAAGGAAATGCAAGCAGTATTTATAGAAATTTGGGACTTTCATTCTTACGGGATTTGTACAGTTTGTTTGTTTGTGTGTTGGCAGAATCTACTGGACCGATTTTCGATATTATTTCACCTATACAAACATAATAGATATTGCCACGTTTTTTTTTTTTCTTAGGGGTTAGTCAAAGCCCAGGACTAGAAGAATCTAATGGCCACGTTTAGCTTTGTAGTAGGCGTGTACGTATGAAGCGGAATCAAAATAATGAGGGGTTGCTAGCGGCATCGCATACTGACACGATTCCTCAGACTTTCGTTCAATCCCTCGATTGGTTTTTACGATCTGTGCGGGAAAATAAGCAGCTGGTACATAATACGCTTTTTCTTTCTTCCAGCCCAGCATGAAAGAAATGTTTTACCTATAGATAGTTATTTTTGTGGGTTACATACATTAAATTACAAACTTTTGCTCGCGGCTCCGCTTACATTAATATCATTTCCTCGGGAACCGTAATTTTTCCAAGAATTATGAATCAACAATCATTTATTCCTCCGAGAATGGTTACAAATATGTTACAATTTAATGGTGCACAGCAAGTCCTGCCATTACTGGCATAGGAATAATGCATAAACTTTACATCCAAATATTATCCTTCTTCTGAGTGAAGTCGGAAAGAATTTCATTCTGTTCTGAAAACACGAATCGAAGTTAGTCGTAAAGTTAGTTAACGAGTGAAACGACAACATTTCTCATCTAAAGTACTTTACGTATCAAATTCCATAATAACCTAATCTCACCCACAACAATGTACAAAATAGTTAGAGTACAGATAGCGTTTCCTATGAAGCGTGCTCTTCGTGATTAAGTACCTATTTATATTATGCATATAAAGCCCAGCTTTGGCAGAGGCACTGACTTGCTTCATAGTCTGGTTTTCACAAATTTTAGAATTTTACGACAAATAGTTAATTTATTGCGACGAAAATAACAATATTTAATAATCGAAACTGATCGCAACATAAAAAGCTACAATACAATCTGCATTAAGTTGTCAAAACTTTTGCAAGAACTGATTTATATTTTCGTTAGAATTCTTTTCATTGCTTTTTTAAAAATATTTTACTCTACCCTTAGTAGCAGTCATTATAAATTTTATTTTAAAGTACCTAGAGTAGAGTAAAGTAGTAGTTTAAAGTGCTAATAGAATTGGCATGCCAAATGAAATCCTGTTATCTTAAAAGTATATACCAGTGTTAAAATCGGACGCAAACTAACTAACCCAATAATTAAGTAAGTAGTAAATAATATTTATGCCTTTAAATATTCATTTGAATAAAATTATAACAAATGAGTAAAGTAAAACAAAATTTTGAAGCATCAAGATTCTAATATTAAAACTTACGCGAGGTAAATTCATTATGAAAACACGGCTTTACTCACGTTTTATTACGTCGGATCTGCCGACTAGTTTCGGTCTGTTACGAAGACCATCATCGGGGCGAGTGAAAGGGGTGGCGACGATGATGGTCTTCGTAACAGACCGAAACTAGTCGGCAGATCCGACGTAATAAAACGTGAGTAAAGCCGTGTTTTCATAATCATCAAGATTCTGCCAAATAGACACTTCATCTGTGTTTTCCTTAGTTTATGTTTGTGGTGATATTGCAGCCTGACAAAGCCATCAGAAATGACTAACGGCGCGTCTAATTTGAAGGGCATACGGAATTAAAGCTATAAATTTACGCGCGTATTTGTGGCCGTTGACGTTTTTTACGCTTAATGATTTGTATAAATCATACGCTGCGGAAAAATAAGGTGGAAATGTGGAGTAAGCGTTATTTTACGCTTTAATGCCGTGTTTAATTTGCGAGTCCATTGCTGCCACATCTTTTAACCCTTTTATTTTATGACGAGATTTTGTCGTAGTTTCCTGAGAAAAAAATATTATTAAAATTCAATCAGATAATCAAATCATCATTTTTTGTCTCCACTGCAAGAGCGGCCCTTTCTGTAATACCAGAGCCATATTAGCCAGAGCAATCAGAGGATTTGGCCTATACTCTTCGTGCTGGGTTGACGATTTGGAGAGGTCTATTTGATGTTTATAGATTCAATCGTTTATTCAATATAGGTTTCTTTGGACACTTATTAATTGTCATACTTGTGTCTACAATTTTTACAACAAAAATAAATTGTTGACGTCATTAATTTACTTATGACTAAGTTAAGGCCGCTTCCAAAGCGGAGTGCACAAGAATCGGCAACAAACTGCGGTCCTATTTCCTCGGTCTACGGTCTGCGGTCCTATAAACAGTGGTCCTATTCTACTCTGCTGGAAACCACACGGCATCTACTCAAATACAATATGTCAATTAATAACCCGTCTGATAGCTTAAAACAACTTTTTTTAAGGAACTTATGCTCAAAATTCGACAAAAAATCAAAATTTTCATAAGAATACAGCTGAAAACTTTCGTATGGGGAAGTAATTTTTTCTTTTGCATTTCCAGCATCAGTTCTATAGGATAATTCATATTCATATTGACTCTTTAACGGATACGATTTTATTCATATTGCATAGATTTTAAAATGACTTCAAAAAAGGAGGACCTCATGAATATTGTAAAAATTGCATGGTTTTTATATATTATGTTAGTCTATAAACTTCTTAATAAGTAAGTCTAATTTCATCACTGTATGAATATTTGTATGTTTGTCGCCACATATCACAGAGAATAAAAGTTGGGTCACCAAAAACTTGTTTAGTTGAACTAGATAAAAACAGTGCAAGTTTCATCAAAATCGGTTCACAAATTTTTGAGAAAGCGTGTATGTCAGTTTAAAATTAATTCTTGTAGTCCTTTTAGTCAGACAACTACTTATTTCTTTAGAGGTGTGTAAGGTAACTTCAATGAAAATCTGGTTATTTTTTTAAAAACTGGATGATTTATTTTTATCATAATAATAATATATATTCATTATCACTAAAACAAATTACCATACAAAATTTACATTGTTGTTTATCTCGATAACTACAGTATTGTTATTCATCTTAACATCGAAGAGTCTACATACATTATTTGCAGTTAGATTAAGGTATCTTAAGAAATATAATGTCAATAATTTATACAACGTACGAGGGGAAAAAGGATCAAAACCACATTATCTCCTCGACAACTTACACAAATAAAAAACTTCTTAAACTATTACGGGACAAATTTAAAAAATAATCCCAGGAGCGGGTAACAATCTTTGATTTTACGTAACCAAATCGGATTTCATATATACAACTTTTGAACCGATTGCGAGTTAAAAAGTTTTTTTTGGTAAGCCGAATCTGACGTAACTGAATAGTGCTAAGAGATCCATCGGTAACGTGTATAAACCTTCGTAATTTATTTGGTATACATTGAATAAAAAAAGAAACTAATAAAAATCAGGTATCAATGATCCAAAGGCCACTTCATCTTTGAAAACGTTATTTTTTTGAGCAAAAATAACTCGGGCTGCGGCGACGGAAAGTTTCAAGACTAGATTGGTTCAAAAACACAAAAATCCATACTAAAATGTGGCCTTAAGATGTATATTAACAAGATATTTACAATTTCAATGGAAATGATGAAGCGGGGTTGAAAAAGAATCGACTTCAGTCATATGTTGGTGTTTTCTCAAACCATGCTAAAGTACAAAATATTTTGGCATATTTCATGATTTCTTTTATATGAAAAGCGCACAAATTACAATGTTTCATGCGACTACTTATCTTAATTACACGATAAATTTTAATGGACCATTTTTTTTTCAAAGTTTTGTTCCTAACACGTTTGGTCAACGAATTATTTACAGTAAAACAATTGAACAACTTCAAATTTCAAACGTTAACAGTTGAATTAATGTTTAGGCAGACTGAACGAGGAACTGTCAAAATTCAAGAAACAGTTTCTGATAATTTCTCTTCCAATCTGTATTTTTAAGCTACAGGATGAACTTTTTTTGGTTTGCGAAATTCCATGTCTAAACTCAAATTCGAACTGACAAAATGGGACAAGAACTTAAGACATGGAACTTAATTTAATGAATTATTTTAACTTATTTTTATTTTATCTGTTTCTTAATTAATCATTAATATCTATTTATTTCTATCTTAGACTTGATTCAGATTGTGCGAAGTTTTCGTTTGTTTAATCATTAATTATAATTATCATGAATGACACACTACGTCACAACGAATCGGGTACTCATTAAATATGCATCTACTGTTTCATGTTCACATGCAAATACATGGTTATTTATACTGTTAAGTTTACCATTTATAGACACCAATTATATACCAGTTAATATAATTATTATACTTTTATTATGTGCTCTAAAAAGGAAAAGTTTCGTTGTGTCTCAAAGATAGAGTAAAATAAAAAAAATCTACGAAGACGCTTATCATTAAATCAACAATAGCGATAGATACATATAATACACAGATTATATATTACGATTTTTAAACAATATAACGAGAATATTTTCAACTCTTCAGTTCTGTGAATATATCACTAACATATCAATTGAATCGCATCTTACGCGTCTAATTTTACAATGTTTAACTTTTATAATACAGTGTTATATAATATTTGTTTTGTTTTTGCCTATTGCGTTGTTATGATACCCTCTACTTGGATAAGAAGCGATCAAGCATAGTTTAATGCGGTGTCAATACAATAAAACATTTTATATGCTCTAAATGGGTTAACTTAGGCCACGTCCATAGTAGGCAAACTGTTAGCGGCCGACTGAGTTGGCGGCGTATCGATTTATATTAATTTTCCCTTCAATATTTTTGAATTGGAGTGTCCACGTTAGTTTTGCGCTCACTGTACGCAGTTTGTAGCGTTACGCGCACAGACTATCTCAGTGAGCGGCCGAGTCCCAGCAAAACCGGTTCCAGTTGGCGGCGGCGATATGGTTGTTCGCCGGGCGTAGTGAGTCAGTTTGCCGCAAACTGTTCAAACACAACCACTCCCTTCGTATAACAATAGTAAAGTGATGATTCAGTCGGTCGACCTAAATAAGCGGCTAATTCATAACAGTTTGCTTGCGACGCAAAAATATTGATCTGAGTTTGCAGCTAACTCAAATTTCAGTTAGCCACAAATTTGCGGCTCACTCAGTCGGCCGCTAACAGTTTGCCTACTGTGGACGTGGCCTTAAACTTTTAAAAAGTCAATTCATTGCTACTAAACAACATTTTGTCCACAATTGACCTTACAATTTGACCAATTAGAACCCTTTTTTACATGAGAAGCAAAATAGTGTTTTCATATTTCGATGTATGTATGTTGGGGAATGTTGTTTAGAATAACGAACTGAAATTATTCTTTAATTATTTAAGTTAACTCCATTAGATATTATATAATATATACGTATATTAATATATAACCTACAACAACTAACTACGTCCTTTATGATATTTTTGAGACGCATAAAATACCCTCTAATTTTTCTCACAGTGACGCTTTATCTTGACTTCATTATTATTAACAGTTTTAATACTTATTTACACACCATGTACTTTAATACCATGGATTTTAGAAAATAATTTCAAATGCTACAAACAATGACATTTCACTGTCTTAGGAAATCGCATCAGATATCTATAAAGTATTTTCTTTATAATCCCTGATAGAACTGTTTAAATTTTTAATATCATACATATCATACTAATATAATAAACAGGAAAGACTTGATTGTTTCTTTGCATTGAATAAGCTCTAAAAATTCTCAACCGATTTTCAAATTCATTCATTTCACCTATTGAATGCTAATTTATCTGCGGGTAACATAGGCAATAATTTACGTGGACAAAGTCGAGGAAAAAACTCATATGAAGCTTACATTAGAGAGCATAATTATATGCAAAGATAGGATAGATATATATGTATACCGATAGTTATAGTTTGTATACAATTGCATATGTGCGAGCGAGACACCAACCTGTAGTGTTTTCATCTCACGGACAACCATAAATCTTTGCACACAATTATGCTCTCTATTACATGCTGAATAAGAGTTTATATCGTATATCAAAAATTGAAAGAGTTCTATCTGGGTTCTAAGAAAACAACACTTAAGTACCATATAGATGATTTGTCCATGGACTGTGAAATATCATTGACTACAAAGAAAGAAAGCCTATTATTATGCAAAGGATTAGAAAATTTCCGAAAGACAAGGAAGGCAATAGTAACATCAATGGGACCATTTACACCTAAATTTTAAATGAAACATTTCAAACCCTGATAATTCCAAATATTGAAGTATAACAACACGAAGCGCCTAATATTCGTACAACATTATAAATTCGATGTTGCATTTATAAATACTTGGGGTTTCTCTCTCCCCACTAATAAAAATTACGCTCAGAATTCTCTACAAAAGTTTGTAGCAGCAAAAATGCTCGAACGAAATGCTTTGTATAACTTCTAACAGAATTAACACGAACTATTCCAAAGGTATGCTGAGTCCACGATACTAAAAACTTCGGGCGAAATACGAACAAAAATATTTTACACGTCAAAAGTTTACCTGATAGAATTTTTATGGAAAGTAATCATGATTATTATATAGGTATCTGGGAGATCCGATCTGGGAGAATAGGAAAAAAAAACGAAAATGCACTTTAAGGTTAATTACTTTTTGAACTTACGCCACAAAGTAAACGTAAAGCTACGGCACATGCCAGTTTTAAGCATGCTTGTGTCTTGCACACGGCCTGTACACATATGCTTAAAATAAGCATGCTTGTTTGTAATTAACTCAATGAATACCTTTCCCCCTTCCACCCCCGCCACAGGTAGTATGGGCTAAAATCGATTCGCGATCGCTTTTTGAGCATACTGCTAAATAGCATGCTTATTATTATCCATGGCTGTTTAAACATGCTATGCATGTTACTAAGTACTATGTGTGTTACTTTAATGTGGCAAAAGCACACAAAGTAATTTAACTAAAAGTGCATGTAACTTTGACTTCCGTAAAGTAACGTCTGAATTGATTTAAGAAAAAACATAGAATGGACTAGTCGCTTCTTTTCTTGCACGGATGGTAAAAACCGATAGGGAATGGACCGATGTGGCTAGCGACCGATCATTATTTTGATTCTATTTTCCACCTATACGTTAACCAACATGCTATATGTGGGCTATGACAACGACTCTTGGTTTCGTCTAGCCCGTAAGGGATAAAGACGTGAATTATGTATGTAATCATAATTTGTTATGTAGTAAAAATTAAATATTGTTTAGCATAATGGACTGAATCTACCCTCAAAATAGTTTAAGAAAATTTCGTAAGACCTTATACATCTAACGATTTACCAGAGCATTTAACTTGACACTTACGATAACTATCTATTTCGCTTAATGCATTACCATTTATATTCTAATCTGGCTTATTGATGAGTATAATAACGGCGAAAACTATCAATTTTTATTAGTAGAGGGGATATTTTGACTAATTTGAGCATCGGTCACTATTACGATATTGCTTTTAATCGTTGAATCGATTTTTTTATCACAAGAAAATTTAAGATGGTTGGAGGGAAATAAAAAACAAGCTAGGTCTGGTCTCACTAAGGCGTAAATAATAGAGAAACGGCGATGCGGTGATCACTTACACTGTGATATGATTTTAAATCTTATATACACACACAAAACGACCAGTATCGCTTAAATAAATGTGTCGCCTCCTCTGGCCGCTCTTGGAATATTGCGGCAGCTAGCGACGAATTTCTTTCGTGGGATGCTAGTCGTTTTGTATATGAAAATAAGGTTTAAAATCCCATTACAGTGTCGCACGCCATCGCCGTAAGTCTCTTCTGTTTTTTTTTACGCCCAAGACGCGTGCGAATGTAGAATGGTCTAGTTTTTTATTGGCTTTGCGAAAATGCATAGCGCTTAGCAATATTACCATTTTGAATAGTAGGTATGTTGTCTAAAACTCCCATATGATCAACTAACTGTCTTTATTTCGTTAGTTTTTATTAAAGAAAATCGCGAATACCATCATTTAGCAGAACATAAGAGTTTCTTATTCCTCTCTTTGCGTCACCTTGAGAGCAGACCCCGCCCTAAGAGAAACGAGTATATTCAAATAACACGCGATACGAACTTTTATAAAACCGTTTCCAACCGAACTGAAGCAAAAAATGACTTTTTATTGTCAAAGTTTAAAAATATGGAGGGATATATTACATAGCAGGGTATACGACGTAATGAAATCTGCGTTACCATCACAATATTCGCGAAACTTCGTAAAGATGAAAGAAAATGCAACCTGATGAAAGAACCTTAGATGTAAATTTACATTTTTGTCAGCATCTAGTAATGACTACTGCTTAAAATATATTGAGCATCACTAAAATATGAACAGTGATAGTTTAGGCACAATTTTTTTCTCGTTTCATATATATATAGCTCTACAACACACGAGACATATCTTACGAGATATTACAATAGGTATAGAATAACATGTATGTATTTATGCATTTCCATAGACACTTACTAATTAATACGTGAACTTTTTTACATATATATTTATAAGAATATAATATAAGTAAAGCATTTTTTTCCTTATGAATAGAGCACAACGGATCCCTTAATTTTAAACAGGGACACAGATTATCTACAAATATTGTTTTCACAATCTGAAATATTATATTAGAAGGTTTTTTTTATCTATCTTAAACATGATTGAGGTAATATTTCTGTAAACATTACCCCCTAATTAACTGACACCATTTCAATGAATTGACAGATTTCCGCGAATTTCACAAAATTTCACAAATTTCCAAGCTTGTGCGTTACTATGGAAAGATTTTCCATTACTTATATTAACCATCGCACTTGAACCACTACTATTGTTTGTATAAAATGGGAGATCAGCATCGTTTACAAAATGCGAAGATGAAATTTCCACAGTAACACAACGTACAAAAATATTTCCTTAAAATCGCATTTGCCAGTTTAAAATTAAAAAAGATACAGAAGCTAGCGCAGCTAAAACTAATCTACGTTTGCGTATCAGTCTCTATAACCTTAAAATTTAGAAATCCATAAAGTAAATCACAGAGTCTGAAATAGCAATGAATTTGAGTGAACCGAACTACTAGCCGATCAAATCCCACCGTCCCGCAAAACTACTTTTCGAGTATTTGATATGTATCTTTCTGTATTTGTATTGAAAATGTAGCGTGAAGACATTAAAGTAAAGAGAAAGTTAAGTGTCCCTTCACATCGATCCTTAGGTGCCATCGTAACTATACAGTTATACATACCTTACCATTGAACAGAGAATACCTTACCTATTCTAACATACAATATAACGCGTAACATCGAATCCTTACCAAGAACCCCTACCACGGCACAAAAATAATTTGGAAGCAAACGTCCCGTGCACTAGAAGAATACAATTCGCACACGGGACTTCAAATCGCGAAAAGTCCGTGGTACGGGCCCGACAATCCAATCAAGACAAACCTACCGAAAATTCCGCACTCCGAAATTCTTCAAATGACATACCGATTAGCTTCAGACGGTAAAATTAAATCGTACTATTATCTACATGTGCATCTCAAAGTATAAGTGAACTTACGTACAGTAAACGCAAGATATACGACTATAACCTAGTCTTATTTTTCTATTATTCCAATGATACATTGCTCTACGAATTGAAAATAAAATGTAAGTGATGACTCTTAAAGTACATGTTAAAAAATTAAACGAAATTCGACACAATAATTGCAAACTTACTATTAAACACTAGAAGCCAATTCGAGTAATGTACACGTTAGAACACGGACGCGACAACGCGGTGCGAGCTATGTTGACCCACGGGAGCAAAGTTGGTCCGTGCCCGAACTCCATGACAAAATCCTTAAATACTTGACAGATCCAGCATGGACCAACAGTGCCGCCGGGGCCCCTAACAAACCCGTGGCTTACTAACCAGGCGACGGAGTGTAGACGGATTTATTTACTGAGATGCGTCTGAGACGTGCCGTTTGGAAATCACCCCTTGTGTCAAGTTTTAAACGAAAGCAATACAAAACAAGAACCAACTCACAGCCTATGTTAACCCGATGCATTTTCGACGAGTATAATGATGAAGAGTCGACTATTTCAATGGAACATTCGATTCGAACTGACGATTGACAAATCAATACAACTGAAATAGAAATGAGACCGTTCGGTCGGTTGACATTAAAATAAAATTTTCGCCCTCGATCCTTATTAAATAACTTTGTACATTGAATCCAAAAATCGACACGTCATTTTGGATGTAGGCACTCTCTAGGCGGGGCGGCGAGACATCGCCGCGTCGTCGGCCTCCGTTTGCCGGCGCAATGGCCGACCGTATGAGATCAATGGAACCGGCCGGCAGCGGCCGTGGCGACCCTCACACCGCTCTAAGACTTCGTGAGGAAGGAGCTGAACGCGTTGTCGTCCCACTCGCTCGAAACGCCGATATTGTTTAACATTTCGGAGACGTCGGGCGTGCAAGAGAACTCGAAGTGAGACCCTGACGACGAGGAAGCCGTTTCAAAGGCGTCCGTCGTGAGAGCGAGGTCGAGATCGACTTCGCA
Organism: Rhodophaea formosa; assembly: GCA_963082605.1. NCBI lineage: Eukaryota > Metazoa > Arthropoda > Insecta > Lepidoptera > Pyralidae > Rhodophaea > Rhodophaea formosa. Next base: position 18,324,945 of record OY720220.1, read on the forward strand.
GTCGGCCGGCAGGGTAAGTAGATCCGTGATGGAGTACAGATCGTTGAGATCTGCGCCTTGCATGTTGCGCGAGCTATCTTCGTAGATACACGCGGATTCTGGGGAATCCGGGGAGCCAGCTGGGGACGCTGGTAACGGTTGAGGTAACGTGGTATCCATTGGGACGCTGGGGATAGACGGGACGGTTTGTGCTGTTCGTGATCGTCGTCTAGATATGCCTCTGTTGTTATTGGAATCTGCGCGCTGTTTGCGCTTCTGCTTGGTGACGGCTCCGGTGCGCTGAGCTGGTTTTGCTGCCTTCTTGCGAGGCCTGTACTTGTAGTCTGGGTACTCGCGCATGTGTAGCTGCCTCAACCTCTCCGCTTCATCAATAAAGGGCTGTCGTTCCTCATCGTTCAAGGTCTTCCAGACACGCCCAAGGTTTTTCGAGATCTCTGCGTTGTGCATGTCTGGCGTTTGTTCGCATATTTTCCTGCGCTCGATCTGTGACCAGACCATGAACGCGTTCATTGGCCTCTTTATGTGGTTTGGGTTGTTCTTCTTTGTCTGTGAACAAGAGAAAAAATGATAATTAGTCACAGTTTAACTTGGCATGGGACTATAAAATTTTATTGGAGACGGAAAATCGGCGTTATCAGTTTAATTGTCGGGAGCGCAATTATTATTACAGACATGTCCGATTGCCGTTGGCAAGAGCTGACTATATTGAATTAGTATGCATGACAGTGCACCATTAAGTCTGCAGCCTTACTATTAATGATATTGTTATCATAGGAATTATTATTATTACAAACAAGTCGAATTATAATTATTCTAATAGGTCCATGACGGAAAATTTTATACGAATTGCGTAGGTTGATGTAATGCATTCGATGTTATTGGTTAATGTTACTCGTAACCTAATTATGAATCTATTTTGATGTGAGTATCGTAGCTATCAATAAAACATTCAAGTGTCTTCTAAAGTGTGTTAAACAGTTCCGCGTTGACTGAGTTGAACAACATTGACTAAAGGATGTTAAATGACATGGGAAGTGATTATCAAAACGTGTAGGAAACGAACGTGAGGTCGCCATATCGTTTGTTTTTCCTTCCAAGCGCAGAATTAGATAAGAGTCGAGAAATTCGATGGAATGGAAAGCATATTTCCGTGGTTTATCCACGGGAACTTTACGGCCCACTATCTCCGTACCCGCTTTACGAAAGAGCATAAAAACAACACCGCACGGTAAGAACATAAGCGAATATTCTCCTTTATTATTCAAATCTTACTTTTGCTAAACTTCACTCGGGCGGTCCCTCTGGAGGAGGGGAGGAAACCTCGCTGGATTTTATGTTTTTTGTTGGTCTTATTTATATTCAGGACAAAAAAAGGGTTTGTCAGAAAGCTTCTAAATCAAGTTCGGTGTCTCAAGGTGAGCTGTATAGAGGTAGGCAGTTTTTTGCGGCGATACGTATCCAGTATACTAATAACGTATTTTTTTGCGAGACCAATTTGTTGTGGGCTACGATTTGGTGCAGTACGATTAATCACTGATTCTGTGACTAATGCCGATCGTTGCTAAGTTGTTTAAGAGTGTTTTATAACTAAAGTCACCTTTGGACGTGCTAAAATATAATTTATAGCACGTTCATTCTCGTACATGACTTAATATTTGATGGTTCTGATTTATATGCAGACAGCAGGTGTATGGTATAAGGATTTTTTGCGTCATACAATACCATTTTTTTGTTCAACGGTTGCATAATTGAGACACATGATATTGATATCACTAATTTTTTTTCATTTCGAGCATAGAACGAAATACATACCTACGTACATAGATATTATCAAATCTTTATCCCCTACAGGATAGACAGAGCCTTTTGTTTAGTAAACTAGCGTTTTGTTTAGTGAACATATCAAAATCGAATCAAGGAGTTCATTAAAAAAGAGATATTGACCACGTTACATTGCTCAACTCAAATTGCCAAAAACAAATAAAAGAGTGATATATTAACGTCTAAAATTTTAAATGATAGGATAGAACATAGACTTATAAATATCGGCCCTCATATAACCGGCAGCTGTAAAAAGTATAAGTTGAGGGGTTACTCCTTTTAACAACTACGGTGTAAGTTTGGATGGACACTTCAACACCCATTACCGTTTATATATCCTAAATAATAATAATCACTCCTACGACAGCCGCAATGTATTTTGAATTGACGATTAGTGTACAACGTTTTAATGGACACTTCAACGTCCATTACCGTTTATAAATGTTCAATAATTATACTCAATCATACTAAAACCGCAATGTATTCTGAAGTGATGACAACATTTTACACCTTAGTTGCTAAAAGTGAAACTGGCTTAAAATTACTATATTATTTGCCCTCATTACTCTAAAAAAGAATCAAATCTCAAATAATACCTCTTCAGAAATGATGTAAAGTGTTCTCATTATGTCTGTAGCTTGTTGAAATCGCTTTAAGGGTCTCTCTAGCTTTAAAGCAGTATTTTTTTCTATTGTTACTCATTATTATTTGGACAAAAGGTGCTAAGTACAACTGATTACAAAGGCAGACAATCCGGAGACCCTATTGTAAGCCAGGTACCTGCTGAGTATTTATATTTTCTAAGAGTTGTATTTTATTTTTTAGTTCTTTAGAGGTATTTGAATAAAAGTTCTCTCCGCTGCCTACTACAAGTGGTCCTATTCTACTCGCCGTGTGGCTCCCGGCAGAGTAGAATAGGACCACTCCAAGTCATCCCGTGGATGTCGTAAAAGGCGACTAAGGAAACACAAGCTAAACAAAGCTTATTAACATCAAAGGGACCTCTCCAACCCGTCTGGCCAGCGTGGAGAGTGTAGGCCAAATCCTCTGACTACTCAGGCTAGTATATGGCTCTGGTAATACAGAGAGGGTCGTGCTCCTGCAGTGGAGACTAGAAAGACCTGATGATGATGATGATGAATAAAAGTTGTAAGTAGAATTTTTATTTATTCTTTATGTAATATATTATTGCTTATGTAAAGACCTTCACTAGTTGGACAGGCACCTTGAGGAATAGAAGAAGAAAGACGTGATGATGGTATAACTTAGGTATTGATGAAACCAAAAATTCAATTTTAATTATTTTTTAACAAAGCATTCAATTTTATTAATTCAAATTTTTGTTTCAGTTACTTCTTAACGTCTTAACGTCTTTATCCCTTGCGGGGTAGACAGAACCTAAGGTCATAAAACCTATAGGCCACGTTTAGCATCGAAGTGGGCGTTAAGGTGGAAAGCGGAATCAAAATAGTGATGGGTTGCTAGCCGCATCGCCTATCAATATGATTCCTTAGATTTTCGCATAATCCCTTGACCGGCTTTTACGGTCTGCGCGGGAAGATAAGCTATATTCTATGTTTTTTCTTTTTTCCCAAACCAGCATTGAATAATTCTACTACTATTTACTTTGCTTATTTTCAATTATTTATTTACTTATTTACTTTACAAGCTCAATCGGTGTGATTTGTCCGTATATATTTATTTATTTTCATTACAAACAACCTTGCCCTTCGCATTATTAGCACATTAAAACACATTAAAATTATAACCTCAAAACCTGTTATTAAAATGTTACAACCTAATAATAATTCAGATATAAGCGGAAATAAAACCAGTTCATATTAAAATAATAATCTAACACAATTCCTCAAAGGAAGTTATTATTAATCATCTTTTAAAAACCTTATCTAAATTGACCTTCTCGTTGCGAAAACTGCGGAATCGAAGTCCTAACACGGAAATGGTATATGGCCTCGGTTGCCGATATAAACTGTTCTGCATTCATGTACTTTGAAAAATAACATTTAAAATACAGTATGACTCAGGGTTTTATTGCCTACTTTAACATTTTATTTGATCTATTTAGTCCATTGGGTTTTATTTCTAATGTTCTCGCGATTGTTGCACGTTGAAATTAAAAAAAGTTTAGTGTTGGAAACCTTAGTATATATATAATAATTAAAAGTAATTTTGTTTAAATTCATTTAATTTCTTTACTTAAAGTCTTGGCTGGTAAAGTGATAAGAGTAGTTAGAGTTTTTTGGAGTCAAGGTCAACAACTTAAGTATAGCTATGTTGACTTATTAAGGTGTTTCTAACCTGTCCCAATCAGCTGTTTAACACGACTAATATTGCCTCTTCCTTTACCAAAAACTGGTCCCATGTAAACGAAGCCTTAAGTATACTAGATGCCAGGTTGCGAGTCAATTTCGCAAGTTGACCAATATCAGTGTTTTGTCCGACTTTCACATACTTTCAACAACTTTTTTCACTAGGGACTAAGTTTATGCATTATACGGTTATTCACATAGTAAGAGATACACGGTGAAATTGACCGTTTTGGACCCTTAAAGAGGTGAATAAACATGTATTTTGAACAAATTTTCCTAAGGGACAAAAACTGTATAGAAATGACAAACAAAAAATGAGTTCCATGCATTTGATCAAGCTAATTTTTTAAGCTTTGGTCCCATGGGAAGAGTTGTTCAAGTTGATAGGCTGAATTTCGCCAGGTATATAATTAACGATAAAATCAATGTCAACCACTGTCTCTACATTCGTGTCAATCACAAAACGACAGAGAAATCTAGACGTGTCAATCTGTCAACGCTCGCTGTTCACATACAACCTGGTACGTACTATACATGGTGTTCGCTACTAAGTGATTATTATTTCGCGCGCGTACCGGCAGCGTTCGCAAGGGCAACGAGTTCTCTTCCTGCAATGATACGTTAAATTTATTTTATGGCAGTCTGGATATTAATCGATGGCTCGCATGTTACTTGCTAATTATTTGGTTTACACGTTTTTCGATACAAAAGCAAAACACGTTGTTCAATTGAAGAAAATAGTTTCTTACTTTTTAAGTTCCTATCGGTTTCAACATATTATTTAAAAAAAAATAAACGAATTGTACGATTTGACAGGCCGCATCTTAAAAATATGTGAGTTGCTCTCTGAGTAGTATAAGCAGATTTTTGGATTGCTGTAACTTTTCCAGCATAAGTTCCATAAGAACAGCTGTCCCAGACAAGTCGCCCCCTTAAAGATCAGACAGGGATTAATAATAAATTGTATATCTCATTAATTATTGATTATATTACGTTCAGTATATGCGTGGAAAAACTGACATAAAGTGGGAAAAGGTGAGGAAAAAGAAGTACAGAACATGAGAATGTTTTAGCCTTTGCTATAAAAGACATTTAAAGTAAGAGTAGTTCAATCAAGCCGGAAACCAGACGGCGTAGACAGTACAATCACGTCCACTATCAAACATGAAACCGAACACACCCACAGTCATGAACTCACGACTCTATGACCAAATATAGCATGTAGAGGTTGTTTTTACTACGATACTAGAATACCTAAAAAGCATTTTGAAAAGACAGACACCGTGGCGCGTTTGTTAACACGTTAGGCTGCAACTCGAGGGGTCCTGGGTTGGATCCCCAGCCAGGTCACGCAAAATTATCTTTTCCATATTGGCCTGGGTCTTGGATGTTTATTATTAGTATATGTTATAAAGTATAGTAACGTTGACTTACTATCCTACGACACAAGTTCACAACTTACTGTGGGGCTAGCTCATCATCATCATACCATTTTTAGTCTCCACTGCCGGAGCATGATCCTCTTTGTACTACCAGAGACATATGCCAGAGCAGTCAGAGGATATGGCCTACACTCCACTTTGGGCTTTTTCTATAGGAGTGATTTGTCCCTTTATAAATATATACGGACAAATAAATATATACGGACAAATCACACAGATTGAGCTAGCCCCAAAGTAAGTTCTAATGAAAGACTTGTGTTATGGGATACTAACTCAACGATACTATATTTTATAACAAATACATATATAGATAAACATCCAAGACCCAGGTCAATCTGAAAAAGATCATTTTCCATCTTGACCTGACCGGGGATCGAACCCGGGACCATCCGTGTCGCAGGCAGGCGTGATGACCGCTGCGCCACGGAGCTCGTCAATATTTATTTCTTTACTTTATTTTTTACCACACCCACAGTCATGAACTCACGAGTCTAAGACCAAATATAGTACGCGTAGGTTGTTTTTACTACGATACTAGAATACCTAAAAAACTATTTTTTAACGCTTCCTTGTTTGCTGATATGCGGAAATCCGCTCTTCTGTCAATTTGTACTGACAATATGTTTATATATATATGGGCCATCAATTATGAACTTGAAGTTTTGTGAAGGTCAAGTTTCGCAGTTTGTATGATAATTTTATATCTATTTTGCAGTTTAAATTAAGAATACTATGATATTAGCAACTTAAACGCTAGATTCGTACTAATGGTCTTGCAAACTTACGTCATATTATTGACATAAAATCATACATTACAGAATGTTATATAAAGATAGTCTGGACCCTGAAAGGGCATAGGCTCCTTTTTTCTACGTGAACGAAATTGCGGGCATGTTTAGTATAGATATTTTTTTTTATCCGTGACATCAGTTTAGTTAAGGATAGAGACGCACGCAGATGTAGTTAATATAAACAGTAAAATTAATCCTTTCCAGGTCACAAAATATGATTTATAATTCATAAATGAATACCAAAGGGTATAAGACGCCCAATAAATATATTACAGTGCGAAAAGCACAGCTGTTTTGTCTGTAATATGATTATTAAAGGCAGCCACGATGTAATTTGCCATAATGTGTTTCCTTTGAAATTATTTCATTATAAGCCACGCTTTGGCAGTTATTGTAAAAGCCCCTGCATTGATTGCTTTGATAATAAATTATTTTCTTTTAAATAACATACATGTTCGTGGATTTTTTTTTTGGGTATAGGTATAACTGGGTATTTTTGGGTATATATAAAATTAATCTAAATAATACAGGGTTACTTGTAAAAAAACCAACTAACTCGCACTACTGGGATAACTTATACCATAAAAAAAACATTTTTTTCAAATGGGTTGTCCCTTTTGAATCTTTTTTTTTATGCTGGGATGTCGAAAAACGCAACACTTTCATTCAAAACTGTTCGACCGGCCCAGAAACTTGTATGAAAATATATATTTTTTAAATTACCAGCCTTGGTTAAAAGGTAAAGTTGATTATTTTATCTGTTCGATTTGAAAGTTTAGAGCATAAGTGTGTTTTCCCTAAAACCTGATATAATTTTCATAAATTTGTCCACAAAAATACTGCGTCAATTTAGGGCTTTTGAAACCCCGCGTATCCACGATAAAATATTTTGATTTAAAAGACATTCGGTTTATGTAAATAGAATATAAAAGAGATCTCCGGAATCGGTTTAGATTTATGCGTCTGAGACAATTTCTGTTGTCGGTATTCTAAATAAGGGTAGGAAGCGAATATAAATAGCATATCAGTCAAGGATGGGGGGATAGTGATGGGATTTGTAAGTTTGTAGTTATCGATAGAGAAAGTAAAGTGAGTAATGGAAGTCGTAAATCTTAAATCATTAAACTAAAATTGCTTCTGGATTAAAACTTTTGTGGATGACTACTAAAAAAAATTACGTTCACCTTCTTTTCGTAAATATATTGTTCTTTTTAAGTTCAAATGGTTGTAATTTACACAAGTCTTGACCAAAATTTGACCATTTCAATGTCAAGATTATTTGCTTCAACTATTTCTGTCATTGTAATAGGAGGAGGCACTCAAGGAGGGTTTGTGTCAGGCAGCCAGCCGGACGTAAATTTCGCTAAATCAAGAATAAATATGGTCAAACAAGCCGATCCCGGGCTCAATCGCATCACAACTGAGGATGCCATCGGGTAAAAGTTCATATAAGACTTCAATGCCTATTGTAAAACGGCGGGAAAGTATTATATGTGTGATGACCCTAGCAAATAAACATTTCATTTCATTTCAAACAAAATTTATCGAAATCAAACTTCGTCATACATTTAGTTTAAGATTCCGTCTAAAAAATATTATAAAGGTGTTTTTATTCAATCACAATACTGTTCTGAATTATATTCAGAAATATATATCCTTATTAAAATAAAGAAATAAGAAATGAAAAATATTCCACGCAAGCAGGATTTGAACAACAACTTAAATTCTAGACTTTTGTTCCTAATTTCCAAGCTAACAAGACATCAACATCGACACCAAATATCGATAGTTCATCAACAACCACATCACTAGTCCCCTTTAGCGGCGGTCACGATTTTGTGCGGCACACACGACCTTTCTAAAGGTACCACTCTAACCCCTTTTCGCCATAATCGTCTATTCATATACGCACACGACGTGAATTTTAACTGACTAACTAACCAAACTCACACGTGTTAATATTTTCGATTTGGATTCAAAGCTGGTGGGATAATTCCGAATTAGTTTGGAATAGGGTTTCCTAGGGTAACCTTTTAAAACCTTTTTTGGACTATGTAATAATACCTTCATAAATATAAATTTCCTTTTTTGACATTAAAATTCGACTCCGAATAGGGAAATGGAGAGGAAGAAGAAGAGTGTGTGTATCTTCCATGCTAGTTTTGGACGAAAGAAAAATTGTACGAAGGCCGGTAGCTGCTTGTCTTCTGGTGCAGACTGTTGACAAAAATCACAGGTATAACATATCATGCAGCGATTTTTTTAATAGACTGCGTGTTTTAATGGATTGGAGCTAGTTGCTCCAAGTAAGTTTGCGTTACTCTACGGGCTTATTTTAGGGCACTGGGCTGGCTAGTTTTTGTGGTGAGGGCACCCTGCCCTCACCACAGAAACTTGGTGAAGTGCAGGTCTCTGGGCACGCTGGGCATGACAAAAGGGTGTGTCATGGTCTAGGGAGATGCACCACAGTCACAGATACTTTAACTGGATGCTGTATAGGCACCTGAAAAGGTTGTCTTTGCTGCATTAAGCATTTCTATTCTGGCCAAGGTAGGATATCACCAGGTGGTAGCTTTTCCGTTGGTTCAAAAGGAGATGGTGGTGTATTTCTCCAGGTAAAAGTGAAGCCTTTCTTTTGCGGGATTTTCTGATGTGAAGGGAGTGACGGCATCCAGAAAACTATGTCACTCTTTAATCTGGCTGGGGCAGCAACGTCATAGTAAATGAGGAGCCTGGGATCGCTTATCATTTAGGGCGTTCCAATCGAGTTTCTGTCTACGTGTAAAGCAATCACACTTTACGAGAACGTGAGGCCTCTGCGCGTGAATTTTTTGTACAATTCTAAGTTTGCCTTTGAAACCAGAGACCGAAACAACCGGGCCAAGGTTTATTATATGTAACGTCTCGCATTTGATATAAATACATTATTTTGACTTACATTTTGTGGTAGTAAAAATAAGATCATGAGAGAATCTATACGAATATAAAAGGAAAACCGGACTAATGATAACCCTGAGGGGGTGAAATAGAGGAGTGAAGATTTACACGGACGAAGTCGCGGGAAAATTATTAGTGCATGATAACTGTTAATAAAAAATATTTTGTTAATTCATGTAACAATGATTAAGGGGACAATTTATTTAACTAAATTATTAGTAGGTAAGTTAAACGCTAACAAGGGTTGAACTATATGTATTATTAATAGTGTTGTTTAAGATGATATTCGTAAAATAATATAAATAAACATTTGCCTTTTGATTTTATTATATTTTTAGAATATTATCATTCATTATTATCATCTTTATGGCATTTACTTATAAGTAAATGCAATAAAGATGAGTAAAAAATTAAAAAATCTCTTCTAAAATAATAATAAAGGGGTTCTGGGTAGACTATGTGACAGGACTGAAAGTCACGCGGGCGAAATCGCAGAAAACAGCCAGTTATTCTAATATTAAAATAATAACATTAAATAAATCTAATTTAAAATATTTACTGCTAATATCACCAGCACTTGCAATAATACAAAGAAAGAAAAAAGAAAAGAAAGAAAAAGACAATAAGGAATAAATATTCGTAATCATATAAAGCCCTTCAGGCGAGTAGGCGACCAAAACTGTTGATAAGAGTTTCTTTCGGCGTTTCTTCTCTGCAGTGGTCGGTTCCGAAACGCTAGTAGTCTGTAGCTTTTGAACAATTAATAAATACATATTATCTAATAAGATAATTTTAAATATGATATGACGTGAAAAAGTGCCTGCAAAGGCCTATTTTCTGAATAAACGTTTTGATTTTGATTTTACAGACAAATTAATACAACTCATGATCGATCATTTATACAGCATAGTAACTGCGATTGAAAACCAATTTGGTGTGGTCACATACTTATACGAATGTTTCATTGGTGTTACCATGTTATGGCACTGTGTTTATGGCACTAGCCTTATGGGTAAGGTTAGCATTCAATAAACGAATGTGATTATATGGAAGCGCCGTTTGATTATTGAATTGGTGGTTATTGATATACTGTCTGTTGTGAGGCTAAAGCAAAACGACGTGATCTGTGGCGCAGCGGTCAATACGCCGGCCCGCGACACGGATGGTCCCGGGTTCGATCCCCGGTCAGGTCAAGATGGAAAATGATCTTTTTAAGATTGACCTGGGTGTTGGATGTTTATCTATATAAGTATCAAATATAAAATATGGTATCCTTGAGCTAGTATCCCATAACACAAGTCACGGCTATATGAGGCTAGCTCAAGCTGTGTGATTTGTCCTATATATTTATTTATTTATTATAATTTTAGCCGTGTGGTTCCCGGCAGAGAAGAATAGGACCACTCCAAATCTTCCCGTGGATGTCGTAAAAGGCGACTTAGGAAACTCAAGCTAAACAAAGCTTATAAACATCAAAGAGACCTCTCCAACCCGTTTGGCCAGCGTGGAGAGTGTAGGCCAAATCCTCTGACTGCTCTGGCAGTACAGAGAGGGTCGTGCTCCTGCAGTGGAGACTAACAAAGACCTGAAGATGAAGATGATTATAACTTTAATGGTAATGTAAGTGTAGGTAATATTTTTACTAAAGATATAAATTTGACAATGTGAAGCTTGTAAATAGGAATAGCACACTGGCTATAAAATGTGCAGACAAAGCTACGATATAACTTATTAATTTATCAGAAAACACATAATATTTAACTTAACATATTTTAAACGAATAACAATGACAAAATAGAAAAATAATAAAATTTAAAAACAATCAATCATATTGAAGCATATCAATTTGAATATAAAAATTATTACTTATCGTCGGTATATACGTATAATTTAAATAACAACGTGACATGATAACTAAAGAAAATAATAAACAGTGTCTTGGGGTTTGTGGTGGGAAGTCAAAGGGTGCAGTTGAAGTTTGCCTTAGACAATTTTGCAAATTGATTTTATTGGACTTTATAATATGAAATTCGTGTAGTTTGATGTTATAAATGCTCGTGCTCATGAATAATTTGTGAACTAGTTAAAGTGGACTGATAAATGGACTCGTATAGATTTGCCACCAAAAGCTCCCACACTTTCAAAGAACATACGCCATCTTTGATGCTACTTGAAAAAATTTTACCGTACAATACCGATACTCAGTATCATTATACTGGACATTGGCAGAATCACTGAAATCCCCGTGGAAGCCATAATATAAAACTGAAGAAGAAAATGTGGGTGGGTGCACTACACTACAATGTCTTATATTTACATATACTAAGATATGTAACACCTACGTTTTTATCCACACTATATTCTGTTTTACACTATTTATAATATTATAAATGCGGAAGTAACTCTATCTTGCTTTCACACCAAAACTCTAAACCGATTTAGATGCAATTTGGTTAACAGATAGTCTAGAACTTACAAAAGGATAGAGGCTACTTTTTTATTCGAAAAAGGCTACCCAAACTCATTATTCTACGCAGACAAAGACCAAAAAGGGTGTAAAAAGATTTCTTCACGTTCGGCAACGCGAGAGTGACTCTACTGGTGTTGCAGACGTCCACAGGCTACGGTAACCGCTTTCCATCAGACGGGCCGTATGCCTGTTTACTTACTTAGTTGTATAAAAAAAGACCAGGCCACATCTAGTTTAAAATAACTAAACATGCACCAAATTCGCGGTGACCTTACATCGTTCAGTCGAAATTGCACTAGAATCGAGCAAGATACATCTAAATTAGCCTTTTTCTGGCGTTTTTTGCCTCACATTGTTCGCGATAATAACAACCTTCGCTATATGCAGCCATTTGTAGGCATAATGATCCAAGTAACGTTGCAGTGGTCTCGTTTCTGCCAAACTAGAATTGTTCGTCATGATTTTTAATGTCCGATATTGCATTGCATTTATTTTTTATACAGTCTACATTTTATACAATTGTTGATGACAAAATACTATAAAAAAGGTGTATTTTCAACCACTAGATTTTGCTAGGTTTGATTCTAAAATAGAAGCTATAGACATCAAACATAGGATTGGCTGTGTATTTATTTCTATTCGCCGTGTGGTTCCCGGCAGAGTAGAATAGGACTACTCCAAGTCTTCCTGTGGATGTCGCAGAAGGCGACTTAGGAAACACAGGCTAAACAAAACTTATAAACATCAAAGAGACCTCTTCAATCCTTTGAATATTCCAGCTAATATATGGCTCTGGTAGAACAGAGAGGGTCATGCTCCTGCAGTGGAGACTATGAAAGACCCGATGATGATGATGATGATTATTTTTATTCGAATCTATTATAATTTGGCATCACTAAATATTTTTTCGTGGTTTGCGTAAATGGATAACAAAGTATTTTCTTAGTTGATTAAAACAAAAATATATTGCTAATAACGAAATATCTGGTTTTTCATCAAAACAAACCCGTACCCTAAACATTTTTTGTATTCATCAATATGATTAAATTTTCAACGTAACAATGAAAACTCGTAAAAAAGCGATATAAATGAAATAAATCGAAGTCACACGAGGTCAATTCAATGTTATTGTCATAAAGATTCGAAACTTATTTGTGTCTACCTACAAGCGAGAGAAAAATTCTAAAAATATTTGTATTTTTTTTATATTTATGGGGAACTAGATGTTACCCGCGGCTTCGCCCGCGTCATATATATAGCTTATGTCCTTTTCAGTACCCTAACCTATGTGTATGCAAAATTTAATAATGATCGGTTCAGTAGATACGGCGTGAAAGCGGAACAAACAAACAAACTCACTCTCGCATTTATAATATTAGTTAGGAAAAGTTAGGAAATTAGGATTAGGAATCCATTTTTTACTATTCCATTAAGAAGATTTGTTTAAAAAAATTCTTATAAGACATCCTGTTTTTTGGGCGGTTGTTTTAATGTAATACTTAAGTTTACATTTACATTAGTTATTTTTTAAATTACTTTTGCAATAATTTTTTAAAGAATTATTATAAAAAAAATATCAGAAAGCTAATTAAGGAATTAATCATAAAAAAATAAAGAGAAAAAGTTTTTTTTTTTATAATTTGCGAATAATTTAAATTCAGTTAAAAATAAACAACAAAAGCTTAAGTAAGTTTACTTGTTCATAAATTCAAGGCACGTCGTTTAAGGGCCAATGAATCTTTTACAAGTACTTCAAATTGTTAACACTTTAAAGTCATTGTTGTTGCGCACACAAACACATTTTATACGGTTTATGAGTAATTTTACTCAATTATGTATTCCCTGTACATCTTCATCTATTGTTTAAAATATCATTGTTGAACATTGTTTACTTCCTAGAATGAAATTAAAATATAAAAAAATAAGTTCTCTAATAATTTAATACAGCGGGTAAATTGACCCTCAACTTTCATTATTCATAATCATAATATTCATATTTATTCGTATAAAACATGGTACAATAAGATGTTAAAAATACAATTTTAAAGAGATGTGCTCTTTAAAATTGTATTTTAATTGTATGTTTCGACACAATAAGCGGCTTGTATATCTTGTATGTCTAAGTTAATAACATTAACATCAAAGGTCTTAGTAACATCAAGATTCGAGGACATCATCAACTTTAAAGGAGTAAATATGAACAACTTTTCCTTTGGACCAATAGTGAATAGTGAGTATTCGAAAAATAAAACGACATTTTCATACATATGTGTTTGGCCTGCCCGGCAATTTGTATGAAAAAGTAGAGTTTCTTTTTGAGTTCCCTACAAGATTGGCCCAATACAAAAGGTTGTTTATTTGGACAATTTTATTAATTGATTTGAAGGATAAGGCTATTTTATCTAATACTCTGTATACACCGTTCAAATAACTCATGCAATTTGCCTTAGCAAATTTGTTTAACACTATTTGCTTACAGTACATAATGTTATTCGATAGTACGATTATTTTGACGGGACCTTATTTTCACCTTCCACGGGTATAGTGTTACATTACAAACAAGCTATTATTTGTGAGTAAAAAACATAATCCGACCGGTCATTATCTTGCGGACGTGGTTATATATAACGACAGCAAAATAATTATCTCAAAAACACCTAATATTACTCTGATACCTATGTAAAAAATTCAGACGTAACAATTTTATGTGTTTTAATGCACATACACATTGGCTTTATATGCGTTAACTCGATAGCTGTTAATTAAAATTTTTCACTAAGGTAGGGTAGTGCAAATATATTTTCCCTTTGAAGACACCTATTATTTTATTTTATTCACTCAAAAAATATCTGATTTACTTCTATTCGTTCTTATAACATCAGAAAATATAATGGCTGATTTGTCCAAGGATTTCCAAAGAAATAGATGAAGTGATTAAATTATGGTAGTAAATACGGTTTATAAAAGAAACTTCATGTTATTTCCTTGAAAATGAATTAAACTAGGTACCTACTCTGACATTTATGAAAATATCTAAATATTTGACAGAGACAGAGTAAATTTAAAAAATTCTTAACAATGATATATAATTAAAAAACTTCGAGAGAATCGATAAATATATACGAAATCATGTCAATAGTCGAAGTTGCCCACAACTCATCAATATTTGATACTGTTTTTAAATAGTACGTTCTTTAAGGTCATAAAGACCCTACGCTCTGTCTAACCCTTAGAAGAACGGAGTGATTTATATCTACTTTTGTATTAAAAACACAATTATTAAAGAAATAATTATTTTAATTTGTAAACCGTACTTCGTATCACTGGCCGGTCTCAATTATAACTATGATAGTTATGAATCTTAATCCTACTATTAGCGTTGCCCCGCGGCGTCAGCTGACCTTATCCATTAGCAAAGCGGACTAATATTGACACGCTGCAAAGACGCTGACAAATACATGCTTGTTATATTGAGCCTGGGAGCTATTGACATAGAGTTAGGTTGGGGAAATTGCAATAGTTACGACATTAATATTTATTTGTGAAAGGAGTAATATTCTTTCACTGGCATGCAAATTGTGAAAACGTCAGTGCAGTTCCATATGATCTATTGTACAGTTTAGTCTCTTTCATCATTTAACCGCCGTCTAGTAGGAGTCTAAACTGTGTTTTAAAATTCACAAATGCACCTCTGTAGTCAGAGATTGTCAAAATATCTCTTGTTGACGAAAACAATACTTCAAATGCTTAGTGACGTTGATAGTACCTAAATTAGGAATGTAACTTAGGATTATCTCAAATTAATTTTGGATTAGGTGTATTTTCATTTTTAAACCGTCCTATTGAATAACTTTGTCGATTAAAAAAAAAGTATCAAAATCCGTTGCATAGTTTAAAAGATCTAAGCGTACATAAGGACAGATAGATAGCGGAAAGGGACTTTGTTTTATATTATGTAGCGATATCGACACAGTCCTTTCCCCTTAACCAATTCAAAATAATAATACTCCGCTTTGCTTACGGTGCTAGTCGATTTCTGTGCGGTTACAACTTGCCCTCGGGCGCCGTTTGTAATTTATGTGTCTTCTACCGCTATAACGCAGAGTACGTGCGTACGCTATGAGAGATTGGCCAGTTTTAGATATATTAGCCCTTACCCAATATTACTGGAAAGATATATGGGTGTATATGTGCAAATACAGTTCTTGAACTATACGTAAAAAGATTGCTGAGTGGTTCCCGGCAGAGTAGAATAGGACCACTCCAAACCTTCCCGCGCATATCGTAGAAAGCGACTTAAAAAACACAAGCTAAATGAAGCTTTTATGCATCAAAGTCATATTACAACCCGTCTGGCCAGTGTGGTGAGTGTAGGCTAAATCTGACTGTTGTGGCTTATATATGACTCTGGCAATATCGAGAGGGTCGTGCTCTTGCAGTGGAGACTAAAAAAGACCTGATGATGTATATGTGCGAATTGGGACGATATCGTGCGCAAATGAGGTCGAAACATGTCGGCCTGTAGCTGACTTTTTACGTGAGTAACCCTTTGTTACAGTAATGGGTTTAATTTTAATATATTTTAAACAATGTGGGTTCTCTGTCATGTGTTTCTTTCAGAGTCTGCGGTCAAATATATACTTATTATTTATTTTTTCATTTTTATCTCTTAATCTAATTAGAGTATTTCCATGTCACAGTTTGTAACTGTTATTATTATACATATAATCAAGTAATAATATATGAATGTTTATAATAAAAGTAATATTATATATTGTTTCCTTTCCCTTTATTACTATACAATATGTTAATAAAACCAGTTTCCAGCATTAATCCAATACGAAAAATTGATCATATTGACGGGGAAGTCATCCTTATATGGAAATAATCATAGTAAGCATTTTTTTAAAAAGCATTTTTCGTAAAAAAAATGCTTACTATGATTAAAATTCAATCAAATGTTCCTTAAACATCGGTTTCATATATGCTAAATCCTATGATTTGCACCACACTCGTTAAAAGGAGTACAATAATAGATTTTTAAACTTTTTCAATCGAACCCTTCGATTACGTGATACTTTTGACAGCTTTATTATAGCACACGGGCGCTCTGATTGTTATTTAGTAAGATACGTGCGTTGCGCAAGCGTATCTACATCTATATCCGAAAATATCAATGGTATCAAACCTTGATGTTTAGGAAGTGGCTATGAGTTTAAAAAAATTCTTCATTAGTTTGTTTTTACAATGTTCAATATTGAAAGATATTAAGCGATGTTTATAGATGGCGCTGCATGTACACATATGAAGTTCCTAAGACTCGATTCTCGAGGTCGATTACTGAAGCCATGAAAAATCAAAGTCAATATAATTCTAGCCAAAGAAGATTTTACAAACACAAATACTTTTTTATTTAACACTTATTTTATTTGCAAAAATCTCAAAAACAGATTTCAATAAAATATGAGTTGAATTCGGAGAAATTTCGGTAAGTGATCGACAGAGTTCAAACACTAGAGTTTTGATTGGAATTACATAATTGAATGGGAATTGGGTATTGAGTTTGGTTTTAAACAGTATTAGTATTTTTCCCGAAAGAGAGTAATTTGTATAATATTTTTTCTTTTTAATCACTTTAACTTGGACTTTTTAAACAATTTTTTGGGATTATTTAAAATATGTATTCAATTAATTCATTTAATATTTAAAAAAAACTAAGAAATATTATTGCAACATAAATAATGAAGCTTTTTCAAGTGATTGTCAATCTGTGAATTCTATGCCCTAAGGCTAGTTTTAAAAATGTGTTTTGTCAAGTTTTGAAACAAAACTAAATATAGGAACACAAATTACTAGAATTAAATAATAACAATGTAGTAAATAATATCATCATGAATCAATGTCAGACGTGACATTGAAATACGAAAGTGCCAGACAAACATTGCTACATGAAAATTAATAAAATATACACCTAAGGTTCCCAAACATTACTATTTAATCACTGCAGTTTACGTATCTTACGATGTGTCTTTACAGCCTTCGTTCTACTACTAACTAGACTAAGTCATTTTCGTTATTGCCTCCTTAGCCACCGTAAGAAGCCAAGTGAATCATTAACTTCATTATTTTCATAATCATAATCATTTATTTGCCATATAATTTTTATTTATTTATTTGGACCATACATCCTCCATTTCCGCCCTGTAACTCACCTTTTTTATGACATGAGTAACAAAGTCAAGAAGACTCCTTTGACGTGTGTCAAAGGAGTGTATTTTTTAAATTTACTATGCGAGTCTCTTAATTCCATCAGGATATTGATGCCTCAACGGATTTAAAAGTTTGTAGTTGGTATCGTTAGAATCTTTACGCTCTTACGTGACAAAAGTTATAAATTTTTGGTCAAAGCGGTAAATTATTTTAAACAGATTTTAATGCATACCTAAGAGTAGTTTTGTAAACTTGCCCATTGAATATTGTACCTCCAATCGCATCCAGCATCCCCCAATTCGTAATGAAACCGGGGAGTCACTATATACCTAGCACTTTAGGAAACACTGGTCGCTATATACCACTTTGGGAGACACTGACATAGACTAACATAGATTAACGGAATTGCCTAGTCGGCAGGAAAAGTAATTTGACCTTCGGCTTGCCTTTCAAATAGATATTAAGCCCAGTAATGGATATTGAAATCGAGCGTTCATATATATACGTACAATATTATAACACGTTTAAATGTCTATGATACATATAGTGTCAAAGTCAATTATTCTATTCATCGAAAGATATGTCAATATCATTGAGTGAACGTATTTTTTTTTTATAATTACAATTAGTTTACAAAAATATATTATTGTTGACGTCAATAATTTACTTACGGCTAAGTTTACAGCACTTCCAAGGCGGAGTGCAGAAGAAGCGGAAACAAACTGCACAGCGCATTTTCTCCAAATGACGTCAACTTACAATCTACGACATACCTATTTAAAATCACTTAAGTGGACTAGAGCTTACATTGTCATGTCATGAATTAAAATCAAAAGTGTCATTAGACTGTTGTACTTCCAATCAAATTGTATTAGTCAAATCTACGGGACGTGGCAAATACCTCCAGTGTTTGACCAAACCAGCCCGAAATAGTCAAAATAAAAAACAACAGGGTGGGTCCTATAGTAAAAGTTTTTAATTTTGATGGGCTGGATTGTCTTTTTCCATTGTCTTCTTCTTCTTCTGTTTTATAAAATGGCTTCCACCGAGATTTCAGTGATTCTGCCAATGTCCAGTAAATTGAGATACTAAGTATCGGTGTTGTACGGTAAAGTTGTAACAAGTAGCATCAAAGATGGCGTATGTTCTTTGATGCCTCGTGGTCGGGAGGTTATGGTGACAAGTCTATACGAGTCCATATAACAGTCCACTTTAACTATTTCACAAATTGTTCACGAGCACGAGCATTTATAACACCAAACTACACCAATTTCGTATTATAAAGTCCACCAAAATCAATTTGCAAAATCGTCCAAGGTAGACCCCAACTGCACCCCTTGACTTCCCACCACAAACTCCTTTTTCCATTGTCATCTATTTCTGTTTATCAATTCTCATACAACAAACGTGATCGCTTATTATGTGGGGATGGATAAACAGAAACAGATCATCTCTGCAAATTTCAATTGTCTAGCTCGGTAGGCAGTACGTAGATGAAGAGCCCGATGGTCCAGTGGGTGTGAGCTCTATGAGCGCTTACGTATGTTAAGCAACCCCTGGTGCAGTCCCTACTTGGATGGGTGACCGCAAGTGGCATAAAAATATCTCGAGCTCCTCCGTGCTTCGGAAGGCACGTTAAGCCGTTGGTCTCGGCTGTCATCGTTGATGGCAGTCGTAAAGCTATGTCAGATGCCTTAAGGCAGCTTGAAAAGTCTGACACCAGTGTTGGCCACTTACACATACTTACGAAAAACAAACAAACAGTACGTAGATATAGCTTGGTGACAGATCGACGTAAGGACAACGAAGTCACAGTAATGGGTTCTCGTTTATTACCCTTTAGGTACGTTATTACATTTGAAATTTTATAACCACTAGTAGCTCCCCGGCTTCGCCCGAGCATATATTATACCTATAACTCTTCGTCATAAATCACTTTATACATTGGCAAAAACTCTATGAAAATCCGTGCAGTAATTTTTGAGTTAATTGCGAACAGATAGACAGACATACGCAGCGCAGGCATTTGTTTTTTAACATGTAGTATTAGTTTTTTGTTCCCAAAAAAGCAATTTCAACTTTTAATATCCTAGTATTAGGTTTTCTTCCGATAAGGCAATTAAGTTGCTGCGTCACACAATTTTCTAGTCACATTTATTTTATGTTTTGATATTACGTCGTCGCTAATGCAGGGCTTTCTGTAATTTACACATCAATTTGACATGTAAAATAATATTGGAAATCGTAATGAAGCGGGAACGTCACTCAACAACGACGAAGTAATTATTTTTTTATGTAATTATAGCTTATTGCATACAATTGTTATGTAGTGTGAATGTTTGTTGGGACTTAAATTATGTAATAATTCAGTGAGTATCCTAAAAGTAACATATTTTTTTTTACTTTTACCCCGTGATGACAGTGTTTTGGGTTCATTTTTTATTTAGTTTAGTCTTTTTTTTTATTCCTTAATATTTATCTTTTCTTTAATTTGTTGTTTAGTGGTAAAACTTGATTTTTAAAATAAATTTGAATAATTTAATTACGTTTTTGCGTTTTAATAGTAAATCAAAACCTGGATAAACGGAGTATGTAAAGGCTTAATCCTTATCCTTTTATGTATGTAAATTGATGTAAACATACCTTAGATTCAAAGATTTATTCAGAAAATAGGCCTTTTCAGGCACTTTTCACGTCATTTTATAACTTAAATAATTCGTGCTACATTTGTTTGAAGAATAAATTTAGTGTAACATAATTAAGTTTATTCCT
This sequence comes from Rhodophaea formosa, assembly GCA_963082605.1. Taxonomy (NCBI): domain Eukaryota; kingdom Metazoa; phylum Arthropoda; class Insecta; order Lepidoptera; family Pyralidae; genus Rhodophaea; species Rhodophaea formosa. Next base: position 18,345,718 of record OY720220.1, read on the forward strand.
TTCTAATTGAAAAAAGAAACCTGGTTAACCGCAGAATGAAGGTTTCAAACCTTATTCTCTTTTGTATTTTAAATTGATGTGATAGATTTAAAGATTTATTCAGAAAAGAGGCCTTTTCAGGCACTTTTTCACGACATTTCATAACGAGCTCCGTGGCGCAGCGGTTACCACGCCAGCCTGCGACGCGGGGGTCCCGGGTTCGATCCCCGGTCAGGTCATGATGGAAAACGATCTTTTTCAGATTGACCTGGGTCTTGGATGTTTATCTATATATGTATTTGTTATAAAATATAGTATCGTTGAGTTAGTATCCCATAACACAAGTCTTTCTTAAGAACTTACTTTGGGGCTAGCTCAATCTGTGTGATTTGTCCGTATATATTTATTATTTATTTATTAAATACTGATAAAAATAAAATAAAACTAATTAACTTAGACTTATGTTTATAATATTAACTAAAGTTCAAAGCTGCAGACCACTAGCGTAACATTATGTCACTAGGTTATTATTATGACTTATAATCGACGATGGTACTATCATTACATTTTCATGTAGTCAGTCCAGTCTCCATTAAAAAAATACTATATGGAACAGTAAAACCTATATTCATTGAAGGCTATCAGATAAGCTGCTCTAATGTATACAAGTGGAAAAGTGTTGACCGCAATCCTGCTCTATCACAAAGTTTCTCCATTGGCTAAGTGGTTAATAATCGATAATTGTCGTGTTCGATTCCTGTTTCTAGGCCTAGTACACTATTATTATCAGAAACGTGATGTGGAAGTGAAACAAAATGCCCTTGGTACTTTCAAACGCATTAATTCTATAGATTATAAATTGACATGGTATTGGGAGTATGCGATGTTTGTTTAAAAGCTTATATACATATTTAACAGTATATAGCAGAAGTATATAAAGTGATCTACGAGTATACTATCAATTATGAGAACGATATTACGCAGACTAACTCTCATTAAAAATATTATGTTCGAAAAAATTGTTTCAATTGTGATTTTCAAAAGTTTCTTTTATAATACTTCCATTAGTATTTTTGAAATTTAATCACCCTTCATCATAAGGTACTTAAATGCAACAAAATATCACAATGGTATTGGCTACTTACGGATTGAAAAACTAACAAAAAATATGAATGTAAACTCCCCGCCACGAGAATCTATAAATTAAGTACATCAATAAACTTCTACTGAGTTGGAGTTACCTAGCGACAATATTATGAGTTAACCAAATACAATTGACTTAAATTACTATACGGGTAATACGAAACTAAAGACCAATTCTAATTAGTCGGGTTATATTTTAACGATACAAAACGCTGTCACTCAATGTTTTTTGGTATAGGAACGAGTCAGACTCCGTGAATGTAAACATTTGGCGCATTTCTGAGATATAATAAAGTTTCTGTAGCAGTTTTTGCTTTAAGTTATTTTTTTATTAGATATTGAGTCTTATTGATTTATAATAAAGTTTCTGTAAAAGTTTTTGCTATAAATAGTTTTTTTTTTTATTAGCTATTGAGTCTCAATGCAGGGCAAAAGATTTTTTTACGATGCCAAATAATCACTTCACCTGCAAACTCCCTCCATTCTTTATGGAAAAATATTTCTAACCATCTCTTCTTTGGTTTATTTTTTTTACACAAAAATCAACAATATTATTTTTTATTTCATCCAAATGTTGCGAACCCCTGAACATTTGTTTACATAATTTATAGCTTCCTATGAAACGGACTTTAGACTATTGAAATAATATTGATATATCCTTTCTTTGTAAATAAAATATGCCTACAATTAATTTGTAAACCATAAAACTATTTACACAACGTCAATTTCCAAACATATACATCATATTACGAGACGAGCTCCGTGGCGCAGCGGTCATCACGCCTGCCTGCGTCACGGATGGTCCCGGGTTTGATCCCCGGTCAGGTCAAGATGGAAAACAATCTTTTTCAGATTGACCTGGGTCTTGGATGTTTATCTATATATGTATTTGTTATAAAATATAGTATCGTTGAGTTAGTATCCCATAACACAAGTCTTTCATTAGAACTTACTTTGGGGCTAGCTCAATCTGTGTGATTTGTCCGTATATATTTATTTATCATATTACAACAACGAACATACATACACAAGAAAAATCAATCTGCAGCCCGCGAAAAGACAATAAATAAATAAAACGTCACCAACGCGGATGCAAAATATCATTATAGTAAAATTTATGATTTTCCAAGATAAATTGGACGGCGGGGCAGCTCGTGATTTCCGGTGTGTAATATATTCTGCTACACTGCGATGCTATAGAATTCTGAATGCATAGAGGCGATCATATAAATATATAAATATACAGAACAACAACATATACAGACAAATCACACAGATTGAGCTAGCCCCAAAGTAAGTTCTTATGTAAGACTTGTGTTATGGGATGCTAACTCAACGATACTATATTTTATAACAAATACATATATAGATAAACATCCAAGACCCAGGTCAATCTGAAAAAGATTCATTCATCATTCATCTTGACCTGACCGGGGATCGAACCCGGGACCATCCGTGTCACAGACCGGCGTGTTGACCGCTGTGCCACGGAGCTCGTACATATTAATGTGTGATCTGAAAAATAAATCTATGAAGCAGTACACGCAAGCCTGCGACACAAGGGTCCCGGGTTCGATTCCAGGCCAGATCACGATGGAAAATGAGATTTTTCAGATTGACCTGGGTCTTGGATGTTTATTATATACAGAGTGTAACTTGAAATACTCTTAAAGTGACTCCTATCAATATGAACAACTTTTACTATGAAATCAATCAAGTTCAGAACTTTCCGTGGGGTTAGGTCAATCTGAGTGATTTTTTCCCTATTATAAGAAAGTGTTACATACTGAATTCATATGCGCATCCGATGTGTAATTGTGCTTATACTGCGATGCTATAGAATTCTGAATGCATAGAAGCGACATATACATATTAATGTGTAAGCTTGCTAAACATTTAGACAAGGTAATTGTTTTAAAAGCATCTGTTCTTCACTGCGATGCTATAGAATGCTGAATGCAAAGAGGCGACTTTACATATTAATAAGTATGCTTACTAAATATTCGGACAGGGTTGTTGATTTTAAACGCATCTTGCGATTAGTTCTACATTGTGATGCTATAGAATGCTGAATGCATAGAGGTGACATTTACAGATTAATGTGTATGCTTAATAAATATTTGGACAGGAATCGTTATTCATTATTAGGTCTTTGTTACTCTCCACTGCCGGAGTACAACCCTCTCTGTAATACTAGAGTTATATATTAGCCAGAGCAGTCAGAGGATTCGGCCTACACTCTACGCTGGCCAGACGGGTTGGAGAGGTCTCTTTGATATTTATAAGCTTTGTGCATAGAGTTTTTTTATGACATAGGATGGCAAACGAGCAAGCGGGTCATCCTGATGGTAAGTGATCACCTCTGCCCTGGATTAATGCAACACCAGGGATGTAGCAAGAGCGTTGATTTTTTTATTACAAAAAAGATGCGAAGTTTCTCCAAATTTGAAAAAGCAATGCCAACACAAATGTTAAAGATTCAAATTTATAATATTTTAAAGAGATAGCAATTTAAAATCTTTTTACTTATTAAAGTCGAGCCAGAATGCCTCGTTATCCACAATACCAATAATCTAGCTTTTTAGAGCAAAGCTTTTTTGGCACAAGCGCAGCTTTTAGACAGCATTATATATTGTAATTTCTAGACATTTGTACGCGAGTGTAGCTCGTGGAAGTTTATAAAATAATATTATTATAACCCCCTTTACTACTTGTAGTTTGTGGCGAAGTCTGACCTCGCGTACATATTTATATATATCTCATAAACTACTTAACTGATTTTAATAAATATAATAAATATAAATAAATAAATATATATGGACAAATCACACAGATTGAGCTAGCCCCAAAGTAAATTCTTAAGTAAGACTTGTGTAATGGGATACTAACTCAACGATACTATATTATAACAAATACATATATAAATAAACATACAAGACCCAGATCAATCTAGAAAAGATAATTTTCCATCTTGACCTGACCGGGGATCGAACCCGGGACCCAGGCTAGCGTGTTGACCGCTGCGCCACGGAGCTCGTCAAATTATTAGGATGAAGAATATAATACCCATTGAATTTAAAAATTGTACTATTAGCACTACATAAATTTTAAATTTTATCGTATTTGGAGCAACGGTTCGAGAGCTATCGCGGAACAAACATATCGACATACATATTTACAAAATTTTATCCCAACTGTTACATCTGTTTGCGTTTTAATTATAAAATATAAACGTAAAAGAATTTCTAGTTTTATGTAATGCAATTAAAAACATCCAGTTATAATAAATATTATTAGGTAATTAATATTAGAAACATTAAAATAAAACCAGTTCAAAATAATACTAATTAAATACTACGTTCCAAAGAAAAGGATGTAAAATATAAATCTAATTCATTATTCCACCATGTAGTACTGACATTTATTGATAAAATATACAAGAAACAAGACTAACATATTAGAGGAAACATATATCTAGACTCACGATATATGAAGACTTGTTAAGCACAGTATAAGATATACGTATGTTAAATAAGAAAACTTTTTTTTAGATATGATATAACGATTGCTGCAAATATGGCATTCTAGCTAAAATTTAATTTGATTATACCTACATAGATTTATATATAATTGTATAAAACATAATACATTTTAAACCTAAAACATCTTTGGTCTACGTATTTTTAAAAGCATGGTCGACATCTTTTCACTTTCAAGACAGGAAAAATAGCTGATTCATTCATTAAGTTATAGTTTTTATTTATATGTGAATTTCCTTTAAATTATATTTTCTATAATTTATTTAATTTACCTTTCTTTTTAGGGTTCCGTAGTAAACTAGGAACCCTTATAGTTTCGCCATGTCTGTCTGTCTGTCTGTCCGTCCGCGGTTTTACTCAGAGACTATAAGTACTAGAAAGCTGAAATTTGGTATGGATTTAGGGATCCATTTCCGAAATATTTGGTTTTAAAGTGCAAATTTTTGTTAGAGGTAAGTGTCCCCCCCCCCGTCTACTAAACGGTTATATATGGATACGGGAAAAAAATTACAGCAGTAGTATATATACTGAAGTTGAAAGGAAAACTATAGAGCTGAGTACTAAGTACAAACTAAAAAGTTATAGGCAACCAACTTATAAAATGTACTCAAAAATGAAAAATTTCATTTTCATTGTTACATGTTTTTGGTCGTTAAACTGTAAGGTGCAAGTGTGAACAGTGTGAAATCAAAGTTGTGATTCACAACTACGGAACCCTACACTGCGCGTGGCACGACACGCACTTAGCCGGTTTTTTTTTTACTTAAGTTTGCATATCTAGATGTTGAATTTGTTTTATATTAAAAGATTTGAATTTTATTCACCTTAATTAATTGAAAGATAAACGCTGTACTTATATGTTTTTTAAAGACGCGATTTATACATTACTGGTTCTCACAACTTAATTTATATCCCCCGTGTTCTAGACTTATACGATACAAGATTCAATAAACATAGAGCCAACATAAAAAGTCGATTTATAGTCCATGCACATTTCATTTTGTACCCGTGTGCCAGGACGTGAGCTGCTCAATAATATAATCTGTTGGTATAAATAATTATTTACACTGGGCACAAACAACCGACTGCTTTGGAAGTAGGAATATTGTTTTTCATACATCCCTAGATACTACTGCACGCTATGGACTTAAATCGGACGTAACGGATCTAAATTTAGCTTTCATCATCGGGTCTTTTTTCACTCTCCACTGCAGGAGCACGACCCTTTCTGTACTGCTAGAGCTACATATTAGCCAGAGCCAGAGAATTAGGCCTACACTCTACACAATGGCCAGATGGGTTAGAAATTTCTTCCTATATGTTTATATACTTTGTTGAGCTTATATATCCTAAAGCGCCTCTACAACATCCACGGGAAGACTTGGAGCGGTCTTATTTACTATTAATTGCCTTAGCTTTAATAAGAGCAAAACTTTTACTTCATCAGCCTAAGTATGAATTACACACTTGATTGCTTAACATTTATAAGCACATATCAACACGATAAACCATTAAAATCGAAAAAGAAAAATAATATATTTTCAATAACGCATGCATGCAATAACAATTTCTACTTCAAGACATTGAATATTGACACAACAGCGGAATTCCACGACACTCATAAAGAAAATTTCTAAAGAAACTTCTCGAAATGTCCGTTTCCTTCCTTTGCCAATGACATCCCTCTATCTAAGACATTCAATTCTATTCCAAGCTCTCAAACTGAAAACTCGTAGAGGGAAAGAGACGACGCTCTACAAAATTACGACAACTCTCTCTGTTTGTACGTTCAGTTTCGTACTCGTGACGCATCTATTGTTTGTTTGTATGTAACATCATTGGTTTACTTCTATAGCCGTGTATCCTGGACAAAATTGAATTTATCTAGAAAATCTGGACATTATATTCTGTCTCTTTGAGTTTCACTTTACATTCGGTGAGTGGGTTCTTATTTGTATCTTCTAAGCAATAGTGTTCTGTTATACTGAAGTATTAAACAATAATTTTACAAAATTGAGTAACTATTTAGGAAGTTATTTATTTATTTAAAAATCTTTATTGACCACTATGGTACAAAGGGCGGACTTAATTAATGAAGTTAAAGTCTTTTATGTCGTCAAATTCAATAATTTTAATTAGTATTTTACCCAACTGATCCACCTAGAAGGGGGTAATGTTCCATTATCTTCTTCTGTGGTCTAAACAGCTTGGCCGATTTTGACTGAGATCATGATGCAACCGTGCTTTAGCTTAGGGTCAATTCATGCTAGTGCAGAGTCGAAACAAAGCGAAATAATGTTATATGGCAACCTCACCTCACCAAACTCACGGATGATGCTCATATTCCTACAGAGATCGAAAAAAATGACGCGTGAATACGCAAATCTGCGAGCGAATTTTGCGCTCATGAATCTCAGAGGAAAATGAGCATAACGACCTCGAGTTAAAGGAGAGTATGCCATATGATACCGTGTGGTTACCGGCAGAGTAGAATAGGACAACTTTAAGTCTTCCCGTGGATGTCGTAGAAGGCGCCTTAGAAAACACAAGCTAAACAAAGCTTATAAACTTCAAAGAGACCTATCCTACCCGTCTGGCCAGCGTGGAGAGTGTAGGCTAAATCCTCTGACTGCCCTGGCTAATACGGCTAATGCGACTCTGGTAGTACAAAGAGGGTAGTGCTCTTGCAGTGAAGACTAAAACAGACCTGATGACGGATGCCATATTAACATAGTTCCCTTCGCTTCGACTTTGCAATAGTATGAATTGATTCTTACTGGATCAACTCAGTGGATTAACTGGGAGCACACCAGTCGGTATATGTCACAGACCGTACCCAGCTTTATGGGTCCGATGCACTATCGGGGTTCTTATCTCGTCGCAAAATATATATAAATATTTACTTGCACAATTTTATTATTCTCCCTTGTATCATGTTCATGACCTACCACGATATGGTATCGTTTCAGGGCCAGTAAACATATTTTATAAATTTTACTAACAGTTGTTCAGTGTTATAGATAGGTAAATCGAAGGCATATTCACCTAAACTTTCTTTCCTCTTTTAAGTAATGGCTTCCACCGAGATTTCAGTGATTCTGCCAATGTCCAGTATAATGAGATACTAAGTATCGGTGTTGTACGGTATGTGGCATCAAAGATGGCGTATGTTCTTTGGTTTCCTCGTGGGAGCTTCTGGTCATTCGTGGTTCTTTCCACAAATAGTTCTCGAGCACAAGCATTTATAACACCAAACTACACCAATTTTACATATAAAGTCCACTAAAATCAATTTGAAATCGTCGACAGCAAACGACAACTGCACCCCTTGACTTCCCACCAAAAACTCCCATATAAACTTATTTATTATCCCGACTGACCTAACCAATAAGAGGGTAATGTCTGTCATGCGTATGTAAATAAGTCTGTTCCAATGTTGCCTTATCGGCTTGACCGATTTTGAATTGTGAGGTGTCATTAGATTCGTTTTCTTCTCCAAAATGCCGAGTGAAGAATTTTTTAGGATAAACTAGCAGCTCTCCCTGACTGCGCTTTGGCATGTTTTATACATATAAATCTTTCTCTTGAATCATTCTACCAATTTAAAAAAACCGCATTAAAATCCAATGCGATAGCTTTAAATATCTAAGTATACATAGGAACAGACAGAGATCGGGACGCGACTATGTTTTATACTATACTATCTGTTACCCGCGGCTTTGCCCTTTGCTAGCCTATGTCCTTCTCAGTACCCTAACCTATGTGTATGCAAAATTTCATAACGATTGGTTCAGTATATAGAGCGTGAAAGCGTAACAAACAAACAAATTCACTTTTGCATTTATAATATTAGTTGGGATAGTGACAGTGATAGATAATTGCCAAATTCTTAAGTTAGTATATTGCTAGGTATTTAAAAAAATATAAAAATAATTTATAACACGTATTACTATCATGCATGACCTATCCGGCGGTATCTTTCAGGGACATGTGACAGTGACCAGACTGCTTGACTGGCTGACTGATGGCTGTCTTATCAATGTTATTTCTGGAACCAATAGTATTATTCATCATTTATTATCGTTTGCATATTATATGTATGAAGAAAGTCATATCACGAGAGGCATTAGATTTCAAAGTGGATGGAACGCGGAACAGAGGGAGACCTAAGAAACGATGGATTGATTGTGTGAAGGAGAGTATGAACAGGAAGGAAGTGAGGAAAGCTATGGTTGGTAGACGACAGATCAAAATGGAGAGAACAGACATACTGTGCCGACCTCACATATAAAGTGGGATAAGGTAAAGGAAGTAGAAGACTATTGCATGCATATTCCTCCTTCTTTATCGAATCGTTTATCCAGAAGCTATGGTCCGTCGGAAAAAATTCTTTTACCTAATAGAAAACTTATTTATTTGTAGGTAGGGTTGCCAACTTTTATTTAACAGAAAAAAAGTATATTTAAGGTGGAGAAACAAAATGTACAGTATTTAAGAAAAGGAAACAGTATTAAATATCTTTTGACGTTTTACATTCGTTGTATTTTTTTTTAATGATCCTAAGTTCTTATAGCAAACTTAAAGTTAATGGTAAAATAAATGAGGGGCTATTTTAAAAAATAAAAAATATAATCTATATTTTATTGTCCTATCATTTTTCACAGGGCCTGCAGTTCTAAAGTACTGGTACTGGTAGTACAGAGAGGGTTGTGCTCCTGCAGTGGAGACAAAAGGACCTGATGATGATGATTTATCCTTCTCCGTACTTCAGACAATGAGTATGAAAAATTTCATGACGATCGGTTTAGTAAATAGCACGTGAAAGTGTAACAAACAAACAAACAAACTCACTTTTGCATTTATAATATTAATTGGGAAGTTGAGATTAGGATTGAGTATAAAAACATTAAACATATTTATGTATAATAATTTTAAGGTCCCCAACTATTCCTTTCATACGAATGTCTGGAAGAAAACTCTCATTATACAAGTTTCAGCAAAATACGGTTCGCAATGTTTGTTTGCAAGTGACGTTAATCTTACGGTAGAGTGTCTGCGGCGGCGGCGGACCTACCACTGCAAGGCCCCGGGCGATAGATTTTGTAGGACCCTTTTTTGAGACCTCGGTCTTGGAAACTTGTGTAAAAATGATCAGATCATAGTACATTTCTTACAGTTACCTGCTGAAGTCCATAGTGTGAAATCCAGCCTAAAAGTAAAAATCGATTTCATTAAGAAGGTGTTGATTTTAGTTTCATCATGAATGTTATGGCTCGTCTATTTAGTAAAGATTTCTGTAATTTTTTGAATACTTTACTCTCATGCCCAATGTTCTCAAATATGTAATGGGTCTTTTGAGGGTTAAACGAAAGTTTACTCTTTAATTCAATCGACATGACAAGAATAAAACTCCCAATATTATCAATTGAGATGCCTAAGTCAAGTGGAACAGCACAGGAATGGGAGTTCAAATCAAAACGCTTTTATCCATTTTATCAGACATTGTTATATCAAGCGTTTATTGCGCTAACTCAATTATATTTTACATGAAACCAATAGCCGAGTCAATCCAGTTAACCAGTACTAATATGGAATTGTCTAAACGGACATTCAAAGCCAGACCAGCACACTCCAACCAATAAAAAGAATTTAAATCCTAGTTTAACAGCCTTGATTTTGTTCAAAAGCAATATAACGCACTGGATCAAAAGCGCGGGCCCCTTCAGGCGTGAGGCCCCGGGCAATTGGTCAGTTCACCACCCTCTAAGTCCACCGCTCTGCGGTAATGATATTGCAAATTGCATTATGACTGCACTGCTTGTTCTTTATATTCATAACTTTGGATTTATTGCAACGAATAATTTAAAGCGAATTCGGTTTGTTTGCACCCGAGATGGTAAAGTGTTATGGCGTTGTTAATGTGCTCGCCATTGCCTTGGCTTGAATTAATGAGGTTATTGTATTTATTCATACTCCTTGTGATCATTTGGTTCATTTTCCTACTGTATTTGCTATAGTGAAAAAGATTACCTTTAAAGTTTATTGCACCTTGTCTTATTTCATACCTAAATATTGTCACCAGCATATATCCTAATCCTAACTATTTTGTTTGTTTGTTTGTTACGCTTTCACGCCGTATCTACTGAACCGAACATCATAAAAATTTGCATACGCATAGGTTAGGGTACTGAGAAGGACATAGGCTATATACCACGCGGGCGGAGCCGCGGTTAGCAGCTAGTATAGTATAAATCAAAGTCGATTTCCGTCCTATGTAATATTATATGCTTAGATCTTTAAAACTACGCAACGGATTTTGATGTGGTATTTTTAATAGGTAGAGTGATGAAAAAGGAAGGTTTATATTTATAATACATGCCTGGACGCAGCCGGGAAGGGTAGCTAGTATTTTATATATATTATTTCCAATGTAACTCAAAATTTATTAATTTCATTAAAATTTTGCGGAAAATAAATATTTTTCGAACTTAAACTTTCATATTAATATTGAAATAGGACTTCAAAGTATTCCTGACATTTGACACGAAATTAAAGGTATAAACACGACCTGAATTCGCAAAATTCATAATCAAAGTTATGTTGCGAAGTTTTAATTAACAAAATTCATTGTAACGAAGCAAATTTTCATGGAAATCGCGAAACAATGACTGCTAGTCAAAATGGACGTCAAGACGACGTTCCGACGAGCTTTTTCCAATTTGGTCATGATGTATTTTAGTCATCGTATTGTTAGGACATGTTTTATAATACGTCTATTAAGATACATGTCATAAACATCTCATAGAAGAAATTATAGGAAATGCAAAACTGAATACCGTTTTTTTAGTAATTTTAGACATAAAGTTTCTGACACGTATTTAGTTTTTTCAATGGAAATTAGATAAAGAAGAAAAAATCTTTTTGATGGTGAGTTCTTTCTAACAGAACATACATTTTAAACATGAAATATTTTGTTTATATGAGAAAATGAATTTGCTGATTTGCAAGTTCCTTGTATATTATCACATTTTTGTCCTAAATACTATATACAATCAAATAATCAGACCATTGCCTTTTAAGCTTTTAATATCTCTATTCCTTTGATATCAAAGTAATGGAGTTTCTACCATTCGCGCGGGATTAGAAACAGCTATTAAATACCCCATGCCATTACATTTTCGTGCTATTTCCTTTTTTTTTCTTTAATGACCAAAATCGACCTTTCAATTTAGATTTAGTGTCGAAAATATACTGTGACCAATTGGGCTTGAGTCGTTCCGGAACCCCAAGGTGTAATTACATCACTGTGTCACAAGTCACAGGTAACTCTGTTTTAATACCTTTCGCGGATACAGACAGCAAATAACATTTATTAATTTGGCACCCTTTTGTTTGTGATTTTCATGTTTATTATAAAAGTTTGTGAAGTTATTGAGGCAACCAAAAATATTTTTTGACTGCAAAAGTGCGTAAGCCTTTTTGTTGCTGCCATAGCAATAGAAGAAGACGAAGAAAAATAGCAATAGTGGTAGCGTTACAACTTTGTATTTACCATATTATGAAAAAATGTAAGCTTGCTAAGACTGAGCTATAATTTCTTAATAAACATTAACTGTGCATTTTTGTTTTATTCCAAATAAAATAAATTATGTGAATTATTCATAAAATTTATCACACATGCTTACTTAATATTTATTAAGAAATTATATTTCAGTCCTAGCAAGTTAAATGAAATACTTCAGAGTTCTTCGTCGTTGTCTAACTATGATCGCCTACCTTGTAGCAAGCCTTAACTTGGCCAAATATTTATATGTGAGGTTGACAGTCTATACTATAGTATTATATTCTCTGTGACTCGATCTTCAGTAGATACTCGATCGACTAATTGCTCCATTTATTATATTTTGTAATACGACCTGACCGAACTCATATGTCTCAGTAATCTTATTAAAGAGCCTATCCTATTGTTGTTCAGCATTGTATCTCAAATTCTCACAAGGATTTAGACTCGGAAGACTCATAATTGTATAGCAAAAACTGTTTTGCATAACAAAAGCAACAAACTTTCATCCCATCCTCGTCTCTGCCGACAGTACCGAAGTATTTACAAAAGGAGCCCGCACCACAGATCAACAAAGTCTGCTTTATGAGCCGGAAAATTTCAACTCTATCCCATACTTTACTTTATGATAATAAAGTCATTTATTACGCATGTAAAACTCGGATTTGAAGTCTAGCGAAGTTTGCAACGTTCAGGTGTTATTTTACAGAAGTTTGTGCGGTGCAATGTGTAGTGGGTTATTCTACATTTACTACTTAGTTTTCATCCTAAAAATTAACGTTCCACGTACATTTTTAAAGTATATCTACAACGGTATCATAGTACGAGTAAATTTGAAAAAAGGATACAATATATGATGAAGGATGAGTAGAGGTGGACACCACGAACAAGAACAGTTCTTACAGTTATTATTTGCGTTTTTTGCATATGTAGCTAACGCTGATAATTTGTCAAGCTTTCTTTCTCGTAAATATAAATAGCCTAACAGGCCTCCATTTACATATACAAAGATATTTTATAACCCTCTGGGACTTGTTGGTTCAAAAATAGCCAGCGCCCAAAGTTTCTTGATATGCAAACATACTATTTTGTCTCTCGTTCTTAATAAATTACAAGTAAAGAAAACAATGAGATACAATATTTTTGTCATAATTTTGGCTTTAAAAAACCAACGGACTCGGGGCTTTAAAGCTCTGTAGCCGAGGATGCGGCAAAACGCTTAGATCAGAGAACAGAATGATTGAAATTTTAGGATGAAATGGGATGAAAACGGAATAACCCTAGTCTCGCTTAAACGTTTGTTCATCAACTCGGAATTAGAATTTTAATGAGCGTTTGTGTTTGGTTTTCCAAAATATATCAAGCTTAACTCGTTTAGGTTTCAAGCTTTTGCAGGTTAAGCGTTATTTCGAAATTACCTCCCATGCTGCTCTGGGGAAAGAAAAAACGTAGAATTTACCGGCTGCTTTTTTTTTCACGCGAACTCCAGTAACTCGTCGCTATTAGTAATTTTATAATATTACTACACATGTGTGGTTCCCGACAGAGTAGAATAGGACCACTCCAAGTCATCCCGTGGATGTCGTAAAAGGGGACTAAGGAAACACAAGCTAAACAAAGCTTATTAATATCAAAGAGACCTCTCCAACCCGTCTGGCCAGCGTGGAGAGTGTAGGCCAAATCCTCTGACTACTCAGGCTAGTATATGGCTCTGGTAGTACAGAGAGGGTCGTGCTCCTGCAGTGAAGACTAGAAAGACCTGATGATGACTACACATAGACCTCTCCAACCCGTCTGGTCAGAGTGGGGAGTGTAGACCAAATCTGCAAACTGCTCTGACTAATATATGGCTTTAGTACAGAGAGGGTCATACTCCTGCAGTGGAGTCTAAAAAAGACCTGATGATGATGATTAGGATTTAGTTTTGGGTCTAATGTTTTAAGGCTCTATCTACCCCGTAAAGGATGAATAGGTACGTTATACTATGTATGTGTAAATCCTTGATTTTACCGAAATGCGAAGGAGCTAAAATAATTGTAATGATGTGCGTTTATCATATCTTCAAAACGATCATACGTAATTTCATAAAAAACTTCATTAATTAACAGTCTGGTTGTTGAAGGCTATCAAACATTTAATTTACACTTAAGTTTAATGCTTTAAATTGCATCAACTCTTAACATTTGTGATTTTAGGTATCATTAACTTTAAAATATGGACGTCAGATGTTTGTAACACTTTTGTCGTTATACCGGGCCACAGGTACATACGAGTACTTGATGAAAAATTAAAAAAAATGATTTTTTTAAAGGTATCATACAATTCTAACTTTTAAAACGAAATATTGATCGTTCTGGACCCATCCAGAAGTGATTGAACCCGTCAATTTGAACAAATTGTCCTATGGAACCAATTGAAGTTGTTCAAATGCCAAGTTGTTCTAAAGCAAAAGTTGTTTAAATTGACAGGCTGAATCATTTCTTAACTAAAAGAAAGTGACCTCTGAAAGAGTCAAAAATATTCAATATTTTACCATGTATACCTAAATGGTTTCACATCTCGCAACCACCCCAAAGATCACACAATAAACGAAATCCACAACCAAGTCTAATTCATAAATATGAATAATCTAAAGAGCGATAAAACTTAAAACATCCACGATAAACAGTACAAAATGAAAACTGAAAATTTCCAGCTCATCACAGCTATGGGCGAAGAGGAAAGTCTCGTAAATTCCTCCGCTGTCAATGCCCTAAGTTGCCAAGTAAAAACTTGGTTTGTAAGAGAAACACCCAGTTGACGTCGGGATGCTTAAACTTTTAAAACCTGCCCAAGTGGGATCTAGATTTTAGATGGACACTAAAAAGGCTAGATGGGTTCGCTGGTAGGAGATAGACAATACACAAGCTTTGTTTATGAAACTCCTGTGCATCTAAATATAATTCAATATATACAAACAATAGTGTCCTACCCAGCACGTATCATAACTAGAAACTTTCCTCATGAATCACACTATCTATTGGTGAAAACCGCATGAAAATCCGTGCAGCAGTTTTCGAGTTCATTGCAAACAGACAATATATATTTGTCAGACAGACGCGGCGGAGGACTTTATTTTATAATACGAGTATAAAGTGATTACATCACGTCTGTATCCATTACGGATTAGACACGAGGAGCCCGGTGGTCCAGTGGGTGTGAGCTCTGTGAGCGCTTACGTATGTTAAGCAACCCCTGGTGTAGTCCCTACTTGGATGAGTGACCGCAAGTGGCATAAAAATATCTCGAGCTCCTCCGTGCTTCGGAAGGCACGTTAAGCCGTTGGTCCCGGCTGTCATCGTTGATGGCAGTCGTTAAGCTATGTCAGATGCCTTAAGGCAGCTTGAAAAATCTGACACCAGTGTTGGCCACTTACACATACGAAAAACAAAAAACAACAAACGGATTAGACTAAGCCTATGGTTTATAAAACCTAAATGCTACGTTTAGCGTGTTAGTAGGCGTAAATGTGAAAAGTGAAATCAAAAAGTGGAGAGATGCTAGCTGTATCGCTTATTGAATAATAAATAAATATATACGGACAAATCACACAGATTGAGCTAGCCCCAAAGTAAGTTCGAGACTTGTGATAAGGGATACTAACTCAACGATACTATATTTTATAATAGATACTTATATAGATAAACATCCAAGACCCAGGTCAATCTTAAAAAGATCATTTTCCATCTTGATCTGACCGGGGATCGAACCCGGGACCATCCGTGTCGCAGGCAGGCATGTTGACCGCAGCGCCACGGAGCTCGTCATTCGGATTGAAACGGTAACCTTACATTTTGCTCAATCCCTATAGTATTCAATTAGACGAGCTCCGTGGCGCAGCGGTTACCACGCCAGCCTGCGACACGGGGGTCCCGGGTTCGATCCCCGGTCAGGTCATGATGGAAAACGATCTTTTTCAGATTGACCTGGGTCTTGGATGTTTATCTATATATGTATTTGTTATAAAATATAGTATCGTTGAGTTAGTATCCCATAACACAAGTCTTTCTTAAGAACTTACTTTGGGGCTAGCTCAATCTGTGTGATTTGTCCGTATATATTTATTTATTATTTATTTAATAGTCTTAAAATGTTTTAATAGACGGGCCTTCTTTCGATCTAAAATTCCTAAGGAATTAATAAAGATAAAGATAGAGAAACATTTGACATTTTTCAGAAAAAACTTTTATTAAACCCTTTTTTGTTGTTAATAACCCTTAATCCTAATCCTAACTAATATTATAAATGCGAAAGTGAGTTTGTTTGTTTATTTATTTGTTTGTTTGTTACGCTTTCACGCCCTATCTACTGAACCATCATGAAATTTTGCATACACATAGATTAGGGTACTGAGAAGGACATAGACTATATATCACGCGGGCGAAGCCGCGGGTAGCAGCTAGTAGTACTATAATAAAATTCATGTGGGAATTCTGAACTTAGGTATCTAACAACCTAGGCTAGAAACCAAAAAAAGGTATTTAATTAATTAACCGTGCTTTTATTCAATAACGAACTTTATTACGTATTCATACTCTTGCTTACTCGCATAAGTTCAAGGCTTGACGTGAAAAAGTTTTGCATTAATTAAAATTACCTACGTGGTAATGTATTCTCTCGCATGCCTCCGATTTTATCACCCCACTGTTTTTTTACTCAATGTTAGTTCGTGTACCCAATTATTAGGAGATTCCATCTTTGAATAGCGTGTTCTCTTATGTAAATGGTCTCTTATTAGGGTTCTGTGTGTGGATGGCAAAAAGAACCGTAGTCTTTTTGTTCTTGAAGTTATTTTTGTGTGTCGTTTTACACTGTACATCTGTAACCGTGCTATATTATCAGACGTACGTCTACTGAACATACTGAGCAACTTTCTTCATGGGACATAGTTCAAAGTACGAATAAAAAATTAGATTTCACATACTAAATGGATCAGCTGATTAGAAGATTCGTATGGGGGGCCCAATTTTTTCCTCTGTTCCTTGCAGAAAGTTGTTCAGTATGATGAGTAGAGGTTTGTTCGAGAATGGCAAGGTATGTAGAGGTATGATTTTACTAAAATTAGTGAATAGGCTTACATTTTTATCAAACTATATGTTGCCTAAAAAGCAATAGCCTACGAAGTAACAGTAACTGATTGTCAAATGGTCTTTGCAGCAAATCCAAAATATTTTGCTACGGAACCCACACAAAAGTACAATACCACACTTAGCCGTTATTTTTTTATTTCACCTCTTTATCGTACAATTTAAGAAGCCTTGATTCGTAATTAACGCTCCGCAAATTCGGAAAGTATTTTTAGCGCCAAAATTTTTGCTTAGTCGTGCGTATTTCAAACTACAATTGCGGGTGTTTTATTGCCCGTTGCGGTTTTTGTATTCTAAGTGTTTTTGATTGTGCATGTAGAAACGGCATTGGATTCCGCATGTGTCGTAATTTTGGTAATATTCTGGAAAATCTTCACGGGCACAGTTAGATTGGGTGGGAAGTGATAAATGTTCGTTTGTTAAGTATGTTTGTTTTTTTCTTGCATTTTAATACTTTATTTGCATGAGGTTATAAAAGAACTGAAATTTTTAACTGTATTTTTATAGAATTCACTTTGTTTGGGTGTATACTGACCTTAACGTGGCGGCTGAATAGATTAAGAGTATCCAAGATTTATGTATATGTATACGTATCTGTGAAATATTCATACACAGTCTCATACGGGAAAAATAACCTTAAATAAATAGCTATCTAAATAAAAAATAAAGCGGAGTAAAATTCTTATTAGGGATATGCCTTATTGAATTTTACTTCGCTTTAATCAATTAAAACTCATGTTGTGAAGCATAAAACAATTATTTTTTGATCGAATAATAAACAAGAATAGAAACCTCTGTAAAGACACCATACCACCAAATCATCAACCATGTAGGTTCTAGATTATTAATGACTTAACTATAAACTTTATTTTTACAGAAATATAGCAAACATTTTAAAGTAACCAATTCTATGAAATCGTAGACCAGTTCACTTTGCGAGGCCAGCGCCTAAGCTGCTTTGCATGTCCATTTCGCACAAACAGGAAGAGTGATGAATTAAACCAATGTACGGAACATAATCCTAGCTGAGGGCCTGATGTGTACTTGGTCTTTATGGTGTTTACATTCTAGCATATTCCTTGGCGTGATGCTTCGGTGTCTGGAGTTTCAGGTTTCTATATCTATGCATTATTTCCGTTCTTTGTTATATACTTAAGAGGTATGTTTGATAAAGTGAGGTGTTCTAGCCTTTTTAGAAGCAAAAGGATTTTTTTGTAAAGAGCACTTTACTATTCAAACTTTAAAGTTCAAAATTGTCAATACCGCGTAGACAGATATAGCGAAAATCTACTTAGGCGACTAGTACCTATAAATGTACACGTTAGGATGTTTTTCACTTGACACTTCACTACTTACTACATATTTAGGCAACTGGCAAACTACGTACTGATTTATACTTACATAAAGAATATATATAAAGCCAGTGTGAAGGGGATAGTTGGCCAGGGTCGACCTCGTCGAACGTACTGTGATCAGATTGCTGACGTTCTTAAGAAAGGAGATGTAAGAAGTACCCGAAACCGAAGAACATGCATGGGGAGAGTGAAGAGTGTAGATGAAGCTAGAGTAATTTGTCAGGATCGTAGCAAGTGGAGATCCATAGTCTCTGTCTACCCCTATGGGAAAAAGGCGTGATTATATGTAGGTATGTATGTATGTATAAAATATTTTTATATACGTTCGAAAATATATGATAAATCCAAATTTTAATCTAACTTAAAAATTAACGGAGTAAGATGTCTTAATCGTTTTAGTAAGCTTAATACTAATTAACAGACAAATTACAGAGATATAGTGCAATGGATTTTATGCAATCATCAATAAAAAAACCAACTATTATTCCGAAGCAACATTTTCATCCCCAATATAAACATTTTTTATTAAAACACACAAAAAAGTCGGGTGCGAAAATACAATACACCGAATCCTTACTTTTAATTTATTCGTCTTTGTTGGACATCATTTCATTTCGTGCTAAAGCTACACGAGTAGGCTTTTACACCCTATAGGGTTGCCAGAAGGGAAAATAGCAATTTTCGCACCTTACTGATATCATGGCTCCCGCAGGTTTCTTTGCAAGGCACCCGCCTTTCTCGAGATACAGGTTTATTCCTAGTTTGGAGGCGGGAGGCTAAGCGATAGACCCATGTGTGCTCCATGTACATAAACATACTTATGGAAATTGTTACTTTTAAAGAAACGCCAATAAATAGTTATATTTATTCAATTTCGCTCTATCACCCATACTCAAGTTTCTGGTTGGTCCTATAGTCGACTGGCAGAGAATGCCATATCGCATTGAGTCCACCATTTGTACACTTTTGTTCTAATTTTTGCAATTTATTTTAAATAAAATAAAATAAAAATCCTCGATTCCTGAAATTGTTAAGCTGTCCTGTATTTTGGATTATTTCTATCCCCCTTGACATTTATTTATGTTAATGGAACCTAACAATTCACGTCGGATATAGTATATTAAAATATCCCGAAACTAAATATTTTATATTAAACATAGTATTTTAACTGTATTTATTATTTGTATGAACTAGTGAGACATATAAAAAAAATGTTGTTAACTATCCGTGAAAACTTGTTAATGGCTTATAGTTATTTAATATAAATATTTTAAAATGTAACTCATAGCTGTAAATTTACCGAAGAAATAAAATAAAATAGCAAAAGACGATAATTAGTTGCTTACATTACATAAATCGTGTGAGTTAAGCAAAGTGATTTATTTACATCTTTGATCTTAATTTCTTCCGTATTTAATAAACAAAGTGTGGTTCTGTTTAAAACACTAGCATAGACTAATACTGTCACCGAAGAGACAGCTTTAGCTTTAGCTTAGTAGAGTAGAAAATGTTAGAATAGCTGTGTAGTTCCCGGCAGAGTAGAATAGGACCACTCCAAGTCATCCCGTGGATGTCGTAAAAGGCGACTAAGGAAACACAAGCTAAACAAAGCTTATTAACATCAAGGATACCTCTCCAACCCGTCTGGCCAGCGTGGAGAGTGTAGGCCAAATCCTCTGACTACTCTGGCTAGTATATGGCTCTGGTAGTACAGGGAGGGTCGTGCTCCTGCAGTGGAGACTAGAAAGACCTGATGATGATGATGATGATGAGTAGAAAAATAGAGTAACTGATGATTCGGACAAAAAATACTCGGACAGGCTGTCCGAATTGACACTTTTAACCTGACAACCCTGGTAAAGACTGATATTTTTGCTTTTAATCTGTTAGATTTGAGACTGCTTCCTGTGAGTAAATTTGTTTGTCTTTCTTTAACAGTTAGTTGTTTGTTTAAAGTTTCGGACAGGTTTGGTGAGATAAGCTCCCAGGGTAATCTTATTAGCTGCGAATTTAAGTGAATTCCAGCGTAAAATAAAAATTGTGTGGATGAGCAACTAGGATAGTTATATAACTTTCATCCCTACATTAAAAACTATCAGCAATATTCCGTGTATTTTGACTTCCTGTAAATTATTTTACAAATTTCTGTTTGAATATTTAGGAGGAAAGGAAAATATATAAAAGATAAAATTACGTGGAATAACCATGAGTGAAAAATGTTAGAAAAGCATTTAAAAACAAGAATAATATAATATAAGAAAAGGTGCTTATACTTAAAACCTATTTGGCAACCTGATCAAACCCACCGAAAAAGAAACACGAGGCCAGTTTATATAGGACTTATTCTTTGTTTATTTATTCTAGTTTGAACAACTTATATCACCGCTAAAGTGGACAAACTTTAAAGCGTCGTATCTAGAATTCTCTAATCTGTATTACCAACGCTAGTTAAGATAGTATCTTAACCTTTTAGGTGATATATTTCGTTATAATCTTCAACGTTAATTAAACTTAGCAAAAGTTTGGAATTTAATGCGAAATTGTGGTGGTAATAAACCGTATCCGTTGTTTATGTATGCCATGAAATGAAGATAGCACATCTCAAGTTTAAGTTACTATCATTGTTTTGTAAGAAGAGTTATATTGTCACTAAAATTGTTGTACGCGAGAGACAATATTGTCACTTTGTCTCAAAGAGGGCTAGTTTTCATTGCACAAACTATTTTCTCATTTTTTTTTAATTTTATTACTGGCTGGTTTGTATGCTGCCAAACTTTGGCTTTATCGATATTATCATGCTATTAAACTGTAGTAAGCTATTTTACACGACTGTAACGATAAGCCCAAATAAATAACTGTCGTAGGTATAACCACATTACAAGAATATCGATAGTCATGATGACAGTAAGTGAGATTTTTAAAAAATAAAACTAATGTGAGATACTAAAATTATAAATATATAAATATACGTATAAAGTCGGCTATAGGTTTTTTTTGACCTCATCCGGAGGTTTTCCTCAGGGCGAGTGCGGACAGGAACGAATTCGTGCGCTTTTTGTGAAACATCAGCATGTAGCTGACTTCCTACGTGAGTGACCCGTATTGTACATAATAATAAAGTATGGAAAATGTTCTGTAAGTACTCGGTCTTCTTTTGTCTTTTGCTGAGTAAGATCCATTAATATTGTGCGATATCGCTGTTATCGCAGGATTTAATCGTAGACGTGTTGTAGAAAAAGGTGGCCAAGATGATATTGTTGCGATACTATCGCTCGTGGAGTTGGCCCCTAAGCGACACAACAGCTACGCTTAACATTCATGAATATCATTAAACGTCCCCCTGTTTTGAATATTGTGAACCACTTTCCTGATACTATAGAGTGTAGCAGAAGTATAACACATATACATTCATAAGTACCTATCCATAATAATTAATTCTTGGCCTGGTTTTGTTTGAGCCTAGTTGAGATGGTTGTTAGTTTCAGAATTAACCTATAAAATACCATTTTTTTTTTGCAGATCGTCTTTAATTTTTTTTAATGTTAGAACCAATTTTAGTTTCTTTCAAATTAATTTAACCTAATTTTTCTGTAATAACAAACTAACCTATAGAAATTCGTCAAATTGATTGTCAAAATCTTGCTCTTTAATTATTTTATCGACAACGTGATCAAAAATTTGATTCAGTCTTTTGTTTTTGTATTCTTGGAAAGCACATTGCTATAACTAGTGAAATTTCAAATATGACACAAATTGAATCTTCGCGTTCATATCTAGTGACATTCTACGACCCTCTTTAACTTACGATCTTTTGAAACCAACTTGTGTTTATGCTTATTACAATTCAGAGCAAATATTTTTGAGGGACTTCCCGCAACTAAACAATAGACAATTCCCTCTGGGCCGCTGTTAAAGGACCAGCGAAGAGGCAATAAGCTTCTATTTGAGGATGTCCCAAAGGTTTTCTCTTTAAATATAAGGCGTAACATGCAAAACGTATAAAGAAAAAGACATTCTAAGAGACTGGAACAAAGTTTTTATAGGTCTTTAAGAGTTAGTTCTATCGCGGTGCTAGTAATTGAAAGAACTGTTTGAGGAAAACTGCGTTACTTAAAGAGTTGGATGTACAAGATCTGATACATTTTATGGGGACTTTTTTAGTCACTGCAGGAGCGCGACCGTCTCTGTATTACCACAGCCATACATTAGCCGAAGCAGTCGGATAATTTGATCTATATACACTCTCCACGCTGGCCAGATGGGTTGGATAGGTCTCTCGATTTTTAATAAGCTTTGTTTAGCTTGTGTTTCCTAAGCCGCCTTCTACGACATCCACGAGAAGACTTGGAGTGGCCTGGTTTTACTTTCCCGGAAACCACACCGCATCTCTGATGTGATACAATTATTGATCACATCAGAAATGCATAATAAGTACATATTTGCGCTGTAAAAAATGTCATGTATAGTGCGTTCAAGCTTATTAACATCAAAGAGACCTCTCCAACCCGTCTGGCCAACGTGGAGAGTGTAGGCCAAATCCTCTGACTACTCAGGCTAGTATATGGCTCTGGTAGTGCGGAGAGAGTCGTGCTCCTGCAGTGGAGACTAGAAAGACCTGATGATGATGATGATAGTGCGTTTACTTTAATGTAAATCATACCATAGTCATAGACTCCATACTGCTGCGAACATGGATATCAGGCTGCGAATAATACTACTTAATCCAATAAATGGGAGAGGGGTTCATAAATACCGCGATGATCATCATTTTATTTACCTGTAACAAGAAAAATAATTATTAGCTTACATTATAAACAAGAAAGTAAATAAAAAAGATAAATTATTAAAAGATATAAACAAGAAAGTATTTTAAAAAGGATATTTTTTTAATAGTTACTTAATTATATATCAGTACCTAACGTATGACTGTGTCTTAGATTATACAAAACCCTGATGCACTCTATTAGCCTATAAGTGTAGAAAAAAATAGTGTGCAACTCATACTCTATCATCATCATCATCAGGTCTTTCTAGTCTCCACTGCAGGAGCACGACCCTCTCTGTACTACCAAAGCCATATACTAGCCTGAGTAGTCAGAGGATTTGGCCTACACTCTCCACGCTGGCCAGACGGGTTGGAGAGGTCTCTTTGATGTTAATAAGCTTTGTTTAGCTTGTGTTTCCTTAGTCGCCTTTTACGACATCCACGGGATGACTTGGAATGGTCCTATTCTACTCTGCCGGGAACCACACGGCAGGGTATCATGCTCACACACCAATTTGACGGATTTTGATGGCATTAATTGACAGAATGCATGTGCTAACACAAAGCTTGGCCAGATTTTTAATCATTGGAATAAAGGCATGACGGTGTCTAGAGAGTATATATAGCCAAAGGCCTGTATATGAAGCGGCTTGGTCTACACCGTAAGGGCCAAGGACGTGATAATATGTATGTAAGTATCGGCCAATAGGGGTCAAAC
Source organism: Rhodophaea formosa (assembly GCA_963082605.1). NCBI lineage: Eukaryota > Metazoa > Arthropoda > Insecta > Lepidoptera > Pyralidae > Rhodophaea > Rhodophaea formosa. Next base: position 18,369,904 of record OY720220.1, read on the forward strand.
ACAAAAACGCTCCTATATCATCAGAAATAGGTCCGTAACCAGAACTTTGTAGTAACAATTGAAACCGCGGGCAGACAGAAAATAAACAAGTTTGGAAACTTGAAACAAATAACAAACCCGGAATCCTTCTTCAATAGAGCCGTAGAACATCTGTTGTCTTTTATTTTTCCAATATAGGCCAGGGTTCTTACGCGCTCTGCATGGGAGAACTTCGCACTAATTCATGAACTTTTTAAACTATTGTGGCAATATTTATCGAAAGAAATAGAAATTTGATTGAATTATTATTTTTATTGATCTTTAATAGTTTTTTTTTTAAATATAATTTATAGACAGCTCAAATAATTTTATTGGTATCAAGTGGTTATGTGAAACGTACATGCATTACATTCATATTTCTTTAATGAATGAGAAAAGGCTTTTAATAAGATTTTTGATGAACTAGACACACGGTTATTTTATGTTTTTAAAACAATTCTAATTTATTAGAATAGACTAATGACAAAAACATAACCAGCTTTGCGACATACTTCCTTATACTTCATGGTCAAATATATCAGATTTATTATATTTTTTAGCTCAAGTCATTTATAAATTGCTTAAATATTTTTGTAAATTATGCATTTTAGTGACAGTTACGCGAGATCATAAAAAATGTTAAGTTCTGAATTGATGCAAACTCAGTAGTAACTTCCCTGGCCTATTAGGCGCCCCTTGGCAACTGCCCCGCAGTTTCGCGGTTCGACAGGGACTTTAGAACTAGACTTTCATACAGTTAATTCAGTGCCTACTAGCCGTCTGCAAGTTGAAACTTGGTATTGCCATGACTCCAGGACCGAATGTTACTTATCCAGTTTTGGATAATTTAATTTTGATTAAGGAATATCTTTTGTACTGTCTGTTTGAAATGTTTTGTTTTTACATGATTGCCTCAAGAAGTACCTAGTGAATTGCTTTTAGTGTTCGTTTATGTATGTGAGTTTCTTGATTTGACCTTAACTTCTTAATACTTCGCCAAATTCAGTTGTTTATAATATTGTAACAACCTCTCAGGTGATATAGAGGCTATAATTTTTCGGGCTTGTGTGAAACTTTTTTTTAACTTATAGAGATTTTGAAAAAGTCAGCTATGCAAAGATTAAATTTTTCATAAATCAAATAAATTCTTATTAATGCAAGCGGAAACATTAATTGAATCTATCAAAGAACGGAATATTTTCATCAAAATATTTCACAAAATCACCGAATTCACGAACTAATTAACGTATAATTCAATGAAAGCGAAATATTCGTCGGATTATGCAGCTGGCATGTCAAAATTTAATAATACAGCCGAAATTTAATAAGCGATAATAAAACGCAAACAGCCGAAACAGTTGTGCAAAATCCCGCACATATTTTAGAAGCCGCACAAGTAGAAAGTTTAGTCACGTAAAATCTATTTGCAAAACGACCTCCTGAAATTCTCAAAATGACTTTTCATAAAAATCTTTTTGCAAAATGACTCATAGACAAAGGACGGTCACGGTCAGGGGTGTCATCCCCAACTGCCTGTCCGGTGGTTGATGGCATGGCATCGGGTACGCGCGCCCGGCCACCCGAGCTACTACGGGTTTACGCCTGTTTCTTCCGAGTCCGTAGTATCCTTATTTCCTATCCTACCCCAAATCCTTTATCATCACTTCAGTATTACCACTATCCTGTTCCCTCCTTTCAAACAATAGATTCCCGAGGTGGGTTGACGTCAGGCAGGCAGCCGGTCGTAAAACTACAGCCGAATCTTAGTAAAGATGAGAGAGAGAGAGAGAGAGAGACAAAGGATATCTATTTCTATGCGTACGATACTTTATCTAAAACTTAATTTTTAATGGTGCCCGCCATTTGTTAAATTTTCAAAATTTACATTATTAAAAGTGTACGTCGATGTCGTCGTACGATTTTATCTTCCTGACTTGACTCGCTTGCTCATTCAGCAGTATTTAGTAAAGATAATGAGCCGTAGATCATTATTAGACAATGGTTTAACACGATTCATCGGGTAATAGTCGACGGTATTCCACATTTAGTATGCGTGAGTTTATCAGATCTATTTTACTTTCTATTTTGTCCAAAAATAGGTTTAATTTCACAGTAGCACCATTAACAAATAGGGCATTTTCAGATTACGTCATTTTGCGAGTAGATAAAATGTCAAGTAAACCTTAGAAGGCCGTCTAAACAAATTGGCCATTTAACTCGATATTTGCTAAATTCCGTCGGCCGGCTCCCTCCCGGGACAATTTTGACAAATAGTTGTTGGACTAATAAATTTTCATTGAAACCCCTGATAACTTTGCCCGTCAGCTGAGTTTGGAATTGGGACATTTCAGGAAGTTACACTTAACTTAATTAAGAGTTGAATTAGTCTTGACTTAAGTATGATTATAACTTCTTAAGATGTCTCTTGAGTTGCTCTTTGCTATAGCCTGTATCAAAAGGCCGGGTCATATTTTAGTTTTGATAAGATTTTAAAGAATGTCCCAATGTTGGGCAAAGGCCTCTTTCTCTCAACATTGGGACATTCTTTAATGGCTCGTAATAATAATAATAAAAAGATTTTAAGGAATCCTGTTTTGGTTTACCTAGTTGTATTTGGGAGCTATCTATTTTTCGCCGCTGTTGGCCGCTATTTCATCATCATTTGGTTAGATAAACAACTATTTTGCAAAAATCATCTTTACTCAAATTTGTTGCTTAACTGAATTTATATTTTTAAAGCTTAAAGCAGTAATAGTAATAACATTAATTTACATTATATCACTTCACCGTCTTTTGCTTTAAATACTTAAAACTGTAACTTTTAGCGTTAACTGTAACATTAGTAAAACTAAATATAAAAACCTAATAAGTAAATCTTTACAAAACAAGATCTTGAAATACAAATTAATTTTCTTTTTAGATTAAGATTTGAGGACCTATCATTGGTTTGATATGAAAAGCTAATCAATTTTTCTGTCAAGTAAGATCTAAAGTTACTGTCACACAGCAAACAAGTAATCTCGACGATTCCTATACGAAAACTAATCACGAACTTTAGTCCAACTTCGTACTAAATCGGAGTGAAGTCTCCATAGTCAAATCATTCACTTGGCAATCCCTGGTAAGCCCAACGCGGCCGGCGTCGTGTAATATTAAATTATAGTGGGCCTAGGCATTTTGAACAAAAAATTGTAAAACAACGAAAAAAACTTTGATCGTTTATTGGTTCCATAGAAAAAGTTAATAAATTTTACCGTCAAAAAATAAGTTCTCAAGTTAGTGTAAAGGTGAGCGCACATTATGACGGGCCGCATCGCAAAAATCCACAGCACATTAATCCGCTTAGATCGCTCGAGTGTAGTTTGTATGAAAATACACACGAGCAATTTAAGCGCTGCTTAGCACTGCGGATTTTTGATGCGGCCCGTCATAATCTGCGCGTACCTTCACACAGCAAACAAGTAATCTTGACGATTCCCCTACAAAAACTAATCACATTCCTATAAGAAAACTAATTCACGAACTTTAGTCCGACTTCGTACTAAATCGGAGTGAAGTCTCCATAGTCAAATTATTCACTTGGCAATTCCTGGTAAGCCCAACGCGGCCGGCGTCGTGTAATATTAAATTATAGTGGGACAAGGCATTTTGAACTAAAAATTGTAAAACAACAAAAAAAACTTTGATCGTTTATTGGTTCCATAGAAAAAGTCAATATATTTTACCGTCAAATAAGATCTCAAGTAAGTGTAAAGGTACGCGCACATTATGACGGGCCGCATCGCAAAAATCCACATCGCAAAAATCCGCAATTTTTGGATAAAATAGATCTGATAGCCTCACGCATACTAAATGTGGAATACCGTCGACTATTACTCGATGAATCGTGTTAAAGCATTGTCTAATAATGATCTACGGCTCATTATCTTTACTAAATACTGCTGTATGAGCAAGCGAGTCAAGTCAGGAAGCTAAAATCTGACGTACACTTTTAATAATGTAAATGTTGAAAATTTTACAAATGGCGTAAATGGTATTTTGCGATGCGGCCCGTCATAATCTGCGCATACCTTCACACAGTAAACAAGTAATTTTGACGATTTCTATACGAAAACTAATCACATTCCCATACGAAAACTAATCACGAACCTTAGTCCGACTTCGTACAAAATCGGAGTGAAGTCTCCATAGTCAAATCATTCACTTGGCAATCCCTGGTAAGCCCAACGCGGCCGGAGTCGGGTAATATTAAATTATAGTGGGCCAGGGCATTTTGAACAAAAAATTGTAAAACAACGAAAAAAAACTTTGATCGTTTATTGGTTCCATAGAAAAAGTTAATAAATTTTACCGTCAAATAAGATCTCAAGTTAGTGTAAAGGTACGCGCACATTATGACGGGCCGCATCGCAAAAATCCACATCGCAAAAATCCGCAATTTTTGAATAAAATAGAAAGTAAAATAGATCTGATAGCCTCACGCATACTAAATGTGGAATACCGTCGACTATTACTCGATGAATCGTGTTAAACCATTGTCTAATAATGATCTACGGCTCATTATCTTTACTAAATACTGCTGAATGAGCAAGCGAGTCAAGTCAGGAAGCTAAAATCTGACGTACACTTTTAATAATGTAAATGTTGAAAATTTTACAAATGGCGTAATGGTATTTTGCGATGCGGCCCGTCATAATCTGCGCGTACCTTCACACAACAAACAAGTAATCTTGACGATTCCCCTACGAAAACTAATCACATTCTCATACGAAAACTAATCACGAACCTTAGTCCGACTTCGTACTAAATCGGAGTGAAGTCTCCATAGTCAAATTATTCACTTGGCAATCCCTGGTAAGCCCAACACGGCCGGCGTCGTGTAATATTAAATTATAGTGGGCCAAGGCATTTCGAAATGGAAAATTGTATCCGTAAAGAGAATTGTGTGTTATGGCTTTATTTTCAATAAGCTTATCTTATTGCGAGCCAAAGAGATAAAAAGTAGTTATATATAATTGTTTATTTCCTTTGAGTGAATATTTGATGGAATGTTTAGATACCTACCACTACATAAGCTGCTTAACAGCATCTGTAACGAGTAGCCATAGTAATTTGATCAATACATATTTACACAATGTAATAATTATTGTTACATACAATATGTAGATAAAACCATTTTCGATCCTAAAGATGCAAGTTAGCCCGTTAATATACGTATACCTTTACTATACCAAATCTAGAAATGTAAAAAAAAAATGCATACACTTTGCCCAGCCGGCTGGACATTTTGGAATGGAAATGCCTGTGGGAATGCCAATTTTTTTAGGATTGGACAGGATTTTATCAATATGGTCTATACCTTAAATAATGTTGGTTTTTTATACGTCATATATGGTAAAAGTTGAGGCGACTTTAATGAGTATTCTTGTAGAAACGAGCGTGTGACCAAAGTTCCTAAAATATGAATGTAAAAATGATTTTGTGTTTCGTCTTACTTTACTTTGTGTGACATATGTAAAACAAACCACAGTAAAATTCTAGTATCTATTACCTAAAACACTTGCAATGTTTTACCCCCAGATAATCTATACCAACAAGCCACAGACGTTCTCACAGAGCAGGGAATATGACTGTTGTTTGTTTTTCGAATGTGTAAGTGGCCAACACTGGTGTCAGATTTTTCAAGCTGCCTAAAGGCATCTGACATAGCTTAACGACTGCCATCAATGATGACAGCCGGGACCAACGGCTTAACGTGCCTTCCGAAGCACGGAGGAGCTCGAGATATTTCATGCCACTTGCGGTCACCCATCCAAGTAGGGACTGCGCCAGGGGTTGCTTAACATACATAAGCGCTCATAGAGCTCACACCCACTGGACCATCGGGCTCCTCGGGAATATGACTGTCGCTGGCACGCTACTAAAGACGCCCTTTCGATGCATTTCTACGAAACAAGCATATCAGGGGCGGTATGGTCCATTTAGGTTTTGGGTTTCAAAGTAACTGCTAAAATGCAAAAAAAATATATTTTCTACTTAATTGTAGTAAAGGTCACATCAGAATTTGGTTAATTACCCTTTTTACTGTAATAATTATACCATATTGCAGCAAATTAGGGTATTTTACGTGTTTTTTTTTTAGGGTTCCATACAAATATTGAAAAATGGAACCCTTATTTGAGCATGAACTGGCAGGTCAAATATGCGACTTGCGCCTACTTTACACACACACTTTACTTTACACGCGGTATAATTATTACTTTCGTCTCAAGTCGTCATCATCATCAGGTCTTTTTCAGTCTCCACTGCAGGAGCACGACCCCAAGCCAATATTAGTCAGAGGATTTGACCTACACTTTCCACACTGGCCAGTTGGAGAAATCTCTTTGACGTTTATAATCTTTGTTTAGCTCGTGTTTCCTTAGTCGCCTTCTACGACATCCACGGGAAGACTTACAGTGGTCCTATTCTACTCTGCCGGGAACCACACGGCAATTTAATTGCCTGAAGACCTTATATGTACCTTGATATTTCTTGCTCTGTGGACGTCCGCGACCTCCAAAAGGTAACGCATTAATATCCAGTCTAGACACCGCACGCTTTCCTCTCATTCTCTTCGATCGAACTGTCTACAGCGTCCATTAGGCTCAAAACACACCGAAACGACAGCGAAGCGGCAAGCACTTACACTGAAATAGGATTTAAGCATTATTTGCATACTCAAAATGACCAGCATCCCAAGAAAAAACTTCGTTGTCGGCAGCCGAAACATGCCACGAGCGGCCAGAAGAGGCGACAAGTTTTTGACACGACAATAGGCGTATCTAGCTAATAATAACTAATAATTATTTATTTGCAATAAATGGGGTACAAATAATGAAGCTATGGTCATTTACAATATTTACTAACCTATTTAGCTACGTTTCATAGCATGCAAATTTTCAATTAAGTTAGCAAATAAGGCTTAAATCCATCTGTAAATGCTCAGCGCCTCGCTGCCATTTCGGTGTCATTTAAGCCTTACTCTCTTCGATCGAACTGTCTACAGCGTCCTTTAAAGTGCAAACGGAATTTTATAACAGGATTTTGACTGTTCACGTCTTTGCTCATTACGGGATTGATTGTGCCAAATTGCAGGATCCAAAATCACAATTCTACATATTCTTTGCGATTTTTTAGCTGAATTGTGGAAGGCTGTTGAAGATATAGTGTAATTTTCATCTGTTATGAGGCAGATATAGCAGAAGGTTGTAAGATAATGAAACACGTCAGTTGGTGAAAAAAGTACCAGATGACCAAATAGGTCAATTAGCTCTTTGAATAAATACTTAAGAGGGTATACTAGCAGTGCGTTTTCCATACAAATGTATTTCTCTATTTTCTCGCTGAAAACTACTTCTAGAGGCACAATTTTTACAGACAATCTATTACTAAAATAGGTATGTCCCTATGTTTTATTTTTTTTCTAAATACCTGTTTTAAAAGAAAAAAAAAATTGTACAAAAACAGTTTTTTTGTAAAAAATAAAAAATAGGGGCATTCCTATTTTAGTACTAGATTTTATGAAAAAAGAATTGTGGCTCTAGAATCAGTTTTCAGCGAGAAAATAGAGAAATACATTTGTATGGAAACCATATTGAAAAAATACTGCTAGTATACGCTCTTAAGTATCTACACGAGAGTTGAGTTGATAGGATTATCCTTAGTAATGACAAACTCCTCCGATGCTGGTGTGGGAGAAATGAAATGAAATGAAATTTATTTCGCATGAATGTCGTACAATAGGTAGAAGGTGGTGGTAGAGAAGAAAAAATGTAGAATGTACCATTGCTTCACTTCTCGCGCAGACCGTAGAAGCAGGTCGAGGGAAGGGGCGAGGGATTCTGGCAAAAGGCGAGACCAACTCGCCACTATTTGGATTCCGTTTGCCATCTATACGCCTTGCCCAACCTTGCTCTTAGGCTTTGTCTACCTCATAAAGGAAAAAGACGCAATATTATGTATGCATGTACATATGTATGACAAACAAACAAACACTATTTAAGTTATTATAACGCCATTATTCGCCTCTAAAACACAAACCTAATCCACCCTAAAATCTATCTAAATTGTTAATCACGCGGTAATAAATCCAATTTTCCTAGTGCATCCATTTGCAGCTATGCGAATGATGCATTACACTAATTTATTTCGTGGAGCGAGAAACATTGGGCTTGGAATTAACTCTGTCAGAATAAGCCATTATTCTTGCGGTAGACTTCAGATTGACTCTACTAACCCCTTGGCAAACCGTGTATAATTTAAATGCGAACTAAAAACGATTCATATTTCTCCATTATGTGTCGGGTCGTTGAGTTCCCTCTAATATGGTTGAGTTTAACGATGGCTGACCCATACGTCAACTCGTGAACGGGTGCTGCCAGTGGGGACTGGTCTGGTCGGCCTCTTTGAGACTACTTCATGTTCTGTTGTTTTTGTGATTTGCTCACTCGATCGTAAACATAAACATGTTCCAAAAATAATGAATGTATAATAATATTGTTAAATGAAAACAGATGAAAAAAAAAAAGAAAAGTAAAAAAAGAAAGAAATATAATATAATCATTAATCATACAAAGCCCTTCAGGCGAGTAGGCGACCTATACTGTTGAAAAGAGTTTCTTTCGGCATTTCTTCTCTGCAGTGGTCGGTTCCGAAATGCTAGTAGTCTGTAGCTTTTGAACAATAATGAGTAAATGCATAACATTTAATAAGATAATTTTAAATGTGATTTGACGTGAAAAAGTGCCTGCAAGGGCCTATTTTCTGAATAAACGTTTTGAATCTTTGAATCTCTTTGAATCCAACGAAAGTATTTATCAAACATGCATTTCATGAAGTTATGTGTAATGGCATTGAATAATAAGGTTTCGCTTCAATTTTTTCAATAAAATTTTCGCTTAATTAGGTTTTATTTACTTCATCTATTCAGATGTGTACGTTTCTATACTCTTGCGATTGAAATAAGAACCAGTAGATTTTAGGCATTACTTTTTCATATTTTTGTTGTTATCAATATTTCACAGCTAAATCAAGCCGTACACAAACAATTCAATTTCCTACAGAGCTCATTACTTTTTTTATTTGATGTTATCTCAGCGTTTCTTTATCCATCCGCTTTGCCCACAGCTCCGTTTACAATTTTCTCGTCAATTAATCCTTTATCGGCCTACCATAGTGCTGTGCTTACGAAACTATTCATTTGTTTTATAGTTTTACTTTTAAATTGCATTACGTATTTTATTATCATTAAGGACTTGATGAATTGTTTTGCACCGTGGAAAATTATCGGGATGTAGAAATAAATTGTTGTTGTAATATAACGATGTACGTCAATGGGTAGCGGTAGTGCTTTCAGGGAAATAATAAATGAAACGTTTTATTATTTTCTTGACAGCCGCTTAAAAAATATTAGGTTTCATAATAAAATCTATGCATAATGGAGATACTTTTATATATAATTATTACAAAAATATATAAAAAATTAAGGACGAGCTCCGTGACCAAGTGTCACTACTGGGCCACGGAGCTCGCCCTTAAGTTTTATACGCCAGCCTACAAAAAGTAGTTCCATAAACCTCATCATCATCAGCTCTTAGTTAGTCTCAAATTCAGGAGTATGACCCTCTCTGTACTACCAGAGCCATACATTAGCCAGTGCAGTCAGCGGATTCAGCCTACACTCTCCACGCTGGCCAGACGGGTTGGAGAGGTCTCTTTGATGTTTATAAGCTTAGTTCAGCTTGTGTTTCCTAAGTCGCCTTCTACGATATCCACGGGAGACTTGGAGTAGTCCTATTCTACTCTGCTTGTAACCACACGTCTACCAATATATCTATAAACCTACTCGGCGATAAAACAAGTAACTGTAAACACAAGTACGTAGTCAAAACAATAACAATTAGTAATTATTTATTGGGGTCTTTTTATTATTATTATGTTATATGTTACTCGTCATACTATCACAATACGGCGGTCATATCGCAGCCGATAACTTAATAGGGCATTACCATCTAGTGTCGTGTTACCAACGATTTATCAGTAATTGTAAATATTATATTGCAAATGTTATTATAGTTTTAAGGTTCAAGAAATTTATTGTGAATTATTATTACGTTGGCGATATATGACGACCTCCGTGGCGTAGGGTCAGCCTGCGATACGAGTGGTCCCAGGTTCGATCTCCTGTCAGGTCAGGTTATGGTGAAATATCTATTGCAGATTGACCTGGGTCTTGGATGTTTATCTATGTATCTATTATAAAATATATTATCGTTGAGTTAGTATCTTACGTCTCAAGTTGGCAACTTACTGTAGGTACTTTTACATTTTGTGTGACCGAAATGGAGGGGCCTATGCTCAGCAAAAGCAAAAATTGTTGATAGTACTATTAGTAGAAACAAAGCTGTGAACTCAAAAAAATTACAATCCTATAGAAATTGACTGTGAAATGTATTTTTTTTGTTTCCAGCATTGATCACCATAGGCATAATTGTTCATTTAGATAGATTCAATCACCCCTTATAGAATCAAAACGATCAGTATTTCACAGTATAAATACTTATATGGACATTTTTTTTTGCTTTTAAAAAGGACTAGTTGAAACTTTTTTAGTGTTAAGTACACTAAAAAGTTTTACCTAATCTTTTTTTCTTTAAAAAGTCACCTAAATGGAGTTTAAGAAGTAAACAGGAAGCCTCAGTAAACCAAGTAATGCCAATTGTTTTTATTTCCAGCCTAGAAACCAAGCGACAAAAACTTAGCCCATTAAGTGAGTAATTATGTGAATACGTAAATTCTATTTATACACCTGAATGAAAATAAAAATGCTATAGAATAGCATCATGGTGTTTGTATGATTTGTCTTTACATATTTATTATTAACTGTACACCATTCCTATTCAGAATGTAGTGTAACAAGTTTTTCTAGATCTACTATTGATTCACTTCTATATAGGTGAATACTCTTGATGTATCATGTAAGATCATGATGAAATTAAAAGATTTGGAGAGTTGTGTGCCGTAGCCGTGTGGTTCCCGGCAGAGTAGAATAGGACCACTCTAACTCTTCCCGTAGATATCGTAAAAGGCGACTTAGGGAACACAAGCTAAACAAAGCTTATAAACATCAAAGAGACCCCTCCAACCCGTCTGGCCAGCGTGGAGAGTGTAGGCCAAATCCTCTGACTGCTCTGGCTAATATATAGCTTTAGTAGTACAGAGAGGATCAAGCTCCTGCAGTGGAGACTTAAAAAGACCTGGTGATGGTGATGGATGTTTTTAATTTTTGATTCATGAAATAGGTCTTACAAGTCACAGAACCTTAAAACAGTCCAAAGACAAGCTAAACAACTTTTAAGTATCACTAGCACCCTTTTTTACATATCTGTTCTTAATAATAACTACCTACGGTATGTATTTGACTTCCTAATTAGTTATTGTTGTACAAAAAAATGGCAAACATAGTTAGCGTGTACATTTGGGACGTTGCGCTTAGACGAAGTAGGTACTGGAATTAACAATAAAATTTTAATTTAGTTGATTTCATAAATATTAGCAAGTTATCCTTCTACAAAATATTTATTTTGCGATGATGACTACTGCGTTAACGGTACGGAGAACAAGAGTTCACTATTTGCAACATTTTGTCTGTTTGTGTCAGGTCGTTCAACCAAAGCCTTGCTGTTATCATGACGGATTTATCGTTTTCCATTTTTAGAATCGATTATTGAAAATCGAGTACGATTAAGGATTTAGGTTGACCTTTATGAGGGTAAATATAGGTGTTATAACTATCGTTTCGAAAACTCATAATTGTCACAACAAAACATAGGAAAGTGGTCATTAAAATAAAGATATATTTAACCAGTAAAATGGACCTATATTTTGAAAGAATATGTGTATACTTTATTTTTATATTTCTTACAATAAATTAAACACATAAGTGTTTCTTTATAAAGATTGAACAAATCTGAATAGCGGGAATTGAAAGGTAAGTAGGTGTACATAAATATAGAATTAAAAATAAAACTAATAAAGTTACAATCAATTTGTTTTCTATGTAGTAGATCTAACAGATTTTCATGGAAATAAAAATCGTATAATTACATGCAAATTATTTTACTGACCGTACCTTCAAACTTGATTTGGTATTGGTTTCAAAGTGGTATCCGTTCTGAACAGAAAATAATTAAAAATTCAAAGTAATACCAGGTAGTATTCGTTCGTGGTATTGGATTGAAATAAATCGTTGAAATGCGTACTAAGGTTCAAATACTTTAAGTGCATCGACTTATTCTATAAAGAAAAGGTTGAAAGGAACAGTTTTATACTTGTCACGGAAACAGACATGGAACGCGTACAAGAGAAACAAGTACCCAAATAATCTTAAAGAAAATCTTATATCTCGCTACACGACAAACTTAAAACGACAAAGACAGTTAAACATTAATTAGACGTATGAAATACTAAAGAAGATAAATGTCGTAAATTTCAGACGTTGTCTGTTTAACTTTTAAGTACTGTCGGAAAAAACTGTGTAAGAAAGTACGCAAGTTTCTGTTAGCGTATTATTGTATGAGACAGTCTTGTGTCTGTTGGGTTTTTGCTACATTAGTACAGTCCGAATCAAACTTTATTTCGGCTTGGATATTGGCTGCGAGATGCGCTGTACGCGCCCCGCCTCACCGCGCGCGCCCCGCTGAATCTAATATTGTGTAGTGCGCATCGACTCGCGCGATTTTACGTGCCCCAATAAAGTTAGATTTGGACTGTACACGAAGCATGGCTGTCGCAGCGCCGTTTTTATCGTGCAGTAAACGATAATCCCCCATCTTGCTTTTTTATATTACGGAAACCAAGATGGCGATATTCGATAGACGTTCGCAGCTTAAGATATAATTAATTAAAGGAGTTGAATATATTATTTTAATTTTTGTTAAGTTTGGAACTGTTTTACGGGAATCACAAAGCTTGTGTTGTGTACAAAATAAAATAGTATTTTCCTCTTATTCTGCTTTATATTATGGCTTCCACCGAGATTTTAGTGATTTTGCCGATGTCCAGTATAATAAGATACTAAGTATCGGTGTTTTATGGAAGGATTTGTCTAGTGGCATCAAAGTTGGCGTATTTTATTTGATGCCTCGTTAGAGCTTCTGGTGGCAAAAAAAGTTTTTGTCTTGCCAGCTTATTTATCCAGTGAGAGAACGAGACTTGAGACCAATTTTAGTTAAAAGATGCATCTTAAACTCCTTTGAGTATTGGGGCGTAAGATATCTGCTATAATATTTAACGAAGAACTTCACCCTAGTGTAGCGACACCCTTAAAGTTGAGAAATGAAATGGGCGGGTCGAGTCAAAAAGCTCCCGTACCAATCACATAATGTGCCTTTGAAATATTGCTTTTAAAAATGCGCCACATTTGCTGCTATTGTGTTTTCGGAAAAGATTTTCGAAATTTTAGAGATAGACTACTGCAAAAGCAGTTGCAGTGTTTTAGGCTATAACTTGTTAAAAAAAATTGCATGGTAAATTTTTGTAGACATTATAGTAGGTACCATTGGTGAGTAAAAAAAGTCATCTTCTCTCGCTAATAGACAACATTAAATTAATTTGGCAAAATTACTTTCATTTAAACATTAATTCAGATTGGAAAAATTTACATCTAATAATGTAACTGTGGCAAAAAAAAAGCCTTTTATTTTATTTATTGTAAAATGATTGAAAATAGATAGTTGATGTAAGTAAAAATAGAATTGAAATGGGATATGCACTTTGGTAGCTAAATATAAATTACAAATCATGCATGTCAGTGTACTAATTACTAAATGTATGCTTCATTGCGGTCATTTACCATCACATCATTCAAAGCAAATAATTAATGGATTCATTCATACAAAAATATGAAATTGTAATAATTATGTCAGACTAATCAATAACCATAAGATATGACATATGCCTTTATCTAAAAAAAACAAACAATATAGACGTACAAAAGTTCAATAATAATCGAAAATATCTACACGTAGTACATATATCTCCATGATCTACATCAAAAGACGAGGAAACATACTGAACCAAAAAAAGAATAAAAAGGTCAACAACACGACCCAATCTCGAACTCGCCACATCGACACGTAATCAAATTTTTAAACAAACTCCACACGCTAACAAAATTTAATTTACCACACCAGCACACAGTGTTAATAAATAAAATGAGTAAAAATACACTACGGGGTCCACGATTCGAATTGCAGTCATAACAGGGCAATAAAACGGACCGAGACCTGCACCAGATGTGCAACTCCAATTTCAGAGAAATAATACAAAACACAAACATAAAAAGCTCTCGCTGTTACGATACCTGAGGACGTAAATAGGGGTTTCGGAGATCGAGCTTCGGCAGAATATTGTGCGCCCGTTTCTGTTCAATATATCCTGAGCGAAACTGAATTTTCAACGAACTGACGTAGGCGATGATATCTTGGAATGCAATGTATAGTAAAATGCTTCTTTCTTTTTTTTTTGATTAAAACTAACGTGAGATGTTAACATTATTAATATGTAAAATACGGGTCACTCACGTATGAAGTCAGCTGACTTGTAACATGTCGGCCTGTAGCTGACTTCATACGTGAGTGACTGTGAGTGAGTCTTTTTTTCTGTTTTATAAAATGGCTTCCACCGAGATTTCAGTGATTCTGCCAATGTCCAGTAAATCGAGATACTAAGTATCGGTGTTGTACGATAAAGTTGTTATAAGTAGCATCAAAGATGGCGTATGTTCTTTGATGAGTGACAAGTCTATACGAGTTCATATAACAGTCCACTTTAACTACACCAATTTCATATTATAAAGTCCACCAAAATCAATTGGCAAAATCGACCAAGGTAGACCCCAACTGCACCCCTTGACTTCCCACCCCACCACCAAAATGCTTCTTCGCTTTTTCGATTTAAAAAGACATGGAAAGTGACCGTTTTCTTATTTTTATTTAGTTACAAATGCATTCAAAAAGGAATGTAGTTTTTACCTGACTGAACTAGAAAGAGAGTAATGTTTTTCGCGCGATTGTATGTATGTAAATACTCGTTTGTCAGTTCCATTGTTTTTCCTGTAGCTTAAACGGATTGAAGCGTGACGTATCATTACATTTGTGTTCTTTCCCGGGGTGTCATAGGTGACACATTAAAAAAAAACAATATGGCGGACGTAAACTGTGAAAAAGGCAGTTAGGTTCGGTTTTTTGAAATAATGCTACTTGTTGATATTCTTTTCATTCAGTACCTACATATAATCATGCTTGAAATCATTTGCTAAAGTTTATACGGCCGACCTTTGCCTGGCAATTACTCTTATTGGGTATGTTTTAGCACCAAATGTAAGAACTCTCTTTGTCTCTTTCTCTTCATCTCTCTGTCTCTGTCTCTCTCTCTCTCTGTGTGCCTATAAATATACGTATACTAATAGCTACTATACTGCCAGCGCTTCATTAGATAATCATCGCTCGAAACTATTACTAAAACTGCCGAGTCCCCATTTCGTTCTAGATTACATAGACAATGTTTAATCCTCTGTTATCGCTAGACACAGTCGCTCGATAAATGTTCTACACACTGCCAAAGATAAGTTGAGTTGAACTTCCATCAGCTATTTTCATAGTGCTTACGAAATAAGGTCCAAAATTGTCTGAATTGACGGCAAATCCCGACAAGCCCCTCATTATTGGGGACGCGTCGAATTGACGTCCTGATCCCTGTTTTCATGATAAATGTATATAAATGTCCAACTATTTTTATTAGGAGTTGGCATTTACTTGCTACGTTTGTTTAGGTCACATCTTCACAGTGAAACTATCACTATGTACAGTACGAATCAAACTTAAATGGCGGTTCGGATATTATTAGCTGCGAGCTGCGCAATACGGGCCCCGCCTCCCCGCACGTGCCCCGGTTTACTTAATATTATGTACTGTGCACCGGCTCGCACGTTGTTCCGAGCCACCGTGGAGTTCAAATCGGACTGTACATGATTAACAACAAAGTCTTAAAACGCATATGTATGTTCGCGATAAACTCAAAAACTACGGCAAGGATTTTCATGTGGTTTTTATTAATATATAGACAGATTTATGAGGAAACTTTATAAGTATAATGCATGCCTAGGCGCAGCCGGGGAGGGCTGTAAGTGCAAGATAAACTAGAAACATTTCCTGTTATTGTGCGGATATGCTTTACATAGGCCCGTTGCGACGACAATTCATCTTTATGGAATAGAGGAATGGAAGAGAATTGATCAGCTCTGAATAGCTTAGTCTAAAGTATACAGTGTATTAATTCACTACCGACATTCCCTTGTAGGGGTGACTCACCGTCATTTTTTTCTATAGGACTAATGGTTGTTACTCAAAAGATTGAAATTTTTAGAGCTTGGCTGGCAATTCTAGTTTTAGTATCTTATCGGCATTTCAGTAGTTTTTGCGTCAACGAATATTTAAAATCTTAACGCGTTTAAAAACTGTCTCATTTAGAAAACATTTATATGAAAAGTTAAAACCAATAATCGCTTAAAACAGCTTCTCTCATAGAAAAATCTTTGTACTGACTCAACTAATAATAATAATACAACTCAAACGCCCATTTGTCAACTAAATATTTAAGAGTCGCTTTTGCCTCAAAATCGTGACCAGATAATCACGAAACGTTCATTTCGACAATCGATAAAAGCTTTCAACTCACCTGTATTACTACGTTATAGTTCGCCAAAGATTTATTATAACTTAACTTTGCCCAGGGAGGAACATTAATCTTCGATATTAATGCTCCAGTAAATTGTTTTAAGGAAGGCACAACTGACAATCCATTTAGAGCTCTTTCGCAAAATAAAAAACAAACGCTAATGAAGCGAAAATAATCGAGACAGAGCGTTGAGGCAACTAATGTCTGGAATTTCAAGAGTTCAGCCGATTTAACTCCCGCCATACCTAAATCTCGGGAGTAATCTTCGGCTGGCAATATTTCAAAAGAGCACTTAACATTATTGACATTAGACACGGAAGTGAAAGATAGGGCTGCGTTCAGGCAAAATTGTAATTCATCGTAACATTGTCATCTAGGGATAGGAATATCTTGGGAATCATTTCATAGGCGATGTGGTAAGGAATGCATTGATATCTTGATTCCCTTTCCTAATAGGACATTGCCATTGTGTTAAATTTTTCCGTTAAATCTTGTAGTCTTGGACCCTGTCCACTCCGTACAGACAAATGTACGCAGATATTAGTATTATTAAGTTAAAAACACAAAGAGATACAAACAGTGTATTTGTTTTGGGTTAGTAAAGATTATTGAGACGTGAAAAAACTGATGTAAGGAAGACAGTAATGCAAAAAGCTCCACCAACAAGAACCTAGCTTTTTGATTTGACGATGTTGAAAGATCTTAGCTTGTTACAAATTTTGTATTTTTGTTTTAATAAAAAGTTTTTGTAATAACAGGAAATATTGGAAATTACAGTAACAGGAGTTCAATGCCAAGTTGTTTCATTGGATTCGTCACTGGCAAAATTGATAATACCTATTTAAGATAAATTTCCAAATCTCACAGTCACATATTACTTATTTATTTCTGCGATTTAGCCCTATATTTTTATTATTACTTATTAATGGGAATGTTGCCTCACTCAACCCATCCCTACAACCAAATCATCAAAATACGATGCATCAACATAAAATCGCCGATCGTTAATATTAAAAGTAGCTCGTGTGCTTCCTTACAGATTATCCGATCAACAGACGTTAAATCTTGTATTTCTAGAAGGTCGTAGCTGATTGATGGCTGGGATTCAGTTACTTCTTTTTGTTAGATTGACAGATACGCTCGCCGAGTTACGAAATCTGTAATGACTTTTGTGTTTTGATTACCCTAGGCATTCATGTGTCATTCAAACATTGTGTACAGAATTAGTTTTTTGTAGCTTTATTTGTGAGAATATTATGATCAGGTTTGAAGTGATAATGGACGTGAGGTAATAGAAAGAAAACCTATGATCGGCAAGCTCCGGAGACGAATTATTTTTGACCCAAATAGTATTGTATACATTTGAATTTAGGTGATTAATTTTGAAGCGTAGTCACGTGATTAGAATGCGTTATGTATAATCTAAAGATTTTATGCTTCGGAGCCTGGGTTTCAATTTATGACTTTTTCAATTGCATTAAATATTTATAAAGTGCAAAATTAAGACTTAACACGTACAAACCTATAACACCTAAATGAAACTCACCCTCGACATCACTAAACATACTTAAGCTCTAATGATGTACATTTCCTCTATGCTATCAAGCTTGAAGATTACGTAAAGGTTAATGAACTGAACCAAAATTGTTTTGCACGAGGGCGCTTCAACCTATGAGCTTCCGAAACCAATATACATAATTTATCTTCGACTAGAAAGTAAACAGACTAGCACGTGAGACGGAAGCTCTAGCGTTTTGGCGCCAACAACAGTTTGTCTTTTAAATCAGTTAAATATTTGCTTTTTCTATAACGTAGATACTGCTTTTTTATGCTCGACTTTTTGTTTTGAGGGTTTTATGAATTATGTGGTAGAATCACTGTCGTCTCGGGTCCGGTAAGCTGTTATTAGTTCAATCAAAATTTTAATTCAATCAAATTAAATCAAAATCAGTGCTGCAATCAAACGATGAGCTAACCATAGAACCCTCATTTATTTCTAAAGTATTTATTACAACAACTTGTTATATTTTATATGATGAATCGCCAAAATCTAATATTATTTTATGCAAGATTTTTTGTCTTTTTAACTCAGTCTTAGGAATGTAACTAGCAATAATGCCAACTGTTTAATTAAAGGCAATATTGCATGCTCGGCAAAAATGAAACTTAAATTTAATATTGAAATGATGATGATGAAGTACACATTATTAATCATGCAATAAGTATATAGTCTTGGTAAAATTTGAGGTCAGCCTTTAAGTATTTCGACACATAAAATAGAAATTAAACGTTTAGTTCAAAAATGAGTAAATATAAATAATAATAAATAAAACTTTCGTATTTCTATCCATTTCTACTTTCAAACATTAATAATTGCATGACCTACTTACTGTATTGCTATTACAACAGATAACCCAGGTCCATTCCCTTATCGTGATAGGTACTCTTTCACTTTCCATCACTATACATATTTTATGTCTTTATATTGCCACTGCAATTTCGTTATTATTGGAACTAAAATAGTGAGAAGGAAATATTTAATAGTCTGTAATGTTCCTACAAAAATTAATATTAGAACCACTGCCGAACAACTTTATGGATATTAGGGAATTTTTATCCCCCAATACAATTGTATTATTACTTTTAATCATCTTTACCCTTTTTCCAATATTTATGTACGGTCTCTATTGCCTGAAAAAGAATAAGACAATTTTCGTCTGATACTAGTATCTTCTATGTAGATTGTGATTTGAACTTGATCTAAAACATATACCTCGTCATTAGGCAAAGTTTTAATGGATCGCAATCTGATGCCAATCCTATCCAAATATAAACATCTTCTAAGAGCGTTTGTCTTATGGTTGTTTAACATGATAATAAGATAGATAATTATAAAGGCAGTGAAAGATTTTCTGTTAAAAAAATTCATAGTTGTTAAAAATATAACAAAAAATTGGGCAAAAATACCACACTTATGAACTAGATTGGCAGTACATGTAACCGATCAGAATTGTCACTGGGCAAAATCTCGTATAGGGGCAGGATTAAATTGTCCATCGGCATCGAAGCTGGTGTACTATGATAAACGTAGATTAAGCTGGTTCAGGCACTGAGCCGCCGTCCGATGTTTTAATGCCGATTCAAACTACGGATCACTTTTGAAATCTGAATTTTGTTTGAAATTTTATTTCGTCACTCCGCTAGCAGTATTTTGAAAACTTAAGAAACTTATTTATAGTGAAATGGTACTCCATGTGTTTTTAGTAAACTAGAGAGCGATAATTTCAAATTTCAAGAATTTAATCATGAATTTGATCTCGTGTAGAAATATATACAAGAAGCAAATGTATTAGTAAAGCAATCGGCCAGTAAACATTGCTTAGTCGTTTAAAAGTAAGAATAGTAATTTAGTGTTAATACCGGACTAACAGGATACTCGCTTTATACAACTACGTTAAATGTTTTAATGGTAACTTGAACATCTATTACGGTTTATAAATTTTTAATAAAAATTGTCAATCATACAAAGGCCTTAATGTATTTTTAAGTGACACTCAAAACGCTATACACTGAATCACCAACACTGAGAATGGAATTGATAAACGTATAAAAAATAAATATATGATGTTTATTTTTTTTTTCATTTCAATCTAATAGAAAATGTAATATATTGATTGATCCTTTAGTAACTGTAATTTCACCAAATAAGTTTATTACACGATACGAAGTCATCAAAATTGAATAACAATTTGCCGTAATAGGTTTATTGAGTTCGATACTATCAGTTATTTATTACTTAACTTTCCTGTCTTTCGCCCTTTGTAATATCATTATGCGTGGTGTTAACGTACGGTCGATAATAAGTACTCGAGCTACTCATCCCTTAATTGTGAACAACTTTACCTAGAGGTCTTATGTTAGCCACTTCACAATTTTACAAGAATTTTATTTCAATTTTGTTTTTTTTGTCATTTTTTAAATCAATAATAAAAACGTACAACAAATATTTTTTCATCCTTAGCCTTAAACGCAATTTTGCCAGACTTATTTTTTAACAGCTAACCTGTCCACGATTGTACGGTGAATGTTAATTAATAAATATATACGGACAAATCACACAGATTGAGCTATCCCCCAAAGTAAGTTCAAGACTTGTGTTACGGGATGCTAACTCAACGATACTATATTTTATTACAAATACATGATATTTAGATAAACATCCAAGATCCATTGTGCAGGTTCCTTGTGGACTATAGATAGGTAGACACAAGTTTTTTGATTCTGTTTGAGGCAATCAATCACTGATATGATAACGGGTCTATTAAAAAACTAAAATACCTTATCGACACTTGCTAAACTATCATTCTGCCAAAGAAAATTTAAATTTTTACATTAAATATTTTCAACTTTGCCCGTAATGCAATACTCAAAACTTGGCTAGGTCAACCCATCTCTACGTAAGTCATAAATTGCCGCATAAAACAATACTCGATTTAGTGATTTTACAGCTAAACCAGTGGCAGCTGCAAAAACATTTGCCATCCACAATGACATAGATTATCGGGTCAACGAACTCGAATCGGCCGCGCAATTGTAGTAATGAACATGTTAAATATTGAAAAGTTACGATGGAGATTATTTTACTGTTTTTTAATATAGGAATATATATAGATATAGGGACATACGAGTACCCCTCAAGTTTAGCTGGGCCCACAGTAAGTTGCTAACTTGTGTTGAGGGATACTAACTCAACAATATTATATTTTATAATAGATACTCATATGCGTATGCATTCAAGACCCATGCCAATTAGAAAAATATCTTCTGCATCAGGACCTGACCGGGGATCAAACCTAGTGTCGCCTTGACTGGCGTGTTAATCACTGCGCCACGGAGCTCGTAACTATAATTTATTTTGCATTTTAGAAGATATTGAAAATTGTATGTTGACGTTGCTTGGAAAAAATACGTTGTGCAGTTTGTTGCCGCTTCTTTCGCTCTACACACTAAAATTAGCTATACCTATTATAAGTAAATTATTGAAATCAACAATTTTGAGTAGGTAGTAAAATCAAATAGGACAAATTGTGCAAAGAAATCTATGTTAAATAAATCTTTTGATTACATCATCAGGTCTTTCTAGTCTCCACTGCAGGAGCACGACCCTCTCTGTACTACCAGAGCCATATACTAGCCTGAGTAGTCAGAGGATTTGGCCTACACTCTCCACGCTGGCCAGAGGGGTTGGAGAGGTCTCTTTTATGTTTATAAGCTTTGTTTAGCTTGTGTCGTAGTCGCCTTTTACGACATCCACGGGATGACTTGGAGTGGTCCTATTCTACTCTGCCGGGAACCACACGGCATGTTGATTACACAATTCAAATTTTCTATGATTTTTAGATATCTTCTAAGATTACACCAAACGTCTGGTCTGATTTTGTACGAGTATATATTAATTACAAACTTAAATACTCTACAGTAGCAATACGTCTAAAACACAAAGTTAAAAATCGAAAATTGTAAGTGCAATGCTTGGCCATAAGTCGTGAAACTCATTTAAAACGCATAAAATGAACTCTTGAAACGCATAAGAGGTTAAACGACTAAAATCCCAATTAACGAACGCATCGAAACTTCAACACTAAAAAATAAGTCGAACGTTACTCCTAAACCCCAGGTCGTTGCCCTATGACCTCAGATATCTTACTTATTTAAGTTTATTCCTCTTAAATCAACTAATTCAGGGACAAGATTTAAAGTATTCCTAAATTTTGAAACACGTGATGTGAAACCAGTTAACAGTGAGTCAGACTCGTATATGAAGGGTTCCGTACCGACCAAAAAATTCTTTTTTGTCTGGATTTTATCCATACTAATATAATTAATGCAAAAGAAACTCTGTCTGTCGCTTCGCTTTCAAGCCAAAAATACTGAACCGATTTTAATGAAATTTGGTACACAAAGAGTCTAGAGCCTGAGTATAGACTACTTTTAAATAACTCACTATTTTACGCGGACGTAGTCGCGGTCACAGCTAGTTTTTCAATATTTGAGGAGCCCGATGGTGAAAGTGGCTGTGTGCATTGCGCTTCCGCATGTCAAGCAACCCTGGGCGCAGTCCCCACTTGGATGGGTGACTGCAAGTGGCTTAAAACATCTCTAGCCAATCCGTGCTGCGAAAGGAACTCTAAGCCGTTGGTCTTGGTTATCATCACGGATGGCAGCCACCCCATTTGTTTAGCTTTGCTTTTGCTTTATTCATAAAGCAGTAAACATTTATACACTTTGTTAAAAAGTCAACGTGTACGGATTATGAGATGTATTTCAAAGACAAACAGACAGACAAATTAATAGACAGTAAATGAAGGATTAGTTATAGGGTTCCGTAGACACCCTTTGGATACAGAATCCTAAAAAGATTCTAATGTCACTGCACTAACAGAGGTTGTCTACCTTTTAACCTTTCAGTGACAACGTTTTCGAACGGCCTTTTTATGTAATACAATACATAGTATGACTCGTACATTATTCCTATTGTTCTAATACTCGTGTTTCGATCACGTCACGTGTCAAAAAGTTTTTTTTTTTAATGAGCATCGTTCAGAAACGATGCGGTAACGTTTTTAAACCCATGATCATTGTATGCTACCTATATTTTAAGATTCTACAGGAATAGATATCGCATTCGGAGGCATAGCTACGCTCTGGCAACCTATGTTTCAAAAAGTCACCGTTAGATGGCGGTACTATAGTGTTAAAGCGTAAAACGGATAGTATATTAAATTTTATGTAATCTAAACAAAAAAACAATCGATTATGCTTTTTATAGTTAGTTGTAATTATTAATCTATATGTAATATATAGTACGTAACGCTATCTGTGTATAGTTGGAGTGCAATTCTAGTTTGTATAAAACTACGAGTATGTGGACTCGTCAACGAAACAAAGGCCCAACTTAGCCCATTATAAGCCGTGTTTTATAATTAAATTGGTGACCCAAGGCATATCTTGAGGTCCGTATATATTTATATCTCTCAGTGCTTCGGAAGACGCGTTAAGCCATTGGTCCCAGCTATCATAATTGATGGCAGTCGCTAAGCTATATCAGATGCTTTTAGGCAGCAAGAAAAAAACAGTATTACACATATGGGAAACAAACAAACAAGTTTTAGTAATGACAAGACGATGTTTTCATCCGTCTAGTACGGGGCTAACGTTAGTCTAATTTAAAATTCGGGACTAATTTACAATGAATAAATAAATTTAAGTCGCCTGACGCAACCGTGACGGTAGTTGTTCACGAAATCGCTCGCGAATATTGTCCCATATATTATTCAAGAGAGGTCTATAATGAGGCCATTGAACCCGGTGTTTTGGGGACAATCGTATACGCTATCGTCGATAAATTGATGTGCGAACATGCGCGACGTATCTTTAGAGGTGTCAAAAAATATATCGACTCATTTGTCTTGAACGAGTTGTCGATAGAGAATGTGACATTCTATCGACAGTTATGGTTTTTTTGTACTTACGATTGTGTTATTTTCTTCTATTCCATTTTGAAGATTGTGTATATTTACCTGTAAATAAAAAATACATTTTTGTTAAAATTGTATTTATTAAAATTTTAAATGCAACAAAATGCATTATGAATAACAGAATGAGAGGTTGAACGACCGGCCAAATTTTTAAATCACACCCAGATATCAAAAAGTAAAAAATGATAATGACATGTATCACCATTGAATTATTCATAGTTTACCGACCATACGTGTGGTGTATGTCTATTTTTCACGTGAATCTCATTCATGTATTCCAATATTTCCGATCTAGATATTTAAATTTCGATTATAGCCGTTCCTACTGCATAAAGAGTGGTTACATTAAACCGATGACGTAGCTTGATATTTTTGGGATGGAAACATACGTCTTGGTTGAACGAAAAATTTTAAATTATTGACATTTTTGATTCGAATCATATTGACATAATTTGATGTCAGATTTTCATATTGTTGGGCTAGTGACGCTCATAGTTTAAGGTTACTACATAGAAAAACAATCATACCAAAGAAAATGGATCGATTTATTGATTTTAAAATTTGCTTATGAAAAGGAATTATTAATCACACATCAATGCGAAACCTTCCAATTGAAAGAAAACGAGTGTCTTTCTTTTATAACGTTCTGATATTAAAATTGTTTAAGTAAAGAAAAAAAATATTCGCAGAATTGCAAAACCTACCAATTACAAGAAAATAAATGTTATTTTTATAATGAACGCAACTAAATTTTTGGACGTAATAAAATGGAAGGTCATTTGAAAATAGTTCTTTTTTCGGTGAGGCAAATCATTGAATAAAATTATCGATATTGACGCTAAGCTAACCATCGATAAGTCAAACAATACAATTACAAATAGCTCAGCCCTACACGTACGCGGTACGACTGATGTGCGGGTACATCCATTCCATGGTTGGCTGCACCCCCCTCGCCTCCCCCGGAAGTCCTGGTACCCCATGGAACAAATTAGTTATCCCTACAGATACGACACTCCATTCAAAGTGCATTTTGGTGATACACATAGAAACCCTTATAATTATATGCGCTTGAGAACAAGACAAGTAAAAAGTAAAAGTAAAAAAAAAAGCAAAAGTAAAAATTCTTTATTTGTTCTCCACAATCTTAACACTAAACTTAACTTTAACATGGCACAACTATTTGTCACATGATTTTAGATTGTGAGAGACTGGTGTCTGAACTAAGCAGAGCTTGTATCTCAGTACACCAGCCTCTCCCTCACTCGGAGCAGGGTAATAAAAGGTGTGCAATGAAAACGTTGTACATAATATGTAAATAATACGATGACAATTATCATGAACTTAAGAAAATAAAAAAAAACCATAAACAAAGAAAGGACAAACAAGTAGTACAACTCAGATAGATGCTTCATTGATTTAAACACTTAGGTAGATAGAAGTAGATTGGAAAGAACCTCTATGCTTGCCGGGGAATATTCCAATATTTTCTAATTGTGTCCGATGGTGACTCGTGTTTCTTTTTTACTTATTTGATCTACGTATCTCTATGTCTGCACATCTGAGTCCAGTCAATTAATCCATAAATGAAAGTCTATATTTTGTGAGAATAGATATTGTAAACTAGCAATTCACCCGCGACTTAGTCCGCGCAAATTATAGCCTGGCGCAGATGATGACCTTTACTCTGAAATTTTGAAAATTGGTTCAGTAGTTTAGGAGCCTATTCAATGCAAACAAACAAATCTTTCCTTTTCATTATATAAGTATAGATAACGGAGGCTCTACATAAGACACTATTGCGTATTAGTGTCGTTTACAAATTGATTATTATTATTTTTGATTTTGCACAAAATATGTGGAAATTTCTGTATTTATTTATTTTGTGCTCATAGCCACATCTTGTAGACCCCTGTAGCTCTAAATTACTGCAGAGAACACACGATACTAATATAAAATTTCTACGCCCACCTTGCTTTTATGCGCCAAATGTTTATTGGGAATTCTTTGAATATCACCTACGTGAACTGAAAATCAAAATGAAAATTGTCTGAATGGTGAAAATCTCGTTGTTGTTTTATAAATTAGACGCATATCCAATTTAACACAAATTAATAATTAATATAAAGGTTGCTCTGGCTAATTTGCTCTTGCATCTGGTATGGCTCTGGTAGTACAAAGAGGGTCGTACTCCTGCAATGACGACTTGATGAGACTTAAAAGACCTGATGACGATAATGCAGTTGCTTGCAAATGAATGCCGGAAGCCGGAATGACTACCACTCCAGATGGAACCTGACTCAAAGGTCATCTATAGCCATACAAAAAGGTAACGCATCAAGTGTAATGACAACCATCATCTGAGAAAATTTTAACTGTCTAGCTATCACGGTTCATGAGATACAAACGATTGGACAGACATCGATGTCTCAGCCTAACAATCTCGTTTTACCCTATGGTTACAAAACTTAAAAAAATTAACAATTGAAGTTATATCTAAATAAGCTCAGCAATACGACTTAAATAAGAAGTAGACGTTAAATCTTTAATGTATTACGAAATTAAATCGAACTTTAATAAAAACTAAACGTTAAATAAAATCCGGCGCAAAATTTAACAGCCACTTTGAAATTACGAATTGTGTTTATAGAAGCCCATAAAATTAAATTTTAATGGTTGTAAAGTCGTCTGTGGACGTGACTCGGAGCTGTTGCACTATTTTTGTACGGTTCGTGTCGAATGAGTAAAAAATACTTTACTTTTTACATTGACTAGTGTTATATTGTATTGACAAAATTTTGCGATGCGTTTTTTCTATGTTAAAAAGACTTAAGTATGAAATGGAGGCTTAGAAGAGCCAACTCAGTACGCCACTTATGAATCAATATCAATTTATTTCTTTTTATTTCTCCGTGGCGCAGCGGTCAACACGCCTGCCTGCGACAGGGATGGTCCCTGGTTCGATCCCCGGTCAGGTCAAGATGGAAACTGATCTTTTTCAGATTGACCTGGGTCTTGGATGTTTATCTATTTAAGTATCTATTACAAAATATAGTATCGTTGAGTTAGTATCCCATAACACAAGTCTTGAACTTACTTTGGGGCTAGCTCAATCTGTGTGATTTGTCCGTATATATTTATTTATTTTCTTCTAATCCAGATCAAATTGAAAAAATCTTATTCTGTACTTCGATAGTAAATGCCTTGTATTATTGTTGTAACTTCATCTTCTTCATCAATTCAGATTAAGAGAACTACTCATTAACTCTCATTACCGCTAAAGATGGTAATAACCAAATATATATAAAATAAAAGTTCCCTCAATTTACCAAATGTAAAATGTGATCAAGGAGTTGAAGATGACGCGTGGGGCTTGTATTCATTGATCTAAGCCTATTAAATTAACGTAATACTAAGTACCTAAATAAAAAAATGTGTCTAGTATGTAATGTCGAGCTCCGTGGCGCAGCAGTCAACACGCTAGCCTGCGACACGGGGGTCCCGGGTTCGATCCCCGGTCAGGTCAAGATGGAAAAAGATCTTTTTCATATTGACCTGGGTCTTGGATGTTTATCTATATAAGTATATATTATAAAATATAGTATCATTGAGTTAGTATCCTGCGACACAAGTTCACAACTTACAGTGGGGCTAGCTCAATTTGTGTGATATGTTCCTATTTATTTATTTATTTATTATTTATTTACAGTATAAAATCATTAACAAAAGAAGATTGGAGGTATGTGATTTTAAAATATGGATGTCTATAATCTATAAATAAGGTAAAAATAAATAAATAAATAAATAAATAAATATATATAAAATAGATATTTATACGGATACAAAAACAGTTATTATACTTTTTATTGTGCTTTTCATACAAAGCTTTACCGACCTGCGCGTATTCTACAAAAAGAAATAAATACAAGGAAAATATTCCCACTGTCTAATCCTGCATTTTATCAAACTATAATAGTTAGGATGCTAAATGGACCCCGAGTTTCAAAACACTAATGACGGCGCAACAGTTGAGAAAGAAAATAGTTTCAATGCTTGTCCTATCCTACTAATATTAATGCGAAAGTTTGTATGTATGTTACTCAATCACTTCTCGACGGATCAAGGGATTTAGATGATATTTTGAACATAGAACGTTTTTTTTACCCAGATTGACACATATGCTACTTTTGATACCGGAAAAAGTTACTGTTTCCGAGGGATAGGATTTAACGCGAGCGGAGCCACGCGTGAAGTGATGCAAGTGATGTTTTAAATGAGAAATGTATTCCCATATGTCTTAACTTACACCTACAGCAGATAAAACAAACATGTTGGATGCTCTTTAAAACACATTTTTCAAAGTTTTCTCCTGTAAATTGGCAGCTACATCTTTTTAGATATTTATTGCCGTTACTTCCAAAGCTCTGAGCCGAGGTAGAATTTTTCTTGGCATGAGAAAATAAAAAAGATGCGTTTTTACCAACCCTATACTTCCCTAACTCATTTATCGTGGGTAACCAGGGGCGTATTTTTAGAATTGTTACCCTACGCGATATTTGATTTTTAATAACATTGGATACACATATTAAACGATTTTATTTTTAGTAATTGTTTTTGCATGGCAATAAATTTCAGTGCCCAATTAATTTTAAGATTTTGGTCGATTTATGCTATTTTTAAGTGGTGAATTTTATGTCCAAAAATGTGTGCATTAGAATCAAAGAAAAACATTTTTTTTACTAACCTTTTAAGATGGAATTAAAACTCGCAAACTCACTTTTGTTTGGGTCCTCCAATGCGTAAAGTTTGGGGCTTTATTCTGCCCGGGGCATTGAAGTTTTTGCTAGCTTAATACGCCACAGACAAACAATTTTTTAGCCAATAAAGTACTGTACGGCAAACACCACATTTAACGTCAGCAACTTTGTATAATATCTTGGATATATTGCAACAAACATTGAGTGAAAAAAGCTAAAGTTAATGCTCTACGCTGCGTAAGGAAGCATTTAAGGAATTTACGAGATTTCCCCCAAAATATACATATAACGAAGAGGAAAAAACATTTTCGAGTTGCAAGGCCCGCCTCGGGACGAAGAGTGATAAAAGATCATGGCCCGACAATATTTTTTTGTGAAGCAACTTTTTCTTTTATGTTCGGTGCTTTAAACAGTATATTGTTTGTGTTACCATTTATTTAGACAGAGGCTATTGGTATCTTTCCATTTAAAGCAATATGAATTTAATTGAAAAAAGAATTAAACAATTTTGCGTCATATTATTTGTGCCCGATTAATCAAGTTTTAAGTTTTACTTATGTATAATTTTTAGTTCCCTTTTTTTTCTAGATTCGTTTGGGACAATAGTTACAAAGTATACGCAAAAAATGATGATAGGTTGAAATCAACGAACTTTTATTGTTACAAAAAAGATAATCAAATTGAAATTACGCTAATACTTTTGAAAATAAACAAAATTAAGCCCAACTGAAACACGTAAATTCATGGTACATCAAACAACCTAAGTGTTTTCAATGGTTTGCACAACTTTTGTACTGAATTGCATAGAAAATTTGTATAGAAAATTGTACAACACGTAAAATATCCAAGTATAATAATATGGCTTTTACTATGGTCATTAAAAACATATTAATAGAAACCTCTATACAATATCCTATTCTCAAATAGGTAATAAGTGATTGTAATAAATCTCTTTCAAGCCGCTCAGAGGTCAAAAGCGTAATTTTGTACAAATGTCAACTTCATTAGGAAACCAATACTTCCTTAAATGGTTACCCTAACAACATGGATTCTTTAATATTCATAATAAGAATAAATCCGCTTAATATAGCCGCTTTTATACATATTTTGTTCGTCAAACATTACTATAAAAGGCTTCTCGTTTCGTGTGGGTGTTAGTTTAATAACGATCATTATTTTCTTCGTTCCTCTAGTATGTAAATTTGACGTCTAATAATTTGAGCCTTATTTGTATAAGGTTGTGGGTAAAAATTAAACCTATTTTAAGACGTACTAATGCATGGCCGTAAAAGGAAAATCATGATTATTATCTCGTTGTACCAGACGTTTTTAAGAGGACGTCACATTCTTTTTACCCAACTGACCCAACCTGAAAGTGGGTAATGTTTTTCACGCGTATATGTATGTATGTATTTAAGAATGCCTATACCATAGTTGCCTTGGCTTGAGCTATTTTGAAGTGTGAATTGTCATTAGATTATTATTCTTCCCGAGGTCTTAGGCTATTTATTGACAGCAAAAAATCAATATGGCGGAAGTAAACTGTCAAAAACTGCAGTTGAGCTTTTTTTTAAATGCAACTAGTTACGAGTATTTATCTATAAACATAGACATACATATAAAAATGTTCAGCCAGCCGGGCAAATTGTATTAAAATATATATTTTTTCGAATTTCCAGTATTACTACTATAGGAAAACTTATTCATATTCATATTTTATTGTAAATTGTTCACGTAAAACAATACTCCTATCTGTTAAGGCGAGGTGAGTTCACATACTAGCGCCACCCACCAATTAATTCGTTTACTCCTTAATCGAAGTTTAAGAGAACGAATTTTCACCGCGAAAAGTGGCTACTTTTGGCGGTGAAAATTCGTTCTCTTAAACGAAGATTGTAATATCTATGAAAAGAATACTACAAGTAATACGCTATTACATTTTTTAAATTTAATTTGATTTAGGAGTAAATGAATTAATTGCTGGGTGGCGCTAGTGTGTGAACTCCTCGCCTTAAGTGTTTCTATGCACAATATTTTTCGGTTGTGGGTATACCATCTTAATGGAAATATTATAGTTTTTGCCGCCATAATGAATCAGGGTATCGAAGTTGTCGAATGTCATTCATCATGTTAATTCGGAAGCCGCAGAACCAGTTCTACCGTAGAGGTTGATCGACTGAATAAAAATATGTCTATTATATAATAATGTGATTTTAATCTTAATGATACGTTTGATATATTGTATATTAAGTTCTGAATTATCGAGACTGTATTACAGGCATTTGAGATGCAGAACATTTTGTTTTTATATTTCCTACCAGCAATTTTTGCGATTTCGTACGCGTCTATTATAGCCTATGTCACCTGCAGATAAACGAGCTATCTATAAGTAAAATAATTTTCAAAATCGGTCCAGTAGTTTTGGAGCCTATTTAATGCAAACAAACAATCGAATCTTTACTCTTTATAATATTAGTTTTAAAAAGCTGGCAAACAAGTTAAATAAAAATCAGTTTTGGAAGTGGCTAGTAAAGCATCTATTGTTTTCTGTTTCTTTGGTATTCAAAATAGAAAAAATGGTCTTTAATCCAAGAATCCTAAAGACCATGTAAACAGAAAAAAAAAGATGGAAAGCATTCTAGCTGAGGATGCAACCGGGAATACGCTCAAATGAGAGAGATGATGTTCAAAAACCGATAGAAGAAATTAACAATAATTAGAATAAACGGGTCGCAAGCGTATCGCCAGGTTTATCCATCAAACATTTTACTAACAATCATGATTTTAATTTTCATCTCGACACCATATGACCGTAGGATTATGGTTTGTACCTAGGTAATGGCAGTAAAAATGAATCTTTTTAGAACAGGTCAAGTACCTACTTTACTTTGCTCCGGTAAG
This sequence comes from Rhodophaea formosa, assembly GCA_963082605.1. Taxonomy (NCBI): domain Eukaryota; kingdom Metazoa; phylum Arthropoda; class Insecta; order Lepidoptera; family Pyralidae; genus Rhodophaea; species Rhodophaea formosa. The sequence goes on from OY720220.1 coordinate 18,401,894, forward strand.
TTACACTCGAATAGTTCCTGACTTAAAACATTACAAACCAGTAATTTCAAATGCTCGATTTAACCATTTACTATCGTTAAGATCGATATCAAGGTGAAGTTAGGAGGAAGAAACGCACCAGTTTAAAAGGCTGTGCACGACCCAGCTGACCTTGGCTGCATTGCTTAGACAAAAAATATGTACCTATAACGCTGAGGAGACAACTTAGAATTATATCAGTTTGGTAAGTACTCCGCTTTAGTAGTATAACATGGTTAAAGTATCTCATTTTGTATTCGATAATCCCAAGCATTATAAGGCATCTTTAAAAAAATTACATTGGTCCTGGCCAGTTACACACATGAAAAATAAAAAAAATATAAGCAAGTATCTAAAAAATCAGTGATCGAAGGCAATCACGATAAGTAATAACGCCCTTCAAGATTAGTTTTGTTTCTTTATATATGAACTCTTAAGACGGGTCATCAACACCAGTTTTCGTAAGAGTAAATGCTGACTTGGTCTAGTGTGTTCTTGTAATTAACAATAATTAGGTAGATTTAGGTGAAGCAGACGATACCTAAAAAGTCGGTGACTGGAAAAAACTACCAACCAAGGTACAGACAGACTAATCTAACTTAGTTTTGATAGTCAATTGTAATTCTATAGTTATTGAAAAGAAGGCAGACGTCTATGAAAAGTCTACACTAAAAAATCGGTGATCGAAAAAAAAAACACGACTACACTTAATGCCTTCCGTGAAAGCCCAATACAATCGTTCAAGCGAGCTAACGAACCAAGGTCTACGAAATATGATCCGTGGGCCGTTCACTAATCGTTTCTTCCACAACACTGCGCCGTTTCACGTATCACTTGGCAACCGATAGATGCTCGGGATATAAAGATTTTACAATTTATCGATGCTGAACTCGTTTCTAAGGCAAAATAAAAATATTACAGAATGTGAGCCCTTCGTGATTCGTATACTTGCTGAAAACTTGAAAGTAAAATTTGTGCAGAGGTCTGTATATTCAACCTATATACTGGGAATTATAATAATTCAATTGCTAAAATTAATTTATACTTGTTTATTAAATACGAGAGTATAATTTTAGCACAAAATAATTTTATAATGTGTTTAATACTGAAGACCCGATAAAGCAAATAAAGTTGAATCCTACAATTCTAGCAAATAATAAGAATTTTCCTATTTTAAATCAAAAAGATGAAGAGGGAGAAATATGTAGAATAAAATACAAACAACATTTTATTGTTCATTCTAAATTTACTACACATTCTAATTAGTGAATAAAGAATTTGGCTTCTGTCATTTTACTAATTTGTAGTTCTAGTTTATGAAGGCACCTTTTTGTTACGTAATGCCTTTTGTTGTGATCTATTTGGACCGGTTCAGTGAAGTGATTGCTTTTGGTACAATAGTTTGAGATTTATTTAAGATATATTTCATCTTCTGGTCATTAACTCATTAGTACTAAAAGCTTTAATGAGCGAACAATGTTGAGAAATAGGTATAAATAATTAGAATTTAGAGTTAAGAAATGCTAGTATTTAGCATTTCTTAACTCTAAATTCTCCCTGCGGCTTGAGAATATTTTGCAATACAAGATCGCATTATTCAAGTTACTTATTTTTTTAAATGGAATAAAAAAATATATTTTCAAGAATACAAGTAACTAACAATTTTTCCGCAACTTTGCGTAAATTATAGCCTATGTCGCCCACAAATAAATTGGCTTTCTAGAACTATAAGAATTTTGAAATTTGGTCCAGTAGTTTTAGAATTTATTCAATACAAAAAAACAATGAAACCTTTCCTTTTTATAATATGAGTATATGAATAAACCAGGTAAAATCCTCTCGCTTACTGGGGTGAGGGTTACTGGCCAGATTAGTTTTAAACAAAAAACTAAAAGCGGATGGTCGAGTAGACCTGGCAGGTGCTATTTTTATTCGTTCAAAAGAAAAAAAGGCACAGCAACCGAAAAAAGTCCCACCTACCGAAAAAGTATTCTAAACTCAAATTTCGCACAACGAATCAAAACTGTTCCAGAACGGATCAAGTTTTTCTACCGATTTCTACAATGACATTCCATTACCCAAAAACTACTAAGAAGATACTATCAGACGATTGACTAAGTTATGTTTTCACTGGGTTATAGAGACCATAGACAAATATTGGTAGAATAATGTTTAGATGATTAAAAATAATATGTTCGAGTATTCGATGATGTATTAAATTAAATCAAATATATTTCGGGGGCTCCCGTACAACACACGTGTTTTTTCCGTTTTTTGCTCGATAGTATAATGTTGTATTGAGAATGGTACGGAACACTTCATGAGTGAATCCGACTCGCACTTAGTCATTTTTATTATTTGACGTGTCTTAAAGAGAAACATGTCATTTGATTTTTTTAAAAGGCCGGCAACGCTCTTGTAACACCCCTGGTGTTACAGTTGTCCATGGGCAGCGGTGATCACTTACCATCAGGTGACCCGCTTGCTCGTTTGCCGCTTGCTTTTTATCATAAAAAACGCATATTTTTAAGATAAAATTATACGAAAATTTTCTAGTGTCTGTAATGTCAGGGTCATTAATAGAAATTTGGTCTTTTATGCCGTTTTAACACAATTAAATTCAAATTTTGTTGACATCGGTTTTTGTGGTCTTGTTTCGCACGTACGTTTAGTTTTTCAATCCAATTTTTCGGTCATGGGACTGGGCGGTCGTGCATTAGAAACTTCTTCGAATCAATTATTATTATGCGTAGGCGTACAATATACAAAATCATCGATTTTGTTTTTTACGCTTACGCAATAAGGAAATTGATAAATATTTCGCCAAGAGTCCGTTTTCGATAAAAACGCACAAAAAAAAAGTTTCACGTTCTCACTTTAAAATGTAATCAGTTGTCATAAAATAGATTGAAAGGTTATCTAGGGCTTCGAAGTAAACGTATGTACGTACATTCATGTTTCTTAAAATGAGTTACGTAATCATCATCGTCATCAGGTCTTTTTTAGTCTCCGTACTACCAGAGCCATATATTAGGCAAAGCAGTCAGAGGATTTGGCCTACACTCTTCACGCTGGCCAGAAGTTATAAAAATCCAATTTAAATGTTGTTAAATCCATCAGTGTTACTACTCTCAACCTCATGTAACCTTCAAGCATTCGTATTTTAAACACATTTCGTAACAAAACCATCCATTGAACAGATTAGATCTCTCGCGTGTTAACGCTACCATGTTCCAATTTTGGCCTTATTAACTGGCCGATTAGAATAGCTGGTAGAATTAACTCGGTGCACTGAATTTGGTGGTTTATAAATTCGTCCGCATTGTTTTGGTTCCGTTTATATTTCTAAAAATATTCGAATTTTAAAATTATTAACTGGCCAATTGGAACAGCTGGTAGATAAAAAAGGTGCATTGAATTTAGTGGTGTTTAAATTCCTCAGTATTGTTTTGGTTCCGTTTCAATTATAAAAAATATTCTTGTTTTAAAATAATGAACTAGCCTATTCGAACAACTGGTAGAATTAATTTGATGCATCGAATTTGGTTGTGTTTTCATATTGTCTGAGATCCGTTAAAATTAAGAAAAAAAAAGAAAAATTGTATTTAAATAAAATAACAAAATAAACGTTTTTTCCCCTTAAAATTGCAAGAAAGGTTTTTCTAACACACACGTAGAACCCTATTAAAGTCAAGTTCAACACGTACTAACCGTTTTTTAATATTGTTATAGAACAATGAGCGCGTGAACAAATTATTACGTCGGCGGTAAAGTGAGATGTTGAAATTCGGCGCCATGCCACTTGCGGCTAAATGATTTGCTCCTACAGAAAAAACGACAGTCATAACTTCATAAGGACTGAAACTATACTATACTTTATAATCTAGGTCAATGTAAAATTATTTATTAACCAACTAGCTAGCTAGATTGAAATGCTCATGTATTTAAATATACTTTAAGTACGTTTAGAAATAAAAATATACATGGAAAACACTCAAAACAATGGAGCATCACGTCTCACACAAACACAAGCATGTTGCGAATCCATAACTTTTTTCTAAGTCTCAAGTAGTTTTTCCTTAAAATTTGTGGCAACATTCGAGTCACCAAGGTTTTGTTCTTGATGACAAGGAACATCACATATCCCTGAACCTATATACGTCCTATAAAGGTACCTAGCAAAATATAAATTTTGTCTATCCGGTCAAAAAACAACTTGTTAGGTTAGATGAGATGGGTAATTAAAAATGTATTGGAAGCAAAAATACGTTTTATTAAATAGGAAAAAATAGTGGAAGCAGCCTTTTATATTTTAAACGACATGTTTAATTTAAATTTATGTTATTAACTTTCTTATTAAGCAGTTAACTATATTCAAAATTACTTAAATGTATAAAGCACTGCATTATGTGCATAAAATGTAGGACTAATAATTAAATGAGTAAAACAATACAATAATGATTTTTTTAGTCCACGTAAGGATAAATATGGAGCGAAAACTTATGGAAAGTGAAGAATAAATCAAAAATGTGGAAAAGGTTACAATTCACGTTTTGTTTAACTGTCGACTCCAATGTGTTATTTATTTTTCAACATGGAATGGGCTGGCTCAAATGTTAAGTTTAGGGCAGTTTGACAACTACATTATTTGATACGCAATGTTCTTAGTAATTTACATGTTTAGAAATAATATTGAGTCAAAAAACTGTGTATACGAAATTAAGTCAATCTTTTTGCAATGAACGAACATCCTGTTTAATAATAATAAAATGATGCTATCTAGACTTATAATAATATTATAACTAAGAAAGATTTGTACTTTATAAGTATTTGTCTCAAAACTCTAAAACTACAGGCCCAATAAAAAAAAACATTTCACATCTAGAAAAATAAAATAAAACAAAAACTGTATATTATTTTTAGTTAAATCGGGAATCCATGCGAAAATAATTTTACTGTAAATCAAGGTAAGCGCTGCGTAAACTATTGATGTTCCTACCTTCTAAGTGAGTTTTCAGATTGATGGGGATCAATCTGAAAACTCACTTAGGAGGTAGGAACATCAATAGGTTCTGACATGCTTCAGCGACGGTACTATATTTTAAAAGAAATACATTATAGTTAAACATCCAAGACCTAGGTCAATCTTAAAAAAATAAGTTTCTCTCTTGACTTAACCGGGGATCGAACCCGGGACCTCCAATGTAACAGCTTGGTATGATGACCACTAGGCAACATAGGTTGATAATGCGTAAGAGACTAAGGTTTTTATTATTTTCAATATCTAGCATGAATAAATTAATATTCATCCAATCTAGACATTTAAACTATTCATTGACAGTCGTATTATTTATGCTAAATCTGACACAGTCGCAATTGGCATTCGTTAAAACATTGAATAGAATACTAGGCTAAGATGTGAAGTAATTCATAAAGTCACGTCTCTTGAATTTCTTAACTAAGGTCATATGTATAGAAACCTACGACAGATGGACAGTCACTTGTATTCAATATTTTAGTTGTCCGTCTAGGCTATTAACTGACAATAAATTAGACAAAATTGATAACAACTATGAATTAAATTAAATAAAAAAAATTGTGCATCTAAATAATTAAAATTGCCATATTTATTGAAAAACATATGGATATTTACTACAATTACTCAATACATTAAACAATACAACTAACTTATATGAACTAAAAACTAACAATTAAACCTACCTAAGAAATTAAATGACTTATAAATAAAACCTAGCTATAAATAAAAAATGTCCCGCAGGTCATTACCCTGCGGTAATGTGCCCAGAAGACTGGCAGCATTGACACGTTGAATGGCAAAGCTTATTCTTTGGGCAAGATAATTTATAATTGCCATTATTTGTATAGATATAATAAACAGATTACAATGTTGATCTTGGAGAGGCAGTAAACTCTCTAATGCCTGATAGCCTATTAGGTGTATGAGTGTTCTAAGATATCCCAAATTTCGTAATACGTAAGGCACATATTATGTTCACTACGGGACTTACCGCGATTATTTTTGAGTTCTGTCTGATATTTCGACGACATTGCAGCTGCCATTTTCACAGACTAACTGAAGAAACTGCGGTGGTGGATGTTGAGCTTTAAAGGGAAACCGTATCGGTCTACCCTCTTTAAGTAAGGCACATAACCTTCATAATGATTGATCAGGGTTGTCATCCTCAACTGGCTGTCCGGTGGTTCCAGTTATGGCAGCGGGTACGCTAAGCATCGGGTACGCTTCCTAAGCTTCGACTTTCTCATAACCAATTCATCCCAGTAAGTAGCATCCCAAATATATCTTTATCCCGTTCCTCTAGTCCAACAAAGTCCTACCTACCCTTGCTTAAAAACGGTTTTGATGGGCTTTAGAACCCAGATAAGTCAGACTAACTACGCTTACCGAAATAGCTAGATAAATAAAATAGATAGACGGGTGGGATCCGTGTAGAGGGAAAGACGAAGTATGAACTTGGCAAGAATGATGAATTTAAGTATGAGAGGCATGCAAGCGACAACTAGAAGGAAAGCGTAATAGTAAACATATTATGCCGTGTGGTTCTCGGCAGAGTAGAATAGGACCACTCCAAGTCTTCCCGTGGATGTCGTTAAAGGCGACTTAGGAAACAAGCTAAACAAAGCATACAAACATCCGAACATCGAGCTCCGTGGCGCAGTGGTCAACACGCCAGCCTGCGACACGGAGGTCCCGGGTTCGATCCCCGGTCAGGTCAAGATGGAAAATGATCTTTTTCAGATTGACCTGGGACTTGGATGTTTATCTATATAAGTATATATTATAAAATATAGTATCGTTGAGTTAGTATCCCACGACACAAGTTCACAACTTACTGTGGGGCTAGCTCAATTTGTGTGATATGTCCCTATATATTTATTTATTTATTTATCAAAAAGACCTCTACAACCCGTCTGGCCAGCGTGGAGAGTATATGCCAAATCCTCTGACTACTATGTCTAATATATGGCTGTGGTAGTACAGAGAGGGTCGTGCTCCTGCAGTGGAGACTAAAAAAGACCTGATGGATGGATGGAAACATATTCAGTCAGAGAGTATAGATTAAACTAAAAAAAAAAAAACTGCGCTCACCAACCCGTCTGCCAAACTTGGTAAGTATGGCGGCCACGATGAACAGTTTTAGCCTTTATTTAGCAGAGGACTTCTTACGGTTAATATGATGATGATGATGATGTGCCTCAATAAATCGTCCAATCATTTGTACCTAATGAGTTTCTAAAATATTCCGACCTTAGTGTCCGAATACATTGCATAAATATAGCAATAAGTGTGCAATACTGATCGTTTGATTAATAACAACTATGTAAGCAGTTAAATAACAGATTTGCAGTTAAACTGTGATAATATTACACAATTCAATACACTGTGACAACATGACTGATTTTCTGTTGACGTGTTCTTTTCTGCAAATGTCATTAAGAATTGCTGGTGGGTTTCAATTTGCAACATTTTAGGACAGTTAAATAACAATAAATATTATGAATAAAACCTAAAATTCAGACCCAACAAAAATATATTTAAGACCCTTTCTGTACTACAAGAGCCATATATAAGCCAGAGCAGACAGCAAATTTGGCCTATACTTTCTAAGCTTGGCCAGACGCGTTGGAGAGATCTCTTTGATGTTTATAAGCCTTGTTTAGCTTGTGTTTCCTAAGGCCATCTAAGACATCCTAGGGAAGACTTTGAATTTTCCTATTCTACTCTGCCAAAAACCATACGGCAATATAAAATTAAGTATAGTCTGTATATACTCTTTCGTAGTCACGTAAAAATCAAAGGCGAACCCAAAAACCGTGATTTATCCATACTTATAAATTTTATTTACTTATTTTGTTCTATGAAAAATTATTATATACATTTTATTAATTTTTATTTGTAAACATATTCGAAAAAGCAGTCTTCCGTAGTCACGTAAAAATCAAAGGCTAACCCAAAAATCGCACATAATCGTAAGCGTAACCTCGTTTCGCAACCAATATCGTGGAATTACGTGATTACTGGTTCTAATCATTACCAAGGCCCGACCTTCGCCGGTAAAGGGAGCTGCAATTATACAAACCTTCGTATAAATCGAGTTTTTTGGTGATTGTGCGCGTTTGTACGTAGCATAAGTTCATACATTTGGAGTTATAAGTCTTGTTTGCGTAGATTTTGAGATGGCTATTGCTAAGATTTTATAAAATTCAGATAGATTATATTAGAATCTCATTTCTCTCGTATGTTATATTTATCTTTTATTTTTGTAACTATATGCAAAATCGATAAAATTCTAGCGTTTCTGAACGAACACTGATTAAAAGAATACACCAAAAGAAACTTAATTCAGACTTATATTTCTATATATAAAAGATTTAATATTTAATCGGGGCAGTCAGTTTTGAGATTTTGAATAAGCTTTTTTTTTAAAAAAAAACAAAAGTTTATCCATTTGAAACACACATATCATTACTCTTTAGAGCATTAGTGTGTCTACAGATATATGAATTGCTTTCGATATAAAATTAATCAAGTTGATATTTTGAGTTCTTTAAAGTCATGTCAACTGTATATTTAAAAACACTTACACCAAAAACGATAAGAGCGATCGTCAAAAACATTAATTTACGTCAAATAAATCGGTACAGGTGCCCAAAAACAACGTGAAAAAGGCCAAGGGAAAAAGGAAAGTGAAATAGGAAATCAAACTAGGGACAAGTTGCTAAATCATCATCATCATCATCAGGTATTTTTTAGTCTCCACTTCAGGAGCACGACCCTCTCTATACTATCAGAGCCATATATTTTAGCCAGAGCAGTTGTTATACAACGAATGCCATTTTTCTAAATTTTAAAGTTGTTCGTGATATAGGGCCTTACATACCTTTTAGGATAAACGCCTTAAAAAAAATTAATAAAAAAAGCACCAGTGGCGTATTCAGGATCTACAGAGTACCTACTCATAAATCGTAAGTGTAACAATTCTCAAAAGGTTTCATAATTGGAACTACACTTACGTCTCATGCAAATGTATCGAAGAAGGGCATAGTGTTGCAAATCGATATGAATACATAAACCTTGGCTTAGTGTTGTATAAAATCGCAATTAATTTGACGATTAATGTCAAATATACGATAATGTATATAGACGTAGGTCTTGCAATGTACATTTTTAATACACAACTTTGTAATCGAATTTATAAGGATGAATTTCCTTTGATTTAAGATGGAAGGGATTTCGTCAGAGAAACCTACGTGAGTTTATTGATTTGTGAATAAAATTAATAAAATTGATACATACTAAAGTAATTGAGATTTCAACGAAAAAAAATACGCTTAATTACATTGTACATAATACATTTTGAACTGTATTTTTATTAACGTATGGTAAGTCAGTAATTCAAAACATAATGCCGAGTTTTTTTTATCTATTTTTCAAAAAAATATCCATATATATTATTCGATTTTTAACCCATAACAGTTCTTGTTATTTATAAATTTCTGCATAATCTTGTATATTCTAAACGGCTGGATGGATTTAACAGTATAGAACGTTAGATTAAGGCTTTTTTTTTAAAGATGGCTGTAGGTTTATTAATTTTTATAAAGAAAAATGATTTATCACCAAAATCTTTAAGAGAGGCTATACAAACGATATTGCCTTATATAAATTAAAGGCTTACTATCACAAAACCTCAGTCGGACTAATTAATAGACGCCTAAATTTACTTACGCTCGCGGTCTTACAGCGCCATGGGTTGATTGGCTCATAATTTTTGAGCCGCGACTCAAGGCCTTTCTATTATGTCACCTTTCATAAGCCAACGATAGAATTTATAATCATGTTTACTATTATCAGATAAGTGTGTTGATTTAATTAAAATATTATCAAAGTTACATGGACGTTATCTCGCGTTAAAATTATTTTAAAGTGTTATCGTCGTAAAAGCAATCAAATTTATCTCGGGTTCAGCTGTTAGGAAGTTCATTGACATACTTTTTTTGGACATTTGAACTCGTTGATCTGGTGGTTTCTGGAGCGTTGGCCTATGCAAGGTCATTTTTAATTAATTTTGTTATTTTTTACAAGTGTACCCGACTAAAGTGTGTGCGTGTACACTTAGTTATATTTTGAAGTAGAAGCGAGAATATTAAGACAATTTATAAAGGATTTTGATAAAGTTTCTTGATAGTTTCTTAGGATTCCAAAGAATAAAAAAGGGCCGTTATACTACTAATCCTCTGCTGTCCTATCCGTCCGTCCATCTGTCACGGGTTGTATCAATTGAAACGTAATAGGTAGAGATTTAATTTTTGTACAGAATGTGTAGGTCCCTATAGTACGGAACCGTTATAAATTCTGAATCACACTTAGCTGGTGTTAATTGAAAGTATTTTTAAACCAATTGCTTTAATGCAATCATCAAATATGCATACATACCTTAACGCGAAGTTTTTGTGTCAAGATCAAATATGAATTTAGTATTTTATTAAATATTTAATAATAATAACTGACTATAATTTCGCTTCACAACAAGATAATTACCAATTACAATCATTTGTCCTCACAAAACAATATGCCTTATAATCGTACGTAACCTTGGTTGGACGCGTGGGTGTGAGGTTTGCTATGGCATATAGCGACACATTTTGTAACAACTTGTGCAATACTTAGCTCAAATAATCGGTGTTACCCAAGAACAGCGAAGTTAGAGTAGGTCATATCCTGACATCGTATGGACTTGGAAACGGGGGAACTTCGGAAATTTTGCGATTCGCCATTTCGTTTACTGTAGAACGAAAAATGTTTACTTGCAATTCAGGAATTGAAAATATTATGTTAGTGTCGTACTAGATTTTGCTTTTAACAGACATGCCTTGTATTTGGGATCATTCATATTGATAAGCAATTTATAAATCGTTGTGTGATTGTCGTTATAATTTTTAATAAATACTCTAGATAAAAGTTGTATGACCAATAGAAAGATGAAAAATAAATGATGTAAAAGACTCGTTTATAAAAAAAGACAACAAAATTTAAGTGGAAAATTTTGCTACAAACAAAATCATAAACAAATTAGCTTAGACCACCATCACACTCAAAATCAAATGTCCAAAGAAAAACAAAACTTAATACCCAATCAATAGTCAATTTAATAAACGATAAAATCAACCTCCATAAACCTGCGAAGTTAAACGAAAAAGGCGCAATACGCAAAACTTCGAGCCTTGAAAGTTAATAAAAATCGTTCCCAAATGTCTGTAGCAAACTTAACCGTAAACAAACCGATATTCCGATACCGAGTACCTCCCTGCATAAACAAGAAAAAGTAATTTGTCAAGAGAATCCGAACGGGCCGTATTTAGGATAGAGTCGTTGGGAGTAGGGCTGTCTCGCCAAAATGATTTATGTTCAATTAATGGGGTTTGATTAAGTGACAGCGATAATGTGCTGAGTACGGCCCTGTTTTTTGAGGTTAGTTATTTAATTTGAAAAATTTGGTGACAGCTATGATGTGCTCAGTACGGCCCTGGTTTTTAATAAAGAGCAATCTTTAATATTAAAAAGTTAAATAGATATAAGAAGTACATTTTTTTTTTCGATAATTTAGATTTTTATTATATTCGCTGATTATAATTTAAAGTTTTATTATTTTCTCACGTTTTCTTAATTAAAAAGATTCCCTTTAATAATAAAAGACATTGTGTTCTATATACCACAGTTTTAGTTTATTATTAATGATAAAAATAAAATCATAAAAACATATCGGAGAACTTTATTTCTTAAACTTTATTGTGTCCTAAGATTCCTGCAGTACAGTAGTAAATAAAAAAATCGTAAATACACCTTCGTACTTAAACCAAGGGTTCTTTCACGATATATTGTTAATAAAATGGCAGTAAACCGAAGTAACCCTGATTGAGGATAGGCATTACGTTTCTTCCTGAATTGATGGTTCCGTAACTTTGCCTGATTTGAACGCTTTGAATAGTTGTTTAAAATATGTACAAGTACTTAATGCTGTTCAGATTTTCTATGCTGGTCTTAGAGAAAAGAAAAAAAAAACGTAGAATATAAAAGTGGTCTTTAGGCCTTCGTGATCTTGGGATCTCTCCACCCGTAATGGATAAAGAGGTGATAATATGTATGTATGTAGAATGTACCAGCTGTTCCTTAAGCGCAGTACGTAAAAACCGACAGACATTCAGGATATCTTACTACTTACGCACAATCTTCTAAAATTTGATGAATCTTTCAAATCAGCACATCTAATACTTTTTCTGTACCAATATAATAAAGAAAAAACGTATGTTTGTTTGTTTGCCGTGAATTCGTTTACATTTGAAGTTTCGTCCGTGAAATACATCATAGCTATCCAATTTTCAATATTATAAGGACCGTATTAATAGCAAATGTATTGAAAAATAATTCAAGATAAAAGTAAACGAATAAACCTTCATACGCTTAAGAAGTTTATATTGCTTAAGTTGTATAAAAACCGCAGCATTCTGTTAATTATAACATTATTATACGGGAAAATTGACAATATTTTTTTTTCAGTCAGTTAAATATTTCCCAGCTTTCCCATCATTTAAAAATCTCGAAATAATAATTGAAATTAAATTCGTTTTGATTCGCGTCACAAATACGAATTAAAAGTTACACGACCGGCGTCCGGTGATTATTCTTCCCAATACCCCAATATTATCGCGAAATAAAAACAAATCTTTGTAGGGGTAGGAGAGGGGCTACTCCCCCTGTCAATTATAATGATTAATGGCGGCTAGGAATATTGAAACGTCTATTTGACCGACGCAGAAGTGTTATATTACTCGGCCAAGTGTCGTCAAGCCTCTCAGCACTGAGTTTAAATAAAGTCAACTAATTACTCTTGCTTCAATTATAGAGGACGGTTTCTGGTTTTCAACCGACTTCAAAAAAGGATGGTTATCAATTCGACTCCTATGTAGGTATATCATATAGTATGAGAATTACACAGCTTTTTGTATATGGTAGTCTAAACCAGCTTCTAAACGTTTGCCAAATACTACTACTGTATTTGTTTGTTTTTCGTATGTGTAAGTGGCCAACACTGGTGTCAGATTTTTCAAGCTGCCTTAAGGCATCTGACATAGCTTAACGACTGCCATCAACGATGACAGCCGGGACCAACGGCTTAACGTGCCTTCCGAAGCACAGAGGAGCTCGAGATATTTTTATGCCACTTGCGGTCACCCATCCAAGTAGGGACTGCACCAGGGGTTGCTTAACATACGTAAGCGCTCATAGAGCTCACACCCACTGGACCATCGGGCTTCTCTCAGCTTACTATTTACTACTGTATGAACGTATATTTGTATGTTTGTGCGCGTATATCTCAAAAACTGTAACTTGAATGACTGTAATTATTGTTTAGTTGAACTGTGTAAAGTCTCACTTAGTGGACTGTGCAAGTTTCATCGAAATAAATTTAGCAGTTCTTAAAATAAAGTTCTTTCCGAACATAAATGAAATATAATAAGCATAAATTTATATGTACTTATATACCACTTAGTCGTGTCGATTACTTTTAATACGTCATAAAAAATATATTTTTCATTATTTTAAAATTTTCAATTATTTTCGTTTAACTTTTTGCGGACCACACAGCTGTAGGACAACGAATGATCCAAAAAATCCCTCAACATCCCCATTCACTCCGCGCGAGGATAAACTGGAAAACACTGGTACGAACCGGAATAATCTGGAAATATTTAATTTAGCGCAACGTAACAGTGGCTGTTTGACGAACTTTTGTTCGGACTGCACTAAATAACGTAGTGTATGCGTTTTGACAGTCTTTTGTTTTCATAAATTATGGCACAGCCGAACAGTTTGGACGTGTCTGCTCCAATTTTTTAACTCTGCTTTTGTCTTTTTGATTTATCACTGTGGCCGAAATTTTGTCAACATACTATATGATGTGACTAGCGGTTTGTGGATTAATTTATGGATAGTTTGACACCGAAAAGCATGATAGTTATGAAAATCGTATCTGTCATTATTTTGGATTTATTGAGTGAAATACACTAAGTATACATCTTAAATATGATATTTGACAAAACTAACTTTAAACATTTCTTACGAAAAGAAGTTACATTACCATACAAAAGTGTTCTGCCGGCCGGGCAATTTATTTGAAAATGTGTTGTCACCTCTTTAAGGATCGAACAGAGTTTTATTATCATTTATAATTATTTATAGATTATTATAATTATTTATAGATTTATAATTTTTTATAATATTATGTATAGATTAGAGATATAGTACTTAAATGGAAAATCAAGTTTGAGAGGCTTATAACTGTCTTTCTTACATAAAATGTGGTTTATTGAATTTTTAAAAACTGAGTACGAAAGTGCCCGAAATAACGATATTTTTACCATTGTTAATAATACTGGAACCAAAATCTCATCAAGAATTAAAAAATGACGTATTTCGCATTTTAAGTAACAATAAAAGGGACAAAGCGTTGAACCAAACGAGACAATATCAAATAAAATATTTGAAGCAGCCAACAACTAAATTAAATTACAAATTCAGAATTGATTACGAATCTCGCAGTGTGATTTATTTCGAAACTCACAAATTTAAATCTTGTGCTAGAGGGTCCAAATTAAAATAAGTACAGAAATAACGCAGTATCCAAAACTTAAACATTTGCATTAATTGAAACGTGCAGATCATATTTACGTATCAATTAATAATAAAAAATAATCCCCACGCAAGCCTTCCAAAGGACCAGGGTAACACCCGTGAACCTCAGAGAGATATAAATAATAATAATAAATAACTAGATAAATATCCAAGACCCAGATCAATTTGAAAAAGATCATTTTCCATCTTGAGCTGACCCGGGATTAAACCTACAGTGTGATAGCCCGGCATTGGTATCACTAGGCCACAGATAATAACATTATGGATGTTCCCTAGACAACGCGTACTAACGTATGTTTTCCTGTGTAGGTTTCGTATGTTCTACAATCAAAAGTTACTAAAAGTAGGATATAAAAAAAATGGCAACTGAGAGTTTTGGAAGCAGCAAGGAACAAATGTGATCGAAGGATAAGAAAAAATCTAAGGTAGGTTGGATTTCATTAATGTTGCAAATTTCATTTTAATAATTTGTGAGTTATACAGGCGTTTGTAAATAAAACTAAATTAAAAACTTAAGCCATATTTCTCTAAAATGTTTATTTTGCGTAGTGGTTAACTTGGTATAAATAACAGTAAAGATAATAGTGCTGGCTGACCTCAATGTGGTATACTTCCAAAAGGTAACAAGCCTTAGTAGATGCCATTAAATTTGGATTTAGTTGGAGAAATCATATTTTCTGACAGAAATATTGCTGCATTGCTTTTTGTTACGATCTGGCGTAACACGTGTTTTAAATTACAAAACATATTTATTAGAACTTTTGCCCGTGGCTTCACTCGCGTTAATGTCAATCCCTCGGGATCCTATGATATGTCCTTGTCCAAAGTCCACAAAACGTGTGTGCAAAATTTCATGATGATCGGTTCAGAAGATACGTCGTGAAAGCGTAACAAACAAACTCACTTTCGCATTTATAATATTAGTTGGGATTACTTGAGATTGGGATTGTATACACTTTTACTTCTTGTCTTTTTAAGGGGTATTTTCTAATATCTACCCAAAATGCGCATATTACATTAATACGTAGAAATAAAAAAAACCCATTTAGAGGAAATCAGTTCCAAAGTTTGAAATACTGTAAATTTTTTCAGTATAATGCTTTCATTCCTAATATTTCACTCAAGTTTCTTAATTTTGTATAGTAAAGTACCGTATAGTATTCTAAGATACTAGTTTTCTGTGAGAGTTTAAAACGACAAAATAATGAACATAAAGTGGAAAAATAACAAGAAGTAAGTAATAAAAACGAAAAGGAGGAAAAACATAGTGAAGCAAATGACACAAACAATATGAATAAACAAATAGTTCACGTTTCCGAATACGCTTTACATGAAAAACTTAGCGAGTTTGTAAAAGCGAGGAAACATCAATTCGAGACCACTTAAAGAGCTCCTAAAGGCAATTGTCTCTTGATATCGGGCGGGTGCCAGGAAAAATAGTCACTTTAGAAAGGCAACTGTTTTTTCCTATTTGGCAACATCCAGACATTTTTATAGCGACACTTTACCGCAATCAGCAGCATCATTAGCTTGTAAAGGCCTGCCAAATATCTCCACTTCAGCTGCTTCTCACCCTCTGCGTGAAAGATGCTGTTACACACCTTTTTTGGACGGCGACTGCCCGGCCACTGCCAAGTTTCGCAGTTTTTACAAATAGCTCGAATTCCTTTTTTGAAACGTCTAAAATTGTACGTGACTTTTTTTGTGTGAGTAATTCCAGCCAGGAATTTGTACCGCAATTTAGGTTTTTGAACTAAGAACTCAGTTTAAAAAAGAACATAACGCACTTTTTTGTAACGTCGTTATGTTCAATGTAAAAAAAATGCGTAGAATTTTACGCATTTTTTTTCTCTCTTAGTAATTCCAGCCAGGAATTCGTACCACAATTTAGATTTTTCAATCAACTAAGAACTCAGAATAGAAAAAACAACACTTAACATAATTTTTTAAAACGTCTAAAATTCCTCGTATTTTTATTCTCTGGTTAAATTGTGGTTCGAATTCCTGGCTAGAGTAATTTTAGTCTCATCCAACTAACAACACAGTTAGAAAAACAACAAAACATCAATTTTAATGAGTCGCAAACCGAGAATTTTCTCGTCCATTTGAAGAGCAATATTTTTTCTACAACATTTAATCAGAGTAAGAAGTGAAATGGTAATTTGTATGGACCGCTCGATGTAAATTTTATGCAAGAATTCGCCCGTTGCTCCCTCCCTAAAAGGGGAAGATTTTTGCAGCGGACAGAAAATTTTGCTTAGCCAAGTGAAATTTTAACTGCCTCGGCAGAGACAGCTAGGGAAATACGAATACTTAATGCTAACTTACTCCCGCCGGTTCATTATACTACATAATTTTTGAGGGAAAAAATTGAGATCGAAGGGGTATATTGTCTATTGAATTTTCTATCATTCACTGATTCATACGGTATTATGTTTCGCAACATTAACATTATTTATTGATGTAGTGTTTATTGTATTATTTCCTTCTTTTTCTTCCGTAAACAATTTAAAATTTATTACTCGATTTACAATTTGAATACGAGTTTATAATATTAAATATAGAAACGCGTTTATGTAATATTATCTCTCATTACACGTGTATTCAAATGTTATTTGTTTAGATAAATTAACATTGTATGATTATTCGACATTATTAGCATACTTTGTAATTAGGTTAAGAAGTCGTATGGTACTGGTTGAAATAAGTATAAAACAGGTTACATCCTCAGTAGAGAAGACTCGTATAAATAAATAAATATATACGGACCGATCTCCCAGATTGAGCTAGACCCAAAGTAAGTTCGAGACTTGTGTAATGTTATACTAACTCAACGATACTATACTTTATTACAAATACATACATATATAGATTAATATCCAAACTTCAGGTCAATCTGAAAAAGATAATTTTTCATTTTAATTTGACCAGGAATCGAACCCGGGACCACCTGACCGCTGCACCACGGATTTTGGTAATTCTGGAGCCGACCCCCGCTTTCCAGCTTATTATTTACATTGATAAGTAAACAAGGAAATCACTATCACATACATTTAAAGTTACTCTTGGCATTCCCTTGAAGGGTTATATCAGTCCATAAATAGTAATAACTATTCAAGGGGCAAACCTAGAACAAGATGGACAGATGACTTGTCTCGTTTTGACAAAAGTTGGAGAGAGATGGCACGAGACACAGGTGAAAACAAAAAAGGGAGGCTTTTGCCCAGCAGTGGGACCTAAATAACTAAAAAAAATTCATGGGTCAGAGACTGAGAACTAAACAAATCCATACAAAAGTGTTCAGCTGACAGTGCAATAAGGATCAATCCCATAGAAAAAATTGTTCATATTGACGGGTTGAGTTAGCCATTTAAGGGAATATCAAGGTTGAATTGATTATCTATCTGGTCATATCAAATTTACAAAATTAATTAAAAACTTATAATTGAAGGATATTGATACAAGTACAAAATCGTTTAGCTTCATTAATTACGAATTCAAAGGTAAAGTTTAAATTAAACCCCTAACTTGTCAAGTAAAACTTTATATTAAAACAAGTTACGGAGTTTATCAACTTATAAAACAATCTATTAAAACATAGCAACAGAACTCTCAAAAATCCTCAACAAGGCAAGGTCCAAGTGATTTCAGTCAAGTTTAATAGTCGCAATTCGACTAATTCGCAAATCGTTCAATGGATGCGACCAATCCAATTTCACATTGTTTGGTTACGAAAATCTGATCAATGCATTGACTTATCTTGTTGTATGTATTTGTTTTAAAACAAGTCAATTAATAGTTATGTATCCTTTTTAAATAGCTTAAGAAAATACTTAAAATAATATAAATTTTATCATGTAAGATGCAAGTAGAGTCGATGGATCTAAAAAAATAGAAAGTCCTTAGCCCAGCTAGAGACTGATATGAGCAAAGAGTGAGGGATTAGGGAAAAGACTATAATCCTTCAAACCATCAAACCAGTTCGTCAAAATAAAACAATTTTTGCAATGGGACTAAAATTGACGACATTTCGTACAAAATGCCGGGCCAATTGGACATTTTTGTATGAATATCATGACTTAGCATCGGTCCCATATGAATAATTGTTGCTTGTGATGTAAGTTATCTTTCCTGCAATGATGATGTTTTACGAGTAACCATGTAAATCTTATTTTAAATAATATTTAGTTTATACTGATAATGAAAGAAAATGGGATGGATGGATGGATGGTACGAATTGCAACTGGACAAATTGAGACTTGAACGTTTTGTGGCGAAACGTTCAAGTTATTTGAGTAAATTAATGGATCCAACCCCAATCGAGGGCGGTTACTTGCAAACTTTGCCTGTTTCAATTTGTCAAGAACGATAGAAATTCAATGGGTATGACAAAAGCCTTTTATAATAAACAAAAGATGTTAGTCATTTTGTGAGTTCGCGTTGTTCGTACTTTAATTGATATAAACAAGTTTGTTTTGTGGAGTTATAGAATTGTTGTTGACAACTTTTTGGTGGCGATGCCTCCACAGTGTGAGTCATGAATATTTTGTGCTTTGATGATTAAGTGTTTTAAAATGATACGTTACAAAGTAATACTCTGGAAAACAAATAAGGAAGTGGTTACTAATCATAACAAATCCGCTTGTTATTTTTTTGTTGTCAACAGGAACTAATATGTTTATAAAATTTGTTTATTACGATATTCCATCATCAAATTCACTAATCACTTTAGGCCATATGTAAAATAAAAGATATCAAAGAATACTTATTTCAAAACTCATGCCTAAAAAGAGTTTGCATTAGGCAGGCAGCAGGACAAAAACTTCAGTTCCATGATTTTTTGTTCATCCAAAAAGTTGAGCACTTTTTGGATTTAGATACGCCTAAAAAAGTTTGCGCTTCAAAAATAAGTTACCGCGTCAATATTGGAACTTATTTATTTAATAATAGTACCAGTAATATTTGTAAAGTTATCAACAATAATATCTACTGTGTTCAGGTTAATACTTCGAGAGAAAAATTTAATTAACGGAACGAATTACACAATCCATACGCAGATAAAAATAGCACAAATAGCAACACTGATTAAACCAACCTTAAACCGGGGCTAAGTGGACGGACTAGTATAAATAATAACAAAACAGTTAATGAGGAAGTGACTACTTAGAGTCGAATTAATATGTCACTTAAAAGAACAGGAAACATACTATATTTTAACGCGAAACTTACATTAGAGCTAGTTAGAGATGGTTAGATTTAATCAAATCTGAATTTAGACTTGGGCTTAATAGGAACAATTGGTTGCGAAGGTGCTAGAAGTATATACCTTTGTTTTAACATTGTTAGATGAATTGTTATCAATTTATTATCATCATCATTATATATTTAAGAACTTTGTTTTTGTCGGTGGAGTATTTTCAACCTCATCCTATCCTCCGCTATCTCTTTGACCTCTCTGTACGATATGACTTTCGCCTTCTCTTTTATTTCGTCTGTAAATGCCCTTCTTGGCCTTCCTTTTTCTCTCCAAGATTTAATCTTTCCTTCGAAGATAGTATTAATAAATTCAATTTATCAATATTCGCGATTTTCTCGAGAAATTTGCTTAACGATAAGGAATTTTGAAAAGTCTATAATGGCTTTAAAGATAAAATAATAGAATAGTAGATTTGGTAGGAACTAGTGTAGTAGATGACCATAGAATGTGTACCTCTGTCGGAAGATATAACCCTCTACCATCGTAATTGGGTAAAATACACACGCAATAGCCGTATTAATCTACTAAGTAGAAGTCGTTTCTCCAACTTTCGCAGACTAGAGAGAAGTTTTTAATTGCCTTGTTCCTTCGGAGTCTGAACATCGCGAAATAAAATTACAAAAATTTTAAACTGCGCCAGAAAATTATTTGCCGCCCGGTCAAGCTTGTTACTATCTAGTTGTCCATTATGCTTAAATGTTATTAAAAGTTTATTATTTGCTAGGAAGACTGGTGTAAGAAACTGTAGTTGATATAAAGTAGCGTAGAGATCTTCGTAGAGATATATTTCTTATACCAATAGGGTCATTTCATCCAAGAGTAATCACGGTTGCATTTTCAGCAGTAACGCTTATGAGCCCCGGGTCTCCTTCCTATCCTAGATGATTTGACGAGGTCATTGGTTTTTTACACGAGCGACTACTGTCTGACCTCCGCAAAAGGGCAGACTAATACCAATCCTAGGATAAGTTTTAACAAACTAACTTTCTTTACGAATAATCACATAATTCAAGCTTTTAAATAATAAAGTTGTTCCCATATAAAGCCTCCGTGGCGCAGTGGTCAACACGCCTGCTTGCGACACGGATGGTCCCGGGTTCAATCCCCGGTCAGGTTAAGATGGAAAATTATCTTTTTCGGATTGACCTGGGTCTTGGATGTTTATCTATATAAGTATCTATTATAAAATATAGTATCGTTGAGTTAGAATCCCATAACACAAGTCTCGAATTTACTTTGGGGCTAGCTCAATCTGTGTGATTTGTCCGTATATATTTATTTATATATATATACAAACGAATGAAGTCTTGAACCCGTTTCAGGGTTGACAGAGTCATGTGCCATAAGACCCAAACCACATTATTATTCAGTAATAATACTAACGTACTAAAGTCCCTTTTAGCTATTGATGGCTAGGGCGTAGGGATAAGTAAAAAAAATGACAATATCGGTTATGAATATTATAAAATATCTAGAATTTTAAAGTATAGATACATTATGATATTATCAATAACATTTGTAATTATACGCAGAAAACTGGAATAGACGACATATTTATAATACTTACTTTTACGACTACTGTAAAACGAGCAAAAACACATTTTTTATTTATATTATCCTAGAGATTTCCAAGATAAGGTTATATAAATGCAGACACATGTCATAAAAAAGGAAATATAACACGAAGACGCAGTAAAAACACAGACAATCTAGATCTGATTATATTAGATGCAGTAAATTTCTTTAATGAAAAATATTCTATACAAGACTCGTAATTTAAGCCGTAAAGATGAGTTGTTAAACGCTCTACAGAGGAGCCGTAGACTATAAGGGAATAGATGTGGCAAGATATTAAACTGGATAAGGGAATACCATGCTTTTTATAAGCATTTTTATTATTACAATTTTTTATTGAACGTGTCCATTACCGCCTTCACCAGGCCATGGCAGAAAAGTGAAACTCAAGCTACCCAACCCTAGAAACTCTTTAACTTTAGTAGAAAAATCCTTCTTTAAAGGCTTATTTTTTGGCAAGCTATTTACAGTCCGAATAAAAGATTCAAACAAAAATATCTTTTAAAAAGAACATAGTTCTACTCAAAAACGTTGGTGTCAGTTCCGCAATTTAGTCCAAAACTTTTCGCCAAAAATCCTATTGACCAACAAATTCTATGTTATTATAACCTGCTCACAAAATTTCATGAAAAATTGTTGAAAAATGCAGTAATCAGTCTGTAGAGGGCAGACAGTCAGATAAATGGACATACAAACGATTTTTTCCTAAGCTGAGTAGGAGAAGCTTCGCTAGCATTTAGCGTTGCTCCGTCAACTGCAATATAAATTTGGCGACACCTTCTAGTATCAAAACTGGTCCTAGTTTAGAGGTCCGTGAGCGAAGTTCTTGCAAATTTATTGTTATAGTTCAGGTAGAATAGCAATAGCTCTCAGGTAACATTGAAGTAGTCGTAAAGAGTCAATATAAAATACAGCTAGCACCGGTGTAATATATGGGTAATACCAACCCGATGTTGGATTGTATGGATTCTATTGTGCTTGCAAAGTTTTGAGAACATTTGATGATGCATGCAATACGTGTGTTTGATTGTCTAGTCTAGACTATTATAATAAAGAGGGAACATTTGTTTGTAATGG
Source organism: Rhodophaea formosa (assembly GCA_963082605.1). Classification (NCBI taxonomy): domain Eukaryota; kingdom Metazoa; phylum Arthropoda; class Insecta; order Lepidoptera; family Pyralidae; genus Rhodophaea; species Rhodophaea formosa. The sequence goes on from OY720220.1 coordinate 18,424,555, forward strand.
ATAAACTCTAAAACACACTATATCAGATGTTAAAATTTTCTCCAATAAAAGCCTCATCAGCGAGTAACATAAACTATGATTTTATGTGAAAGTCGGGTGAAAAGCTATTATATTATATTATACTTTACCACAGTCTACGAAGTCTTATACCACTGGACGGTACTGGATTGGATGCTTACCTGGAAAAAAATATACATTCATTTATAAATAAAAATTACATTCGTTTTTATATAGAGTTCCAAAGCTAAGTATGGAACCCGGAAAAGTTGTTCAACAGAAAAAAACAAAATATTTTACAAATAAAATAAGTCCTATCACTTCTTAATTCAAAATTTTTCAGTTAATATACTTTTTTTCTTTTTAATTTTCAGATAGAATTGGTTACAAGATTGTCATCTAAATTTAAAAATGTTTAGTGTATATATATTTTTTTTCTTTTTATACTTAACCAAAATTTGTTACATCATAAAAAAACAATTTCTATGCTTTAACGCATACATCAAATTGCACATATTGCAAGAGGTTAATATTAAGTAGCACTTAAAAAACAAATGGAGCTGCACTGAAAGATAACGCTGTTGATAAAATTGTAATGTTTAAACCTAAATTACTTTCCTATTGTTAGATTAACCTAGCTCTTATATTAATCTCATAATATAAAGATGAAATATCAGATATCAAAATCTGACAGAGGAAACAAAATTGGATTTTATTTAAATATGATTATGATATTTGCTGCTGTGTAGTTCCCGGCAGAGTAGAATAGGACCACTCCAAGTCATCCCGTGGATGTCGTAAAAGGCGACTAAGGAAACACAAGCTAAACAAAGCTTATTAACATCAAAGATACCTCTCCAACCCGTCTGGCCAGCGTGGAGAGTGTAGGCCAAATCCTCTGACTACTCTGGCTAGTATATGGCTCCGGTAGTACAGAGAGGGTCGTGCTCCTGCAGTGGAGACTAGAAAGACCTGATGATGATGATGATGATATTTTACAACCTATTTTTAAAAACTTTCCATGTAATATTTTAAAGGGAGTCTAAGGTCACAGAAAAATAATATATCTTTATTAACTTTTACAATAAATTTTAATAGACTGAAAATGCAATTGTATTTTTAAGCAAAGTATAAATAAATTTATGTAATAAACGCGTTATAACCGTATAAAAAGAAATTTTATTTAACTGTGTAACAATCACAAAAATATTAAAACACATTATATCACTCCTCTTTTTTGCATCAGAGGTTGAAACAAGAGTAGAAAATCTCAACGAAAACAACACTAAACCCGTCTCTCCAAATTAAACGAACACTACTCCGTTTAATTGTATTTACAAAACAAACGCGTTGGTTAGAGATTTAAATAAATTTTCGCGACTATTTATCAGTCTTAATGCTTCCCGGGCCGTTGAATGTACAAGTGCACATTTACACACAGCAAATAGCGCACATCCAACCATCTGCGCTAAATTATGCAACATCACGTTCTGCGGCAGAAGAAATGGACGAAATAAAGGGACAACCGAAAATTTCCTTTGAACGAGCTTATGGAGAATGAGTCTTCTAATCCTCTAACACAATTTTATCGAGATTGCCTGTCTGTGGAATTTTTTCGGTTTCAATTTAAGAGAATATATCGCAAACTTGAATTCTACAAAATTGTTAAATCCGTTATTCTTTTCATCTTCTTAATGCTCTTACTCGTAACAATTAAAACCAAAATACTTAAGTTGATAAGTTTTGCCCTGTTGAAGACGGAACTTTAAAATTCAATTATAAGAAAGGGGTAAAATAGATAATCGTTGTCGTGTGGTACTTTCCAGCTAATGCTTCATAAACATTTCAAACCATTTAATAAAACGACTGAAGAGAAACATACTCATTTCAAACTATTTAATAAAACGACTAAAGAAGAACAATTACCAAACACTCGTTTACGAGACCTTGCTGATATATCAGAAAATCTATATTTTTTATTCCATATGCTCCTGTCAAGGGCTACTGAGGTGAGGACATACTGAGGTGAGGACAGCGTAATGATTTGAAAAGCTACGTATGCAGGTAACATCTAATAATAATCTTTCAGATAAAAACTGACTTAAACTACTTAACCAATTTTGATCAAATTAAATGAAATATATTGGGAAGTACACCTTATTACCATTTGGTGTACTTCCTAGTTTACAATTACCACATCGCCTACTAAAACGATTCCTCAAATTTAAGCCCGTTCCCTCAATCGGCTTTTACGATCTCTTCGGGAAGACAAGCAGATTGTACGTTCTCTGTTATTTTTTTTCTCCCAGACCAGCATGAAAGACTTCAAAGTATTTGTGAAATCAATTTTCTCCTCAATTTTATGCGCTCTACCGAATCCCATACAAAAGCGTACCTAAACATCTTCGACATTCCTTACCATAAAACCGGCCAAGTGCGTGTCGGGCCACGCGCAGTATAGGGTTCCGTAGTTGCGAATGACAACTTTGAGTACACACTGTTTACACTCGCACCTCACAGTTTAACGACCAAAAACATCTAACAATAAAGATTGTATGAAATTTTACATTTTCCAGTACATTTTATAAGTTGGTTGCCTATAACTTTTTAGTTCGTACTTAGTACTTAGCTCTGATAGTTTTCCTTTCAATTTCAGTATATATACTACTGCTGTAATTTTTTTCACGTATCTATATATAACCGTTTAGGAGATAGAGGGGGGGGACACGTACCTCTAACAAAAATTTGCACTTTAAAACCAAATATTTCGGAAACGGATCCCTAAATCGAAAAATGGTGTTCTCAACCTCACAATATTTTTCAAAGACCTTTTTAACGATACCCCACAAGATGGGTAAGTAGAGAAAAAAAAATGACTCCCCCACTTTACTTGTATGGGAGCAAACCAAAAAAAAATTTTTTTTCAAGATTTTTTTCCACGACTTTTTTGCCATGATTAATATACATACTCATACCAAATTACAGCTTTCTAGTACTTATGGTCTCTGAGTAAAACCGCGGACGGACAGACAGACAGACAGACATGGCGAAACTATAAGGGTTCCTAGTTTACTACGGAACCCTAAAAACTGTGGCATTAGAAAAATTGATAAAACTCGTTTACTAAAGTCATGGCATTCAAGCTGTCAAGGTTTATTAAGGACAGGATAAAACCCTTAAGTATTTAAAACACATCCATCAAAGAAACAGATGCTAGACACAGTAACTTCGGCTGATACAAAAAAGTAATTGATGAAGACAGGTAGAGGAATACATCTGATACATGCGGCCGTTTTGATGTATTGTTCTATTAGATACATATCTAAGAGTCCGTATGTCAAACGGAAAAGAAAATAGTATTAAAGAAAACGTTCCGTTTAATGCAGGAAACATCTGATTATGCGTTTTTGTGACTATTTTCTTATCAACTTGAGTTATAGTTTTGGTGATTTCGTTTTTTCGGTCCGGATTGTTCGGAGTCGCTGTCTCGCCTTCATATTCATGATGGATGTTCTTGCGAAGTACTTATCGCAGTTTTGTAGTATCAACATCTTTTTCTGTCTAGACCTTACAGGAATATTTATGTAGGACAGATATGTCATCTAATATTTATGATGTTCGGACATTTCAGAGTAAATTCATAAAAAGATGCCTTGAATGAATATTTTTGCTTTTTATCTAGTTTTGTTTCTTTCAATAGTGAATATCTTCGTAATTTCCAAGTTTTAAGTATCAATTTTATTTTACTATACCTTGGAAGGTTTGCGACCCAAATGTTCTTCTATTTGAGGTTTAGCATATATTACAACAACTTTCTCCACAACTTATACATAACAAGAAAACTCTTAAGTCTTTCTTCATTTTAACTAAAGTCATTAATTACAGGTAAATAGAAAACCTTTTGAAGTTAAACACTATATTTTTGTTTGAGCAAAGAAAGAACTAAAACATCTTAAACTAGGGCCTAGGCTGAAGAAAAATTTAAGCGCTTAAATTTCAACTTTCAAAACCCTATTTTCAAAGTAAATTCGAGCAAACTCTTAGAACGTTACACTGCCCTCGTATCGATCTGAATCCGTCAGCTGAGTTTCGAAACGCGATACAGAGCCAGTATCAGATTTTTCGCCTGTCAATCGCCCCCATGTCGCGCAACAATAAAATGTATTCTTATCTCCTTCACTATGTTTTTAAAAACATTTCGTTCTTTCATTTTTTACGCTACCGCATTTTACGCAGCCCCTATGTTGTCTGCCATACGATTTTGTCTCTTATTACCATGCCATAACCGAAACACTTCGCCCTTGTCCTTTTGTGTATTATATTCCGTAGTTTTTTGTTTTATTCCTTCATTGCCTTTGTGTATCGAAATAGTTGTTTCATTCCTTTGACGATTTCACTACGGTTTGTGTAGTTTTACGAATTCTGAGCTTTCTTTAAGCTTTACTCATGCTTATGGCGTTTTGAATAGAGAGACTAGAAAATAATCTTTACTAATATGTATTGTTAAGTAGAAAGTTTGTTTTATTATTTGTTCAGTTAGAATGAACCAACGAATAAACATACTTATTATTAGTTGTTTAAGAAATCATTAAGTAGTCCTTAATGTCACATTCAATAAGAAAGCAAATATTATAATTATTATTTTTTGGTTTAGTAACATAATTACTGACAAATCAGTTACATAAGATCCATTAACAACAGATTCATCATCTCCACAGATTCTTTTCAAGCTACAAACCGAATTCGAGGTTTATTAATATGTAAAATACGGGTCACTCACGTATGAATCAGCTACAGGCCGACATGTTTCGACCTCATCCTCAGGGCGAATGTGGTTCACATTCGCCCATTACATTCTAAAATCTGTTTTAATGAAGCCAAAATACTGAGAAGCTATGCTCATAAAAAATAAGATCTATTAGGGGAAACTGCTGAGACTTATAGAGCAGCCGTCTCGTAATCGCAAAGTGAACGCATTACTTAATTTTATCAAAGTTACTGCCTGTTATCCTAGCACTTTTATTACAAGGACCATAAACTTTATCTGGATTATTCTGAAAGCGGTTTGCCTGTTTAATTTGATGTCGACATCAAGAGGGAGTCGGCTCGCAAGAAAATATTGTTTCGACAAACATTTACGTTAAGAGTTACCTCGGGATATTATCTATGTGCAAATAATGCTGGTGTAACGTGGTGGTCTATATGATAGGCGAAAGATTAACAGATAAGGTCTTTGAAGGAGCAGCTGTAAATAGATTTTGAGCTTTGTACCACAGTTTAAGGGTGTGAGCAAGTAGATTGTGTCTATCTTTGATTAGAATGGTTTACTAAGATATGTAGTCATTTGTTTTTCTCATCTAGTAGTGTTTCTAGGTAAAGTTTAAGCTGGGCATCAACAATAGTTTTCTTACTTTTTCTTCTGGACTGCGAATAATATTTTTCCTTTTATTTTAACTCGAGTTTGTAAAGTATGCTGAAACGTCTATTTTTTATTTCATTGGTTAGACCAAAAGTAGCTTGTTATGAAGTGACATATTCCATCTACTCTTTTTGATTGTAAATTTATTTCTATCAATGATAGCATATCGTACCCTAGTAATAATTGTTAAGGCGTCAGTTGTACAAAACGACATTAGGTTCGAATACTGCCCGCATTATTTTTTTTCTATTTTGGCTACTTTAAAACAGATTTTAGAATCCATCACCGCTCGCCTCTCTCACCTTACACCAACCACGGTTTGTTAACCATCGATCGATATCGAAGCACTTGATTTAATCTGCTCAAAGCTAATGTCGAGATGGCTGTAGTCAATATCCTCAAGGATAATCCCTTCTAACAATATTCTATTTGATTCTCGTGTGAACGTTGTAATAATATTGTGAGCGCGGATTATCGTATTATTTAAACTAAGTTCAATATTTCTGTTGTTACTTATGTATTCATCTACACTTATAATATATCATCATCATCATTTCGTGTGGGTGACACGGTCAGTCGACCATGCACACCCTAGTGTCAGAGTTCTTCGGAACCGCCTCTCGGCCTCTGACGTGGTTCCTTTAACGACTACCAGATGGCAGCCGGGACCACCGGCTTAAAGTGCCTTATGAAGCACGGAATCATCTTTCTTATCTGTCAATCAGGTGATTCATGCCTGCAATGTCCTAACCAAACTGGAAACAACTTAACAAAGTATGCTTCCCGTGGGAATCGAACCACGATCCCCGGATCAACAAGACAAACGCCTTAACCACTGGACTACGGAGGCAGTATAACTTACTTATAATAAAAAGAGGAGAGATTTGATTGTTGTTTGTTTCTTTGCATTGATTAGGCTCCGAAACTTGACGAGCTCCATGGCGCAGCGGTCAACACCTGCCGGCCTGCGACACGGATGGTCACGGATTCGATCCCCGGTCAGGTCAAGATGAAAAATGATCTTTTTTAAATTGACTTGGGTCTTGGAATATTTTTCTATATTTGTAATAAACTATAGTATCATTGAGTTAGTATCTCATAACACATTTCTCGAACTAACTTTGGAGCTAGCTCCATCTGTGTTATTTGTCCGTATATATTTATATTAATTTATTATATTTATTAACTAAAGGACTGATTTTCAATATTCTTTTACCTTTAGAAACGTTACTAACAACACAGTGTTTATAAAGTTTTTCTATGTCACGACTATAATTATTATTTATGACACGGGGACTTAAAGCGCTCTTAAAGTAACACTAGCGCCACCCAGCAATTAAATTCCTTAAATCATAAATTGTATCGAATTTTAAAAATTTAACAAGTACAAAACTACTAAATTACTTATAGAATTTTTTATATATTACAAATAATTTACTAGTGTCATATTTAAAGAGCAAAATGGATTAACCTCAAAAGTGGCCACTTTAGGCGATAACCTGTTTTTCTCTTAGTTTATCAAACGAGTATTAGTGAAAATGAATACAAAAATACTACAAGTAATTAACAACTTATATATTTGTTAGATTTTTAAAATTTGATATAATTTAGGATTAAAAGAATTTATTGCTGGGTGGCGCTAGTGTTACTATAGCAGCGCCTTAAAGATCCACAACAACTTTTACGAAGGCTATAGATCTATTACACAGTACACTATAGCCTTTACAAGACTATAGGCAAAAATGGTAATCAGAAACTTAATATTCTGTATCAGCTTGTTAGCTAAAACAAGTTTAAATGAAATACTTGTTACATTACCTAACAAAAGGGATAATATAGTGTGGTTTTGATATTAACAAAGCGTTGTAAAACTATCACAATTGAAATATATTTCCATGACTAATTTTGATGATCAATCCTTACTTGAAAATAAAGTGAAGTAAATCATATTCTTCTTACTGTTTTATTTCCTCCCAACATGAAAAACGATATAAATATTGTTTTATAACCGACGTCATTAAATAAAACGACGTCAATACAGGAAGTGACAAACGTAATCGAGAAATATCTAGTTCTGGCAAACAAATAATTTGCTCAAGTGAGCAAATTTTAAAAACAACTGGGCCCCAATTCCGTCTGCGAGAACAGATGGTGTGCAGAAAAAATATTGAAGTAGCGTCAGGTGGTTTTGAAGAGCAGAAATTTAAAACCTTTTCAATGTGTAATAATAACCACATTTCTTTGCATATGCAACTACCTGATGCCAAATGGCTACTATTCGAGGCTTTTTTTACCTTTATTACAATGCGGAGAAAGGGACCAGCAATTTTACGAACTAAGTTTGTTTAGGCTTTCAATACGTTATTATTTCTTAAGGGAAGAAAAAAAAAGTCTAGGCAAAATGTTTCACTTGATTTGACTACAGAAAAACGTATCTAAAAATAACCTCATCTAGTTTTTTCTTGTGGCTCACTCGTGTTTATGTAAATCCGTCGGGAACAATAATATTGTTATATTGTTAAATGGACAATAACAATATGACCTTCGCAGAACCCTTGTCAAATTCTATGCATAATCGTGATGATAGTTCAATAGTTGAACCCTAAAAGCATTTTAAAAAAGCAATATACAAATACTTAGACAACTCGTTTTTACATTTACAATATTAGACTGTGGTTTTAGTTCAAATCAATGCCACTTTGGTGATTATCAGTACGGGGGTTTTGTGCCTAATGTAAGTAATGTAACGAGTATTTTATCTAAGAGACAGTAAGATGAAATTGAAAAACCCACGCAGACATATCTATGTTCCTAATAATAGTTTCTAGTTTCAATACGAAACTTAACTATAATATGAAATCTCCGGAAATCCAAGAGATAGCATTAATGAAAAGTAACTCGAACGGGTCATTTCATACCGGCTTTCTACAGGACGCGAGTTTCTACTTGGCCTTTGGCAGTTGGTAATACTAGTTCAGGTTAAAAATACAGTGGTCCTGCAAAGTCTATCACCGTTAGGCAAAATTTTATTTGCACTCATTGTAAGGTGAATATTGACTTATTTTTTGAAGTTTTATACATACATAAATACATATTTTCACGTCTTTATCCCTTGCGGGGTAGACAGAGCCCAAGGTCATGAACCATCTATGACGTTAAGGTGGAAAGCGGAATCAAAAGGGTGATGGATGGGTTACTAGTCGTATCTATTACGTGATTCCTTAGATATACGCCCTATCCCTTGACCAGTTTTTACAATTTGCGTAGGAAAAAAAGCTGCTTAGTACTATATTTTAACTCCTTTTCTTCCAAACCAGCATGGAAGAACAATGAAGTTTACTGTTTTAAAACAACAATTTTATCGTAAGATTTGGCAAGAGATACTAGTACTTTTGTCTACTGTCACCACTAAGCTCTTGGCTCATGTTGAAGGGTCCAAGAGACCCAAAGACAATATAGAAACGTTTAAAAATACTTTTGAAAATGACATATTAGTATTTGCCCGCGCCGAGGATCGAATCAAATCTAAATGACATATTACTATAATACTTTTTTTTTTTTATGTCAGGACGGCAAACGAGCAAGCGGGTCACCTGATGGTAAGTGATCACCGCTGCCCATGGACTAATGTAACACCAGGGGTATGACAAGAGCGTTGCCGGCCTTTTGTTTTCCCTCCCCAGAGGGGAGGGGGGATGGGCCTCCGGCTCTCTCACTCACCGAACGAAGCATAGAAGCTGTAAAACTACTACTCAAACGTCGATTTTCTGTGAGAGTGTGGTACTTCCCCGGACGAACCGGCCCATTCATGCTACCAGCTTAAGTGATTTTTGCCGGTAGCGTGGCTCTACCAAAACTAAAAATTTAAGTATTATAGTAATATGTATATTTTACATAAAATTTAGCTAGCACAGCCCTGTAGTCTGGGTAGCGTAATAACAAATTATACTCCGAGTAGAAACGTGGCTTAGTCATAACACTTTCTACACTAACATATGGCGGGGCAATTAAACAAATTATAGTTCACATAGGTCGGGCTACTTTGTAGAAATGCGAAAAGATAATATTCGATGTTTGATGCAGAAAGACTTAGTTACGCAATAAGCGAATAAGAATAACTTTAAAAAATCCTAATCCTAACTAATATTATAAATGCGAAAGTGAATTTGTTTGTTTGTATGTTTATTTGTTTGTTTGTTTGTTACGCTTTCACGCCGAATCTACTGAACCGATTATCATGAAATTTTGCATACACATAGGTTAGGGTACCGAGAAGGACATAGGCTATATATTACGCGGGCAAAGCCGCGGGTAACAGCTAGTACTTTATAATTTTTATCTCAAAATCTACTAAAAAGACATTAATTACATTTCCTCTTTGCACCAAAAATATTTATAACTATTTATTGTAAGATGACTTTGTAAAGATTTAAGATGTCTTTCATTACTTGCTATATCAAAAGCACCCTAAGATTAAAAAAGAAAAAAAAAGAAAAATGTCTAAAAAGTTTGGTTTGCAAACTTGCATAAAAATCATTTCTCACCCGCCTTTGACCATTAAATGTATTTTATTATTAACCAATACATGACTTTAATAAGATTATATATAGATGCTATAAGCATGTTTAACCGTCGTGTTGCTACCCCTAACAGTCGCCTCGATGATGATCTTCGAAACAAACCGAAATTAGTCGACAAATCCGATGAATAACGTGAACGTAAATCCGGGTTTCCATGAATAATAGTAACTCAAAATATGCTTTGCATTTTAAAAATATATTTAACACGAAGTTTGGTTTAGCTATTCAGTGAAAACTAGCTAAAAACGTTCATGTGCAATTGCAGTGCAATTGCACAAACATTTTCTATTCCCACCCGCCTTCGGCCATTAAAAAATAAACTAGCAACGTACACCCGCACCCGTGCATACAATAAACTAGCCTTTTTAATTTATTCGCGGCGAACACGAATACTTTTATAGTAGTGACATATGACATAATGCCGTGCTAGGAAATATCGAGGGTACAGAAATTATACTGGTGTTTCGCTTTATGCATTTACAACACGCGATGTCACTTGAAAAGAAAGGATGACGGTATCTATCACAGCTATCAACCGTCCCTGAATATAAATACTTCTTTGCAATAAAAGACCCTGAAATCAAAGTTAAATACGATAAAAAGTGGTTGAAATCTTCACGTTTTAGAAGATCTAACTGATGGAGCAGGATTAAGAAAGTTATTATTTAAGTATATACGGCTAAATCACACAGACTGACCTAGCCCCGAAGTATGTTGAAATAACATACCTTGTAAGTTTAAGTTATTTTTGATTTAAATAAATAAAAACATTCATATTAAACAAGAAAAACCAAATGAAATAAATAAGATCTTATAGTAAGAAGAAGAAATAAGTAATTAGATAAAAACTTTGCACTTACAGCATATATTCAACTAGGTCCTTGTTTGATGTGATCTGAGAACTAGGTATATAGTTGAATAAAGGCTTTCTATCCTACCTATGTAGTTTTATCAAAACCTGCCTATGCCAAAACAAACCTTTTAAACGTTTTGATCTGAATACACATTTACATACACTTTGAGTAAAATTATTTTACTCAAAGAATGCTCTGTGAGCGTTACTTTGCGGAAGTCAAACTTACATGCGTAATTTTGACTTTCTCAAAGTAACGCCTGAATCAATTCAAGTACCGACCGGATGCCACCGACAACGCGATTGGGGTGGCTAATTTCTGTGCTGCGACAATTTTATGTTTTTGCCATTGAAACGCTAAGAAGAAGAATTCAAGTACACATTTGTGTAACGTGTCATTTCTACAGTTTCATTATTTTACAACGCCATACCGTCGCGTGGTGCATTTGCTTAATAAACTGTGGTAATTTGTAGAAAAATATCGTTTCGTGTGAAATTCAAATTGTATTGTGGAAGACAGTTTATACCATTAAACAAGATCTAAGATAATTAAGTAGAAAGACGTAACCACAGCCATTAACGTATCAGTTGTAGTCGTCGTGACGTTTGTATGTTTGTTGTTAACAGGTGGAATTATATGTAAAACAGTTTTTTACTTGTCAGTTTTGAAACACACCAAATAATGTTATACATTTATTACTTTTGAGTATGGTTCCCAATCGACTAGTAGCTCAAAACGATGTTTTAAATGTGACGTTTGTATTTCTGTTGTAAACTTTACTTGTCAGTTTCAAAACAGCAAATAATGTTTTACAATTATCTCTATAAGTTTATTGCGTAAAAGCAGACTCTAAATTGACAAGAGCAAAGTAAACGTAAAACACATGTAAATATTTAAACACAACCATAAAATAATAACAAAATGCATCACAAAACACTGGTATCGATAACTGATAAAAAACCTACACGTGCGCTTTTAGTATGGAGTCAACAAAGTATTGCTATTTTGCGCGTTAGATGTATAACCTCGAGCCGTGTGGTTCCCGGCAGAGTAGAATAGGACCACTCCAGTCTTCCCGTGGATATCATAGAAGGCGACTTAGGAAACACAAGCTAAACAAAGCCTCTAAACATCAAAGAGATCAAATCCGTCTGGCCAGCGTTGAGAGTGCAGGCCAAATCCTCTGACTGCATTGGCTCAATATGACTGGTAGTACAGAGAAGGTCGTGCTCCTATGGGATTAAAAAAGACCCGATTGAGGAGCCCGATGGTCCAGTGGGTGTAGGCTCTATGAGCGCTTACGTATGTTAAGCAACCCTGGTGCAGTCCCTACTTGGATGGGTGACCGCAAGTGGCATAAAAATATCTCGAGCTCTTCCGTGCTTCGGAAGGCACGTTAAGCCAATGGTCCCGGCTGTCATCGTTGATGCCAGTCGTTAAGCTGTGTCAGTACACATACGAAAAACAAAAACAAACAAAAAAGACCTGAAGATTATGATGATGACTGATTCAAACTAGTTACAAAAGTGTCCTTAAACACACAAAACGGACACTTGTATTACTTCAGGTGGCCTGTGTAATTGACTGTGCTGGCTGAATATGACTCTGGTAGTACAGAGAAGGTCGTGCTCCTACAGTGGAGACTAAAAAAAGACCTAAAGATGATAATGATTAGTTACAAAAGTGTCCTTAAACACACAAAACGGACACTTGTATTACTTCAGGTGGCCTGTGTAATCTAATTCTGATTATTTACCTTTCTCAGTGAGATTACTTGGAACATTACCCGTGCCGATAACCACGCAAAACATCCATACTTTGTTGATTCTTAGCGCACGTGTAGCTTGTGACTCGACTGCCCAAAAACAGAGGGTAATGTTTTTTGTCTTGTTCGCAAGAAAGTCTGGATTGAGTTTCTTTCGGCGTATTCTTCTCACCAGTGGTCATTACGAAACGATAGTAACTTTTCGATTTTGCATTTTAAAATATAAAAATAATAAGAAAGAAAAATATGAAAAGGGTACAATTATCCAATTTTGAATAAAAATCTTTGACTTTGACTTTTCAGTACACTTAGGGAACTCAAAAAAAATCGACATAAAAATCTATATTGTTTTTTTGAGTTTTCAGCCAACATTGTTAAGGGGGCACACTAGGCACAGTAGCGACGCCAATCATTTTATTCCTAATACTTTACAAATAGAAAGAAATTCAAGAATATAAACAATATAAGCCTTAGTAAATAACCTAAAGTATTTTTGGAATCATGTTTATTATTATCGGAATCAGTGAGAATTATGAGAATCTAAGAAGGCGGTTATCACTTTTTCTCTCAATGACTGATTCTCATAATATTAAAACATGATTCCAAAAATACTTCAGGTTATTTACTAAGGCTTATATTGTTTATATTCTTGAATTTCTTTCTATTTGTAAAGTATTAGGAATAAAATGATTGGCGTCGCTACTGTGCCTAGTGTGCCCCCTTAACAAAGTTATTCATTCTGACCGGTTAGGTAACCTTATTAAGGGGATTTCGGTAAATTACATGACTACTACTAGACGTACATAAATTTTTTTCTGCGGTATAATAATTTTTCAGTGTCCATCTATCAGACGACATAATTTTGAGTTATTTATATACTAGCTTTACCCCGTGGCTCTGATCGCGTTGAAATCAATCCCTCGGGAACAGTACTTTTTTCTAGGAAAAATAGCCTATGTCCTTCTTCGTACTCTAGACAACGTGTATGCAAAATTGCATGATGATCAGTTCAGTAGATAAGGCGTGAACGACCAACAAACAAACAAACAACTCACTTTTGCATTTATAATATAATTAGTTAGGATATTATTTGAGATACGACGGTGATATGATAACACTTGCTATAATTTATATCAAAAATACCACGAGAACTAAGTCCAATGTTTACACAATTACACCGGAACCCTGCCAAACAGCAGTATTATTCTATAGAATATGTTTACTATATTATGTTACAGTAAGTCCATATGCTATCTAACATATGCGAACGAGATATCGCTAGTGCAGCAGTGCGAGGTTTTATTGCATAAGCGACAGCGGGGGCGGAAAGACCATATCTGTTAAGAATTATTATTTGACTGACTAAAATATAGGTTATGGTCTTCATCTAGTAGATTTGAAATCGATATTTAAGACAATTTTTAATTACTTATCGGCCTCTGCATAGCTTTAATTGACATTATTAAAGACAGGGAAGACATTTTTATTATTATAAGGTACGTATAAAAACACTTAAAGACCGATAAAAAAAAACTTGCCTTGAAGAAAGATAGTCTTCACAAACTACTTAATCAGTTCAAAAGTTTGATTTATAAATCAATATGCTGTACTATTAAAACACTGTCTAAAACCATACATAAAACAAATAGACACAAAAACCTTTATACATACTTAAATTGTAGAAGAGTCCTTGGATAATAAGGCGAACATACCTGGAAAGAAAACAAATGACAGTTAGAAGATTGAAACAACACAATTGGGAAAAGAGTATAAAAGATTGTCAATTTTTTTAAGAACATTCCACAAAGATTCTTAAAGACATGATTCCAGTATTTCGTGCCTAGCTAGTTCGTGTAGGTGACACGGTCAGTCGACCATGCACACCCTGGTGTCAGAGTTCTTCGGAACCGCCTCTTGGCCTCTGACGTGACTCCTTTAACGACTACCAGATGGCAGCCGGGACCAACGGCTTAACGTGCCTTCCGAAGCACGGAATCATCTTTTTATCAGACAATCAGGTGATTCATGCCTGCAATGTCCTAACCAAACTGGAAACAACTTAAGTAGTATGCTTCCCGTGGGAATCGAACCCACGACCCCCGGGTCACAAAGGCGAAAGCCTTAACCACTGGACATCTAGACTAGATAAAAGACTACATTGCATATTTCACGAGAAAACGCTGATAAAGCTATTGAAAGGAACAAGGACATTTCGAGCTAAGATGCATTAAGATAGGCGTATACGTCTATCAGAAGTGCCTTGCTGATTTTCTCAATATGGCGTTGTGTAACATCCGACAACAGTTACTATGGGTGTTATCTGAATGTGTTATCAGTAACTGTTATTTGATCAGACTAGTTTTGGTCCCGGCCAACAGGTTTAAAGATTGTATAAGTTATTTTTAACTATTTTTAACACTAACTTACAAAGTTTTTTTTAAATAATAGATTTATTATTTTAACTTAAGGAAATATGATTAGTTGGCTCAGAACCTAATTTCCATATTTCTTACACAAACCATGTGACGACAGTGTCATGTCTCCATCGACTAAACCTTAGTTCTTAAATATCGGTCAGAAAGTAGTATCTTTTATTACATAGAGGTACATACATATTCATCATCATCATCAGGGCTTTCTAGTCTCCACTGCAGGAGCACGACCCTCTCTGTACTACCAGAGCCATATACTAGCCTAAGTAGTCAGAGGATTTGGCCTACACTCTCCACGCTGGCCAGACGGGTTGGAGAGGTCTCTTTGATGTTAATAAGCTTTGTTTAGCTTGTGTTTCCTTAGTCGCCTTTTACGACATCCACGAGATGACTTGCAGTGGTCCTATTCTACTCTGCTGGGATTGCTGGGAACCACACCACAATTATCACGTTTTTATCCCTTGCGGGGTCGACAGAGCCCTTCCAAAGGCAACGTTTAGCTTACAAATGGACGCTAAGGTGGAAAACGGAATCAAAATAGTGATGGGTTGCTAGCCGCATCGTCTATTAAAATAATTTCTTCAGACTTTTTGCCTTTTCATTTCCGTTAGACTATCACCAATCCCTTCCAAGTATCTTTATTATTTTCATCTATCATTTCCCTTTAAGACTATACAACCTAAATCTACCTACATACACTATAATACCCGCTTACTCTTATCAACAAAACCTCACCACGAGCAAGCGCAAGTACGTCGCACACGTGGTTGTTTATTAATATACCGCGCGCGTGTATGATGAAACTGCGTAGCGATACGATCGTCCACGTTCTATTTGTGCTCACGTCTTACGGGGTACACAGAGCCACGTATGAACTTTGAAGAAATATTTAGTAATGACTTGGAAGACTTAGGGAATATAATCTCAGAAATGCATCAGTTTTGTAGAGATATGTTTGCCCTATTTAAACTCTCGTTGTATAGAATACACAGAACGTTGGGTTTTAGAATTTAGAAGTACAAACACATATTGTATTTGAAGAATTAATTCAAAGTGATCACTACCATTGTATGTATTTGGTTAGTTTAGAATTTTGTTTAACTAGAAGTATTAAACTGGTAGTAGTACTTATTACTACTACTACCTACTTATTATTACTATATACTGGTATTCTGGACAATTCAGAGAAGGAAAGTGTACGGTACAGGTGTTCCATTTTTAAGTAGATATATGTATGTTTTCAATAAAATTCTAAGGGTATTTTTCTACCCACTTTATACAGGCGGATTTGTACCCACTTTTACACAGAAATAATTAAATGATTTGAAATATTTTCTAATAATGCAATCCCAACTATCCCAACTAATATTATAAATGCGAAAGTGAGTTTGTTTGTTTGTTTGTTACGCTTTCACGCCGTATCTACTAAATCGATCATCATGAAATTTTGCATACACATAGGTTAGGGTACTGAGGAGGACATAGGCTATATATGACGTGGGCGGAGCCGCGGGTAAAGGCTCGTTTTGTTATAAAGGTTATAAAAAAATATTTGCAATAAGCAGTTTTAGGAACAGCTGATTATTCCGCGATTTCAAAGTTGTTCATTTAAATAAGGCTGGTCGTAATGACAAAAATATATTAAATTTAAAATGAAGTAAACCATGTACCTATTCAATACAAAATCCGTACATAAACACAAAATATGCAAGCCCAGGGGTACTCCGCTAAATCTTCCATCATCCCTTCTTGGGAGGGTGAATTTAGAAGTTAATAAGGATGTAGGTAGGGGTCACGCTTTCGCTGAATAAGTAAGGCCTATACAAACTAAACTCGTATAAATGTATAGGAAGGGCGATGGGAAAGATAGTGTGAATGGTAGTGATTCAGCAGAAGATTTAGGTTGGGTTCGATGCCAATTTGGCTAAAGAGCAAGCAAGAATTGTGTAACTGAGTCCCGCGATTTAAAAAGGAAATGCTCTGAATACTTATTAAAACTGCGATATAACATATCTTAGGCATAAAACTTGCAGACGAGGCATGGGTCGCAGATACGGCGCTGTACGGTGTGGGACACTATGATAGGATTTAAAACTTTATTTTCATGCACAAAACGACCAGTATTGCGAGAAAAAACTTAGTGGGTAGCTAATGCAAGATGCCACGTACGGGAATTTTTTTTTTCAGATTATGTATAAATCATTTTTAATTTAATTTAACGTGCGGGTAGAAGAGGCTTCAATTTTTTTCATGCAATATTGGTCCTTTTGCGTATGACAATAAGGCTCAAAATCTAATGATATCCCACGCTAACGCCGTATCTGCGCCGTATGCCTTCTATGTTAGTTTATTCTTATATCGCAGATCTCGATATGTATTTAGAGCATTTTCTTTTTAAAGGCAGTGGGCGAGGCACATATCGCGAAGAACCGATGGCCGACGAGGCAGAAAGGTTCTAGAATGGCGACCACGTACCGACAAGCGCAGCGGTAGACACCCACCGACCATGGACGGACGACCTGACCAAAGAAAGGCGCTGGATGCAGGCCGCTTTCAACCTTTCATACTGGAAATCCTTAAGGGAAAACTTATGCTGTAATGATGATGATGATTGCTTAGTAAATAAGGAACCCTTATAGTTTATTCATTACTGTCTGTCTGCGGTTACGCTTAGGCTTAGATGCTACTCGTGTGCCCTCCAAATAGTCATCGTTTCACGCACTTAATCAATTGATTAAAACCATTTGTTTACTTTTAAATTCGATTAACTGCGTTGTATATTAAGCCCTTAATAAATCGAAGACGTCAATTGGTGTTCCCCGTGTCTCCCAGTTCTATTTTGGATCACTATTTTTACGAGAGACTTAGTGTGAGGGATTCCGATCAGTTTTGGCAAGCAATCATGTTTTTACTACTGATGGGTCGGGTTTAGGAGATGACTTGTTTTGAACTCTATCTTTTTCATAAACAAGATGTAACAATGAAAGTTGTAGAAATTTTTTATTATCATCAACTTTATTATTTAAGAAAAATAATATCTAAAGAGGACGTACATAATTTGTAATATTTTTGTCAATTACAATAAGTATACAATAAATATAACCCTGGCTGATACTTAAAGAGTCTAACCCCGTTGTATGTTATGAATACGTTTATAGGACTAAAAATGTAAAAAAAAACGAAAAAAAAAATCCATAAAAAAAAATTGTCGGCCTTGCAATTTGTATGAAAATATTGAAATTTCTTGCATTAGTCTCATACGAAAAGTTATCATATTGATGGGCTGAATCATATTTTTAAAGACTGGAAGTGTTTTGTTAACATATGGTATATAGTCATCTTCCCATAGAGGTTCTGTCTACCTCGTCCTAAACAAAACGCGATTTATTTAATCTAAAACAACATACCACTATATCATGATCCAGCTTATCGCCCCCATTAGTCTCTGTGGGTTCGTTCAAACAACATCATGTCGATCTAGTCCGTTGATAACACTATTCATAGTTGTTCCTTTATATTCAGCGTCCGTATGAACAACGCACGTACGAATACAATAAATCTGTACGAGATCCACAAAAATACTGCCTTCCTCCAAATTGGAGTCGTGATGTCAATAATAATTAAACCAATTGAAGGCACTGCCAATTGATTCAAGGATCAGTGATCTATTCCTGGACCATTGTTAAGCAGAAACTGACTATGTCGTGGTTAAAATTTTGCTTAATGTTAACGTACCTAGCTATTTTAAAATCATCTACCTATGTAGTGACTATATATATACAAATGAACTAGAAGAACTAATCACATAGATTCAGTTAACTAAACGTATGTTTTCTTGAAATTTAAAACGTAAATAATAATATTCAAATATGAAATAAAGTAGGTTAATCTGAAAAAAATATAGAAAGAACCTAAAGAACCAAAAGCAAGATTACTATAATGACCAGCTTACTGAGTACGGGTGTCATACGAAGTTTTACAATACAAATTTGCGATTATCGTAAAATATATTGAGCAATGGAGATTAGTGCAAAGAAAATAGCCTAGTCCGTGAAACATTGCGATCCAAATTTAGATGTGATTAGGACCGTATTAACAGCAAATGTATTGAAAAACGTAATAAAAGAAAGGTGAGTGATTGACATAATTTTGTTAACGAATGTTAATAAAAACTAGTGACCGGGTAAACTATGAAGAGAGTGACCAAGTAACTCTTCAACTTTCAATAAATTTGCATTCAATACTCGATGAGGAGTTAGAAATGAGGATATTTCCAGAAATGACTAATACTATGAATGATAGTACATTTAAAATAACAAGAGGTACTTCCGTTAATCCAGCAGATAAAATAATAATGTTCTCGTTATGACTTGTTATATTTTAAGTGATGTATTATTACATACTTGAATTTCACATCTTATCACAGTATTACACTGTATAATTTTTGTAATTTAACCGTTACTTTAACTTTAAAGACTAACCCAACCCATTTTAATATAATTATAATATAATATCCTAAAATATATATATATAGAAATTATAAAGTTCTAGTTTCGGCATTTGTGTGATTATAATCATAAATAACGAGTAAGTTAAGTAAGTTTTTCTTCAATTGTAAAATTTATAGGCGGAGACTTGTTGTTAGCATTTTTATTATTTAAGTGTGATTCCATGTTATATAAGTATATTATTGCTGTAAGACTCCCTAACATTAAATAAATAAATAAATAAATAAATAAATAATTATTTTTATCTCATTAATTTATTAAGATTACGTAGTCTGTTTCTGAAAACTTAATTATTCTATTTCGTTTAGGCATCATTAAAAGCTAAATACTTATTATATATTATTATTTTATCACTATCTACTGACAAGCTTAAAGTGGCTTTTGGGCTTTTTTACATTGAGCTGTGGCTAAACCGCATTACATTATAAACAGGGATAAAGATGAGATTGTATGTATATATGTATATTAGGCGAAAATTGATCTCGTCCAACATATATTTTGTATTTTTTGTGCCTCATAAAATTTTTGTTTCCTCCTGAGTATCTTATTTAAACATAATATATAACATAATACTTATATACATGAAAAGTAAGAAAATTTACCATCCAGTAAATAATTTGTATGTTTGTGCGCTCTTTTTAAATAAAACCAACTTCCTGAAATTGCAAGTCTTATTAAATTCTTAAACGATTTCTTTATCAGTACGACTGCCAACTCACCTTAGAGCTTAAATCGAAAACAGATTTACTTTATTACCCCGTCCAATATTTCTAGGTTATAGAAATCCGGACTTAGCTCCCCAGTGCAGCGAATCCGCACTCCCAACATTTTTCTCCAATTTCTAGTTATCTCGGTAAAGGATTGGCCGATGCTCGTAGAAGCACGATCGTACGTCGATACGGGCCTCGCCGTGCCAAAAGTGAAATTTATTGAGACGTACCAGCGAAACCATAAACCAGATAAAGCAGCGAATTTAGAAATGTTTCGAGTACCTAAGGAGAATTTATTAGTACTTCAAATAATGCCAGGTAATTTCGGGATTCCAATTTTAAAATATTGACTGTTTTTACGATTATTTGAAAGAAGCCGTATAACGTTTAAGTATGAGAAAAGGATATGAAACTCGAATTCAGGAGCACATATAAATTTTATAGCAGCCAATCTATTTTTGTGACTTAATGGAAATCAGTCATATCAAAGAATCATGTAAGTTAAATCAGAAGTTAGTATTAAACTTCTTGTAAAATTTAACATACTATTTTGTTTCAAAACTAATTACGACCTCTCTCTCTCTCTCTTTTTTTTTCTCACAACGAACATGTTCCTAGTTGCATCCTCAGCTAGAATGTTTCGGAGCCCGGGGTTCATTTTCCGACTTTGCTTTCTCATCTTCGCACAATCTAAAATTAATTAAAGGCTGTTAGGTAAGTTTTTCTTTAGAAAATGTGATGAAAAAATTATAGCGTGAATATAACGCTTGAAACATATCCAAGAAAATATCAGTTTCCAAGATTGCCAATAAAGAAAGCGAATATACAACTAGTACGTCTGTCCGTCCATATAATTGTAGCAATTCAGTGCTTTCTGCGTAGTTGGTACTTACATAGCCACTTTACACGTGGCTGCTTTCATACCCAGTTCTATTTCGGAGCAATTCACATGCTAAGAGCGAGAGAGAAGATCTAATCTCTCCTTTCACCGTTCCTTAAGACATTAGGTTAAATAAGTAATTTTTTGAAGCAACCATTGCGATGCTTGATAAGAAATCTCTGCTAATGACTTGTTTGTAAACGATGTTGGTTTAATTCGATATAAAAATGTCAGCACTGATGATATTTAAGCTACAAAAGATAATTGAACAGTAACAGATGAACTTTTGATACCTACCTACTTTGTAAGGTGAATTAAATTAATAGTGTAACAATAAATGTTGTAATCGTTCAAATATCAGATTTTATGACTGTAAATTTAATCCCGATGACTCAAGCAACACTTAAAAAAACGCTAAAAACTAACGAGCACAAATCAATTAATAAAATACAAACATGGCGTATAAAATCAATCGGATGATTTGCAACGGATAGATCCGCTTTGTGATATATTACATTTCAATGACATCATTCAGAAACTTATAATTTTAGATAATAACGCAACGCATGGGAATAAAAAAGTCGACGGTAAATAAAACAGTAATTTTCCCAGTATCGTTACTAATTCCAGAGCTACGCACTATATTTGTCGTAACGGGGCTAAATGGAGAGCTACAGCGAGCATCTCCCATGTGTATGGGAACGCGGTAACAAGCATGCTAGACGGTTTATTACTACATGCCCTGGCTGTGGATAGCCGTTAAACACTCGTAAGGGATTTAATTACTAAGATAATGGTCTGACATAATAGGGAATAGCGGAGCGTTTCATTACGCCCTGCCCCGTAGTATTGCCACAACGTGGAACGTCATTCGATTCTCGTTTGAGCCGTTCACGGTTAAGCATACCATTATTGTAATCACGACAAATGGATATACATGGAACTCAAACAAGAGACTTAGCTGTACTCGTTGTCACGACCGAAACCTACATAGAAACGTAATTATAAATACATTACCGTAAGTGCTTTACTGTACGCGAGAGAACTGGTACACAATTCTTTTCGTACTGACTTAATGGGGCTTATGTCTCGGGTGCGTTTCACGAAAATTCCCCACGAGTCCGCCTTTTAATCTTTAAAGAACTCCGCGCGAGAATTTCTGATCCGAAATAATGGGAACATCAATTTCTGTAATAAGCTACTCTTCTAAATCATTTTATATTTACACAGAGGACTATAAATAGACTGGAATCCCTCGAAGAGATAAAAAGGGAAACCTTATGTTTCAAAATTCAATATCTTCTTATCTTGCGAGATACTGGAGCAACAAAAGAAATTTTCTAAAAGGGAAGCGAGTGTTGGCTGAGAAAAGGGTAAGGGCCGTAATAAAGAAATCATAGACGTCTTGTAAGTAAATTGTTTGATATGCTGACTGGACGAATGTGGCGAGGCGATGGGGAGCTAAATCGATTCTGCGCAAAGAAATTGTTGCCATCAGCGGAGTGGAGCGCGCTAGTGCGAGCAATTACCTTTAATGATGGTATTACAGAAAAGGGCATGGATAGCATTATGGCTGATGATTCTTCATTTGGACCAAACGTACTGAGATAGCCTCCTCTAACCGAACATTCAACTAACTGTTACTATCTAGAAACAAAAGGAATTTAATTTAGTCCACGATCAAAAAGGTAGGGGATGCAAACGTCCAAATTAACGGCAAGGTTGTATTCACAATCGAATTATTCCTCTTAGGAGAGTTTCTCATTAAACTTGGAATTAGTTACTTGATTCTTGGGGCCTCCAAACAGATGGCCATGACTGTCTTTGTATTCAAGTTAATTCGAACTTTTGGATGTTAAGATCAAAGGTATTAAGTTTAGTGCGCTCGACTCGAACGGCCTCTTTCTTTCATTTCCTCAGGACGTCAGAACTTTTCTTATTCCGAAAGCTGGTTCGGGAAATGAGAGACATTACAGAGTCAATAGACTCGGCATAAACCGAACGGAACAGTCAATAAGACCTCGCTTTTGAGCTTCCCGTTTAAGCTAACTTGAGGGTACGGCGCTCGGGAATTTGGGAGCTTTTATGAACTATTTGGCGTCAGCGTGATCGATGCGTATCGCTGAGCTGTCATCGCTTCGGATCAGGAAACAGAAGCGTGCTGAATTTAGATAAACTGATATAGCGCTAGATATTCAGAGCGATTCTATCAAAACTTCTGCAGCAAAGCGAGTTGGACGATTCTTTCGAAGTTCTTGACTCCCTTGGGGTGCCACCGGTCTTGTTCGGGAATTTCCAGTTGAACGTTTTGAAATGCATTGCTCGTGGCGTGCGATGTCTGTCGTCAGATGCTGCCAATCAATAAGTCCATCCAAAATGGACGCAGTTGCGGATCGCAATGTAGACTAATACTTTGTCCAAATTGAACTTTTTATTTTTAACCACAGAGACTTAATATTAATTTCAATAGAGCGGACTGTAAACGCAAAAATATTCCCCAATATTTATAACGAATCGTAATAATTAAATCAAATACAGAGTCAAGCAAGCAAGGATTATCAAAATTCGGTATGTTTTTAAGTGTATTTCTCTTGAAATATAATTTTGTCTTGTGGTAACAAAATTTACTTTATAATTATGGCATTAAAGTTCACTTTTTCAACGGAAATGAACCTAACTGTAAATTAACTACGATCGTCAATAATTACTGTAGAGTAAAACACGACTTTATAAATGCTTCTAAAGTTACGACATCCGTTACAACGATCTATTCTGTTTTATTATTGTAACTTCGACGGACTTAGTCATCATTATAGTAATTCCAGTTGCATCCTCAGAGCCCAAACAGGAGGGACCACACCAGTTTACTGGTTTTCTTTTTTATTTCTAGACAATTTGACTAGTTTACTGGTGTTTACAAGAAGCAACTGGCTTCTGCTCATCGCAACCCAAAGAGTAGACCAGAACCAATTCTAGGATAGTCGACTAAGTTTTAAAACACTGTCCGAACAAAATAAGTCAACATTTTGACTTACTCTCCGCTGTTATTGTCAAATTGTTACAGTCGACCAATAGTTTAAACTAAGAACTAGCATAAATGTTCGTATTTAAGTCACTGAACTTCACAATAACTAAATACAATCGGTAATAATTATTAGCTAAAGATGTATGAATGTCTGCTCTTTTTGCTAGCTTTAACTCATTGTTTTCACCCAATAAAGTGGTGTTTCCAGCGCTGTAAATGTAAAATTTATTGCTCGCATGCGCTTAAAACTACGTACGTGCGGTAATAATGCCCGCTTTCAAAGTCTATGGATCCCATGTGCGTTTTTAGTTCATTTACTATTAATAGGAGATCTTTACAGCGATCGAGGCAACAAATTAGTTTCAACTGGCAGCTCTCAGCTTAATGGCATTTTACGGTATCAAGATTACAATAATGATAATGATAAATTAGTATCTTCTAAACTAGTTGGGAAAACAGGAAAATCGTAGAATATTCCAGTTATTTATCTTCTTCTGCAGATCGTAGAAGCCGAGCTAGAGAATAAGCGATTTCTCCACAATGTTTTCATTCACTGCGAGCTTATAATCCCAATCCTAACTAATATTATAAATGCGAAAGTGAGTTTGTTTGTTTATTTGTTACGCTTTCACGTCGTATCTACTGAACCGATCATCATGAAATTTTGCATACACATAGGTTAGGGTACCGAGAAGGACATAGGCTATATATTAAGCAGGCGAAGCCGCAGGTAACAGCTAGTTAATATTATAAATGCGAACAAAAGTGTGTTTATTAGTTTGTTACGCTTTCACGCCCTATGTACTGGACCGATCATCATGAAATTTTGCATACACATAGGTTAGGGTACGGAGAAGGACATATGCTAAATATATGCGGGAAAATTTGCGGGAAACAGCTAGTGGTTGATTAAAATGACCGTACACGTGGCAGACTAAACTACTCCGTAGTATTGATCAAGCAGACTAAACTACTCCGTAGTCGATCTAATCAGTATTTTAACCTGTAATGGATACAAGTATTTTTTTTTACTCCTGATAAACAAAATAGTATTAAAAAGCAAAACTTTACAATATATACATTAAATTTGAGTTAACACTAAAACATTGTCTAACTAATTTTACATGCAACGCACAAGCATTATCTCCTTATATCCCTCAGGATAACCAGCACGTAGAAAGTGGAATGCATCCAAAGACTGGACGGTAATGTTTGTACGAACGTCCCGACAGTCTCTGGGGAGTCAGTAACAGCAAATATTGGCACTGTATTAGGGAGTAACGAGTCACTTTTGGACCAGCACCGAGTCTTTCGTTTACCTACATTTTTTCTCTCTTTTTACCGCCCGGAAGCTAAGGCTTGTAATTCGGAATTCCGAAATCTAGTAAATTCAGAGTTGAGTGGAATTTTTGGATGGTTTTGGCAATACTACTTATTTCAAAAATATTACTTTCTTATTTTAATGTCTGTAAAGTTCGTTCTGACATCATCATGAAATAAGAAACATTAATTACTTCATGATGTCAGAACTTAACTTAACTAACGAAATTAAACTAACATATACGCAGTCATCTTCAGTGAACAATTAAAATAAGTATATGAACGTAAAGTGAGATTGAAAAAGATGCAATAACCCAAACATTTTTGACACAATTTCAATTCGGGAGTTGAATTCCGAAATCTCAATTCCGGAGCAGAAAATCTTCCGATATTGCTAACCCAACGTATCCCTTATACACCTCTCCTAATTGTTGACATAACTGTACCTCCCGTATGTCTGGAAAAACAAGTTTACGACACGATATTTACATTTGAATGCCGTGTATAAATTCTCGCTGCCGGGTGGTCTATTTGCAAATTTATCTTTCATCTAAAAGGGAGGCACTAAAAAAAGTTTCAATGAAAGTCGATGTAATATTTCGCTCGACTCTCTTCGTAAATCGCCTGCTCATTAACATAACTCGGGATTAAAGGACAGGGTATGTTTGTGTATTTCTTGGTGTTTGATATCGTCCAATGATGGTGTTCTGACATAAACAACGGTAACACTGAAGCATAGTATTATTTCGTATTTCTTATTGTGACATTTCTTTTAAATTAAAATTGTATTTCTCTTTTGTATGGATCTTTGATATCTGAAATAAATGAATTTAATTTTTTTTTAATTTTTAATAAAGCCGGTAAGCTGTGATTGGGTCACAATGTGCCAGTTGTTGCTGCTTGCCAAATATTATCCAATGACAATGGCTTATCCTAGGCAACGCCTCAGTAATACCATCTGGTAGTGAGTATTTCAAAAAACCCTCATTAATGCTTGACTATACATTAAGTTAGAGTAGAATAGAACCCCTCCAAGTCTTCCCGTGGATGTCGTAAAAGGCGACTTAGGAAACACAAGCTAAACAAAGCTAACAAACATCAAAAAGACCTCTCCAACACGTCTGGCCAGCGTGGAGAGTGTAGGCCAAATCCTCTGACTACTCTGGCTAATATATTGCTGTGGTGGTACAGAGAGGGTCGTCCTCCTGCAGTGGAGACTAAAAAAGACCTGATGGATGGACATTAGGTTAGTCTCATGATATCCTTACCAGGCAGGCAGCTAGCTAGATATTATCAGCACGTGAATGCTGTCATTATTACTGATATAATGCTATTATAAGGTTTGTAAGGATCGTAGCAAGTGGAAGTCCATAGTTTCTGCCTACCCCTATGGGAAATTGGCGTGATAATATGTATGTATGTATGTATAATGCTATTATAATGCTTAAACACCAAATCAATGCAATCAGCTTGTTGTGATAATAAGTATGTTCCATATTCCGTATTTCACATCAAAGATTCCTAGAAACTTACTAGAGATACGTCGGAAACTAATAAGTTATATTCTCAAATACTTCAAAGTATACTGATCGGGGCAAGGGATGTCTCAGGCAAAGGCTGGCATTGGAAGTGAAGTAAATATTTAATTGCAGTTCTCGTAGCTATCATAAAATTTGAGACCGAGTCATCAATTAGAGCGAAAATTGGAAGTTCTTGCCTCCCAAAGTGTATAATTAAGTCAGCAGTCACTCTGATGTTATTCGATATCGGTCTTCCAGACTTATTTTTTAACCCCAGACGCTAAAAGTGGAGTGTTATAAGTTTGAATGCTCTCTGTGTGTGTCTGTGTAAAAAACGGGTGAACCGATTAAGATGCTTTTTATATTAAAGCAGGTGTCTTGGCGATGGTTTTTAGATATGTCTATCAAAATTGGTTCAGGAGCTATCAAGTTAGAGGTGGTTGATTAAACATTTTAATTAAATTATCTTTACGAGCTTTTATTATTTTTAGTTGAAGTAATATTTAGATATACTCAAGTGTTCGCGAATTATATTCCGTCAAGCTTTCATTGATTTAATTGTTTTGTATTTTTATATGCACCAAATAAACATTTTCTATTTCTATTAACTGACAAGTAAGTTGAAGTTTTAGTATGCTATAATTTGTGATCATCAGCCGAAATTTTTTACTTCTGTCGGAAACTCTCATTAGCACCTTAGTTTATTTCAAAAACTCAAAATTATGAGACAGACTTTATAACTTCCAATGCAACCTATTTTTAATATTAAGGTAAGTACATCGAATTTTCAGGAAGTCTAGAAATATTTCTATCAATTAAATTGTTTTTAAATAGCATTACAATGCTCGGTAAATGACCAAAGAGCTGTGGGTTTAAATCCTACCTATAGCGAGTTCTTTTCATCACATATTTTCAATTTTAATTTTTCTATCAGGGTGCATAATATAGGTATCCATTCCGTGTTCAGAAATCAGAAACACAACCAAAAATGATATAAACAGTAAATTAAATCTCCATTGTCACTGAGATAATTCTCTACGCGTATAACGTTTAGTATCTGAAATTACATTATACGAGATACGGATGTAAAAAATCCGAACGGGTTTTTATTGGTAATGATAATTTTGTCATGTTTAATAATAACTTTAATATTACAGATCGTCCGATAAACACTAAGTCATGGGAACCTGAAGTAATTTTCTTAAACATGTACTTCCTTTAACACGTCGGCCATTTAATTTAGACAGGTTTTTTTTTAATTATTAATAGATGTTAGTAGCCATTATTGCTTCACTGAGACTTAGTTGTAACACGAGAAAAATATACGACTAAGTTTGAACTGGACTTGCAAAAGCATTTTTTTATTTTTTATGTGTGTAAGAGGCTAACAGTGTTTTCAAAATTTTTAAGCTGCTTAAATAGCTCAACGACCACCACACCATAAATCAAGTTAGCTGGTACCAACCTCTTAGCGTGAGTTTCGAAGCAAAGAGGACAATATGTACCACGAGAAGAAGGATGCTGCTCTAAAGGAAAAGTTTAACTTAACATTAACTTAAATATTTCATACACTACTAAACCGATGATTTAATATTTAGTTTGACGCCCAATGAACTTGGAAGTTATACTAAAATAGTACATAAATACATAAGTTTTGAAAATCTTCTAATTTGGAGCACCGGTTCGAGAGTTTCATCAAACTGGTTCAAACAAAAAAATGCGTATTCGCCCTATCTTGACTTGAAAAACCATGCTTAGCTCACTCGGTTAAAAATCACGATAAAAAAAACTTAATCTGGATGCATTTTGACTTAGCTTGTCAATTTATAGTAATTGCAATATATACTTATAAGGTTTCGATTATCTAAATAATTATTACTGTACTGGTAGCTCGCAGAAGGACTGATAGACGGTGGTGCCTTAACACTAAAGTCCCATCGGTAGACTTATGGGACAGAACGAGCTCCGTGGCGCAGCGGTCAACACGCCAGCCTGCGACACGGGGGTCCCGGGTTCGATCCCCGGTCAGGTCAAGATGGAAAAAGATCTTTTTCATATTGACCTGGGTCTTGGATGTTTATCTATATAAGTATATATTATAAAATATAGTATCGTTGAGTTAGTATCCTGCGACACAAGTTCACAACTTACTGTAGGGCTAGCTCAATTTGTGTGATATGTCAAAAGAAAAAAAAAAAAAGAAGGTTAGACGAGACATGGGAATATCATAGTGGATTGACAGATGCTACTTCGATAAACCTAGAAACCGCACTCACGCCACCAACTTGTACTTAGAACAAGCAATTAAAAGTCAATTAGTTAAAGATTTATTAACTTATCAAGGTTGTCCGTGTATTACTATGAGGAGAATATCTTAGAAAGTAATATTCGTGACCAAAATTTAACGAATATTCTATTCTTTTAAATAAAAAATAAATTTATAAAAAGTTAATTTTCAGTTACCGTTTTTTAGTAAGATAAAAAAATGGTTAAGATAGGTCTTTTCTCTTTGGTCAAGGACCATATTAAAAGTTGAAAAATAGATATTAGGAATACAGGCAGGTGGCTAGCCTTCTGCCTATCTATAAGAATCCGCAGGTTATGGTTGTTCCCATAATTGATTTTTACCATTTGGAAGAAAATGCAGCTGTTATGTTATTTTTTATGGCCTCCAGACCGCATAGATACTAAAAACTTTTACGTACTCAAACAAAAAAACATTTCTTAACAATTTTAAAACGAAAGTCACGGTCATTATACAATAGTAAATCAGACATCCAACCACTTTTGAAAGCTACCTGAAACGGGTTATCAAAAAGAGCCCCATGCCTTTTTTGGACCACCCGAGGCAAAAACAACGTCTTCGAGGCAATCCAGTCGATGTACTGTAAGTTCAAGGTCATATAATTGTATTTATATCAGCTTCCTGATGCTGGCTGGTATCTCATTTGGATTTTAAATCTTATTACTTTGATAATAAGATTCAAATTTTGTTGTAAGATTGAGTTAAGCTTGGTTTTTTGCTGTTTTTGCAGACAGCCTATGCTTGATTGGAGGAAAATAAGAATTTGCAACGAAGAAATTTTTAGTGCTATTTTGTTTTTCACACATTTTTGTTAATTTTGCGTTTTACAAACTGATCTATTTCAAAGCATATGTTTTCTATAGTTCTAAGCTATAGAAAGTTTAAGCCAAAGTCATCAAAATTAAAGATGGTTAAAATAAAGGTATTGATATTTCTGACCTAAACAGTTAAATATGCAAATTTAAAATATCGACAGCTGATAATCACAAAAAGTCTGGTCTATGACATCACACGGAAATGGAAAGAGGTAAAATGACTAAAATAAAATCATCAAAGGTCAAGATAGAAGAAATTCAAGAACCGGCTCCACTTCCACGATTTAAAAACTGGAATGACATCACTACTTGGTACTTAAAGATCATTTAAAGGCAAAGTGCATCGGATTATGATTACTGTATGTTGCTCTTAAGACTTTTATTTATTTTATCTTTTTTTTTTAACTAGTTGTTTGAGTTGTTGACGACAGGACAGTTGCGTGCAAAGTTTCATCCAAATCAGTTCAGTAAATTGATATAGTGAGTTGACAAAAACAAATCATAAAAATTCTAACCGTCAACAGGTGATAGCATAGAAAGGAAGCAATTTGAAATCATTATAGTTAAACGCTGTCTATCCTATCCTGATTGAATTCAAATTATTGAAATTATTACAAATCAAATGGTCCATGTAAATACGCATTATGTCCAGTTACAAATAAATGTGGATTTTTCCTATTAAATACTTGATGAGGAAATTTAGACCTATTATTTGTGAAATAGAGATCAAATTCAATAGTACTCTGGTTGTTTGAATCACAATGGCCGGAAATGTCTATGCTTCCTTTTGAGTATTTGTTGCCATCTTATAATTACCACTTTGTTCTTTTTCCATGACCAGAAAATTATAGAAATTTAATTTAACGATCGTTTATTCCAAATTCGATATTTCGTGCAACCAAACCAAGTTTCATACTTTAGTTTTATGACATCGTTTTCTTAAACTGGTAGCGATTGATTTCCAGATTTGTAGCTTTGCAAGCCTTGAATTATTTTGACACTATACTAACTAGTATAGGTTAATAAGATATAATTTCTTACTTCTCCATTATTGATAGATGCAGTGAACACAGTATGCACTGATAATACTGGAAATAGAAAATAAAAATAAATAAAAAAATTTTTTGGGAATATCAATTAAAAAGATTGATATGGGGAATTGAGGACTTCATATTAATATTCAATTGTGATTAAAATGAAAACAAAGAAAGCTTATTGCCAACAGCAAGTTTATGAATAAAATAACGCGGAAGCCACCAACGTGAACAGGTTTTACAAATAACAGTACATTTACTTGCAAAACATTGACTATAGGTATTATATTATCATCTACGTCCTTAATCTAGTCTGCAGCTTCATCTAGATCAAAATTAAGTTGTCCAAGCATATCAGTTTTTGCTGTGTTTATTATTATTGCTGTGTGTATAATGTGAAGTTAATCAACTGGTATTAAATAAACATTAAAGGCACTCACGACGTGTTGGGGACAAGTAAAAGTGAATGTGTTTGTTGATTGGTTACGTTTTATTATTGTTGTATATATTGATGATATTTTGATAGTATATTAGTTTTTTTATATTTTGTACTGTATTTGTTTCCTATTTATTAGGAAAACCTCAATTTTTGTATTATGTTTCACTTATTTGATTGTTTGCTTTTATTTTTTCTTTTAAGTTTGTCTATGTAATTTACTTATAATTTAATTCAAAAGGAAACTATTTTATTCTAAATCAAAATGCATTTTAGTTAAATCGTATTCTTTCACACATTACAAAATATTTAGAACAATGTATAAAACGGTATGTGTTAAAAGGATTTGACCTTACAAGCACTACCAATTCTGACTTTCACATTTTCCCAAGTACTTTGACGTCAAAATATCTTCTATTTCATCATCATCATCTAACATTAACTTACAGTTCAATACGTTTCGATGCAATCCGAAGACGTCATTTTGTATTTATTACCAAAGATTAGACTATTGTTAACCGAGAATGCCAAGGTTCACGGTGTATTGCCCAACAGACGTACTTACAATCAGAATACAATCATAGAAGGTGAGGGGCAGTGTGGATCAAGTTCAGTTAAAAAATAACCACTGGCTCAACATATAATAATAATTATCTGAACTAGTTTCCAAGGTGAAGATTTTCTCTGTAAATAATAAAAACTAGCAATGAATTGCGCAATATATCATCAAAATCGGTAAGGTTAACATTTTTATTCTTCTTCTTAATTCTTATTAAATGTATAGAAAGTATTAATAAAAGAACATAATTCAATAACATTGAATAAATGACAATGTAACTTTAATATCTAGCTTTTATTGAATTTGTCGTGTATTAAATTCAACTTTTAATCCCCGTAGCTCACAGTCATGATTTTTTTTATCGCGCCACAGAGCGTTAAATGTAATACTCCATTTTTCAAATTTAAAAAGTGTAAGGGGATTCAATTTGACTCGCAAATACAAACATCATTAAAATGAAATTTGAGTAATGAATATTAAATTGCTAGCCCTAATTACATTATAGATAATTGGAACTGTTACTAATGACTCTGATAATTCTAGATACGGTAGCAGAACTGGTCACGTGTGAATCTTGATTTTATAATCAATCACACAGACTGACGGACATGTTCCTAGATTTGAACCACTCAACTTCGTTGCCTCAAACAGATTTCTTAAACACATTTTCTTAAACAGAAAATTACTTAGGATCTAATAGCAAACTCGTTTGTATAGTCTCACAAGTATTGAAAATTAGTGATATTTTGTATTGCTACCATCTTAATTTAACAAATATGTAGAAATAAATGTATGTATAGTAGGCATAGAAAAGTAATAGTACAAATAGTATAGGGTCAGTTTGTTTTTCTATGCGGCTCACTGTACAATGCGTTTTTTCACTGAAATATAAAAAAATAGGTGAACTGAATAAGTTTTGAAATATACCTAAATAGGTCACAAGTTAGGCATTGAACACGAAAAAGTAAAAAGTAGATAAATAGTAGCTCTGCAAAAGTCCAAAAAGCATTAAATAACTATATACGTAAAGTCCTAACTTCAAAAGTTCAAATTTGTGGCCTATATTACGAGCACATATAGTTTGCCTTTTGAAATAAATTTTACCTTTGTAGCTTCACAACCTCCAACTTTTTATAAAAGTTAAATAGAAATACCAAGGGAAATAAAAAACTTAATTTCAAGCATTCTGAGGCTCATATTATACCAACTTCGAGATGTTAAGAGTGAGTGAACTACAATACGGCGGGCTTCATTTTCAGTGGGAAACTTCTGCGAAGTTGGTCTTTTGAGAGCCTTTCATGGCAGTGGTTGATTCTACTGAAGTTGTCCAATTGATTCCTTTGCCGATTTCAAATATATCACGAATGTCACGAGCAGAATATGAAAATGGGATGGCTTTTGTATTTTTGTATGTTATAAGAGAAATTGTTGACAGAACGGACCTGGTGACGTATAAGTTTGATATTTTGATTTCTCGTTCGAACTGGCATTACACATCTATCTTTCAACAGTAGCCACACAGTCAGAAAAGAATATTATTTTTCTACAATATCATCATCATCATTATCAGTTCTTAGAACAAGTATCACATTACAATCGTTATCTCGAATTATTCTGTCATTTTCTACAATCGAAAGAAATTTAATTTCTCATTCATCTACTAATGTCTAAAAGTATCGTTTATTTCTTACCGATTTGCTAAAAGCTAAAAAAGACCAGTCATGTTTTTTGAGCTTTTACTTGATAGCTTTGACAGCATCACTTGGCTTAAATAAAAGCTCTTAAGAAAATGAATTAAGATTTACAATGTTGAATACGGCTCGGAATGCGAAAGGGGAATATTTGATAAAATTTCACGCGGAGGATATAGACTTCTTAAAATACTGGACCGGCCGTGGACAGAAACTAGAGAGTAAATAAAACTGATTATTTTTATTGCTACAATAAGAAATCATTACAAAAAAAAACTGATATAAATTTTATAATTACTACACTATAGTTTGTTATGTACGTACAAGCTGTCAAAGTTATTCAAATCCATAATGAAGCGGTGATATATTACACGGATAACAACATGTACCTACGTAGGTAAAAATTAAAATAAGAAGCAATATTTTTTGCTGACGGGAATGATACCGCTTTTATGTATAGTTATTTTTTTAATTTTTAGAGATATACATATAATATAATCCCTTACATTATTTAGGTATATCTTAATGCTGTTATTTACCAAACACAATCAAAACATGTATAATTTTATACGGAACGGCTTTTTCCAGCAACACTATTATTTCTTGTGTGTCAGGTTCATTTGTTGTGAAGTCTAGCGGAGGGGAAAATCGGGGCTGGTGATTAATTTTGTTGGCATTTAAAGGATTTACTGTTCGTTCCTAAACTCACGCTAGTGGCATTGTAAATCATCCAAATACCTTAGTGGTGCCATTTCGCCTTTTTTTCCTGCATGTAAATTGTGAAACGGGGCACGCTACACCAAAGAATTTAGTTGCAAATACAATTTAACGTTGTGACGTCGGAAGCAACTTAATTACTGCTAAAGGTTCTACAAAAAGCTTGGGTTCAAAGAAAGGATTTTTTCCAAGCCAATAAGTGACTAATTGTATAAAAGAAACCTGTCCACAAGTTAATCGAATAACACGATTACTGGAGTCGCAAGTGAATATCGAGGGAGAAACTTCCTGGTACAAGAAAAGTTAGAAGGCAAAGTGGTTTTGGCGTCGCGACACGATCGCCGTACGACACGACTTATGGACGTGACGTTGTAAATGTTCATCTAATTATAGACGTTGAAGCCAAGCAAATTAAAATTAGATGTCTTGTTCTGCTGACTTATTATTAAAGGGTGTTTAACTGCATTGGGAGACGTTTTCTCGTTAAATCAGTGCTTTTGACTGACTTCAAATTGTTGGAGGGAATTTCGGTTAATTTGTAAATGTTTCTAAATAAGCTGAGGAATTTCCAATTTTATGGTGATTTCACAGCGATTCTTTGATTCTTTCAGCGATAATTAATAAAAAATAAATTATTTTATTTTTGATTTTTGATAAAAGCTTAGGTCATAAACATTAGAGTGAAAATACATACTGCACGATTGATGGTTTTCCTAATTAAGTTTACTGAGAAATTTATATTTAACATTTTTCTAGATTTTTTTATATAAAAAGGGTTACTCTTAACCATCATCTTCTAACTTCTCGATGATGGCCAACTAGATTCTGGTTCATAGGCAAATATATGGTCTAAGATGGAGCAAGCTTACCCATAAGAGACTTGTAACTACAAAGAGATTCTAGTTTAATTATATAATACTTTTGATTTTATGAGTCACAAGTCATAAATAAATGCATATGCTGAACTAAAAATAAATTGTTAATTACGTATTAAATTATACGTTGAATTACCATTTATAATTTTATTAAACAGGCAATACACGACAATACGGAACATTCACGTCGTTTTGAGACCATGTTCTATGTCCAGCTGCCGTATTTGGAGTGTTGTCGTTGGGAACATTATTTGGAATACTAAATGACTCATTTGGAATATCAAATTGCTCTGTTCCGTGAGAAAATATACTAACATCTACAGTATTTGAATATTCAAATATTTAACACTAGCAGCCCTACCCGGCTGCGCCCGGGCATTATACCTTAAAACCTTCCTCGTGAATCACTCTATCTATTGTTGAAAACCGCATGAAAATCCGTGAAGTAGTTTTTGAGTTTATCGCGAACAGACAGACAGACAGACGCGGCGGAGGAATTTATTTTATAATATGTTAGTGATACATATTTTAATGTGGATATCAAAAGTATCCTTTGTGTATTATAAATATTTTCATACTTTTTGAACAATTTTCGCGCGTACTACTTGTTATGGTATTTTATACTTTTACAATGAAAACAACATGTAGGCACTAGCTTATATGATGCGTTTCCTATAGTTTAATGAACACATGGCCTATTTTAGTGGTAAATTGCATTAATAATAAATAATTTAATATATACTAACATATAACAGATTGAGCTAGCCTCAAGTAAGTTCGAGACGTGTGTTATGGGATACTAACTCAATGATACTAAATTTTATAATAGATACTTATATAAATAATCATCCAAGACCCAGGTCGATCTGAAAAAGATCATTTTTCATCTTGACCTGACCGGGGATCGAAGCCAGTACTATCCGTGTCCCAGGCAAGCGTGTTGACCGCTGCGCCACGGAGCTCGTCAAAAATCAGTCTGGTAATGTTCGATTGATGAACAAACATTATGATTACAATCGAACCTTCCACATACCCATTACCTTACTAATAAAACTAAATCCTTTCAAAACAACAAAAAAGTATTCACTATATCATCTATACCACGTACCCTTGATTCAGAGCGTAGTATTTTTTAGCTCAGGTACCGACACTTCTTATGAAAGCATGCCACATGAACTCTTTGTGTAGAACCGGTTGGATTGAACCAAGAGCTTTTATGCTTTTACACAGAGCGGACATTTCAAACGAATTCGCCATTATTTCTTAGCGATTGTAATTTTATTTGCTGAGATTTGTAACAAATTTTGATGCCCCAACTAATAATAATATTATAAATGTGAAAGTGAGTTTGTTTGTTTATTTGTTTGTTACGCTTTCCCGCCGTATATACTGAACCGATCATCATGAAATTTTGCAAACACATAGGTTAGGGTACTGAGAAGGACATGGGCAATATATCACGCAGGCGAAGCCGCGGGTAACAGCTAGTAGGTAAATAAAAAGAAAATAATCTTTAAAGAAGTAAATTATTTCTTGCATGCAATCACAACAGTGAGGTCAACTATATGAGTAATATGATATACAAATTATGATAGGTCATCTTTAGGGAAGTTAAGAGTACATTTATACTCAAATATACTATTCATGATGATTCTGCATATGATCTATTTGAAGCGAAACTTTATTTAGCTGTAAGGAAACTATAAACGTCAACTTTGTTAGATTTATATGACCATTATTAAAATGGTGGAGATAACCTACAGCTTTTAATATGACCCATCAAGTCCAAAGCCTGTCCTATGAGTAAACTACTCGTGCTAATATATTTTATATATACTTAGGCTTTACAAAACTGGAAACAAAAAGACAGAATAAGATGCGAATGTAAATATTTACTTGACTAGGCCTAGGCCAGGATGATAATGATGATATATTAAGGCTTTTAGTTTATATTTCCTTATTTTCTGTCTCTCATCCAATCTTACACCCAAGGTTCGCTTTGCGATCCCAATATTCATGATATTCGTGCTTCAAAAAGATTTGGCGAAAATTCAATGTCTGCTCTATTCGTTCATGCATTAAATCTCTTTGGACTGAACGAAATAAAAGCAAACTTAAAGGTCATTGTCGATAATGCACGCTTGGGTAAGTTCGTTTGGGTTTTAAATCTAAAATACGAGTTGAAATGGCCCGGTATTAGTGATATTGGCTCTATTCAGAGTATTCGAGAGTTGCCAAGCAAATATTGCTTTGATGTCATAACCGATATTGCAAGTCTCGTGCTCTGGTCTAATAGTCGTAATTTTAAATGATTATGATTATTTAAATCTTTTGTTATTGCAACAGTTATCATATAGATTTGCATAATTACTTTCATAAATAAGGAGATGAAATTAACATCAATTATCCGTTTCGATATGAATTTTATCCGTTTTTTTTTTTCACATTATGAATTTTGTTTTGTTTTGCATTACTTCTTTCTTGTGGTTTTGCTAGGGCATGTTAAGCAATCTAACGCGTGGGTTATACTTGGATTAGAGTTCCTGGAAATGGCATAACTAAAATATATCTAGTTTAGCTATTGCTTGGGTGGGAGTGGATGCTGAAATGGCACAGAATAGGCATATATAAAATTAAGAAACATGTTGCTCCAAACCCAGGTATAAGTAAGTCAGATGATGTTAATGGCTTGAAATTGAGATCTCGTAATGCTAATCAAACAAAAAGTATTGTAATGTATGTGTATGTGTGTGTGTGTAAATGTAGATTGTTTTTGATATAAAACAAGTTGCAAATTTATTAACTTATATGTTGGTCGGGGTTGGAATAAACGAATGTAGAGTGAAATCACCACCTACTTTTCATCTTGCGAAAGTCGTTAAAGCTGGTCGAGGGAATAAGCGAAAATCATTTTATTCCGCGATCCAGCTACCACCGTTTCGTTTCATTCTAATTTCCACCTACAGGCCCACCGACACGCTAATCTTGTCTTGTGGCCTTAGCCTCTGTCTAGCCCTTTAAGAAATCAAGACGTATAAATGTGAAAGAGATTCACTGATGAGGAAATTAAAGCTAAATTTCTACGATGTTGGTCTTGCCCAATCAATTTTGGCAAAGCCTAGTTCGATAGTTGCAAAAAAAATTACGAACTTATTAAAACATTCCCTCAGACGTAGATCTCTTAATTAGGTTACTACGATAGGGCTGACATGCCTTCTAGGATAAAAGCCCTTTAAAAATAAACAGAAAAAAAAAAGACGTGATATTTTGTATGTCATCATCATCATCATCATCATCAGGTCTTTCTAGTCTCCACTGCAGGAGCACGACCCTCTCTGTACTACCAAAACCATATACTAACCTGAATAGTCAGAGGATTTGGCCTACACCCTCCACGCTGGCCAGACGGGTTGGAGAGGTATCTTTGATGTTAATAAGCTTTGTTTAGCTTGTGTTTCTTAGTCGCCTTTTACGACATCCACGGGATGACTTGGAGTGGTCCTATTCTACTCTGCCGGGAGCTACACGGCTTATTTTGTATGTCAATTATTACATTCGTAGACATATAGGCTATCCAGCAAATACTCGCCATAAAATCGGGGCTTGGAGAGATGAAAAGCTGAAACGAGGCGACAGCTCGAACAAAAGAGAAATTTATTTTCGAAAGCTACCAGGATCGAATGCCGTCCTTTTTAAAAGCGGTCGTAAATTTCATCGTTTTTAGTGTTCCGTACAGAAACGAGAAAATGAAATGATGCAATACGGGCCACCGTAAACTCTAAACGCAGTAAACAGAAGGCGTTTGGAAGAAATACCTAATGAACTGTTAAACTAACCGTTTTCTTGAAAGCTGTTCAATCTTAGTGCTTTCGTACTGTAAACATTTTAGATTTTATTACTTCTAAACAACACACAAAATAACGTAGCATAAATGTTTCTACAAAAGAGTCTTTATTTTAGTTTTAACTTATTTCATTCAATCTAGCTATTAACATAAAAAAATGTCTTCTCAATAAAAAAGAACTTTAAAAGTGTATTTCCCTGATTTCGTTTAAAAAACAAATATATTTTATCCATCTATAAAAGCCTATTTTTTAAATCAGTCTTCAATTTTGAATACACTTTACTTTGAGTAAACATTTAACTCTCCAAGAGCAATAAAATAATACAAAATAAAAATCTTCTTTTCCGGAAATCGGTCGACGATATTAGACATCCTCACGATTCAACCAACAAAATTATTGTTAGAAAGAACCGACCGTGATAATGTTGCTTTCATTCCTTCGGCTTCCATTACATTCCAATCAAAGTTGTACAATAAAGTTGCCACGACTAAAAACACCTAATCAACCCTGCTGAGGCCAAGGGGTGGAAGTTGGTAAACTTCCACAAGATCCAATCAGCATACACAAATCGCTAAGTGGAAGGCTGGGGAGGAATGAGATTATTTAAGATACATGAGCATTGAGCGAACATCAGACGAGTTTCGGCTCGCTCGTGTGTTAAATGGATTCTTGCTTTATTATGTTTTTCGAGGTATGGACTAATAATGCATGGTGGTAGCTCTTGATTCATTTATCATGGATTCTGTTAGTTAAGTGATTGATGTTTAAGGAAATATTAGAATAATATTATATAACTCTATATTATACTTAATTATTTTTAAATGAACTTTTTACATATGCATTACTTTTGCTTTTGTTGTCTTTCAGTTAATTCTATTTTAGAGACTTAAATAGGCAACTCAGGGTGAATAAGGAAAATAGATAAAAACACTTATCAAAAAGTGATCCATTCCTCATCTGACTGATTTTTATATAAAGACTACTACTAAAAGTGTTTTGCACAAATTACTTCGTAAATCAGAAGAAAGAACACGAGGCAGAAATAGATGAACTGAAAACAAAGAGTTTAAAATAGATGACTTTAATAATATTAACGCTGCAGCTGTTGTTTGCAACATTCGTCTAAAATCAGCGAACAAACAAAACCTTATGCGGAAAATTCAAGTGAAAGATATATGGTTTATTTTTGTTGTTCTGCGATGGAAGTTGGTCGTGCGATTTTCGTACTGCGTCAACGTGGCTTGGCCAAATTTATTGCTATTTGCAGTTCGGACTTTCTGTTTTCACATGTCACGGTTTACGTTTCGCAAGTTTTCAACAACGGAGCCCTGCCACTTATAATACAACTCATGAGATACTTAACAATATTTGCCGATTCATTATCATCACTTTGTAAACTGAAAACAAAATTAGGGGAGTCAAACGCTCCGTAAACATCACAGTTTTTTAACAAACATTTCCAAAAATTCTCACCCGAAACTCGAACGTGTTGAATTACTTCATAACCGAGACTACACTAATTTTTATTGTAAATACACTTTTGGAGCGTCTATACGCAGAGGCAATTTTCTTGAGCAACTCACCGGCGAAGCATAATGGTACCATTAAAACGCCACCCACAAGTGTAGAGCAAATTGCATTTGCCGACATAGGTTCGTATTTTACAATCAAATGTTGATTTGCGTCGAGCTGCCAACACTGCATTAGGGTACATAAATTTGCTTACCTAAACGATAAACTTACGCGAGGAAAGCCTCGAAATTGTTTCTGAAAGGTAACCAGCAGCTTTGAATGTTAATTTATCACCCCAAAAATATAATTGTTTGTTATTTTAGGTCACGGCTTAAAAGTTATATCGTATCAATTTCAACTTATAATCCCGACGGGACTCAATCAAAACTCGAAGCAGGAATGTAATGAGAATTCTCGAAATTCCAAAACAAAGCCTTTCGTGAGTAACAGTTGTAAGAAAATTAACATTATAGTAGACAAACACGAAGGAAAAGTTGGCGGTGGCTCGTTACAAAGAACCTTTTCTTTCTAGGAAGTGCTTAAACTAAATTAAAAGCAAGCAAAGCGAGTTTTTTCAGTTTCAAACGTGTAATCTGACAATCGCTTTGGAGAACGGACAATTATTTGTGTAATAAAGGCAGACGGAGGCGTTGTGAGACCTTGGTCGAAAAGAACAGTTGGCATACTCAGGCAGCAACAGCACAGTATACATGTCGAACAAAAAATCTAACAAAAAGTAAGTCGAGCGAGCCCGCACTCCGGTCGTTCAGATTATAATGATCCGAAACTCCGCCCTAAGTTAACTTTGTTTTTTTTTTTTCACCCATTCCAAGTTCCTGCTATACGCTGTTACCTTTTGCTTTAGAAATATTGATTTCTCAATCGTAATCACTAACGAGTATAATGAAAACGATTAAGTTTTTTCGCGCATCATTGTCGTGAGTCTCGATTGAAATAGTGATAATTGCATCTATTGTGATAACTATTAAAGTGTAACTGATGATAGAACGGTAATTATTTCCTCATATTACTTACTGCGCTCATGATGGAGAATTACAGATACTGTGGTCATAATTTTTCCCGGACTGAGTTTTAATATTTATATATATAATAATAAACTTTAATTTGGTCTGATTTACGTCGATGACATTTTGATTGCAACAAATATGGCCCAGATCCTATCTTGATGCGTTTTAAATTGTGAAATGCTGGTCTAATTCATTCTCTTACTCAGGGTTTAACTTATGGAAATAAATGTTGTTTCATAGACGGTTGTTAATAATATGTGATAGCCATGTAAAGTAAATAAAGCTACAGGACATTATTCAAGTATAATATTAATCCAGTGCAATGTACGAATTATGGAATTTCAAAGATTTTCCGTGAGGATAAATTTTTGTCATCAAAACGGCGCGAATGACCTAAGATTATCATTTCCTAGTAGTGAGAGCGTGTCACTACACTGTACGTCTGTTCACATACGAGAAAGGCCACGCACACACACGAGATGACTAAAAATATTACGGTTGACATTGAAATGTTAATGCACTCTGCCGTCGCATTTTACGGATATTCGCTCGAGGGCAATAAAATTCTTTTTTTTCTCTTCGATTGTTTTCGTATTTCATTTGACGTTATCGTATGTTTATGATCTAATACGTAAAGTGATAGCTCGTGTAGTTTGCACGTTCGTTCGATGCGTCACTTCCACGCAGTCTGTGTCGTCGACAGATTATTTCTACTCGCGTACGTAATTATTTAGATAGGTAATTTCTAGATCTATAATTTCTCCTTGCTCGTGTATCTGTCCGTCTATGCAGTTCACGAGTTTCAGTTTTGATATGATTGGTATTTTAAGAATATGCGTTCAAATATTAATAAGTGATAGGCTACGAATAAATTTTAAAGATAGGCAGTTAAAATAAATTTTTAGTCATCATACTCATCATATTCATAGCTTTGCAATTTTTAAATAAAGTGCAGTATTTCCAAAAATAAATAGGAAATTACTTTCATATTTTGAAAGACACAAATCTACTCAATAAAATTGCATAAGCAGGATGAAAATTAACATTTTATTAAAAAGGCCGACGTAAAATTTGTTATTTATAAAATACTCATTATTACATTTTTTTTTTCAATTTAAATATTGTTCCCACTGTCAACATATCATTTTCCGAATTTCAGATCAAATTAACAATACGTGATTGGAAGTGGTAAAGTGATTGCACAATATTTGCAGATGTTATTTTTCAAATGTCACATACGTCTAGGACTTTGGAGGGCAAACGAGTAATTAATAAGCCACTAATAGACATGAAATCAGTGTTTTTTTCGTAAAACTTGATTAAATATTTGTTTTGGGCCGTAATGAGGTAGACATTTAATTTTAATGCGATATTTAAAAAATCAGTTAAGAGTGTAAGTTGAAAATCATTTTAAAATAAATTTACTATGCTATTTAATTTAAAATAATTTCAAAATTTGACAAAAAAAAGAAGTAGAAATTGATGAGTATTAGTAGCACTTATAGATTTTATACTATTGACTTCAGTTTTTGAAATAACTTTATTTATGACTTAGGGCAGATAAAATTGACAGCTATTTTTACCCTGAATTTCACAGAAATTTACTATTTATTTATTATTTTATTATTTAGAATTATTTTACTTCTTGGTTTTAATGAATTTAGTTTGAATAAATATTTTTTTTTTAACTCTGCCATTGCATATCAACCACTAAAACACTATATTCAATTTAATAATAAACGTCTTTATACGGAAAAACATGTTTATAAACCTAGATATTTTTCTAAACTTAGATCGATGGAATGTATAACACGCACTTTTCAATGATAAAATATTGAAAACATGTTTACAAAAATCGTAGGATCTTTCGTTCTTGAAGATAAAATATTGCGTTTGTTTTTATTTTAACGCCATTGGAGCTTTTATGTTTATTTTGATTTCACAATGTTGAAGTGATATTTTGGATTGCACATTTCATGTTTTTTTTTTATATTAATTTAAAGGTAATTTAATATTTATTAAATATAGTATTTTTTTTCTTTTATTAGTTTTAACTATTTATCTCGTTATTTATTTTACAAACTTATTATTATTATTATTACGTAATTTAGTATTTATTATAAAGTATTAAAATTATTTTAGTCATGATTTTTGTTGGTTGTTTTAAATATTTTTTCGTAAGGTTAAAATGAATTTTTGAGTCTATTTATTGATGATTTAGTAACAACAAAAAAATTTTCACATCCTAATTTTGACTTACCTGTGTGGCATCCGTATACGGGGTAGAAGAGTTTTTGTCCACGAGCTGGGAACCGAACACCGGCACTCCGCTCGATGTCGGCGTCAGTGATCTCACATCCGTCACTTGTTGGGGCACCATTTTCGTTTATCCAATTTAAAAAAATAAAAATAACCCCCAGTAACTTAACACAAAAAACACAGTTCACCTATATTGCACTTAATTAACACTTAAAAATAATTTGTTCAAGTTCAAAAAGTTTCTCAATTTATAACAGTCCGAACGGTTCAAGGAGCCGCTTGTTCCTGTACCGAAGCCTCTCGGCGGACGATGCACCGGAGACCTCCCAGTATCTGGACACTATCCTCAGGGTTTTCTCTTCTAGAACGAGATATCTGCCGCTTTCTTCTTTGCGCGCGATCGGTCCAAAAGTCATAATTTTAACGGGTCCCAACCGCAGCTCAGTTAGTACTGCGGGGCGATCGTGGCATAGTCGTAAGATCGCGCGTTGTTGATGCGGCTACGTTCGCACTCCGCGATGACAGAAAACCTACTGACTGAGCGGCAATGTGCGAAGCACTGTCAATATACCGCGCTCAGCTGTTCGCCCCTGCCCCGTTCCCCGCACCGCGCAGGCGCCCGGACCCCCCTCGCCTCACTCGCGCTCCGGCGCTCGCCCTAGACGCACGTCACCACCGCGTCGGTCACGAACAAACCGGTCTGACTGCTCCAACACTCGTTCCTGGCCGTGGTAACCTAGTCGTTTGAACGGTGGCGACTTAAAATGCAAATTTCTCAAACATGTCATTTGCTTACGTTTTTTACTCGACTTAGAAGCCATGCAAAGCACTTAGCTACAACACGGAAATGTGTTTATGGATACAACGCTGTATACATACAAATATGGGT
This sequence comes from Rhodophaea formosa, assembly GCA_963082605.1. NCBI lineage: Eukaryota > Metazoa > Arthropoda > Insecta > Lepidoptera > Pyralidae > Rhodophaea > Rhodophaea formosa. The sequence goes on from OY720220.1 coordinate 18,469,530, forward strand.
CTAATACGCCCGGTAACATTGTAACAGCCGATAAAGACGAGTTTTTGAATAAAAATGGTCATTATCTCGTCCGTTTTGGATTTATCTAGTAGCGTTCCAAATTTAGAGAGCAAATCATTATTTTTAGAGCCAGTAGCTATGTTTTCTCGGGAAGTATACATAGAGGCAGCGAGTAATTTCCTAGTGCTTTGGAATTTTATAATTTCTCGCTCCAAGTGTTTATCATTGATCTTTTGCATAAATATTACCATGAATACGTGCATTTGCATAATAATAGAAGTGACACAAGTCCAATCTACATTTTGTTTTTACATTTGTTAGTTGCTACGCTGGGTCTATACGGCACCTTTATTTACTACTCGAAGTTACATTTTGAACTTGCATTCAGTTAATGAACTCTGTGGCCTAGCGATCATCGTGTCAGGCTGTTACACCATAAGTCCTGGGATCGATGCCCAGTCAGGTCGAATGAAAAATTATATTATTTAGATTGAATTGGGTCTTAGATGTTTATGTATAGGTATATTTTTATTTGTTATAAAACAGTGTTGTTTAGTATCCTATAACACCAGTCTCGAACGAACCTTGGGGTTTTTTTTTTTTATTAAAACTAGTGTGAGATGTTAACATTATTAATATGTAAAATACGTGTCACTCACATATGAAGTCGAATGTGAACCGAGACGCGTCTCGGTTCACATTCGCCCTGAGGAAGACCTCCGGATGAGGTTGAAACATGTCGGCCTGTAGCTGACTTCATACGTGAGTGACCCGTATTTTACATATTAATAACCTTGGGGTTACCCCAATCTGTATGATTTGTAATTTTACTGTTTATGCTGGGATGGGAGAAATCAACTAACATAAAATATACCAGCTGCTTCTCTTCCCACGCTTATCGTAAAAACCGGTCGAGGGAATGATCGATAATCTGAGCTATTATGTCATCAGCCAAGCGGTTAGCAAAGAATCACTATATTGATTCCGTTTTCTACCTATTTTTTTTTTTAACATATCACACAAATTGAGCTAGCCCCACAGTAAGTTGTGAACTTGTGTCGCAGGATACTAACTCAACGATACTGTATTTTAAAATATATACTTAAGATATAGATAAACATCCAAGACCCAGGTCAATATGAAAAAGATCTTTTTCCATCTTGACCTGACCGGGGATCGAACTCGGGACCCCCGTGTCGCAGGCTAGCGTGTTGACCGCTGCGCCACGGAGCTCGACAAACCTATAAGCCCACAATTAAGCTAAAGGTGGCCTTTAGGTCTTCAAACTGTCCGTATGTAATGTTGTCAGATCAGTTTCATGTATGTTAGTCTTTCATCATCATCTGGTCTTTATTAGTCTCCACTGCAGGAGCACGACCCTCTCTGTACTGCCAGAGCAGTCAGAGGATTTGGCCTAGACCCTACACGTTGGCCAGACGGGTTGGAGAGGTATCTTTGATGTTTATAAGCTTTGTTCAGCTTGTGTTACCTGAGTCGCCTTCTACGACATCCACGGGAAGACTTGGAGTGGTCTTATTCTACTCTGCCGGGAACCACACGGCACTTGCATGGCATGTTAGTCTTTATCAGCTTCTAAACATGTATGCCAAATTTCTTAAGTGTATGTATTTAAGTATGTTTGTTATTAGGTAGGTATAATCCAACTTAGGGAACAGTGCAAGTTTCATCAAAATCAGTTTTGTAGTATTTGATACACACTACGTATGAAGTAATTCGCACTAAAACATTAAGTTCGCTGTTTTGTCCAATTTACTACTTAAAACAAGAATAAGCGTGAATTAATTTTAGAAAATGTTTCAAGACAAATATCAATACGTAATGAAAGTAAATTATCTTAACTGAAATTTTTTACAAATTATGCTAAAGGAGAAATCTAAATATTCAAAAAATTAAAGCTACTTCAATTTTTCCTAATACAGGTATCTGTGTATTAAGATTAAGATGTTGGTTGATCGGTTTAGTAGATTCGACGTAAAAGCACGTCGAATCTACTAAACCGATCAACATGAAATTTTGCACACATATAGATTAGGGTACTGAGAAGGACATAGGCTATATATCACGCGTGCGGATCCGCGGGCGAAAGCTAGTTAATAATAAATAAATATGCTGGGATAAATCATACAAATTGAGCTAGCCTCACAGTAAGTAGCGAACTTGTGTCGTAGGATACTTACTCAACGATACTATATTTTATCATAGATACTTATAAACATCCTAGACCCAGGTCAATCTGAAAAAGATCGTTTTCCATCATGACCTGACCGGAGATCGAACCTGGGACCATGCGTGTCGGGGGCTGGCGTGTAAAAAAATCATGCTACCCCAAAAAGAACTAATCTGACACAGGTAATAAAAGAATAATTATTTTAAAAGTATTTCGATGTAAAACAAAAAAAATATATATTAATCCAACTCATGAAATAAAAGAAACAAAAGATGATATTAAGAATATACTAGCAGTTCGTTTTCTATACAAATGTATTTCTCTATTTTCTCGCTGAAAACTGCTTCTAGAGGCACAATTCTTTTTACATACAATCTATTACAAAAATAGATATGTCCCTATGTTTTATTTTTTCTAAAAACCTGTTTAAAAGAAAAAAAAAATTTGAGAAAAAATAAAAAATAGTGGCATTCCTATTTTAGTACTAGATTTTATGAAAAAAGAATTGTGGCTCTAGAATCAGTCTTCAGCGAGAAAATAGAGAAATACATTTGTATGGAAACCATATTGAAAAAATACTGCTAGTATACGCTCTTAAGATAAACTCATGAATAATCCAACTTGACATGTTCTAGTTAAACACTTATAACAAAAACATTAAAAAATCCTTTGTATCATCCATCACAAAGAAATTATTCCTTTGAGGATTTTCCTGATAACCTGGATTAGAATTCTTTCTTCATTGAAGACGTAATATATTGAATTTTTCGTATTAATACTAGTTGTTACCCGCGGCTTTGCCATTTTGACGAGCTCCGTGGCGCAGCGGTCAATACGCCTGCCTGCGACACGGATGTCCCTGGTTCGACACTCGGTCAGATCAAGATAGAGAATGATCTTTTTCAGATTGACCTGGGTCTTGGATGTTTATCTTTATAAGTATCTATTATAAAATAGAGTATCGTTGAGTTAGTATCCCATAACACAAGTCTCGAATTTACTTTGGGGCTAACTCAATCGGTGTGATTTGTCCGTATACATTTTTTCATATTTATATTACTTTATGTACTTTTCAGTACCTTATATAGGGTACTGAAAAGGACATAAGTGTGTATTAACTATATAACCTATGTGTATGCAAAATGTCATAATGATCGGTTCAGTAGATAGGTCGTGAAAGCGTAACAAACAAACTCACTTTCGCATTTATAATATGAGATAGAATAGGATTGCCGATGTTATTAATGTTAGTCTTCCCGTTGGTGTCATAGAAAGCGACAGAGAACACAAGCTAAACAAAGCTCATTAACATCAAAGAGACCTCTCCAACCTGTCTGGTCAGTGTGGTGTGTGTAGGCCAATCCTCTGACGGCTCTAGCTAATATGTGGCTCTGAAAGTACAGAGAGGGTCCTGCTCCTGCAGTGAAGACTTAAAAAGACTCGATAATCAATCATAAAAAAAATCTTGTGTTTTTATATAGATGACCTGACCAGGAATCGAACCCGGGATCCCTAGGTGTCGCAGACAGAAGTGTAAACCACTGCGCTATTGGATAATGTCATTTATATGTTACAAATAAAAACCTAAAATGAAAATAGTTAACCTTTCCATCATCATCGAAGATATTCTTTTTACAATAATTACACCACTTTATTTTATTTTTTTCTTTAGAGAAACTATTTGTTCAAAATAAGGAATCAATATTTAATAACTTAATAATGCCGTGTGGTTCCCAGCAGAGTAGAATCCAAGGACCACTCCAAGTCTTCCCGTGGATGTCGTAGAAGGCGACTAAGGAAACACAAGCTAAGCAAAGCTTATCAACATCATAGAGACCTCTCCAACCCTGGCCAGACCAGCGTGAGAGTGTAGAAGGCCAAATCCTCTTACTGCTCTAGCTAATATATGGCTCCAGTAGTGTAGAGAGGGTCGTGCTCCAGCAGTGGAGACAAAAAAAAAACACCTGATGATGATGATGATTTAATAACCTAAAACGTAAGTTACTATTTAATTAGGTAACTAATAAAATTAATAAACTAATTTAAATATTCATAGAAATAAATTAGACTAATTCATAAAAACTAAACCTTTTAATTTTTTATTCAGTTTTGAATTATTAGAAACAAAGATGATGATTAACTCAGGATTTGAAACGACATGCCCTAGTTAAAAAAAAGAAAACATTAATATTCTTTAAACATCACAAAGAAGTTATGTCTTCAAGGATCCGTGTGATAGATAACCTGGATTTTAGTTCTTTCTTCATTTAAGACGTAATTTTTAACAAAAACTTTTTATCTTATCTTTTGAATAGATATTTGTGTTTCTTTCTTACATAAAATCTTTGTCACAAATGTTTCCTTTTTAGGGTTCCGTAGTAAACAGTAACCCTTAAAGTTTCGCCGTGTCTGTCCGTCTGACCGTCCGCGGTTTTACTCAGAGACTATAAGTACTAGAAAGCTGTAATTTAGTATAGGTATGTATTTTTATCATGGCAAAAATATGGGAGAAAAAAATCTTGAAAAAAAATTTTGTTTTAGGATAGCTCCCATTCAAGTAAATTGGGGGAGTTTTTTTTTTCTCTATTTACTCATCGTGTGGGGTATCCTTAAATAGGTCTTTAAAAAATATTGTGAGGTTGGGGACACCACTTTTTGATTTAGTGATCCTTTTCCGAAATATTTGGTTTTAAAGTGCAAATTTTTATTAGAGGTAAGTGTCCCCCCCCCCTCGGTCTGCTAAACGGTTTATATGGATACGTGAAAAAAATTACAGCAGTAGTATATATACTGAAGTTGAAAGGAAAACTATCAGTGCTGAGTATTAAGTGCAAACTAAGAGTTATAGGCAACCAACTTATAAAATGTACTGGAAAATGTAAAATTTCATACAATTTTCATTGTTAGATGTTGTTGGTCGTTGCGAGTGTGAACAGTGTGAACTCTAAGTTGTCATTCGCAACTACGGAACCCTACACTGCGCTTGGCCCGACACGCACTTGGCCAGTTTCTTTTTATTATCTATGCCAGTATTATTAAGAGGAAAGTGTAGATTGTGTGTTTGCATTGAATAGACTCTGAAACAACTGGATGGATTTTCGAAATTCTGTCATCTATATAATGCTATAATTTATCTGTGAATGACATAGGCTATCTTTAGTCGCGTAAAAATCGCAAGTTTATTATATTTACGTTACTTAGAATGTCATAAAAATTATGCACACGCGTTCTCTGAACTACAGACAAGGGCATGGGCTAACTCTTATGCCGGAAAAATAAATAATAAATTTACTGTATTTGGGAGAGACGCGAGCAAAGCCGCGTGAAAAAGCTGTTGTCATTTACAAAGAATGACAAAAGAAAGTCATTTTTAATCAAAATATTCATACAAACAAATAATAAGTTAGAAATAAAACATAAATACTACTAAATTGCATTAAATCGGTTCGGTAGTTTTGGTGCGTAGTTTTGGCGTGAAACATAAATGATGATTAAACTCAGGATTTGAAACGACATGCCCTAGTTAAAAAAAGAAAATATTAATATTCTTTATACATCACAAAGAAGTTATGTCTTCAAGGATCCGTGTGATAACCTCAATTTTATTTCTTTCTTCATTTAAGACGTAATTTTAACAAAAAAAATTATCTTATCTATTGATGTAGGTATTTATGTTTCTTTCTTACATAAAGTCTTTGTCACAATGTTTTCTTATGTTTTCGCGATTGTTACACATTAAAATAAAATTATTTTAATACGGTTTTTATCGCGTTTATTACATTATTTTATCACAAATTTGTCACAAATTTTCCCCTTTCTATTATCCATACTTATATTAAAAACTAGCTTTTGCCCGCGGCTTTGTTCGCGTTAAGAAGTAGAATTGATCAAAATCCTTTCTTAGCGGATGCCTACGTCATAACATCTACCTGCATGCCAAATTTCAGCCCGATCCGTCCAGTGGTTTGGGCTGTGCGTTGATAGATCACTATGTCAGTCAGTCAGTCACCTTTGAGTTATATATATTTAGATTGAAGATTGAAGGGATTTAGTTGTTATGGAAATGCTGAGTCTTCAAAATGTCGCAAGTACAATGAGCTTTCGTGGAGTTACATGTTCTCGCCATTGGGCTTCAAGATTTTGGGTCCATGGGGTCCCGAAGCCGAAAGATTTATTCGTTACTTATCGGCGCGTCTGATTGAGGCAACTGGTGACCACAGAGCTGGCAGCTTCCTGGCTCAAAGAATTAGCCTAATTATCCAGAGAGGAAACGCTGCCAGTGTGCTTGGAACCATGTCTGAAGGAGTCGCGTTAGACGAAATTTTTAGTTTATAATATATTTTGATGTTATTGACTCAGTATTGTACATGTCAAACAAAATTGTTATTTAAATATAATTAGTTATTTTTTTGTATACATTGAATAATACACCAAAACGACTAGACTGCTTTTATAATTCTTTTGTAAAAAGCTAATTCATATGCGGGTAACATAGTATATAATGCACGCGGACAATGTCGCGGGGAAATTGTTAATATTCTAATGCACGTTACTCAGAATATGCCTGCTAAAGCTGCAGTAAAAGCTAAGCATAAAATTTGATCGGGTGACTGGGCTTGAGAAATCATGTCAAAAGGAGATGCGGCTAGCAACCCATTACTGTGTGTTTGTTTTTTTTTTTGTTTTTCGTATTTGTAAGTCGACAACACTGGTGTCAGATTTATCAGACAGCCATCAACGATGACAGCCGGGACCAACGTCTTAACGTGCCTTCCGAAGCACGGAGGAGCTCGAGATATTTTTATGCCACTTGCGGTCACCCATCCAAGTAGGGACTGCACCAGGGGTTGCTTAACATACGTAAGCGCTCATAGAGCTCACACCCACTGGACCATCGGGCTCCTCATCACTATTTTGATTCCATTCTCCACCTACAAGCCCACCAATATGCTAAACGTGGCCTTTAGGTTTTACGGACCTAGGCTCTGTCCCCACAAAGACGTGATAATATGTATGTATGTATGTTGAAGCGACACAACGAAAACATTATATCCTTTGTATCATCACAAAGAAGTTATTTCTTCAAGGATCTGCGTGATAACCTGGATTTTAGTTCTTTATTCATTTAAGACGTAATTTTAACAAAAAAATTTAATCTTATGTTTTGAATAGGTATTTATGTTTCTTTCTTACATAACGTCTGTCACAAATTTTACCTCTTCTATTATCTATACAAGTAATATAAATGCGAAAGTGAGTTTGTTTGTTTGTTACGCTTTTACGCCATATCTACTGAAACGATCATCATGACATTTTGAAGATTCAAGATTCAATCGTTTATTTAATATAGGTTTCTATGAACACTTATTAATTGTCATATTTGCGTTCACAATCTTTACAACAAAAAAATTTTGTTGACGTCAATAATTACTTATGGCTAAGTTTAGGCCGCTTCCAAAGCGGAGTGCAGAAGAGTGAATACACATAGGTTGGGGTACTGAGATGGACATAGGCTTTATATAACGCGGGCGAAGCCGCGAGTAACAGCTTGTTATCTATACCAATATTATAAAGAGAATAGATTTGATTGTCTGTTTGTTTGCATTGAATATGCTACGAAACTACTGAACTGATTTTCAAAATTCTTTCAATGATAGGAAGCTAATTTATTTGAGTGTGACATAGGCTATAATTTACGCGGAAGAAGTCACGAGAAACTTGCTAGACTATTATAATATGTCCGTACCGTAGAATTTACCAGCTGCTTTTCTTACCGCGCAGATCATGAAAGCCGATCGAGGGAATAAACTCAGGGTTTGAAAGCTGATCTGAGAGAAAAGAAAAAATGTAGAATGTACCAGCTGCTTATTTTCTCGCGCAGATCGTAAAAGTCGACCGTGGGAATGGGTGTGAGGAATCATGTCAATAGGAGATGCGGCTAGCAACCCATCACTACTTTGGTTCCATTACTCCACCTACAAGCCCACCAATATGCTAAACGTAGCCTTTAGGTTTTACGGACCTGGGCTCTGTCCCCACAAGGGAAAAAGACGTAATAATATGTATGTATGTATGTATGTTGAAACGACACAACGAAAACATTATATCCTTTGTATCATCACAAAGAAGTTATTTCTACAAGGATCCGTGTGATAACCTGGATTTTAGTTCTTTATTCATTTAAGACGTAATTTTAACAAAAAATGTTAATCTTATCTTTTGAATAGGTATTTGTGTTTCTTTCTTACATAAAGTCTTTGTCACAAATTTTCGCTCTTCTATCTTTACTAATATTAAAAAGAGAAAAAAATGTATTGTATTGTTTATACTATTAAAAAATGAAAAAGAAAATTGTTTGTTTTAATTCAATAAGCTACGAAACTACTGGACCAAAAAAGTACAATTTTTTTTTTCATTTATTTACTTAGGGTAAACAAACAGTATAACTATAAAAATACATTAAACAATAATGGTATAAAGCTTATTACTAAAAGTTACACCAACAACGTTAACCACGGCTTCAAATAAAATAATTTTACACCAATAGAAAGCACAAAACTATAATAAATTTTTACATATCTTTCTCTCATTTTTTTTTATAAAATGTTTTATTTCTATAACAAATGCCCCATCAAGATAATAATTAGAAAATAAAAATAATAAACAATTCCTTTTTAATTAACAAAAGCCTGTAATCCGATACAAGTAACTACATTATCGTAAATAGATGACATCATTGCCCACCATTGTTATAAAACACGTCTATTATTATAAGTCTTTATGTAAAAGTCCAATATTCGATCAAGAGATACGATAAATCCTTTTTGTCTTAAATGAAGAAAGGATTTAATAATGTAGGCTTTTAGGACGATCCTGTAAACAAATAATAGGATAATATCAAACAGAAAGCAATTTAATACAGTGTATATATTAACTTTTTATAATTTCTAATTTACATTAAATAAATGGTTGCTGAACAAATGTTTTTATACAATAAATGATTTTTTGAATAATAATGGTAATTTATGACATTGTAATAATTTACACTTGGAATAAGGTAATTTAAATAATACGTTAAAATATTTATTGTGACCAATTCTTATAAAATTATAATATTATGAAATAATGATGTAAAATATAGGTTCATAGATTGCACTATTAAAAAAATTGCATGCTGTTTTAAAATGGCAAAACAGGCTTGGTTCTATCTTTTTAATGAACATCTGCTTATAATAATGTATGTATTTCGCTATTATGTGTCACCCTATTTTTAGCAAATAAATTATTATTATTTGAAAAAAAAAAACATCGTGTGACGCTCGCACTCAGTAAGCTGGCTATTACAGTCATCGGTTTATGCCAAGTGTCTATAAATACCTCGACTGATAAGTATTGACATACTTTTTAGCAGACCGCAAACAGCCCGCGCCCTTAGCAAGGTGCGTGCGGTTTTGCCCGCACACGCTCGCTTCATGCATATAAAGTTATGATTATGAACAAGTTTTAGTAAACTGCAGCATACATTGCTTGCACTGCATCAAAAACGTGGATTTTAGGTTTTATAAACCTGGGCTCTGTCTTCCCTGCAAGGGACAAAGACGTGATAGTATGTATGTTTGTATGTATGTTTATACACATTTTGCTCTTAAAGTAAGTAGTAAATTTTACGTTAAGTACCTCCGTTAAACCCAAGCAATAACAGCTGACTCGCCTGCTCTGATAACATTATAATATTATCAGTACATCCGTATCCGCTTACCTAATACTAATCTCGAGTAGTTCTCAGAACGGCTGCAAGATGGCGCAGTAATTTGATTTAGTTGAGATTATTGATGGCATCAATCATTATCATTATCATCTGGAGCCCGATGGTCCAGTGGGTGTGAGCTCTATGAGCGCTTACGTATGTTAAGCAACCCCTGGTGCAGTCCCTACTTGGATGGGTGACCGCAAGTGGCATAAAAATATCTCGAGCTCCTCCGTGCTTCGGAAGGCACGTTAAGCCGATGGTCCCGGCTGTCATCGTTGATGGCAGTCGTTAAGCTATGTCAGATGCCTTAAGGCAGCTGGAAAAATCTGACACCAGTGTTGGCCACTTACACATACGAAAAACAAACAAAACATCATCATCAACAGGTCTTTGTTAGTCTCCATTGCAGGAGCACGACCCTCTCTGTACCACCAGAGCCAAATATTAGTCAGGGCAGTCAGAGGATTTGGCCTACAGTCTCCAGGCTGGCCAGACGGGTTGGAGCCTGCCTGCCGGGAACTACATGGTAAATGAATAAATCCTATCCTAACTAATATTATAAATGCGAAAGTGAGTTTGTTTGTTTGTTTGTTTGTTTATTTGTTTGTTTGTTTGTTACGCTTTCACGCCGAATCTACTGAACGGATCATCATGAAATTTTGCATACACATAGGTTAGGGTACCGAGAAGGACATAGGCTATAAATTACGCGGGCGAAGCCGCGGGTAACAGCTAGTAAAATAATAAATATATACGGACAAATCACACAGATTGAGCTAGCCCCAAAGTAAGTACGAGACTTGTGTTGATTTGTTGCCTCGACGTCGAGTCGCCGCCACGTATAGGAAACTAACGATACTATATTTTATAATAGATACTTATATTGATAAACATCCAAGACCCAGGTCAATCTGAAAGAGATCATTTTCCATCTTGACCTGATCGGGGATCGAACCCGGCACCATCCGTGTCGCAGTCAGGCGTGTTGACCGCTGCGCCACGGAGCTCGATATGATTGGCATCAATACTCATAACTATTGATGGCATGTGCCGCGTAGTTCTCAGCAGAGTAGAATAGGACCACTCCAAGTCTTCCGTGGATGTCGTAGAAGGCGACATAAGAAACACAAGCTAAATAAAGCTTATTAACATCACAGAGACCTTTTACACCAGTCTGGTCAGCGTGGAGAGTGTAGGCCAAATCCTCTGACCGTTATGGCTAATAAATGGCTCTGGTAGCAAAGAAAGGGTCATGCTAAATAAATAAATATAAATATATACGAACAAATCACACAGATTGAGCTAGCCCCAAAGTAAGTTCTAATGAAAGACTTGTGTTATGGGATACTAACTCAACGATACTATATTTTATAACAAATACATATATAGATAAACATCCAAGACCCAGGTCAATCTGGAAAAGATCGTTTTCCATCTTGACCTGACCGGGGATCGAACCCGGGACTATCCGTGTCGCAGGCAGGGTGATGACCGCTGCGCCACGGAGCTCGTCATGCTACTATAATAAAGACTAAAAAAGACCTGATAATGATGATGATGATTGATGGCATGGTATGAGGTTGAGTTTTCGGATGTTCTACAGATAAAGTACCAGATCTAGCTACGAAGTAGTCCGAGGTCGTATTTCCAGGCGTTAACGGTGACAAGAATGCAGACGTACTTTAAAATCTGGCCAAGTGTGAGTCGCATTACCACACATGCTAAAGATGAACTTGAAATTCGACGAGAGCAACAATATTTGCGTATTTTATATGAAACTAGCTTTTTCCCGCGACTTCGTCCGCGTGGAGTTCGGTCATTTGTCACCCGTTTTCCACTTTTTAGGGGTTGAATTGAAAGAACCTCAAACATTTGTTTACTTATTTATTGATAGGAGTACTCTTACAAGGTTTCGAATAAAATAGTTTGATTAATCTCGTTTCACCCCCTTAGGGGTTTAATTTTCAAAATTGTTTATTTCTAATTGCTAACTTAAAAACAAAGTTTCAGGCTTCTAGCTCTAAAAAAGGCGGACTCCCATACAAAATTATAACCGCTTTTTCATCAGCTTAGGGGGCGAATTTTCAGAAATCTGCAAATTCAATAGCAGCTGTTTACGTCATTACAACTACCTATCAAATTCCTTTCATGTATTTAGAAGAAGGAGATAGAAGAAGTTTCAAATGCGCGATACTTGCCGCAGCCATTGCACTTAAGAGCGTATACTAGCAGTATTTTTTCATTATGGTTTCCATACAAATGTATTTCTCTATTTTCTCGCTGAAAATTGATTCTAGAGCCACAATTCTTTTTTCATAAAATCGAGTATTAAAATAGGAATGCCCCTATTTTTTATTTTTTCCAAAAAAACTGTCTTTGTACAAATTCTTTTTCTTTTAAACATGTTTTTAGAAAAAAATAAAACATAGGGACATACATCATTTAGTAATAGATTTTATGTAAAAAGAATTGTGCCTCTAAAAGCAGTTTTCAGCGAGAAAATAGAGAAATACATTTGTATGGAAAACGTACTGCTAGTATACCCTCTTAAAAGGCTTTCGTACCACAACTTTTTCAGGCGATAAAGATTATACAAACTGGAAATGAGTTAATTCACTTTTGAGTTCCCATAGGTAAAGTGGTTGATTCGACGCATACGAGAATGTGAAGGGTAAATTACAGCATACAGCGAAAGAGGTTTGTAAGGATCGTAGCAAGTGGAAATCCATAGTTTCTGCCTATCCCTATGGGAAAGAGGCGTGATAATATGTATGTATGTATGATATTATGATCAGGCACTAAAATTATTTGAAAAACATAGCCATGAGTATCAGTTTCAAAAATCTATCACAATTTTTTACAAGTAACTTACGCTTTTACAAATAGTAGTAAAACTTCAAAATATACCTATGAGCCCATGAGTCATACCACACGGCACATTATACCTAACATGGTCATTGCACTTATCGCTGCCATGGTCAGAACTCGATCCGACACGTTTAGACCAGAAATGATAAGGTTTTGTGGATTAGGTATATTGGCTATTGACCACAATAAATAATTAATTCAAAAGGATGACTCTGCGTCTGTGGTTTCCTTTGAATTTTAATTAACAGTAAATGCCTACAAATGTTGAAAATAATAAGGTCTTCAATTTATTCTTACTATCCTGTTATATTTATTATCGGCCGTGTGATTCCCGGCAAAGAATAGGACCACACCAAGTCTTCCCGTGGATGTCGTAGAAGGCGACTAAGGAAACACAACGTAAACAAAGCTTATAACGTCAAAGAGCTGACGTGCTCCGTGGCTCAGCGGTCATCACGCCTGCCTGCGACACGGATGGTCCCGGGTTCGATCCCCGGTCAGGTCAAGATGGAAAACGATCTTTTTCAGATTGACCTGGGTCTTGGATGTTTATCTATATATGTATTTGTTATAAAATATAGTATCGTTGAGTTAGTATCCCATATCACAAGTCTTTCATTAGAACTTACTTTGGGGCTAGCTCAATCTGTGTGATTTGTCCGTATATATTTATTTATTATTTATTTAAAGAGACCTGTCTGGTCAGCGTGGAGAGTGTAGGCCAAACCTCTGCCTTCTCTGGCTAACATAGAGAGGGAGAGAGGGTTGTGCTTCTGCAGTGGAGACTAAGAAAGTAAAGACCTGATCAAGAAGATAAGGTTTTGTGGATTAGGTATATTGGCCGTTGACCACATTAAATAATTAATTCAAAAGGATGACTCTGCGTCTGTGGTTTTTTATTAATTTTAATTAACAGTAAATGCCTACAAATGTTGAAAAATAATTAGTTATTTGATTTATTTAGCTTAAACTACCCTATTTTATCACAAGTCCAAGGTATCTTTTTGAATGGGTTGATCGATACGGACCACAGAACACAGAAAGACATATGTGTTCTGTGATACGGATCACTGGCCGAAACAATCAACTTATCTTTTCATAGGCCCGATTTGGACTCATATTTAAAAAAAATAAGTATTTCAATTACTCCTTACAAAAGATTAATGTATATTTTTTTTATATACACTCAACACCTACATAATATACAATTGAAATTACATAGAATATCACTGCAGGCTAAAATCGACAAATTTATAAAATCGTGGGTAGGTAGTACGTGGGACTTATTTGAAATCCCGAAAAATGTACCATTACCTCTCTACAAATTAAGTCATCGCTAATTATGCTACATCAACGATTTAAAAGCTTACTTTGCACTGATTACTCACGATGCATAGGCATATCAATTGGACATTAGGAAGTTGATTCACTGATTGTGTACAGATATTTTATGCTTACTGAGCTCGAATTACAACCTTGGCCTCCTCGTGACACATTGTGACTCACGTGGAAAGTGATGGTTATGGGGAGTGATGTCACACTAAATAACGTTTAAAAACTTTTCAGATAGGAATTCTTTGTTTTTTTGTATATAATCATAAAGCATGTAAATTGTATTTAGACATTCTTTTAAAGGGTTGACTCAGCCCTTTTAATATGAACAACTTTTTATATGGGATCAATGCTGGGAACAAAATAACAATTTGACATTTTCATACTAGTGTTTAGCCACCCCGGGCAAATAGTATGGGAAAGACAATAAAATTTCGAGTTCCCGACATTATGGAATATGGAAAAAATTGTTGATAATAACTGGACTGAGTAAATTAAGTGAATTTACACGCCCAATAGAAATGTTGCGAAATAGATAAACAGCTCTAAAATCAAACAATTGAAATTCTTGGCTAGGGTGCTTTTAAAACAAATAGTAACAAAGATTTATAGCCCTAATATAATAAACCGGCCAAGTGCATGTCGGGCCACGCGCCGTATAGGGTTCCGTAGTTGCGAATGACAACTTTAAGTTTACACTGTTCACACTCTCACCTCACAGTTTAACGACTAAAACATCTAACAATGAAAATTGTGCCATTTTACATTTTCTAGTACATTTTATGAGTTAGTTGCCTATAACTTTATAGTTTGCACTTAGTACTTAGCTCTGATAGTTTTCCTTTCAACTTCAGTATATATACTACTGCTGTAATTTTTTTCACGTATCCATATATAACCGTTTAGCAGATAGATGGGGGGACACTTACCTCTAACAAAAAGGGGTTTGGGTAATTTTGTATGAGCCTTGGCATGATTTTTTTTTTCAGCGACCACTAATATAACTAGTATTTTTAATTAGCCTTATAGTTGAGAATAACAATATACAAAACATTATTGATGTAAACTATATCGGAGCCGAAATATCAAATATCAAAATAAGACAAATAATAAGTAAGTCGTCTATATAGATGTAATATTTTTTAACAAAAATGATTTGATTAAAGCGTATAGTATGTCGTTATGGATAGGAATCTAGACTAATATTATAAAGAGGAAAGATTTGTTTGTTTGTTTGTAATGGGTAATCTCAGAAACGACTGAACTGATTTAAAAAATTCTTTCACCATTCGAAAGCTACATTATCCCGGAGTGAAATAGGCTATGTAGGTACCACGAGCGAAGACGGGGCGGACTGCTAGTGATAAATAAAATGCAACAGATACACACAAACAAATCATTTATTATAGGCACATAATTATTATTATTATCATTTATTATTAATGGAAGAAATTCTCTCAAAATCTAAAAAATTACTACGATTTCTTAAAATATCCATCATGTCTTTCACTTGCTTCGACGAGAAACTTGCAATTACACGACGTGTTCTTGTTTCAATATCTTGAAACCCTGAATCTGAATGCTCTCTACATACACGTGTACCCCGTGGAAGGTAAAATCCTTTATTTTGAAGAATTGTGGTTCTTATGTCAACATGAATTCGTTGAAGATTGGTGTTGGTGCAATCAGCAAAAATACATAACTGTGTATTAAGTGGTGCTCTGGAATATCCAGGAACTTCAATCGTTTGCGGTCTACTAACTTGCACTTGTTGGTCTCGCATATTTTCATTAATAATAAGATCTGATTCAGATTCCTCTGTATTGCCTCCTTGCGATGAATCATGCTCTAATACTTGATCATCTGCATGTTGTTCAAGTAGGTCTGGTGCAACTTCTGCTTGTTGATCTCTTGAGACATAGCGCTGAGCTCGAAAAAAGCATGGTCGACATATCCGTTCATCGCCACCAAACTGTAAAATACAAAATATAGGCTTAATCAATATATTTGTATACGTATTAGCTCCATATATAGGTAAAAAATAATTAAAACACATCGTAGTACCTAGATAAATCTAACTGGGTAAATTGATTTAATTATTTATTTTTTAGTAAATATGAAATCATTTCCTCTTTTACTTGACTTACGAACATATAGCAAGTCTCAAACATATAGTAATCACTAAAAAAAGTGGCACGTACTGCATCTTATTGCATTTATGCCGGTTTGGGAGCAAGCGGAAGAAACACAAGTACTAATCTTCTTTGACACTCAAAAGATAATCAAGGTAAAGGGGAAAATATAACCAGTGGCCAGTTTTCAATAAGTTAGGAATGGCTTTGTGACGAGTGAGATCGCTTTAAGATATGTACTTCAAACAAAATATAATTGACACTGGGATATTGTACCTACATGAAATAATGTTTGACACAACAGTCCCTGAGTTTATCACGTTTTAACAAACCAACTGTTTTTTAATATTAGTGTAAATAAGAAAGTTAAACAATTAATAATTATATAAGAAATGTCATCACTTACCTCAAGAATGTTAATAACTTCAATGCAGTATGCCATTAAACATGGGTTTTGCTCCATCAGTTGAGCCGTTAACACCATAGATCTCCTGCGAGTGCCGCCAATGCGGTTCAAACTTCGATGGCAGCCAACACACGATGCTCTATCTGCATCCATATTGTTTTAAAGTCCAAATCACTACAGCAAACTCTTAGTCCAGTTAGTAATGCCAGGTCACAAAATAAGATAATAAAGAGAGAGTCCAAAAACAAAGCAAAGGTCGTGGTAATCAAAAGTATATAACGCACTTGCACACACTCAACACAAAGGTTAAACGGGAAGTGAATCCTGCCTGCGCCTGCACCTCTTTCCTTCACCCCTCCACTCCACCCTGCTCGATTTTCAAAGCCTAACCGAGTCAGGTAAATGAACCCTGCGCTGTGATTGGATGAACGCGACCGGTAGCGGGCCTTTCAACTTTCTAGGAACTTCCCATTGTTTGTTTACTTAACGCACTAAAAGTTATGAATCACATTCACCCTCGGTCTTTTGTTATAGAAAATTCTCTAATCCACATCTGACATATCAGTTACCTTCGAATGGCTTAAAAAATCTGTGTGTGAGACTTATCATGTCTTCCGTGTCATTTTATGCCATATGAAACAATTTTTTCGTAAAAATATATAAGTACACATGCATGAGTGCCTGAAGTAGGATATCATCAAATTCTGCGTAATAAAAATAATATATTAATGTTTGTTGTATTAATTATGAATGTCGCATACCCCACTGTAACTGTTTTTATTTTATATATAAATAATATAAATCATAGAATCAAGTAATATTTACACGAAAAAATAATAAAATAAAGATCCTGTTTTGTCTATCTAGACGACATTATTGTAATTTATTTTTTAATTATGAATGCCGATATCTCGGCTCCGATACACTGTAGACAGAAACGGCCATAGATGAAAATAAACATCTTAATATGATCTTTCGAATGAGTAAACTTTGAACGGTGGTCGCAAATTTTGAAAATCAGGCCACTTTTACCCAATGCCCTTTGCACTTTAAAACCAAATATTTCGGAAACGGATCCCTAAATCGAAAAATGGTGTTTTCAAACTCATAATATTTATTAAAGACCTATTTAACGATACCCCACACGATGGGTAAATAGAGAAAAAAAAATACTCCCCCACTTTACTTGCATGGGAGCTACCCTAAAAAAATATTTTTTCAAGATTTTTTTCTACCCCTTTTTTGCCATGATTAATATGTACATACCCATATTAAAGTACAGCTTTCTCGTACTTATAGTCTCTGAGTAAAACCTCGGACGGACAGACAGACAGACATGGCTAAACTATAAGGGTTCCTTCTTTACTACGGAACCCTAAAAAAACAGGCCAAGTGCGATTCGGACTCGCGCACGTAGGGTTCCCTACCTAGAAGTAACTTTTGGTTAACTATCGTATATAGGTAGGTAGCATATAAATCAAGTGTAATTAATAGTAATATCTACGTAGGTACTACCAAAAGCAGTTCAATTGCTGTCGAATATGTACCTTTATCTTTGAAAAATACACGTTTGTTGTATGGGAGCCCCTCCTAAATACTGATTTTATTTAATTATAACTACATATTTACTTTTTTAACTGGAGAGCTTTGGGGGAGGCCTACGCCAAGAAGGCGACTACTACCTAATTAAATTAAAAATGTTAATATATTTAAGTTCCCAAATATGAATATAAATTAAATAATAAGATTTAATTTGACAGTAATCTAATTTTATGAAATAATGTAATTTGACATAAATATAAAAACCTAAATTTTAAAATTTAATGCAATTTATGACCACAAAATTCCTACACTAATTTGTAAAATGTTTAATACTAAGCTTAATTATTGATCTCTAGGAGTGACAAATTACTAACTATAATCATGTAATGCAAAGGTAGTAGAATAAATGGCTTTTTTATTTTATTTTATTTTATTTTATTAACATATTTACTTTAAAGTAAATATATAACCTTAATAATTTGTAATTATTTCTAGCGTCTACGTGTAGCTATTATTAATATCGAGCAAAAAACGGTAAAAAAAATACTTTTGTTGTATGGAAAATTAAATATTATTTTTACTATTTGGTAGGGAGAGGAGGTGACTTAGTTGGAAGACGATGGATGTTAGACTCGTTTATTCAATAAGTTCTCATACAAATATATCTTATAACTACTAAGGCTACTACCACACTATAATTGTTATTATTGTGGCAATAAAAGTACAACATCTGTGAAAATTTTAACCTCCTTGCTATTACGGTTCATGAGATAAAGCAAAAAACGCCAACAACTACTCTGTTGTATGGGAGCCCCCCTTAATTATTATTACTATTTTGATTTTAGTATTTGTTATTGTAACACAATAAAAATACATAATTTGTGCAAACAAATGTCTAGCTATTACGGTTCTTGAGACCTAGCTCGGCGAGTGGCAGCCATGAAAAAGGGCTAAAATATTACGTTTTTTATAGGAGCCCCCCTTTATTATTATTATTTTATTTTAAGTATTTGTTGTTATAGCGGCAACAGAAATCAACAATTTGTGAAAATTTTAAATATCTAGCTATAACTGTTCTTGAAATACAGCCTGGTGAGAGATGGACGGACGGACGGACAGTCAGCGAAGTCTTAGTAATAGGGTCTCGTGTTTACTCTTTGGGTACGGAACCCTAAAAAGCAACATTTTCATGCAATTGCCCGGCCCGCTAAACACATTTCAATGAAAATGACGATTTTATATTGTGTCCCCAGTATCGGTCCCATAGAATATTTTGAATATACGTTAAGGTTCAAACCCAGTAGCCAACACAGAGATTAGAACACAGTAGGTTCATAAAACTAGACTTATCAGATATATCACGTACAACAGAACTTTTTATAAATTCCCCTCGTTGTCCCGACAATAAGGTTTTGTTGATAAGAGATATGAGCATGTAGACATGTGGGATACGATCGTAATGGAACAGAATCATTCGTCGTGTGGTTCCCGGCAGAGAAGAATAGGACCACTCCAAATCTTCCCGTGGATGTCGTAAAAGGCGACTTAGGAAACTCAAGCTAAACAAAGCTTATAAACATCAAAGACACCTCTCCAACCCGTCTGGCCAGCGTGGAGAGTGTAGGCCAAATCCTCTGACTGCTCTGGCAGTACAGAGAGGGTCGTGCTCCTGCAGTGGAGACTAATAAGGACCTGATGATGAACAGAATCACGTATTTTTATACGGAGTATACAAAGCCGTGGAAGGGAATGCCGTGTGGTTACCGGCAGAACAGAATAGAACCACTCCAAGTCTTCCCGTGGATATCGTAGAAGGCGATTTAAGGAACACAAGCTAAACATAGCTTATAAACATCAAAGAGACCTCTCCAACCAGTCTAGCCAGCGTGGAGAGTGTAGGCCTAATCCTCTGACTGCTCTGGCTAATATGTGGCTATGGCAGTACAGAAAGGGTTATGCTCTTGCAGGGGAGACTAAACGAACTTGGTGATGATTTACACTTTAACAATTCAATATGAAACACAAGTTAAATATAAATACCTATTTCGATTGTTTGTTTGTTTTTCGTATGTGTAAGTGGCCAACACTGGTGTCAGATTTTTCAAGCTGCCTTCAGGCATCTGACATAGCTTAACGACTGCCATCAACGATGACAGCCGGGACCAACGGCTTAACGTGCCTTCCAAAGCATGGAGGAGCTCGAGATATTTTCATGCCACTTGCGGTCACCCATCCAAGTAGGGACTGCACCAGAGGTTGCTTAACATACGTAAGCGCTCACACCCACTGGACCATCGGGCTCCTCTTTCGATTAAAAAACTATATTCATATTCATGTATTCATCGCAAACATGTCATACAATATACAAAGATGACACAAAGCACCGATGAAATATCATGCGCATGTACTCTGCCAGAGTGTCGCGATATTATATAAAACTAGCATGAAATCAAAATATTAATTAGTAAGTCAAGATGAAAATAATTTAAACATGTCAATCAAAAAGTTTCACATTACATTACACACACAAGAACAAGTAATAAGGTCCACTCATTTAGTACACAAAATCCTAACTAATATATTAAATGCGAAAGTGAGTTTGTTTGTTTATTTGTTTGTTACGCTTTCACGCCCTATCTACTGAACCGATCATCATGAAATTTTGCATACGCATAGGTTAGGGTACTAAAAAGGACATAGGCTATCATAACGCGGGTGAAACCGCGGGTAACAGCTAGTATTGAATAAGCCAAATTCAATGCTTATTAGCCATATATTCAGCAACTGAGTAATAATTTTTTTTTTATAAGGTGTGATTTCAACCTATCGACGAATGTGCGGTCATTTTCAATAGTTTTTATATCACGAGGTATATTATTATATATTTTTATAAATGAACAATACGGGCCTTTATGGTATATTTCTAATGTTGATATTTCAATTAAAAGACTTACCTATTATAAATATAAAATAAATATAAATATATACGGACAAATCACACAGATATACAAAGTAAGTTCTTAAGCAAGACTTGTGTTATGGGATACTAACTCAACGATACTATATTTTATAACAAATACATATATAGATAAACATCCTAGACCCAGGTCAATCTGAAAAAGGTCATTTTCCATCTTGACCTGACCGGGGATCGAACCCGGGACCATCCGTGTCGCAGGCAGGCGTGTTGACCGCTGCGCCACGGAGCTCGCATTAAGATTGTTTACAGTGTTTTAAGTACCTAAACAAATGTACTATAAATACATACTGTGATTCTGTGACATGTGTAAACTTTCAGGTTTAAAATCCGCCTCTACAGGTAATACTAAGTTTTTTCTTTGTATATGTTATATCGAGCTATTGATGCATAGATACATACATAAATACATTTTTCTTCTAGCGGGGTAGACAGAGTCAAGATCTGTAAAACCTTTAAGCCACGTTTAGCATGTTGGTGGGCTTGTAGGTGAGAACGGAATCAAAACGATAGGTTGCTAGCCGCTTCGCCTATTGACATGGTTCCTGATGCCCTTGCCCTCGATCGGATTTTACGATCTCCGTGGGAAAAGAAGCAGCTGGTATATTCTCCGTTTCTACTTTTCTCCCAGACCAGCGGAAGAAAAAATGGAGAAGAAGTGGAAGAAAGTTATAGCATTTTATTGATATATCGGTATATGACACACTATACTTATTGAAACCCAACAAGTCTCTTTTTTATCTGGGTCAATCAACTTTTTCTTGCTCTTGGACAACTACCGTCGGTCCCAGATAAGTTATAAAATATCTAATACGCAAATGGCTATTATTATGATTTATCTAAGAAATATAATAATAAATCAACAAACTAGTACAGAAGGTTTTAATTTATTATGTTTTTTAACCTTTTTATAATGGTTGTCCGAGTGACAAATGGATAATTTTTGCGTCCAGGCTTGTGTCCCTGGACAACTTTTATGCATTAAACTTGTTACCACCAAAAAAAAGTCCTCAAAGACAATAAATATAATATCGTAAAACACACAATTAATATATAAATTGTAAGACAAACAGGATTAATTATTTTTTAAATCTTTTATTCTTGATTTTTTTTGCATGTTGCTCTTGTCCCACAAAATTGTTATCGCATAGTGCATCCATCGGACAACCACTCGTTCACTCCAAAACCAACGTAGAGATGGTGCTGAAATAGCGGATATAACAAGCAACTCAATGGAGTAAACAATGGTAGAAGTAGCTATTTTGTATTTGCCTTGCCCCCCGCGTTAGTCGGCCAAACTCTAGCGAACGGAACGGGTGTGTTTATTGATTGTCCCCTGGACCGGCGTAAAAATTACGTAAGTACGACAGTTATTAAATTATATGTTTATTTAGGAGTTGACGTTTTTTCTGGGCTTTATGTTACCGATGTGATTAGATACAACAAACACTTGCTCCTTAATAGAATGCATAAAATTATAAAAATGTCACTCAGACAACCAGTCTTTCGGACAACCAAATTGGTTGTCCGTAGGACATTTAAAGTTGTCCGTGGGACAATATTACGAAATCATTCTATTTAATTAGTTTTATTCGACTACGACAGTAACACATTTTATCTTTCAAATCTAAATAAAATAACAAAAACACCCTGATGTGTTTATGTGATTTTCAATGATATTTTTAATGCAAAACTGATGGAGTGATTCGTCATTATACTCATATCAGGTAGAACAAAAAGATAGTCGTATTTAAACTATATTAATATGTTTGAGTATTGTTAATACTTTATTTCAGAATGCGAATGTCTGAAAAAGAAAAATCAAGACGCTATATACCCATATAGCGTCAGCCCGACCAGAAAAGGTCAGGCCCCAGTAAAACAGGAGATAGACTTCATCTTGTCGACAAGAGAGAGAGAGATACGACGATGTCTCCGTGATCAGCAAGATTAAATTTGGAAGCAGTCACCGAATTGTGAGACGCATCTTAAATATCGATCTCGGACGTGAAAAACTCGTCTGATGAAGTCTACCCTTAGACCATCTCATCCCCATATCCAGTAACATGGCGTCTTTCAACTTGAGCTCTCACATCGTTTCGATTGTGTTTCTGTGGATGAGCTGAACAACAATCTTCAAGTACCGCCCCAAAAGGAAACCTCAAAAAATCTCTTCTCAGACCCTAGATATGATGGCCGAATGATGAGTCATGGCGCTGCAAATCTCCAAAACTGCTGACGCTCATTGGCGGCTCAATAAACAGATTCCAAATTCCTGCAGCACGATATTCGCTCTTTTAATAAGAACGTATTAAGGAGACGATAGAACAGAATAAGGGCTGTAACTAAAGTGTTCGCAAGAGTGGAGTCTATTGGGCAGAGCCGATTATCTAAGCTGAAGACGGAGGACGGCAAAGTGGCATCGACAAAAGCTGAAGTGCTGAGACAGATCGAGAGGTTTTACGGACAGTTGTATACGTCAGTTGCTAAACCCACTGTCAGCTTGTCTAAAGATCCAAGAGCAAAGCTAACCCGACACTATACCGAAGACATTCCGGACATCAGTCTGTACGAGATTAGGATTGCCCTCAAACAGCTACACGAAATGATGCAGCATCTGAAAGCGGGCGGAACGCCGGTACTGAAAGTCCTTCAGAGGCTCTTTAATTCCGTACTGCTCGAGGGTGTGACACCTGAGGCATGGCAAAGGGGCGTGGTGGTGCCATTCTTCAAAACGGGTTATAATACCCTACTGAAGAACTATCGACCCATTACTCTCGACTGTTTTCGAGGGTGATCACGAGTCGTCTCGCGAACAGGCTTGATACCTTCCAGCCTACCGAAAAAGCTGGTTTCCGAAAAGGCTACAGTACCATAGACCACATCCATACGCTGCGGCAGGTTATACAGAAGACCAAGGAGTATAACCGGCCACTATGCTTAGCGTTTGTGGTCTATGAGAAAGCCTTTGATTCGATCGAAACATGGGCCGTGCTTCAGTCTCTTCAGCGAGGTCGCATTGACCATCGGTATATCGAAGTGTTTGAGTGTTTATACAGCAACGCCACAATGTCAGTCCAAGTGCAGGAACATAGAACGAAGGCTATTCTACTGCAGGGGTTAGACAGGGAGACGTCATTTCTCCGAAACCGTTTTCCGCCGCTTTGGAAGATTCCTTCAAGCATCTGGAATGGATGGCATTAACATCAATGGCGAGTATATCACTCATCTTCGATTTACCGATGATATTGTTGTCATGTCGGATTCGCTGGAAGCCTTAAGTATCATGCTCGATGGCCTCAATGAGGTTTCCCAACAGGTGGGCCTTGAAATGAACATGGATAAAACGAAGATCATGTCGAATATCAATGTTGCGCCAATACCGGTTTACGTTGGGAACTCTATCCTTGAAGTTGTAGACCAATATGTCTACCTGGGTCAGTTAATCCAGGTTGGAAGTTCCAGCTTCAAGTATGAGGTCTTTCGACGAATCCGACTCGGTTGGGCAGCGTTTAGGAAGGTCCGCAGTGTATTCTCTTCTGAAATACCTCAGTGCCTAAAGACGAAAATCTATAATCAGTGTGTGTTACCAGTGATGACTTACGGGTCCGAAACGTGGTCCACATTTGAGGCCCATAGTAAGCTTACTTTGGGCCTCATAAGAAAGCTCAAGGTCACTCAAAGAGCTATAGATAGGGCTTACTTGGTTTTTCTCAGTGAGATCGAATCAGAATCGAGGAGATCCTTACAAGAACAAAGGTCACTGACATAGCTTAGCGGATTAGTTCTTTGAAGTGGCAGTAGGCGGGGCACATAGCGCGAAGAACCGATGGCCGATGGGCTGAAAGGTTTTCGAATGGCGACAACGTACCGGCAAGCGCAGCGTAGGACACCCACCGACCAGGTGATCAGACGACCTGACCAAGGTCGCAGGGAAGGGCTGGATGCGGACCGCATCCAACTGGTCATTTTGGAAAACCTAGGGAGAAGCCTTTGTCCAGCAGTGGACTTTTGCGGCTGAAATGATGATGATGATGTTGTTTTATTGTGTTTTTAACTATAAATCCATGATTCACTTTTCCTTTGGACAACCGAAAAATCCACTGGACAACTATTTGTCCCCATGGAAGGGAAGCAAATTTCACCTCTTTTTCTTTTAAAAACTATAAAATTGTTTATTTATTTTTTTATCAATGTATAGAGGTATGCAAAATAAACCCACAGTATTGTTGCTTTTGCAATATTTGCAGAATAAAACTATTTTTATGAAACTTTTCATCAAATACTGAAACATTGTTGTCCAAGAGACACTATTTCTTAAAATATTTTTAAATTAACGTGCGCAATAATGAAAAAAGTACTAAAATCTTAAAAGTTTTACTCAGTTTTACTTTACAAAGTATTTACTTTATGATAAAGTACATTTTACTATATTTAAAAAAATATTGAACTAGTTGTCCAGGTGACCGATTTTTTGGACTTCAGTGCGCTTACGAGCCAAAAATCAACAATTTAGATAAAAAACTGTTCTGCTCTATGCAGAATCATAAAATATAATAAATTTTCTATATTCTGAGGCTTTGAAATTAGTTAAAAGAAATATTTGTAAAAAATATGCAAAATTTGAAAACTGTGCACTAAAAAGTTGATTGACCCCTACAAA